>OX443561.1:40425885-41834010 GCA_949372485.1 Cheilosia soror
GTTTTTCTTTTTGTGTAGGTTTCTTTTGTTTTTCACAATGAAATTATAACATAATTTAATAATCCATAAATTTCTAACAACATTCGCGGTTTTTACTATTTTGATTCTATGTAGTTTTGACATTCAAATATAGTGGAAAATTAGAGAATTAACTAATACGAAAACATACAGGCAGTTTTAAAAAATTTAATTGCATTAAAAAATATTTCCTGAAATTCGCATATTTGCCCTAGCGAAAGCGTAATAATTATATGTTAATAAATTCTTATTTACACCTGATGCAGATTCCTTGTGGTGTTATAAGCCGATATATGATATGACAATGCACACTTACGATTTGGTCTTATATGTGCCCAAAACGTATTTTTTTTTAAATTCCGATGACCAATATTTATTTGTTGGTTAAAATAAATTCATCACATTTTTCTTGTAGATGTAAATAAAACAATAAACATATTAAGCCTGACAAAACAAATGTCCTAATTCCTTTTTTTTAATTATTTATTCCAAAACTCAGTAGGTACTCTTTAATAAAACAAACAATCAAAGAAAATAAATAAATTTTCTTAAAAAAAATAGAAAAAGGTCTAAATTTTTATCAGCAAAACTAAAAAATCATGTTTGATGATTTTGTTATCATCCATTTTAGCTTTGCAGCTTAAACTAATATTTTTTTTTTGTAATAATGTCAAAGGAGTTCCATTATGACAGTAACTACCCATTTATATTTGTATGCTTTTCAATGAAATATAAGTTGATAATAATTTCCCCACACCGAACACACAATTTGCTTAACACGTCCCGATAACGGCCAATTTATTTGAATTATTTGAATTTTTTCAAAGTTACCACCGAATAACTGTAATGTTAATTTCGATTCGCCAGAAAAAAGCACTTATTCTTTCCCGAGATCACTTTTTTCGTTCGTTTGGTACAAAAAAAAGCAATCTTTTTCAGAGTCGAGAGCACTTTTGCGAATCTAGATTTTTTCTCAGAGACGCTCGAGATTTACCAATACACTTACATTATGATGAAAAAAAAATCTTCACAACAAAAAAGGTAAACAACTTTTGGCAGCCACACCACCAACACCAACAAAGAACAGCGCAGTATACTTCATTTTGTTCGATTGGCCAGACGAAATCTACAGAAATCTTAAAAAATCTCAGATTGCCAATCGAATTCAACATAAATGTTACTATGTGCCAGTGTGACCAAATTCACCCTCCGTTTACTTTAACATTGCACGCATACTTAACCACGCAGTAACTTTTTGAAACTGGCTCTATGAAACTCTCATTTTTGGCCGAAGCTGGTGGTCTAACACTTCTGTTCTTGTTTTTGAACTTTCAAAAACAGACCAAAACATCGGTTTATGTTTTATAAATCTATGTAGATATGCAAGGAGACAGTAAAATATAAAAATAAAAGAAGTGGTATGTTAGAATTCTGTATTTAAAAAAAATGGTTTTGATAATGTAATTATGTAATGTAATGTATTATTAATTTTGATATACTGAATTTTGAAATACAGAGTTTTGTTCATACAGAATTTTGAAATACAGAGTTTTGTTCATACAGAATTTTGTTCATACAGAATTTTGAAATACATTATTTTGAAATACAGTATTTTGAAAACAGAATTTTGACCATACAGTATTTCAACCCCAACCCGTACATGACCTATGGTAAACATAAAGATACAAGTTCGTACAGACATGACGTAGGAGTATGCGAACGTATACGTAGGACTAGGTAAGATGTAAATTATGTACCAACCGCTGCACACTTGCGTTTTTTTACCACACGGGCCTGCAGCGGGTCCCAATCAAAGATGGTGCGCCATTAATACAGAATCCAGTCATGTCTGTCCATGAAATTTGATAGATTTCAAAGTAGTCTTTGATAACTTTAAGTACGTCCTTTGCTTTGGAAGTATTGGAAGCCGGGGCATAACGGGCCTGTTAAGGATTTTTTAAAATAAAAACTCCAAAAATGTGTTTTTTATCTCCAAAATAATTTTTTATTTTGTATTTACAAACAGATTTGTTTAGAAAAATGTACTAGATCAATTATTTGAACAAAATTAATAAATAGATTTTATGAATACATAAATTCAATCTTCAACAAATTGAATTTGCCCATTGTACCTCGGTGCTGGGAATGATGGGCACGAAGCTAAATTGGGTTGCAACGCGAGCAATGTTGCTGGATTCATCGTCAACATCATCCTCCCCAGCACAAGAACAATGATTTTTCCTTCTTAATCATTTTCTTTTTTGCAGTGGTTTTTTTAACTTTCTCGTATACGTAGTATCTAAGAGAAAGATATTGTTTTCGTACAAAATTTCGAACTCGGGATTTTGATCAATTCTGATATTACGATGATAGGGGACCTCAAAAAAGTGGGTCTCGCAATTCTGTCCGTCCGTATGTCTGTCTGTCCCACTCCTGGGGAATCTAAATGCTTGGACGGATTTGCTTCAAACTTCGTATTTAGAGTTTGTAGGCTTCCCGCTCGGGACGTTTTTTTTTTTTATTCTAGCCCTAATATTAGGTCTGTTTTTTTGCTCACCCATTTCAGTGAAGTAAAGTAAAGTAAGAAAATGTGCAAAAAAACAGTCCCTAACCACTTTTCTGAACAGTCGGTCTTACCCCTCAAAAGTTAACAGCTGGCATTGCTGTCAAAATGGCCATCAATGAAAAATTCAATTTCAAAATCAAAATCCTTCTAGAAAAATGAATAATTAACCTTTTAGCGCAAAAAAAATAATGATTATCAATTTCTACAGAATATTTACTTTTTCTGTTTGCTTTTTTTCTCTTCCTTCCGTCTTGTATGGTCAAAATAAAATCACAAATTAATTGCCAAAGAAAAAAAAAAAAACAAAAACATGCGTGGGTGTGTTTATTAGGTGAGTCCTAAAGTAAAGAACATTCGTGCTAATTCTGAGATTCGATCGAATCGAGTATTCCTCGAATTTAAAACTTTCAATCGAATGAACTTCTCACAATCTAAGTTTTGAAGGAAAGAAGTTCATTACCAAATGATTTAATTGTATGAACTTTATTTTCGAAATCAGCTGTATAAATATTTCACTGTCGATTGCGTTGGTTTTGACTTTAATTTGAGAAAGGATGGGTTTATTTACTCATTCTTGGAGGAAGAAACGATCAAATTGAACAGAAAAAATGCAATAAAAATATTAAATAAATAAGCATTTCCATAAGACGAACAAATGTTTCTTCCAATTTTATATGTTTTATGTAAATTTCACTATAAACATTTTTTAAATAAAGACTCAGGTAGACCACAAATTTTCAATCAAAAAAACGCATAACATTTAACTCAGTGCAATCGAAAATGAGAATGTGCGGAGAAATGAACAAAAAAATCAAAAGTTGGAATGTCAGTTGGCTGAAATCGAATGACTTTCACTTAAAAAAATAGTAGCTATGTAAATAATACTTAACCTTTATTACATACTTCAGTTAAAAAATCAACAGAGAATACAAAATGGGAGGATTTGCTATTTATTATCTACAAACAATTTATCCCATAATGACATATCAAAGATAGTTTTCAATTATTATAAGTCAAGGTGTACATATAATTATATTTTGAAAACAAAATGCAACTTAAATAAAAACAGAAAATATTTAGTATTTTATTACTTTCCGTAATATTTAGTTGTCATTTTTAAAGTTGTTTATAATATGCAATTCCTTATACATTTACACCCACCACAGCCGACAAAATAGTAGGTATCATAAAAGGAGTCACTCTGTGAACAGATCCAAATTACACAAAAATGTGCTCCCCTGGTGTTCAGAATTGAAGAATGCTCCAAAGTTGGTCTTGCTGGAAATGAATAGCTTGTGTGAATCTCAGTGGTGTCAAATTGAGTGCAGTTGTTGTAATTGCGTGCTGAAAATCCTACTTCACTTTACTTCACTGAGATCGATGTGCAAAAAAACAGACCTATTAACGGTACCCCCCATATACAAATTTTACGAAATATGACGAAATATGCCTAAATTTAGATTTTTTCGAAAACGGCTCTAACGATTTTAACCAAAATTGATCGTTGAGTTAATGTAAGCATGCTTAACATGACTGCATACCCAGCAACGGCAGTTTTGAAAATTGGCTTTTTCTCGAAAACGGTAAAATTTTTTTTTTAAAAAAATATTTTTAAGGTACTATTGTCATTCTTAACTTGATAACAAAATGTGTAAGACCAGATTTTTCTGTACCTCCTGTAAACGTAACATGTGCGGCGACTATTGCGGGAATTGGTCTCAAGATTTTGCCGGATGAAAGAATTTTCTTTTCTTTTCTTCTATTTATTTAAAATAAATGTTTCTCAAAGTAATCTATGTGTTTTTCTCAAAAAAAATCTTTATAGAGAGTAAATAAGATAACTTTGAAGGTAAGGGGTCTCATAGGTCACAGACCTATGTTTATGAACGATGTAACAATGTTTATGAATAGTTTATGAATCTAGGGTTGAGTTAGCAGAGTGTAAACATCCTATGGCTGCTTATGCACGATTCAAATAAGACTTGACATCATTTTGTTGTTATTTTACTTGTCGCTCCAGCAATAAAAACTGTTGGGCAACGCATATTTTTCACATATTTTGCTGTCATCTCGTACAAATTTATCTGTAAATGGATAATATGTATGTATGTATTGTATGCACCATACAATGAAACAAATGCACCTACCTTTTCTATTTCTATTACAGTTGTAAGCATCAAGTTTACAAGGATTACCAAATATAACGAAGCATTTGTTATACAAGTTCTTTGCACAAACCGGATTTTCGAGGCTAGTACAATATTTTGGACAGTTGGATTCAGGGATGAAAAATGACGTACAATTGTATTTTTTTCGGTACAATTGATTTCTAAAAGTACGCAAGCACAATTCTCCAAAATTTAGTACACCCAGGCGAATATATTTTACTTAATAAAATACACTAACACAATATTACAATTCCTCAAAATTTTATACATTTTCTTCCTCGCCTACGCATCCGAAAATGCAATCGACTGAAAGATGAGTAGCTGCGTTTGCTGCCACTTGCTTGCAGTAAATGGCTGGTGGTAGCATGTGGAACAATATGTCCAAAGCCGCTGTTGGAGTGGTCCTAATTGCTTCACTGATGCAGACGCCTGTCGTTCTTTGAACACGACAAATGTAAGTGTAGTGAATATCATTTTCAACGGCGGTCCACCAGACGACAACGCCATAATGTAAGTAAGTATAGGTCTAGGTCTAATGACGGATATATAGACCCAATATGTAATTCGAGGCTGCAATAGATTTTTTTGCAGCAGTAGCCGTGGTGGCTTTTTGAACCCTCTGCAGAATATTGGGTTTCCAGCTCAATTTGCTGTCTAGAATAAGACCTAAATACTTGGCCGTGTTTAAAGAGCCATTCAGTTTTGCGGGAAAAAAAGTTTGGAATTTTGAATTTCAAGCATTTCCGTTAATTCATGTCGCTATTGGAGCACTCATATTTACCAAAAAAAAAAACATACAATTGGGCCCATTTAAATACAATTTGTGTTACGTTTTAAATACAATTGAAAAAACTGATTTTTCATCCCTGGTTGGATTGGTTCTTTGTGATTGGGGTCACTTCCTTTTTATTTGTAGACTTCGTTGGCGCTGATATAGCCGCAAAGACAGCTGCAAGAACTGCAATGAATTTAAAGAAATATTGATTTTATGCGTTTATACTTATTTTGAACTGATTTTCATTAAGCTACCTGAAAATGTGAGAGTAATAGCAAACAAGAACTTCATGTTGAAACGTATAATCTGGTGTTACTGACAGTTTCTCGAGTCAGTTCTGTTTTATATAATTTTGAATGCGGTTGCAATTAACCGTTTTGTGAAATGTCACTGACTTCATTCATATTGTGTTTGCTTGCAGACAATGCACGTGTACTTAACTTCTTATTTTTGGAAAAGTTAAATCGGTTAATTGGGCTAACACTCAGCATGATACAATATAAAAGGAGCACGTGTGGTGTTACGAGGATATCATGCACGAATTAAGACCATCTCTAAACTCTGAAGTTGTTATTATTTTTCTTGTTGTTAATTATTTTGCATTAATCACGTCTCCGTATTTGTATACGCGAAGGGGTGTGCGTGTGCTGAATAATACCTAGTACTTTTTGTCGAAGGAGAGAGAATAGATTTTAAAAGTGAGTCCTAAACCTACACCCCGAAATCTTCAAATCTTTTCCGGTTATGTTGCTCTATGAGTTTTCTGAATTCTACTTTCCCGATGTGATCCCCTATTTCGTAGGACAGTTCAGGACCTTTGAAAATTACATATGCTCTGGCTCTCGTTCTTTTTCTATACGCAGTTCATTGAGGTAGGCATTCCCACACAAGTTTAAACTTAAAAGTATAGGTTTCTGACAAAATTGATGTAAACACATCTATGGCATAGGATTCAAATTATTTTATTCTAGGCCCTAACTCCTGATCCAGTTCCTTCATTACTTATACAACTTTGTTGTGTGTTTGCTCAGTTTGTAGATTGTAGATTGTGAATGCATGTTGTAACTCTTCGTGTTGCTGAGTTTTTTTGAAAGTCGAATTTTGTAATAATATCTTCTCTAACAAAAGCTAGTAGAGTCGGTTGGGTATTAGCGCGCTTTTTGGACTTCGGACTCTAATTTTAAAAAACAAGAGATCAAAAAGGTATATCTGGTTACACCAATAGATCAAAGTTAGTAAAACAATGCCCAGGAATCTCTTAACGTGATTGACTACATTGATTAACCTAACTTTGTCAGTCGAACATCCATACTCTCCGTCACCCTTAGGCTTTAGTATAGGGCAGATTGCTTCGATCACCCGTTTCTGCTCCGTATCAGTCTTTCTTCATCACGACACTTCGAACATCCCGTCTTTACCCTTCACCATGTGTGTTGAGATCCAAAATCACTTTGAAAAAATAGGCACGTGTAGCATACAGGGTTGCCAGAACTTAGTTTGCTTTAAGCGCCCAAACCTTAAAAAAATGTAGCCCAATATCGTTGCCGGGAAAGAAGCCCAAAAATCGTTGAAAATAATTCGGTTCTTTATCATAAAACAGGTACACAATCATGTATTATGTTTATGAAAGTAAATAAAACTTGAACAAAAAAAAAATATATATATCGTCACCTCTCTCCAATTCCCTTTACGTATGTAATCGATAATACCCCATTGTCCATTATTTGCTCCAAAAAAGATCTTGGAGTTATTTTTGACATTAAACTTAGCTTTTGCAAGCACATTGAGTTTTTGGTTGCCAAAGGTAATCAGATGCTAGGTTTCTTATTGAGGAATTCGAAAGACTTTCAAGATCCGCATACTCTGAAATGTTTATTTTTTGCATTTGTCAGATCACATCTCGAATACTGTGAGAGTTCTAAGAAATCGCTTTTTATTTCATATACCCTATCATAGGGTTAACTAGGGTTAACTATGGTTACCAATTTCTAGATGCCTTAGGCTTAGAGAATCGAATAAATATTTTGATTTTATTGATTTTCATACTAGTAGAGATTAATTTAGGAATAAATTACTCCTGTTGTTAGGCTTTGGTGGTAATTTTTAAGTATATAATTTTTGTATTAAGTATCTAATCTAGCGAGAACAGTAGATGTACTCATATGATTGAAATAAATAAATAAATAAAAAAAAAAACAATGAAATGATACAAACACTTAGGGCCAGTTCCAAGACTAGCTAATAAAGTCTCGGATAGATTATCCGGAACTTACCCATCTATCAGCTAAACTTCAACTTTTGGTTTCAAAGGTTTCGGATAGTGATATCTGACAGATATAGTCTCGGATAGAGTATCATAGCCGGTTCAAGTAGCTGTTTAATCCTTTTTCCGGAAGATAAACTTAATATTTATTTGAAGTGACTGGAAAAATATAGTTTTTAAATTATTTTGAAACACTCGATGATGAACATTTCAGAATTCGATTCCGGCTTACCAAAACGGCCGAGAACGCGCCTGTGTATTAATTTTTTTCCTAAATCTTCCTACCACGAAGGGGCGGTCACTTTGCCTTTGCGTCCTTTTCTGGACGTTGTTGGCGTGGAGGCATAAGTTGTTATGATTTAACAGGCTATGCTGTCGGCGGCTTTAGTCGCCAAGGGTCACCTATAACAGACAGGTTGTTTTGATGGACAACGAACTAAGAACTGCCAAAAACTTAATTAGAGTGCTCGATAAGCCGGGAAAGCGCATCTACTTCCCCCTTCTTTTTCTACTCCTATACCCACAAGTCACTCTTCTAACTACTCTTATCCTATACCCCTTTCCCCTGGGCTGGACGAAGGTGTTATACGACACAAAACCGAGTATCCGCGGATACCTGCTCCAGTTCCACTGTTAAAAATATTTTTCTTTTTTTATTTTTGCTGCTTCAATTTTTTCTTTCGATAATTTATCAAAGGTCTTTTTTCTCTTGGCTTTCCGAAAACAACAAAAAATATTATATTAGAAAACACGAAACAAACAAAGGAAACAAATTTACATGTGAATCGAAACAAACTCAGAGACTTTGACGATGAAATGGAAAAAAAATATCAGCAGCTAACTATCCGAAACTTTATCGGGAACCTTTGAAACCATTATTGCTTTCTTCAGTTATAAAATATTCACTGTCATCATCATTACTACCCTCTGTATAAATGTCTGATGTAAATTTGCTGATCATTTCCAATGTTGGTATAAAATAATTACAACAAAGATTTTTAACAGTCGAATTGATGTGTATGCGCATCAAAGCATCGAGAGATTCCGTTGACAATCTTTTTCGGGGTTTGGTCTTAATTGAATTCATAAATGAAAACGCTCGTTCTACTACAGCAATGCTTATTGGAAGTTTTGGTATTTGGGTTTCACTTAATCGCAACTCAATTGCTTCATTGGGCCCGTTTCTTATACGTTTGATAACACGTAAGCCCAAAAATGTTCTGGATTTTGTGGTATCTCAACCGGAAACACAACTTTCCAGTCAAATCATATCAATTTATTCCACTGATCCTGCAAAAGATCAAGGTATTATGTATTTCTCTTCGTCTGGGGAAGCATTTTGATCGGAAGTTTTCTGAATCCGGGACGCGTATAATTTAAGTTGATACTCGGACCTTAATTCCGAATTTGTCTTAAGATTTAATAATTTTCAGGAGTTAGCTTTTTTAGTTTTGTGAAAGAATAAAACAAACAAAATTAAGACAAAATTTGTAAAACGATATATCGCCCAAAATTGTGTTGGGCGCTCATGGAAAAATTTCTATCGTTTTTTAAGGAAAAAGATAGCCCAAAATACGACAAAGCGCCCAATCTGGCAACCGTGGTAGCATAACAAATGCCATGCGAACTTCCCTATCTTACACACATGACTTAGAAAGAAAAAACAATTTCACATCGTCCAAAAATTCAAACCAATTGATCTAATGGGCCACCATATGAAGATTGTAAGATAGGTGGCCCCAGGCTATAGATGAATCCCACATATACAGCTAGGTTCCAGAAATCGAGTGAAATCGAAATTGCAAATCGAGTGAATTTGTTTTCAGTGTTCTGCATTTCGAGCGATTCGGAATCTCCGAAATTTGTTCAAAATCACAATTTCACTTTGTCTTAAATCCGAAAATTTTGAAATCGAAATCGAATACAGTGAAATGTAGAACACAAAAATTCATTTCCGATTTAATTTCGAGTGCAAGTGAAATGTGGAACCTAGCAGATAATGGCAAACCGACGCGACAGTCAAAAATGTCATCTGGGGCCTGTAACACAACGTGACAAGTAGTTGTAGGACAAGTGAATTTCGACAACTTGTACAAAATTGTGTAACACAAAACATTTTGTAAAAAATTTGTCACTTATATACGTCCAATTCTTATTTTGCGGAACTACCTTAAGGCTTTTTGCCAGGCTGTGTATTTCAATTTTGCACATTTATTTTCTTTTGTTAACACATCACTGAAAGCACCAAAAAGGATACCTACTTCTTTCTCTCTTATTTTGGTTAAAATAGCATTTTTTATGTTTTGACATCTTCACCTGTCGAAGAATGTGGACAAGTCAAGGAAATTTAATTCTTTTGACAAGCCCAACGGTTTACGTTCTGTTACAGAAATCATATGTACTTGTCGGACAAGAATAGTTAAATAAGTGAATTAAGACTTGTCGACTTGTCATGTTGTGTTATTGGCCCCTGGTATTTGGACAGGGATCAGTGTGCTTCACTGAAATATCTCATTCCCCCCTGGATACACAACAATGAGAAGAATCAAAACTCTAATGAATTCCAGGCCACGTGGAGCTCGAAGGCAGTGGAATGGCTGATGAGATGGCTCGCAAAAGCTCACCCTTTCTTTTGCGGCCTACTATCCAACATCAGAGGCAGATGGAGAGGCTATCGAAGTGAAACTCCATAAAGAGTTTGCGTTAGGCAAAAAGGCCTATTAGCTGGCTCTCTCTAACAAGGAACCTTTTAATCACTCTCCATGTGCAAAAGTTATGCACACATTTTAACTGACTTTAGTGGGGTCACCGATACTCTTAGGTTGAGAGTAAAGTTTGTAGATGAATCTTGACATTGTATCCAGATAAAAAGCTGGAGTACCCATTGCTGTTATAAGTTCGTGCTAAGACCCGTTTTTTTTTTTAATAAAACACATTTTACTGCATACATCATCAATCGAACTTTTGCAGTAAAAATGCAAAACCAATTAAAGTAAGACACAAAAATCCTAAAAGATCCTGAAACCGGAATTTAATTTCTTATACAACATTTAGTAATTATATCTGCGCATTCCATAAACGAAAACAATATAAATTCGTTTATATTCTCACCTTCGTGTGTTAGTCACTCTTCAATCCTTAACGACTTTATATAAGAACAAGATTAAAAATGAAATTCATTCTGATTGCACTCCTAGTTACAAGTTTGTATTAAAATTAAACCCAACTAAGTATAGACGGCATACAATTTTAACTGTTTAATTTTTACTTAGCTTTTGCTGTCGGCGGGTTGCTAGCAAATCCAAGCGATAGACAGCCCCGTCAGGCTACAACTGAAAAGTGTCCAGATGCTTGCATTGCAGTTTATGATCCAGTATGCGCTAGCAATGGAAGAACCATTCGATCGTTTGGTAATAGCTGTGAATTGGGAATATTTAACTGTAATGCTGTCCCATCTGGTGAGTTAATTACTCGAGATTATTTATATGACAATAGTGGAATGTAATTTTGAAACTTACTTTCAGAGCGATACCATGTAGTTCCAGACCATTACTGTTGCAAATTCTCAACCGGCGGTGTATACAATCAACCTATAACTAACCCACTGAACTGTAATCTTTTTAAATGAAACTATTATAAATAGAACAGTATTTTTCAACTCATTAATTTTCTTAGACAAATTCATTGCGACGAATTATATCGCGAAAGACAGAACGTTAAATAAATTCTAAGTTAAATTCTGTCACGCTCAATTTGTATAGTTTTCCATCCATCCTCTGCGATGTTGAGCAATTTAGTCTCAGATAGAGGACAACTGGTAGGATTGGCTTCGATAGAATCTTATATGTCCTGTCCTTCAAGGAGGATATCTTTCATTGAGGTAATGTGTACTCCGATGTATATTAACTTCCAACTACTTTTGGAGTTTTTGCTATCACTAATTATCGATCGGACTTATCGATCGGTTTAAGGTCCAATAACATTTATTCCCACACGATTTCTCATTACGAATAGCTAATATTTATAAAGGGTATCCCATAATTCACGCAAAATTTGAATTTTGCGCCATTTAATAATACCTCTACAGTGATGCCAACGGAAAAAAAGATAACAATGTGACAGCTGACTGTTAGTGAACATGGAGCGCTATACGAAAGAACAACGCATTTTCATTGTTAAGCAATATTTTAAAAATAATGAAGGTTTGTCAGCTACAGTCCGCAATTTTCGAACAAAATCATTTTGAGTGATGAAGCTCATTTTCATTTTGATGGCTTCATTAATCGTCAAAATTATCGCATTTGGGGTTCAGAAAACCCACGAGTAATTGTTGAGAAACAAATGCATCCACAACGCGTGACTGTTTGGTGTGGATTTTGTGCTGGAGGCATTATCATATCGGACCATTCTTCTTCGAAAATGCGGCTGGTCAGGCAGAAAGAGGAAATTGGGACCAGACACAACTACTGGTCCATTGTACTGCCAAACAGATACCTTATATTGCTGTACTTAGTTTTCCAGTCTTTCTAAGAAAAATGAGAAGGAGCTTCAGTGATGAAGAGCTTAGATGTTCGACACTCACCACGTCAGCCCCAAAGATCCGCCACCTGATGCGAGCAAAGGCAGGACAACTACAAAGGAAGTACTCCGCTGTATCGTCGTCCTCTCCACAAGCAGGTCAGATGGTGGTGTCGCTCAAGCCCAATACATTTAAGTGTTTGGCAAAAGCTTTGGTGGCCCACAAGCAGTCTACAGTCGATTCTCCTGAGAGACAGAAGGAAAGACGCCGACCTTTTGCAGATGTTTGGACGCAGTCGTTTGGTCTGTCTACACCCATCACAGTCACCACCGACACCGAAACCCAAGTATCATTGCATGACCTAACCACGAGATAGAGGGCGGTGCTCAGCCATACGTGATAGATTTTACTTTACTGCCCATTCGAAACCAAAAGCCACCCCTCTTTAACCGGGAAATGGTTTTCAGCGTAACCCCATGATAAAAATATCAAGGGGGGTAGAGGTTCATCATAGCATCTAGAGCAGAGCCCGGAGTGCTAGGGAAGGCCCCTGTGCAGCCAAAGCAAACCGTTGTAGTATACTCTATATGAATCAATAAAAAATGTAACCTTTCTAATTAAATCTATATTTTCTATCAAAACTACATTTTGCATGAATTTTGAGACACCCTTTATATGCTATGTTTTATGATAGCTGATCCAATCCAACCGACGCAACGCAACGATTCTCCTTGATCGACTGCTCCATAGCGGTATAGGATTCATTTCCGAAACCAAATGTCGAAGGCTTCTTTTAATAAAGTACCGCTCTGGCAAATGAGAAGATTCCCGTGTCTATGGACGCACGAGAAGGTCTCAACCGGACAACCTGAGAAGTACTGCAAGTAGTCGATAAGAGAGACCTCTTTTATACGGTCCATGTTAAATATCTCTGATAAAGCACCAGTTCTCGGTTTACTCAAAACCCTGCACCAGTGAAGTATAAAAAAGGCTGGAAAATAGGTCCAAACCATTACAGAGACTACAACCAGTAAGATAGTTAACGCAAGGTAAAGATCAAAATTAATAACACTGTCAAAGTGGAGTTCTAAGAAGTATCTAATAACAAACCAATGACCATAGGTAAGGACGCCTGGCTCACCAAAGCCATGGGCCCAAAATTTTCGAAGTTCTTGAAATGAGAACAGGAAACAAAAGTTTGCCCAAAGAATGTTTTATTGGTCAGCACTATCTTAAAATACTAGTTTGGCGTTAATAGCGGGGACCTATAGTAGCAGTTAAATTTGAACAACCACAAAGCTATCCAGAGGACGCATCAAAAGTCAAAAGAGCTATGAAGGATTCATAAGTATAAAAAAGGGATGATATTAAAACGCTTATTGATTTTCGTATGGCTGTCTGCCATTTTTGGCATCACTTTTACAAGATACTCTTAGGTGTCATTCAAGAAACACAATATCCTCTTTGCATGAAAAGTTTTGAAATCGCGAGGCAATTATTTTGACAGTGATTGGCTCTTTGGGCTATAAGGAAGGAGACGCGGTTTCTTCAGAAAAACTTTGGTTTTGGAAGAAGTGGGCACTATATCCCCCCCAGAGAAATCCTCAAATTTATAAAATGGTTTCTGAATCTGACTTTATGGCACAAAAGGTCTTTTAGAAGGGCTTGTAGCAGTGCCCTTCCTGCTGGGCTAGAGGCGTAAATATCTGAAAAATAATCTTACATCTTTAAATCCAAAAATGATCTAGTCGTCAGCTCCACACACATATTGAATGAAAAATTACTATTATCTAACGTATTCAAAGCTCGTTCTGTTAAGTGGTCATACCAAATCCACAATTTGGAATCACCTATTGCTCGAATTTGCTGGGAGGATAATAATTAGAAGTAAATGCGTTCCCCTAAACAAAAATTCATGTGACTTCTACCCAAACGAGAAAGTTTTGTATGAGGTGCAGTGCACTTTCTTATTTTAAGATGCACATATTGTCGCAACAGTATAGTGGCCATGACCACCACTGACTGCACTCACCACTTGCAATATATAAAACCCCCAGCACAAACTCACGAAGCTCACATAATCACTTCAACCTTCGCGCGCTAAGGATTGTAACGAATTTCACTTTTATATTTATTTATAAACAAATCAAAAGTTTACAAATTAACACAGAAAACAAAAACATGAAGGTTCATTACGTAAGCCTGTTAATCGCTATCGTCGGTAAGGATGTTGATCATAAAATTCCAAAAATAAATCTTCAAAAACTAATAAAAACAGAATTTGAATATTTAAAAATTTTATTACAGCCTTTGTCGCTTCCGTGAATGGTGCTTCACTCGAGGGACCACTCAGTGACTGTCCAGATATTTGCACCTTTGACTACAGGCCCGTATGTGCATTTGACGGCGCATGCTATCAGATATATGGAAATGAGTGCACTTTAAAGTCTGAGAAATGCAAGCGGAAACAGGGTGTGTTTCAAATACCTCATAACAGAAATGTTATTTGTTTAATAATTTTTTTTTTGAATTTTTCTTTTACAGCTTTGGAGTCGGTAGAAATGAAACGGTGTGAAGAGGCATTGGACAAGACCAATACTAACCCAGAGCTGGTTGCGTGTGCAATTGAGTAACGTAAATTTATGAGGAACGCTTCGCGCACTTAAATTAATTTTATTTTATTACCATTGTATTTATGAAATGTTTAACATTTTTAATACAATTGTATAGTGAGAAGAGGTGTTTTTTTTATATTTGTTTATATTTAGATGGAGTTGTTGAGTGGCAATTAATATTTGTCCTCTAACGAGAGGACATTGTGGGAATAATATAGTGTACCTACGAGTATTACGTATCTACATGTTCGTCATCAATTCAGGGGCCAGATCGCGTAAAATAAAAACGATCGAACGACATCGTTTTCACTAAAGCTGTCTCTATCATATCTGTGACAATAGGCAGAGACTGCTAGTATCAGAACGACGTCGTTCGATCGTTTTCATTTTACGTGATCGGGCCCCAGGAGAATGCCAGCAAATTATTAAGCTCGAGACTTAAAAATGTCATTGATAAATTGAAATGACGGACCATTTTAAGTGTCAGAGACAAGGCCCATTTTTGAATGAACGGGTCTAAACGAGGTCCAAGTTCGTTCCAACAGAACGGGGCGCAATACGTGCCACACATCTGATGGATGGGGAGGAGTGTCTACGCACTAAGACACTTCCTCTTGTTTTAGGCGGCAGCGGATGTATTCCCTAGATGGAATCAACGGTGGCGTCTACAGTTCCGGTCAGGTCGAACTAAAGTGTAATCCCTGTATGAGCTGCTTCGACATATTTGGATACCAGGTCTATGGGGATCTCCAATACTGAGCCAGGGTGTTGGAAAAGAGTTGGTGGCGGACGAACCCTAAACGGGTCAACGGCAGCGCTCATATCCCAAAATTGGGTTACTGACATCGGAATATCCGACCCGCTGTCCTAGGGTCAAAACAGGGCCTGGCCCTACAGGTTGGGGGTTGTGCCGTCGGGGTAACTTCCCGACCATGGAAAAAATAAATAGTTATGAGAGAGACGCAACCAGCCTCGGATAACGGAACTCCTCAAATGGCAACCAGACCCGGAACGTCAATGGACTATGATTTAAGAGTATGTACCTGGAATGTAAGAACACTCTACACCCCAGGTGCCACTCAAAAATTTGAGTCTGTCCTCATGCGGTACAAGGCAGACATTACCGCGATCCAGGAGATACGACGGATAGGATCAGGCATGATGAAAAGAAAAGATTGCGACATTTATTACAGCTGCAACAAAAGGCTGCATGTATTAGGATGCGGATTCGTCGTGGGAAATCGGCTTAGGACAAAAGTTATTGACTTCAAGCCGATAAGTATCGCCTTTCTGTGATCCGCATCAAAGCTACTTTCCAAAACATAAGCCTAATATGTGCACACGCCCCTACCGACGAGGCTGAAGATCCCATCAAGGAGGAGTTTTATGACCTCCTGGATGGAGCCTACGGAGCCTGTCCGGAGTATGATGTAAAAGTTGTACTCGGGGATTTCAATGCTAAAGTCGGAAAGGAAAACATCTTTGGCGCCAACCAAATCGATGCGAGGCACGCATCCAACATCCTCGACGTGCACACATTCCGAGGGGCAAACGTCGACTATGACCATTTTCTTGTCGCGGCTAAATTCAGAGCTCGACTGTCCAACGAGAAGAAGCTGCGAACCGCCCAGAAGAAGAAATTCGACGTTGGACGCCTTAGCACACCTGGAGTAGCCAGAGCCTACAGCAAGCGCCTGAGTATGAAACTCTCCTCTGTGCACTCACCTACCACAAACGCCAACAATCAGTGGTGCCAGTATCGCGACATCATCAAGGAGGTAGTCGAAACCACCGTAGGGTACCAGCCACCCCAGAGAAAGAGCCCGTGGTATGATGATGAATGCGTGTACAGGAAAAATGTGACAGAAGATGCACACAAGAAAGCGCTGCAGCGCAAAAAAAGGGCAGCGAGAGAAGAGAATCGAGCCAGGAGAAGGGAGGAAAAGAAGATCCTGCGTAGAAAGAAGAGGGCTTACGCAGCTTCCCAGCTCAAGGAAATCGAAGAGTCGCGCGATCATAATAACATCCAGAGGTTTTATAAAAAAGCTAAGCAACTGGTTGCTGGCTACAAAACCGGAACGCAGGCTCTTCGGGATAGCGAAGGGAACCTAGTCACCGAAGCGCAGGGAATAGTAGATGTCTTTAAGCAGCATTTCCAGCAACTGCTTAATGGACATCATGTAGAGAGAGTGATAGGGCAAGAAGAGAACCCACGTCCAGTCAATGAAGAACTAGTTCCACCACCTAGTATAGAAGAAGTTGGCTTAGCTATAAAAAAGCTTAAGAACAACAAGGCCGCAGGCTCTGATGGACTACCAGCGGAGCTCTTTAAATACGGTGGTGATGTTTTGGTAGGGAGCATGCACCGAATCATCAACCAAGTATGGGTGGAAGAAAACATGCCCGATGACTGGACTATCAGCTCCATATGTCCCATCTACAAAAAAGGCGATCCTATGTCTTGCAAGAACTATCGAGGCATATCCTTGCTAAATGTCGCATACAAGATCCTATCCAACGTACTGTGTGAACGTCTAAAACCGTTCTGCAGCACACTAATCGGCACGTACCAGTGTGGCTTCTGGCCCGGCAGATCGACTATTGACCAAATTTTCACACTGAGGCAAATCTTGGAAAAGACCAACGAATTTCAAGTCGAAACTCACCACCTATTCATCGACTTCAAAGCCGCGTATGATAGAATACATCGTCAGGAGCTCTATATGGCGATGGCCGAATTTGGAATTCCGGCAAAACTGATTCAGCTATGTCGCGTGACGCTGGAAAACACGCGCTGCAACGTGCAGTTTGGAAGCAGCTCTTCCGAACTTTTTCAAACATGCACCGGATTTCGGCAAGGAGACGCTCTATCATGCGACTTCTTCAATCTCGTACTGGAGCAGATAGTGCGCAGGGCAGGTGTCAACACGGAAGGCACTATCTTCAACAGGTCCGTCCAGCTGCTTGGCTATGCGGACGATATTGACATCATCGGTCGCTTCCAGCATGCCGTGATAGAAGCGTTCACGGCGATTGAAGAACGGGCGAAATCCGTTGGGCTTGAAGTAAATGAGGACAAGACTAAGTACATGCTATCAACAAACAAACAAGCATCTGTCCACCGCCTAGGACAAAACGTAACTATTGATAGCACCAATTTTGAGGTAGTTAAGGAGTTCAACTACCTCGAAGTAAACGTAAACTCCACGAATGACACCCTAGTGGAGATCCGGCGAAGAATTACCCTAGGAAACCGTTGCTACTTCGGTTTGGCAAAACAACTGGGTTCAAAACTCCTAACTCGAAGGACGAAATGTGTGCTCTACAAAACCCTTATCCTGCCAGTTCTGCTTTATGGCGCCGAGTGCTGGACGATAAGCAAGAAGGGCGAGCTGATACTGGGCTCCTTCGAAAGAAAAATACTTCGGCGGATTTGTGGTCCTGTGTGCGAGGAGGGCGAATGGAGGAGAAGATACAACCGCGAACTCTATGAGCTGTACCAAGATGTGGATGTAGTCCAAAAAGCCAAAACACGTCGACTACATTGGCTCGGCCACATCGAGCGAATGGACAATAATGCTTGAGCCAAGAGGATCTTCGAATCCCAGCCCCCAGGTTCGAGAAGACAAGGAAGACCGAACATCCGTTTCAAAGACCAAGCCATCGCGGATGCCAGAGCGCTTGGTCTGGACAATTGGAAGCAGCGTGCCCGGGATCGTAGAGGATGGAAGGCTGCAGTGTCTCAGGCAGAGACTCTTCACGGGTCGGGAGCCCGATAAGTAAGTAAGTAGTACATTTGCACACCTATATTTGTCAGCCTTATAGAAAGCTCTTGACAGTAAACTGCGAGGGTTACAAAAAATAAACAAGTCATTGGCTTCTCACCTCTAAATCAAAAAATTGCGTACATTTTTCAACAAACCCCGGAAAAGAACGAACACTATAAAGATAAGTCATTCGAAAGCACATAGGGGCTAATCACAATATTTATCTACTAATTATTCAGATGGGTTGTTTTCACTTTTTACTGCGGCTGCAACTACTGGTAACTGGATAGAGTCGAATGAGCTATGTAAATATGTGCAGTGTTGAGTAAATACACTATGAGCACACAAATACATTCCGAGTTGACACATTTGAGATTATTCCTCAAGACTACATAGGTCATCGATCGAGCGACCTTAACATTGCCGCTATAGTCAAGGTCAGAAAGCTCTTGACTGTATCTGTATCATTTAAGCTGATATATCACGTGTAATAGGTTCATCTAACAAGCAGAACGCGTCATAAACAAAAATTACTCACATACAACAAAAAAGGTAATCAGACAAAATTACAATTAACAATTATTTGCATTACACTACTGTGCTAAGTTGGGTGTCGTCATCAGCATACTAGTTGTCAGGTTCACATATAAAATCAGCGCACCCCAACTCAAGCAAGACACAATAACTTCGCCTTTTATACAGCAAAGTTTCAATTAAAGTTTAACTTTTGTTACAACAATCCTACAATAGTATTATTTGTTAACGTAAATATGAACGGTCTTTACGCAATCCTGTTAATAGTTGTCGTGGGTGAGTCTGAGCATGAGTTATAAAATGTCAACACAAATACTTACAATTTGATCTAAATTTTCAGTCTCCTCCACTTTTGTACATGGTGCTACCCTCCACGGACCACAAAGTGATTGTCCCGAAATTTGTACTTTTGATTACAGGCCTGTTTGTGGGTACGATGGTACATGCTACCGTGTCTATGGAAATGAGTGCACTTTTAAGTCGTATCGTTGCAAGAATAACCAGAGTGAGTTTTGAATTTTCAATAGGTCATAGTAATTTTAATAAAATTTTGGTTTTCCGTCAGGTCTCAAGTCTGTTGACATGGAACAGTGTGACGAAGCTCTAGCCAAGAGTAATCCAAATGTTGTTGCGTGTTCAGAGGAATGACTTAGATTCTAATTTTTATATTGCACTTATCATTGCATTTTTACCATCAGATCATATTAAAAAATTATTATAAAAATTATTATATTATATTATAAAAAAAATGTACTAAAAAATTGCACTCTCTGTACTTACTTTGTGATGAACACTACATATAGTCCGGGCGGTCCCTATTTTGCACAATATTTTGGTTGATTTGCTCTCCTAGCTAAATCCGGTGCTCGTGGTATAGGTTAGGTTAGGTATATCCTGCTGTGACACACTTAGGTCCTTGTGGACCCATTGTGATGCCCTTTTTTGATGCGGGGGTTAGCCAGTGATGTTGGGATGTTAGCCTCGTGTCCCTTTTTCTAGCGATTACTCGACGCTGCCCAGCCATCCTGATATCCTCAAAAACCTATATAAAGATCAGAAAGTGAGACATCAGAAAGTTATTGTAGGTCATGGAAGTAATGGCTTCCAAGTGTGCTGATCATCAAGTGACAGAAGCTCGGGCAGTGACAGAGGAAGTGGGGTGTGTCCTCATGAACCTCTTCGTCTCCACAGCCTCTACATATATCGTCATCTTTGAGATTTAGTTTCATTGTATGATTTCTTAGGAAGTTATGACCCGTTAGAGCCCCTACCAATTTAAACAGCGATGACCTGTAAAACTGTAGAAGTTTGATGGTCCGGCCACTGTCGTATTTTGGCCAAAGCTTCCGTGATACTTCGCAGGTAGTTAGACCTTTCCACCTGGTGTTGGTTTTCATGCGAATTTTATTTTCCACTCTTTTTCTAGGTAGGTAGGTAGGACCCAGCAGAGAATCGTGGAGTGCTGCGAGCAGAGAACCTTTAGCTCTTCGCGGCAATAGCAGAAACTGCTTTAATAGCCGCCTGGCTGTCAATGAAAATGGTAATATCATTTCTTGGTATTGCCAACAATGACACCTTACGGGCCGCTTCCGCGAATGCAAGAACCTCTACTTGGAAGACACTGCTGTTGCCAGAAAGCCTGATAGAACAGTGTATATTTAATTCCTCCGAGAAGATGCCAGCACCGGTTCCACAGTCCATCTTCGATCCATCTGTGTAGATGGATATCGATTTCCGCTCTGTGGGTTCATCTGTGTTCCATTCATCTCTACTCGGGAACGAGCAGGAGAATGGTCTATCAAAGTTTAGATGTGGGATCATATAGTCAGAAGTGACAATATTCCCAATGTATTTCCCTCGAATCTATGCGTGACCAAAGTTGCTCGGGTTCCACTTCCAAGTACCAGTTTGGCTAATCCTTAAGGCATTTTTGGTAGCATATTGCTTAATGTACAGGTCTAGAGGAGTCAGATTGAGAATTGCCTCCAGTCCAGCCGTAGGTGTGGTTCTCATCGCACTGGTTGTCCCCATACATGCTATAGTCTTTGTATTTTTGTCATTGACTTGAGATTGGTCGCCTTTCCCGCGGCTTGCCACCAGACTACGCTGCCATATGTGAGTATAGGCCGCCACGATTGCCATGTACATCCACAGGATTGTTTTGGGGTTTGGTCCCCACCTCCTGCCAAAGATGGCGGTTACATGCGTAGAAAGCATTAGCTGCTTTTTTCACTCTTTCATTGACATTCGGCTTCCAATTAAGTTTCTGTCTAAAATCATTCCTTAATATTTCGCCCTATCCGTCACCTTTAGAGGTATTCCCTCGAGAGTTGGTGGCTCGAATAGTGGTATTATTCTCTTGTTTGTGAACAGGACAAGCTAAGTTTTCTGGGGCTAACCCCAATGCCGCATTGTTTTGTCCACGTATTGAGTACTCGTAGTGAGTTTCCTAGTAGCTCGCTTATGGTCGGTAAGAATTTACCTTTTGCAAGCAAGACTACATCGTCTGCATATGCAACTACCGTGATACCCATGTTATTGAATTTCATTAGTATCTCATTCATGACAAGTACCCAGAGTAAGGGGGAGATGACCCCTCCTTGTGGAGTGTCTCTAGACTGAGACCTCGCCAACCATGGTCTCATATAAAAAAACATTTTCAACGAATTGGTATTTTATCGGATCCTATATGTAGGGGTCATACTCATGGAATGTATGGCAGGAAATCTTGACATACCTCCACAGAAGACCCTTTTCTTTCTGACTGACTGCGGCTCTAGCAGCCAAAAGAGGCCGCAGTGACAGAGCGCTGTGAAGGCTCTCCCGACTGGCGACTTGCAATATATACTCTAATCTAATGCGGAAAGCGGAAGAGTTATCGAAAATTGGATCTCTCGGATGAGCGCCACGCAAACGAAAGCCGAGTCGGCCCAGCGTTTGATGTCCGCTTGATATATCGCACATTGTAAGCAAAATTCGTTGATATCTCGCATACAACTTTTTATATTAAATACCTGCTTATAATGGACTTGGAACACACGGCCCTAGCGAGGTATCCGTCGGAACGGAATTTTCTCCGCAACGTATACTCCGTCGGAGACTCAAATTACATTCGAGGTATCCGTCTTCGGAAGGAATAATTAAAATGCGACGACGCATTGATTTGACATGATATCGTTTAGTGGTACATAGGGGTTTTTCTATTTAATGCTTGTTATTGCTTTCATTTATCAACACTTCACTGCAAATCGTAAACAAATTCCGCAACAAATTCCTGTCGGAACACATCGAAAGAAAATTTGTATGAAACTGTCAAAAATATCAGTAAAAACGCACTTGATCGCACTGAAACGCAAAACTCCAGTGTGCGTTGCATAATTGTCGGAAAGAAGTTCCGAAAAGCTGTTCCGAAGTATACCTCGAAGCAAAAATCCTCCGATTCGTATGAAATCGGACAATTTTCCGTTCCGACGGATACCTCGCTAGGGCCGACAATTTTTTTTCCTATTAAAGAGGTATATCAGCGTCACTGAGCGTCACTCATCTCTGCTTTGCGCGATCTACTGAAAGATGCACCTATACATACCTACATTTTCTCTTACCAACCCATTAGTATCTAATAACTTTTTAAAACAAATTGGCTGACGTACACGGATAAAAGACAAAAATAAATCAATGCAAACTAATGAGGTGATCCCTGACCAGTGGCCAGGGAACGGGATTGCGATTGCGAATTGAAAATCTCAGTTTACCTTGTCTGTGATTGCGACGCTGAGTGAAATATTTGGGCTGTTTTGGTTTTTGTACCTGGCTTTGATGCATTAAGTCCTTCCTTTCGCTAAAGGCCTGTGAATGGAACAATCATAAATGATTGACGACGATTACACACCGTGTCGGAGTGTGGAGGCTTAAGTACAACAACACATGGTAGGCAGGCAAAGATGGAAATAGCCATCTTTACTTGCTTTACCAACCAAGGGGCAATCAAAACCCGTCCTACCCTTCCATCCCTTTTCATCCCATCACTGCACCTAGGCTGGATCAAGGTCTGCACAACGTGTATTCACCACTTTCCAACACTGCTATGCTCACCTAACCAATTCTGGATATAAAAAGATCCAAGGAGCTCCAGATCTAGTGTAACCATCTCCAAAGTCGTTAATATCATCTCCGGACACTGCGTATAAGGCAAGCGCAAAGGTTTGGTCTGCCGTACAGAGACTTCTGCAGAAGCTGCAGAGATAAAAAGCAGTTGCCCTTCACTAGCCAATTTAAGGAAGGCCTACTTAGGATCTCAGTGATCTAAGATAATACCAATACCAGCGTCGCTAACATTTTTAGCACGGGATGGATCCGGATACCAAAAACGACTCTAACTAATGTTAAAAAAAAATCTATATCTACAATTGGAAGAAATTGTAGTGAAAGAGATTTAATGAAACTGTGAGGTCTCGAATAAAAGATTCTGTTACATCGTGGAGAAGAATGGAATCTTCCAAATGTGAGATTGTGAGGAGAAGAAGAACTGTACTAGTCCGATATTGTGTCCGATTAGTGGGCGCAGTGGGTCAATGGATGGACTACTGTGCGAGGTGTATCAGGTTTCATCCCTGGAAAAAACACAAATTATGTACATCTTAAAGTTTTTTCCACTGCGAAAGTCTGACAAACATCCGAGAATATAAATGTCGTGGAAAAGATTCTCAATTCAGCCGTTCAGACATAAAATTATAGGCTCCTTGCCCTCCCATTCGTCCCAAAAAAAGAAACTCACACAAAAAATGTGTGAGAAGCTAGGCCTAGAGTACTTGTCATAAATGAGATGCTAATGAAATTCAATAACGTGGGTGTCACGGTAGTTACATATGCAGTCGAAGTGGTCTTGCTTGCAAAAGGTAAATTCTTACCGAACATAAGCGAGCTACTAGGAAACTCAATACGTGGACAAAACAATGCGGCCTTGGGGTTAACCCCCAAAAAACTGAGCTTGTCCTGGGGTCTAATCGCGTATGGCTAAAACGATCGAACGACGTCGTCTCGACGACACTTCCACTTCGTGTAACGACCCAAAAACGATGATCGTCGAAACGATTGGACGATCATCGCTTTTTATTGCTTCATGTAAACAAATCAACTGCCAAATGGCGTCGTCCAAACGATTCGATTGAACGATAGCTATTTTGCAATCGTTTCGTCGTTTTTGGTGTATTTTGTTTCTGTTTAGGTTTTTTTAAAGCAAAAGAAATATTTAAGGAACAATTATCCAACAAAAAACCTTTTTAATATACACAAATAGGACACTGCATGAAGGTAAGATTAGACTGTATGCCAAGTGGTCATAAAATGCCAATTTCTGACAGTTTTCCTGTCAAAATATGGTCATACAATGTAATGGGCATATCTCATATGCTCTAACGACCTAAATGCCACATATTACCAGGCTGATTTTGACAGATAAAAATGCCCAAATGGCATATAGTGTAATCGGACAATAAGCACGTATGCCAGCATAAAGCCCTATATGCCCATATGCACTTTATTGAAATATCGTTATGGCATTGCTGGCATTTTTGATGGAACAAGAATTATTTTGTTGTCATCGGTGTTTGAGTTCATGGGATTGTGATTTATTTTCATTTTCTTTCTCTTTTTTGTGGATTATTCAATCTATTATTTGTGTAAACTATTTATTTGATCTATTCTTTGAAATTTGTTTTTATAGAAATTGTTTGCTATCTATTTGTTTTCTGCTAGTTATTTGTATTTTTGTTAATATTCGTTATGTGTTTTCATTGGTTAGATTGCTTATTTCACTTGATCTATATTTTGTTTGTTATTTTACCCTTTTTAGTTCTTTTGTGTGTTTGCTTTTTGTACTTTTCTGAACCATCTACATGTCTTTGGGGAGCTCAATCTAGGCGGGCAGCAAATTTTTGCTTTGTTTTTCTTTACATCATTACCCTACTACAACATTTGGCAATAAATAACAAATGCCTTAAATGACCATCAAGGCAAATATGACCATATTAGTAATTTTGGTCATATAGTCTAATATACAGTTTTGATAGTCCGGACATTTTGGTCACTTGACAGCTAATCTGGTCATTTGCCTGTTGGCATTCATATGCACAATTGGCATACAGTCTAATCTTAGCTTGAGCACTTTTGTGGTGAAATGTGAAGAAATAAAAAAAATTATTCATTCCACTCATATTAATGTTAAACGGCAGTTCAAACAATAGTTGTGTTTTCCTAGGAGGGTGCAATCATTGAATTGCATTCACAGATCCTCTTCTTCTTCTTTTTCTTCTTTTCCAAACCTTGTCAATATAATTTCTTGGGCACCAATGCTTATTTTTAAACGTATCCATACATT
The DNA here is from genome assembly GCA_949372485.1 of Cheilosia soror. Lineage (NCBI taxonomy): Eukaryota > Metazoa > Arthropoda > Insecta > Diptera > Syrphidae > Cheilosia > Cheilosia soror. Next base: position 40,451,487 of record OX443561.1, read on the forward strand.
TTCACATAAAAAGGAACAAAACAAACAAAATAATATACCCATTTTATTAGTTTTCAGTTGTCACAGTTTGTTTACAGTCCTGCTCAAACTGTTCAAAATGAAAACGATGAACGATTCGATTAAACGACGAGACTGTGATGTTATATGAAGCAAACTAAAAACGAGGTCGTTTTATTCAATCGTCTCAACGACGATAGTCTGATAAATTACGCGATTAGAGCCCTGTTCACAAACAAGAGAATAATACCACTATTCGAGCCACCAACTCTCGAGGGAATACCTCTAAAGGTGACGGATAGGGCGAAATATTAAGGAATGATTTTAGACAGAAACTTAATTGGAAGCCGAATGTCAATGAAAGAGTGAAAAAAGCAGCTAATGCTTTCTACGCATGTAACCGCCATCTTTGGCAGGAGGTGGGGACCAAACCCCAAAACAATCCTGTGGATGTACGGCAATCGTGCGGCATATAGGTACTCACATATGGCAGCGTAGTCTGGTGGCAAGCCGCGGGCAAGGCGACCAATCTCAAGTCAATGACAAAAATACAAAGACTATAGCATGTATGGGGACAACCAGTGCGATGAGAACCACACCTACGGCTGGACTGGAGGCAATTCTCAATCTGACTCCTCTAGACCTGTACATGGAGCAATCTGCTACCAAAAGTGCCTTAAGGATTAGCCAAACTGGTACTTGGAACCCGAGCAACTTTGGTCACGCACAGATTCGAGGGAAATACATTGGGAATGTTGTCAATTTTGACTATATGTTCCCACATCTAAACTTTGATACACCATTCCCCTGCTCGTTCTCGAGTAGAGATGAAATGGAACACAGATGAACCCACAGAGCGGAAATCGATATCCATCTACACAGATGGATCGAAGATGGACTGTGGAACCGGTGCTGGCATCTTCTCGTAGGAATTAAATATACACTGTTCAATCAGGCTTTCTGACAACAGCAGTGTCTTCCAAGCAGAGGTTCTTGCATTCGCGGAAGCGGCCCTTAAGGTGTCATTGTTGGCAATACCAAGAAATGATATTACCATTTTCATTAACAGCCAGGCGGCTATTAAAGCAGTTTCTGCTATTGCCGCGAAGGGCTAAAGGTTCTCTGCTCGCAGCACCCCACGATCCTCTGCTTGGTCCTACCTACCTACCTAGAGAGTGAGTGGAAAATAAAATTCGCATGAAAACCAACACCAGGTGGAAAGGTCTAACTACCTGCGAAGTATCACGGAAGCCAAAATACGACAGTGGCCGGACCATCAAACTTCTACAGTTTTACAGGTCATCGCTGTCTAAATTGGTAGGGGCTCTAACGGGTCATAACTTCCTAAGAAATCATACAATGAAACTAAATCTCAATGAAACTAAATCTCCACAGCCTCTACATATATCTAAATGACGATATATGTAGAGGCTGTGGAGACGAAGAGGTTCATGAGGAAACACCCCACTTCCTCTGTCACTGCCCGAGCTTCTGTCACTTGATGATCAGCACACTTGGAAGCCATTACTTCCATGACCTACAATAACTTTCTGATGTCTCACTTTCTGATCTTTATATAGGTTTTTGAGGATATCAGGATGGCTGGGCAGCGTCGAGTAATCGCTAGAAAAAGGGACACGAGGCTAACATCCCAACATCACTGGCTAACCCCCGCATCAAAAAAGGGCATCACAATGGGTCCACAAGGACCTAAGTGTGTCACAGCAGGATATACCTAACCTAACCTATACCACGAGCACCGGATTTAGCTAGGAGAGCAAATCAACCAAAATATTGTGCAAAATAGGGACCGCCCGGACTATATGTAGTGTTCATCACAAAGTAAGTACAGAGAGTGCAATTTTTTAGTACATTTTTTTTATAATATAATATAATAATTTTTATAATAATTTTTTAATATGATCTGATGGTAAAAATGCAATGATAAGTGCAATATAAAAATTAGAATCTAAGTCATTCCTCTGAACACGCAACAACATTTGGATTACTCTTGGCTAGAGCTTCGTCACACTGTTCCATGTCAACAGACTTGAGACCTGACGGAAAACCAAAATTTTATTAAAATTACTATGACCTATTGAAAATTCAAAACTCACTCTGGTTATTCTTGCAACGATACGACTTAAAAGTGCACTCATTTCCATAGACACGGTAGCATGTACCATCGTACCCACAAACAGGCCTGTAATCAAAAGTACAAATTTCGGGACAATCACTTTGTGGTCCGTGGAGGGTAGCACCATGTACAAAAGTGGAGGAGACTGAAAATTTAGATCAAATTGTAAGTATTTGTGTTGACATTTTATAACTCATGCTCAGACTCACCCACGACAACTATTAACAGGATTGCGTAAAGACCGTTCATATTTACGTTAACAAATAATACTATTGTAGGATTGTTGTAACAAAAGTTAAACTTTAATTGAAACTTTGCTGTATAAAAGGCGAAGTTATTGTGTCTTGCTTGAGTTGGGGTGCGCTGATTTTATATGTGAACCTGACAACTAGTATGCTGATGACGACACCCAACTTAGCACAGTAGTGTAATGCAAATAATTGTTAATTGTAATTTTGTCTGATTACCTTTTTTGTTGTATGTGAGTAATTTTTGTTTATGACGCGTTCTGCTTGTTAGATGAACCTATTACACGTGATATATCAGCTTAAATGATACAGATACAGTCAAGAGCTTTCTGACCTTGACTATAGCGGCAATGTTAAGGTCGCTCGATCGATGACCTATGTAGTCTTGAGGAATAATCTCAAATTTGTCAACTCGGAATGTATTTGTATGCTCATAGTGTATTTACTCAACACTGCACATATTTACATAGCTCATTCGACTCTATCCAGTTACCAGTAGTTGCAGCCGCAGTAAAAAGTGAAAACAACCTATCTGAATAATTAGTAGATAAATATTGTGATTAGCACATAGGGGCTTTCGAATGACTTATCTTTATAGTGTTCGTTCTTTTCCGGGGATTTGTTGAAAAATGTACGCAATTTTTTGATTTAGAGGTGACAAGCCAATGACTTGTTTATTTTTTGTAACCCTCGCAGTTTACTGTCAAGAGCTTAGTTTTAATCTATAAGGCTGACAAATATAGGTGTGCAAATGTAACATCATTATAGTATCAATTTCCTTCTTCTACTTAAACTATACAGGTTAGGTTAGGTTTGTGGGCTGGCGAGAAGTACTACGTGCCACACTCATGTCAATACTGACCCATTGTGATGCCCGTATAGGGAAAAGAAGTTATCCCTTACCCATTATAACTTTTTACTTTAGATGGCGCCCACAGTGCGGGGTGGACCACGTCCTCAACCAACAAGTCTCTCCAGCCAGCTTAGTACCTAGCTAGCTGCCTCCAGTTACGCACCCCAAGTTGGTTGAGGTCGCTCTCCAATTGTGTGCGCCACCCGAGGTGGGGTCTTTCTCTGCTTCGTTGTCCCTCAGGGGTGGACTCAAAGACTCGTCAGGCTGGCGCGTTGTTGTCCATATGCTCCACCTGACCCAGCCATTTCAGTCACTGTATTTTGAGCTTTTTGACTAGCTCAACGTCGCTATATAGCCCGTGAAGTGCGTCGTTGAATCTTCTCCTCCACACTCCGTCGATACAAACTGGACAGAAAATCACTCAAAGAATCTGTCTCTCAAAGCGTTCCAAAAGGTTTTCATCAGCTTTCATGCTTCTCCACCATACAACAGGACCGGGATGATTAAGGTCTTATACAATATTTCCTTGGTTCTGCGAGAGCGGGATTTACTTCTTAGATGCCTTCCTAGCCCGAAGAAACAGCGATTGGCAAAGGTTATTTTTCGTTTGATATCTACGATTTCGGTAATTGTAGAGCCTGGGTAGATAAATTCTTTAACTACTTGGAAGTTATATCTGTCCACGGTGACGTTTTGTTCGAGTCGCCGATGTTGAGAGTCCTTTCTCGATGACAGCATATATGTACTTCGTTTTGTCCTCATTACAGCCAGACCCATCTTCGCCGCCTGCGTTTCGATGCTTGCAAATGCGCCGTTATAGGACCATTCACATGGGAGCGAACGAACGAATTGATGAAATGCGAATAAACCACTTTTTATGCATTTATAAACAGAAAATTCCACATTTTATTATTCCAAGATGAGGATAATTAATTATTCCAGCCATTTTCTTCATGTGGTACCGCCAGATTATTGTGCCCCGTATGATTCCTACTAGCGGTGGCCGTGGTGTAGTGGTTAGAGTCATTGCTTGTGACCCGAGCGGCGTTGGTTCGAGCCCCGGCGGGGGATGGCAATACTCTGCCACCGACCATAAAGAGAAACGAATAATATCAGAGTTTCTCCACCACTAAACCCAAAAAGGGGTTTCTGCTTGGGAGTACAATAGACCGAGATTCGTCCGAGTGCTCCTGGATTTGGAATTCCCCTTTAAAAAAAAATAAAAAAATGATTCCTACGAGGGTGGACAGGGATTTCCTATCATTCCATATATTACTCTCGGTTCTGGTTTAATTGAAGACTGGGAAGGAATAGCATTCCTGTGGTATTTAGAATTTAAGGCGGCCCTTCTATAGCGTTCACCTCTCTTGCGATTTTTCTCCCTGCTTCAAGCATACTCCTTGAGTATGTAAGGAGGGATGTTTACAGAGGGATCAGCTTGTTCTTAAACAGTAGCTATCGAACCTTGTCTTGCTAATTCGTCTGCTTTCCTCTTAGCTGGAATGCCTTCATGTCTCTGAACCCAGTAGACCGATATGTTGTGCTGTGTATCATAAGAGCCTTGAGTTCTTCGCCACATCAGCACTTCACAAGCTTCGTTTTTACTTCTGGTGCAGTTATGGCTTTTATTGCTGCCTGGCTATCGATTAAGAAGGTAATACCTCCAGGTGGTAAAGCCCTTACCATAGACTCACGAGCTGCTGTTGTCACTGCCAGGACCTCTACTTGGAAGACGCTACACGCTACTATGGTCGGGGAGGCATATCAATTTTGAATACCGAGCAGTGCCCATTTTGGGAGCTTCTGTAAATACGTAAACTATTAGGTCACTTGTTTAAGGAATGCTAAAAAACGGTAACGGACTTCGCCGAAAAATTTTGTCTGATGCTCGTGGACCTTCGAAAAAAAGATTCAATAAACGCCTTCCCAGGTAGCTCTATGCTTATGTCCCTCATGAAACTCACACTGAATAAGCTTTTAATGGAATGCAGAGAAGGAAAAGCAAAGCTCATTTAAGAACATTGTGGTCTCGTCTCTAACCTTTCGAAAAGGGTGGCAATAACTCTAGTATGTCAATAACGTAGTGCAAAATTGGGCATCTGGTCATAATGTGCACTTCTCAGTAGACACTTGTTTGGATTTGCAGGATGATGCCAAAGTTCCACGTCCTGGAGACCCACTATGGGTCTGCAGGGCCTTCTTCGTTTCATCTGTTAAGTTCCGGGGAAACTAAGAAAATGGATGTGTTGGCGCGGTTTTTTACTCAGAACCGCCTGACTGTGTAATTTTTCTTGAAGATGTGAAGGGTTCGGCTTTAGTCATAGTTGTAGATAAAGGCTCTACCGAGGTCATCAAAGGTATATGTACCTACAATATTCCTCCATATTATTACTTGAAACAATGATCACTTTTCATCTCAGCTCCAGGAAATTATAGCAATGAGTGCCACAACCCGACTTTGTTGTTTCACAGATGAAGGATCATAAGCATACCCATAAGTCATACCTTCTCGAATCTCCCACTAGTTGAAATGATCGTTTTTGAATATGCCGTCTATTAAATTAGGTGAATGTTTAGGGATTGTGGCACAGCTCCATAAGAGAAAGCAATATTTGAGCTTTGGACAAACATCTGCTTTATGGAGAAGGATTGGTTGCTTTGGGTTAAAGTAACTAGGTACCCAATCGAAATGTTCCCTATCCGGGCGCTAAGCGGACCAATGGGGGATCATCAACTGCAACTTTAACAACCACTGTGCGCTTTTTAGACTCACTGATTATTTAAGTGAATATATGGGTGTGTATGAATCGGGCAGGCGTTGATCGGCATCAACCTGGCGGTGCCCAGCTGTTGTAACTTTTCGTACACATCAATTGTGCTTATTTTACCTCCTAGTGGTAACCACCGGGTACTGGTCTGCCCATCCGGGTGTGACTTGCTGAACTTATAAGTGCGAGTGTTGAACACGAAGAAAATAGCAACACTATAATGCTCTGTCGGAAAGACTGACTGAACGAGCCTCAGAAGTCTTACATGAGCTCCTCAGAAAGAGGACGTACGGCGGATGAATTCATTAGACTGAATCAACGGTGTCGTCAACAGTCAATACGACAGTTACCTTACTTGAGCTACTTCGACATATTTGGAGCTGAGGTCAGTGAGGATTTTTCAGGACTAGTCAGGGTGCTGAAACAGAGATGGTGGCGGATGAACCCTTAATGGGCCAACGGCAGCTCTCACATCCCCGAAGTGGGTTACTGGCACCGGAGGAATCCGGCCCCTTTTGTCCATGGGGTCCAACAAAGGGCCTGGCCCTCCAGGTTGGGGGTTGTACGCCGGGGTAACTGCCCGACTGCGGAAAACAAACCCAGTTCCGAAACAACAACAAGCCTCGGATACGGATGATTTTACTGTTGACGAACCTGGCAAACGAATAAAGGACAACGAATTTCGGATCTGCACGTGGAATGTTAGGTCCCTTAACCGACCACGTGCAGCCGAACAACTAGCGGAGGCCCTGAACTGCTATAAAGCAGACCTAACCGCCATCCAAGAAGTGCGATGGGATGGACCGGGCAAGAAGAGGATGAAAGACTGCGATATTTACTATGGCGACTGCTATCGGCAACAAAAACAGCGCTTATTTGGATGTGGATTCGTCGTTGGAGGCAGACTTAGGCAAGAAGTCTTAAGCTTCAACTGTGTGAACGAGCGCCTCACGACAATCCGCGTCAAGGCTAAATTCGCCAACATTAGCCTAATATGCGCCCATGCCCCCACGGAGGAGAAAGACGACGACACCAAAGAGAGGTTCTACGAGCTCTTGGACAAGACATACGAGCAGTGCCCTAACTATGACATTAAAATTGTCCTAGGTGATTTTAATGCAAAGATAGGAAGAGAAGGCATCTTTGGTAGTACTGTCGGGAGGTACAGCCTACACGACACCACCTCCGATAACGGATTCAGGCTGATCGACTTCGCGGCGGGGCGAAATGTTGTCATATCAAGTACGCGGTTCCCGCATCTCGATATTCATAAAGGCACTTGGAGATCTCCCGATCAATCAACCGTCAACCAGATTGACCACATTGCGATCGACGCAAGGCACTCCTCCAGTATTATGGATATCCGAACGTTCCGAGGGGCCAACATTGACTCGGACCACTACCTTGTTGTAGCCAAGGTACGCCTTCGGATATCCCGAACACCGCCAAGACAAGTAAATACTGTGAGGAAGTTTGACGTCGGACGGCTAAAATCGCAAGAGATCACCAGATCCTTCTCCGATCAAGTCTCTCTCAATCTCTCAAGAGGTTCTATGCAGCCAGCATCAAGTATTGAAGACCAGTGGCAACATTGCCAAAAAGCCATCAGAGACGCCGCCTCTGATGTGCTTGGTTTCACTCGACCACCACAACGAAACCCCTGGTTCGACGACGAGTGCCGGCAAGCACATGCAGCGAAACAAGAGGCATACAAAGCGGCGCTGCAAAAAAGGACTAGAGCTGCTCGTGAGCTCTACGCGCAGAAAAGAAGAGACGAACACCGGCTTCTCAGGAGGAAAAAGAAAGAGCACGAGAAGCGCGCGATCGAGGAAATAGAGAGATGCTACAGCAGGAATGAGGTTCGGAAGTTTTACCAAAGGGTAAAAAGAACCTGCCAAGGCTACAGAGCCCGAACCGAAGCCTGCAAGGACGAACAAGGGAACATCGTAGTAGAATCGCAGTCGATGCTGAGGATATGGAAGAACTACTTCTGCAGACTGTTTAACGGCGATGACGAACTAAATCCCGCTGTCAGGCAGAATGAACCATTGAACCTGGACGATGAAGACCAACAATTCCGTCCACCCGACCTGGACGAAGTGAAGATAGCCATATCTAAGCTTAAGTCCAACAAAGCCGCTGGGGCAGATGGCCTAACCGCCGAGCTATTCAAAGCGGCAGGCGATGACTTGGTTAGGAGCATGCACCAACTCATCTGTAAAATATGGTCGGAGGAAAGTATGCCCGATGAATGGAACCTCAGCATTGTTTGCCCGATCCTCAAGAAAGGAGACCCTCTGAACTGCGCCAACTACAGAGGTATTAGTCTTCTTAACATCGCCTATAAGATCTTATCTGCCGTGTTGTGTGAACGCCTGAAGCCTTTCGTCAACAACCTGATTGGTCCCTATCAGTGTGGCTTCAGGCCAGGAAAGTCTACCATCGACCAAATATTCACACTGCGGCAGATCTTGGAGAAAACCCAGGAAGTTCAAATCGATACCCACCACCTATTCATCGATTTTAAGGCCGCCTATGACAGCATTTATAGAGACGAGCTATACAGAGCAATGTCTAGTTTTGGCATCCCTGCCAAACTCGTCCGTTTGTGTAGGATGACAATGGAGAATGCACGCTGCTCCATCAAGGTCGGTAAAGAACTCACCGAGACCTTCGATGTCAAAAAAGGATTTAGACAAGGCGATGCGCTGTCATGTGACTTCTTTAACATCGTTCTTGAAAGAATAGTGCAAAACTCAAACGCTAACACCAGAGGCACTATCTTCCAAAAGTCCGTCCATCTACTCGCCTACGCCGACGATATCGACATAATCGGGAGAACGCAGCGTGATGTCACTGGCGCGTTCGTGAGCATTGAGACGGAGGCGGCAAAGATGGGTTTGGCGGTCAATGAGGGCAAGACAAAGTATATGCTGTCATCGAGAAAGGACACCCAACACCGACGTCTTGGACAGAATGTCACTATAGACAGATATAACTTTGAGGTGGTAAAGGACTTTGTCTACCTAGGCTCCGCTATTAACTCAGACAATGACACCAGCGCTGAGATTAAGCGAAGAATAACTCTTGCCAATCGCTGTTTCTTTGGGCTAAGAAAGCAATTGAGTAGCAAAGCCCTCTCTCGAACAACTAAAGTGACCCTTTATAAGACCTTAATCATCCCAGTCCTACTTTATGGTGCAGAGGCATGGACTCTATCAAAAGCGGATGAGCTTACTCTTGGTTGCTTCGAGAGGAAAATTCTTCGAGTAATTTTCGGTCCCGTCCGCATAGACGGTGAATGGAGGAGGAGATACAACGACGAACTGTACGGGCTGTACAGCGACATTGACCTAGCCAGAAGAGTGAAGGTCCAACGACTGCGGTGGCTGGGTCATGTAGAGCGAATGGACGTGAATGCTCCGGCCCGGAAGATCTTCGAATCCACACCCGAGGGACGGCGCAGTAGAGGAAGACCGCGACTCAGGTGGCGCACGCAAGTGGAAGGGGACCTTAACCAACTTAGCGTGCGAAACTGGAGGCAGCTGGCCAAAGATCGTGCTGGCTGGAGAGTGGAGACGCTTGTTGGTTGAGGCCCAGGTCCACCCCGGACTGTAGCGCCACCTTAAGTAAGTAAGTAAGATTATTTATAATTTATTAATAATATAGATACCAGAGCGACAGCTCTGGGTATTTCCCAGAAAACACAAGCACTATGTTACGCATTGGGAGATTTGTAGGTACACTCATCTGGGTCTAATTTTTGCTATAACGATAGAGAAATCAGGAATCGTACTTGATTGTTACGCTACGGGCACAAATACAATTTTGAGTCGCCAGCAGTTTCCTGATCGATCGCAATCAGGGGCACTCCAGCTGTTAAATATAATTCTGTACCTCGCTCTGATTTTTAAATTTCCCGCCCAACAAAACTACGCGTTTGCTTGCGATCCCGCACTCGATCACCTGGTAAAAGAACTCGTTTAAAACAGACTATGACACTTATCCGATTTTGGTGACTAAACAGACAAACTTATAATTTATTTTATAACAACTGCGATTCGGCAAATTTCAAGGAATACATAACATTAGTTCGACTTGACCGCACCTTGGTCAGTAAATATTGCAAAGCAAGAGCCACAACCACTCCGATCAAATGGCAGCAAGAGGCGATCAATAGGAGCCTTCCAACGTCCATCAACATGGAGTAGTAAGTCTCGCGTTCATCCTCATAGTTGAACATGTTCGTGGGTCCAAAAGTTATAACTGTCCCCACAAGTGTTATACAAACTCTCACAATGAAAATTGTAGTTTTCTCTATTGCTGTCAAGTTTTCATAGAGTCGAAATGGCCATACAACTTGTAGCGCGTACCAATTGGCAAATGCATCCGTTAGAGTGTTTGTAAAAAAGGTCCATCTTTTCAGAAGATCCTTTCTCGTGGATAGTGGAAACAAAGTCTCACCGCTATCCAAAAACCACTTATCGACGACAAAGATGTACTCACTGCGATCGCGGTCATGTCGAACTTTGACCATATGACAATTCCACGACGGATATCTGCCAAAGTTGTCCACCCCCAGCGAAATTGATTGCAATGTTCCCAACGACTTCTCTGACAACAGTTCAAATGATGTTTGACGGTTCCGCTGAAATAGGGATCGACCTTTAAGTGAATATATGGTGCACTGTTCGCTATCTGCCAGCGATCCGTGTAGCTGGATGGTGATATTGGCGGTTGTCGATGCAGCCGCATGGCCATTGGTGTAGATGGTAACCAAATATTTGTGGGTTGCTCTAATTCCCGGCTTACAATTCAACACAGCCAAATTGGCGGCTGCTTTTATATCTCGACGCCAAGCCAGCCATAAAAGTGAGCTCAGCACTATGGCGATGATCAGGTAGACAGCTATCATGTCATGGTTAATAGGGAGATCATGGACAATGTCCCTGGACCTTTGGAGATGGCCATAAGTCGGGTGAACCTTCGCTGCAAACATAGAAAGGTGTCGACACGTACAGTGTATATGTGTTGCATTGGTTTGTCTACCAACGGAGCAGTGCCTTGACGTCCATTCATGGATGGTTGTGTTCCAAGTTAGGCACATTCGAATGTGCATAGCGAACGCAAATTGTGCACGCGACTCAGATGTAATGGCTAAGAAGGACTTGTGTTCAGCGGTGTCACGGTTGACCAAGGAAATTGTTTTAGTCTCCTGTGAAGCTTTGATCTTTGTTGCGTCTTTTAGCATGTAGCTCCTAGGTCTATCGCCAATCATCAGGAGAATTCGTATGTCATTCTCCAGAGGTGGAAACGTCACCAGTAAGACTGCCTGCATGGGAAGAAGCCTTTCAAAGACTGTCATATCCAGCGAATTGTTGATAGTTCCGGTAATGAAATTGTTAATGTCCGCACTACCTTTGATGGTCATAAAAAAGCTAAATGCTACCTTAGTCGAGCTAGGGTTCAACGATTGCAAGTCCTTTGTGTACGCTCCGATAGACAAGACGTCGGTATTTACCTTGTGCTGTTCTGGAGTCCACCAAAAGGGATTGGCTTCGAAGATCAAGACTTGAACAGCTATTACCTTCCCATTCAAGGTTTTAAGAAACTTATCGGGAAGCCTTACAAATGTTGTTGGCTCATTCAAGTCTATCGATAGTGGCTGAGAATTGTCGATGACAAGAGTCGTGCTGGTTATGCCTGTGGTTTTGCTTATCACGGGAGCCTCATCGGGTAGTTGTAGGAAGGCGGATACGACTCCCATAACTTGAAGGCACCGGTGCATACGGTTGAAGGATTCCAACCAGTTGGATATTCGAACCACGTCTGCTACATCTAGTTCGCCATAGTCAGGATAGTTTTCTAAGAAAGGGCTGTCTGGAGGAATTGGCTCAGCATTGTGGACCATCGGAAACTCTTCGACTTCTGTGGCCATTATCGACATCGACTTCGTGAGATCACCTATCATCTGCATGTGAGTTTCCAGCGGTAACTCGTTGACTTCTTCATTTCGGATCGAATGTATTAAGCCGTCTGATACTTTCAAAAATAACTCAGACAGAAGTAGAGCCGACTCACTGGAGAGTTCTACAACCTTAAATAGATCGCTGCCTACGGTATGAACCTGTTCGACGGCCAGCAACCTGGAAAGTTTAAAATCCCGTAGAGACTTGACGATATACTCCGCAGACTGGAAGATTTCGCCGAATGGCACGTGAGGAACCACAGTTCGTATCAATACGATGGCAGTTGACCTATCTCCGTTTTCAACGAGTTGCTTTAAATTTGAGAGTAAGCCAGGCCACGAACCCCCAGGAGATATTGGACTCAAATTAGCGCGGAGTTGCACCTCGGTGCATGCTCCGATGTCATCACAAATGTTGATTTTGATTTCACAATTTGCGCCAGTGGTTGGAAAGAGTCTGGTAATGAGGGTGGCATTTCCACTATGATCGAGGGTTGTTGTCCCGGCTGTATATTTGTAGTCTATTGGGTTTTCATCATCCAAATAGCCAGAGCAAGATATTTTGAAGATGGTGTGATATTCCGTGCCACTTTTCGGTGAAATTTCGCAGCTTCCATTAACCGGTGGGCTATTCAGTGTGAGTTTGAGGGACGTCGTGCCCCTAAGTGTCCCTAGGGTAGCCGCAGCTTTCAGATAGACTTTCCTTTCGAACTCTTCTGTAAGGATAACGCTATGGCTATTGGCCACTTCGGATCCCTGCTCATTGCGCACCGAATATGCGACATCTCCTGGCGGACATTCGATGCAATCTAGCCTTAAGTGTATAACCTTTCCGGCGGTGAACTTGTCATGCTCGCAGTTCCTCAGGCAATGAAAGTGAACTAGCAGTGAATCTCTTGAAACCGCCCTTATTTCTTGGGTAGTACGATGAGTACTGTAAATGTTGATGGTTGATCGAACAAGGAGGGTGAAAGTATAGTGCGTGTCTAGCTTGAGAGATCCTGCAGGCATACTTAGATGGACACCTGGTAAAAGGTTGACGGTTAAACGTGGATTTCAGTTCAGGCGATTACATACCATTTCCCATGTTCCTTGAGCAATGAGAACTTCCGGTATCATCTGATAGACACGACCAGCTGTATTGCAACAGTTGATCGCTGTTTGAACGTCTTGCATAGTCTCGACTTATGGAGCCATCGACGACGAAGTCCTTGGCGACATTTACCTCCCTATAGCTGCCACCAAGAATACGCGCCTTAGTAAGTTTTGAATCCACAAAGACATAGCACTAGAAAAAGTATCATTAGTTTGTGCCACGAACGCATAGTGCACAATCTACCCTTAGTACCGTGTTGCTGACAACACCCCCCGACGAATTCAGCTCAGTAACTTCACCCTGAATGAGGTACGACTGGACGTAGTCATCTCGGTAGTCGAACCACATTGTATAGGGCGGAATAGCAAGCACACTTGACCCATTATCCGGGAAGCTGTGAAGCACGACTGTAACAAAACCTTTACAAAGAGTTCACCTTTATGTTCTACACCCTTACCAGTGTCAATGTAGTTCCTTACACTCCATTTCATTCTCAAATGCGAAGCATGTGCACATCTTTTATCCACAATAGGCTCCACAAAGTTGAACCGTGCAATGTCAATATGCAAAGCCTTTCGAGGATTGGAACAATGCGGCAAATGGACAACCGGAAGACATTGCTCTCCCAAAGGATCATAGACCAAAATATCAAAGTGCTCGGTGAAGAAGTTCTCCTCCGACAGTCCAAAGTCACTGAGGTCCAGGACCATAGTGTGAATGCCTGGTTTCCAAAATGTTGCCCGAGAAATTCTATAGAACCCGCTATTGTAGGGCAATCTGTCACTGTTTCTTATACCCAATCCTTTGCTTAAGGCTTTCAAGTCATTGGATAATTTGAAGTGGTCACTTGTTGAAGTGAATGCAACGCCATCGATGATATAGTCAGGGGTGAAGAAATCCATCAGAGTCTCGACCGTGCCGAGGTATTGCACGGTAAGAATGAGTGGTTGCTCCTTCCCCAGCGGAACGATGTGATTGTAATGCAAATGGAACCCCTTGAATGCGTCCTGTTTTGAAGTACACGTTTGGCCTGAATAACCAGCGCCACATTCGCAGTAGTAGTGACCGAGGTAGGGATGACAAGTTCCGCCATTCTGACATGGATTCGAAACGCAACGATCCCTGGGATTCGAGCAGAATTCACCTTCGAAGAATTCTCCTACACAGCTGCAGGTGGGCTTTTCATTTTTGAGTATGCAAACAGCTTCGTGATTACAGATCGAGTTGTCGCACTTTTGTTGCAGTGTGCCTTGACAAAGAAATGATATCACGAAAAATGAATGAATCCAACGCATTTTGAGGACTTTTTGATGTTGACGGGTTTTGAATGATTACACGTTTGAAGGCTCAAGTCAGGGACTGTGTGGAGTATAATTATGGTTTCGCACAGTGTTTTAGAAAGAGGCTAATGCAAAGATTTTCAGCGACTAGCTATAACCGGAAAGCGACATGAGATTTTTTACCTGAAATACACTGTCACTGTCAGTCAGGTATATGAGTAAAGACAGACAAGGCAGATGAGGCCACGATTGAGGAGATACGATGGACAGAATTATAGATACGACGAGCTTATAATAAACTGGTAAGCAAGCAGTCATACGCTTTTAAGGCCACGTAACCTAGTGCCTTCCAAACGATCAAAACGCTAACCAAATTGACCAAGTGCAAATGGCTGAGAGGCACATAACCCGAGTAACCACAGTTTACATATGAACAGATCGTCTGCATGAGAAGCTCTTCACTTCCCACAGATGTCAACAATCAAAGGGGCCAGGTCCCAGTATCGCGACTTCAGCAAAAAGCTAGCCTAAAACTAATGTTAAGTTACAAGTCACCCCATAGTCCAAATTAACGATTTATATCAACAACTGGTTCCTCTGGATCATTTGTATCCGTGATGCGATAGGTTAGGTATCGGATTTTTCTTAAAACTATTGTGCAGAACGACAATGTTATTCGCTCGCAGTCGGCTCCTTTCCGGACGGACTTAGCAAGAAAGAGGGATATAGCATAATCCCTCCAATCCAACATACCGCTTAGAAAAATGCAACCAGGCGTAAAAATTAAAGATAGTCTTTGAACCAAAGGTTCGTCGTGGGGTATGATGCACGAGCACGACAAACAATGCGAGCAAACAGTGCGTCTAGATCAGATGTGAGATGTGGTGGTCGTCTAAACTGATGAGCGCACCCACCACATCGAGGCGAAACGCATTACTGGAGTCGAGGCCAAATCAAATTTACAAATTTGGGATTTTCCGTTAAGTTATTAAGTTGAAATAAATTTATTGACTTAAGTGTTTCAGCCAGCGTTCCCACTTCAAATTTACGAAAGCGTAGGGCCGAGGTGAAAAAAAGGTAGTGTTTTGAGCTAAATCGTAGTGAAATATGAAAACTAATTGCAATCTCCATAATGTTTTAATTTTAAGCTCAATACGACGCGAAATACACTGAACTAGGGGGGGCTGATTCTGGTTATATGATACGACTGTCGATCTATGAAAAAATGGCCCCGTTCAATGTGCTTAGGTACCTAAATATCATAGAATTAGGCAGAAAATCTTGCCTAACACACGAAACTTCCCTAGATTTGCAGTCAAATCGACCAATCAGAGGCTGTTGACTAGCTAGGCAACAACGTATATTGAACGCGGCCAATTAAAATAAATGTCAGAATTTTTTCAGATGACAATTTTTTTTATCACATTTGTAAAGAAGTGTGAAAAACATAGATAAGGCTCTATATGACTCACAACGGAAACCAAAAATAAGCGCGGACAAAGTATTCTACGTTGAAAATAAATAAACCTCGAAAATTGCAAATTAAATTAAATTATTTATCACTTCACAGTATCACAGAACGGGAACTACCTTCTTACCACCATTATTGCGCTGAAAAGTGAATGTGTTCAATTAATCGCCCTGTTGTTAATGCGTTCAGACAACTTTTTCAGGGGATAATATTTTAGAAATCAGTATTACTACTTCCTGAAGGAGTTTTATACAAGAAATATATGGATACGAAGTCGAACGCAAAATCGTAGTGTTTCAAAATGTTTCGTAGTGACGTAATGATTCTGCCGAAGTAAACCAAAATCGTAGTGAAACATTACGATCGTAGTGAAAGTGGGAACGCTGGTTTCAGCTAAACTAGAATGGAGTCCGTGGCACCGTCAAAGTTGTTGTGTTTGTGTGTTTCCGCGCTCGCTCATAGCTATCGCATTCGCGTTTGACTAATTTTCAACTTAAGATGCAGATACGTCATATCCGTATGAAAAACAGAGCGCAGTTTTATTTCGATGAAGTATTTTTAATTTTGACAGATTAACATCATAAAATTAAAGCGACGCCATTCTGGCTTGTTCTTTAATAAACTATTTCTATATCGATGTTGCACTGTCGTTAAAGCAAGCTTTTGGCTGTAGATTTTCGAACTTTTGTACCTGACAGTAGTCTTCGTGAATTTGTTTGTATTCTACAAAAATTAAAACACTTTGTTATCCACAATTTAAGATGGGTACAGTGAAGATACTCACCTTCGTTATTTTTGCAATTAAAATACACCACTTGACAGCGACTATCAAAGAGTTTTATACAAAATCCATTCGATGTGCATATTGGCTCCGAATCTGCCGGACAAGATTCCGGACATTCAATAGAAAGTTCTTCCTGCGGATAGAAGTCATCGACTGGAAAAAATAAGAACTGACCACTTACGACAGCTTTCAGAAAGGGACAACTTTTAATATTATCTCGCAAGTTACTACATAAATGTACTCAAAATAGGTAAAAACAAACCAAGTAAAAACGTCAATGTTACAGCTGTTAAATTCATTTTTCAGTCAACTGCAAACTATTTAAACATACACTGAACTTAGTCAAGTTCTTTAGGAGTAGCTAGTCTGCCCGCATTTATTTTTTTTAAATGAAAACGTGTTCCCGAAATCTGGTTATTGAAAGAAACATAACATAACAATGTGTTATTGATTGCTATTGTTTTTGAGAGTTAATACTCGTTATGTCATTGAGTGAATAATTCATTTTATTTGTACAGGTATTTCAGCAGAATAACAGTGGAATAAAGTTTGGAATCTTTTGCAAGTAGTGTAGCATTTAGATTGTGTGCTCTGAAAGTAAAGAGCTCACTAGCTTACTCCATTTAAATCGAACAAACGTTTGTATTTGGGTCGTGGCATTCAATATTATAAATAATGTACTGCAAACCCAAAGGAATGATCGTCGTTGATGAAACTGAATGTTGGGGGGAAATTGACTTAAATGTAACTGAACCAAATATTTAGTTAAAACGGAAATGTCATACTAGACAGGGAACTTATTTGTTTAAAGACTTTATTGGTTGTTGGTAACTTACGTTTTTGGGTAACTTGTGGGAAATTCTGGTCTGTCTCTGTGTACAAATAGTTGTTGAATGGGCCCATTAACGCCTTTGATTTACCCTGCAACAACTGTATTGAAATTCTTTTGTAGCTTGACGTTTAAAGACATCGCTTGAAATTGACTGACTTTCTGTGAATAGAATATTGGTACAGATTTTTGCGACCTAAAATTCTAAGTAAAAGTTTTAGTGTATTTTTTTTAAATAAATACTCGTAGGTATTAAGCAGATACCCAACGCTTTATTAATTCGATGGATAATTTTATGGCATTAATGTATGTACATTAGGGTGGAGCGAAAAAATTTTTTTTTCAAAATCTTTGAAGCCTATATGCGGAAAAGGATGTGTGCAAAAATTTTTATAGATCAACATTTTTATACCCTCCACAGGAAGGTATATTCACTTTGCCATTACATTTGTAACGATAAAAAGAGTCACGAGATGGCTGTCAATGTACCAGCTTTAAAGTAGCTTTGCCATAAGACACACATTTCATACAGATATTTCTGATCTGTGCTAAAATGTTCGATACTTATCTCAGGCAGGTCCACCTTTATCTTTTCGAACGCCTGAATTTGCAAATTATGACTGCTGCCAAGTGCTTTCCCCAGGACTCCAGAAAATCCATTCGGTTCATTGGTTTTACCATCAACGTAGGCCATTATAACGAAGGGGAAGTTCATTAAAATGCAGCAAACAAACAAACCAATGAACCGGTTTACCTATGGAATCTTATAGCTGACATACACATACGTACCATTTTAGTGAGTAGGAAGAGAGGAGTAACAACGATCTTGCTAATTGGGTTTGCCCTGACAATTTCTGTTGAGAAACTATTGTCGAATTTCAGTCTACTTATGAATTATTTTTGAAAGTACAACAACTCGTAGACACAGCCGTCAGTCACTTTTGGTATATGATAGTTTTTTCGAACTACACCACTAATTTATCATCATCAGACTCATTTAAGGTGATTGTTTGTTGAATAGTTTGAATTCTGACAGCCAATTCTTTGTATATAAAGGGTCCGCCATCTAACGTTTTTTTTTCAACTAGTGCTTATTTCGCGAATGGTAACACTTAGCTCATGTCTGATTTGACAGATAATTAGTTTTATCCTTTCGCTGAACGAATATGGTTGTGTATACGCTTGAACAACGCTGGGAAATATTGCGACATTACTTTGAAAATCATGGTAATATTGCAGAATGTGTGCGAAAATCGACTTAGAGAAGATGCCGATTTTGCCAAAAAAATCATCTTTTCAGATGAAGCTCATTTTGATCTTGGCGGGTATGTAAACAAGTAAAATTGTCGCATTTGGGGCACAGAAAACCCGCACGCATACATTGAAAAGCCGATATACCCAAAACGAGTCACTGTTTGGTGCGGATTTTGGTCCAGAGGCATAATTGGGCCATTTTTCTTGAAGAGGAGGATATTGGCAACATTTGGTTTCAACAGGACGGCGCTACGTGCCACACACCCGAAGCTTCACTCGATGTTTTGCGCCCTGTTTTTGAAGATCGCATTATCAGCCGCAGAGCTGATGTCGTTTGACCACCGCGGAGCTGCGATTTGACACCATTGGACTATTATTTGTGGGGTGCCGTAAAAGATAAGTGTTACTCCGACATGCCAGAGACAATTGACGCTTTAAGGGACAATATTCGTGAAGCCATTGGTGAAATACAGCTGCACACAATCGATAATGTGCTTAAAAATTGGACCGATCGTGTATGCTACTGCATGGCCAGCCGAGGCAGCCATTTGAATGAAATTATTTTTCATTATTAATCGGAAGGATTGTACTTTCAAATAAAAAACAAATTTGAGAAAATATTCAGTAGTTTTTTTTTAGCATTTTCAAAAAAAAAAGTTATTTTGCGGACCCTTTATAAGTTACAAGTGAATAAACTTTGACAATTCGCGCCGAGGGTGTTGTTTTCTTTCGCAACAAGAAGTTTCGAATTCGAAGATTCATGCAATTCAGTGATGCCACAAATTTATCATAAGAAATGCTATAATACAACTTAGATCGAACGCTTTCTTAAAATATCATTGCATCTGAACTACGATCCAAATTCCAAATTTAACTCCGCTTTAAAAAAGATTTAACACTTCTTTATGATTTTTATTTGTAACCTTAAATAATACTTATATCCATAGCCTTATCCTAAGTCATAGCGTTCACAAAACGTCAAAAGCAAAATCTTCAAAAGCAAAATTTATGTTTCAGTTCCTTGCAGTAGGTAAAGTCGACCTCCTTGAAAGCTGTAGAAAGCAGAAAGCAGAAATTTGATTATTTTATATTATTTTTTTTTTGTTAAACCATGTTCATACTAACGTATGTCAAAATTCGCCCTACAGTTATACGCCTCCAATAGGCAATTGTTGTTGAAAACTTTCAGACATGTACCATTGGCTGCACAAATCGAATCGTACTCCGAAGGACACGACGTGTTGCAAAATGGTGCCTTTGTTGGATTCGGTTCCAGTAACCCCATCACCCGTGCAGCACCCACGGCAAGAAAAACTAAAGGAAACTATTTGAAATATTGTTTTTTTTTTATGAAAAATCACTTTGTATACCGAAAGACAAGAAAACAATCCTCATAGCGATCAATGTGACAAATTTTCCAAACCCATACTGGGCATTGATCGCGGAACTGCGTATCTATTTATACCTTCGGTCTTCAGTAAAATATTTAAATTTATAAAATTAATATGCTAATTGTATTCGTATATCGATCTGTCATCTTCCGGCTAGTAATCTACAATGTCGTTGAAGACATGCCTAAGATATTTCCATATTTATTTGCAATGGGTTATTGCGTCAAATCGATCGAAATTTGTTAGTAAAAGTTAACAAAGCAAATGATAGCATACATGCATCTTTTTATTAGATATAGAATTTGGTGAATTGGAAACTTCCAAGGCTGTTCTGGATTTCGTAGACATAATTATGCCTTATATTTAATGTGGTTGCATAATGAACCAAAATTCATTATATTAGTCATCTAAAGCGAGGGCGATGCTGTCAACTTATTTTGGTAGTAGGTTTTGTATTCACGGTCACTGACTTTTTTAAAGTTGTAAACATTGATGGTGACATTTGGTCTCACTCGACAAGACGGGCATACAGTGGGACAGATATCAATTATAGCTGGCAAGGAGTACGCTACTTGTATTTCCTATAATAACAACCATTTTTTTCCTCTTTGACCAATTCCCTTTTAGCTTAGTACGCTGCTCGAGCTAAATTTTAGCTCCACTACAAAATTCTCTCCAAAATTTAGCTGAACTAAATTTAAGTGAATCCCTTTAGCAGATGCTTCAACTAAAAAATCAAATTTTTATTTCAGACTGTATTTCATAATCAAAATTAATGGTTCATTTTCGCAAGCTAAATTTTGACAGATGTTTTTGACTGTTGCATTTTTTTCTGCTGTGGTTTTGGTCGAGTTTTTAACTTTCTCGTATACGTAGATAGTAAGAGAAAGATAGCAGGTATGTAATTGTTTTCGTACAAAATTTCGAACTCGAGATTTTGATCAATTCTGATATTACGATGATAGGGGAACTCAAAAAAGTGGGTCTCGCAGTTCTGTCCGTCCGTATGTCTGTCTGTCCCACCCCTGGGGAATCTAAACACTTGGACGGATTTGCTTCAAACTTCGTATTTAGAGTTTGTAGGCTTCCCGCTCGGGACGTTTTTTTTTTTTTTTAAGCTAGTCCTAATATTAACGGTACCTCCCATATAAAAATTTTACGAAATATGACGAAATATGCCTAAATTTAGATTTTTTCGAAAACGGCTCTAACGATTTGAACCAAAATTGATAGTTGAGTTAATGTAAGCATGCTTAACATGACTGCATACCCAGTTTTTCGGTAAAAAGTTCAGCAACGGCAGTTTTAAAAATTGGTTTTTTCTCGAAAACGGTAAAAACGATTTAAAAAAAATTTTTTTAGGGTACTATTGTCATTCATAACTTAATAGCAAACTCAGTTTTTCCTTAAAAAGACTGCGTCCTTTTATATCCACTCAAATCCCTAATAATAGTACTTTAAAAAACTGCTCATATCTCAAAAACGCCATTTTCGATTATAATAAAAATGTTACTTTTAGGTAATGCTTAAACCCATAGTAATACCACTGGCTCAGTTTTTAGCTAAACAGTTGAAAAACAGTGTTTTTTGAACCATGAATGCGTCCTTCCCAATCGCTAAAACCGGTACTTTAAAAACTGCTCATATCTCGAAAACGCCATTTTCGATTTGGATGAAAATATATCTGCTAGGTAATGTTTATATCCTGAAGAATATGTCGTACTCAGTTTTCAGCTAAACAGTTTAATAACAGTGCTTTTCGAATCCAAATTGTAACATTTGCCAGCATAATTTTACAAAAAATCGCTCTAACGATTTTGATCGAAATACATATTTAAGACAACATAAGCATTCTAAACATGATCACGTACTTAGTTTTTCTCAGAAAACTCGAATATTGCCGTTTCATTAATATTTCTCAAAAATTACTACCCAAATCCCGACCATTGAGACCACTTTTTTTAATTGTTGTTGATCAGTCTAGCTTCCTGTACTGATCCCCTTTACAATTGAGAGAGAGCTTTTAGAGAGGGCATCCCTGTCGCAGCACAGATGGATTCACTTTCCACTTAGCTTCCCAAGAGGGGCTAATATATATAACACCTAAAGAAACCGTAAGAGAGGCGACTGCGGTAGGTACAAATTAATACCTCTCCTATACCCCAGATTTTTAGGCAAAATGATAGATATGGCCCACTGAAAAAGTTTGGCCGGTCCAGGAAGGCGGCCAAGTTGTGGAACAAGCTGTTAAATTCCGAGTGAAAGTAGATGTCAAACATTTCTGCAATAGGACTATATTGATATTAGGTACATTGACTGCAAAGAAGAATTCAAAGACTTCATCATTCGTTCTAAGAGGAAATCTTGGAAGCTATATTCTGTGGATCAATTGCAGATGCTATTGAAGGCTCTACACTTCACAAGATTATTGCAAACGATGCAGCAACCCCCGCCTCATTACAAAGTCTGAGAAAGTAAGCAGTGAGGAAGTTTTAGAAAACACTAGTCGAAACTTATTTTCCAGAACACCAACGGTTTCGTTATACCCATTGGACATTCTAATGGACGTAGCTTGTCAACAGAGGAATAGATGAGCTCATAAGAATAAAACGTAAGATATAACCTCCCAAATTGTCTAAGCGTGCTGGAGTTGAACTTCTCTCTTGAATAGCCCAATATACTTGGAACGGTACTATAGATAAAAGCTAACCTGGAAATCTGAAGTTCAAAAACGAGCACACAGGAAAAAAGTGATACCAGCAATTATGCTTTCGCTATTATTCATCAACATAGTGCGACCCATTCTAACATATAGGGCTCATTTTTAAGAACACTCAAGATATGTTGACCAGAACAGTCTGCATTGCCATTATCCTGCTGTGTACGCACTATGCCCACGAATTCACTTGATGAGTTTATGTATCTTTTACCTATGGAGTTGAAAACTAGTAAAAGTGTTATAATCGACCTGGCGATGCTTTGATACGCTCCAAGTCTCCACTGCATACAGCAAAATGTTAGGCTTGTGATTTTAGGTACGTAAATTGGTCTAATATTGGTTTTGTATGGGATGTAGCAAAGCTACTTGGCCAATTTAGCTCATTTTCAATACCAACCTAATGCCGCCGGTAAAAAGAAGTCCCTTCACATTTTAATTTTCAATTTCATTCTCATAGATCAAGATTGATTCGTTTAGACGCTATCATATTTTCAACAGACTGAAAGACGGACGCACTTGGATAAATCGATTCAGAATATCAGAACTATAGGCATATAGTATACTTCATTGGGTCTCCGGGGACTCCTTCTTGGCGTTACATTTGAAAAGAAGGTAACAATACGTTTTGGCTCACTAAAGCAGGACTCTTAAAAACCAACTAAGTATGGCACCATTTTTAAGAAATCATTCTCCAATATACTCATGACAAATCGGATGAAGGCCTTGGTAATTGGTGAACTGGACTTCGACGTATACCATATCTACGCAGGTACTAGTATCTAGTCTACCATGATGGAAATAAGCGAAAATGAAATTTCAGTATGCACGCACACATAATATAGCTACGGATGGTTCCAAAATGAGGGTTTAGACCTACACGCGACTCTGAAACTTCGGACAAATGAAGTGCGTTCCAAGCAGAGTTTCCGTCCGAGCTGAGGAACTATACTTGAGATGTGGTATCAGTATCCCACAAGTGCCTTTAACGCCATCTAGATTATTATTGCTCAAAAAAGATGCATACCTATACCTCTTATTGATGGTCAAAATAAAGAAAAAAGGGCTTGTGGCCAGTAGAACAAAAAGTTGAGAATAGCAACAGAGATATTCGTTGGCCATTGCCTTCTGAGGAAGCATGCTCTGGGATTAGGTTAAATGTACAGATAAAGTACACAA
The DNA here is from genome assembly GCA_949372485.1 of Cheilosia soror. NCBI lineage: Eukaryota > Metazoa > Arthropoda > Insecta > Diptera > Syrphidae > Cheilosia > Cheilosia soror. Next base: position 40,475,458 of record OX443561.1, read on the forward strand.
ATTTTAGAAGATACTTCTTCAACAATTCGGAGAATGTTGGGGCCTTGAATAAAATTTATTTATTTATTTATTTATTTCAATCAAATGAGTACATCTACTGTTCTCGCTAGATTAGATACTTAATACAAAAATTATACTTAAAAATTACCACCAAAGCCTAACAACAGGAGTAATTTATTCCTAAATGAATCTCTACTAATATGAAAATCTATAACATCACAATATTTATTCGATTCTCTAAGACATCTAGAAATTGGTTCATTGTAACCATAGTTAACCCAATGATAGGGTATATGAAATAAAAAGCGATTTCTTAGAACTCTCGCAGGAGCATAAAATCCAACTAATGATAATAGAAAAGGGCAATCGATATGACCATCTATCAAATCGCGAATAAACATAATGGAGAAATATTGCCTCCGTCTGAAAAGAGGTAAGATACCAAATAATTTGCATCTGGTCTCGTAAGATGGCATTTCAATATTCCATCGTAGTCTACGAACAGCTACTCTAGTCAGACGCCTTTGGATCTTCTCAATTCTAAAAGAATGTACTTCGTAAAATGGATTCCATACTATACTACAGTATTCGAGATGTGATCTGACAAATGCAAAAAATAAACATTTCAGAGTATGCGGATCTTGAAAGTCTTTCGAATTCCTCAATAAGAAACCTATCATCTGATTACCTTTGGCAACCACAAACTCAATGTGCTTGCAAAAGCTAAGTTTAATGTCAAAAATAACTCCAAGATCTTTTTTGGAGCAGATAGTGGACAATGGGGTATTATCGATTACATACGTAAAGGGAATTGGAGAGAGGTGACGATAAAAAGAAAGGCTTTGACATTTAGAGACATTGAGATGAAGGTCATTGTTATTACACCACACAGAAAGACGTTTAAGGTCTTCTTGTAGAAGAAGACAATCTTGAACTGAACGTATTGCTCGGAATATCTTCAAATCGTCAGCAAACATAAGACACTGGGAACTCAAAAACAAGTCAGGAATGTCATTAATAAACAAAAGGAAGAGCAGAGGGCCCAGATGACTACCTTGAGGTACTCCAGACGTAACATAAATTGGTGACGAGAGCATTTCGTTTATGCGAACATACTGGATACGATCGGTTAAGTAGGAATGAATCCACTTTAGGATATTGGAGTGAAATCCTAAGGTAGTCAGTTTGGTAATTAGTGTACTGTGATTGACGCGATCGAATGCCTTAGCAAAATCTGTATAAATTACATCACATTGCATGCCATTCTCAAGGTAATTCAAGGCAGAATTACAAAAAATTGAGAGATTTGTAGTAGTGGATCTGCCTGTAACGAAGCCATGCTGAGACGGAGAGATAAATCTTTTTAAGAGAGGTGTAAGTTTGTCACAAACTAGTTTTTCAAAGAGCTTAGGGATAGAAGAAATTTTACAGATTGGACGATAGTTAGTAATATCATGCCTCGATCCAGATTTATATATGGGCGTTAAAAACGACCTCTTCCAATCATTCAAAAAAATTCCAGACTGCAGAGATAAATTAAAAACTAAACACAAAGGTACAGAAAACGCGGATGAGCACTTTTGAAGTAAAATTGGCGGGATGCCATCCATACCCGGATTTTTTTCAAGTTTTAATAAAGAAAGAGCTATTTGGACTTCAGTGATCGAACACTCTAAGTTGCCGATATTTACAAACTCAAAGGGCGTTGAGTAGTTACATGAGACTCTAGGTATGTTTGTACCACAAGAATAAACAGATTGGAAGTGGTTAGCGAACATGTTACAAATGGTTGACAGATCAGATGAGGATACACTATTAAGGCGCATACAGTTAGGAATACCATTAGATTGTTTTTTGCTATTAATAAAGTTCCAAAAGCGTCTACTATTAGTTTTTAAATTAGATTCGACAGAAAGAACATACTGTCTGTAAAGAAACTTATTTAAAACATCAAATTCTTTTTGAAGCGTCCGATAAACTTTCAGAAGTTCCTGGTCGTTATTTCTATTACGAAAACGTTTATAGGCCTTATTTTTCCTATTATTTAAGTTTAAATTGAGGCATTATATAGATTCTGTACGGAAATTAGATATATGGGTTTAAGTTTCTGCCGGTAAAGGTTCCTCTGTATTGCCCATAAACTCGTTACCATACACTGCCTAACCCTAACATCAACCTAATCCAACCTATAAGATCAGGGCGAAGTAACGCCAGAGAAGGTATCGAATCACATCTCAGAAGAACTCTTTTAAAATATAACCGACATTCACTTAAAAAAAAAAAACTGCAGTATACTTTAAGTTGCTTCTCAACTGTAGCCTAAAACTCTACAATAACAATCCTAACGGAATGATCATTCAGTTTATCGCAGAGAAACATCTAGCACACGACTGCCGATCTCCATCATAAATCAAAAAAATACTCCAACGCAGATACATAGAAGGTCAGCCCATCGTGTGACCTTGGTTTCAAATATTACTATACACGATCACCGTAGCTGGAAAGTCAGCCAAGCTCATCATCTTCCATCAATCAAATCGTATTTGCGATTTTGTTTATTATGCCAAATCTACAATGAGCACCGGACATGTCTACTAGCCAGCCAGCGACAGATATTTGGCGATCGCTATAAAAGCCAAATAAAACGTTTGCCTTGGGTTTTGTTACTTGAGTTCCGTTCAAATCGTCCCGTTGGTCGCGTCTCTCGGGTTGGATCGTTTTACTCTGTCAATAATTTGCGCGATCAACTGTCGATCGATAGCTTGAGCTATTTCTTTTGTAAAAAAATTGTTTTTATAATGAAAGTGGTACTACTAGGAATGCTAGCCGGTATTTAAAAGTTCATACTATTTGCCAAAACTGGATTTTACACTAACCTTCTGAATATTGATCTTTTAATCGGTATTAGCTATTTTGGTGATGAATCAGAGTGACTGCTTGACCGTTGAGCAGTGTTCGGAGGTGTGTGCCTTGAACTTCACCTTGAATTGCGCTTCGAATGGAAGATGCTTGAAGGCGTTTAGCAACTCATGCGATTTGGATTTCTACAATTGTCGAAATGATGAAAGTAGGGCTGAATAGAATTGCATAATATGGTCCGTGGTGGTGTATTGATGGAATTTGCATTTTAGATTTTAAAGCCGTCGATGTGGAGTATTGCCGGTCAACCGAATCTCTGCTCTGTGGTGAGGACGATCGATATATTGTTGCCGCTTATTTGTAGTCTTTATGTGATAGTTTTGTTGTTAAGGTAAATCAGATGCAGACTGATGATATGTATAGTATAGGTACATATAATAAAGTTTACCAAAGGCTTACGTGCTGTGAGTCATTATTCTTAAGTTCAACTACTGTGTTCGTCACTGTTTACAGAAAAGTACTAATTCATAGATTTGTGATAAAGATAATAAACTAAATAAATTTGTTTGTTGTTGTTGATTTTGTGGTATCTTAAATGCGTAGTATTAAATAGACAAATCTATAAAAACTAGTCGACAACTCTGATGTGGTTATTTTGTAAATAAGTCAACATTATGCAGATGAAAGAAACTATAAGCTACCCTTTTGCTGTAAGAATGTGCCAACCAATTATAAGTCAAGTGAACATAAAGAACGACTGGATGTTGGTGGATGTTTGCCCTCAACAGTGTTGTTATATTTTTGGGTGTTGTGGCCGGATATATCACAGATATGGAATTTTTGGAGGACCTGGCCGGGGCGCTTTATGGGCTACAAGGCCTCAAAGTTGTAAAAAAAATGTAAAAAAAAATTTTGTGTAAACTTTGAATCTTTGCTTGATGAATCGCAGATGAAAAACATATTGTATAGTGTAATTGCCAGAGCGATTGAGCGGTCGCAAACCCCTGCCAGAGCGCCTGGAACATGTCACCAGAAAGGTCAATTTTGTCAACCCTCAAATTTTGGTATATCATCTCTAGGTATATATAAAAAACAGAGTTGAAAAAAATGTTTCCCTCTGTCGCCCGTAATTTTCAACCGTTTTTGTTGATTTTTTTTAAATGTCGGTAATTACGGTGATTGAGTGATAGGCTAAACAAATTCAAAATCGGACAAAGGGGCGTGGCACCTCCCATACAAAAGAAAAACATTCAAAATCGTATATTTCGAAAACCATATAGGTATTGGCCCTAGAGTGCTTCAGTGAAGATTTGTCAAAGTTGGATAAAGGGGCGTGGCACATCCAATAGAAAAAAATTAAAACATTGTCGCCCGAAAATAAATAAAATAAAATAAAAAAAAGCAACAAAAGGCCTGGCGAAGCCCCCACAGAAGACAAAATGACAAAATAAAAAATTTATTAAACAAGCAATTTATTTGACTGGCTATTATGAGATTGCAATTGCAAACTCTACGCATGGTTCTCGAATTGAGTCAGTCTGTCGGTTTTTTTTTCTTTCGACGACTTGTGAGCGTTGCGGCTCGCTCACTCACCAATGCGTAGAGCCTTACTGGCATACAATAAGAAAATAAAAATTAAAAAATAAAAATCAAAACAATAAAGTGTACACCGGTCCCCAGAGGTACCGTCGATAAAATCATTAACCAACAACAAATCCAACTTAGCATTCCACTAAGCCATTAATTAAGAGGACATATATTAGGCCACACATCGCCATGCATCATGTCCTGTCTAATGCGCACTTGAGTGCCCTTTACACTGATGTTCCTAATGCAGCCCTTGTAAAAGCTTCTTGCCTTGAAGCCAACCATCTTATCCAAGTTCTGATGACCGCCCATAAACAGCGGCCTTTTCGTTTTTGTATTTGTTGAACCCTCTGTTCCTATGGCTGGCTTAGAGCTAATCGAGTCCACAGTCAGTGTGATGACAAACTTCGACTTCACCGCATGAACTGTGCGCCATTTACCATCGCAGAAGCTTTCGCTATTGCTAAGGGTATAGTTGGCCTCAATATTATTCTTATCGTCGGTCTTCACATTAAAGACCAACGTATCGTTGACCAACTCCAAGATCATCCAAGCATTTCGGCCATGAACCGAAAACAGCAGACCATCTGTGGTGCGAGGTTTGAAGTCAAAGTTGATACTCATCTCGGAACCGACTGAAAAGTGCTCAAAGACTTTCACAAAGCCTGGAGTCTTGCCAAAGAACAATCCGTTCTCGACTTCATCGGAACATGGAACCACATTGGTTGGAGTCGGAGGGGTCTCAAGAGCTCGCTTGTCGAACAGTATCTCCTTGATGCAACCGTTAAAAAGAATTCCCTTGACCAAAAGAGTGTTGCTATTCAGATCGTCATCCACCTGGCTATCGATACCGCCCATGTAAATAGGGAAGTTCAGCGTGAAGTGGCGTACATTCATCTCTTCCAAATCGATGCTCTTCTCTTCGTTGCTATCGACAATAAGGCTGACCTTGCGAGCTTGACGAAGGAACTCTATTGTATGCCATTCACCGTCGTCATATGTGGTAGAGGTTGAGAGATTGGCAACAATTGGTCCAACGCGGAGTTGATGGTAGATGATACCGTCATGGAGGTACACTGCAATGAAATCGGTGTGTCGCTTATCAGCGGCGTAGAACAGTAGGCCGCTCGGGAAGGCCGATCGGAATCTGAGACTTATGTCGTAGTGTTTGCGCATTTTGATTGGTAGAGAGTTGATTTCAAGACGCTGTTCGCGGGCTGCTCGGAAGCGGTAGCCGCCATCTTCAAAATCTACATCGTAATTCGGCTCAACTGGAAGCTTGCATATGGGTTCCTTTGTAGTATCTATTGGTTTTGGTGGTCGCTTTGTCGTTGTGGTTGTGGTGGTGGTGGTTGTTGGTGTTGCTGTTGTAGGAGTTTCAGTGGTTATTGGCGCTTCAGTGGTTGTGGTTGTGGTTGTCGTCGTTGTTGTGGTAGTCGTGCTGGTGGTACTGGTTGTCGTTGAATGTACAATCGGGATGAATCCAATATCGGGCAGGGTGTCTTCCGAGATTCTATCTTCAACCTTATCGCCGGGGAAGTACTGCGGAACTGAGTCGACATCGTAGTCTGTAAAGGGGAGGGCTTAGTTAGGTATGAAATACAAAGAAGATCAACGGATAAATCTTACCTAAAATGTCGGACGGGCATCCATTTATGTGGCCAGATAATTTCTCTGCACTATTGGCGAAGTTCAAAATCTCGCTATTTAATGTCACATCGCTAATACAGCCCGTAAAGTAGGCAAGGGTGGACAATGCTCCTTTGCTGGGCTCGAAGTTATGCGGCAGACCTCCAAAGAAAATGTCGCCATTTGCGATATCCAACCTTGGTGGTGCGTTAAATGATCTGCAAATGAGGGGACAGAAAGATGAGTCGAAAGCAATACAAGAGGGTAAGGGGAACTTACTGGAAATCATGAACATCATCAACGGACAGTCGCAGTCGCACATCATCATGCAACACCGTTACCACGTGCCATTCGCCATCATTAAACTTCCTATCGCTAATAACGTCATGGCCTAAGCTACGCAAACGCAGTAACCCGTCGTCCAAAGTTAGACCGACTGTAGCTCTCTGGTCATGATTACTGGCATAGAATATGACCCCGTCCTTCTGCTTGGTCTTGAACTTCAAGTTAATATGGAAATTATTGTTCGAAGTCACATTGGCCTTCCGCAGGAAGCCAAATTCATGTGGCCGGTAAGACAGCGTTGTTGAGAACTTGGCTGGGCAGCCTGGTCGCACACCACTTGCGTTTTGGTTTACACCCAAGTCGACCTTGATGCCAGACACTGTGACATCATCAATGCAACCGTCAAAGTTGCTCTTGACAATCTCTGGGTGGTTCCGTTTGGCAGGATGACCACCAAAGAACATTTTCTTCAGCGGTGGTAGCGTCTCTTCGCTGCCAACTGGCGTTTCCTCCTGGAAAATCAACTTATCGTCGACCTTCAGAATACCCCGCCGTCCATCGCGCTCCGCAACGACACGATGCCATTGATCGTCGTTGTACTCGCTCACAGTACCGGATGACACCATGTGATCACCCAACTTGTAACGGAAAAAGACTCCGCCATTTTGCAGCTCAACTGTCATAAATTGATGATTGCGTCCGTAGAAGAACATAAGGCCATCCTTGGTATCTTTGGATGCCTTGAACCTGAATTGTACGCTAGAGCGGCTTCTAAAGTTATACTGCGAGGCTGATAGGACAACGTATCCATTTCCATTGAATCGATAGCCTGTAGGCGGGGCTTCAGAACTGACCAATTGCTGACGTCGTGGAAAGCCCTCGTTATTATACTGCGCATCGACAAAGTTCCATAGGCCAACGTGTTCGTCCCCTATGCGTAGGTCTTCAATTAATCCGACGAAGGAGCTCGATCGGATATCCTCCGGTGGGCTAAAGTCCGACGGTGGTGGATAGCCGCCAACAAACAGACGGCTATTGCGATCCACATTGAAGACATTATTCGATCCTAACAACGGTTGTTCTGCGATATGCTCTTTAGTAGATCCATCCTGGAGCTCCTCTCTAATGATCAGCTTGGCATTGCTGCCGACGCGATCGACGATCGCTTGGTACCACTTGCCATCAGCGACATACTTGCTATTGGTGATGCGCTCAGGACCGTTTCCAAGATCAATCGTAAGGATCGGATAGCCGTTGACAATCTCCAGGGCCATGAAGTCATTGTTCTTTGGCCCTGATCCGGCACCACTGGCAGCCGCGCTCTTATTGTCATTGCCCAGATACACAAGGAAACCATCACGATTCTGAGTGTTGAAATAAGCAGATACCTTCGACTTGGTTGCTAGAAGTGGCAACGTTTCCGGTGCCTTGAGTTCCAAAATTGTGCTTTGGTTGAACTTCACTCCAACGATGATTTCGTTTGCTGCCTGTCGAGCCATTTCAATCTGCTGCTTCAAGAAATCGATCTGATCGCCCAAGTCCTTATCGGCTTCATCGATTGCTTCTTGCTTCTTTTCGATTTCGTCCGCGAGCTCATTCAGCACTGGAACTTGAGAGTTAACCTTCTCAATTTGGGAGTTTATCTGGCTGATGTCCTTGGCGGCAGCATCGATGTCTTTCGAAATGTTACGAGCTTTTTCCAAGTCCTTTGGTGTCGAGTCGGCAACTGGAACGAGGTGCTCCAGCGCTTCTTTGGTCACTTCTAAAGCAGATGTGGCTTGGTCGTTTGAGTCTTCCCATAGGTCCCTTTGCGAGTGGGTTGGCAGTTGCGCGAGAATTCTGCAATTTCAATTAAAATTTATTATATCATATACAAGGAGAGAGGATTTTGCAAGATGTAATCTTACTGTATGGTGTCCTCGAGTTTTTTCTCGGTTTTCTTGTTAAGATTGGAAATCGCTGATACGGCTTCAGCAGAACGGTTCAAATGCGGTTCCAGCTCGCTCTGTACCTTTGTTAGAGCAGATCGTGCATTCTGCAACAGCTCTCCAGATTCCTTGTCTGCTGTTCCCGCACGGTCTCCAATGCCGTCACTCTGCAAAAAGAATATTACCTTAGAACGACCACCATCCAGGATGGCATTGAATACTTACCAATTCGGTAGCATTGCCTGCCGCATACTTAGCCTCTTGAGCGAAGTTCTTCGCCAAAGCGACTACATCGAAAATATCCGAATATGCCGTCGAAGCCTTAATGGCCTGTTCAGAATTAGCTGTAATATTTGAATAATCATCAGACAACGCGTTAGCTCTCATCTTCAAGGCCTCAGCGCGTTGTTCGGCTTGGGCAACACTGTCCTTTGCCTGTCTATAGTCTGTTTCATCATCCGGCAGCCAATCTTCGACGTGCTTGTTTACATCCTTCAATCGGTCAAAGACATCTTGCAGTTCTTCCAGGTTCTTGTCGATCGAGTTCAAGGTCGTTTCGCTATCGGCGATAAACTTCTCGGCGTCAACGATATTCTTCTCGGCTTCCTGTTGCTGATCGGCTACAGTGTCAAACTTGGAATTGTCGAAAGCCTCCCTATTTCGAGCGTTTAGCTTTTCAACTTCATAGGACCTATTTACAGCTTCGTTACTCCAGCCATAGAGGTCCTCCAGCTTGTCATTGAAATCACCAATATCGTGTTTGAGTGTGTCCAATGACTTGTTCTGCAGTTTAACAGGTTCCACCAGTCGATCAATTTCCCCAAGTAGTTCGGTGGTCTTCTCCAGAAGCGTACTCGAGGGGCCCAGATCTATAGTCACCATTTCAATCTTCTCGAGTATCCGCTCAGCTTCTATAAGGGCGCCTTCAATTTTTGTACTAGCTGCTGTGTCGAAACTCTTCGCTAATGCTTCAACGGTCGTTATAGCATCCCTAGCCTCGAAATTTGCCATTTTTGTTTGATTGTAGACGGCTGATACGTTCGCCAACAGAATCTGAGATGTACCACGGCTTTCCAGTGCCGCGGTATTAGTGTAGTTGACATTCTTACCGTATGACTTTGCAGCGCTCTCTAGTTCTTCGATCGCTTTACGGCCGGGATTTAGATTAACACCTTTCGGGTCGAGGGCTTCAACTGCTGGTCGGACTTTCTCCGCCAGATCGTCATAGTAGATGAGTTTTTGGCTTGTGAAGAATGCCAATGCCACAGATTGAAAATCGTCGACGATGGGGTCTATTCGGTATCGCAAAGCATCTGTTACGTCCAATAGAGCGTGATGACAGCCGTCGCACTCGGCACAACCCTCATCCTTGAGCAGTACCCAACGATGTGGGCAATGATCGCATTTCTCACCAATCACTCCGGGCAAACACTCGCACTGGCCGGTCAGTGGATTGCAGCCAAAGCCTCTTGAATAACCCCGGTTACAGTTGCAGGCTGTGGGGTCATGCATTAGCTATATGGAGTCAGGAAAACCAGCATTTATACTTACGTGTACAGCCCTCATAAGTGTAGTTCCAGAAGTCCACGCCACAGCGATCGCACTGTCTGCCTGTTACACCGGGCTTGCAAGCGCAGTTGCCAGTATGTGCGTCACACTGGGTACTATTCGAAGATACGCCACAATCACAGGCTCTGCAGCCCATGCCGGAGTCAAATCCATAATGGTCTGGCTTACATTGATCACAGCGCTCACCGATCACATTCTCGTGGCATTTGCAATCACCGATGAACGGATCGCACTCCATAGTGCCAAGTTCAACGCAATCGCAGCTCTTGCAGTCTTTCAGCTTTATGGCGTCTCCATAAAAGCCTGGGGCACAAAGGTTGCATGCCGGTCCTGATGTGTTGTTCAAGCACAGCAAGCATTCGCCGGTAATCGTGTCGCAGGAGCCCGGTTCGGTGGGGTTTATGTTGCCAGAGCAGTCACATGGCTTACAGTAGTCGCCCTGCTTCTCCGGTTGTCCATAGAACCCTGGAGCGCAGCTCTCGCAACGGGCCCCTGTATAGCCAGGCTTACAGTCACAATGGATTTTCTGACCGGATTCAGAGATCTCGCAGCCGAATGCGAAGCTGAAAGGGATATTAAAATTAGTACGAATGATCTCATAGATTGACGTCGATCTATACTTACTTATTCGAGTCAAATGGCAACGGGCACGCGCAGATCATACAGTCATGAGGTGAGCCATAAGTTGCGTTGCCGTAGTAACCTTCAATACACAACTCACAATGATCGCCCGTTGTTGCGTGATCGCAGTTCTGAAGAATGAAACATATTAAACTGTTTTCAACCTTTCAAAATGAGCTTACTCACCTTACAAATACCGGTGGCACAATCGCAACTCTCTGAGTGTCCATTACAATCGCAAGGAATGCAATATCCACCGTACGGTCCATCAGGATCCCTGTAGTAGCCCGGTGCACAGTCCTCACAAGACAGTCCCGAATAGCCCGGCGGGCAATAGCACTTCTCCACCGGCAACAGTTGATACAAGTTGAAGTTATCCTCATCCTCATCGGCGAGCGTCAGGTACACGTCTGAGAGCTGACTTAAAACAGTTTGTTCCCAGTAATTGGCCCGAATGTAGATCGCCACCAAGTCCCTCAAGACCATCATAAAGTCGCCACGGTTCACTGGCTTTCCATTCAGTCTCTGGAAGTTACTTTCGATCATTTTGACACTGTTCTTGAATAGAACATCCTGAGTTGGTTGTTCATAGCTCTGGTGCACAAACATGTCGTTCTTGCCGATAAGAATAACATCAGGCGCCACTAAGGCTTTGCCGAACAACCCAGTTGTATAGTAAAGGCTATATACCAACTCTCCGCCATACGATGTCAAGTGACTGTTCTGACTAAGCAGGTAATCCAAAACTCCAAAGTACACCAAACTGTCGTCATTGTCCTTCAGTGAGAAATCTGCCTGTAATGTGGTCTCATTTACCATAATCTCATCGGAGGATAAGGCCCATCTGGAGATGTCTATGGTCTTGTTGTTGAAATCAACATTGCTCAAGGACACGTTCTTCAAAAGGCTTACATTGTACATTCTAAGGTAGGCGCTCTCACATCGCGAAGTCTTTCCAAAACAGAAACATGTCGTACAACCTTCTGGGTTCGAGGCCTGCATGTTATAGGTCCCTTCTTTGCACTGTTCACAGCTGTACCCCGCAACGTTCTTCTTGCAGAAGCAGTTTCCGTCGTTCTTGTCGCAAACTTCAAACTCCGCTCCGGCTGTTTTACAGCTACAAAGATCACAGCGTGGGAATCCAAAATAGCCGTTAGAGCATTGGTCACATGCCCGGCCTTCTATGTTGTGTCGGCAGGCGCAGGTTCCGTTGTGAAGATCGCATTGTATGTTGCCATTTTCGACACCTGAATAGTTGCAGTTGCATTCTTCACAGCCAATGATCTGATGGAAGCCATACGTGTAGGGCATGCACTGGTCGCACTTATCTCCGCTGACGTTGGGCGGGCAAATGCACTCACCGGTACGGGCCTCACACATTGCAGTCACTGGACAATCACAGGGTTTGCAGTCCGGGAAGCCATAGAAGCCCGTCCGACAAGCGGTACACTGACGTCCGATAACGTTCGACTTGCACTGACATTGTCCACCGAACGGATCGCACTCGAAGCTCGTTGACCCGTCGTAGTCGCAGTTACATGGCAGTGCTCCGCCATTGTAATCCGCCGTCAACGAGAATACCGCTTTCTTACAGAAATCACTGGCATTGTATGTTATATAGAAGTGATCTTGTCCGCAGTTCCGTATGAACTCCTTGGTCTGATCGAAGGTCTCCTCGACAAGCAGATCGTCATTATATTGGTCAATAGGAACGATAACTAGATAGTCCAGCCAGAGTCCTTGAGGGCGGTTGTTCTGCAAAACAAAAGAGGCGACCTATGTACACATCGGCACGGCATAAAAGCTGTTTGAAAACTTACGGTGATCGTGAACTTGAATTCATCCTCAATGTCGAACCACACATCATCGCCGTTGGGTTGAATAGCTCCCCGACAGCCCGAACTTGCAGGACAGTGCCTGATATCAAACTTGCCATCATAGAACTGCTTACCAGTCTGCAGAGTGTACAGCACCTTATACTTGGGATGATAGGGCTGGTAGTACTTGACAAGCACCACATAGCGGCCTGGCTCCGATACCCTAGACCTAGAAAGATGAACCGATTGCAGTTGAATTATCGAATACGTTTTACTCTAGCTTACTCGATAACAATTGTTGAGTTGGTTTGCTGGTCCAAGTGGATCAGTTTTACTTTCTCATCTAGAGCAGCATAAGGTGGCTTATTCGTAGCAACACGATTCTCATGATCGGACTCGAATTCGATTTTCTTTGAATCCGGTACGGATCTGAACTTCGGCGCGGAACATCTGCCCTCGTGGATCACACACACTGGTGTTGGCATAATGTAGTCTATGGACCAGTTCTCCGCCGGAATGGCGGTGATCGAGATTATAGCCACACGGCCAATATCATCAGAGTCAGTCTGCAAAGAGGTCAGTTACAAGTCGGCGTTATATCTACTACACTGGAAACCTACATAAATGGCAACTGGTTGCAGTTCGGTAGCCGACATGTAGAAGCTCTTCTCTCGGGACTCATCATCGATGACCGGCTGACGACAGGACATCGAGTACAAGCATGGATACAGCAAAGCCGAGCCAAAGTCGTCCCTCTCGGGACCGACGGCGACTTTTACGAAATACGGTTCAGCGAAGTTCTTTTCTGTAATGTAGTCGATAACGAAGACATAACGTCCACTGTGGGGTACCTCCACAATGTACTTCAGATCGTTTTGAGTCTGCGAGATCACCGGAATCTCACCAATGTGATTGATAATGGTAAGGTGCTCCGAGTCGCTGTAATATTCACTGGGCTTAGCAGCCGTGTCGCCACCTTTAACAACGAACGGTATGAATGCGGGCTTGAAGCTGCAAGAAGAGAAAACCATTTTTGCTGAACAATTCTCAAAGCGACGCGATTGTCGTCTAGGCCCACGGCAATCGGGTCCTTTATATTTACTTACTCTGAAACGGAAGCGTATTTGTAATGCCGGCAGAGCTCCATACTGCCTAATTCGCAGGGATTGTCGATCTTTCGAGTCAGAATCGAGGCTTCGTAGTAAGCCGCTGGCAAAAGGACAAAGTAGTCCTAAAAAAGGCAAAAAAGTCAGAAAATAAAACCCACAGCTTTCATTTTGCAGTCACCTACCAGCATGACATATTTGTTGGTCTTCGTAGTGATCGTGTATCGGCCGGGATCCAAGACGATCGGTGACGGCTTATTGCCCTTAGCTCCAGACACTGTTACAAACTGTGGCGCTGTCGTAGGTCGCAACAAGAGTTTGGCACTGAAAACAAGCACAATTAACACAACCATCCCACACAACGTCTAGGCTAACCTACTTCTGATCGACTTCCACGGGATTATCTGACTGGATCAGGATACTCGCCGTAATGTTGTCATGGGTTGGATTAACATATCGAATCACCATCCTGTACATTGAAGACTTGAAGATTGTCACCTCATTGGTGACCTCGTTCTGGATGTCGGAGAACACGGCATAACCCTTTCCGCTGAAGCCTGGGAATATCTGGTCATCATACTGATACCTGACTTGAGCTCCCGCAGGGGTATAGCCATCTTCGTACTCGAACTGGAACTGGTACAATGTGGGGAAGAAATGAGTTGTCAGCGGCTGAGTGCATGTTCTACCAGTAATTCTCGGATGGCATTTACACTGGCCACTCCCTTTATCACAATCAGCACCCCATGATCCGCCCACATCGCAGTTACAATCTTTACATCCAAACAAGCTGCCACCGAACAGATCAAATGTACCATCCTTACATTCGCCACACTGCCGCCCCTGTACATGAGGCTTGCAGGTACACTGACCAGTCTTGGACGCACATGTGTCCAATCCAGCGATCGTACCATCCTCATAGCAGTCGCACACCTCACAGCCATCAGGGTTGCTGATACTCAGATTCCAATAAAGCGGTTTACAGTCGTTGCAAATACGGCCAGATACGCGTTCCTTGCACTTGCACAGTTCCCCCACCGGCACCGATCCACAACCAGCAAATTTGTCAATAACACCGGCGGGATCACAGTTACACTCCTCACACACGGGGAAGTTATAGAAGCCCTCTTTGCACGCGTCACAGACTTTTCCGTCGAAGTTTGACAGGCACAAGCATTGACCGTCCGAATTGCAAGTTACACCTTCCGAGCCATGAGAATCGCAGTTACAAGCTACAAATGGGAAAAGTTTAACGTATTTCTGGAGCATAATATGTGAGCACGCTTACGTAGACATTCGGGGTAGTTGTAGTATCCAGCGCTGCAAAGAGTACACTGCTTGCCGGCGAAGTTTGGAAGGCAATTACATTTGCCGGTGTTGTCACAAGTGATCGCGGAACTACCAGTTGTCGAACAATTGCATGGTCTACACTCGGGATAGTTGTAGAATCCAGGCAAGCACTGATCACAACGAGGTCCTCCATAGCCTTCGCGGCAAATACATTTGCCCGACTCCTTGTTGCAGATCTCGGATTCTGTTCCTTGGATGTCACAATCGCAGTCTGAAAGGAAATCGGTTAAAGCTGATGGCAAAGGAACGTAACTGCGAATCACTTACATTTGCAATCAGGGTATGAGTAGTATCCATGCTTACAACGCTCACAGTTGTTACCACCAAAATTGCTTAAGCATTTGCATTGGCCCGATTCCATGTCGCAGTCGTTGTTGATCGAACCGATTCGGTTGCATTGGCAAGCTAAAATTGAAGGAACAGGTTTTAGTATTTTCCCATAGCATTCACTGGTATAGGGCTCCCACTCAGATAGCCATCCCCTTAAAGTGTCTTTTAAGTGTATCTTAACTAATCCACGATAGCCACCTAACTTATTCTAACGTTTAAACTCACCTTTGCACTCGGGGAATGCAAAATATCCCTCAGCGCACTGCTTGCAGTAGTGTCCGGCAAAGTTGATTTTACAAGGACATTCACCATCCGTTGCCTCGCAGTGATAGCCATCAGTGCCGTTCAGGTTGCACTGGCATTCTCTGCAATTTGGATAGCCAAAGAAGCCATAGGCACACGAATCGCAATTTGGGGGCTGGAATTCATGACGGCACTCACAGCGTCCTGACTCTTCTTCGCAGTTGCCCGTCGAGTAGAAGTGCTCACATTCGCAGGCTGTAACCAGAGCTCGATTATAAAAAAATGCAACCTTCACTTTACTTTTAAACTTACGTTTACAAACATCCGTTTCATTCCAGTACTTTCCGTAGGGGCGATAATACTTGGGCTTACACTTGTTGCAGTTGATGCCCTCGGTATTATGCTGACAATTCTGACAGACACCACCACCATCGTAAATTCCGTGAATGTCTAGCGAAAGGCCCTTACGATCGATGTCTTCATCATACACGCAATCGTTTGAGTGCCCATGACAGTTACATGCTGCAAAATTAAAATACCGTAAAAATTGCATACATTTGATCCGCTTAAATTAACTTACGTTCGCAGAAGAATGGACTAGCGTTGATGTTTTGTCGCCATTTCTTCTGCTCGTAGCCGGGACAACACTGATTACATTGGATTCCGCAAGTTCTATGTTGACAACGGCAGGCTAAGATCCGAACAGGACTCTTTGGATCGAGAACATCGCAGGTGTCAGCGTGACCATTGCACATGCAACGGCCACCAATTGAAATGTCCTTGATCGAGTAAAAGTACTGCGGAGAAACAAATTCATATTGAAGTAGACGTTAATTGGAAGATTGACAAATTTAGCTTACTCTTCTTGTGACGGTAGGGTCCTGACGTGCTACAGACATCAAATGACCCAACAAATTCTTTGTACGCAGCAGTCGAATACGGATGTTGGTTGCGCGGGTCCATTCTTGAAGAACTGTCGAATTGAAATAGTTGTTCGCCGAAGGTCTGTCATTGAGAAGCATCACTGGGATCTAGGGTTTGGTTTTGAAAGGTTATTGACCTATCAAATTGATTTCTATTTTATTTATGTTTTTAACAAACCTCTCCGTTTTCGAGTGGGACGATCTTTGAGTATTCTGTTGTGCACACAACATCGTCATCTCTAGTGATTGGCTTATAGGTGTCCTTGCCAAAATAAGTCTCACAATCAGTGGGTGTATCGGAGAAATGTTGCCATGGAGTCCAAGTTTTGCCATAATCACGAGATTTCTCCAAAGTCCATAATCCGGGACGCGGAGAGTTACCCATACGAATGAAGAGGTAAGCGACATGGAATTCCTAGAGAGATATGATATATTTTAGTGATCTGTTATACTAGAATCAAATAAGGGGCACAGGTGCACTGTTGGCACAGGAAAACTTCTCGAAAATGCCAACAAAAGATAAGTTATGGGAGAGACAAGAAGATATGACCGTGAAAATCGCGATTTCATTGGAAAATGAGTGTGTATATGGATACGCATTTGTCGACAAAGTAATTAACGTTAAACCAATCACTACGGATCGCGTAGAAAGAAACCCTATATATGCCGAAAGCCCTACCGAAGTTGCTAAAGATCCTACCAAGGAGGATCCACAGCTTGGTTCTCCACGCAGTCAAACAGCTCCTATAATAGGGTGATAACTTGCACTAGGTACTACTTGGATTTTCACTAGGTAAACGTCAGTTCCAACTATTATAGCCGCAATACTCAGAGCTCAACTGTCTAACGACAGGTCAGACCGCCCAGAAGAAGAAATTCGACTTTGGACACATTGCGTCCGTTAGTAGGTAGGTACTTATGCTAGTGTAAGCATAACGACAATCCATACTGGCCATATTGTACCTACCTATTGACAAATTGGAAAACGCTGAATATGTGCTTTTCCAATGTCCAAGGTTCCTAGAATGTAGTAATATAGTGTGGAGTAAAAAAAGCTGGAAAACATAGTTAGTAAAATATGAAAAAGCCATTCGCAGTCGCAGTTATTGAATATTCTAAGAGACTTGGAGAGAGAAAGAAAAGAATCGCACGGGCGAAATTCAAAAATCCCCTAGAGCAGGGGTTCCCAAAGTGTGCGCCGCGGCGCCCTGGGGCGCCGTAGAAAGTAAAGAGGGGCGCCGCGCCGTGAGTTATTCACAAAAATGCAAATTTATTGAAGCTTCGCGCTGCTTTGCACTTGCTTAATTCATTTGGCCTATTCATTAGATAAGTAAACAAAAAAAAATTACCAACCTGACATGCCCAGTGTGTATTTTTCAAATCTCAGTTCTCAACACACTTGCATCCTCAGCTCTGTAAGTGAATGATAAAGCCATGATTACTGACTTATTGCCGATATACGGCCACAAATGTTGGAAAAAGTCATCGAAAATTGGACCTCCAGATTAGACAATGCCAGAAATTATATTTAAATTATAATGCCAGTAGATTATCTTTCGAAAAAAGTAAATTTCATGTCAATTTAAAAAAATCGTCTTTGTTTTATTCCATTTCAAAGTTGTATACCTCTAAAAAAACACCCTTCACATATAAATAGTCTTCGTATAAGTCGAAGACAAGTGGGATATTTCCATGCTTAAGAAAGCGTTTGTTAAACAAATGGTATAGCTATAAATTGTATAAATATGCGGCATTTAATAAACTGGTTGTCTCACAAGACCTGATGGCCCTTTTCACTGAACGCCTTTCAAAATTCATCGAATGGTTTTCAAAATACTTTGCAGATGATGATGTCGAAAAGTTTGCGTAGATCCAAGATCCATTTCATGCACAACCTCCAGCGGAATTCACATCACAAGAGGAAGAGAGTCTTATTGAACTCTGTTCCGACACAGCCTTAAAACCAGATTCACCTGTTCCAGTTTAGTGGAGTTTTGGTTATCGATTCAAAATGATTATTCAAAATATGAGTATTCATTTTTATTCCGTTTGCAACATCATATTTGTGTGAAGCTGAATTTCCAGCTGTAGCTGTAATCAAGAGCAAATATTGCTCAAGGATCAATGTGGAGTAAGAAATGAGAGTAGCAGTGTCAAGCCTTATTCCCCGCTTTGAAAAACTGTGTGGAGATCACCAGGCTCACCCGTCACATTGATTTGACTGAGTAGCTATTGTATTTTATTTTTGTTTTTTTTTTAAGTCTCTCTTGTTGTTTCTATTTCAACTCTGAATTCTTATAAATATATTAAAAAATGTCCGTTTCATATTGTGGATGTTTTAATTTTTGTGACTATCTATCTATTATGTATTTCATTCGACAGTTTCTTTTTCAAATAGCTATAGGGTAGGGCGTCGTGACAAAATACTAAACTTGTAGGTGAGCCGCGGACTGAAAAAGATTGGGAACCACTGCCCTAGAGTGTAGAACCCGCATCTGTTTAGGTCCTAACTTAGAAGTTTATCTACGGCGATTGTATGTATTTATATTGGAAGGGTGATTATCACCGTTATAGTATACAGTAGGTAATATTGTATCATGCCTAAAATTTGTTGTCCAATCAAATGACTTAAATCATAAGACCTTGTGGTTGACGGAGAGGTATAAGAAGCTTTGATTGACAAAACTCTTAAAGGTAAACTGATCTACAAATCCTATCAAAAAAGCGTTGGTGATGAAATATTCCCAAATCTCTTTTCCAAAATTCGCTTTTCAAAAACCCCTGTTCCATAATCCCTTGTGCTGAATCCGATACTCCAAAAGACCCTGAGAAAAACTCCCTATGGTACAAAATCACCCATTTTTAAATTTGGTGTTATTAATTCTGATGCACGATAGAATGGAGTGTCAAATTTTTCCAAAACTATTTTTTTTATATTAATAAAATATACAGTTAACTAATAAAAAAGCTTCATAAAAATCGGACCATAAAGACCGAAGATATGAGGTAATTAAAAAAAACTCTAAACTAAAAACTAAATTTTAACAAGAGAATTTTTGCTGTTTTGTACTGACATTTCCCTTTCAAAAGGACGGGCTATTTTTTGTATCCAAACTGACTTATCATAGCTATTTCTTTTTTTACAAAAATCCCATAACAATGAAATACGTATGCAAACCCCCTGCTTGTGGTCACTGTAGGATTTGGAGTAGGTGCAAGGTTGGGTATATACAAAGTTTATATTATATTCTTTGCTTAATTTTACAGCGAAAAGCACGAGTATTTTTAATTACCATTATAGAAAATTGAATCACCACCCGCCATATTGAAGGGTGGGTCAAGTTAAATTGAAGTTACATGAAGAAAAAGGCATAGGAGATAGAATAGGACTAGCCAGAGCTAATAATTGACAGAAGGGTTAAGACATTTTCGATCGGAATAGTTTCTTGCAGACACTTAAAACCAATGCTCATCGGTATCCTCTGCCTCATAATTCACAATTTCCCTAATGACTTAATTCCCACAAATTAACAAATTTATTTGTTGCAGTTGTTAGTTTAAGTTTGACAGATATAGTCTGCATAAACCCTTCAATCTTCTTAACTAAATGATGAAGAGCTGTGATCATAGATTTGTCTATTATTAAGCGGTCCGAGGACACTCGAAAATGATGCAAGTAAACTTGGTATGTGAACAATTTCAGGAAATTTCATTGGGTAACTTCTGCACTTTATTTGTGCTTGTTTCGACTATAGACCCTGATCTCACTCATGTAAATTTGTTTTAATACTTTAATTAACTTTAGGAATGACATAAATTTGCGAGCTGTAAATGCAGCAATTATTTCCATAAACCATGAGACGAAATTCACTCTCCTCCCACAGTGAATATGAAATCATAAGTTTTATCAACATTTTCATTTCCGCAGTAATGAGAACGAAAAACGTCGTCTAAACAGCGTCTTGTAGGGTTGCGAGTTCATAATGTTATCAAAACCGACGTTAATTAAAGCAGAGCGGATAAGAACTATATATGTGTGGTACAAGTCCCACTATTTGAAGGAAAGATTCAAGTGACATTATCAAGAAAGAGCCAGCCAATGTGTAGTGTGTGTGAGTTGATTAAAAATTAATTCAGAAGAGCACTTCAATTGGTTTTATCAGCGCAGATCGTTTAAACGAGCAAAGCGTGAAATGATGAAGTTGATGTCCAAACTGATGTGCTTTGACAAGATTCAATTTAGGAGGCTGACATTTGAATAGGTACACAATTTGATAAAAGACATTCGTTTGTGGTACAACATTTCGTCTGACGTTTATTTGACAAAGGTTAATTCCAATTCATTGAATTGACCTCGTAAGGAACTGGCGACGAGTTAATGGAGACTCTGGCATGAAAATGGGTTATAAATGGAATGGAATCTACCGAAAATGTGCAAACATTTTGTCTTTCTGTGAGCAACAAAACGGAATTGTCAACGCGCAAACGTTTGGCTGGCTTGGTACCTGGCACCACGTATCAGTTTACTTTTTAAATTGGATTATCAACTACGAGTACGCCATTACAAAATGCAATTACTTTAATGTAAGTTATCAGCTATAAGACAATGTTCGGGCTACTCACTAACTTTGACAACATTTTGTTTACGGACGAGGGCCACTTTCACTTCAATGCTCATTCATTCATGCATTTATTTTCAATGGGTCGGGGGTGTAGGTTGCCGAAGTGGACCCTGCATAAATCTCGATTCTCCGCCATCGACTCTAAATCATCAAAGTCAATCCCCATACGGTAGATTATGGACTTGATCAAACCTTTACGGGTTTA
The DNA here is from genome assembly GCA_949372485.1 of Cheilosia soror. NCBI lineage: Eukaryota > Metazoa > Arthropoda > Insecta > Diptera > Syrphidae > Cheilosia > Cheilosia soror. The sequence continues at coordinate 40,496,532 of OX443561.1, forward strand.
CCTAGAGGACGCTTGCCTGATGATACGGATTCTATAACACGTCTTGGGATCCTGGTTGGGGACATGCGTTTAACATGATCAAACCACCGAAGCTCCGTCCAAAGAAGTAGCTGATCGACATTGAGTTCCTCACGTATTCTGGTCTTCCTTATACGATCTGTGCGAGTCACACCAGCAATACAACGGAGGAATCTCATTTTAGCTGCTTGTATCCGCAATCTTATCGAAAAAAGTTTCTTTGAAGGCAAAGTTTCTGGGTCACCGACGTAATTTTGGCTGCCATCAAGATCGTAAGATTTAACGGCCGTTGATTTTTTCCTTGGGTCTACCTTCAATTGCTGGTCTATCCCAAACCCAATTGCGATCAATTTTTCAAAATTCCGTTCAACTTCTTGCATATGCTGTGATGACATTATTTCTTAACTTCCGGGAGAACGAAGCCGGAGCAAGCTGTTAGTTTGCAAGTACTGAAACTGAGGCGGCCATGATCGGACTGCTTGTTAATAACAGGTATATACTTTTATTGAGAAAAGACTGCCAACATCGGAGACTCGGACAAATCATCTTAACACAGTGGACAATCTACCATCGCTATTAAAACTTCGCAGAGATCAAGCTAAGAATCACTCGCGGCAATCACTGTCTTTTCGGGCTAAGAAGGAATTCTAAAAATTAAGACCATCTTTCATAGGATCAAGACGAGAAATTGAATCAGACCCATCCCCCATTTGCTTTATGGTGAAGAAGCATGTATACTTTGCCGAAAGCTGATGAGAGCTGAGAAAATTCAACGACGAACCTGATCAAAAAGCTTAAAATACCACACTTCTGAGTTTGCGGAACAAGTGGATCTTATAGGCAAAAACAAAACAGCTATTAGACGCCTCCGTCCGTTTTTGAGTGACAACGCAGCAGAGAAAGGCCTCAATCTAGGACAAGTGCCAAGGGGCATATACAATTGGAGAGTAACCTCCACCAATGATTTCTGTAGAGGATCCATGGACGAAGAAGAGACTATTCTACCATGCACGTACCCAGCTCTCTCATCTCGTAGAAAACTATGTGATATTACAATGGGCGAATTTCGGCCTAAATATAGCCTGCCACCCGAAACTAACCTAACCTAGCTGGACGGGCTATTTTTTTCTTCGAGTGTAAGCGCCATCTGAACTAAGTAATCGCATTTAATTGCAGTTACACTATTTAATACAAGTACCTACATATATGGATGTATTCATTTTTTATTTAATATACCTACATATCTTCAACAAGTGGATTACAAATGAACTGCAACAATGTTTGTACAAATTTATGCGCTAAATTCAGACGCATGTGTTCATTTTAACCGCAGCAATGAGATCATAGCGTTTCTAAATTCCACCAACACGATCGCTTGGCTTCACAGTACTAATTACAATTATGCGTTTTTTTTTTCTTCAATTTGCTCATTTTGAGTTCAAAAATAGAAGTTTATCTAATTTCATGAATTTCATGGTGCCAATAGAATTAAGAAGGCTCTTGCCTATACCTACAGTAGATGTACCTCAACATATGTTATTCCTGCATATAGCTACTCGTAGATAGTTTTGTTGGAAAAATTTTACCCACGATGGTATTTTCAACTCTTATGGTTATGACGTAACCACCGGTAAATACATAGTAAAAACCATCAAGATAAATATTTTCTGAGTAAATACTTTATTGTTGACACAATTCAGTCAACCAATGTGTGTGCATTGTACACTGTAAAAAATTACAAACTATAGATACATATTTCCAATATCGTTAGAACGTTATCGTGTTAGTTCCGCTTTGTGCTCAATTTCTTATTCTTATCTCTGTTAGTATTGAAATCAATGCTTGGGTCGTTAACTTATGTTCATTTCCGAAGAATGAAGTCTTTCACTATATGTTATGGAGATAAGCGCGTTGAAAGGAGAAGTTTGTGAGATAATTTTTGACTTCTCTATGACCCTTTGTGCTTATTCTCAATTTGAAACGAAATTGATAAAAAAACATTATTCCCTATTCTTGTTTTAGTGGTTTGGATGTATTTTTTTTATAAAATTTTTCCGCATTTATGTATTTTTTGTAAATTTTGACGCATTCTGTGGACGGAGGCCGTTGAAGGATAAGATTTAAATGCCCAGCAGTTCTTGCGATATGTGCACTATATCGGGTAGGGTTAATGTTGACAAGTTTTAAGAAGTCACAAGAAAACCGGACCAAGACAAAAACTAAGGTCCAATTTCTGTAGCGATGGTTCTATGAAATCAGGGAAGCGACTAGTATGACAGAAATTCAAAGGTTGCGTGGTCCTAATACTGAACAGATCGTAAGAGGAGAAGACTATGACAAACAAAGACCTAAACTCCCAACAAACCTGCAGCAAAGTCATGAAAGAAAACGAGTCTAGTAAAATGGCAAGTCTTCCTTTTGCAAATCAAGAAAAACGACAAGTGCACCTTGGGAATCCAGCAAAACGAAAACTGAGGTTTCTCAGTACAAACAATTTAATTTAATTTTAAGCTGGTCATATAGCTTGTAGGTTTTCCAGCAGAAAGCGATAGTGGATTTCTTATTTTGTTGGCCTTCAATACCACCGGAGTAATACAAAATGTGAGATCAAGGGGATCCCCTAGCAGAGAATTTCAGTACGACTGCCATCATTTAGCCTTCTTGAAGCTGAAAAGTTCCCTTGCATTCTGATTGTGCAAGGATGACTTGGTTTCTTTGAAACCCCCTTTGAAGCTGGAGTATACGGTCCGTGTACTAAAACGTCCCTATTCGCTAGTATGGATACAAGCAGTTCCGTATTTCAGGCCGAAATACATGCAATAGAACTCTGCATTCGAGAGAGTCTAAACAGGGCTATAACAAATAAGAACATTTATATTCTATCTGATAGCAAGGCAGCTCTACTTGCAATTGAGGCCTTTGAAATAACATCAAAACTGGTTTGGGACTGCCTCCAAATCCTGCAAATACTGGCCACCACAAACAAGGTTCACCTAATCTATGAAGGCAACGAAAAAGCAGACGAATTCGCCAGAAAAGGATCCGCATCCCAATTCATGATGCCAAGACCATTCTGCGGACTGCCAATCAACTATAAAAAGTAGTGTGAAAACCTGGCTGAACGAAAAGAAGCTCCATTTCTGGAGGACCACCGAAGGAAACAGGTAAGCCAAAAACTTCATGCCAAACAGTTCCCACAAAAACAAACGAAACAACTACTACAATTAAGTAGAAGTCAGACAGATTCGATTTGTCACAGGAGGACATCATAATAGGCCCACTTATGCCCGCAGTGATCTGGGACTTAATATACCCCTTCAATCTAAAATCTACAACCCCCTTGTCTTCGCTATTTCTATATTGATAGATAGATAGATAGATATTTTATTTCGTATATACAATTTACAATGGTAGTTGGTAACCGCGGACGTGTCTGTCATTAGCGAAGGCATAATGAAGATATCCTTAGTCGTTTTGAACGCAAAATTCTACTAGCTATGCAGCGAGCGACATCCATCTGCTCCGAAATGTGCATGTGTACATTCTAACCACAAACCAGAGAGAATAGACCACCAGCTTCGGCCAAAAATGAGAGTTTCATAGAGCCAGTTTCAAAAAGTTACTGCGTGGTTAAGTATGCGTGCAATGTTAAAGTAAACGGAGGGTGAATTTGGTCACGCATACACTGGCACATAGTAACATTTACAGTTATTCTGTGGTAACTTTGAAAAAATTCAAATAATTCAAATAAATTGGCCGATATCGGGACGTGTTAAGCAAATTGTGTGTTCGGTGTGGGGAAATTATTACCAACTTATATTTCATTAAAAAGCATGTAAATATAACTGGGTAGTTACTGCAATAATATGAATTCCTTTGACATTATTACGAAAAAATATTAGTTTAAGCTGCAAAACTAGAATGCATGACACACATCAGGGAAAAATCATCAAACACGATTCGTTTAGTTTTGCTGATATGAATTTAGGCCTTTGTCTATATATTTTAACGAAAATTTATTTATTTTCTTTAATTGTTTATTTTATTAAAGTGTACCTACTGAGTTTTGGAATAAATAATTAAAAAAAAGGATAGGTAGAAAAAATTTGTTTTGTCAGGACTCAGGCTTAATTATGTTTATTGTTTTATTTCATCTACTAAAGAAAATGTGACGAATTGATTTTAAACAAATAAATTAGTTGGTCATCCGAATTTGAGCAAATTTTACGTTCTAAAAAAGAAATACGTTTTGGACACACAGAACTACAGAAGACTAAATCGTATCATATCGGCTTTTATCACGAGCAATCTGTATCAGATGTAAATACGAATTTATTAACTTATACATAAATATGAGAATTTCAGGAAATATTTATTAATACAATTCAAATTTTTAAAACTTGCTGTACCTATATATTTTTGTATTAGCTAATTCGTTAATTTTCCACTACTTTCCAATATTTGTACAAAATATGACTCAAAATTCGTTAATGGAATATAACAGAATAATGGATAGTAACAGGATGTCAAAACTAGAATCAAAATAGTAAAAACACACAAATATTATTTAAAGTTTGTGGATTATTAAATTATATTATAATTTCATTGTGAAAAACAAAAGAATACCTACATAAAAAGCAAAACCATGGAGCATTTAAAGAACAGAAAGTGGACAGCAAAATTAAGATAAGTACGTATTTTAAATTAAAATATTAAGTACAATGTACATACATAATGTACTTTGAAAGCTCACTTTTCGCTTTAGTTTATGCGTTACTATGGAAACGACATTTTTTATGGAAACAATCAAAAATGCCAGTTTTTTATTCTGTTTTGAAACACGTTTTCCGTTAGGTTTTGTATAAAAATGACAAGCATTCAATGTTTAAAGTGACAAATGTATCTACCTATTTAATTTTTGAACAACCAATTCTTTATAATACCTACCTAATTCAAAATCCATTCATCATTATTCTATTGTATTCGAAAATAAATTAATTTTCTTTAAAATATAAGAAGAAAGAGCTCAAAATGTATGTCAACAAAATTGCAAAGAATCGCGTTTAGCTAATTACATCGTGGTTGCAATTTAGTTATAATGATATTTTTTTGTATAATAATGATGATATTTTTTTGTATAATAATGTCATAGGAATCATATTATTAGATTTTTAATCACCCAAATAGTATATTACATATTATGCTTTTTAATGAAATATAAGTTGGTAATTAATTCACCACAGCATACACACCATTTGCTGAACACGTCCCAATAGAGGTCAATTATTCAAATTATTTGAATTATTTCAAAGCTATCTGGGATTCAATTGTCTTATTTCATATTTGTTTGCTTATTTACACGTATTCACAGATAGAAAAAGAGGCGGAGCTACTTATTTCAAAACTGGCTCTATGAAACTCTCATTTTTGGCCGAAGCTGGTGGTCTATTCTCTCTGGTTTGTGATTATAACATCTGGGTACTATACCTATTTTGTTAGCAAGTGCATTATAAAAGTATAGTGGTGTTTTATTTGGATCATTTATAAGATCAAAAATCTATTGAGCGTTCACATTATATACCAACAAGTAGTTTATCATCAGTTCAGTACGCGTCTGTCACAAGTTAGTGGGTCACATCATCGATCTGTTATTTATTTTTCAAGAGATCTGGTGAATGGGAGTCCATCTAAAATAAACATCTCCAAACTGCCAGCGCATTATGTTTATTTTCCATTCGAGTTCTGCCACACATGCTCATCATTTGGTGATCTCATGTCTTTCAGACAGATCAGTGGTCATGTGTTTTTATAGATATTCTAAACATCTTGGTTGCAAAGAAAAATTATAAACACACATGGAACGAATACGAAAAACAAATTTGCTCGTTCAAAACGATCCTAAATGGAATCGGAAATTGTCCAGTTCAGCACATTTTTTTATCCAACCAGACAAAAAACAAACGACTCGAGTGTCCGACACATTAAATGAATGGGGCCAGTATATATTGTGAGCACAGAATTGCTAATTGAGAAGACCTAAGCGAAATGGAAACACTTTACAAACGACGACGACGACCTGTACGAAACAAATAAAAGGTTTCACCGTCCTCGTATCGTATCGTATCCTTATACAAACAAAAAGGAAACAACACAAAATAAGAATGCATGATGATCTCTCCCGTGGGAAGATACTAAAAAAAAACCTGAAGAATAAAATTCCTGAAAACCGAAACCGACAATGGGACGTTTATCCCACTCTTTCCCCATGTAAATGGTTGCATCTTTTTCACTTTGTTTTACTCCATTTCGACAGTTTGTGTAAGGAACAAAAGGGAAATCAATGAAAGGGAATTAAGAGACGAAAGAAAAAAACTGTTTTTCAAAATCAACTTACCTGTCCGAAATCGATGGTTAAATTAACCTCATTGTATTTCATGCCTCTGGATAGAGGTGGACTCTGCCACCACAGTTCTGTGCCATCGATGGCAAACTCGGGTGCGTGATTCTTTTCGGGATTTTTGGGATCACAAACGTCACAGACCTGTTGGGAAATTAAATAAAAATAAATTTAACAGATAATAAGGGTAAATCTATATTGTTTATAAAATTATGTAAGACTGCAGTTTTGGGTTGGTTGGTTTTTGATCACCTTCTGGGTGGAACTTCTATTCTACCACATGGAAACGCGTAGAGCTTATAGTTTATGGAACTCAGTTTACATACGAATCGTAAAAGCCCCCATATGACCGCTTGCCAATAAATGTTTAGGAACATCCAGTCAAATTATAGCGTCCTTTGGGTCCCATCCGTAGAGGTGGCAGTCAAAAAGGATATCAGCTTCTCACAGATGATGGTATGTACCCCCCACATGAAGGTATATTGACGATGTTATTACATTTGTAATGCCAAGAAGGAGTCACCATAAAGTACTATATATATTCTGAATCAGGATTACATTCTTAATCAATTAAGCAATGTCCGTCTGTCTGTTGAGAACAAAACGAATCGACCTAGGCGAATGAAATTTTGTGAGGGGAATTATTTTTACCATTCGTGCGTCGTTAGGTTGGTAGTGAAAATGAGCTATGTCGGTCAAGGCCGATGGTGATACTTCTATTTGTTTATGTTTAAGTATTTGCTGTTCTCAAGGGGCTATGAATACAAGTAGACCCTTTTAATGAATACACAGTGCGATCAATTAATTTGTCCCTCAAGTGAGACCCGTTTTCTTTTCTGTTTTTTTCTTCTTTCTAATTTACGCATTATAACTACGTAGGTACCTACGGTTGATTAAAAAAGTTCAAATGCAAGCTGAAGAAAACAAGTATAAAAAATTTCCCTGCAAGATCCCAGAGCAATTCCAAGTATGACAGATAAAACACATAGCAGCTGTCAATCAGTGTTTTCAAAATGCAGCCAACAGAACTTAATTCAGTAGATACTAATACTCTAAAGGACTCCACATATCGAGTTCAAATGAATTAGGCGCACCATCCATAGACGCGTTGTGGACTGGTTCAAGCTAAAACGGGCGTTTATCGAGGCTGGCGGCGAAGTTGTGCCCAAGTCGAGGAGAGTTAGGAGAGGCCCTTGTACATCCCAGAGACAAAGTCGACTATTGAAACTTAAAACAAACATTGAAAACAACGTCCAACGTCCAACGACTCTACATACCGAGTACCCAGTAGCTCATAAGGCAGTATAGCGATGTCTGTCAACGAATGGACGAGCTTGCAGAAAATGGGAGATATGTGGGGTGCAAATTGCCAAGGATATTATTGATCGAAAAGCAAAAGCAGCAATGATAAAGCTTAAGATTGAAAGGTTATCTCGAGAATAAGGTGCATAGCATATTCACCGAACCTGATTCGGGATTCGGAGTACGCAGCCTTCTTAGACAAAGTTGTTAAAAAATTTCTAGATCTCTACACATAACGCTAAAGATGTTAGAACCCCTTTTTGAAATAAGCAGGTCGGCCACTTTATTTCTTTGCCTACCTACATTGTTCAACGATAGGCCACCTTCTCAGTCTCTGATCCATATCTCGATCAGTTGTTCTACCAATTCTTCTTCTACCAATTCAGAGAATGAGCAACTTTGTGGTTGACTTCTGTTTTGTGAGGCAGCCGTCCTTTAGCATTCCAATGTGACCACGTTAATTCATTTTGTAGATGAACACTTATTGAGCTTGGTAACACTTTTCAATGTCAATTATTGTGATATTTGTCTATTCAATTGGTCTGGATCAATGATGTTCCCAGTGCTATATGAGGATATTTCTTCCTTAGCGTAGCATACGTAAGTGTTTCCCCGGCTGTTCAGGGCTGTTCACCACTTTAAATACTCTTGAGGTAGATGACGTAAATTTTTCTTCCATATGGTCATCCCTTCGATGTTGTTTGGAATAAAAACGAGTGTGTTGACAGGCTGTTAACGGCTACAATAATAGACGAATCGATTTCCAGAGGTTCGAATCACCTCAACGTAGATATTTTATACCTAGCTAATATAAATGTTTTTGTTTTTTAAGTTTCTGATTCACCGTTGCGATGCTATTATTTTCCTGACGAAAAATTTACTTCGAGTACCACAAATCGCTTTGTATTCACATATGATATTATGTTCATTAGCTTTTTCGTCTTCCTCAAGTGGTGGACGGCACTCCGGGGAGTCAAGGTGTCAAGGTGACCTTACTAGGTTTTTGATATCGTCCGTAAATTTGAGATGTTTTTGGCAATGTTATTGAAGGGCTGGATAGATAGGCTGGAATGTTCACCCAATATTTTTGTTTTGCTGTGTTCCCTCCCAGCTTTCATCGGCTTTTCCAATTCCCTTTAATTCACTTATGGCCGGGAAACTATCATATTTTAAATTTTTAGATAATCTTCCGATAATAACATAGAGATGTGCCTGAAATTCACGGCGATTTTTCAACACATGTATTGACTATTGAGACATACACATTTTTCGATCAGACGTCTGAGTCCATTTAAGAACCATCCGTATATTACTTTACTGTTTACACTATCCTCCCACGTTCTGATAAAAATTCAGTAATAACCAAGGCCTCAAACCATTGGAAGGATGGCAACTGTCAAGCCAGTAGCGCAGTTAACTTAATTAATTTAAACTTGTTTCCATAAGACATCGGAATATCTACTCTCTTCAATGAAGCGAAAAATGTTGGTAAAATTAAATGCTACAAATGCAACAAAATTACAAATATAAGTCTGCTCTTTAAAATTATTCCATTTAAACAAAAAGTCTAATTGGATTTTAACGCCTTCCTTAAATTTCTGTATTATTTAAAATTTGCATGTATTCGCCCTAAATTTTAAGAACTCATATTTGCCATATAAAATTGGCCATAATTCTGACTCAAAATAAAATTAAGATAATGAGATAGATTTAAGCAAGATTTTTAGAAAGGTTCAAAATAGCTACGCAACAAATATTCTATTGAGCAGCAACATTTTCTCTGAGTGTAGTCTATTCACTCCCTTTGCTATTCCACCCAAAAATAGATAAAAACCAACAAAAAATCTCTATACACAAATGAAAAGTAAGCAGTATGGCTGATCCACAGTGGGTAAATATTTGAACTCCAACCAATTAACATTCAGTTCAAATACACTATTTTGAACGTACCTGTCCCTGGATGACAGAGTAATCGAGATGATCGTTCTCTGTGTTTGCACCGACCAGCTTACAATATAGCTCGGGACCATCGAAGTCTTCACCGCATGTTGCTGTAGCATAAATTTTCCTTCCCGTAGCCAAATTAAAGTACGGTGGAGTAAGTTCCGATTTCACTAGCACAAATAGGCAGCATAATAGCAGGCCTAAGCCTAATAGGCCCATTGGGCGGAGCCCCATCTTATAGGGGGTTCTTTAGTTGTACTAAAACTATGATGGATTTATTTTTTTATAAGATTTTTTTTCTTTTTCACTTCAACACTTTTCTTTATTTAAATCACTTTTCCTTTTTATCCCGATCTTTTGGGCCAATCCAACCGAACTGGACGGCTCTTTTCTTATAACTGAAGTGGATTTTATAAATTTTTCGTCAGCTCGACCCCGAATGAATCTAATTGTGAGCTGTGAGACTATCGTATTGTTGTTGTAGCAGCGTTTTTATAACCCCCATCCAGCACAGTGTTGCTATCTGCTTGTACGGCGCGGCGGCCAAAGATTCGGAGAGCTACTATCGCTTGCTGCCCATGTCAATGAGGCGATTAAAAAAATCTATCTCTGGATGAAGTAACATAAAGAAGAGGGAACGTCACGAGAAAAGAAGAAAATTCTGTACAACCAAACAATTGCCGGCATTTAACACACTCATTCCTCCGGCTTCTTTGGACTGTTCCCAGATTTTCAACAACACCCTCTCACGAATATTGTATATTCGCGGTAACACTAACACCACAACGGTGGCCCTGGCCATGTGTGGCAGCTCTGTTGTATCACGATCATCGCAGTGGCCTACTGATCCAGCTGATTTTTTTGTTATACGCACTTGTATCTTCTTCGTCTGTTGCTTTGTTAGGATTAGGTTAGGATAGGAATAGGATACGCAAGGTAAGTGTTGAGTTGGAAGTATTGTACATTGTGAGTGTGAGGGAGGCACGCAACTACAGAGAGTTTGCCGCATTCATTCAGTAGATACAATTTTGCTGTATCTTTCGTTCGGTTTAGCATTAGCGGGTAGAGTATGCATGTTTTGCTTTCTTTTCATTTTCGTTCCTTGTTTTGCTCTTCGTTTACTGATTCGTTGTTGTTTATTTATTTTGAAGTGCAGCGCGCAACTAGACTTTGAATAAGCGATAGCTGGTAAGTATGCATATTATGTGGGGCGGATTGCTTGGATAGATCCGCATGCGATGAACGGTGTTACAGAAATTTTTGTGGGGATGGGAGGTTAGAATAGCTAGGTCAGCTAATAGGGTTACCGCCCACATGCAATTCTTAATTATTGTATAGATTTAAACTATTTTATTAATTTTCTTCATGGGGTCCTGGCACTGCTGGCTCTTTAAAATGGGCCTATTGTGCCTTCACTGGTGAGATCAATGAGACATCTTTTTACTCCGGAGGCAATAAGGAAGAGAATGATCTTCTTTGGGGGTATGTCAAAAAGATTTGCTGAAGTAAGCATTTCCTCACCAAAGATACTCTTTCTGAGATGATTCGTCACTCCCGAGACAGGGTCTATATCTAGGGTCCGGTGAGACGCCAATTCGGCGGAGAAGTTTTGTCACTTATTATACCTGTCAGGTTCAGGATTCTTAAGTTATTTTTGTCCACATTAATGAGAGAGTAGGATTTTCTGGGGAGAATTTTTGGTACAGTTCTGCCCAGGTGTTTTAGCCAGAATTCATTGGATATCGGTTGAGCTAAGCTTTTGATGTGGTTCCTGCAACTAAACAAGATAGAGGTTTTCAAAATTTAATGATCCTCTTAATATAATTTTTAGTTGGATGAATATTCCTTGTGGAATACATACTGGTGGCCAAGAAGGGACTAAAGCCAAAGCCAAGAAGCCAAAGCCAACACTATAGAAACAGTTTTCCTGGTTAGAGCATATCCATTTCATTTGTGGTTTGGTTGTAAGTTGCTGGCATCTTGGAATCGCCGACATCACCTTAGTTATTGTAATGGAAGGCTCCTAAATAAAGTCTCCTTCTGATGAAGACAGCTGGGCAGGACCAAAGGAGGTGAGGAATAATTTTCTAATCTTCTTCATCCATCCATCCAGCCTCTGCAGAAGGCTGAAAAGGGTATAGAGATCGAATTGAAGGATTTGATAGCTGCTTGGCTGTCAAAAAATATACAGATATCTTTACGAAATATTACGTTTTTTAGCCAAATATTTCCTCCCGGAACATGCTACAATAATTTGATAGTCGTAACCCCATGAAACTTTAAGATGTAATTTGTGTTTTTCCGGGGATCGAACCTGGGATCTCTCGCACAGTAGTCCAGCACACTAACCACTGCGCTACTGCGCCACCTCTCGCGAACGTCTGACAAACATCCGAGAGTATGACTGTCATGAAAAAGTTTCTCAATTCAGCCGTTCGGACTCGGCAGAAAATTGTAGATCCCTTCCATTCGTCCCAAAAATAGAAACTCACACAAAACGAATGGTTGCGAGAATCTAGGCCTTGGGTGTCACCCGCCTGTTGCGCCACCTATTTATTTATTTATTTATTTATTTAACCCCATGAAAACACCCCACCTACGTACTCCGTCTTCAGTTTATCAAAAGCCTTAATGAAAACAGTTGCTGTGGCGTTGACTTCTTGTCCAATTTCTAAGACTGAAAGTGCAGAGGACCGGAAAAGGTACGAATCGGCAGATTAAAAATACACTCTTTTACACAGTGGGAAGACTATCTGGGTTAGGATAGTTTTCTTCAAAAAGTTTGTGTTATTTATTTTCAATTAGAATAGGTGCAGAGGCTTGACAGAGAAAGGTGGCAAACAAATTGGCAATTTGGTTCACTTGACGTTATTTTCTCGTAAGAGAAGAATGGATGATAAATTGAATAACGCTCTGTAAAACATGGAAAGGGACAAAGGGCATAACTTAAAGACAGAAAATATGACAAAGATGTCTGACTCAGACCTTCGTAGGTATACTACTCGCTCAATAGATTAAAAATTGTTTGCCTATACAAACCGAATCTCCTTTCTTATCGCTAAGAACTCGGGCCCCACGAAAATTCAGTTTTCTTTGTTTCTTTACAGAGTACCTACACAAACCGTATTTGAAGTCGATTGGATAAGAAATAAGAATTTTCCCATACAAACGTTGACCTCCATTTTTCCCCACTTGGAGTTGTTCGAATTTCTCCAAATCTCTTCATAGTTGTCACTCTTGGCATAAAAGGAAATTGGTTTCAAAATGTCAGTTTTCTATAGCTCTTATTGTTTGGAATGCGCGTTAATCATCAATCACCCATCACCATCAGTCCGGACAAACTGTTTCGGTTTTATATTATGAGAAACCTACTGTTTCCTCAGCTATCAGCTCCGAGTTCAAGTAATGTGTACACATATGTACTTATATTAGTACTCGTAATTTTCTTTTATTAAAAGCCGCGCATGGCCGCATGCATATCACTACTCACTAGCTAATATAATCATCAGCATAGTGAATAGATCCTGACTCTTCTGCAATGGGATCCAATAGGGGAAATCCTTAAGATAAATTTTACATAAAGATGGACAAACGATTGAACACCTGAAGACCTATGTTGGTCTAAGTGTGTTGACGATTTCAAGATGCTAGCAACTTACAACCAAACCACAGCTTTTTATAAGATAACCTATAAGTTAATCCTTTTTTTTTAAATGCCTGCTCTTGGCTTTGAATCTATATTGCTGAAATTGATATGCTGTAACCAGGAAAACTGTTTTAAGAGGATCATTAAATTTTGAAAACCTCTTTCTTCATCAGTTGACACATCAAAAGCTTGGCTCAACCCATATCCAATGAATTCTGGCTAAAACACCTGGACAGAACTTCACCAAAAATTCTCCATAGAAAATCCTACTCTCTCATTAATGTGGACAAAAATAACTTAAGAATCCTGAACCTGACAGGTATAATAAGTGACAAAACTTCTCCGCCGAATTGGCGTCTCACCGGACCCTAGATATAGACCCTGTCTCGGGAGTGACGAATCATCTCAGAAAGAGTATCCTTGGTGAGGAAATGCTTACTTCAGCAAATCTTTTTGACATACACCCAAAGAAGATCATTGTCTTCCTTATTGCCTCCGGAGTAAAAAGATGTCTCATTGATCTCACCAGTGAAGGCACAATAGGCCCATTTTAAAGAGCCAGCAGTGCCAGGACCCCATGAAGAAAATTAATAAAATAGTTTAAATCTATACAATAATTAAAAATTGCATGTGGGCGGTAACCCTATTAGCTGACCTAGCTATTCTAACCTCCCATCTCCACAAATATTCCTGTAACACCGTTCATCGCATGCGGATCTATCCAAGCAATCCGCTCCACATAATATGCATACTTACCAGCTATCGCTTATTCAAAGTCTAGTCGCGCGCTGCACTTCAAAATAAATAAACAACAACGAATCAGTAAACGAAGAGCAAAACAAGGAACGAAAATGAAAAGAAAGCAAAACATGCATACTCTACCCGCTAATGCTAAACCGAACGAAAGATACAGCAAAATTGTATCTACTGAATGAATGCGGCAAACTCTCTGTAGTTGCGTGCCTCCCTCACACTCACAATGTACAATACTTCCAACTCAACACTTACCTTGCGTATCCTATTCCTATCCTAACCTAATCCTAACAAAGCAACAGACGAAGAAGGTACAAGTGCGTATAACAAAAAATCAGCTGGATCAGTAGGCCACTGCGATGATCGTGATACAATAGAGCTGCCACACATGGCCAGGGCCACCGTTGTGGTGTTAGTGTTACCGCGAATATACAATATTCATGAGAGGGTGTTGTTGAAAATCTGGGAACAGTCCAAAGAAGCCGGAGGAATGAGTGTGTTAAATGCCGGCAATTGTTTGGTCGTACAGAATTTTCTTCTTTTCTCGTGACGTTCCCTCTTCTTTATGTTACTTCATCCAGAGATAGATTTTTTTTAATCGCCTCATTGACATGGGCAGCAAGCGATAGTAGCTCTCCGAATCTTTGGCCGCCGCGCCGTACAAGCAGATAGCAACACTGTGCTGGATGGGGGTTATAAAAACGCTGCTACAACAACAATACGATAGTCTCACACAGCTCACAATTAGATTCATTCGGGGTCGAGCTGACGAAAAATTTATAAAATCCACTTCAGTTGTAAGAAAAGAGCCGTCCAGTTCGGTTGGATTGGCCCAAAAGATCGGGATAAAAAGGAAAAGTGATTTAAATAAAGAAAAGTGTTGAAGTGAAAAAGAAAAAAAATCTTATAAAAAAATAAATCCATCATAGTTTAAGTTCAACTAAAGAACCCCCTATAAGATGGGGCTCCGCCCAATGGGCCTATTAGGCTTAGGCCTGCTATTATGCTGCCTATTTGTGCTAGTGAAATCGGAACTTACTCCACCGTACTTTAATTTGGCCACGGGAAGGAAAATTTATGCTACAGCAACATGCGGTGAAGACTTCGATGGTCCCGAGCTATATTGTAAGCTAGTCGGTGCAAACACAGAGAACGATCATCTCGATTACTCTGTCATCCAGGGACAGGTACGTTCAAAATAGTGTATTTGAACTGAATGTTAATTGGTTGGAGTTCAAATATTTACCCACTGTGGATCAGCCATACTGCTTACTTTTCATTTGTGTATAATCTTCGTATAGAGATTTTTTGTTGGTTTTTATCTATTTTTGGGTGGAATAGCAAAGGGAGTGAATAGACTACACTCAGAGAAAATGTTGCTGCTCAATAGAATATTTGTTGCGTAGCTATTTTGAACCTTTCTAAAAATCTTGCTTAAATCTATCTCATTATCTTAATTTTATTTTGAGTCAGAATTATGGCCAATTTTATATGGCAAATATGAGTTCTTAAAATTTAGGGCGAATACATGCAAATTTTAAATAACATAGAAATTAAGGAAGGCGTTAAAATCCAATTAGACTTTTTGTTTAAATGGAATCATTTTAAAGAGCATACTTATATTTGTACTTTTGTTGTATTTGTAGCATTTAATTTTACCAACATTTTTCGCTTCATTGAAGAGAGTAGATATTCCGATGTCTTATGGAAACAAGTTTAAATTAATTAAGTTAACTGCGCTACTGGCTTGACAGTTGCCATTCTTCCAATGGTTTGTGGCCATATTTATTACTGAATTTTTATCACAACGTGGGAGGATAGTGTAAACAGTAAAGTAATATACGGATGGTTCTTAAATGGACTCAGACGTCTGACCGAAAAATGTGTAGGTATGTCTCAATACATTTGTTGAAAAATCGCCTTGAATTTCAGGCAGATCTCTATGTTATTATCGGAAGAAAATCTAAAAATCTAAAATATGATAGTTTCCCCCCCCCCCCCCCCATAAGGGAATTAAAGGGAATTGGAAAAGCCGATGAACTTCCAAAAGATGTTCGGAAAGGTCCTTTACACGACTTGAGATACCTAGAGCATTTATATGTAATTCTCAAATCTAGCGATAAGAATGATGGAAACTTTACAGAACTTTCTGCCCAAATCAGCTGTAAATACGTCTAAAAAAAGCTGGGAACACAGCAAAACAAAAATATTGGGAGAACATTCCAGTTCTAAGACGGGCCAAAAGATCTATCCAGCCCTTTAATAACATTGCCAAAAACATCTCAAATTTACGGACGATATCAAAAACCTAGTAAGGTCACCTTGACACCTTGACTCCCCGGAGTGCCGTCCACCACTTGAGGAAGACGAAAAAGCTGATGAACATAATATCATATGTGAATACAAAGCGATTTGTGGTACTCGAAGTAAATTTTTCGTCAGGAAAATAATAGCATCGCAACGGTGAATCAGAAACTTAAAAAACAAAAACATTTATATTAGCTAGGTATAAAATATCTACGTTGAGGTGATTCGAACCTCTGGAAATCGATTCGTCTATTATTGTAGCCGTTAACAGCCTGTCAACACACTCGTTTTTATTCCAAACAACATCGAAGGGATGACAATAAGGAAGAAAAATTTACGCCATCTACCTCAAGAGTATTTAAAGTGGTGAACAGCCCTGAACAGCCGGGGAAACACTTACGTATGCTACGCTAAGGAAGAAATATCCTCATATAGCACTGGGAACATCATTGATCCAGACCAATTGAATAGACAAATATCACAATAATTGACATTGAAAAGTGTTACCAAGCTCAATAAGTGTTCATCTACAAAATGAATTAACGTGGTCACATTGGAATGCTAAAGGACGGCTGCCTCACAAAACAGAGGTCAACCACAAAGTTGCTCATTCTCTGAATTGGTAGAAGAAGAATTGGTAGAACAACTGATCGAGATATGGATCAGAGACTGAGAAGGTGGCCTATCGTTGAACAATGTAGGTAGGCAAAGAAATAAAGTGGCCGACCTGCTTATTTCAAAAAGGGGTTCTAACCTCTTTAGCGTTATGTGTAGAGATCTAGAAATTTTTTAACAACTTTGTCTAAGAAGGCTGCGTACTCCGAATCCCGAATCAGGTTCGGTGAATATGCTATGCACCTTATTCTCGAGATAACCTTTCAATCTTAAGCTTTATCATTGCTGCTTTTGCTTTTCGATCAATAATATCCTTGGCAATTTGCACCCCACATATCTCCCATTTTCTGCAAGCTCGTCCATTCGTTGACAGACATCGCTATACTGCCTTATGAGCTACTGGGTACTCGGTATGTAGAGTCGTTGGACGTTGTTTTCAATGTTTGTTTTAAGTTTCAATAGTCGACTTTGTCTCAGGTGTCTTGGGATTGGGATGTACAAGGGCCTCTCCTAACTCTCCTCGACTTGGGCACAACTTCGCCGCCAGCCTCGATAAACGCCCGTTTTAGCTTGAACCAGTCCACAACGCGTCTATGGATGGTGCGCCTAATTCATTTGAACTCGATATGTGGAGTCCTTTAGAGTATTAGTATCTACTGAATTAAGTTCTGTTGGCTGCATTTTGAAAACACTGATTGACAGCTGCTATGTGTTTTATCTGTCATACTTGGAATTGCTCTGGGATCTTGCAGGGAAATTTTTTATACTTGTTTTCTTCAGCTTGCATTTGAACTTTTTTAATCAACCGTAGGTACCTACGTAGTTATAATGCGTAAATTAGAAAGAAGAAAAAAACAGAAAAGAAAACGGGTCTCACTTGAGGGACAAATTAATTGATCGCACTGTGTATTCATTAAAAGGGTCTACTTGTATTCATAGCCCCTTGAGAACAGCAAATACTTAAACATAAACAAATAGAAGTATCACCATCGGCCTTGACCGACATAGCTCATTTTCACTACCAACCTAACGACGCACGAATGGTAAAAATAATTCCCCTCACAAAATTTCATTCGCCTAGGTCGATTCGTTTTGTTCTCAACAGACAGACGGACATTGCTTAATTGATTAAGAATGTAATCCTGATTCAGAATATATATAGTACTTTATGGTGACTCCTTCTTGGCATTACAAATGTAATAACATCGTCAATATACCTTCATGTGGGGGGTACATACCATCATCTGTGAGAAGCTGATATCCTTTTTGACTGCCACCTCTACGGATGGGACCCAAAGGACGCTATAATTTGACTGGATGTTCCTAAACATTTATTGGCAAGCGGTCATATGGGGGCTTTTACGATTCGTATGTAAACTGAGTTCCATAAACTATAAGCTCTACGCGTTTCCATGTGGTAGAATAGAAGTTCCACCCAGAAGGTGATCAAAAACCAACCAACCCAAAACTGCAGTCTTACATAATTTTATAAACAATATAGATTTACCCTTATTATCTGTTAAATTTATTTTTATTTAATTTCCCAACAGGTCTGTGACGTTTGTGATCCCAAAAATCCCGAAAAGAATCACGCACCCGAGTTTGCCATCGATGGCACAGAACTGTGGTGGCAGAGTCCACCTCTATCCAGAGGCATGAAATACAATGAGGTTAATTTAACCATCGATTTCGGACAGGTAAGTTGATTTTGAAAAACAGTTTTTTTCTTTCGTCTCTTAATTCCCTTTCATTGATTTCCCTTTTGTTCCTTACACAAACTGTCGAAATGGAGTAAAACAAAGTGAAAAAGATGCAACCATTTACATGGGGAAAGAGTGGGATAAACGTCCCATTGTCGGTTTCGGTTTTCAGGAATTTTATTCTTCAGGTTTTTTTTTAGTATCTTCCCACGGGAGAGATCATCATGCATTCTTATTTTGTGTTGTTTCCTTTTTGTTTGTATAAGGATACGATACGATACGAGGACGGTGAAACCTTTTATTTGTTTCGTACAGGTCGTCGTCGTCGTTTGTAAAGTGTTTCCATTTCGCTTAGGTCTTCTCAATTAGCAATTCTGTGCTCACAATATATACTGGCCCCATTCATTTAATGTGTCGGACACTCGAGTCGTTTGTTTTTTGTCTGGTTGGATAAAAAAATGTGCTGAACTGGACAATTTCCGATTCCATTTAGGATGGTTTTGAACGAGCAAATTTGTTTTTCGTATCCGTTCCATGTGTGTTTATAATTTTTCTTTGCAACCAAGAGGTTTAGAATATCTATAGAAACACATGATCACCGATCTGTGTGAAAGACATGAGATCACCAAATGATGAGCATGTGTGGCAGAACTCGAATGGAAAATAAACATAATGCGCTGGCAGTTTGGAGATGTTTATTTTAGATCAGTATTTTTTAACCGATGGTCGGCGGACCACTTGTGGTCCCTGGAAGTATCCAATATGGTCCGCGAAGTTATCTGAAAAATATTGAATAAACTAGCTGGAGCTAGGAATTTTCTTTCTGCACAAAAGGAAACTTAAAATACCGCTTTCAACCGGCACAGTAAAGCCACGTTTTTAAAAAATGTCAAATGATATTAAAGAACAAGTTTTTGACAAGATAAAATGTAGCTGGTCCATATTTTGCGCTACAATGTGATTAATCTACCGACGTTTCACAATGTTGTCAATTACTTGTCTTTATTCGATTTTTGAATGACAATAAAAAGTTTGATGAGGAGTTAGAGGCAAAATCTTAAGGGGTTTTGTAAGGGCGGTGCTCCTGCAATGCTTGGTTTTGGCTGTGGTCTTGCAATGTTGGTAAAAATTACGACACACTGCGTTATTCATCGTCAAGCGCTGACTGCCAAAACGCCGGAATGCTTCGCTATGCGATGAAAACTTATATAAAAGTAGTTAACTTCATTAATAGGGACAATCGTCTCTTCAAACAATATTGTGCATGTGCTCTGATATGAATTCTGAACACGAAACTCTGTTTTTTCACACGGAAGTTCATTGGTCTTCCAAAGGAAACATGCTGTCAAGGTTGTACGAACTGACAGAGGTACAAACACTTTTAAATGATAAGAACAAAGAGTTGCTGTATCAGTTCTGTGAGTCCAAGTTTCAAAAATACGTCTTGCTTATTTGGTCGATTTCTTCGCACAACTTCACAACCTTCAACTGCAACGGTCAGAAACTTTTAAGTTGCAGGGCACCAGCAATATATTTTCATATGAAAATAAAAGAGAAAACTTTTCTGCGTTTGATACCCTGAATACAATAATTAATGACCATTGTGCTGATATTAAAGGAGAAATACCAAAAGAATAATAATAAACTATACTTTTATAATGCACTTGCTAAGAAAATAGGTATAGTAGCTAGATGTAAGTATGTACATACTAATATTGCACTGCAATTTAGGTACCTACCTTTGCAACTCTATTTAGGCTTAAGAAACGTTACAAACTCAATGTGCAATGCCTTCTTCCAACACAATCTGGCATGCCTTCTGCAGCATTGAACGTCGAACTAAGATGGCCAACATTTTGGTTGTCATTGTGCATTTAAACTGTCGTTACTGAAAAAAAACTGGATGATAAACTTTATGATAACTTGCTTTCCGATATCGGACCTCTTATACCTTATAGTTATTAGTATAGCACCAATTGGTTCCCAAGCCGTCCAGGATATTGACCACATTTAGCATCTTCCATAATTATTTACAGTCTCACTTCTAACAGGTAATTTACAATGGATCTTGTAAGCTGCTGGACATCCCAGTGGACGTGATGAGTTCACTTCCATTACATACCCCTTAATAAGCTTACATAGCCTATCTATGCGAAAGCGGTCCGTGGTGGACCTAGACCTAAACCAATAGTCGCTCACTCCAAGTAGGTTGAGCTTAAGACCCCCTTCCGCACTTGTCGACGTCATGAAAGGAAATATCTTCCGCTAAATCATTGTCCCTCCAGATTGGAGTCGATGAGCCGGAATCGCTCTTTTCGCTCTACATGCACATTTCGGAGCAGATGGATGTCGCTGCACAGCTCGTAGAATTTTGCGTTCAAAACGACTAAGGATATCTTCATTATGCCTTCGCTAATGACACCAACGTCCGCGGATTTCAATATAGGAATAAGAGCAGAAAAGGGGGGTTTAAAGAAATCAAGTCATCCTTGCACCTTGCATAACCAGAATGCACGGAAACATTTTAGCTTCCAGAAGGCTAAAATGTTGGCGGTCCTCTGCTGGGGGATCTCCTTGATCTCACATTTTGCATTACACGCGTGGTATTGTATAGACCAACAAAATAAGAAATTCACTCTCGCTTTCTGTTGGAAAACCTACAAGCTATAATACCAGCTTAAAATTAAATTAAATTAAATTGTTGGTACTGATATACCTCCAGGTAGTCAGTTTTCGTTTTGCTGTATTGCCCCAAGGTGAACTTGTCGTTTATCATGATTTCCGAAAGGAAGACTTGTCATTTTCCCATCAGTTCGCTGCAAGGCGGACTTGTCTTTTTCCAGAATTTCTGCAAGGCAGACTTGTTGTTTCCTTGGACTTCCGCAATGTGGACTTGTCGATCTGCGGTATCTCTGATGGTCTCCGATCTCCATGAACCCAATATAGAGCTAATGTCTATTCTGAAACCTAGTCATTGACTCACACTTTTTTGGCAGATAGCAAGCAACTACCTAACATTTTTACATGCCGAAACCGAATTATCGAACTACTGATTTGTCAATTTGCTCTTGAATGTTTGTTAAATGTTCCTGCGATGTGGGAATGGTGGGATATTAGAGAATGCGTTGCATATGGTTATCAGAGGGGGTGATAAACTCTTGTGAACTGATTAGTAGACAACTATGTAGAATTTGGGCTTCTTTTTGTCATAGTCTTCTCCTCTTGCGATCTGCTCGGTATAGTAAATTAGGACCACTCAACCTTTGAATGTCTGTCATAGTAGCTTCCCTGAATTCACAGAACCATCGCTACAGAAATTGGACCTTAGTTTTTGTCTTTGTCCGGTTTTCTTGTGACTTCTTAAAACTTGTCAACATTAACCCTACCCGATATACTGCACATCATATCGCAAGAACTGCTGAGCATTCAAATCTTATCCTTCAACGGCCCCCTTCCACAAAATGCGTCAAAATTTGCAAAAAATACATAAATGCGGAAAAATTTTATAAACAAAATACATCCAAACCACTAAAACAAGAATAGGGAATAATGTTTTTTTATCAATTTCGTTTCAAATTGAGAATAAGCACAAAGGGTCATAGAGAAGTCAAAAATTATCTCACAAACTTCTCCTTTCAACGCGCTTATCTCCATAACATATAGTGAAAGACTTCATTCTTCGGAAATGAACATAAGTTAACGACCCAAGCATTGATTTCAATACTAACAGAGATAAGAATAAGAAATTGAGCACAAAGCGGAACTAACACGATAACGTTCTAACGATATTGGAAATATGTATCTGTAGTTTGTAATTTTTTACAGTGTACAATGCACACACATTGGTTGACGGAATTGTGTCAACAATAAAATATTTATCTTGATGATATTCATTATGTATTTAACGGTGGTTACGTCATAACCATAAGAGTTGAAAATACCATCGTGGGTACAATTTTTCGAACAAAACTATCTACGAGTAGCTATATGCAGGAATAACATATGTTGAGGTACATCTACTGTAGGTATAGGCAAGAGCCTTCTTAATTCTACTGGCACCATGAAATTCATGAAATTAGATAAACTTCTATTTTTGAACTCAAAATGAGCAAATTGAAGAAAAAAAAACGCATTATTGTAATTAGTACTGTGAAGCCAAGCGATCGTGTTGGTGGAATTTAGAAACACTATGATCTCATTGCTGCGGTTAGAATGAACACATGCGTCTGAAGTTAGCGCATAAATTTGTACAAACATTGTTGCAGTTCATTTGTAATCCACTTGTTGAAGATATGTATATTAAATAAAAAATGAATACATCCATATATGTAGGTACTTGTATTAAATAGTGTAACTGCAATTGAATGCGATTACTTATAGTTCAGATGGCGCATACACTCGAAAATTAGGTTAGTTTCGGGTGGCAGGCTACTACTAGTGCAGTCACATTTAGGCCAAAATTCGCCCATTGTAATATCACAAAACCTATAATAATCTCAAAACTTCCCGTTGAAAGAATAGGAGATTAGAATAAAACATTGGATGCAGCTGATGTTTATATCGCCGATACAGTCGAAGAATTAATCTCCGAGATATAGTTTTCTACGAGATGAGAGAGCTGGGGCACGTGCATAGGAGGTAAATAATAGTATCCTCTTCGTCCATGGAGCCTCTACAGAAATCATTGGTGGAGGTTACTCTCCAATTGTATATGCCCCTTGGCACTTGTCCTAGATTGAGGCATTTCTCTGCTGCGTTGTCACTCAAAAACGGACTCAAAGTGAGGCGTCCAATAGCTGTTTTGTTTTTGCCTATAAGATCCACTTGTTCCGCAAACTCAGAAGTATGGTATTTTAAGCTTTTTGATCAGGTTCGTCGTTGAATTTTCTCAGCTCTCATCAGCTTTCGACAAAGTATACATGCTTTTTCACCATAAAGCAAATGGGGGATGGGTCTGATTCAACTTCTCGTCTTGATCCTATGAAAGATGGTCTTAATTTTTAGAATGTCTTCTTAGCCCGAAAAGACAGTGATTCTTAGCTTGATCTCTGCGAAGTTTTAATAGCGATGGTAGATTAAATTTTTAACTTATTCGAATTTATAATTTGTCCACTGTATTGAGATGATTTGTCCGAGTCTCCGATGTTGGCAGTCTTTTCTCAATAAAAGTATATACCTGTCATTAACAACCAGTCCGATCATCGCCGCCTCAGTTTCAATACTTGCAAAACAACACTAACAGCTCGCTCCGGCTCCGTTCTCCCGGGAGCTAAGGAACAATGTCATCACAGCAATTCTCAAGAAGTTGAACGGAATTTTGAAAAATGTATCGCAATTGTGTTTGGGATAGATTGCAGAAATTGAAGGTATAGACCCAAGGAAAAAATCAACGGCCGTTAAATCTTACGATCTTGATGGCAGTCAAAATGACGTCGGTGATCCAGAAACTTTGCTTTCAAAGAAACTTGTTTCAATAAGATTGCGGATACAAGCTGCTGAACTGAGATTCCTCCGTTGTATTGCTGGTGTGACCCGCGGAGATCGTAAAAGGAACACCGAACTCAATGTCGATCAGCTCTTTCTTTGGACGGAGCTTCGGTGGTTTGATCATGTTAAACGCATGTCCCCAACCAGGATCCCAAAACGTGTTATAGAATCCGTATCATCAGGCAAGCGTCCTCTAGGTAAACCCGTAAAGGTTTGATCAAGTCCATAATCTACCGTATGGGGATTGACTTTGATGATTTAGAGTCGATGGCGGAGAATCGAGATTTATGCAGGGTCCACTTCGGCAACCTACACCCCCGACCCATTGAAAATAAATGCATGAATGAATGAGCATTGAAGTGAAAGTGGCCCTCGTCCGTAAACAAAATGTTGTCAAAGTTAGTGAGTAGCCCGAACATTGTCTTATAGCTGATGACTTACTTTGAATTAATTCATTGGGCTTCAAGTCCTTTAGGAATTGCATTTTATAATGGCGTACTCGTAGTTGATAATCCAATTTAAAAAGTAAACTGATACGAGGTGCCAGGTTCCAAGCCAGCCAAACGTTTGCGCGTTGACACTTTCCTTTTTGTTGCTCACAGAAAGACAAAATGTTTTCGGTAGATTCCATTCCATTTACAACCCCTTTTCATGCCAGAGTCTCCATTAACTCGTCACCAGTTCCTTACGAGGTCAATTCAATGAATTGGAATTAACCTTTGTCAAATAAACGTCAGACGAAATTTTGTACCACAAACGAATGTCTTTTATCAAAATGTGTACCTATTCAAATGTCAGCCTCCTAAATTGAATCTTGTCAAAGCACATCAGTTTGGACATCAACTTTATCATTCCACACTTTGCTCGTTTAAACGATCTGCGCTGATAAAACCAATTGAAGTGCTCTTCTGAATTATTTTTTTATCAACTCACATACACTACACATCGGCTGGCTCTTTCTTGATAATGTCACTTGAATCTTTCCTTTAAATAGTGGGACTTATGCTTGTACCACACATGTATAGTTCTTATCCCTCGGTGTTGATAACATTATGAACTCGCAACCCTACAAGACGCTGTTTAGACGACGTTTTTCGTTCTCATTACAGCGGAAATGAAAATGTTGATAAAACTTATGATTTCATATTCACTGTGGGAGGAGAATGAATTTCGTCTCATGGTTTATGGAAATAATTGCTGCATTTACAGCTCGCAAATTTATGTCATTCCTAAAGTTAATTAAAGTATTAAAACAAATTTACATGAGTGAGATCAGGGTCTATAGTCGAAACAAGCACAAATAAAGTGCAGAAGTTACCCAATGAAATTTCCTGAAATTGTTCACATACCAAGTTTACTTGCATCATTTTCGAGTGTCCTCGGACCGCTTAATAATAGACAAATCTATGATCACAGCTCTTCATCATTTAGTTAAGAAGATTGAAGGGTTTGTGCAGACTATATCTGTCAAACTTAAACTAACAACTGCAACAAATAAATTTGTTAATTTGTGGGAATTAAGTCATTAGGGAAATTGGGAATTATGAGGCAGAGGATACCGATGGTTTTATTGGTTTTAAGTGTCTGCAATAAACTAAGAACAGAGTTTTGGTAAAGCATTCCGATCGAAAAGGTCTTAACCCTTCTGTCAATTATTAGCTCTGGCTAGTCCTATCCTATCTCCTATGCCTTTTTCTTCATGTAACTTCAATTTAACTTGACCCACCCTTCAATATGGCGGGTGATGATTCAATTTCCTATAATGGTAATTAAAAATACTCGTGCTTTTGGCTGTAAAATTAAGCAAAGAATATAATATAAACTTTGTATATACCCAACCTTGCACCTACTCCAAATCCTACAGTGACCACAAGCAGGGGGGTTGCATACGTATTTCATTGTTATGGGATTTTTGTAAAAAAAGAAATAGCTATGATAAGTCAGTTTGGATACAAAAAATAGCCCGTCCTTTTGAAAGGGAAATGTCAGTACAAAACAGCAAAAATTCTCTTGTTAAAATTTAGTTTTTAGTTTAGAGTTTTTTTAATTACCTCATATCTTCGGTCTTTATGGTCCGATTTTTATGAAGCTTTTTTATTAGTTAACTGTATATTTTATTAATATAAAAAAAATAGTTTTGGAAAAATTTGACACTCCATTCTATCGTGCATCAGAATTAATAACACCAAATTTAAAAATGGGTGATTTTGTACCATAGGGAGTTTTTCTCAGGGTCTTTTGGAGTATCGGATTCAGCACAAGGGATTATGGAACAGGGGTTTTTGAAAAGCGAATTTTGGAAAATAGATTTGGGAATATTTCATCACCAACGCTTTTTTGATAGGATTTGTAGATCAGTTTACCTTTAAGAGTTTTGTCAATCAAAGCTTCTTATACCTTTCCGTCAACCACAAGGTCTTATGATTTAAGTCATTTGATTGGACAACAAATTTTAGGCATGATACAATATTACCTACTGTATACTATAACGGTGATAATCACCCTTCCAATATAAATACATACAATCGCCGTAGATAAACTTCTAAGTTAGGACCTAAACAGCTGCGGGTTCTACACTCTAGGGCAGTGGTTCCCAATCTTTTTCAGTCCGCGGCGCACCTACAAGTTTAGTATTTTGTCACGACGCCCTACCCTATAGCTATTTGAAAAAGAAACTGTCGAATGAAATACATAATAGATAGATAGTCACAAAAATTAAAACATCCACAATATGAAACGGACATTTTTTAATATATTTATAAGAATTCAGAGTTGAAATAGAAACAACAAGAGAGACTTAAAAAAAAAAACAAAAATAAAATACAATAGCTACTCAGTCAAATCAATGTGACGGGTGAGCCTGGTGATCTCCACACAGTTTTTCAAAGCGGGGAATAAGGCTTGACACTGCTACTCTCATTTCTTACTCCACATTGATCCTTGAGCAATATTTGCTCTTGATTACAGCTACAGCTGGAAATTCAGCTTCACACAAATATGATGTTGCAAACGGAATAAAAATGAATACTCATATTTTGAATAGTCATTTTGAATCGATAACCAAAACTCCACTAAACTGGAACAGGTGAATCTGGTTTTAAGGCTGTGTCGGAACAGAGTTCAATAAGACTCTCTTCCTCTTGTGATGTGAATTCCGCTGGAGGTTGTGCATGAAATGGATCTTGGATCTACGCAAACTTTTCGACATCATCATCTGCAAAGTATTTTGAAAACCATTCGATGAATTTTGAAAGGCGTTCAGTGAAAAGGGCCATCAGGTCTTGTGAGACAACCAGTTTATTAAATGCCGCATATTTATACAATTTATAGCTATACCATTTGTTTAACAAACGCTTTCTTAAGCATGGAAATATCCCACTTGTCTTCGACTTATACGAAGACTATTTATATGTGAAGGGTGTTTTTTTAGAGGTATACAACTTTGAAATGGAATAAAACAAAGACGATTTTTTTAAATTGACATGAAATTTACTTTTTTCGAAAGATAATCTACTGGCATTATAATTTAAATATAATTTCTGGCATTGTCTAATCTGGAGGTCCAATTTTCGATGACTTTTTCCAACATTTGTGGCCGTATATCGGCAATAAGTCAGTAATCATGGCTTTATCATTCACTTACAGAGCTGAGGATGCAAGTGTGTTGAGAACTGAGATTTGAAAAATACACACTGGGCATGTCAGGTTGGTAATTTTTTTTTGTTTACTTATCTAATGAATAGGCCAAATGAATTAAGCAAGTGCAAAGCAGCGCGAAGCTTCAATAAATTTGCATTTTTGTGAATAACTCACGGCGCGGCGCCCCTCTTTACTTTCTACGGCGCCCCAGGGCGCCGCGGCGCACACTTTGGGAACCCCTGCTCTAGGGGATTTTTGAATTTCGCCCGTGCGATTCTTTTCTTTCTCTCTCCAAGTCTCTTAGAATATTCAATAACTGCGACTGCGAATGGCTTTTTCATATTTTACTAACTATGTTTTCCAGCTTTTTTTACTCCACACTATATTACTACATTCTAGGAACATTGGACATTGGAAAAGCACATATTCAGCGTTTTCCAATTTGTCAATAGGTAGGTACAATATGGCCAGTAGGGATTGTCGTTATGCTTACACTAGCATAAGTACCTACCTACTAACGGACGCAATGTGTCCAAAGTCGAATTTCTTCTTCTGGGCGGTCTGACCTGTCGTTAGACAGTTGAGCTCTGAGTATTGCGGCTATAATAGTTGGAACTGACGTTTACCTAGTGAAAATCCAAGTAGTACCTAGTGCAAGTTATCACCCTATTATAGGAGCTGTTTGACTGCGTGGAGAACCAAGCTGTGGATCCTCCTTGGTAGGATCTATAGCAACTTCGGTAGGGCTTTCGGCATATATAGGGTTTCTTTCTACGCGATCCGTAGTGATTGGTTTAACGTTAATTACTTTGTCGACAAATGCGTATCCATATACACACTCAATTTTCAATGAAATCGCGATTTTCACGGTCATATCCTCTCGTTTCTCCCATAACTAATCATTTGTTGGCATTTTCGGAAAGTTTTCCTGATGACACAGCCCCTAATTTGATTTTAGTATAACAGATCACTAAAATATATCATATCTCTCTAGGAATTCCATGTCGCTTACCTCTTCATTCGTATGGGTAACTCTCCACGTCCCGGATTATGGACTTTGGAGAAATCTCGTGATTATGGCAAAACTTGGACTCCATGGCAACATTTCTCCGATACACCCACTGATTGTGAGACTTATTTTGGCAAGGACACCTATAAGCCAATCACTAGAGATGACGATGTTGTGTGCACAACAGAATACTCAAAGATCGTCCCACTCGAAAACGGAGAGGTTTGTTAAAAACATAAATAAAATAGAAATCAATTTGATAGGTCAATAACCTTTCAAAACCAAACCCTAGATCCCAGTGATGCTTCTCAATGACAGACCTTCGGCGAACAACTATTTTAATTCGACAGTTCTTCAAGAATGGACCCGCGCAACCAACATCCGTATTCGACTGCTGCGTACGAAGAATTTGTTGGGTCATTTGATGTCTGTGGCACGTCAGGACCCTACCGTCACAAGAAGAGTAAGCTAAATTAGTCAATCTTCCAATTAACGTCTACTTCAATATGAATTTGTTTCTCCGCAGTACTTTTACTCGATCAAGGACATTTCAATTGGTGGCCGTTGCATGTGCAATGGTCACGCTGACACTTGCGATGTTCTCGATCCAAAGAGTCCTGTTCGGATCTTAGCCTGCCGTTGTCAACATAGAACTTGCGGAATCCAATGTAATCAGTGTTGTCCCGGCTACGAGCAGAAGAAATGGCGACAAAACATCAACGCTAGTCCATTCTTCTGCGAACGTAAGTTAATTTAAGCGGATCAAATGTATGCAATTTTTACGGTATTTTAATTTTGCAGCATGTAACTGTCATGGGCACTCAAACGCTTGCGTGTATGATGAAGACATCGATCGTAAGGGCCTTTCGCTAGACATTCACGGAATTTACGATGGTGGTGGTGTCTGTCAGAATTGTCAGCATAATACCGAGGGCATCAACTGCAACAAGTGTAAGCCCAGGTATTATCGCCCCTACGGAAAGTACTGGAATGAAACGGATGTTTGTAAACGTAAGTTTAAAAGTTGTAAGTTGAAGGTTGCATTTTTTTATAATCGAGCTCTGGTTACAGCCTGCGAATGTGAACACTTCTACTCGACGGGCAACTGCGAAGAAGAGTCAGGACGCTGTGAGTGCCGTCATGAATTCCAGCCGCCAAATTGCGATTCGTGTGCCTATGGCTTCTTTGGCTATCCAAATTGCAGGGAATGCCAGTGCAACCTGAACGGCACTGATGGCTATCACTGCGAGGCAACGGATGGTGAATGTCCTTGTAAAATCAACTTTGCCGGACACTACTGCAAGCAGTGCGCTGAGGGATATTTTGCATTCCCCGAGTGCAAAGGTAAGTTTAAACGTTAGATTAAGTTAGGTGGCTATTGTGGACTAGTTAAGATACACTTAAAAGACACTTTGAGTGGATGGCTATCTGAGTGGGAGCCCTATACCAGTGAATGCTATGGCAAAAGACTAAAACCTGTTCTTTCAATTTTAGCTTGCCAATGCAACCGAATCGGTTCGATCAACAACGACTGCGACATGGAATCGGGCCAATGCAAATGCTTAAGCAATTTTGGTGGTAACAACTGTGAGCGTTGTAAGCATGGATACTACTCATACCCTGATTGCAAATGTAAGTGATTCGCAGTTACGTTCCTTTGCCATCAGCTTTAACCGACTTCCTTTCAGACTGCGATTGTGACATCCAAGGAACAGAATCCGAGATCTGCAACAAGGAGTCGGGCAAATGTATTTGCCGCGAAGGCTATGGAGGACCTCGTTGTGATCAGTGCTTGCCTGGATTCTACAACTATCCCGAGTGTAGACCATGCAATTGTTCGACAACTGGTAGCTCCGCGATCACTTGTGACAACACCGGCAAATGTAATTGCCTTCCAAACTTCGCCGGCAAGCAGTGTACTCTTTGCAGCGCTGGATACTACAACTACCCCGAATGTCTACGTAAGCGTGCTTACATATTATGCTCCAGAAATTCGTTAAACTTTTCCCATTTGTAGCTTGTAACTGCGATTCTCATGGCTCGGAGGGTGTTACTTGCAATTCGGACGGTCAATGCTTGTGCCTGTCAAACTTCGACGGAAAAGTCTGTGACGCGTGCAAAGAGGGCTTCTATAACTTCCCCGTGTGTGAGGAGTGTAACTGTGATCCCGCCGGTGTTATTGACAAATTTGCTGGTTGTGGATCGGTGCCGGTTGGGGAACTGTGCAAGTGCAAGGAACGCGTATCTGGCCGTATTTGCAACGACTGTAAACCGCTTTATTGGAATCTGAGTATCACCAACCCTGATGGCTGTGAGGTGTGCGACTGCTATGAGGATGGTACGATCGCTGGATTGGACACATGTGCGTCCAAGACTGGTCAGTGTACCTGCAAGCCTCATGTACAGGGGCGGCAGTGTGGAGAATGTAAGGATGGTACATTTGATCTGTTTGGTGGCAGCTTGTTTGGATGTAAAGATTGTAACTGCGATGTGGGCGGATCATGGGGTGCTGATTGTGATAAAGGGAGTGGCCAGTGTAAATGCCATCCGAGAATTACTGGTAGAACATGCACTCAGCCGCTGACAACTCATTTCTTCCCAACATTGTACCAGTTCCAGTTCGAATACGAAGATGGCTATACCCCTGCGGGAGCTCAAGTCCGGTATCAGTATGATGACCAGATATTCCCAGGCTTCAGCGGAAAGGGTTATGCCGTGTTCTCCGACATCCAGAACGAGGTCACCAATGAGGTGACAATCTTCAAGTCTTCAATGTACAGGATGGTGATTCGATATGTTAATCCAACCCATGACAACATTACGGCGAGTATCCTGATCCAGTCAGATAATCCCGTGGAAGTCGATCAGAAGTAGGTATGCCTAGACGTTGTGTGGGATGGTTGTATTAATTGTGCTTGTTTTCAGTGCCAAACTCTTGTTGCGACCTACGACAGCGCCACAGTTTGTAACAGTGTCTGGAGCTAAGGGCAATAAGCCGTCACCGATCGTCTTGGATCCCGGCCGATACACGATCACTACGAAGACCAACAAATATGTCATGCTGGTAGGTGACAGCAAAATGAAAGCTGTGGGTTTTATTTTCTGACTTTTTTGCCTTTTTAGGACTACTTTGTCCTTTTGCCAGCGGCTTACTACGAAGCCTCGATTCTGACTCGAAAGATCGACAATCCCTGCGAATTAGGCAGTATGGAGCTCTGCCGGCATTACAAATACGCTTCCGTTTCAGAGTAAGTAAATATAAAGGACCCGATTGCCTTGGGCCTAGACGACAATCGCGTCGTTTTGAGAATTGTTCAGCAAAAATGGTTTTCTCTTCTTGCAGCTTCAATCCCGCATTCATACCGTTCGTTGTTAAAGGTGGCGACACGGCTGCTAAGCCCAGTGAATATTACAGCGACTCGGAGCACCTTACCATTATCAATCACATTGGTGAGATCCCGGTGATCTCGCAGACTCAAAACGATCTGAAGTACATTGTGGAGGTACCTCACAGTGGACGTTATGTCTTCGTTATCGACTACATTACAGAAAAGAACTTCGCTGAACCGTATTTTGTAAAAGTCGCCGTCGGTCCCGAGAGGGACGACTTTGGCTCGGCTTTGCTGTATCCATGCTTGTACTCGATGTCCTGTCGTCAGCCGGTCATCGATGATGAATCCCGAGAGAAGAGCTTCTACATGTCGGCTACCGAACTGCAACCAGTTGCCATTTATGTAGGTTTCCAGTGTAGTAGATATAACGCCGACTTGTAACTGACCTCTTTGCAGACTGACTCTGACGATATTGGCCGTGTGGCTATAATCTCGATCACCGCCATTCCGGCGGAGAACTGGTCCATAGACTACATTATGCCAACACCAGTGTGTGTGATCCACGAGGGCAGATGTTCCGCGCCGAAGTTCAGATCCGTACCGGATTCAAAGAAAATCGAATTCGAGTCCGATCACGAGGATCGCGTTGCTACGAATAAGCCACCTTATGCTGCTCTAGATGAGAAAGTCAAACTGATCCACTTGGACCAGCAAACCAACTCAACAATTGTTATCGAGTAAGCTAGAGTGAAACGTATTCGATAATTCAACTGCAATCGGTTCGTCTTTCTAGGTCTAGGGTATCGGAGCCAGGCCGCTATGTGGTGCTTGTCAAGTACTACCAGCCCTATCATCCCAAGTATAAGGTGCTGTACACTCTGCAGACTGGTAAGCAGTTCTATGATGGCAAGTTTGATATCAGGCACTGCCCTGCAAGTTCGGGCTGTCGGGGAGCTATTCAACCCAACGGCGATGATGTGTGGTTCGACATTGAGGATGAATTCAAGTTCACGATCACCGTAAGTTTTCAAACAGCTTTTATGCCGTGCCGATGTGTACATAGGTCGCCTCTTTTGTTTTGCAGAACAACCGCCCTCAAGGACTCTGGCTGGACTATCTAGTTATCGTTCCTATTGACCAATATAATGACGATCTGCTTGTCGAGGAGACCTTCGATCAGACCAAGGAGTTCATACGGAACTGCGGACAAGATCACTTCTATATAACATACAATGCCAGTGATTTCTGTAAGAAAGCGGTATTCTCGTTGACGGCGGATTACAATGGCGGAGCACTGCCATGTAACTGCGACTACGACGGG
Organism: Cheilosia soror; assembly: GCA_949372485.1. Lineage (NCBI taxonomy): Eukaryota > Metazoa > Arthropoda > Insecta > Diptera > Syrphidae > Cheilosia > Cheilosia soror. Next base: position 40,530,002 of record OX443561.1, read on the forward strand.
TCAACGAGCTTCGAGTGCGATCCGTTCGGTGGACAATGTCAGTGCAAGTCGAACGTTATCGGACGTCAGTGTACCGCTTGTCGGACGGGCTTCTATGGCTTCCCGGACTGCAAACCCTGTGATTGTCCAGTGACTGCAATGTGTGAGGCCCGTACCGGTGAGTGCATTTGCCCGCCCAACGTCAGCGGAGATAAGTGCGACCAGTGCATGCCCTACACGTATGGCTTCCATCAGATCATTGGCTGTGAAGAATGCAACTGTAACTATTCGGGTGTCGAAAATGGCAACATACAATGCGATCTTCACAACGGAACCTGCGCCTGCCGACACAACATAGAAGGCCGGGCATGTGACCAATGCTCGAACGGCTATTTTGGATTCCCACGCTGTGATCTTTGTAGCTGTAAAACAGCCGGAGCGGAGTTTGAAGTTTGCGACAAGAACGACGGAAACTGCTTCTGCAAGAAGAACGTTGCGGGGTACAGCTGTGAACAGTGCAAAGAAGGGACCTATAACATGCAGGCCTCGAACCCAGAAGGTTGTACGACATGTTTCTGTTTTGGAAAGACTTCGCGATGTGAGAGCGCCTACCTTAGAATGTACAATGTAAGCCTTTTGAAGAACGTGTCCTTGAGCAATGTTGATTTCAACAACAAGACCATAGACATCTCCAGATGGGCCTTATCCTCCGATGAGATTATGGTAAATGAGACCACATTGCAGGCAGATTTTTCACTGAAGGACAATGACGACAGTTTGGTGTACTTTGGAGTTTTGGATTACCTGCTTAGTCAGAACAGTCACTTGACATCGTATGGCGGAGAGTTGGTATATAGCCTTTACTATACAACTGGGTTGTTCGGCAAAGCCTTAGTGGCGCCTGATGTTATTCTTATCGGCAAGAACGACATGTTTGTGCACCAGAGCTATGAACAACCAACTCAGGATGTTCTATTCAAGAACAGTGTCAAAATGATCGAAAGTAACTTCCAGAGACTGAATGGAAAACCAGTGAACCGTGGCGACTTTATGATGGTCTTGAGGGACTTGGTGGCGATCTACATTCGGGCCAACTACTGGGAACAAACTGTTTTAAGTCAGCTCTCAGACGTGTACCTGACGCTCGCCGATGAGGATGAGGATAACTTCAACTTGTATCAACTGTTGCCGGTGGAGAAGTGCTATTGCCCGCCGGGCTATTCGGGACTGTCTTGTGAGGACTGTGCACCGGGCTACTACAGGGATCCTGATGGACCGTACGGTGGATATTGCATTCCTTGCGATTGTAATGGACATTCAGAGAGCTGCGATTGTGCCACCGGTATTTGTAAGGTGAGTAAGCTCATATTAAGAGGTGGAAAATGGTGGTTTAATGTGTTTCATTCTTCAGAACTGCGATCATGCAACAACGGGCGATCATTGTGAGTTGTGTATTGAAGGTTACTACGGCAACGCAACTTATGGCTCACCTCATGACTGTATGATCTGCGCGTGCCCGTTGCCATTTGACTCGAATAAGTAAGTAAAGATCGACGTCAATCTATGAGATCATTCGTACTAATTTTAATATCCCTTTCAGCTTCGCATTCGGCTGCGAGATCTCTGAATCCGGTCAGAAAATCCATTGTGAATGTAAGCCTGGCTATACAGGGGCCCGTTGCGAGAGCTGCGCTCCAGGGTTCTATGGACAACCGGAGAAGCAGGGCGACTACTGTAAGCCATGTGACTGCTCTGGCAACATAAACCCCACCGAACCGGGCTCCTGCGACACGATTACCGGCGAATGCTTGCTGTGCTTGAACAACACATCAGGACCGGCATGCAACCTTTGTGCCCCAGGCTTTTATGGAGACGCCATAAAGCTGAAGGACTGCAAGAGCTGCGATTGCGTTGAACTTGGCACTATGGAGTGCGATCCGTTCATCGGTGATTGCAAATGCCACGAAAATGTGATCGGTGAGCGCTGTGATCAATGTAAGCCAGACCATTATGGATTTGACTCCGGCATGGGCTGCAGAGCCTGTGATTGTGGCGTATCTTCGAATAGTACTCAGTGTGACGCACATACTGGCAACTGCGCTTGCAAGCCCGGTGTAACAGGCCGACAGTGCGATCGCTGTGGCGTGGACTTCTGGAACTACACTTATGAGGGCTGTACACGTAAGTATAAATGCTCGTATTTCTGACTCCATATAGCTAATTTATGACCCCACAGCCTGCAACTGTAACCGGGGTTATTCAAGAGGCTTTGGCTGCAATCCACTGACCGGCCAGTGCGAGTGTTTGCCCGGAGTGATTGGTGAGAAATGCGATCACTGCCCACATCGTTGGGTTCTGCTCAAGGATGAAGGTTGTGCCGAGTGCGATGGCTGTCATCACGCTCTATTGGACGTAACAGATGCTTTGCGATACCGAATAGACCCCATCGTCGACGATTTTCAATCTGTGGCATTGGCATTCTTCACAAGCCAAAAACTCATCTACTATGACGATCTGGCGGAGAAAGTCCGACCAGCAGTTGAAGCCCTCGACCCGAAAGGTGTTAATTTAAATCCCGGCCGTAAAGCGATCGAAGAACTAGAGAGCGCTGCAAAGTCATACGGTAAGAATGTCAACTACACTAATACCGCGGCACTGGAAAGCCGTGGTACATCTCAGATTCTGTTGGCGAACGTATCAGCCGTCTACAATCAAACAAAAATGGCAAATTTCGAGGCTAGGGATGCTATAACGACCGTTGAAGCATTAGCGAAGAGTTTCGACACAGCAGCTAGTACAAAAATTGAAGGCGCCCTTTTAGAAGCTGAGCGGATACTCGAGAAGATTGAAATGGTGACTATAGATCTGGGCCCATCGAGTACGCTTCTGGAGAAGACCACCGAACTACTTGGGGAAATTGATCGACTGGTGGAACCTGTGAAACTGCAGAACAAGTCATTGGACACACTCAAACACGATATTGGTGATTTCAATGACAAGCTGGAGGACCTCTATGGCTGGAGCAACGAAGCTGTAAATAGGTCCTATGAAGTCGAAAAGCTAAACGCTCGAAATAGGGAGGCTTTCGACAATTCCAAGTTTGACACTGTAGCCGATCAGCAACAGGAAGCCGAGAAGAATATCGTTGACGCCGAGAAGTTTATCGCCGATAGCGAAACGACCTTGAACTCGATCGACAAGAACCTGGAAGAACTGCGAGATGTCTTTGACCGATTGAAGGATGTAAACAAGCACGTCGAAGATTGGCTGCCGGATGATGAAACAGACTATAGACAGGCAAAGGACAGTGTTGCCCAAGCCGAACAACGCGCTGAGGCCTTGAAGATGAGAGCTAACGCGTTGTCTGATGATTATTCAAATATTACAGCTAATTCTGAACAGGCCATTAAGGCTTCGACGGCGTATTCGGATATTTTCGATGTAGTCGCTGGAGCGAAGAAATTCGCTCAAGAGGCTAAGTATGCAGCAGGCAATGCTACCGAATTGGTAAGTATTCAATGCCAACCCTGGATCGTTCTAAGGTAATATTCTTTTTGCAGAGTGACGGCATTGGAGATCGTGCGGGAACAGCAGACAAGGAATCTGGAGAGCTGTTGCAGAATGCACGATCTGCCCTAACAAAGGTACAGAGTGAGCTGGAACCGCATTTGAACCGTTCTGCTGAAGCCGTGTCAGCGATTTCCAATCTCAACAAGAAAACCGAAAAAAAACTCGAGGACACCATACAGTAAGATTACATTTTGCAAAACCTCTATCCTTGTATATGATATGATATATCTTTTAATTGAAATTGCAGAATTCTCGCGCAACTGCCAACCCACTCGCAAAGGGACCTATGGGAAGACTCAAACGACCAAGCCACATCTGCTTTAGAAGTGACCAAAGAAGCGCTGGAACACCTCGTTCCAGTTGCCGACTCGACACCAAAGGACTTGGAAAAAGCTCGTAACATTTCGAAAGACATCGATGCTGCCGCCAAGGACATCAGCCAGATAAACTCCCAAATTGAGAAGGTTAACTCTCAAGTTCCAGTGTTGAATGAGCTCGCGGACGAAATCGAAAAGAAGCAAGAAGCAATCGATGAAGCCGATAAGGACTTGGGCGATCAGATCGATTTCTTGAAGCAGCAGATTGAAATGGCTCGACAGGCAGCAAACGAAATCATCGTTGGAGTGAAGTTCAACCAAAGCACAATTTTGGAACTCAAGGCACCGGAAACGTTGCCACTTCTAGCAACCAAGTCGAAGGTATCTGCTTATTTCAACACTCAGAATCGTGATGGTTTCCTTGTGTATCTGGGCAATGACAATAAGAGCGCGGCTGCCAGTGGTGCCGGATCAGGGCCAAAGAACAATGACTTCATGGCCCTGGAGATTGTCAACGGCTATCCGATCCTTACGATTGATCTTGGAAACGGTCCTGAGCGCATCACCAATAGCAAGTATGTCGCTGATGGCAAGTGGTACCAAGCGATCGTAGATCGCGTCGGCAGCAATGCCAAGCTGATCATTAGAGAGGAGCTCCAGGATGGATCTACTAAAGAGCACATCGCAGAACAACCGTTGTTAGGATCGAATAATGTCTTCAATGTGGACCGCAATAGCCGTCTGTTTGTTGGCGGCTATCCACCACCGTCGGACTTTAGCCCACCAGAGGATATCCGATCGAGCTCCTTCGTCGGATTAATTGAAGACCTACGCATAGGGGACGAACACGTTGGCCTATGGAACTTTGTCGATGCGCAGTATAATAACGAGGGCTTTCCGCGACGTCAGCAATTGGTCAGTTCGGAAGCCCCGCCTACAGGCTATCGATTCAATGGAAATGGATACGTTGTCCTGTCAGCCTCGCAGTATAACTTCAGAAGCCGCTCTAGCGTACAATTCAGGTTCAAGGCATCCAAAGACACCAAGGATGGCCTTATGTTCTTCTACGGACGCAATCATCAATTTATGACAGTTGAGCTGCAAAATGGCGGAGTCTTTTTCCGTTACAAGTTGGGTGATCACATGGTGTCATCCGGCACTGTGAGCGAGTACAACGACGATCAATGGCATCGTGTCGTTGCGGAGCGCGATGGACGGCGGGGTATTCTGAAGGTTGACGATAAGTTGATTTTCCAGGAGGAAACGCCAGTTGGCAGCGAAGAGACCCTACCACCGCTGAAGAAAATGTTCTTTGGTGGTCATCCTGCCAAACGGAACCACCCAGAGATTGTCAAGAGCAACTTTGACGGTTGCATTGATGATGTCACAGTGTCTGGCATCAAGGTCGACTTGGGTGTTAACCAAAACGCAAGTGGTGTGCGACCAGGCTGCCCAGCCAAGTTCTCAACAACACTGTCTTACCGGCCACATGAATTTGGCTTCCTGCGGAAGGCCAATGTGACTTCGAACAATAATTTCCACATTAACTTGAAGTTCAAGACCAAGCAGAAGGACGGGGTCATATTCTATGCCAGTAATCATGACCAGAGAGCTACAATCGGTCTAACTTTGGACGACGGATTACTGCGATTGCGTAGCTTAGGCCATGACGTTATTAGCGATAGGAAGTTTAATGATGGCGAATGGCACGTGGTAACGGTGTTGCATGATGATGTGCGACTGCGACTGTCCGTTGATGATGTTCATGATTTCCAGTAAGTTCCCCTTACCCTCTTGTATTGCTTTCGACTCATCTTTCTGCCCCCTCATTTATAGATCATTTAACGCACCACCAAGGTTGGATATCGCAAATGGCGACATTTTCTTTGGAGGTCTGCCGCATAACTTCGAGCCCAGCAAAGGAGCATTGTCCACCCTTGCCTACTTTACGGGCTGTATTAGCGATGTGACATTAAATAGCGAGATTTTGAACTTCGCCAATAGTGCAGAGAAATTATCTGGCCACATAAATGGATGCCCGTCCGACATTTTGGGTAAGATTTATCCGTTGATCTTCTTTGTATTTCATACCTAACTAAACCCTCCCCTTTACAGACTACGATGTCGACTCAGTTCCGCAGTACTTCCCCGGCGATAAGGTTGAAGATAGAATCTCGGAAGACACCCTGCCCGATATTGGATTCATCCCGATTGTACATTCAACGACAACCAGTACCACCAGCACGACTACCACAACAACGACGACAACCACAACCACAACCACTGAAGCGCCAATAACCACTGAAACTCCTACAACTGCAACACCAACAACCACCACCACCACAACCACAACGACAAAGCGACCACCAAAACCAATAGATACTACAAAGGAACCCACATGCAAGCTTCCAGTTGAGCCGAATTACGATGTAGATTTTGAAGATGGCGGCTACCGCTTCCGAGCAGCCCGCGAACAGCGTCTTGAAATCAACTCTCTGCCGATCAAAATGCGCAAACACTACGACATAAGTCTCAGATTCCGATCGGCCTTCCCGAGCGGCCTACTGTTCTACGCCGCTGATAAGCGACACACCGATTTCATTGCAGTGTACCTCCATGACGGTATCATCTACCATCAACTCCGCGTTGGACCAATTGTTGCCAATCTCTCAACCTCTACCACATATGACGACGGTGAATGGCATACAATAGAGTTCCTTCGTCAAGCTCGCAAGGTCAGCCTTATTGTTGATAGCAACGAAGAGAAGAGCATCGATTTGGAAGAGATGAATGTACGCCACTTCACGCTGAACTTCCCTGTCTACATGGGCGGTATCGCTAGCCAGGTGGATGACGATCTGAATACCAACACTCTTTTGGTCAAGGGAACTCTTTTTAACGGTTGCATCAAGGAGATACTCTTCGACAAGCGAGCTCTAGAGACCCCACCAACACCAACCAATGTAGTTCCATGTTCCGATGAAGTCGAGAACGGATTGTTCTTTGGCAAGACTCCAGGCTTTGTGAAAGTCTTTGAGCACTTTTCAGTCGGTTCCGAGATGAGTATCAACTTCGACTTTAAACCGCGTACCACAGATGGTCTGCTATTTTCAGTTCATGGGCGAAATGCTTGGATGATATTGGAGTTGGTCAACGATACGTTGGTCTTCAGCGTGAAGACCGACGAGAAGAACACTATTGAAGCTAACTACACTCTCAGCAATAGCGAGAGCTTCTGCGACGGCAAATGGCGCACAGTTCATGCGGTGAAGTCAAAGTTTGTCATCACACTGACTGTGGACTCGATTAGCTCTAAGCCAGCCATAGGAACAGATGGTTCAACAACTACACGAACAAATAGACCGTTGTTTATGGGCGGTCATCCGAACTTGAATAAGATGGTTGGCTTCAAGGCCAAGAGCATTTACAAGGGCTGTATCAGGAACATTAGTGTGAAGGGCACTCAAGTGCGCATTAAACAGGACATGATACGTGGCGATGTGTGGCCTAATATCTGCCCGCTAAATTAAGGGTTTTATGGAACGCCGAATTGGATTTGTTGACGGATAATAATTTTATCGACGGTTTCTCTAGAGACCGGTATACACTTTATTGTTTCAATTACTTATTCTTTTTTAAATATTTCTTCTTTTATTGTATGCCAGTTAGACTCTACGCAGTCGGTGAGTGAGCGTCCAAATAAAAAAAAACCGACAGACTGACTCAATTCGAGAACCCTGCGTGGAGTTTATTAGAATATATTTCCAATATTGCAATTTCTTAATGGCCAGTCAAATAATTTGTTTGTTTAATAAATTTTTTATTTTGTCATTAAAATAGTTGGTCTTTGGTTGCTTTTGAATTGTTTAATGGGTTCAGATAATTTACGGGAATATTTATTTATTCGTTGGCTGATATTCATTGAGTGTGCAGAGAAAAGTCGAAGTTGATGAACATTTTTCTAAAGCACTCAACTTGGTCGTGAATGATTTGAGACAACAATTCCAACAAGTCCGTATTCTCTATAAAGCTGATGAGGTTACACCAATCCTCGAATATCGAGGTAGGCACCGCTTTATCTCCTCGATAGTATACAGTGGCGGGCAGTTGGACCTATGGGAGAGTTGGCGCAGAGTCGACTAGTCCCTTACATGTGGATATTCTTTAGTTACTACAATAGCAGAGGAACTCAACGAAATTATTCCTCGAAATGCAACATATGATATAAGACAGAGAACCAATTAGCATCAAATATCAGTATACATTTGACATCAGCGAGGACACCACATTTCCAAACCTATTTTGCATACACAGGACAAGTTAACATTGGAACTAGTTTCTTGGACGTCTTCTGCTTCAATTAACTTTGAAGACGCTATCTTGCGATATTGGAAAGAATATTGCCCTGCCATATTGACAATGGCTTCAAGAAGGTGTTACGTATGGCAACACTGGCCATACGTGCTCTTATATTATTTAGTTCTTGATTGGTCTCTGACCGAGAAAGATGTGTATTTATACTTCGGAGAACGGAATGTGGGTTTTTGTATATTTTCCCACAATAAAAGTCGTACTTGTTTAAACGGAGTATTGTACAGAAGGTACATGAATTCATTGGCACGAAATGAATTTGTCATGCATCTTTAGTAGAGACAAAGTAGTTTTCTCTTTGTAAAAGTGTTGAGCTGTGTTTTTTTTCGCCACTGCAAGATTTTGTCCAGGTCTTAATTGAGGGAATTGATTTTGTGCTACTCTTACATGTCGGTCCTTAATTTTTGAAACGAAAAGTTTAAAAGAATTTCAATGGCATGCTTATCTACATTTTTATGGCAGTAGTCGATCTTTAGTGGCTAATTATTGCTGCCCTTGTAATGACCACTTTGGTAAGATGGGATACTACTAGGACGCGGGGTGCACGCCTAGCTATGCACTGGACCTAGCTCGTCGTTTTGGGGTGGGGTTCTTGCCTCCGTTCGTGAATCCCTGGTCACACTAAATATTTTGCGTGCACATGCTAAAAGATATACAAAGTAAAATTATGCTAATAAAAACAAAAAAACAAAAAAAAAACTACTGAACCCGAAGAAAAGAAACAGACTAGTGAGGAAAAAAAAACTACTGTGACCCAAAGTTTGTTGTGAGAATTATGGTGGTATTTGTTCTCAACCTTGCCCTCCCTACCTTGTGCTTTTAAACTGTATAGCACCCCTTGCCGTCATTGTTAACCCCACTTTTTCATATTCGAATAACCAGCACCGGCCAAATCAAACACCGAATTTTAAACCAACATCTTAATTCATTTTATTCACACAGTTCATATTAACTTTACTTTTAGGCATTAGAAATTAAATAAAAATTAAACCAACAAATTCGAAATCATGGCAACTTCCTTGCAAACAATTTATAGTTATCTTATAAGTATATGTATAGTTATAGCAAAAAATAGGGTCATAGGTCAAATGAGCTATGAATAGATTAGAATATGGAAATTAGAATATAGCACTAGGTATTAATAGGTAGTTCAACGGTAAATATTTCTTAAATATAAGTATGTAGTTAATTAGAAAAAAAACTCTTACGTTCGGCAGGCCTGACGATGTAGCTGAATATCCAAATTTATCCCCCATATAAGTATATGATTTTTTTTTCTTTTATGTAGCACACACTTTGAACCACCGGTAACCTATATCTACCTTTTTGTATTATATAACGATTTTTTTTTCTTTAGGCAATTATAAATTAAGTGTAGTAGGTAACTATATTTGTTTTGCAATTCATTTTACAATACACTCGTATGCAAGTTAGTTTTAATATTTATAAATTATGACACTAGAATATAGAACTATTAATTATAAAAATCAAATTGAATTATAGGACATTGGATTCTCTTTTTTTTTCTTTGTTATAAAAACGAAACTAAAGTTAGGGTATATATATATATAATATATAACAACTCACTACTGGACAGGAAATTTTGGACGTCTCGTTTTGACTCTGCGGCGGAAACTGAAGTCACAACACAAGTGGCGTTGACAAAGAATGTGGGCTTTTTGCACTAATCAGTAGAACGGTATAGCTGAATCTCAATGCAACGCTGATATCTCCCAGGTATGGTGGTATGTGCGGGTGCTGCTCTCTGGACAGAGATGCCGGTTATCGATTTTTTTTTTCTTGTAAAAAAAAACGTGGGCATGGAGTTTTTTTGCTTTTTTTTTCGTTCGATCGATAAAAATGGCAAATAGCCGATTGCTTAGCAATTCGATCAGCAGGGTGCTCGGGTCTCTTTTTTTTTTGACGATGACGTTGACAAACGATTTTTTTATTCTGACGTGATGTTTTTTTCGTCGTTTCAAGGAACGATTTAAAATGAAAAAAACTGTTTTTACTTTTTAAGTTACTAAGTTAGGTCTAAGTTTTACTTTTTTAATTTATTGGTGACGTAACTAGTTGACATTCACTTTGATGTCCACTCGTCCGAGGCTGATCCCAAAAAAAGCGCTTCAGCTCCTCGCTTAAAAACAAGTCACCTCTTCTTTCGAAGAAAAAAATGGAGCTTTTTTTTCCCTTCCTTTTATTTCCGTGTCGAGAATACACTGAACGTTAAGCTCGACAGGAATTGCATGCAGAATTCCAAATGCGGGCAGTTTTAAGGCATGCCCACATTTGGGGAATTAACAAACATTTTATTTAAAACAAATTAACCATCACACCCTTCGTATGGTATGTTGAGTATGGCTTGGTAGATCGATTTTTCCAGTATGATGTGAAACTTTTTCAAGCCACATACCGCTGACTATGTGGGACATAGCGACAATCTTACATACCTACTAAGAAGACTAAAGTGGTCTGAAAACCGTCGTATTATTTATATATATATATATATATTTATGAAGTAAATGGGAACTACGATTTCAAACATCCAAAAACGAGCTTAAGGTTATAAATCTTAGTTCGATTCTGATTGTAATATTGCTCAGAAAAAAGGCGGCCTTTAGACTCTGAGAAAGTTTTAAAACCGTCTCCAGCCAGCACGATCTTTGGCTATCTGTCTGCAGTTTCGCACGATAAGGCACCGGTGGTAAAGGGTCTTTCATTAGCGACTTGACAACTTCAAACTTTTAGTGTGAACGCACCCTTAAACCGATTACCGAACTGTCAATCTCAAAATATTCGGTAATATCAACATTTTCATCGTGGTGAAGTACACGAACGAAGAACGTTTACAAATGAGTCAAATTTACTCACGATATTCCGGGTCGATTGTCGCAACTTTAAGAGCGTTAACGCAAAATTTCGGCCGTAAAATCCAAAATCATGTGCGGGCATTCACATTGAAATTCGTGCGTCTAATTTTTTGTGACTATGCAGTCGCGCGATTGAAATCGCATGTGTGTACCGGGCCTTAGTTGGTTAATGTCCCCTTCAACTTGCGTGCGCCAACTTAGTCGCTGTCTTCCTCTACTTCCTCGTCCCTCGATTGTGGATTCGAAGATCTTTCATAACGGATCAGTCGCGTCCATTAGCTCTACATGACCCAGCCACCTCAGTCGTTAGACCTTCACTCTTCTGACCAGATTGATGCCGCTGTATGTAGTATATCCCGTACAGTTCGTCGTTGTATCTCTTCATCCATTCACCGCCTATGTAGACAGGACCAAAAATTACTACAAGAATTTTCCTCTCGGAACAACCAAGGGTAACCTCATCCGCTTTTTGATAGAGTCCATACCCCTGCGCCGCCGCACCGTAGAGAAATACTGGGACGATTAGGGTCTTATAAAAAGTTTTACTTAAATTGTTCAAGAGAGAAATCGACTCTGTTGCTTTCTTAGCTCAAAAAACAGCAAATGGCAAAATTTATTCTTCGTTTAATCTCAGCGCTGCGCTGGTGTCATTGTCTGAGTGACAGCTTGCTGCGTTCGGCCAATGACGTCAATGTCGTTAGAGTTTGCAAGTAGTTGCACACGTTTGGAAAATTGTGCTCCTTGTGTTGGCTTGCGAGTTTGGCACAATTTACTCAAGTATCATGTTGAAATGTGTGACTATGTCTATATACTTGGCGCATATCCTAGAGTAGAGAGTCATCTTTATTGTAGATGTTCAAATCATAGCCGAGTTATCTTTCTCTTCCCACCGCCTTAAATAGCTCAGCAGGAAGGATGTTGGAAGACTTGTTGTACTTGAGACTAGATGTTATTAGCATCACTTAATTTTGTTCGGATGGATGGATAACTTGACTTTTTTGGTCCATATATTCGTTCTGCCTGACAGCGGAATTTGGGTTATCTTCGCTGTTTAACAATCTGCAGGAGTGGTTTCCATACTCGACGGTGTCTCAACTACAAAGTTGTCCTGTTCTTTTCAACAGGTTGCGTTAGGGTCTTTTTGGCTTTACGCACGTTCTTATTAACTTTGGTAAAGCTTCTCAACATTATTTCTGTAGTAGTATACTTCTCCTGCATCACATGATTCTTATCTTCTTTATTTTTTTACCAGAGAGGCCGATATTCTCCCCCTCAATCGCAGAACATGTACGTCGAAGTGACATGACGGTTCGCAAAAATGTGAACCACAAAGAATTCTTTTTTGGCAAATAATGTCAAAAGGAATCTTCGCTAAGGATTATGGACAGTGTATAGAATGAGCTTGGCGGTAGGATTATGTTGAACTCAGTTAGAGGGTACCGCTAAAGCAAACAATATTCGACATCGAAAGCTATTCGGTCCTTCGAGAAGCAGGATTAGAGGTGATGCTGGCCTTCCGCTACCAGTATAAATCGTTTTTGTGGATCTAGTTATAGGTTCACTCTTTAATATGGTTTATTGTAATAACAGATGTTTTATTTTGCATAAGGTTAATGACACACCGCACCAGCATTTGAATATGGGAATTAGTTGCTGCCGTCACTCATAGTCTTCTCTAGTGGTCCTCGTGGCCACCCATGCGCGCAACTCCATCCTATGCCGAAAACTCAATCATTAGCCAAAAATCTCTATTATTTGCCTAACGTAATCTTCCCGTACCTACACATGTATCTACATATAAGCAACTGCTGCTGCACAAATTCAATTGGTCATTAGCTGGAGCCTCTATCATAGCCCAAGTCAATTACTATCATCATCGATTCGGGCGCATATACCACATTCGATGGGAGCTGCAGCTAATACCGCCAACAACAACCAGGAAATCGCTTGCATCCTTCCACCTCTACTACATCTGGACGTCGCGTCGTCTTTCGAAACTTACAATTTGAATACCACGAAAGCTTTAAAATTTTAGGTCTTACTCAGAGCAAACGGATTGCGTCCTCCACACGGCGCCCATGGATTTTCATCAAGTGAACGCCCCATTTATTCATTTTATTATGACTTTTCGGCTTTTATGCGGCAGAGACTCCTTTTCGCAGTCTTTCTCTATCCCCACATGCGAACGAACGTATTATATGTTCGGGGGTATCTGACGGATTTGATCTTCAGCCGCTACATCATTGTGGTGGGTCCTTTCCGAGAGAGATATCCATTTAAGCCGCTGTGAGATCACTGCGGCCGATTATTGTAATCTCGATGCGATGAGGAGAGTCGACTTCCTTCGCCTGCAGCGATTCGCAAATTTATATCTGAGAAGCAGAGACTAAATAAAAAATAAAAATATACATGATGCGCTTCGCGGCGCGCGCGATGCCTGTCTTTCCCCTATGGCTTTTCGTTGCGCTGATGGGGGAGGCTCAATGGATTTTGTGCTTTGCTTCCTTATTTGTTGTTGTTGTTGTTGTTATTGTCGGTTGTTATGATTTTAATGTTTATCATCCGCCGAAGGAGAATGCATGAGAACAACGACGTTGACTGCGACGACGACAAGGAACAACAATTTGCAACTAATTTGCTTATTGTATTCCAAAGGGGGAGTCCCTGAGTTCCTTTTATTGTTTTTTTTTTTGTTTTATTTTTCTCCACCCGATCGGCGTTGTCGATGCACCAATCAAGATTTAAGGTCAAAAGGCTGATTCTGAATACATCTGCGTATATGAATGGGAGAAGATTAACCTTTGAAAGCGGATTTAGATATATATACCTATACGACCGACGAGGTGGAGAGGCATCCCTTGCATAATCCTTTGTTTTGTTGTCTTCGCGAAGCCAATTACGGTTCTACGTAATCTGAAGGCATTATAGCGATTGATGACTCCTAAGATCAGTCGATGTGACCTCTAAAACTAATCATAGTCCCGTGTGACCGAAATTTAAATGCGTTGACCTAGAGACAAGAGAGAGTGAGGGGTTGAGAAAAGCCTATTAACGGCTACTGTCAACTGTAGACCGAGTGAGGTCTCAATTGTGTGCATGCGCAACGATGACAATCGGATAAGTGATTGAGCGTTCTCATGCTCAGTGGGGGCCATGTACACGCGCATGTAATTTATTCATCGTTTCATTTGTCACTAGCATACTATCTGTTAATAACTGCTTAGCATTCATTCGAAAATGGGGTGTAGGCACTAGTATATGCCTAGGAGCATGCATTTAATCAAATTTCAGTTAACTTATTTATTGCATTTATACTGTAGTAGTTCAGCCTCAGTGGATAGGGTGTGTGACTACTGAGCGAGATGATGAACCACAGAAGAAATGCCTAAATTTCATATTCTTAAAATGTTGGGGATACGTCTATAGAGAAAAAGCAAACTTTAAACTTGAAAAGTATACATTCATGGTTTCCAATAAATAAATAAATAAATAAATAAATAAATAAATAAATAAATAAATAAATAAATAAATAAATAAATAAATAAATAAATAAATAAATAAATAAATAAATAAATAAATAAATAAATAAATAAATAAATAAATAAATAAATAAATAAATAAATAAATAAATAAATAAATAAATAAATAAATAAATAAATAAATAAATAAATAAATAAATAAATAAATAAATAAATAAATAAATAAATAAATAAATAAATAAATAAATAAATAAATAAATAAATAAATAAATAAATAAATAAATAAATAAATAAATAAATAAATAAATAAATAAATAAATAAATAAATAAATAAATAAATAAATAAATAAATAAATAAATAAATAAATAAATAAATAAATAAATAAATAAATAAATAAATAAATAAATAAATAAATAAATAAATAAATAAATAAATAAATAAATAAATAAATAAATAAATAAATAAATAAATAAATAAATAAATAAATAAATAAATAAATAAATAAATAAATAAATAAATAAATAAATAAATAAATAAATAAATAAATAAATAAATAAATAAATAAATAAATAAATAAATAAATAAATAAATAAATAAATAAATAAATAAATAAATAAATAAATAAATAAATAAATAAATAAATAAATAAATAAATAAATAAATAAATAAATAAATAAATAAATAAATAAATAAATAAATAAATAAATAAATAAATAAATAAATAAATAAATAAATAAATAAATAAATAAATAAATAAATAAATAAATAAATAAATAAATAAATAAATAAATAAATAAATAAATAAATAAATAAATAAATAAATAAATAAATAAATAAATAAATAAATAAATAAATAAATAAATAAATAAATAAATAAATAAATAAATAAATAAATAAATAAATAAATAAATAAATAAATAAATAAATAAATAAATAAATAAATAAATAAATAAATAAATAAATAAATAAATAAATAAATAAATAAATAAATAAATAAATAAATAAATAAATAAATAAATAAATAAATAAATAAATAAATAAATAAATAAATAAATAAATAAATAAATAAATAAATAAATAAATAAATAAATAAATAAATAAATAAATAAATAAATAAATAAATAAATAAATAAATAAATAAATAAATAAATAAATAAATAAATAAATAAATAAATAAATAAATAAATAAATAAATAAATAAATAAATAAATAAATAAATAAATAAATAAATAAATAAATAAATAAATAAATAAATAAATAAATAAATAAATAAATAAATAAATAAATAAATAAATAAATAAATAAATAAATAAATAAATAAATAAATAAATAAATAAATAAATAAATAAATAAATAAATAAATAAATAAATAAATAAATAAATAAATAAATAAATAAATAAATAAATAAATAAATAAATAAATAAATAAATAAATAAATAAATAAATAAATAAATAAATAAATAAATAAATAAATAAATAAATAAATAAATAAATAAATAAATAAATAAATAAATAAATAAATAAATAAATAAATAAATAAATAAATAAATAAATAAATAAATAAATAAATAAATAAATAAATAAATAAATAAATAAATAAATAAATAAATAAATAAATAAATAAATAAATAAATAAATAAATAAATAAATAAATAAATAAATAAATAAATAAATAAATAAATAAATAAATAAATAAATAAATAAATAAATAAATAAATAAATAAATAAATAAATAAATAAATAAATAAATAAATAAATAAATAAATAAATAAATAAATAAATAAATAAATAAATAAATAAATAAATAAATAAATAAATAAATAAATAAATAAATAAATAAATAAATAAATAAATAAATAAATAAATAAATAAATAAATAAATAAATAAATAAATAAATAAATAAATAAATAAATAAATAAATAAATAAATAAATAAATAAATAAATAAATAAATAAATAAATAAATAAATAAATAAATAAATAAATAAATAAATAAATAAATAAATAAATAAATAAATAAATAAATAAATAAATAAATAAATAAATAAATAAATAAATAAATACATAAATAAAAGTTAGGAAATCCTGTCAAGGATTCTTAAAAAAAAACCGAACACCAACCTGGGTTGGTCCAACTGGTTCGTAGCTAAAATAGATAATTCAAAAAGACGAATTCTACGTTATAAAAGGTAATTTATTCCGAACTGTTCTAAGTCAAAACTAAGACTAATCGCTTAACTCTAATATTCTGCCATGGGTAGTCCCATTGACCATGGCCAATCCGCTGAGTCGCCAGAATACACGCAGCGCGTGTATCCGCCTGCATCGGGTGTCATCGTGCTGACGCAGTTATATTGCCGTTATCGTATGGGACGTGGCCAACGACCTGCTGACTCAGTGGGAACAGGTTTATTCA
Organism: Cheilosia soror; assembly: GCA_949372485.1. Lineage (NCBI taxonomy): Eukaryota > Metazoa > Arthropoda > Insecta > Diptera > Syrphidae > Cheilosia > Cheilosia soror. The sequence goes on from OX443561.1 coordinate 40,547,009, forward strand.
CGTTGCTATATTTTTATCGATGTGGAGTATCGGGTGGTGATAACTCCTCCCCCTTCGAAAATCTACGGCCCGTAGATCATAGGTGACCCCAGAGTCAAGCCGCGGCTTGTGATAGGTCAATAGATGAAATCGTTGGAATGCTGGGTTTCGAGTAGATCTTCTTCCAGATGACGAAGACGATCGATGCGACCAAAGTTAAGATTGCAGCTTCTGTAAGTATAGAAATTTTAAATTCTCGAGTTAAGTTACCTAGGCGTTCTATGTTCCGAACGCTGAGGCCGTGCACGTATCCTAAGTCAATCTCGTGGTCCTGCTTGGTGATGTTCATCAAGGCCGGAGGAAGGGCCTGTAGAGCTGTGACCATGGAGCTTGAAAATATTCTGCCCTTCAGCTGGATACTCTCGTTATAGAGTTGGATTACATATGTACCTGAAAGAAACTTTGAAACATTGTTACCAATAAAATTAGTGACGAAAATGGTGTCCTCCTTGATGAGTTCAATAATTTCTTCGTTGTTCGTCTGGAAAGTACAAGTCGCGGATCCTCCTTTCAATAGCCTAGGAACGCAGGTATCCTCAGGAACTCTTTGCAGTGCTTTGTCCTCACAGATGGTCGAGTTATTAATAGAAAGGCAACTCGCTATGATGCCATAAGATGTTCTGTGGTTGATTAGCATTTTTTTGAATTTCAGATCGATCTGCTTTCCTTCAATTACTGATGGTCTTGTTACAAGTAGGTTAAATTCCTCTTGGCCCACCTTGGGCACCGAGACAACATATAACAGCATCGACCCATTGGTAAAGATTGATGGTGTCCCATATTCGATTGCCTCAATTTCGTTGGCATATGGGAGGGTTTCCAGCTCGCTGATAACCTTATTGATTTCCTCGGTATCAAGTAGGTTTGTGTTAATCAGGCCGCTCTTGGCCATTTGGCAGGCTCGTACAATCTCGTTCACTTCCCCTTTTATGAGTATGATCTCGTCCAAGGCGTCTTGTTCAAATCTTCCAGAAATAGCATCCTTAACCCCTCGTTCATATCTGTCTATCACCAGGTTAATTTTTCGTGTTATGTCCTTTGTAATGTCGAAGAGTTTCTCGTTAACTTGGTACTGCTGATCGTTATTCTCGATTATCCTTTCCTGGCTTCGGAGTATTTCGTTCCAGTCAGTAGCATCGGGACTGCCAGCTACCCACTTCCAGGCTGTTCCAATCCAGTCAATTGACCTAGCTTTCCTTGGTGGTTTCCCCTTAAGTAAACTGAGGCGATCCTTTATCTGTCGCACATGAAATTCCATTATATGCTTCCTGTCCTCGTCCTTGATGTTGTCGCTCATGGCGTTGGTTACCCCATCCACAAGGTTCTGAAATTGCGCCAGGTCAATGGTGTGTACTAGTTTAAAGCTGCCATCAACGATCCATCCCCGGCCTTCTTTTAAGGAGACTATAGGTGACTTATAATTAAAAATTTGGAATCCCTGGACGACTGTCAGGAGTAAGAATCTGTGAAGTAAATACAAAAATATTCTTCTTTTCCTTTCTTTTGTGGTCATAGCAACCGTAGGTTAAGCTAAGATAAGTGATGCAAGAGTGGAGGCTCCACGTTCAATAAAAATGACAAGAAGCTATTTCATCGTTATAAACACTTTACTTCTATTTCTACAGAATGGACTTAACATTAACACTTATCTTTTCCAAATTAAAACTAATATGTTCGCTACAAATATCAGGTTTCCAGAAGGGAAGCCAAAGTAAGCTTATAGTTAAATGAATGATCTTAAAAATAATATGTTCGACACATATATTCGGGTTTCCGGAAGGGAAAGCAAAATAAGCTCTAGATTAGATGATTCTTTCATCTGCCTAACTGTAGGTGCATTGTAAAAGTGCTGTGCATACACTCCCCTTTTTTTTTTTTTTTTTTTTTTTTTTTATGGTCTGTAATAGTTTAATTTTAATTTCCCACATTTTTTAAGTGGGTTTTATGTATTTTTCGGCCACTGGTTGTGGTGACCGTTACCCTATTGTTTCTCTCGACAATTTCTTTTCGAAAAATGGGCTTATTTTTTGCCTGAATTCCTTTGATTCTTGCATAAACGATGTCGCCCTTGCGGTAAGTTTTTGGTTTTGATCTTTTTTCGTTTCGTCTAGCGTTACTAGATTGTTGTTTACGCATAATCTCACCCCTAAGCTCCCTGTTCACTCTTTTTCGGAAGTCAACCAATTGTTGGTAGTTTATTCTTTGATATCTGTTAAAAAAGATATCGGATGGTTTTCTCCCAGTAACAGAGTGGATGGAGTTGTTGTACCTGTCCACGGATATATTAATTAGCTCCTTGAGTCGCAGGCCTTTATATTCAACCTTGAGACATCGAAAGATCTCCAGTATGGTAGAATGAAATCTTTCTACTTGACCGTTCACCTCGCTTCGGTTAACAGGGGTACGGTAGAGCTTAATGCCTAGTATGTTTAAAAAGTTTAGCACGATCGGACTGAGAAAGCTTCTCTCATTGTCGGTCACTAGTATTTTCGGGACTGTAAAATAGTGCAATATCTTAGTAATCTTGTCCCTTAAATGGAGGACTGCCCTGCTTTTTATGTGGAATAGCTTACCAAATTTCGAGAATTTATCTATGCAACTTATAAATTTCTCATTCTGGATTTCAACAATGTCTAGATGTAGGATCTCACACGGGTAGGATGGTATAGGCGTAGCCTGGTATTCCGGGTTGATAGGATGTCTGTCGTATTTGTTAAGTTTACACACTTCACAAGTACTGGTGTATTTTTTTACCAAGCTATTCATCTTTGGAAAATAGTATCTTTCTAGGAGTTGGTCCTTATTTTCCTTAGCGTTGCGGTGTGCCCTTTTGTGTTCGCTCATAATGAGAGTTAGCACACGATCTGGGTCCCCAACATCCTCAACAATCCTCTGTGTAATTCTGAGTTTATAGTTTACAAAGTTTTCTAAGTATGTTTCTTGGAGTAGAGCCAGATGTGACTCCGGAATTTTGATGCCATTCAATATATTAGGCCGCAATTTGGTTCTCAGAATTCGTGAGAGATCCTCTTTGCTTGGGTTATCTACTGCCACATAGTGACGAAAGTAACCAGGATGAGGTTCTTCGTGAGCCTCAAATCCTTTTCCGATTTTTATAACTATTTGATTGCGAAATACGTTTAGCGGCGCTTCGACATGGGGAATGAGGTCAGTACTATCCTGATCCGCGCTATGCATTGTACCTATAGATGAGCGTAACTCGCTTGCTGTTTCGGTCATTGAACTGTTTTCTTCGCCCTCGCGACCCTCGCTAGCATCATCCGTCACCGAACCTTGCTCACAAGCATTAGAGCTGTGTGCTGCCTGAGTGCCCGCCGAGTCAGTCAAGTGGTTGACTTGGGTTCTAAGTCTTGATAGAGCGTCAGCAACTAAGTTCGATTTACCAGGCTTGTAAATCAATTCATAGTTGTATTCCTCTATACGGGCCTTCCATCTTTTTAATTTGGCATTGAAGTTTCGGTTACCCAAAGCGAAGGTAAGAGGTTGATGGTCTGTATGGATGCGTATCTTCCTTGCTCCGTAAACGTAGGATCGAAGGTTATCGAGAGCCCACACGATCGCAAGCATTTCCTTTTCATTGGTTGCGTAATTCTCTTCTGTCTTATTGAGTGACCGTGATATGTACGCAATCGGCTTATCAATACCCGATATGTCCTGTGATAGCACCGCCCCAATCGCGTAATTCGAAGCGTCCGTGGTTAAATTGAACGGCTTTTCAAAATCGGGAAAAGCTAAGACTTCCGATGATGTAAGCAAGACTTTAAGATCCTCAAATGCTCGCAATGCTTCCTCATCTAACCTGATTGGAATGCGTTTTGATTGGTTTGCCTTAATCTGTGCATTCTCTCCCCTAGTCAAGTTAGTTAAAGGTTTTGCCACTTTGGCATAGTCCCGGATAAACTTCCTGTAGTAGGAAGTGAGGCCCAAAAAGCTTTTCAGCTCCTTAAGGTTTTCTGGTGGTAACAATTTTTGAATAGCCTCGACCTTCTTTGGGTCTGCCCGAATACCATCGGGGGTAATAATATAACCCAGAAACTCTACTTCAGTTCTCAGAAATTGTGTCTTTTCTAAGTTCACTTTAAGGTTTACCTCTTGTAGTCTAGAAAGAATTGTCTCAATGTTGTTGAGTATTTCCTCAATGCTACCCCCAAAAATGACGATATCGTCGATGTAAACATAGCATATTTTACCAATATACTCCTTCAATACATCGTCGATCATCCTTTGGAAGATCGCCGGCGCATTTTTTAGGCCGAACGGAAGTCTCAGCCATTCATATTTCCCATTCATTGTGGAGAAAGCGGTTTTTGGTATGTCCGCTTCCTTCATGGGTATCTGGTGGAAACCAGATGTAAGATCTAACGTGGTGAAATATTTCGCTTTACCTAGGCTGGCAAGCGTGGAGGTAATATCCGGAATTGGATATGCATCGGCGATGGTGACAGAATTCAATCGCTTAAAGTCGATCACCATACGATATTGGAGTTCTCCGGTAGGCTTAGGTTTCTTGGGAACAACCCAAATAGGAGAGTTATAAGGGCTTTTAGAGGGGCGAATTATTCCCTCCGCTAGAAGCTCTTTAATCTCCTTTTCTACCTCTTTTCTCATGCACGGTGGATATGGGTAGCTCTTGGTATAAATAGGCTCGTCCGTGCTAGTCCTTATCTCCGCTCTTACAACGGTTTTGACTAGTTCATTAGCGTTAAGTGGACCAAAAACAGTGCTGTAATGACCTATTAGTGCAGAGAGTCTATGTCGGATTTCCACTGGCATATTCTCCTCAAGTACGGCATTAACCTCCTGGGACAATTTATCCCTAAGCGGGATCTGAATACCTTTCATCAGGGTTAAGGTGTTATGTTTGCGGTCAATGACGGCCTCCAGTTGTTTCAACGTGTCATCGCCGATGATGCCGTCGAATGATTTCAGGCCAGGGAGGACGTAAAAAGTTATAAGAGAATCATTTCCCACCCTTTGAAAGAATTTACCTGTGACTTTTCTATTAATTTTTATATTGCCTGCCGCCGAATTTACTACAAATGGTTGAGCTAGGCGACTTGTCCCGTGCGACACATGTGGGCCAATAAAATTCTTATTGGCTCCAGTGTCCACAAGGAAGCTCAACTTCTTGCCATTTCTGAGGATATACTCTATGTATGGTACGCTGGATAAGCGCCCATCATAAAATTCACCTCGTCATTGCAAGCCTCCTCCGCTGTTTCGCGGTATTCCTCAGGGGAAACGTCATCATGCGTTTGCAGATTATACACCCTCTGCTGTTTACGAGGAAAGTTATCAGAGTATGATCTCCTCTTGAAAGGGTTATTCCGCGGATAATTCATGTAATTGACTTGTCTGCTTTGCACAGACCGATCTACCTCCATCCTTTCGTGGGGTTTTGGACCATTCGGTCGTGGGGGCGCATCGAGATTCGCGGGATAATGGTTTTGACCATTTGAAAAATGATGGTTGGGAACAAACCTCGATGGAGGAGAGGAAGGTTTGTTATCCCTCCTGAAAGACTGGTTAAGGGGTGTCGTCACTGTATTTTTAGTACCGGGTACATGAATTGAATGATTCCGGAAATTCAAGTTTTGAATTTCAAGGCAAGAACCGTAAGCCTCTGGGAGCGTTTTCGGTTTCTGCACAATTAGCATCCGAGACAGGTCTCCGTTAAGGCCTCGTATGAATACATCAAGAGCACGGTTGCGGTATGTTTCAACCAGTGCGCCCACCGTTTCTGGAGAGTAAGTCTCCGTCTTTATCTTATTGATAATGAGGGAAAACTGGTGGTTAACCGTTGCGTAGAACTCATCCAGTCTCGACCCTTTTTGTGAGAGTTGGTTGAGTTGGTGCTCTAACGTCCTTATGTCACGCTTATCTGCGTAATGTAAGGATAAAACTCTCTTGATCTCCTGCCAATCATCGTCGAAGATGTTGTAGGAGATCAATGCTGAGTCGGCTTGTCCCCTAATCTTTTGTCTAATGTGGCGCAATATCGCGCGGTACATTGGTTTATCCTTAATTATGCTAAAATCCCTCAATATTCCCTCAACATTATGTACCCACGATATATATTGTGTAGGCTCACCCTCAAATGATTGTAGTTCTTTCACACAATCAGGAAGCCGACTTATTTCCTTTAGGTCAGCCTCCGTCTTGGGCTCGCAAAGGGGTGCGTCTACACAATTAGTTTCAGGTTCAGGGTGATTAATTGTTTCTACGGATTTAAGCCGTTCGTCAAGATCTTTTAACTGGGCCAGTATAAGATTCACTGCCCCGGTTAATTCAGTTACAGACTTTGCAACAGCGTCCATCGTTTAAAATTTGATTACTTTTACTTTATTAAAATGAGACCAATGAACGTGAGAAATGGGAGTGTAAAAATGCACTATACTTATGTGTCTATATATTTGACAATGCACCTTACCTTTATTGCAGCTACTTCCTTAATTTTAACAAATTATCCTCTTATCGCCTTATTACGCCTGCTTCTATTCGGATTATTTCACAATTTATCAAATTTTGGTTTTATTTCGTCACAATGATTCAAATTTTTAATTTTTCCACAATTTTTTTGGGTATGTATTTTTAGACTATTTTCAACTCAAATAAATTCTCTTAAAATTGCATTCAAATTTCACAGTTACTCATTGATTTCCTTTCGATTTTATTTCAATTTAAATTTTGTAATCACTTGTCGAATTCTTTTACATTTCTTTCGATCTAAATTTCACAAATTCTTTTTTACTTTAGGAATTATAATATCAGAAAATTAATATCTCGAGATTCAGAACTTTTCCTTTGATTTTTTTGAATTCCACTCACACAAGATATAACATACTCGTACTGCGAGTCAAAGTAGTGTACTGGTAAATCTGCGTTAGAAGGAAAAAAAGAAAACGATCGAGTAATTCGTATTTTTTTCGTTGGAACCAGCTCTGGAAGAGTTGTGTTATCCCTTTTGGTCACAAGCGTTTATTCTTGCAGGTGACTTACTCGCGGCACAACAACTTCACTTTTCAAATCCTTTCACTGACGAAGGCAATCATGTTCCCATGGGTATGACTGCATTTACTGCTGAAGTATTAACTAGGTTACTGTGTTCCCATGGGTACAGTTATACACTCCCGGAAGCGGGTGTTAATCTTCTGTCCTGTATGAAAGGACACAGCAACTCGCACAGATGGAAGGATTCGAAAATATGAGCCGGTCCCTGCTCGGGCGCCAGTTAGGAAATCCTGTCAAGGATTCTTAAAAAAAAACCGAACACCAACCTGGGTTGGTCCAACTGGTTCGTAGCTAAAATAGATAATTCAAAAAGACGAATTCTACGTTATAAAAGGTAATTTATTCCGAACTGTTCTAAGTCAAAACTAAGACTAATCGCTTAACTCTAATATTCTGCCATGGGTAGTCCCATTGACCATGGCCAATCCGCTGAGTCGCCAGAATACACGCAGCGCGTGTATCCGCCTGCATCGGGTGTCATCGTGCTGACGCAGTTATATTGCCGTTATCGTATGGGACGTGGCCAACGACCTGCTGACTCAGTGGGAACAGGTTTATTCACGTTGCTATATTTTTATCGATGTGGAGTATCGGGTGGTGATAACTTAAATAAATAAATAAATAAATAAATAAATAAATAAATAAATTAAACCAACTAAATGTATAATAAGTGGGTTTTCGGAGATGTCACGGTTGCGGAGAAATTTGGTGGTTAACTTTGTTATTCGATCTTAAATCAAGCCAACATTTGCTTTGATATGAAGATCGGCGGCTAGGGGAAAGATTAAGCATCACTTTAAGGATTTTGTTTTGCGAAACTTGTAGTTTTTTTTAAACGACATTTTGCTGAATAACTCCATACTTGGCAACCATATACATAAATGGATTGACTGAAAAATTACTTTAAAAATTACTATCTTCTTGGCATTATTCAGTTGTTAAAAGGGGTACAACATATTTATTGCTATATTCACTTTTTGTATTGTTAGGAGTAGCTATGTTACTTAAATGTAAGTTTTGTATCCAGATAAATGCCTAAATATCTCACGGATGGGATGTTGGAAGTATATTATTATCTTCGATAACTATCGTAAGTTTTTCTTTTAGTGCGTTCTCAATCACTTTGCTAACACTACTCAGAGTAAGCATTAAACATTATTGAAACATTTAAGTGGCCACTACTTTATTCATTTCTTGAATTTGTTCTTGATTTGAAAACGTTTTAGTAAAAACCTACCTATTGCCTATAAGAGTGGGTGTTCGAAGCAATCTATGCCCTATTACTTGACACCGAAGGGGGTGACGATTGGCGTCTGTTGAATAGGATATTGCGTGCTGATGTTTCAGTGAAGCCAGCTCGACTTTGTAACGAACTTGCTAATGCAGCAAATATAGCTCAGATCTTCAAAGAAATAAGCCCGTAAAGTAGCCCTACGCCAGCTGGCAAGAGCTGGACTTGGACAGGAGCAAAGGAAGTGAACGGTGGTTTTCTCTTTCTCCTCGTCAATGCAGCTTCTACAGAAATAGTTGTAAGGTATCCCAATTCGGTGGGCATGCCTGCTTTGCCCATCAGACAAAGCCCCTTTAATGTTCCTACAACGGAGCTAAGTTTGTTTCTATTAACACCAGAGAAGTTTTTTAGTTCTTCTGGCGTCTAATTTCGGCCAAATTTGTCAGGATGCTATACAGGTGCTAATACTGTTCCATCAATGTATTGTTAGTTAAAGCCTCCGCTTTGCAGTTTCCCGGAATGTCACTATGACTTAAAACTCAGAACAGGGTAACGAAACATCTATCCGCATTCCGCAATCTCGTTAAGAGATTCCCGGGCTTGGCATTGTTTTACCAACTTTGATCTGGTTGTTGGTGTATCCAAGGCATTTATGGTGGCTGCTTGACTGTCTATGTAAAAAGTGATAGCTTTGCCATATATTTCCTACAAGGCAATTCGGCATGCTGCTTCCTGAATAGCCATCATAAGCGAAGGAAATCCGAATCACCTGTTCTGCTAGGTTCTTGTCGATGAATGCGTTGCTACTTTCTATCATTAGCATTTTTGTCATTTGGCCATCGAAGTGATGATAGGACTCTTATATATCCGGCTTCTTTTTTTGTGCGTTTTGCAAGGATCATGATCAGAAGGTATTTGCATCTTGCATGTCTTTTCAAACCTTTCTATTTTGTGGATTGTCTTCTTATAAAATATAAAAAAAAAGAATAGACGGGGTACAGGAACAGGACAGTCTTTTTAATGCCTAAAGGCTTAAGTACATTCGGCATAAGGTAAGTACTTCACACCATTTCAAATCTGTATTTTTCTCTCAGCTTTTCACAAAGTGTGTATGTCTAACTCTCAAGAAACACATTTTATGAAAAGTTGACATCGCCTTGAATTAGGGCTAGAGTTAAACAAATTCGAAAAATCGCTAAAAAATGCCATGAAATATCCCAACTGCAGTTCTTTGACACTGCTGGTCATTAGACGAAGTTACAAAAATTGCAATAATGTAGAGTCAAATTTATTCACTAAATATTTTTCATGATGAATGCAGAGTCGCAGTATATCTAGTCTTATATGGACACACTTTAAAATTTCCCTTCAACTTCAAGCCCAAAAAGAATGGCCCATCAAATTGATGGATTATCATTAAATTTCCTCTTCATCGTCAAGCAATCGACATCATAATCAAATCTTTTCCAAGAAATTTGGTTCCAAAAAATAACTCAGCAGACATTACCGCGCACATATGCAATATGACACCCGTGGTACGTGCTGAGAAAAACAAAAAGCCGAACACGCGGCAGAGCCGCAGAGGCCTTATGTAAAAGTACCAGACATTTAATTCGCAGCCTCTAAAAAAAAAAAAACCCAACACGAAAGAATAAATAAATCCACACTTCATATTGGAGCTCCCCAGAGAAGAGTGGCTTGTGACTTCGCCAGGACACCGCTCTTGGCCTTTTGTTGCGCCTACGCACTATGCTAAGGGATTAGTCATTCTTTGGTCGCCCGTTTTTTGCGATGGCGATTAAAATTTTTAATTTGATTAAATCTGGCATAAACGTGGGTACTCGTCGCTTTTTGGCTGTATATCTGGCGATGCGCGTGTGGCTATGTCAATATCTTGTACCTGTTGGTTTCGTTGGGCGTTTCTTTTTGTTTTCTTCTGTGTCATGAATTTTATCCCTTTAAATCCGATTTGTGGCAAAGTTAAGTTGAAATTGGTACCTTTTGAATGAACCATCGATCATAAGTCACAGAGATTGAAGTTGCGACCGGATGAAAATTAATTTAAATTACCCTTTTGTTAACTGTGATGGATCTCGGTCTTGGTACGGTAAGATGTATATTCTTGTGGTATTGACGTTTCATGGTCGACATGTGACATATAGATGGGTCTCTGATATATGTATATACTAATAGGTACATTTATTACCTACGGGTATGTATGGACTATAATAAAAAAAAATCATGGCGATAGATGCGAATTCAGATATTGCAATGTTTACTTAATCCTAATGCGCTGAATGCTGACACGCCAATCAGTAGAGTCGATGAAAATTTCGACTATAGTCACTTTTACTACGATCGTAGGGTTTGACTAGATTTTTCATTTTACCATTGAATTAAAAAATGATTTCCTTTTTTGGATTAGCTTTTGATTATTGCAAGCGGATATAAGGCGTACCGCGTACGTCGACCTAGATTGTTGGCATTGTTATTGAAGGGCTGAATTTCTCATTTGAGCTGTCTTAGATCTGATCTGTTATCCCCATTTGAGATACATTTGTTTCCAAATTTGCAACCGGTTTAGGAATAACGTAGAAGGGTTCAGGCTCTGTAAAGAGGGGGTTATCGTTATTGATACTTTTCTGCCCAGTTCATAAGGCAGACCGGAAACACACGATAATTTGGATTTATTTCTGGCGCTGATTGTTTGGAAGGTACATATTGGAGCAGTGTAAGACTGATTTGAAAGAAATAACGAATGGTAAGTGCGTTTAAAGTGTCCGTGGATTTATGCGCCTTTAGTACAGTTTCAGTATTTTCCCCATTGGTATAGTGGGGCATTGTGGTTTGGTAATTGGTATAGCAGCTCTCATACATGAGTCAATTTTAGCAGTCTGGTGGGTTATTGCTTACCGTATATTCGTGTACTCTATAAGTCTGCACTGATGGTGAAATTAGAAGTCCACAGCTGTCAAATTCGTTGTCGTTGAAAGAAGTAATCGGTAGGAAAAAACAAACCTGTATACAAAACATCCTTTAAAAAAAAAGAAAAAGAAATGAATGCTGGCCCCGAAGAAAGGTATAAGGAATTTAGCTTCAACCAGACACATATCGATACCCACCATCTTTTCATCGATTTCAAAGCCGCATATCACAACATCTATTGAGACAAGCTATACAGAACCACGTCTAGCTTTGGCAATACCTGTAAAGCTCGCTCAATTCTGTAGGATGACGATGGAGAAAGCTCGCTGCTGCATCAAGGTCAGTAACGATCTAACCGAAAGCCTTGGTGTCAAAAGAGGATTTAGACAAGGCGACGCGTGCGACTTTTTCAACATCATACTTGAAAGAATCGTCCAAAACTCACAGGCCAACACACAAGACGCGATTTTTCAAAAGTCCGCCCAATTACTTGCTTACGCCGATGATTAACATAATTGGTAGCAACGAGCTTTCACTTGTACTTGTACGTTTGCTGTTATAGAACGAAATCGGCTAAAATGGGTCTAGCGGTCAACGAGGGCAAAACCAAGTATATGCTGTGAACAAGTATGGACGCCCAACATCGTAGAATCAGACAAAACTTCACTATAGACAGCTATAACTTTGATGTAGTGAGGGACCTTGTCGACCTCGGCTCTGCTATAAATTCTAACAACAACATCGCAGAAGAAATTAAACGAACCGCCAACCGCTATTCCTTTGGGCTAAGAAGGCAATTGGGTAGTAGAGCCCTATCCATAACGACTAAGGAGATTCTGTATAACCTTTATCATTCCAGTCCTGCTTTACGGTCGCTTCGAGAGAAAGATTCTCCGTAAAATGTTTGGTACCGTTTGCGTTTACGGGTTTTGGCGAATGAGATTCAACGACGAACTATACGAGCCGTCGTACAGCGACATCGACTTGGTCTAAAAACTGCGAGTAAGTCGTTTAAGATTGCTAGGACATGTAGAGCGAATGGGAACAAATGCCTCGGCCGTCGGCCCGTAGCAGATCTCGAGTCAGTCTTACCCGGAGGGACAATGCAGTAGAGGAAGACCTCGCCTTAAGTGGCACGTGCAAATCGAAGGCGACCTCAACCGACTAGGAGTGTACAACTGGAGGCAGTTAGCTAAGGACCGGGCTAACCAGAAACTTAGGAACAAATCTGGATGAGAGATCTTCCAGAAGATCTGTCAGTAGAAGAACCCCGCAAGTTGGCGTCCTATCTCCCATTCAGTGGAGCTTGGTGTAACTTGACATGGAAGTGGATGCCTGCAAGGTGATTGCACACACGGAAGACGTTGCTATGCTATAGCCGAGTTAGGAAAGTATTTAAATAGATACCTCCATCTACAATAGGGTGTTAGAAAATATATAAGAATCTAGGCGAATCCTTTTTGACTGGGTATAAGTTTAAACCTCCACATAACCGAACTTGTCCTCTTCTCCGTCTATGAAGGGTACAGAATGTACATTCTCGAATAAAGCTAATTACCGACTCTTATTTTAAACAGAAAGCCAAGCTCGAACCCTTATACATAATAAAGACTTGAAAAAGTGACTGTTGTGTTGCATTTTCGTCTTACAGAAAAGCCATAGGGAAGAAATAGGACCTATCACCTATACTATCTCATATAGCATTCGCTACCTTTAGGTCTCGATCATAACACCAATACATCCGCTTTGAGTATAGGGCGGAAAAAAGGTTCCACGGTCGATCGAGCAAGGTTTGCGATCAAATGGCCAAAAGTTGACAAATCTGCTGGAGTGGAGACATGCTGCTCCACCCATACAATCAGAGCCCTTAATATTAAAGCTATTGTATTAATCCATTGTACCATTAAACCTTCATTTGTTTTAAGGATAATTTCGATGCAATTGACTTGTAACACTCGAGCATCGCACAAGATCTGAAAAGCACAGTTCCAGGTGAATTTGCCAAAATAAACCCCACACGTCCGCTCAACTAACCGTCCGTCGTGCTGGCCGATTGCAGAAATCAAAATCAAAGATAAAACCACCAACTAACGAGATACTATAACCATATTTGATTGACTGTTGCCAATGATACACGGTAGCGCTATAGGCCAGCCTTCGGGCGAAGCGACGGTAACACTGAAGCCAACTATACTGCATGCATGTGCCCTGTCATCGAGCGATATTTCTATTTTCCTCCTGATTCTCTTCGATTTTACCTTTTTCGGGTGCACATGCACACTGTCCCAACCCAACCAACTATACCAATTCCAACAGAGAATGAGATAAAGAAGAAAGAGCTTAGTAGGTAATGTCACCTCCACATGGGTCTAATCGAAGTGATTATCGCGCGTATTTGGTGAAATGCAGCCATCACCGTCACAACACATTGTCAACGGCTGTCAGTCACTGAAGCCAAGGAAATCGTGTGATTCAATTTAAGGCGGCTTAATGTTGATTATGATGATGAGGGCCTGAAACCATTTCCGTAATTGGTTCGTATTTATCGCGCCATTTCCACTCGCTCGCAGTAATTATCGGCTCTCGCGATGGTGGTCTTGCGTTTGGTCTGCTTTTGTGGAGATTTTGATCGATCTGCTATCGGATATAATTTATCGATAACGTTTGCAGTTTTTCTAACTGCCAGACAATTAGGTGCCTGTGGTTAGCTAGAGCTCTAGCTTTTTGGCGGAGATATACCTTAAAGGTGCGGTGATTTTCGAGACGGTATATCAGATCGTTTGTATTTGGGTAGAATCTCAGATAAGATGCATGCAATTGATTGAAATATTTTCTATAAAATTGGTTTAACCAATAAATCTTGACTTGGGAGATTGTCAAACACATTCGACAAAGTCAAAGACATTCGAAATATAACTGACAATCTAATTGGCAAAGTTTGGACAATGAGTCACGATTTGTGTCGATAAAAAGGAAGGTTATGGTGCTAGCCGTACGTAAAAATATATCTATTGCGTAAAGTGTCATTTAAGCCTCTGGGTGATGCAAACAACGTATCTTCAAAACATAATTCACTAAAAATTCCTACAATCACTTTTGTGATAAAAATAACAAATTAACTGCTGAAACCCATAAAAGAAGATTATTAAGAATGCCGCAAACATTTTTTTGAAATGATTTCGCTTAATTTAGTATACAAATAGATAGATAAGTTTCACAATCAAACATTTTTAAATAAGTAGCAATTCCTAATTCTACCAATTCTTAAATAATTATAATGGCCATGACATGACAAATAAATGCCATCAGCCCAAGTGGCAGTATGGCTTTTACTTTTCGGGCTCCCGACCCGTGAAGAGTCTCTGCCTGAGACACTGCAGCCTTCCATTCTCTACGATATCGGGCACGCTGCTTCCAATTGTCCAGACCAAGCGCTCTGGCATCCGCGATGGCTTGGTCTTTGAAACGGAGGTTCGGTCTTCCTTGTCCTCTCGAACCTGGGGGCTGGGATTCGAAGATCCTCTTGGCTGGAGCGTTATTGTCCATTCACTCGATGTGGCCGAGCCAATGTAGTCGACGTGTTTTGGCTTTTTGGACTACATCCACATCTTGGTACAGCTCATAGAGTTCGCGGTTGTATCTTCTTCTCCATTTGCCCTCCTCGCACACAGGACCAAAAATCCGTCGAAGTATTTTTCTTTCGAAGTAGCCCAGTATCAGCTCTCCCTTCGTCTAGTACTCGGCGCCATAAAGCAGAACTGGCAGGATAAGGGTTTTGTAGTGCACACATTTCGTCCTTCGAGTTAGGAGTTTTGAACCCAATTGTTTTGCCAAACCGAAGTAGCAAAGGTTTCCTAGGGTAATTCTTCGCCGGATCTCCACTAAGGTGTCATTCGTGGCGGTGGCCAGATGCTTGTTTGTTTGCTGATAGCATGTACTTAGTCTTGTCCTCATTTACTTCAAGTCCAACGGATTTCGCCTGTTCTTCAATCGCCGTGAACGCTTCTATCACGGCACGCTGGGAGCGACCTATGATGTCAATATCGTCCGCATAGCCAAGCAGCTGGACGGACCTGTTAAAGATAGTGCCTTCCGTGTTGACACCTGCCCTGCGCACTATCTGCTCCAGTACGAGATTGAAGAAGTCGCATGATAGAGCGTCTCCTTGCCAAAATCCGGTGCATGTTTGAAATAGTTCGGAAGAGCTGCTTCCAAACTGCACGTTGCAGCGCGTGTTTTCCAGCGTCGCGCGACACAGCTGAATCAGTTTTGCCGGGATTCCGAATTCGGCCATCGCCATATAGAGCTCCTGACGATGTATGCTACCATACGCGGCTTTGAAGTCGATGAATAGGTGGTGAGTTTCGACTTGAAATTCGTTGGTCTTTTCCAAGATTTGCCTCAGTGTGAAAATTTGGTCTATAGTCGATCTACCGGGCCGGAAGCCACACTGGTAAGTGTCGATTAGTGTGTTGCAGAACGGTTTTAGACGTTCACACAGTACGTTGGATAGGATCTTGTATGCGACATTTAGCAGGGATATGCCTCGGTAGTTCTTACAAGACATAGGATCGCCTTTTTTGTAGATGGGGCTTTTAGATTTATTAAAAAGATTTAGATTTTATACAAAATTATACATTATCAACCGATACCGTTGATGTCAAAAAAAAAGGATTTAGACAAGGTGATGCGCTGTCGTGTGACTTTTTCAATATTATTCTTGAGAAAATTGTGCGAAACTCGCAAGCACAAGGGGCACAATTTTCCAAAAGTCTGTGTAACTACTTGCATACGCTGACGACATCGATATCATTGGCAGAACACAGCGAGCTGTCACTGATGCGTTTGCAAGTATCGTACAGAGGCGGCAAAAATGGGTTTAGTGGTGAATGAGGACAAAACGAAATATATGCGGACACACAACATCGACGAATCGGACAGAACGTCAGGATAGACAGCTATAACTTTGAGGTAGTTCGGGACTTTGTCTACCTCGGCTCCCCTATTAATTCTGAAAATGACAATAACATCAGAAATCAAGCGAAGAATTACACTTGCCAACCGCTGTTTGGCCAGGGAAGGCAATTGATTAGTAAGGCCTTGTCGAGAAACACCAAGGAGACTCTCTATAAGACCCTCATCATCCCAGTCCTGCTTTATGGCGCAGAATCATGGACGTTGTCAAAAGCGGATGAAGATCTCCTTGGTCGCTTCGAACGCAAAATTCTTCGAGTGATTTTCGGTCGCGTTTCCGCTGACGGGAGACTTAACAGCGAACTCTACGAGCTGTACAGCGACATCGACCTGGTCAGAAAAGTACGTATCAGTCGACTAAGATGGCTAGGACATGTAGAGCGAATGGACACCAACGCTCTGGCCCGAAGAGTCTTCGATTCCAACCCGGAGGTACAACGCAGTAGAGGAAGACCTCGCCTTAGGTGCGTACAGGTGGAAGGGGACCTCAACCAACATGGTCCCCGCAGGACTTCCGTTAGGTATTACTTCGCAGGGCTGATTAGCAACTCATGCTAAATCCTCTGCGTCCGCCATTTCGACTCTTCAAAGTTTTTCAAGTCTCCTTAGTTCTTCGTGTACACTCGTTATAAAGGAGCATACCTCTAGCTAGTCATCCTTTGATCTCAACATATGGTTTATAAGACTATAGAGGTTTGGTAAGTTCGCTCTTCCCCCTGCAAAGCGCCTATAAAGGAACGTTGTGTGCTCCGTATCTTCTTCTTCGTCTGGGCATTCGGAGCAGAAAGGCGAGCCTATCGTGACCAAATCTGTAAAGTTATTTCCGATAACCGCGGTTCCCCGATAAGAACTGCTTAAGCTGGTAGTTGCAGTCCCCGTTTGTTCTTTTTGTTCAGACCTCGACGGTGGGGATCAGTTTGTGGGTCCATCTGCCTTTTGCCGTGTTATCCCACCTGGCTTGCTATAGTGCTATCAATGTTTTCCTCTCTTCTACTTTGACCCTTCTTAGGGACAGGAGCTAGCGCGTATGTTTGCATAAACGAAAAATTACTTGCTAGCAGGTATAGTAGGTATGTCAATGGTAGTGGATTTTGGTCCGGTACAGTGATACCAAGTAAAGTGGCCACTAATCCATGCACGCTCGTATACCTACCATAATTTGGCAGCACCATTACTACAGGTGATGCGCGTGGGGAATAATAACGTCCCTTTAACTTTAGCCCACCTTTACGGCAAAATTGGGCCGGCGGGCGGAGGTCCAAAACCGAAGACAAAAATAGTTGCTAGCTTATGTTTTAGTTTTAAAAAATTGCGTAGATATTGTTGTAAACATTTAAAGTTTCTCATATAAGTCTAAGATTTAAAAAGAGGAAGACATTCGATATGCTTCATCCATCCTCATTGGGGCAATTCCACTTCAATCTTGATCCTTATATATCCTAATTCTAATTTCACATTTCCTTCACAATATAAGTACATAAATCGAAACAGTAAAACAAAAAGAAGAACAAATACCGATATCATCGTTCCTGTCACTTCTGCTCCAAAATTGAAACCGACCGGCCGGCGCGCAAAACAAATCGACCACCACCACCTACATGCTGGCCTCCACACGAACCTGTAATCAATTGTTTGACTCACATAAGTCCATGTACAGCACCCTCCGTTGCAGACATTTAATATTAAAGATCTTATCATCCCACAACAGATCAGTGCAACATTTCCGGTTGCACGTCCTTCTACAACACCAGAGCCATGGCCGGGCCGTGCTTATGCAGTAGTCTCCGGAGGTCTTTTGGTATAGTGTTTCGCGGGTCCACCCCCTCACCTCTGGTCAATATCAATGATGACGACCTGTGCCGCCGCCGACGACGACGCGATTCCTAAGATGATGATGAAATCATAGAGAGAAATTCAGTCTTATGGATATCTTACTTGCGATCACCTGGGCTTCCAATTGCATCATGGTACACATAAGGTGTCGGTTGCCGTTGTCCCGCAATGACCATATCGAATTGCAGCCAAGCGCATTGTGATGTCGCTTCTATAACATAGGAGAACATATGTTAAACATTCAATTGTCGTTGCAAGAGGCCAACATGGTGAACGCTCACCCGATAGAGGTGTAAATCGAAGGCAGATGCGATGCAGTGCGATTGGAAATTGAATTACCCAGGTGGTGTGTGCATAATGTACACTTTGAGCCTTGGAGGTCCGGCAATCGATGAGTGGGCTGTTCACCGTGTGAACGGCGGAGATGATCGCCTGGCCTGATAAGAGCATCTGAATAGGATCATTCGCCGAAAACTGGTCTCAACCGTAGCTGAGTAGGGGACTTGCTTTTCGGGACAGAGATTCGGCGAAAACCTATCCAAACCGATCGTGTGCAGTAATTTTTCGGTGATATTTTCAAATTGAATTGTTCAGCTGGAGGGGATGAACAAATTTGTCGGTATTTTTGTAACTCTCAGATTTCAGCTCTAGGACTTCTTATGCAATTTGTCACTTTGTGTATATCAAGAGTTGCCAAAACAACTTTCATGATCATGCTACGTCGTCGGCGTCCATGATAATGGTAACCAATACCGGTAGCAGTTACTCCACCCTGAAGGTGTGTCTTGTACATATTTGCTAATCTACTAATTAAAATGTGTTGTTCAGATGTTGCAAGTACTTTACACAACCAGTTGTTCCTGATTCAGATTTTCGTTTTGTGGCGAGTATATTTTCAATGGACTTCTACTTCAAGCAATGAATGCACCTCTACCATCATCGAACGGGGTGATCTTTTTCGTTTTAAGATAGTCTCTAGAAATCAAAGAGTTGTGAAATGTGTATACATATTAGATTTAGATGGAACTTTCTTAAGCGCGTTAAATTCGCCTATAGACACGAATAGAATGTTTGTTTTTAAATGTGTTAAATTTCACTGCCATCCAAATAAAGGAAACTGCGATATCTACTACGGGGATTTCTATACCCAGAGGGCAGTAGCATTGGGAGCAGACTTAAGTAAAACTTCTTCAGCTTTGTGAATTAATGTCTGGTAGAAAAATACTTTAAGTCCCCATTATGGGCAACAAGAGTCAATGCCGGACCTGTAAGCATAGACAAGTTGAAGCTGTTTGGCAGTGGACCGATATGCGAGTCTTAATGTTCCAGGATATCTAATAACGAATCATAAGGTCTACACGAGAGGGTAACCACAGGTTCACTTTCGGGTGTTTCAAGCAGCCCGAACACGAGAAGAACATTGAGAAAAAGTTCGACTTCCAACAGGTGCTATCGTAACAATACTGCCAAAACCTTTGACGACCGCATTTTGTTTAACCTTGCAAGAAGTCACGTGCCACCAGATTGCCTAGCGGCGCGTCTCGAAAGGCTCCAAATGGTTTTGGCTATGATTTGATAGATTTCACTAAGTGACCATCAGAGGCAACGAAGTGGCTTCGGTCAGACTCTAAACCGGGGAAAGAATACCATCGTGTATTGACGGTATTGAACTCAAGCTTTTTCTGAACTTGGTCGTAGGCTAAACACTGTCAAACTTGTTTCCAACTTGTATCCATGGAAATGAGATCACTGATGAGCTTGCCAGGCTGGGCTGCATTTGGTCTGCCTGCATCCGTGCGGTTAGGTCATCCATTGATACTTGGGTTTCTCGTGAACACGAGTGTCGGTGGCGTGACTGTGCTGGGTGCAGATAGACCAAACGGTTGCGTCCGGAAATTTGCAAAAGGTCTGCGTCTTTCCTTCTGTCTTTCAGTCTTTCCTTGGGCTTGAGCAAAACCACCATCTGCACCGCTTGTGGAGAGGACGACGATACAGTGGAACACTTCCTCTGTAGTTGTCCTGCCTTTGCTCGCATCAGGTGGCAGGTCTTTGGGGCTGAGACGTGGTGATTGCCGAGCATCTAAGCTCTTTATTATCACTGAAGCTATTTCTCATCTTTCTTCGAAAACGGAAAAACTAAGTACAGCAATGTAAGGTATCTGTTTGGCAGTACAATGGACCAGTAGTTCTGTCTGAGTGCCCCATCGGATAGTAGCAACCTTCGACAAAGAAGAAGAAGAAGAAGCAGTGAAGACTCTTTGAGGTAGATCATTGATTCAGTAACAACTCGTATACCGTTCTAAAGTTGTTTATTTATATAGGAAATTCCTCTTAATTTCGAGACAATTCTATTCTTCCAATAAGAGGAAACTTTTAAAAATTTTACAAACTCTATTCAATTCATACACTACACGAATATGTCCTTTAGATTACACTTCAACATATATCAAGACTCCATTAACCGGCTAATGACATTTGTCTATGACACGACATTACATGCTTTTCACGTCAATCAAAACTTTGACATTTAACTTCAAACCCCAAGAAACAAATCTGTCATCGTGTCAATATGTCAATTCCTTTGATTTGAATTTAATTAGATTTTCTGCTGCAATGTCAAATCATTAATCATTCGAACGCCATATTTGCACCCACTAACGGTTATACGCAGACTATATGAGAATACGCTCAAATGACAGCCCCGGACGCTATACTAATTAACAACTTATCACCAGAATTCATTAGTAATCTGGCTCCAGTATAGTTCATGTGCGTGTAAAACAATTAACTATGTAATCAGTTGTAATTACCACGCGTCTCGATCGCAGCGTTGGCACAGCAATGACGTATAGGTTTGGTGTAGCCCTCGACGTCTTGTGGCTATTTTCGGAGCGACAGTTACTGTTGCAGTCAGTAATTGCTACCGTTTTGCACCGAATACGGTCACGCGATTCCCGACAGGAGATATAGGGGGCGTCTAATTAAAAACGATCATTTCCCAATGTGGACTCCTTTCGTCTACCACACTGTGGAACACTATAATACTCCACATGCCGTGATATGACTTTATCGGATTACATATCCGTATCGTTCGATCTGGCGTGGTCTTGATGCGTTCACCATTCACCACATCATAGCAAAGTCCATGGCTGTGCAGTGTACAGTGCAGCGATTCAAGGAAATCAGGACAAGTAGCTAATTAATAACAACACAACCGTAGGCGGTCGTCCGTGTAATGCAGTTCTAATGTAACACATACACATAGAAACAAATTTGTTAACAGATTTTACCAAATGCGGACAAACTCGGCGGCTGAAAGGGGATAGCACCCGCGCAACTGATACTTCACAGATCACAGTTGTCTCGATCTCTTAATTGTTAACATCGATCACGTTCGGCGAACTCGACTATGGCAATGGAGTTGTGGCTGCAAATTATGCCACATTTAGTCTATAATGCAAGTAAGACCGGGAGCTCCGCATATACTTTTAGTTTTTGCACTGTTTTCCACTTTGGATCTAAGATTGATCATTATTCGGTAACTGTGATGGAAAATTAATGAGCAAAAGTGGGGGATGGTCGGTCGTATACTGACCTCATTTGGGGGAGATCTATAGGGTCTGTTTGTTTCGATTGCAGTATGGATCTGTAGGTGACAGATGGAGTTAGTGAAGCAGATTGAGGCGATTCTTATTGAAAACCTTCAGTATAGGACCAGTGGTACCACAATAATTAATTGTAGTTTTGATTTGGCCTCATGTGAGAAAATGCATGAACAACCTAGGCATGTGGACTTCTAGAGTGTGGACTTCGACTAAACCCAAACTTTGAAGGCTTACGCTGAGGAAAGTTTGAAGGAAGTGTGAAAGCTTTATTGACGGAAATGACGACCAAAATTTAAGCCAAAGGAGCGCATTATCGCCGGCGACTATGGTTACACGTTTGGAAAATATTTGAGTGCAGGTGCGAGTAATATCTTTAACAGTTGGAAGACGCACTGGTACCATAAAGTGAAAGTAAAGCGCAGAGGGTATAAGAAAATCTTGCAGCCGTTGATGCTCCAATGGGGATTACGGCTCCTGTACAGTGGCACCTGTGAAAACTTATGTTCTTGCTGCCTAAACACTAGCTTATGAAAAACTCTACTGTAGTGAGGGAGTCTGTTTAGTCCGAGAACATCAGACAAAAATCCAGTCCCAACGCCATTATCCATTTTGGAACCATCCGTGTAGATCGCTGATTCGTTGGGTGGTAGTTGATTGCCTGCCTTTCTTCTCTGTTGGGGAAAGAAGTAACGCCACCCAAAATCTAGACAAGGACTTGTTGTGTATAGTCTAGTCACTGCATACATTTTTGTGCAGGGTACAATATTGAAAAGTGGCATCGATTTTACAAATGCCGGCAAATGTCACTTCGGTTCTCTCATTTACTGAAGCAAACAGAAAGAGTGTAACTAAGAAATGGAACGCTATATTCCTAAAGAACGCGAAATAGTCGGCACTGCTTGTAGTAGAGACTCTGCTATAAGGGAGATTACCACAGTGGTGTCAGTGAAAACAAGTCTTTAAACCTTGGTCATAATTTTAAGGTTGCTAGCCAAATACATTTCGCATCGTTTGAAAACAGGCTAAATGACCATATTGTCAGTATGTCGGTCTTAATGTATTAACTTGCGCAGAACCACCAAACATAAAAACCTTTTGTTGCCTTTTATGTTACTTCATGTTCAGCCTCAAGTTGAACTTTTTTTTCTAGGACAATTCCACGACTTGGCACCGTCAGATATTTTTTATGAAAGGGGTATTAAAACTATTATTGGCGTTTTTTTGGGAAGTGAGTATAACAAAACCAAAAGTGAGTATAACAATTTTGAATGTAAAACCAGAAGTGAGTATACAAGTTTTGCATATAAAAGTAAAAGTGAGCTAGCTATATAGATTCTCAAAAAAATACGCTTTATGTTATCTTATCAATAAACTGCACAAGTCCTGTCTATTTGTAGGTTACAATACAGAACACACTTCTAAAGAGTGGTGTGGAAAAAAAAGGCCTATACGTACATAATATCCCGCACAGCTTAAGGAGATTGAAGTAGGTACTTGTTGTCGAAGATTTTTAGAATGCCGAGCAACTCGCTGCTGGATATTAGACCGGAATAAAATACCTTAACACCGAAGCGCAGTTGATGAGTTTAATCAAGTATTTTATCAGTAGCTGGCTAAATGGACATTCATAGAGAGAATGATATAGTGCAAGACGGGCAAGGGACTGACATTAAGTTAGAGAAAAACCAGTTACCAGGTAGGTATATTAATAGCTTTGCTTAGCTATAAAAAAGGCTTAAGAACAACATGGCTGCCTCGATTGACAGGATAAGGAAGAGATGTTTTGTATCAACCAAATATAGGTGCAAAAAGAATGCACAAGAGCTTGTCTCAGCTTTACACAAATCCTGGGAAAGACCAACGAAATTTTAATTCGATTACGAACAATAGATTTATCATCACCTTTGAAGCTTTAAAACAGCTTGCTCGTTCTGGTTATCAGGAGGACTGAACTTGGTGTCAAAGCTAAGTTGTCAATTTTTAATTCGTCGTTTGTTCCCACTCTTACCTATGGTCATGAGGTTTGGGTAATGGCCGAAAGAATAAAAAAGCGGATACAAGCTGCCGAAATAAGATTTCTCTGTTGTATTGCTTGTGTGTCCCGTAGATATCGCATTAGAAATACCAGAATACGTAAGGAGCTCGGTCGGTGGTTCGGTCATGTCTACTCAAATGGGTATGGGGATTGACTTTGATGATTAAAAGTCCTTGGCGGAGAATCGGTAGTTATGGAAGGTCCACTTGAGCAAACTACAACCCATAATGGATTAGCGGGCAATTGAATATGAATGAATGCACGAAAAAAATTTGTCCTCGACTATATCGACCTAAATTGATTTCATGCATCCACAATATTCTTCTGTACCTATACCATAATTAAGAGTAAGCTGAAACTAAGTACAGGCATAGTATAGGTTAGGTTAGGTTAGGTGGCAATTATCCGTTAATACGGAGTAATTCACTTAGACCAAGTAAGGTCCATTGTGATACCACATGCAGAGTCAGTTATTTCCGTTACTCTTGGAACCATTTCGAATTTTGGAGAAATTTCCGTATTTTGTTGATATCCGTTTCGGCAATATAAGCAAGCTCCCCGAAGAAGTACTCTCCTAGAGTCTGCTTTCTAATCGAGGATAGCGACGGGCAGTCACATAGTAGGTGGAACGGAGTTTTCTCCTCCTCCTCATCCATGCAACTGCGACAGAAGTCATTAGCGATAACTCCAAGCCTTGCGGCATGTCTTCCTAGTATACAGTGGCCTGTTAGTACTCCGACAAGAGTTCCGATATGTGTTCTACTGACGTTTAACAGGACCTTTGTCTTGCGCCGATTTATTCGTGGCCAGGTCTGTTTTGCATGGTTGCAGGTGTCAAGTTCCCGCCATCTCTCACTAGCCTGTTGCAGTGCTAGTGTGGAGATGTTGTATCTTACCGTTTCAATTGGCACATGGGGTTCTCCTTTACCAGTAGAGAGTTCCATTTTCGTGCCGTTCCTTGCTAGTTCGTCTGCTTTACAGTTACCTGGTATATCTCTATGACCAGTTAGCGTTAGCGTGCACCTATCCGCGATCTCATTTAAAGATTTGCGGCAGTGCCTGACCAATTTGGATCTTAATATTGGTGATTCGAGTGCTTTAATAGCTGCTTGACTGTCGGTATAGATGACGATATCCGAGTTCGATATCGATCTCACCTTCAGCAGTTCAGCGGCTTCGCGAATAGCCATAACTTCTGCTTGGAAGACACTACAGTTATTTGGTGGTCTGAAAGACTGGTTTATGGAGAATGAAACCGAGAAAATCCCGGCTCCTACTTCGTCCTCTGTCTTCGACCCATCTGTGTATACTTCTAGCGTATTTTTGTCTATAACCGTATTCTCTTCCCATTGTCGGTCGGGAATACTGGTCTTGTATTTAATATTGTATTTTAACATTATTAGTTTTTAGAATATTGGCATGCCCTGTGTTACTGCTTCTCCACTGCAGACGCAATGCCGATTTTCTCGCCATCTCCTTACCGTGTATGTGCAAGGGCAGAATGTGAAGCATGTGGCATGTGTCACACAGACACATGCCACTCTTTGGATTCTATTTAGTAGAGAGAGGTAGCTTATTTTATCTAGTGCTGGCCACCAGACGATGATTCCGTACATGAGTATCGGTCTGACTACTGCTGTATACAGCCAGTGCATTATTTTTGGGCTGATACCCCATCTGAGGCCCAGGATCCTTTTGCAGGAGTAAATTGCAGTAGCGGCCTTCTTAATGCGTTCCTGCAGGTTTAGTTTCCAGCTCAGTTTCCTATCCAGAACCACACCTAAGTATTTGGCGCTGTCAGAGAAGCTGAGGCGGATTCCCTTTAGTTTCGGTGGATCGATTTGAGGAATTCGGTGCTTCTTTGTGAATAGCACTAGCTCTGTTTTACCCGGGTTTATATCCAGTCCGCATTTGCTAACCCATTTGACCAGCGTTGCGAGGGCCGATTCCATCAAGTCCCGTAAAGTCGGGAGGTATTTCCCAGTAAATAAAATGGCGATATCGTCTGCGTAGGCTATAACTTCACCACCGTTCTTCTCCAGGGTTACAAGTATTTCGTTTACTGTTAGCAGCCATAGCTGCGGTGAAAGTACTCCACCCTGCGGAGTGCCGCGTTGCACAGACCTTCTCAGTTTGCAGCAGCCAAGTTCCGAATTGATAACCCTGCTTAGCAGCATTTGGTTGATCCAGTGACTTAGACTTGCGTCAATCTGCAGGTTTTCAAGTGCGTTAATTATCGCTCTCGGCTCTATATTGTTGAAAGCCCCTTCAATGTCTAGGAAGGCTTTTTTGAGAGAGTCCCTGCTTTGATGTTGTGGCGAATAGCGTTGCCACTTTGCTGCACTTGCAGTAGATCTACTGCATTTTTTTTTATATTTAAATCTACTTCCACTAAACTATATCTACTGCATTATTGTAAAAGTTTGAATGATGAACCAAAATAGTAAAGTATAAAAAAAATTCAAGCCAATTTGGGAAACTTATTTAAATTACTCGAAGGAGACAGTTTTTGCAGAATATGCTTCAAGTCTTTGGACATCAGATCTTTGACACCACATAGATAAAATGTAAAACACTGAAGACGCAACTTTGATATCGTGTTTTGCACTTTACATTTTTTAGCTTAAAGGAGTTTTTCGTAATATGATTATTAGGGTGGTCCTTATTTTTCGACTTTTGAATTATCCCCGGGGCACTTTCTCATTTGATTATATACCTCTAAATATGAAATAAGTTTTTTTTTTTTTTTTTTTTGTTAAGATTTAGAGGTCGCTACCAGCTGTCAAAGTTTTTACAAAAAGCGTTGAAGGACAGCTTAAATGATGGTTTCACTCATGTTTCATTTAGGTGTTAAATTGTTTATATTACATTTTACATGCAAGTGAAACTCTCATAGACAATCGGTTCTTATCCCTTCCGACCCACGACCTCTCTTCTGTACCGTTATATACCCATATAATTATGACCTAGTTTTAGTTCTAGTTGTTAAGCTACCAAAGTGCGTTAAACGGTATTTTGGTTATCTAGTAGAAACGGAACAGCATCGTTCGATGTTGTTATTATGTACCATGTTCTTCTTGATTTAAAATAAAGTATAGCCAAGTCAGTTTCATCTAGGCTATGTTATTAGCCACGCGTCTTTTTATTTCGCTCCCTAAGAGGAAAAACTCACGTGTTTTATTTGTAAAAGTCATAGTAACGTGTTTCAACTTACAATGGTGTCTACAAGTAGCGGACTCAGTAAAGCTACTAGCTAATTACAACCAATGAAGAACTAATTACAACCAATGAAGAACAAAAAGCAATATTTGCTTTTGTTGGTAAAAGAGTAAGAGTAAGTAAGAGGAAAAAGTTCCCTAATACTAACAAGTCAACCCTTCTATCTTAAAAATAAATGATTGAAATATCTACTTAATTCATAGTAACAAAAACAATAATTTTGTAATATTTTTTATGTCCTGGCTATAAAAATAAAAGAATCTAACAAATACAGATTTTGAGTTTTTATTGGCTAGATTTTACTTTACTGCCCATTCGAAAAAAATACTTTTTTTTGTTTATTCCGATTGACTTTAATGCGCTGAAATCAAATCTTCAAACAAAATTTGGCGGTCTCTCACCGTTTGGGCGTGGCACGCCCCCAAAGTTAAAAAAATACCATATGAAATAGTACCAAAATTTCAGGAATGGAGTGTCCAATTTTTGTAAAATTAATTTTTTTTTATTCCCTAAATGTGCAGTTAACTTATAAAAAAAGTTTCATCACAATCCAATACACTCTGTTCTTGAAATTTTGGTACTATTTCATATGGTATTTTTGAAACTTTGGGGGCGTGCCACGCCCAAACGGTGAGAGACAGCCAATTTTTTTTTCAGATTTGTGTTTAGGGCACTGAAATCAATCGGACTGTGCAAAAAAAAACGTTATTTTCGAATGTTTTCGAATGGGCAGTAAAGTAAAATCTTGCCTTTTTATTTAAACTTCAAACCTTGGTAGCGACCTCTAAATGTCACTTAAAAAATTCGAAAAAAATACTGAAATACTTTCTTATGGTATATATTCAAATGACGTGGTGCCCCGCGAAATTAAAGAAAAAAAATTTTTTTCTTAGGAATAAGGACCACCCTAATGATTATTCCTTAGAAATATTATAGGATTAGCTACAGATAATGCTTTCCAAAAAATGGGATAAATCATGTGTGTATTTAATACCTAGCTATAATTGAATTTTTATGTTTTGTTTAAATACTCTTTATATTAATATTGTATTGTTTACGTTTTTTTTTTTTTTTTTTTGTAATTTGCCTTGATTTTGTTTGGAAAAAAATTTTTCTACTGCGAAAAAATGCAATCTACTGCATTTTTTTAGAGAATCTACTGCCAAAAAATAGTCCAACAGTGGCAACGCTGGCGAATATGTAGATCTACCAGTCTCTCTAGTGTTTTCAGTAGAAAGGATGACAGACTAATACCACTTTCGTTGCCCATTCATAGGAAGCTTTGTCTTTGTCATCCCATTTGACTTTGCCCTTTTCTTCAAGTCGACTAAGACATAGGAATGCATTCCTTCTTTTTCTATAGGCTATTGTGCTTGCCCTAACGTGTTTCCTGGGAGGAAGCATCGCTGGAGCATTTGACGCGCTACCGTCGGTATCATCCGTAAGAGAGAGAGAAGAGTCAGAGCGCCGTTCGTTGACGATTCGCATCCTCCTCATCTTCCTCTCGACTTTGTCCGTTTTTGTTATCTGCCCAGTCCTGTCAGTTTGTTTGGTTGGTCCTGTCTGGGAAGTACTTCCCGAAGACGTTGTTTCTTTTTGTTGTTTTGTTGGTTTCATTTTGTTTTGTATTGTGGTCCCACGAGTAGCTAGGGAAAAAACCGTCCACCTTGCCAGAGCCCCGCATACCATGGTAAGGCCACTACTTCCACCCTGAGGCGGCCTGGTATCAGGGAGGCGCCGTTAGAATACAGAAGATATACCCCCTGGCTGCAAACCTTCCAATGGGCACGGTGACGCATAACACCCTGGAATTAGGGGGTTGGGCAGTTCTTAGTTCGTTACTCTTCAAAGCAGCCTGTCTGTCATGGGTGACCCTTTCAGACGACTACCGCCTCCGACAGTATAGCCTGTTGAATCATTGCAACTTAAGCCTGCGCACCAACGTCAATTTGACGCAACGACAAGGTGACCGCCCCTCGCGCTGGGAGGCATAGTATAAAACATTCTTATTATATTCTTCGTCCGCTAAAGGAAGCAGCAATAGCATTTCTTCTTCATCAGAGCTGCAGTAGACATAAATAAAATCAAAACTAACAAAAAACTTAGAAGAAGACTTCCATCGCTAACTATCGCTATCGCGTTGGTAGGTATGCTTAGTTGTTTATCGCTATCGCAATCGCAATCGCGGAGCGGGGGTGTGTTTCAGCCTTTAAAGAAACGCAGATATTGGACTGCTTCAAACAATTCTTTGACGGTTTTTGGGCCAGTGATTGGAACTTCGACTCGGCTATTACATCTTAGAACGGCCAATGGCTGTTTATTTAGACCTAAGAAGGCTAACTGCTCCCGAAGAACTTAGGAGATTCCTTACAAGACCTTTAAAATCCCAGAAGCATGGTCTCTTCAAAATCGCACGAACATATCATTTGCCGTTTCGAGCGAAAAATTCTTCTTGAGATATTTGGAGCCGTTTACTTTGACAGTTTATGGAAAGGACGATTCAGCGACGTACTATACGAGCTATAGGTATATACAATAACATTTGTAAAATCGGAGAGTTATTTATGAAATATATTATCTATAAGTACTCAACCTAAAGTTCCGCTGATAGCCGGAAAGTGACAACCTAAAGTAGTCGTATCTTTCAAAATACATGCGGAAATTCAACAGACATTATCACGAGTATTCAGTTGTAAACGTTTCTTTGTTCAGAGAAAAGGCCCGTCTTCAGCTATGCCCTTCCGATATTTTGCTCCGCGTTGAGCAACACTTTGAAATTGAGCAAACGTTCTCACCATTCTCTGGATATTGCATCAATGGTCTTGGCATAGTATTTCTTTCTCAAAGACGAGATCAAGCCTTGCGAGTGCAAAGTACACTTTGATGTTTGGCAAATGACATCTGCTATGAAAAAATGCAAAGCTTCCAACCGTTTGACAGAAAACAATTTGTCATTTTCCAACAGCCAACAGACCGGGATTCGGAATCTAGGTCTCTGCATGAGTACTCGCATATTTTTCGTCCTTGTGTAGCGCTGCCAAAAGACCTTGATGACATTTCGTATATATGCCCATACTATGCAGTCTGTGTGCGCTGTACGTCTTCGCCTTCGGATTCGGAGTGCACCGGCGCAGTGTCATAAGTCACCCGGTGCGGCTTAGCTAAAGTTGATGTTATTAATGAACTGTCACGATGACTGAATGTTTGCTGCGAGGCATTAAATTAAAATTTTGTTGCCGCCACTGCATGTACACCGAAATCGAATCAAGAGATGTGTTCACTTTCTGAATAAAGTGCCAGAGAGTTTTTTTTTTTTTTCAAATACTTTATTGGGGAGGTATGGAGGAACATCTGCTTGGGAACGGGTCGGGACTCACAGAG
Source organism: Cheilosia soror (assembly GCA_949372485.1). Lineage (NCBI taxonomy): Eukaryota > Metazoa > Arthropoda > Insecta > Diptera > Syrphidae > Cheilosia > Cheilosia soror. Next base: position 40,577,283 of record OX443561.1, read on the forward strand.
CCACACGGGAGAAGAAGCGATGGAGCAGTTGGGCTGCTGGTTGGTTGGTAGATGATTCAAAGTTTATGCAATTTTGCAGTAACATGGAGTCATCTGACGGGATCATTAATAATTATGTTTGTACTCACATAGATGGCCAATGTAAATGTATAGGGTAATCAGTCTTTGTTTTTTTGGTGGGGAAACTACGGTTAGCCTCTTAAAGATGTAGACATTTTATCGAAATAATGCAGTGCCTGAGATAGGCAACCGGAAATGTTTGTTATAAATTTATTAGGTAACATATAATTGGCGCAACTGGTTCGTATTATGAGATTAGGTCTATGGTAGGTATATTGTGACCGTTAATGTAACTAAGTTGAAGGTTAAAAATGGTTATTGGTAAGACCCAATGCTACTACTGATCGGGCCTTTACTTTGGAAGAGTTGGAACTTCTCAAGACCTCAAGACCAAGTAGGTATATAGTAGCACTAAGGAGGGTTTATATATTCTCATACAGAAATCTCTCCGAGAGGCACTAATAGGCTTTGCGAATACATACTAACTGGGTATCTTCTGGTCTACTTTTTCCAAAGATCACAGTTGTCATCCAAATTTGATTTAGTAGCCCACTAAGAAGTGTTCTGCTGACATCCTTATAAATTCCATTCAGGTCAACGAGTGACATATTGGCCAGGGCCACTGCCTCAAAACTTGTTTTAGAATTACGACTAATGCGAAGACATTGATTATTTACTTCAAACGGAAGATATGTGCGAAGACGAGATATTGATTCCAGCAGTAACCTCTGAGGAAATAGCCACTGAAATAAGAGAAAAAAAATAATCCGAAAAAAGCTCCGGGGTTTGATTTAATTATGCGAGTGAAGTTTTAAAGAAACTGCCTAAAAAAGGTATGAAAAAAATAGCACAGATAATAAATGCAGCGTTTAGACTAAGGTATGTTCCACGCATATGTGGAAAGTCACGGAAGTTATTATGATACCAAAGCCGGGCAAATTGCCCAGTGAAGTTACCTCATATCGTCCGCTTTCATTGCTGCCAATTCTATCAAAGCTCTTCGAAAAAATTCTTCTGAAACGACTCAATCCGATCATAGAAGAAAAAACACTGATACCAAACCATCAATTTGGATTTAGAAATAGGTACTCAACTATAGATCAGGTCAGGTTCACAGAATAACTGATAAAATAGAAAAGGCCTTGAAAGAAAAACAAATATGCTCTACAATCTTCCTTGATGTAACACAGGCTTTTGACAAAGTCTGGCATGAGCTACAAAAATGTCTTCCCAAACAATACTCAGAAATACTAGAGTCATATATTAATCCAGCGATTATTTAGAATTAAACAAGAAGATGAGTTCTCTGAATTAAATAAATTATATAAAAGCGGTAGCACCGCAAGGTGGTGTGTTAGGACCTGTACTTTTACTTATATACACGAACGACCTACCACAAAATGACGAAACTACTGTAGGCACATTGGCAGACGATACTGCTGTACTTGCTGTCGGAAAAACCATGCAGGAAGTTACAGAAAAACTGCAAAGGACCGTTAGTGATATATCTAATTGGACCAAAAAATGGCAGATAAAATTAAATGAACTGAAGTTAATACATTAATAACAAAGAAGTTCTTCATTCGAACTCAGCTAAGTATTTAGGCATGACTCTAGACGCGAAGTTAAACTCATGTCAAGAAAAAACATGACGAACTAAATATACGATACAATAAAATGTACTACAAAGTACTACGCAATATTGTTAATGCGCCATGGTACATACGTAACGCTGATCTACATAGAGATCTAAAAATTGAAACGGTAGAGCACGAGGTCAGGAAAGTCGCAAGAAGACATGAAGGTAGGCTTCGCGACCATGCTAATTCAGAGGTAGTCGAACTACTTAATAACAACAACTTAATTAGCGATTATTGGAGCGATGGCAACACCATGCTTCCCTCGGGTATTTTTAGTGGGTGAGCCAACCGCAAGTCCCACAGTATCGCAAAGCTTGAATGCGATGTCTTTCAACGTTTTTACATCCAGCTACACGCAAAAAAAAAAAAAAGAATTACGACTGTAGCTCTGACGTCAACAGAGAGTACACAGCATAGCCATTAGGACCATATAGGTTCGCTGACGTAAAAATGACGTCCGTGATGCATACGTATGTGGCTTGCTACATGCCGTGTACTAGCACCTTAAGACCGATCCTTTGTATATCGAACTACTTATTTTATGAGTTCGAGCATAGACCGCCGAGGCATTTGCTAAAAAAGCGTCACACACACGCCCTATGACAGCACCAGCTTAACTCAGGTGAGTGGATTCTCGACACAAATATACAAGTTCTAGACCTTTAAAACGATTTGCTATAAAGAAAGTGCATATACACCAAGACGACAGATATGCATTTGGTCTAAACTTAATTCAACTAAATGCTGTAGATAAAGACCAGTGAGATCATTGACACCTTATTTCTAATTCTATAATGCACCTGGAAATACTCCTACTCCTACCAAAAGGAAGAAAAGGAATAACACGCAGTTGAGATCACATGCACCCCCACATTGGATACAGGTGGTCGCAATAAATCCATCATTCAATTATTCCAAGAAACCCTTCCACTTTATCGGTCTGTCTAGGATTTGATTTGCTTCTCCATAGGAGCCAAGAGACCATAACAAGATTCGCGGGCCAAGCGAACATAGATCACCCACTTCACCGCTCAGTAATTAATGAAATAAATCGCATCTCTCCGAAAACCTGTGCGCAACGCAACGATCGATTTCAGGGAGCGATATAAATCATTCGGAGCGCGTCAATCAACCATAGTGGCATCTCGTGATGATTTTAATCATGAATGAGCCTACGCTCACCCTCTGGCCGATTCCGTAGTCTCAGATAATTGTTCCAGCTCGAGTTGGCATAACTTGTGGGATGATCCATCGAGGTTCTGGGACTTGGGATTGGGACCCTCGACGTCTCTGGTATATGACTGCATTGCTTGTGTGTGTGTGTGTGTGTATGTTAGTGCCATGGGCTATCATAATAAATCCGTCGCCGGCTTCATTTGCATATGAAATGAACCATTAGTCACATATGCACTGCTAGCACCTGGTATGCAAATCCAAATATGCGTATCAGCTCTCTGGGAGCGTGTTGATGGCCAAGTAGGGCGAAGAGCTGTATCTGTATGAATGCTCTGCTGCTGTTGGAATGCTGGAAATTGCTATTGCTGGGACAGTGTTGTGTTGATTATATTGCTTCAGAGTGCAGATTCGACACGGATCATTAGTGATGTAAATTAAATCGACGGTTTCTTGCATTTCCCTATATACGAGAACAGACAGCGCATAGGTATTCGATGACATTTTTAACTCGAGGGTCTGGGGTGCTAACGGAAGGTGTAAAATTGTAAAACCCTCGTCTGGGACATAATTTTGTGTCCGTATATAGCATTTGAGATTCGATTGTCGTTTGTTGAATTTACCACGGCTAGTCAGCGGGCAAGTGATGTGGTAATTTCTGCTTAAATGGGCCAATATTGGTTGTTTTTAATCGTATTTCACATGCAAGGGATTAGTCCGATCAGGCTTTTGATTAATCAATGTACGGTACGTGGGTAGATAGGCGATTAAGTTGGTGATAGAGTAGATTTAATCAATTTTACCGTATAGTTATAACATTGTTATTGTGAGGGGCGATGCTTCCTCGAAAGGAACTGATATACATATAATAAAACTGTAGGCATTTTTTTGGCCGTTAAAAACTCGAAAACTACTGGACAGATTTCGATGAAACTTTTTTTTAAATGTTCCTTAAGACTGTGAGACTGCTATAGGCTATGTCGTTTATAGCCACTTCCTTAGGAACAGTTTTTAGGCAAAATCTATTTGTTTAAGTGAAAATATATAAATACACATATATCTTGCTACAAATGGATGTTTATACTTTTGCGATCGTGCGACACGACAAACAAAAACAAAACTACACTACCTCTACCATACGTATACTTCGCATGCGAAAAGGGTTGATTTGTTTGTGCAGTGAGTGCTATGGTCAGTTGCAGTATGGCATGGCAAACGAAAATCCTTCCTTCCTCCCTTCAGGAGGAACTAAGCAGACCCTCAACATCCCCGCTCTGTTATATGGCGCAGAAGCATATGGAGGCAGCTATCGATGCATTGAGACCATTTTTGCCCCGGATTAGAACCATCAAAAGTAAAGTAAGTTTAAGTTCTTGAAAGTTATGGGAGCTAAAGATGTTAGATTTGCATTATTCCAATTTCCAACAAAGGACTTCGCGAACCACTCATAAAATCATATTTTTTAAGATACTACATACTAGATTTTGACAGTTATGCATGCTTTAGTCTTGAAATTAAGTACCTAATTGGCAGACTTTGCCAGTAATATACTTATAAGAATTTTGCAAAAAGGGGGGCGTGGCACCTCCCCAAAAAAAAAGTTAAAACATTGTTAACGCAAAACCGATTTTCATTCTTACCAATCTGACCTTCAAATGACCAAAACAATTTTTATCACCATTCAGCCTTTGGATAGGACAAATTTTAAGTTATTTAGCAGGACGGGAAGGTCTTCATCACATACATTTTTTTTGTCATCTTATGCAGTAAGTGGGGTTGGGGTCGAAATTCTGGCGAGGTCAAAATTCTTTTTTCAAAATTCTGCTTTTAAAAATTTGTTTTACAAAATTCAGCTTTTTAAAATTCTGACAGGGTGATCATGACGTTAACTAGAATGACTAAAATCTAGAATAGTCAAAATCTCTAAAATAAATTTGAAAAATCTCGAATGCAAAAATCTCGAATGGGTCAAAATCTAGAAAGTACAAAAATCTCGAAAGACTCTATCTCGAAAAAAATTTAGAAAATAAAACTGCTTTCGAGATTTTTATAATTCATTAAATTTACTCCGAAAGTAATGAAAACAAGTCTAAAATGAATATTTTGTAACTTCTTTATTGAAAATAATAAATTTTTAACAAATAGTCATTACAAAACACATTCGAAACCATAGCTATAACTATTCAACAGAAAATAAGTTTACATAATTAGTTTCATTAATGGTGTTTGTCCAAACGTATGTAAATATAAGTGTCGGAGCTAAGCCACGCGGTGTTTTGACAATAGCACGTCAATAAGGTTTTAGAAGACCTGGGAGCTATAACACAACGCTACGAGTACTGTAGAATAAGTATGAGAATTTCTACAATCTTTTACACATTTCTGGAACACAAAGTTACAAGTTCATTGCTGATCTTGTGATGATCACTGGCGGACAAATTCAACACAGGCTCTTGTTGTGTTATAGGCCCCTATTATTTTTTAGCTGACTCATTTGTTTGCATGAACAGTGAATCAAATTGTTGTTGCATACACATGCAATTCAAATAGTTTTCCATATGAGTAAATCTTGAATTAATATTAATTTTTACCATAATTTTTACGGATTGTTACCATTGTCTCAAAAAGACAGAACAGAATTTTGAAGAGCAGACTTTTTTGTTAAAAGTCAGAATCTTGCAAAGCAGAATTTTGAAAGCAGAATTTCGACCCGCTCCCCAGTAAGTGACCCAATTTTTAGGATATACACATTTTTTTTTTTTGCGTGTAGCTGGATGTAAAAATCGTTGAAAGACATTGCATGCGAGCTTTGCGATAGTGTGGGACTTGCGGTTAGCTCACCCACTAAAAAACACCCGAGGGAAGCATGGTGTTGCCATCCTTCCAATAATCGCACCTAGTCGTTAAACTAATCAGCAATTTGTTGCTAATACTTATAATAAATACTATGCTATAAGGTACTAACGTTAGTCTGTTACCTTTTGTTTTTTAATTCTTTATCACTTTTGTTAGTGTGATTGAGTTGTGGAATTGTCTTTATTTTCTTTATTCCTAGTTAACTAGTTCGAATGGTTTTACTCTTCGTAATCTTCTAACTAAATTGTTGTTATTAAGTAGTTCGACTACTTCTGAATTAGCATGGTTGCGAAGCCTACCTTCATGTCGTCTTGCGACTTTCCTGACCTCGTCCTCTACCGTTTCAATTTTTAGATCTCTATGTAGATCAGCGTTACGTATGTACCATGGCGCATTAACAATATTGCGTAGTACTTTGTTTTGGAAGCATTGAATGCTTTGTAGGTTTGTCTTACTTGTGCACCCCCAGAGCTGGAGACCATAAGTCCATATTGGTTTTAGGACTTGCTTATATAGAAGCAGTTTATTATATATTGAGAGACATGAATGCCTCCCTATGAGCCAATACATTTTATTGTATCGTATATTTAGTTCGTCATGTTTTTTCTTGACATGAGTTTTCCAGCGCAACTTCGCATCTAGAGTCATGCCTAAATACTTAGCTGAGTTCGAATGAAGAACTTCTTTGTTATTAATGTACACAGGTATGTGTTGTACGTTTTTATTGGTGAAATTAACATGGATTGACTTCAGTTCATTTAATTGCATCTGCCATTTTTTGGTCCAATCAGATATATCACTAACTGTCAAGTAGCAAGTACAGCAGTATCGTCTGCAAATGTGGCTACAGTAGTTTCGTCATTTTGTGGTAGGTCGTTCGTGTATATAAGGAAAAGTACAGGTCCTAACACACTACCTTGCGGTACTCCCGCTGCCGCTTTTATATATTTTAATTCAGAGTACTCATCTTCTTGTTTAATTCTAAATAATCGCTGGATTATATATGACTAATATTTCTGAGTATTGTTTGGGAAGATATTTTTGTAGCTTATGGACCAATCCCTCATGCCAGACTTTGTCAAAAGATTGTGTTACATCAAGGAAGATGGTAGAGCATATTTGTTTTTCTTCTAAGGCCTTTTCTATTTTATCAGTTATTCTGTGAACCTGATCTATAGTTGAGTACCTATTTCTAAATCCAAATTGATGGTTTGGTATCAGTGTTTTTTCTTCTATGATCGGATTGAGTGGTTTCAGAAGAATTTTTTATACAAATTATAACAACAAACACAAAAAAAAAAATGTGCACGACACGACCACGTAACTCGTTTATTGCGAATCTCGCAGAATCTCAGATACATTTTAGCAAATTTTACGTTTAAAATCATACCCACTCAAGGTGTAATTAATACCGTAAATACATACTACATAAACATAAACCTACGTATTAACTAGAACACTTTATTACTTTCAAATTTCACCGCGAACTGACACTTGAAGGAGGCAAGTAGGCGATGAATTTCAAATTATATTGCTATGTACTGAAGTTTTGGACTTTACAAAAATATACCGTGTGTGAATACAGATCGGGATTTGGGTAGTCATTTTTGAGAAATATTCATAAAATGGCAATATTCGAGTTTTCTGAGAAAAACTAAGTACGTGATCATGTTTAGAATGCTTATGTTGTCTTAAATATGTATTTTGATCAAAATCGTTAGAGCGGTTTTTTGTAAAATTATGCTGCCAAATGTTACAATTTGGATTCGAAAAGCACTGTTATTAAACTGTTTAGCTGAAAACTGAGTACGACATATTCTTCAGGATATAAACATTACCTAGCAGATATATTTTTATCCAAATCGAAAATGACGTTTTCGAGATATGAGCAGTTTTTAAAGTACCCTTTTTAGCGATGGGAAGGACGCATTCATAGTTCAAAAAACACTGTTTTTCTTCTGTTTACCTCAAAACTGAGCCAACGGTATTACTATGGATTTAAGCATTATCTGAAAGTAACATTTTTATTATAATCAAAAATGGCGTTTTTGAGATATGAGCAGTTTTTTGAAATACTATTATTAGGGATTTGGGTGGATATCAAAGGACTCAGTCTTTTTAGGGAAAAACTGAGTTTGCTATCAAGTTAATAGTACCTTAAAAATAATTTTTTTTGAAAATCGTTCTTACCGTTTCCGAGAAAAAGCCAATTTTCAAAACTGCCGTTGCTGGACTGTTTAGGGAAAAACTGGGTATGCAGTCATGTTAAGCATGCTTACATTAACTCAACTATCAATTTTGGTTCAAATCGTTAGAGCCGTTTTCAAAACCAGTTTTTCGCCTCCTTCAAGTGTCAGTTCGGGGGTGAAATTTAAAGCAATAAAGTGTTCTAGGTAATACCTAGGTTTATGTTTATGTAGTATGCATTTACGGTTGTAATTGCACCTTGAGTGGGTATAGGATTTTGTTTTTAAAATTTAAGGATTGAATTTCCAAAAATTACGGAAAAATTAGTGCTGGCTACTAGATTTGATAGTATAGGGCCATTCATTGCGTGGTTTAAAGTTGAAAGCGTTGGCATTTGACACCTGTCAAACTAAGCTGTCATTTCAAGTATCACAATATTAGTTGAATATTTGCCATTTACGATAATGGATCGATTAATAATCGAACAACGCGGTAAAATTATTATTATTTTTAAAATTTACAACAAAGTGGTGATTCAAACGTAGCACCTTTTCGCGAATTACGCGATGATTATGGTCGTTACAATCGACCGACTACACAGGCAATGGGTAAAATTGTGAAGAAATTTGAAGAGTTACTGTGCATCATCTTTGCCCCTTTGTTGCAAGTGCAGGTGTTGCTGTTGCTGATGATCCGAATTAATCGATTTTCAGGAGTTCGCGCCAATTGAACGTGTCGTAAACCTCACTATGGCGTACTTTGCATTTGGATTTGATCCTCATTCTTATAAAGTTCAAATTACGCAACAATTGAAGCCTATTGACCATTCCCAACGCCATAGATACGCTTCTTGGGTGTTGGAATACCTAACAGACAAAAAACACCGATTGAGGGATATTTCTTAGTCGGTGGGTGTGTAAAGAAAAAAAAATTGCCGCATATGGGGCTCAGAAAATCCACAAGTGATAAAAGAGGTGCCATTGCATTCAGACAAAATGACTGTTCGGTGCGCTTGTTACGGGGGCATACCTGTAATGAGAAAAAAAAGTACATTAAAAAGATGTAAACAAGACACTGGGAGATTGCCCGTTAGAATCGCAACAGAGTGCAGCCACGGTCAAACTCCAATTCCAGAATTAGGTACTCACCTGGAAAACATGAAAAGTAGTACCTGAAACAAAAAAAAAAAAAAAGAAAAGAAACAAATCGAAATGTTGAAAAATGAATATTTATGCACTGTTCATTTTATGCACTTTCGATAACTCGATATCGAAATGACTTTTATTATTTCGGTATTAGGGTTAATTTTATTATATATTTAGGTTTAGCTTATAAGGTGATAATTTTAGGTGCAACGTTTATGTGTTAGGAAGTTAAGTAGTATAGTTATGACATTATTTAAGATCATCAAGTATTCTATTGCCTTGTATCGATTAATCGAAGATGTTGAGAGTTATAAAGTGAGCTCCACCCACTAAGAGAATAGGACAATGGTAGTGAGAGTTGGCAATGAGGAAATGATGAAAGGTGAGAAATAGAAAATAGAGAGTTTGTCAAATAAAAACAAGAACTGGCAAAATTACAGGAGGGGAAAAGAGTGCAATAATAAGCAAATGTGAAATGTTTCACACTAATACATAGAATTAGCTAGTCAATTATGACAAAAAGAAATACCGAAAAGAGCAACGACCGACTAACTGACCGGCCCTCAATCACTTTCCGGCCTGATTAGCTAGACAACAGTCGAAGTAGCAAATTCAAAAGCAATTGAAAACAGTAGTGTACAAAGATAAAGCGCAACAATTTTTTTAGATTTTTGTGACAATTCTGCTAAGGTGAGTTAAATCTTCCAAGCAGTGATTGGTGAATGAGTGAATGAGCAAAAGCGGATACCGAATACAAGTGCTAGATAATTGATTTGTTTACTAAGTTAATTCCCTAATTAAATCCTTAATTGTTTTAAAAATTGATTGTTGATGTACAATAAGTTAAAAACTATTAAAGGTGTTAAGGAAAAGTACAACTTTTTTAATTAAAAAGCATTTGAAAAATAAAATTGCAGCATAGCTGTATTAATGGACAGAGACCATATCAATTGAGTGAGAATGAGTGATGATTGCATCAAGTGCGAAAAACCAATTCGAAATGAATTTGGATTTCGTTGCAATGGTTTTTGCGCTAAAATGATACATAAAAAATGTGTCGATTTTAATGAATATGAAATAAAATTTATAAATCAACATAAAAATGTTCTATACATGTGCGATGATTGTGTTAAATATGTAAATATGGATATGATTAAAGATAGTTTCAATATTGTTGGTCCTGTGTTATTTAATATTATTAACGAGTCCTTAGGGTCAGGAATTTTTCCATATAGTTGGAAAACATCTATGATTGTGCCTGTCAATAAAGTTAAAAACTCTATTAAGTGTAAAGACTTTAGACCAGTGAATATGCTTCCCTTACATGAAAAAATAATAGAAAAATACGTACAAATACAACTTCAAGAACACATATACAAGAACAATATACTGATAGAACATCAATCGGGATTTAGAAAAAAACACTCATGTGAATCTGCAATTAACTATGTTGTGTCAGAGTGGAAAGAGAAGATACACAATAAACAGAAGGTGGCTGCTGTTTTTCTGGATCTTAGAAGGGCTTTTGAAACAGTCGATAGGAAAATTCTACTTAAGAAAATGGAGAGTTATGGCGTGAGAGGAGTTGAAAATCAGTGGTTTGAATCATATCTACACAACAGAAAGCAAGTAGTTAGATTTAACAATGTAACGTCTGAACCATTACAAATAGACTTGGGAGTGCCACAGGGATCTATTCTTGGACCAATTTTATTTCTTCTATATATAAATGATTTAAAAAATGTTTTAAAATATTGTGAAATTGTCTTATTTGCTGATGATGGTCTCTTGTATGTTAGTGATGATAATTTATTTAATTGTAAAAGATAATTAATGGAAGATTTAAAAAACGTCAAAACATATTTAAATATGAACAAGCTTAAATTAAATGCGGAGAAAACAAAAGTAATGTTTATGAACGAAAAGAATTCAGGCCTTACATTTGACGAATTTGAATGTGTTGACGAAGTAAAATATTTAGGAATAGTTTTAGATAGCAAGCTAAACTTTGAAAAACATTTTAATTTTGTAATTAAAAAATTAGCCAGTAAAATCGGTTTCTTTCGGAGAATAAGAAAGAAAATTAGTATTTCAATGGCTATAAAAATATATAATACTATAATAAGGCCCCATTTCGAGTATTGTCCAACTATACTATTACTGGGATCTTTAGGTATTTATGATAAGCTACAAAAATTGCAAAATAGAGCTATGCGGTCTATACTTAAATGTAATAAATACACACCTATTATATACATGCTACAAATGCTAAATTGGCTTAATGTTAAACAACGGATTATAATGAACTCATTTATATTCATATACAAAATACAAAATAATTTAATGCCTGAATACTTAAACGAAAAATTGTCACTTAGAAGAGATGTCCAGCCATATAATTTAAGAAGTAACTGTAACTTTAATCTAAAATTATTTAAAAATAACAAAACACAGAACATGCTTTTTTATAAAGGGCTAAGCTTATATAATAAACTTCCAATTTCAATTAAAAATGAATCGAACTTTATACAATTTAAAAGAGAAATATCAATTTATGTTAAAAGAAATTATTTATAAACATTCTGTAATAAAGGACCGGTTAAACTTAAGAATTGTAATTTAAAAAAATGAAAATTGTAAAAAATAGCAATAATTATGCTAAATAAATAATTATTAACTAACTAACTAACTAACATTTCAGAGGCAGTATTCTTAATTTGTTTAAATAAATCGCAGGGAACGTTCAGGAAATTGAAGAGGAGAAATAGGAAAGTGGGTCGATTTTAAAGACTCCTAAGCGGAATAAGTGCACGATGGAGGTAGGTCATCGTAATCATTGATTGATTTGGTGGTGCTAACTATTTTACCCCATTTAGAGAGACTGAGAAATCGAATCGCCGTCCTTTCGCTTGTGAATTCAAGGTGCTCTGACCTCTGCGCTGACCCGTAGGCCACTCTGTCTGGTTAAGGACGTTTGAACCGGTACTCAGCACAGTCTACCTTTGAAATAAGAGCGGGCCGTCTTTATACCGCTAATCCAAAGGCAGCTAAGAAAAAACAAAAAGCGAATCCCCATCTCTAAAGCAAATGACAACTGTGCTCCGCATCCAAAAAAAACACTTCCTGTCAAAGGTGTGGGGAATTCGCTGCCACAATCTCGTGTGAGATCGGTCAACAGTACAGTACCTGTACCATATACAACGTCATAGATATACATACGTATATCACGACCCCAAAAGCAACAACAACTAAAATACTATCTGCATCCGTAGAGCAGCCAGCCATAGCAAGGCTCTACGCCAGCCAAAGGGCTCAGTCACGGAGGTGCTCCAAGGATAAATGTGAAAATAGTGAATTGTGTTTGAAAGTGCCATAAGAAAATTCCGCTTTTTTATTGAATTTTAAATTTTGAATTTTTTTAATTAAGTTTAACGTAAGGTTAGGGTATAGTTCTGATTTTAATATTGAATTTTGTGTTGTCCGTGGAATTATTTTTAAAGCAGAAACCAGCGTCTTCTTTTTGTGCTGCCGGCAGAACATCGGGGGACAAGAACCGTGAGTAATTTTAATTTTTATTATTGAATTTTTGAATTGAACTATTTAGCATTGTAAGCATAGTGCTAAGATCAGAACCACCACTATCTAGGAGGGATACTGGGAAGGCCAAAACTGCGAGTTAGGGTAGTGGAGCGTAGTTTTAAGATAGTTTAGGTATAGATTAGAGCCTAGTTTAACTTGTAGGTTAGAATAGATTTAGTTTAGGCTATAGTTAGGTTTAGTTTCGCGAATTCTTTCCCGGTCTCTCTCAAGGGTAGTGGCACAAGTTCTTGAGTTTTCTTCTTTTCCGCTGTATTTCTCTTTCTTTCTTTCTTTCATTTGTCTTGCAAGGATCCTTTTATCCGTCCGAGGTCTGCATAACGTAACTTTCTTCTTTTGTTTGATTTAATTTGGCATGAAATAAAATGTTTGTTGAGCAGGTGGCATAAGGTAAGTGGGCAAGAACTACCCCATCCGACGAGCTTTAGCCGAGCGACCGCGAGCATGCCGCGCCCTCCTCACCTTTGCCGAAGCTGCCCCTGACTCACAACATGCTCTATTGTCGAAAGGTGTCATTGGTCCGTATTTCTTCGAAAATGCCAATGGGCAGACGGTTACATCCAGTCAAATCGGAGTGATATGTTTGAATGATAACGGATTTCTTTTTGCTCGGCGAATTAAATTCGTAGGTTAAATCTGTCCCAGAAAAATCTGACAAATCTTGATGGCTTAGTGAGCATACTTCAAAGAATATACAAATAACGACTCGGCCGCTACAGACAATTTACCCCCCCAATTCTCTATCGGGTAAAGCCACAACTCGGAACAAATATCCATTTCACGGCTGACAACTTTAATCGCGTGGCCAACGAAAAGGGATTTCATGTCTCAATCACCTTAATACCCCAAACACCGTGGAAAACTTGTAAGAGAAATTAACATTCCCGGCCCGGAATTAAGCCATCAACCCATTTATGGTGCTTTGGCTAGCAAATGTAGCACTCCAAACATCCTCAGCACACCAACCGCGTTTGCATGCACTAATTCTCGCATTTGTAGAGCGAAAATTTATTCCACAGCTGGTCCATAAAGATCGCCACCCGATGCCTTGCATGCTCCCAATAGCTGGAGCTACTCCCGCCGACCATACACCTCGGCGCTCGACCACTCTCATGACTTAATTTGTGTCGTGTATACATGAGAGCGCTGTGAGTGCTCATTCCATTGGTTCGGTTGGCTGCTTGTGTTTGCGGAAAATTCCTCGATGTGTCGAAACAACCGGAGAGTGTGGCCGTGGCGCATGCATGGACATTGGACACATTTGTTTCACGCGAAATTGGCTTTTATCGCGGCCAATTGATGGCTACGCGATAAAACCGTTTTGTGCCGAATAGACTGACAATTTTCGAAAGGGACCGTGCGGTTCCCGCCTGCCATCCAGACGTGCAATTTGTAATTTGCGGCATCTTATGCAATGCAACTCAGCATTTGGATTAGACGACATCCAGTGTGAAAGGGTATCTGGTCATATATGGTTGTCAGGTGGTCAAGATGTGTTACAAGAGATATACCTCCAAACATGGGAATCTGTATAACAGTCATAAAACTCTTTTAACGGTGACCACATATGAGTTTGCCCATAAAGACGCGACGCCAAGCAAACAAAAGGTGATCAGGCCCAAACCCATAAAAAAACGATATCGCTGTGCGCATGCGCGCACTGCAAAGGTTCCCATTAGATGTCACCGAATGACTGCTGCTCCTGACTTTCTTGCAGCGAAACAAAGAGCCCATATACCGAAGAGAAATAGGATGCTACTGTGATTAAGAAAAACCAGCATCGATCCCACGAAGATAAGCGAAGGTATCCACAGGTGGACCGCTACCGCATATGGATCCATATACAATGAACCGTTAATAGATGAAGTGATTTTCTTGTGATTTTTACCCATGGACAATGGGAGAGCATCAGATTGAGCGCCCAATGTTGGCTGTGTTCTACTTGGGCTTTGCGCTGGCGAGCGCTTCAATTAGCCTCTGGTTGGAATGGAATATGATTAGTGTGGTGTGGTGGTGGTTGCGGTTGTTTGGATAGCATATGCTGGATACCTTCCTAGATGGTACATCGCAGATAAGTCTCGGTTTGTGGCTCGTAATTACTCATTAGAGTTGTGCACATGAATTTCTTTGAATGTGTCCCTTTTGGCCAACACAAAAATAAGTTCCGACTTATTGTGACCATTTTTGGCCGTTGGTTGTGGTCGCATTTGATGGGTTCCGATAGCCATCCTAGGTAGGGACTAGGGCAAAATCTGTTATGGAGATGGCACGGAAATTGATTTGATAACGTTTCGTATATGCTACACACAAATATACGGTACACGGTAGATGTCAGATGCGGTGGGCATTGACTTTATGTCATTATGTAGTGAGTTGTTGACATTTGAGATACAAAAAAACAATCGACATAAAAATGGATACAGAAATAAATAAAAAGTTAATGATTGCGATTGCCCTAAGCAATGAATATATTAAACGGCAAAAATATATATTACAATGCATATATGCTCTGGATTTTTGCGATGTAAGTTGGTTGCTTTTTGGAAAAATTTGTTTGCGAACTCATAATTTATAATTTTAAAAGGATTCAGATTCTGAGGAAGAAGAGGAAAAACTTTGTCGTCGAAATGCTTTCATAGCATCTATTCAAAAGAAAGAAATACATAAAATTCAGTATTTCGTTAGCTCAGTTGTGGAAGGATGAGAAGGAATTTCAAGAAAACTTTCGTCTTACAAGGAATGCATTCGAAAAGTTGTTGTCTTTTGTCCAGCCCCATTTCACAAAACACCATACTGGACCCGAGCCATTAGATACTAAACAGCAGCTACTTTCAGTAATCTGGTTGCTCGCTACTCCAGAAAGTTACAGGTAAGTTTGCTTATTCAAATTGTGTTTCGTATTCACGACAACCTAGATATATTCTTTGCAGATCAGTAAGCGAGCGTTTCGACATGTCAAGAAGTTCCTTGTCACGGTCGTGTTTTAAAATAATAAATGTACTAAAAACACTCTCGGCATCAATAATAAGTTGGCCCAACGAAGAACAGAGGCAGTTAAATAAAAAGAAGTTCCAAAAATATGCGGGCCTACAAAATGTTATTGGAGCTATTGATGGTACTTACGTTCCCATTAAAGCTCCAAAGGAACATGCATATGCATACACGAATAGGAAGAAGTTTTGCGCAATAACTCTGCAGGCTGTATGTGATGCTGACCTCAAATTTATGGACTGCTCCGCTGGATATCCTAGCTCAGTCCACGACGCTCGAGTCTTCAAGAACTCTAGAATTTTTAAAATCATTAGAATGCAAGAAGGAGGAGTATTGTCCAATTGATGCAGTCATACTAGGCGACAAGGCTTACCCTAATAATTCGTGGTGTATTGCACCATTCAAAGACACGGGGAGGTTGAGTCGGAAGCAAAAAAATTCAACAAAGCACATGATTCAACACGTCAAGTTATTGAACGTTGTTTTGCTTTATATTTCGGTAGATGGCGAAGATTGCATTATTTGGACATGAACAACTTGGAAGACATGCCCCGCACAATCATGGCTTGTTGCATTCTCCATAACATTTGTCTCATGTTTGAAGATGGTATGACCGAACAGTTTATTCGAGAAGGAAGACTTATAGCTGAAATAAGTCAAAGCAACACCAACGAAGCACATCGAGTAGCAAGGCTCAGCGGCAACATTGTTCGTAATGAGATGGTGGAAAAGCTTTGGAGCACATAGTTTTTTTTATCCTGCAAACCAATAATGAAAATACAAACATTCAATTTAAATAATTTATTAAATAGTTAATTCGCTTCACTTACTTCTAAAAAACAAACATAATACTTATTTTCAAAAAAAAAAAAAAAAAACAAAACAAAAAAAAATTCAATAAACTAAACCAAAACAAAACAAAAAAACTACAGCTTCTCTATTAGTTTCTCCATGAGACGATTGAATGAGCTGGTGGACTCATTTATAACATTTACCATCTTCTCGAGTCTAGCATCCTTCCTAGACTCCTTTTCTGCCCGCAGCATCTCATTTTTTGAGTCTGATTCTCGCATAAAATCTAATATGCGTTCTTGAGTACTGCGGCATTTTCGTTTAGAGGGACAAGGAGTCCCCAATCCGGAGTTTGAGTCGGTGGCGTCGGAAGATTCTTCAGAGAGATTTCGCTTTCGTGGAGTTGGTGCTTCCGAGTCGCCGGACTCCTCAACGGTTAGTGGCTCTACCGCATGGTTTTTGGCGAAAATTTCGGCGAACTGCTCCTCGAAGGCAAATCTTTTATGTGCAGATCCTTAAAAGAAATGAAACAGGAAAACTATTAGTTAATTTTAACTAATGAGAATACTTTGTACATACCTGTTTTGCTATTATTATCTTTAGTTTGTACAAATTTTTTTTTTAAATTAAAGAATTTAAATTTGCACTGCTCTGCACTCATATTTATGCCTCCGACAAGCAAATCCGCCGAAATTGTTTTCCACACAAAATCGTTCTTAAATTGCGAACTCCTCATCATTTCCTTCCTATTTTTATATGCATCGAGCAATCCCTCAATTTGGTGTTTTATCCAAATCGTTTTTCCTACAACACAAAAATTTAGTATGTACATAAAGCATTTTTTTATTGAAAATCCCCATAACTTTTCCTTGTACATCAGCCACATACTCCTCTTCTTCGTGCGTGTACTCCGCTCCACCGCTCGTTGAAGGTATGGGTGTGGAATTTGCAGAGTGTTGCGCGCTATTGCAAGTTGCGTTTTGCTCTGCAAGAATTTCAATGTCTATTTTTTCGGTTATTTCAATTTCCAGCCTTATATCCTCTCTCGTCCTGTTGAATTTTTTGCAGAGTTCGTCGGTGACTTCGAGAACAATAACGTCATCTGTAAGAAAAGAATAAGCAGCACATAAAATTGTTTCCAATTATAGAAAAACCAAGAAGTACTCACAATCGTTATTTAGAATGCTGCAAACCATCTTGTCTTGCCTGTACATATATTTTATATCGATTATTTTATCTGCCGGTAAATCCATTTTTTGTTTTTGATTTTGTTTACAATGCGCATCACCTGCAAGCAAAAAAAAATTAATACGTGAATCCATGACAGTTGCTTTGTTAGTATGAGTGAAATGAACCACACTTTTGCCTCCTGTTAATTTAGTTAACTTCCCCTCCTTCGAACTGTCACGCACGCTTGTCAACTTTGTAGTTAAAATAGTCAAACCTGGGCAGCATTCCAGATTCGACTATTTTAACTAAATTAACAACGATTGTTTATTTAGTTACTTTTTGGAATCTGGGACAGCTATTGTTACTAATGTCATGTAGTATGAACGAAATGAACCACACTTTTGCCTCTGGTTAATTTAGTTAACTTCCCCTCCTTCGAACTGTCACAGCTTGTCAACGCTGTAGTTAAAATAGTCAAACCTGGAATGCAGCCCTGTTGACGGCACTCTCTGTGTCTGTGGTGACAATATGTAGCATTTCCAAAAGCATACGCTTACTGTATTGTCTCTCTGTTTGTAGGATTCTCACATTCTCCAAGTCGGGTGTATGACTTTCCTCCACACAGTGGAGTGCAAGTGCAGTTTTTTGAGAGCTTGCACTGTTGATGTCCGATCTATGCCCAGAGAGACGGTTTTTAAGTTTCTGTTTGGATGTGCCAATGTAAACAGCAGAGCATGGTGTCTCATTCCCACCAAGGCAGTTTATTTGGTAAACAACGTCGGACTTTTCCATTTTATCCAATTTCCCTTTTGTATTGGTAAACAGTTCGTCTCTGAGCGTTTTTACGGGTTTGAATTTGAAAGCAATGGTTGTTTTTCCTTTCTCTCTAATGGGCGCAGTTTTTATGCGGTCTGAGAGAGTTGGAATATACAACACGCTCTTGTAAACTGTCGCTTCAGGAGCGTTGTTGGTGTTTTTCTCCTTATTAATGCCGTAATTTCTTAGTAATGTGTTAATAATGGGGATGGGGAATGAGTTGGACCACAGGGTGTCTCGGATAATTTGTTTATTTTTTCGATGGAATATGAGATCACTGGTGTCTAACACACGATTTATAAAATTTTGCGCTGTATTGAAAATCACCTGTTTTGGCTGCTTGGAATTGTAGTTTATAAGTCTGCCTGAGAATGTAGGCTTCTTGTACCAGTCAAAGAGAAGGCGTACGTTTTGTCGAACCACTTTAACGTCCAGATAGAGCAGCTCACCGTTGTTCTCTATTTCCACGGTGAATTGAACTCTTTGGTGGAAGGAGTTCAGTGCTGATAGTGTGGCCTCAATTTCACTTTTGTCTATTATAGCAAACAAGTCGTCCACGTACTTAGTTACAATTTTGGGCTTTTGTTGGAGTTTGCCCAAAACATCGTTTAATAATGTTTCCATTACTATATCCGCTAGAATAGGTGAAGCAGGGCTGCCCATGGGTACGCCTTGTTTTTGCTGATAAATTCTGTTTTCAGACTCCAGGTAGTTGTTATCGATGATGCAAAAACGAAGCATATCCATAAAAAGAGATCTCTTTATCTTGGTGTGTTCTTTTATTAGGTACCAGTTCTTCTCGATAGTTTCTAGAGCCAAATGAATGGGGATGTTAGTGAATAGCGATACTACATCGAGCTTTTAAAGCACATACAATACTTCAACAGCAAGCTACTCAATATAGCTATCTCACTCAAACAGACACAAATTACAAAACACAAACAACAGATACGGAGTCTAAAAGAACACATCACCACCACTCTTACAGAAAATGAGCACTCAATATTTCTTAAGACCCAAGAAATTATGCAAAAAAAGATCAATGACAAGTCAAAAATTGCACGAAAGGACAAACTTGAGGTTCTAAAGACAAATATGAAGCAAACAGTGGGTTTACATTTCCAATCCAAATGGTTTGTTAATAAAACTGATGTAGAGTTTCCAGAAGACGTGAAATGGCTTCTCTCCTTGGGTCACAATCACAAGTTTGCGATGCCAATGAGAAAGAGAGACTTTCCGATCTTCAAAATGATTGCAGATGGAGAAGAGCTAATAAAAACAATCGAACAGGGTGAACATGATATTGCCCGGGGATGCTTTACGCAAATTGTACAAAACCATCTCAGATCGGCAACAACATCCTTTGATAGATTTATCAAAAAAATATTCAGATGCGAAAAAGTTTTTACGCCATAACAAAGATATATATATCGTGCCAGCGGATAAAGGGAACGTTACAGTGGCAATGTACAAAAAAGACTATGTATATAAAATGAGGGACGACGACAACAAAACGACAAAACTGCAAACTCTCAATAATGGATTTGCGAAATCTTTGTTTACACAGAACCTGATAACTGAGCGTGATAAAAAACGGATTACAACATATACAGCCAATACCCCCAGAATATACGGTCTTCCGAAAGTACATAAACCCGATATGCCCCTTAGACCAATCTGCTCGTCTATTAGGTAAAGTACCATGTTACGAGTTGTCAAAAATCCTTGTTAAAATTCTGAAAAACCTAACAAGTTGTTCCAAATACAACGTCAAGAACGCAAGAGAGTTTATTGACGTAGTCTCTCCGATTCACCTGAAGGAGAATGATGTACTAGTGTCTTTCGATGTAGTATCGCTATTCACTAACATCCCCATTCATTTGGCTCTAGAAACTATCGAGAAGAACTGGTACCTAATAAAAGAACATACCAAGATATAGAGGTCTCTTTTTATGGATATGCTTCGTTTTTGCATCATCGATAACAACTACCTGGAGTTTGAAAACAGAATTTATCAGCAAAAACAAGGCGTACCCACCTATTCTAGCGGATATAGTAATGGAAACATTATTAAACGATGTTTTGGGCAAACTCCAACAAAAGCCCAAAATTGTAACTAAGTACGTGGACGACTTGTTTGCTATAATAGACAAAAGTGAAATTGAGGCCACACTATCAGCACTGAAATCCTTTCACCAAAGAGTTCAATTCACCGTGGAAATAGAGAACAACGGTGAGCTGCCCTATCTGGACGTTAAAGTGGTTCGACAGAACGGACGCCTTCTCTTTGACTGGTACAAGAAGCCTACATCCTCAGGCAGACTTATAAACTACAATTCCAAGCAGCCAAAACAGGTGATTTTCAATACAGCGCAAAATTTTATAAATCGTGTGTTAGACACCAGTGATCTCATATTCCATCGAAAAAATAAACAAATTATCCGAGACACCCTGTGGTCCAACTCATTCCCCATCCCCATTATTAACATAACACATTACTAAGAAATTACGGCATTAATAAGGAGAAAAACACCAACAACGCTCCTGAAGCGACAGTTTACAAGAGCGTGTTGTATATTCCAACTCTCTCAGACCGCATAAAAACTGCGCCCATTAGAGAGAAAGGAAAAACAACCATTGCTTTCAAACCCGTAAAAACGCTCAGAGACGAACTGTTTACCAATACAAAGGGGAAATTGGATAAAATGGAAAAGTCCGACGTTGTTTACCAAATAAACTGCCTTGGTGGGAATGAGCAGTGTTGCCACTAAAAAAAAGTGAATCCGGTCAAATCTGACCGTATGACCGGATTTTTATTTTCTACATCCGGTTAAAAAATCCGGTCAAAAGTCAAAATCAGAGTTTTTGACCGGAAACACGGTCAAAAATAGATTATGGCAACATAATATGTATTACTAAAAATATAAAACAAAAGTTAACTATTTTAGGCTATTTTTTTTACATATAAACATTATCCATGTTGAGAAAACGTTTTTATAATATGCGAATCTTGAGTTTGTAAACTTGTTTTTTATTTCGTTTGTTTAAAATGTACTGAAACTAATTTTTCATTTAATATGACGTGTTTTAAGTCCTGAAATACACTTTTACTGCATGACCATACAACGTCTTCCAATGTCCATGAGGCAGGTCGATTTTGAGTGAGTAGAAAGGAGAAAAGTAGCATATAAAATGCGCAGAAAATCCATTTTCAGAAATAATTCTGGCATGGCCTGGACAGGGCATAAAGGTTCTTTTTCGTACCACTATGCTTTCGATAAAAATCTGCATTTGATATTTCCAGTGATAGAGTGAGGGCGTAAAAAACGGGCGTCGGCTTCGGCTTACTATAAAATTTGTTTGTTTTTCCGATTTCAATATTCTTTTACCTGTCAAATTTTATTTCATTGCAATGACGCCTCTATTTTGTTTGTAGCCAAGTCGTTAATAGAAATAAAAGTCATGGGAAGACGTGTATGGCTAAATAATTATTTTTGGATATTTTTCTAACACTTGAAAAGAGTAGTTCACCAAACTCTAATCTGAGATTTATCGAATTTTACACTTTTAATTGAAATGAATTGTTTAATTTCCTCTTCAACATTCTAGCAAACGAAAACGTTCAAAAATTAGCCTATAAGATCATTTATTATCCTGCTCCCGAAAGAGAATTCCATGTGTTATGTTGTAAACGTCCCAATATTCGCAGTAAATTGGTTTCTGTTTGAACTTGGGAGCGTGTTCGTAATGTATGGCAAAGTTTTATTCAAATTACCTATAGATATCTATCTTTTATAGTCAGTAGAGCAATTTTATTTTTCCAGTCAAAAAAACGTTTTCCGGTTAAAAACATTTTTCGTTCCGGTCAGAAAACGGTTAGACCGGATTTCAAAATTTTCTCCGGTCAGAATAAATAGATTTCGGTCAGATATGACCGGAATCCGGTCAGAATGGCATCACTGGGAATGAGACACCATGCTCTGCTGTTTACATTGGCACATCCAAACAGAAACTTAAAAACCGTCTCTCTGGGCATAGATCGGACATCAACAGTGCAAGCTCTCAAAAAACTGCACTTGCACTCAGCGTTCCCACTTCAAATTTACGAAAGCGTAGTGCCGAGATGAGGAAATCGTAGTGTTTGGAGCTAAATCGTAGTGAAATATAAAAAATAATTGCAATCTCCATAATGTTTTAGTTTTAAGCCAAGTACGACTATATGACGCAATATACTCAACTGGGGGTCGATTCTCGTTCTATTATCTATACTGTGAAGTGAAAAGAGTTTTTACAAGTTCGCGCTGAATTCGATTTTCGGTCCATAAAAAATGAAAACAAATGTCAGATTTTTTTCATATGATAATTTTTTTTATCACAGCCGTTTCATTTGTGAAGAAGTGCGAAAAACATAACAAAGACAAGGATCTATGACTCACGATGGAATCGAAAAATAAGCGCGGACAAAGGGATTCAGAAAACCGAAATATGTCTTTAATCGTAATGAAAAGTATTCTACCTTGAAAACCTCAAAAATTGCAAATTAAATTAAATCATTTATCACTTCACAGTCACAGAACGGAAATCGACCCCTTGTAACCATCATTATTGCGCTGAAAAGTGAATATGTTCAATTAATCGCCCTGTTGTGAATGCGTTAAAACAATTTTAACAAGGGAAAACATTTGAAAATTCAATATTATTACATCGTGAAGGAATTTTATACAAGAAATATATGGATACGAAGTTGAACGGAAAATCGTAGTGTTTCCAAATTTTTCGTAGTGACGTAATGATTTTGTTCAACTAAGGCAAAATCGTAGTGAAATATTACGATCGTAGTGAAAGTGGGAACGCTGCTTGCACTCCACTGTGTGGAGGAAAGTCATACACCCGACTTGGAGAATGTGAGAATCCTACAAACAGAGAGACAATACAGTAAGCGTATGCTTTTGGAAATGCTACAACTACATATTGTCAACACAGAGAGCGCCGTCAACAGGAGATCGGATTGTGAAAAGCTCAGCAACATTTATAGTCAGCTTATAAAACGACCGTCGCACAGTAGCTGACCTGACACAAGTAAAACTTTAGATGTGCAATATTCATGTGATGTAATTTGTGCTCTGCCCTATTGTCGAAATTGTAAATGTAAATTTATTATATTCTTGTCAATTAGTCTCAACAAACATTTTTTGTAACATTTTAGTTTTCGCAATGATACTGAATTTAATTGTTGTCTGACGTAGTTGCCGATGTAAAACTTTCCTTGTTGATTTTTATGTAAGTTTCCTTGACTTTTCACATGTTATTTGTGAATAACACATATATTGTAATTTATTTTGTTTAATAAAAACCAAGGCCTGATGAAGGACGTAACCACGCCCGAAACGTCGCAAACGTGACATAAGAGAGTTTTAATTTCTTCGACCTAGAGCCCACTCAACAACATACGAATAATTACATATTCCAGAGGTCACCAAAATATCCACCATATCACTTGGGAGTTATTTTTTAATGCAAGTCTAGCTCCATCCAATAGTATGTGTGGACATTTCCTGTTCTTTGTGTATTACAATGTCGCACAAACGAATGGTTTTGAGAAGCTACTTCTTGAGTCATATTACGAAACCAAAAAGTACTATCCCAAGCTGACCTATTAAACGCCTAAGTGAAGATCGATAGCTCTCACGAACCTGTATTAAGGATTGAGAACTATTATTAACAGCTCTCGGATAAATTTAAATAGTTCTCAGCGGAGCCGTTCTTAAAATCTTTTTATACGCTTTTTAGGTAGTTCATTGTTTGATTTTCGGAAATTCCAGCAGTAGTTTTTTTATTTACCCTTTAATGTTATGACTTACTCTTGGGAAAATATGAACCTATTAACAGGTATTAAAAGTTTCCGGGTACAAAATTTCCAACAGGCGTAAAGAGTGAAAATCGATTTCAAAATGTATGGCCTCATCCTAGTTATCGCTGGTGTATAAGCCATTGTAGATTTTCTAAAAATTATGTCAAGCAACTTTTTTATGTACGATCAACAGAAGTTGTTCGTTGCAGAAACAAAAGGGTGAAATTGCAAAAAAGAATTACTTCCAATCGCAATTATATTACTCGTTGACAATGGCAATTTGATTCGCGGACAAAGGAAAATGCTCAGACAAAGGCCAAGCTATATGAACTCAAAAACTGTTAAAAGTTACGTTAGCAGAACGGAATAAAGACTCAACTTTCTTGGATCACGTTATAAAAGAGAATAAAATTACTTTATTTGAAAATTTACAATTTGTGTCTTTTTTATGACATTTGAAATTTGACATTTGACATTTGGGCATTGTTGTTACTAAAGCTGTGTTCAGTAGGCTTTGGAATAAGGCTGCCTCCAGTACCTTACTTTGGAGACGTCGTAGTCTCCAACAGAAGTTGTAGTAAAAGCAGTTTTTGTCAGACAAGTGCTTAGGACTTGTATGCGCTACTAAATTGTTTTTTTTTTTCAAAATGTACATATTATCACCTTTGATGGGAACCTTTGATGGGAAATTTTCAGAATACAAATCAGTTTACGCATTACAGAGAACATTGGCGACAAACACAATACAACTTATTTTTATGTATATATACATAGAAGATATCTGCGTTTACAAATTTTTCAGTACAACAGTAAATCCCCCATTGGGGGTTTTTTCTTAACACAGCGCGTAAATGAAACTGAAACATTACTTGTGAGTTCTAAAAAAAAATCACCTCATCACACCTAAAGTGATAAGAGCAACCGAACAGTATCCGACTTTTCTGTATAAAGTCGACCAAGTTCTGTCTCGGCATTTCAATCAGAATCCCAAACTGTGCGGTATAACATAGCATCGTCTTATCTCTCCAGTCGTAAAATGAAGGCAATCGTTTTTTGTGTGTTAGCTGTTCTTGGTAAGTTAAACAATGAAAAATATTTGGAAATTAAAAAAAAAATAATAATAACTGTTTGATTCTAGCTTTAACAGCATCTGTAAGTGCATGTCCAGGAAGCTGTCCTCCACATAGGAATCCGGTGTGTGGTTTTGACGGAATGTGCCTGTATAACTTCAACAATGGGTGTGAAATGATTCGATACAACTGCCAAAGGGGAGGACGTAAGTAGCAAATAAATCCATCACAAGCCTATTTGATTTACTATCTATTTTTTTTAATTAGATTTCCGTAACTCAAGTCCGTTTCAGTGTCAATCAGCTGAGAATGGAAATGGACTGTACCAGTACTGTAGGCATATTCATGGTTTTTAATTATAAATAGATATAAATAAATTAGCTTAAAGAAAATCACAATGTTTAAAATTCACTATAACGACTAATGTCACGTTTTGTCCATCGCTGGGTACCTCCAACCGATGTGATCTAATTTGCGACAGTGGATAATAATTTTATTTTATATGATATTATTAACAATAGTCTTACAGCAAATCTTGTGTCACTTTCAAATTTGTCTGCAGCAATAGTAGGCTCAAAACTTTTTTTTTGACCAACATGAAATGCATGTACTATATCCGAACTAATATTTCAAACATGTACCGGACTTCTGAAAGGAGACGCGCTTTCATGCGACGTCTTCAATCTTGTACTGGAGCTGATAGTGCGGAGGTTAGGTGTCAACACGGAGAACATTATCTTCAACAGTTCAGCTTGGTATGCAGACAATATTGACATCATTGGTCGATCCCAAAGCGATTGAAAAACAGGCGAAATCCGTCGGCCTTGAAGTAAATGATTACAAGACTAAGTACATGCTTCTGTCCACCGCCTAGGACAAATGTCACTACAATTTCGAGGTAGTTAAAAAGTTCACCTGCGAGGAATTTTCCTAGGAAACCGCTGCTACTTCGGTTTGGCAAAACAATTGGGTTCAAAACTCCTAACTCGAAGGACGAAATGGGTGCTGGACTGTTATATACTGCCTTAAGTCAACCCTGCTAATAAGTTGTTTTTATTTACTTTAAATTATTGACAATTCTTCTTAAATAATAAGATTAACAATATAGCAAATAAAAATATCAATTAATTTCGGCTGGGTTGTTGGGCAGTCGTACCGTTGTAAGTTGAGCGCTGTCGCCAGACGTTCCTCATAAAGTGGGAATGGATCATCCAGCTTCCTCTCATGGTGGTAGTTACAAGGTCCTGGATATCCATGTATGTGAGGCTTAGATGGTCACTTATGAATTTATTTTGTGCGCACCATATGCCTCGTGCGCCAAGGATGAGAGGTAAGACAAATATCGATTTTTGTGGGTGTCTTTGTTGCATCTTCCTGATGAAGGCTGGGGTGCTGTATGTGGCGGCCTGCTGGACTAGGTGTTCAGGTCCTTCCCAGTGTATCCCCACGTCACAAACTATCGTTTCATTGTTTTTGTGGAAGATTATGTCGGGTTTTTTCAGTAGGCCGTCATCGCCGCGGATTCGTGGCTCGATCTCCGCTTGCCAGCCGTGTCGTCTGGCTGCGGTCACCAACCGCTTCTGCACGAAGTTATGCCTGGTTATCCTCTGCCAATGGGTTAGGTTAGAGGGCAGCCTTGCAGTACGTGTGATAGACTTTCGACTTTGTTGCATTGTGCTCGGCATCTTCGTGCTGCGGGGGGATTCGATGGTATTCCCAACGTTGGGAGTAGATTGTAGCGGAGGTGTATTGCTTTGATGTAATCCTTCCCGGTCCAGTAAACTGGGGTGTTGTACAGGAAGTTGCTACAGGCTTTGTGGTTTTGAGCCTGGGCAATTCCGTTCCCGGAGTACGAGGCTTCCAGACTCCTCGCATGGTGTTGGTGGTGTGCTGACTTGGAGCCTTGGCCGATGGGGATCATGGTTTTAATCCTTTCAATCCATGCTTGGCCTAGCCGCTTGATGTCCGCGAACAGGTTGTCCGCTTCCTCCAAACGTCTAAGCCGGTTGTCGATGACAGCTGGTATTCTGGGGCCGAATTCAAATATTCCAAGTCCTCCATGCGAGACTGAGCAATACAGTATCGAGTTGTGGCAGTGTTGGTGGAGGTGCAGCACCGATCTTGTGAAATACCTTATTTTACGGTGGACTTCCTTCAATGTTTTTCTGGTCACTGTGGGCCTTTGGTAGTATGGGATGTATCTAGGTAGTAGATTATGCCTGAGGATTGATAGCTTTTGTTGTGGCTTTAGAGGAGACCTCTTTAGCCTTTGTAGCTCCTGGAAGAGGGTTTCGGAGCTACATTATTGGCTGCCAAGAGGTGAAAAAGTGCTCCCCAGGTATTTTAGCTGTTCTTCTATTCCTAAAGCGGGAATGCTGGCGTCGTTGAGTGCGATAGGTGTTGTGTCGGCATATAACTTTTTTAAGCTAGGGCCTGTTTTTAAGTTAAGTGCCCTGCTTTTTTGGGCGTATATTCCCATTCCTAGCTGAACCCCCGCCAGCTTCGCCAGGCTTTTTGTTGCTTTTTTAATTTTTTTTTATTTTTTATTTTATTTTATTTATTTTCGGGCGACAATGTTTTAATTTTTTGTATTGGAGGTGCCACCCAAGGCCTAGCTTCTCGCAACCATTCGGTTTGTGTGAGTTTCTATTTTTATGACGAATACAATTATTTTATACCGAGTCCGAACGGCTCAATTGAGAAGCTTTTTCATGACAGGCATACTCTCGGATGTTTGTCAGACGTTCGCGGGAGGTGGCGCAATAGAAAAAACTTTAAGATGTAATTTGGGTTTTGGGTGTCACCCGCCTGTTGCGCCACCTATTTATTATTTTTTTTTTATTGGAGGTGCCACGCCCCTTTATCCAACTTTGACAAATCTTCACAGAAGCACTCTACGGCTAATACCTAAGATTATCTATAAGTTTGATCTCAATCGTTTCTGTGGTTTTCGAGATATAAGATTTTGAAGGTTTTTTTTGTATGGGCGGTGCCACGCCCCTTTGTCCGATTTTGAATTTGTTTAGCCCATCACCCAATCACCGTAATTATCGATATTTAAAAAAAAAATCAACAAAATCGGTTGAAAATTACGGGCGACAGAGGGAAACAGTTTTTTCCACTTTGTTTTATATACACTGCTGCTAGGTGTGAGCCTATGCGCCTGATGCTGCTTAAACAGTTATTTTCGTATTGCAAAATGTGCTACAACACCGAAATGTTTGTTGAGTTTCATTTACGGTTACAACGCTACCAACGTCATTTTAGTTCTGGCATGTGCTTTTATGTGTTTTGCTCGTTAGACTGTGGTTTTAATTGTTGCCCTCTGAAAGTCGGTCATTAAAATAGGTGCGTGTGATTTGAAATCCCAATTCTGCTTTTTGTTTTAGTAGATTAATACTAATTGCTTCAAATTGAGTTTATTTAAATCATATCAAGTACTTTTAGTTAATATTTCATTAAAATAGCGTTCCAATATGGGACGAAAAGCTCATTGGTCCCAAGAAGAGCGAAATTTGGTTCGATGGCTAAGGGATTCGGGCAAAACATACAAAGTCATAGCTGAGGCATTGGGAAGATCTCAGAACTTTGTAACGAATGCCCTAAAGCCATTGAAAGTGAATGAAAATCGGGGAAAAAATAAAAAAAACCTCACTGGCCGCCACATTTTGGTACTGTCCAAATTCGACCCTTTTGCGTTCGTCGAAGGCTCCAAAATGCCAATCTGCCAGGAAGAATTGCTAGGAAAGTTCCACTTTTGAGAGGCAAGAACTTAAAGTCTCGAAAAAAATTCGCTTTAAGCCACAAAGAGTGGAACGGACCTGAAGGAAAAAAATAAATGGCATAACATCCTTTGGAGTGATGAGACAACTATCAATTTATTTTGCTCCGATTCTGGACGTAACGTGCGAAGACCAAAAGGAAAGGAATTTGACCCTCGCTTCATAAGAAAAACTGTTAAACACGGAGGGGGCAATATCATGGTGTGGGGTTGTTTTTCGTGGAATGGTGTTGGTCCCATCTTTCGAATCAACAACACAATGACCCGATTTGAATTTAGGGATATATTGGAGGACATCATGCTTCCATGTATGCCGAGGAAAACTTGCCCCTCCAATGGCACTTCCAGCAGGATAATGATCCGAAACACACATCGGGCCTAGTAAAAGATTGGTTTCGGGAACATGAAGTGTCTCTAATCCCGTGGCCCAGTCAGTCCCCTGATCTCAATCCAATTGAGAACTTGTGGAATGAGTTGAAGCGGAGATTAAGGGGTCAGTTTTTCACTATCAGGGACCAGTTATGGGAAGCAACATGCCATAAACTGGTCAATTCAATGCCACGAAGAATTGAGAAAGTTCGGGCAAATAAAGGTGGATATTCCGGATATTAGGGTAAGGAAACGAAAAACGTTTATATTTTCAAAAACATATTGACAAAAACTGCAAATTTCATTGTTTTAGATCAACACACCTATATCATTGGCCACGAAAATAATTTTTTTTTGTATTATTATTAATTTCTAGATTTTAGAGTTCTTAAATTGAATTATAAACATAATGAATTCTTGTTTATTGTGTTGAAATTAATTAAAGTTAAAAATAAATTCATATTAGTGAAATCCTTTTGAGCAAATCAAGTTTGAAATACAAATTTAACTCACACCTATTTCTTTGACCAGCAATGTATATAGAGATTAAAGTGTTATAAAATTACTTCTTTTCTTTTACATCCTTTTTCCGTTTTGATAGGCTATCTACCTGTCAAAGAGAATAAAATAAAGTCTCTTCTTCTTTAGTCAGGCAAACCGACTACACACTCTACCTAAACATCTGACTTATATTTTAACTCTACTTAACCAATAATAGAATTTGTTTAGTTATCTTTAAGGAATAAACAAAGAATTTAATTAAAGTCGAACGTTGTCATTGAACTAATTAGAAGAAATTTAACAATTGGCGAAGAGCTTCTGTTCTGCGTTATGGCGCCGAGTGTTGGACGATAAGCAAGAAGGGAAGACAAAATACTTCAGCGGATTTTTGGTCCCGTGTGTGAGGAGGGCGAATGGAGGAGAAGATACAACCGCAAACTCTATGAACTTTTACCAAGATGTAGTTAAAAAAGCCAAAATATATCGACTACATTAGCTCAGCCACATAGAGCGAATGGATAATAAATAATGGTCCAGCTAAGAGGATCTCCGAATCCCAGCCCCCGGGTTCGAAAAGACAAGAAAGACGGAACCTCCGTTTCAAAGACTAAGCCATCGCGGATGCCAAAACGCTTGGTCTGGTTATCTGGAAACATCATGTGCCAAAAGCGACATTGCCATGTTGGCAGTGGTAAGTATATTTTGAGCCGAAACAATTTGTGGATAATAATGATGGAACATCATTTTACAATTGTTTTGTAAAGTAGTAACGTCAGTTGAGCTTATTTTACCTTCGGGTGGTAGCTACCGATTACAGTTTCCCTTTGTTGCTCGGGATAGGACTCTACTATTCAATTGCCTTCTTAGGCAAAAAAAAAAAAAAAACAGGGGTTGGAAAGAATTATGATTCGTTTAATATTTTCTGAAACGTTGACGTCAGAGTTTATAGCAGAGACAAAGTCCTTTGCTATCTCAAAGTTGTTTAATTGTGACGTTTTATCCCATTCGTCGATGTTGTGTTTACATTTTTGTTCCATTACTTTCGGTCAAAATTCATTTGCTTTTAACTATTTTAGAGAGATACACTACTATTTTCATGAACAAAGCTTTATACTTGTTCTTGTCCTCATTAAATCCGAAACCCATTTAAGCTATTCTATGCCTATACAAGCTAACAGTGGCAACTTGCTTACCCAGATAATTATTTACCGCACAATTATGATGTTGAGGAAGTTACATGACAGCCCATCACGTTGTTTAAATTCTATATTCGAACATCAAATGTCTCGGTGTTTCTGTTGTTCTGACCATAATTGAGCAGCGATTGTTCTTCATCGTCATTTTGAACAACCTGACGAGTTTGGCAGGAATATAAAAACTGGACATGGATCCATTTAACTCAGCAGCTGCATAAATGCTTTTATATGCGGCCTTTATATCGATAAACAGATTGTGGGCATCGACCTGCACTTATTTGGATTTCTCCAGAAAGTCTAAATTTTTGAAACAATGCTGAGGTGCATGCGATATTAAGGAGGCCGATGCCTTTATAGTTGGCGCATTCGAAGACAGCCCTTAATTAAAGTCTACCATATTAAATCGTCTCAAAATGTCTGTCTTTTGGGTTGTTTTTTGGTGCGGTTTTTGGACCGGTCCACAGAACATCTACCCTCCTCCAACTTTGTCCTCCCCCTCTCCCTCCTAAAGCAATATTATACCTAATGATGACAAAGCTGAAAGAATTTTTTAAAATGGGCCGAGTCGTCCAGGAAATCAAATGGCACGGTAGAGCCCCAGCCAAGTTCGCGTGAATTATGGGGCATCCCTTACAAACCGCATGTGCAAGGCGGACCATTGACTTGTCCAAGTGCCAATTCTTGTAACACGGTCACAACAGTTCGACATTAATAACAGAATTGTGTGGTCAGATGTTTGGGGCCTGATAGGTGATTTAATTTTGGCTAAAGCATAAATGGGCGACCGTTATTTTGCCTGCTCGTACATTTACATTGTCTGTCAATTGCTCTGTGGCCGTTTTATTTAACCGATGTGTCCGGACTGATTCTGTACTCCGTCTCAGTGTGCTTCGACTGATGTTTCCTCAGACGTGTGCCCACGAATGGTATTGTCTAGATATATTTTTACCCATGACAGTCGAAGAATTGCATTGAAAAGTATATTTTTGTTATGAGAGGTGTCACGCCCAGCGCCGACATCTTTGTTGGGCCCTAGGCCTTTACAACAAATGGGGACCTATTTTATATTTCCTTTTATTTATTATCTGGCAAATTTTGTCTATTGACAATGGACCTTACGAAAAATCAGTTTTAATCATCAACTTAAATATTTTGACGGCCATAATAGATAAATTTTAAATGAAAATATTCACCATTGTGAATGCCTGGATACTAAAAATGATTTTATTAGTATCGCGTAATGGTAAAGGCGCACGAAGTGATGTCAGGCTACAAGTGTTTTTATTTAGGATTTAAAAAATGTGTAGGTCAGCGGTTGATTCAAAAATTTGTTGGTAGATTATAAGTGTGTCTGCATTGGCCACTTTGAATATACAGGGTGTTTCGAAGTTCAATCTCAATACTTTGGGTATTTGGTATAATATAAGAAAAATAGTTCTACAGTTAGCGCCTATTTCCAATGTAAATATAATTTGCTAAGAATTTAAGAAAAGGATTACTTTGGTGTAGACACCTTGACCCAAGATAACACAAAGAGTTCAGCAGTGTATAAACTAGTGAAGAATATCTCACATATTCTTCTTTACCACCAATGGATCCCCGTAAATTTGCAAACCGTTTTCAAATTCAAATAAACTTTCTATAGATGTTCGCATTTTCTTCTTATTTTATTCCCTGAGGATTCCTAGATTGAAGCCAAGCATTTCACACGATATCTACATATATGTGAGGTGTCGCTTGGGATTCTCAGATGAACTCGCCGGCGAACATAGTTTTCTTCCGGGGAATTCGAAGCGAACGAAATGCGAACTGTAGCATTTTTGGGGTACAGTGATAGATATTAAAAAAAATATATTCAGAAATTGCGGTAGATCCAGCACATTGCGGCAGTAGTTACACACATAGGCGCATAGTCGCATAGTTTATGTATATTTATAAAAAAAAAACCAAACCAAACGAAAACAGCAAGCAAGGAACAACAAACTTAGTAAAAATATTTATGTATTATTATGAATGTCTAAGACATTAATCTGTATTCAAATATTAAGAAGAATTTGGTGAAGTTTTGTTTTAACCCTTCTGTCAATTATAGCTTCCCGTGGGCGCAGTAGCGCAGTGGTTAGTGTGTTGGACTACTGTGCGAGGGATCCCAGGTTCGATCCCCGGAAAAACACAAATTACATCTTAAGGTATTTTCTACTGCGCCACCTCTCGCGAACGTCTGACAAACATCCGAGAGTATAACTGTCCTGAAAAAGCTTCTCAATTCAGCCGTTCGGACTCGGCATAAAATTGTAGGTCCCTTCCATTCGTCCCAAAAATAGAAACTCACACAAACGAATGTTTGCGAGAAGCTAGGCCTAGCCTGTTGCGCCAGCTATTTAATTTTTTTTTATACCTTCCCGTCAACCATAAGGTCTGGCCAGACCTGCACACATTTTGCATAAAATAGAAGTGACAAAACAGAAAATATAAGAGAACTTATTTCCTTTTTAAAACCCTCGATTTTTATAACCCACGGATTCTTCATTCGCTCTTCTATCTGCAGTGGTACCAATGACATGACCTACGGATTACCAAACCACAGAACATTCGTGTTGACTATCATCGAATTTCAAGAGGCTGTGGCCATTGTTTCTGAGAGAAAACTCGGTTTCGAAAGTCGGAAAGGTCTGGCCAGACAACGACTACCTACATTAAAAAAAAAATTATCAAATCACAGAAAATATTTTCGTTGACCCTATCCTGAACTTTCAAGAAGCTATTGGCATTATGTTTTAAAGAAAACTCCCATCAAAAGTCAGAAAGGTCTGGCTAGACCTCATAGTTGACGGAAGGTTTAAGTGATGAAGAATAGTAAGAATTGGAGGGATCGTCATGTAAATTCAATTTCAATTGTTGCGTTTGTTTTGCAGTTTTCGTGGTGATCTGTCGTGATGCCCTAGGCCTAGGCTGGTCACGCCCTTTTGTCTAATCCCGCCAGGTTTTGTAAAATGCTTTAATCAGGCATTTTACAAAATTCTTATATAGTGATTTAAATAACTTTGTTGAAAGGGTTGTGCCATGACCCGTTTCCAATCCCACCCACACTTCGCACTATTGTTTGTTTGTACAATGTACATTAATGCCCTTGACAATTTTACAACTTTAGGCCCCAGTTATAGCTATCAGTAAAATGCAGCCGAAAAAAATGTGCTTTGCTTTTTTGGAGGACTTTAAATTAATCGTTGAACTCAACTTTGGTCTTAAAATGTTGCTTTTGAACTATAAATTCAGTTCATAAAAAAAATAGCAATTAATCTCTAAATTGTCTAGGAAACGAATTTATACATTTTTCCGTACGAAAAACTTTTTTTGTTCAACTTTTCAGTGAATTCCACGATGAATGTGTCAGTTTTGTT
This sequence comes from Cheilosia soror, assembly GCA_949372485.1. Lineage (NCBI taxonomy): Eukaryota > Metazoa > Arthropoda > Insecta > Diptera > Syrphidae > Cheilosia > Cheilosia soror. The sequence goes on from OX443561.1 coordinate 40,611,879, forward strand.
TTGTTTCGTGTTTTTACGGATGCATTTTACTAACCGATGTCTAAGCTCCCATGGGTGTCGAGATATAGCATTTAAAATGTATATTTTTTATACGGGAAATACCACGCCCCTTTGGTGGCAGAAACAACTTTGTGCCAATTACAAATATACATTACATATATACAAAATACATTATATTTTCTTTCTTTTCTAGGTATAAGATTTTTTTGTATGGGAGGTGCCACGCCCTTTTGTCCAATTTTCACCAAATGTGAATCTAAACCATTCTTGGATTTACTCAAACACACACACAAAATTTCAATGAAAAGAATCATGGAAATCGGCCCAGCGGTTATCGAGTTATAACGTCATCGAGTTTCACCCCATAGAAGATGTTTTTTGTATGGGCGGTGTCACGCCTCTTAGTCCAATTTTGACCAATCTTCACAGGAACACTCCAGGGCCAATATCTAAGACCATCTGTAAGTGTGAGCTCAATCGATTTGGTGGTTTTCGAGATACACGATTTTGAATTTTTTTTTTTGTATGGGCGGTACCACGCCTCTTTGTCCAATTTCCACCAAACGTCACAGAATAGCCTTCGTGCCAAAAACACAGATTTTCTCAAAATTTGAGCTCAATCGGTTTTGTGGTCTTCGAGATATACATACCTACCATATTTGTTGTATGGGAGGTGCCACGCCCCTTTGTCAAACTTTTCTTGGGTATTCTTTTTGTTTGGCCGGAGACCTGTCGAATTTAGTCCGAATCATCGGAATCGGTCCAGGCGTTCTTGAGTTATAAGCGTAGTAAATAACGCCGTCCTCTTTATAGATTCGCATATACGTAAAGCTCATAGAGTTTCATGTTATATCCATACAATTTTTTTTTCTTTTAAAAGATCCCACTAGAACCAGAGTCTAGCTCTCACAGCTATTCGTTTCGGAGGAATGAAATTGACCTACCATTTCATGCAGAGTCCGAACGGCTAAATTGAGAAAGAGTGTTCCTGGATTAAAAAAAAATCTCTTTCCATTCCAGCTGCAATAACGTCAGTGCAGGGTTCGGACTTGAGAAATTCATTTGTGCAGTAGATTTTTAAAAAAAACAGCAGTAAAACCAATTTTTGCGCAGTAGATTTTTTGTTTGTACATATTGGAAACCTACAATTCATGTACATATATTATTTAAAAAGAAATTATTAGTTTTTCATAAATCGATCTGTTTGAATCTTTATTGGTCTTTATTGATCACGAGAACATTTTTTTTATAGCGTTTTCGATTGAGCTCTTCAGATTCTTCTCTCAGATTTCAGATTTCGTCTGTGCAATCGAATTCTATTCACTGGATAATGTTAAACTTAATTATTCGAAATTTCTTTTATTTACAAATGGTAAAATAGATAAAGAAGAGAAAAGCAATAACCATTTACTTGGTCAAAAGTGCGCTGGTAGAAAAATATCCCCTTAAGGAAAATTGTTCTGCGCTTCCACAACTGCGTTTAGTTAACTGGCAGATTATTTTGTACTGTGAAACTGAACGAGTTAAACCAAAAGTTTAAACTCTCGGTCAGGTCAGGTTTAGTTAAACTTCAGTTTAAAATCTGACTGTGCAACTGGGCATAAGAGTTGTTCCAGAGAGAACTTTCTTCCTTACCTGCTCTCCTAATGTTTTCTGCTTTAACTTATGATCTTCAATATCTCTCTTTAGCTATTGCAGCGTCCAGCGATGCCTGTAACTCTTGCCCTCCCAGTCATGCCCAGATGTCGCTTCAATGGAAGTTGTCTCAATGAATTCCCAAAACCAATGCGAAATGCTTCTCTAAAATTGCCAAAAAGGAGGATGAATGTATTAGGATCAGTCAAAACCAAAACAAATTGCTAATAATTTCTCTTTGTATATATTTCCGTCAAATAGACATGTACATGTTCATGTACCAATGCCAATCGGCTATGCAAGGCAGCAATGCACCACTATTGCTTCAATTCTGGCGGCTACTTAATTAAATTACTATGCAAACCCAGAAATTGATTACAAAAGTCAATGAACTCGACGAAACCATATTTTTACAAAAAAACTTCGAATTAATTCACAAAATTTCTTCAGCCCTCTCTTATTTATTAAATATTGTTTTCCCATTCAAAATTTGAATATCAATATTCGCAGTAAGTATAGTTTTGGCTATTCAAACAGACCACACCGGCCATCATTATGGGGAATCAATAACTAAATTACTAACCAGACCATTGACCAATTGAATAAATTAATAATCAGCAATGAGTCAGCCCCCCTAAGCGTCATTACAAATTTGTTCATTCATAAAAACATAAAACTAGAGAGAAACAAAATTTGCCCAAAACAGCCAAAGAAAGAGAAAACCAGTCAAAACGACTAAACAGTCGGAATGTCTGAGAGGTCACATTGGGTTATGGTGATGCTGATGCTGATGCCAATGGCGTGCTACTTGAGAGTGATTTTATTGAATGCCATCGCCATGTGTCCTACTTTGTGGATTCGCCATGAGAATTTTAAGAGTCGCACTCTATTCATTCAATTGATTAAACGCTACGAGATGAATGAATTCAAATTTCGTTGATGATCTTCAACCAAATCAATAAAACGAGAAAATAATTCTTATGCCTATGGACTGGACACAGTATTATTTTTTTTTCCATATCTTAAAGGTATTCAAAAACTTTTAACTGCGTAACATAAAATGAAGAATGTGGCGCAATTTGATTCCCTTTGTTTTTTTTTTTTTTTTAGATTTATGGCTATGTCTAGCCAGTGAATAGCTATAGTTGGAATTGGAACTAAGATAATATCTTAGCTTTTTTTTTTTTAATTTTATGATATCAAAGACAAAATTTGTAGGTTATTTGAAAAACTAAACCAAAGTGTTACAAAACAACGACTAGCGTTTAGGTATGGATGATCCAAATGCTGACGACCCTAGTAAACGTAATGAGGACAATGTGCTTCGGACCTGGTCGTGGAATGTCTGGTCTTAAACACATCGCGTGCAGCCGACCTAGTGTATTGAGATATTTAACATTAAGTGAGATGGGATGGAAACTGTGTATTTACCACCGCGACTACTACAGGGAACAAGTTCAGCTTTTCTTTGGATGCATTAGACCCCACAGTCCCGGCTACTTTCACACAGTGGTGCGGCGTAGCATGGGAGTCAGCCGCGCGGGGCGGGAGAAAATGTTGTCGCCCTCATTTATGTATTTCAATTTAAAAGACTACAGTAGCTCTAAATGACTTTTCAGCAAGGTACAGTTATCATTATTGTATAATATACAGGTTACAAAATGTCTATAGCATCACACACCTCTTGCTCAATAGACAAGATAGCCAGATTGTTTAGCCTTGAAGTGCTCACAGCACTCCACACAAGTCTGGTTCCGGCTTCACTTATGGCCTAAAGAGACCTACCCGTACTGTAACCTAATTTGCAGGTGTTGTTTTACAATCACCCTTATTCTGAGTGGCGTTTTACTTTCATGACGTTTGTCGTTATTTAAGGCATTTCATTTTACAAGACTTATTCCATAACTTCAACGACAGGGTACGACGTCGTCGGTAAGTAGTTCACATCCATACTACTTATAAAATACAACGTCCGTCTGTTCGTTTCTCCATAACTCGAGAACCATTCGTCCGATTTTCATGATTCTTTTTCTGGTTTATAGATGTGTGGCCAACTTAGTCCGTAGGGTGGATGAGAATTGCTCAGGAGTAAAGGGTCGCGGGAAATAAGGGGGGTCTTACGAACCGTTGGCCGTATGAACTTAAAAGTTTGTATGTTGATAGATAAGTCAAAATTATTAGATGCCTTTCATAGTTTTTCAAAATTCGTCCTATAAAGGTTGAAAAAGGAGTGCAAACATTTCTATTTCGACCTTACTATGTATGGACTAACTCTGTATTTGGCAGATTTTAAAAATTATTTCAGCATTGTACCTACTGGCTACATCTTCCGGATCAGTATAGGTTACCTAGGGAGAGGATGACGGAAGGGAAAACGGGGGTATAGGGGCTATCTTCAAAACTACTCGGTCATTGCCGGAGTAGACTTCCGACATCCATGTTTTTCACATGGACAGCTATATGTTACATGTTCGCGTGTCAGCTGCAGTCGTAATTTGTTTATACTTTCGCCCACAAAAAAATAACATGTATAGTTTACAAAAGGCCATTGCGATAAAATATGTTGTAAGCTTAAAAAAGAGGAACAAATATAAACAAACGTGCATGACAAACGTATATGATAATTCAAATAAATTCTAATTTTGTTTAAGAGAACATAAACCGACGGGCGGAGCTACTTTTAACCCTTCAAAAGAATTTAATTTTATTCATTTATTTGAACAAATTAACGATTCAAGAAAAATTACAATCAATCACATTTCAATCGTTTTTCATTACTTGACGTTTACCAATCGTTAACGACAAAAATTAGAGTTTTTCTTGTCTTTTTTTGGCGTCCAACGCCTTACAAAATGACAGTGAACTTTCTCACATGACTTTCGTCCTACACTATTGGGCATGGGATCCACATAGCGTTTAACGACAACTGGCGTTCAACGACGAAAAAACGCCACTCGTAATTCTTAATTTAAATTGGCCAATCAGGCCAATCATCGTAGGTAAATGCCACTATTCATTGTATGAAGAAGTCTTCATACTCCCCCAACAGTGGTACCTGCCAAAGGATAAAACAATCGTTTAAAGGGTAAAAGGCTCGAATTGAAGTGAAGATGAGCACGGGAATGCAGTTATTGATTCATAACATAATCCGTGCTGACAATTTGGAAAGGTTAACTGCGCAGTAGCGCAGTGGTTAGTTAGTGTGCTGGACTACTGTGCGAGGGATCCCAGGTTCGATCCCCGGCAAAACACAAATTACATCTTAAGGTTTTTTCTACTGCGCCATCTCTCGCGAACTTCTGACAAACATCCGAGAGTACCTATGACTGTCCTGAGAAAGCTTCTCAATTCAGCCATTCGGAGTCGGCATAAAATTGTAGGTCCCTTCTATTCGTCCAAAAATAGAAACTCACACAAACGAATGGTTGCGAGAAGCAACTAGTTATTAGATAAGATACAAAAAAGCCTTACTGTGACTTGGCATCAGTACTATCTTAGTTGACATTTGATTTTTCAGCTGTTTTATTTCTCTCTTCAGAAACAAAATTTGCAGACAGTAAATTGTTTTTGTAAAATGGTAAATGACGAGAATACATGCCTTCGTATAGGCGCATAGGTAGGTATCTATTATATTAAAATATTTTACAAGTGAGAAGAAACATATTTATTTATTTTGTTGGAAAGTTCGTCAGTAACAGCAAGTTCCAGCCGTAGCAGAGAATTGCATGACGTAATGGATGTGCTTGCACTTTTATCGGAAAATTCAAGATCCAGCAGCGAATCAGTGGCAGTGCATTAAGGCCTTGCGTGCAGTCTATTCTCGTCTTTAATTTAAGCTCATTCATAAAGTAGTAAGTGATGAAAGTTTCGATTTTTCCAGTTGATTATTAGATCTGTTTTCTTCACATTAATGGAGAGGCCTTGTTGTGGACGCACAACCGTATAACCACTTTGCCTCTTGCCATTAGTGCAATGTTGTCAGCCTCGGCATATCCTGTCAAACAGCTCAAGTTTGTCTGTCTGCCTCTCAATGTGTGAGTCTACATTAACATTCCATAGTGTATGTGTAGGATTTTAAGTACACCTTCTTGCTGAATGCTTCTGATTACTCTTCTTCTAATTTTTAAAATGTCCATCTGAATTTGATTCGCCTTAGCCGAATTAGGCTGCCTAATTGCACTGTTTGACATCCAAAACATCTTTTTCATAACCATATCAACATTCAAAGATAAGTATTCCAAGTTTCTTAAATTAGCTCTTTGTATGCTTGTCACACGGACCAAGTCAAGTGTATAGTTGACTCTTCTGCTATAAATTGCTCTAAAAATAGCTCCCCGTCTGTTTAAAGTACCTATCCTTTGCCAACATCAAAATTAACAACACCAACTGCCATAAAATTCCAATTAAGTCAGCCTTGCAACTAACTCCAACAGGGCACCTCGCATATCATTTCCAGCCTCTGACTACATCGGCAGACCTGTAAAAAACAACAAAACTGAATCGAACAACACAAAATTTGTTTCCTAAATTTGTTTGCGACCATAAATGGAAGTGAGTATCGTGTAAAGAAGAAGAAGGAGGACAACAAATAAAAAATAAAGACTTTGTCAAGTAATTTCCGCAGCAAATCTGTCGACTCGCCGCCGAGAGCAGCACTCATCCCCCGCCAGCCCCATTAGCCGACTGAAAGTAACGAACATACTCGCGCTCGCGTAGACTTTGCCCGCGACAGATTGCACTTGATTGATCCAACGTTCAGGTATTCAGACATCAAAGTGATTGCACCTCAGTGCAACGCGAGTGACTTTCGAAAAAAAAACTGTCTTTTGCGTGGTCCGCTATTACCGTTCAAGGCGCACTTAAAACAAATAATAACTTAATTCTTGTGGCATAATAACACGCTACGCAGAATGCACACAGAATTCCGGACGGCGCGCATCATCAAATAAGAAGACGATGACGAACCCGAACGATTTCACGGCACCAGACTCGGCGATCAGCCTACACGACCTCATCATCAGCGGTATCCATATGTGGACCCTGGGATAGATGGATTGACGAATTAATCCCCTTTAAAGGATCATTAAAACGCCTACACGCATTCGCACATACACACACACACATGAGGAGGAGAGAGTGCTCGCTGACAGAAACTTGTCAGCGTGACAAACGTCAAACTGCTCGGACCTCAGAGCTGTCAACACGACAATACAATAGGAAACCAAGCCAACAAAAGTGCGGCCGGCGAAAAACATATCTCTCAACACAGCCCTCACTGAATTGCCCATTACCGTGAATTACCCTGTGGACGGTGCAATGAAGATTTATGAAGTGGACATGTCCACAAACACCTATAATTATAGGAAACACAAAACAAAAAAATAATTTCCAAGCGGGACGGAAACCTTATCCTCGCATCTAAATGCATGCGCGGATTGTAATTTAATAGCGCATCGTTTGTTTGTTTTTACCTGGATCCTGAATCGGCGGATAACAATCATAAGTCTCCCCCGGTCGAGGTCTCCGAGGAGGAGATTAATAAAACGATCAATGGATGCTGCGGTGATGATGGCAGTGGAGGTGCTCGTGGATGCTATATGACGACGGCGGCGGCGGCGCATGGTGCGTTCTTCATCGATGCTCTGAGTGGATGGGGGCTGCGGTGTCTATCGCCAAGAGAGGGTCACTGAATATAAAGAGTTCGTATGCGGATCAGATCCTGGCGCACACATCCAGATATAATTAATGTGCCCGTATGACCTGTGGGAGTTGGTAAATCACAGATTATGCGAGCAGACAGCAATGGCCGCCCCGTTACCTCCCTTCTTGTGGGGATTTTTTGTAAGCCCGCTTTGTTGTTGATTATTCTTGTTTTCCTGATGTTTCTTCGCACCATTGGCCATGTTTGATCGCGAGGTCGATGGATGGAGGTATTTTGTTCACATGCGACATTGGGAGAGGTGGCGCGTGGCCGTTATTGGGATAGGGACATTCAACATTTCGCTGTACTTTGTTTTCAGATGGTCGTCCATGATCGCCATGGGTGGGAATTTTTCAAGCTGCACTTAAGCTTAAGAGAGTTTCTGAACCAGATATACTGGTGAGAGCTGGGTTTTTGCATACCGGTATGATACGTTTGACCGTGAAACCTTAGCCCATATTCACAGAAGCCCGTGACAACCCGTTGCGTAAACCCTTCATTTGAGAAAAATCAGTGAACCAGGTGAAGGTGACTGATACAGTTTGCTTACATCCAGGTGACCGTTATTGCTTTTGGGAATAGCGGCTGACAAAGGGTGATTGAAACAGACTGTGTATTTAGTGGATTGAAGGGACACTACCTTATACGCAGGCATGCAACAAGGCTTGGCGTATTCTCAGAAGATTTTTGTATAAGTTGTTTGGACGAAGAGGAGGAGGAGACAATTCATCACTTCCTCTGCACCTGTCTGACACTCTCCCGAAAACGGAAACACGCCTAGACATTAGTAGCTTCAACAGAAGCTCAAACTGGTTCAACGACAAACATCGCAAGAGACCGTCAGAAATTTGTCGTCTACATCTGTCTTTATCTATTAAGGCACAAAGTGACAAAGAACAGAAACAGAAACAGAAACAGAAACCGAAAGAGAAACAGAAACAGAAACAGAAACAGAAACAAAAACAGAAACAGAAACAGAAACAGAAACAGAAACAGAAACAGAAACAGAAACAGAAACAGAAACAGAAACAGAAACAGAAACAGAAACAGAAACAGAAACAGAAACAGAAACAGAAACAGAAACAGAAACAGAAACAGAAACAGAAACAGAAACAGAAACAGAAACAGAAACAGAAACAGAAACAGAAACAGAAACAGAAACAGAAACAGAAACAGAAACAGAAACAGAAACAGAAACAGAAACAGAAACAGAAACAGAAACAGAAACAGAAACAGAAACAGAAACAGAAACAGAAACAGAAACAGAAACAGAAACAGAAACAGAAACAGAAACAGAAACAGAAACAGAAACAGAAACAGAAACAGAAACAGAAACAGAAACAGAAACAGAAACAGAAACAGAAACAGAAACAGAAACAGAAACAGAAACAGAAACAGAAACAGAAACAGAAACAGAAACAGAAACAGAAACAGAAACAGAAACAGAAACAGAAACAGAAACAGAAACAGAAACAGAAACAGAAACAGAAACAGAAACAGAAACAGAAACAGAAACAGAAACAGAAACAGAAACAGAAACAGAAACAGAAACAGAAACAGAAACAGAAACAGAAACAGAAACAGAAACAGAAACAGAAACAGAAACAGAAACAGAAACAGAAACAGAAACAGAAACAGAAACAGAAACAGAAACAGAAACAGAAACAGAAACAGAAACAGAAACAGAAACAGAAACAGAAACAGAAACAGAAACAGAAACAGAAACAGAAACAGAAACAGAAACAGAAACAGAAACAGAAACAGAAACAGAAACAGAAACAGAAACAGAAACAGAAACAGAAACAGAAACAGAAACAGAAACAGAAACAGAAACAGAAACAGAAACAGAAACAGAAACAGAAACAGAAACAGAAACAGAAACAGAAACAGAAACAGAAACAGAAACAGAAACAGAAACAGAAACAGAAACAGAAACAGAAACAGAAACAGAAACAGAAACAGAAACAGAAACAGAAACAGAAACAGAAACTGAAACTGAAACTGAAACAGAAACAGAAACAGAAACTGAAACTGAAACAGAAACAGAAACAGAAACAGAAACAGAAACAGAAACAGAATTTTTTTTCAGCAACACAATTTATCGACAGAAAAATGGCTGTTTTGACGACAGAACAACAGAAAGGCCAATTTATCGTGGGAGGGAGTTTTTTTTTTTTCGACTGCTAGACGAAAAAAAACGTTTTTAGTGGACATAATTTCATGATAGCGTTTGACAGAATAGACGACAGCCATAATTTTCTGAATCGGTTTCAGTTTTGTACCTAAGTGATCAACGTAAGCCGAACCAGAATTTACTACAGAACGAAAATATTTTGTCAAAAAAATGTTACGTATACGACTCAGTGGACCCACATTTCAAGCAATGTCGATAGAATTTAAATAAAAATACAAAGGACGCCTAAATGAGATACAAAACTTTAGAAGTGAAATGCCAGTGCACTGTAAATAATAACTTGACTTCATTCGAATGGACAATTTCGATCCGCGATCATGTGACTACATTATGCTGACTGGCACAACCCCATCGATTATTGGAGACTGCACATCGCCATCCTCATCTCAGAGAAACAAATCTCCACAATTCCTTCTACGACAATGCAACTACATACCTATAACCCCAGCGATGTGACTTGGGTGTTAAATTGCATATGTACCACTAAAAGACCCGCAGTTTGGATTTCTCTGCACCACACTTGCGGTGATTTATTTTGTTGGAACCCTTTATTAGTGCGAGTTATAGGATAGAAATAAATCAAACAACTTGTTCAACAAAATAAGGTACAAATCTTTATTTTTTGATGTAAAAACGTCTTCGACAATCGCCAAAAATGAACTGAGCTGTGGCAGCGGTTACATAAAGCTTCGCGTCTGTAAAATCATCAGATCATGCACATCAGATCATGCATGTAGGTATATACTTTATTGTTATCTCAACATGTGTATTATTGTTCTTATTTTCGGTAGCAAAAAGCTTTTGTAATTATATATTTCTAATGCGTTATATCTTTTATGTACATGTACAATGCTATGTTATGTTACAATGTTATAGGGTAATTATGTTCATGTTTGACTTAGTCTTAGTGTATAAGTATAATTCATGTTGTTGTTTTAATATTAATATTTTAAAGTATAATGTCATATGCATGTATGTATAGTGTATTTTAATATAATAATATAATATATATAACATAGGGTAGGGTATGCTCTGCATACATAACTCCTCCGCCCGTAGAATCAGGTGTGGCATCCGGTTGATGAAGGTGACACAGCTTAGTATTGTCGATAATGTTGGTTGATAAAGCTCGGCATTGGTGAGGGTGATGCTTATCTCGTATGTTGATAATGGAAGAATCGTAGTCGTTTAGTGTAGTTCGAAGAATATTTAGTACGAGAACTGTTTTACATGATGTTGAATGTCAGTTTGTTTGTAGTGTCATTCGCCCGTCAGTATATATATATATAATCGAGAAATTGAATAACTATTACTTTCGCTCTTTAGGGTAACGGGTGGATGGGATTTTTTTTTTTTTTTTGTAGGTAATATGTCTGAACAAATATTATAGATCTGTCAATAACTTTTCATGTTTGCGACTTAAGTTTACAAATACCATTTTTATTAAATTCTATACCTAGCCATAGTTCAAAGGAATTACCTATTTTCGTATGATCGGCAATGTTGTGATCTTCAATTTCATATTGGTGGGATTTTGTTTTAATTGGACTCTGAGATAGAAATAAGTCATATTTATTGCGAATAATATGCTACATCTAGTCTATTCAAAATGAAAACAATTAATATGTCACATTTGTCTGATATTATATTTAAGTTAAACTAAACCTAGATGCCTAATCCAATTGACTGTTTGGATTTTCGGTAGTATTACTATTTTCTGGGATAATCTCATTGCAGATTTTAAACTTTCGTTTCCTTTTTATTTTATTTTTATGTGATTTTCTATTTTTTGTTGTTATAACAACTACTTTTTTGTTTGATATTGCCTTCAACTTTTTAGCCCTAGGTGCTAGTTTGTTACGTCTATTATTGAATTCATATATTGTGTCGTTTTCATTAAATACTTGTGGTGTTTCCCTATTAATGTTCAGATTATCTATTATTTTTCTATTATGGTTTTCTATTTTTGTCTTTATTTTCTCATATAGCCTACTTTGGAAATCGTTCAATTTATTTATGTAGTCGTGTTCTGATTCAAATTGTATGTTCTTATTGAAATTAGGTGTCCTTCCTGTAAGTAGTTCCAATGGTGTTATGTTTGATTAGATAAATTAATAACTTCTACGTGACTGTACCAATCTATAGCCTTATAAATTCCTTCTGGTATTTTTAAAAATTGGTTTATAATAGTAGGCCGTATATAGATATCTCCATTCTCGATATCTACTGGAAGTGTAGCTATAATTTTTGAGTTTGGCAATACGTTGAAATTTTTTGACATAAAGTTAGGTTTAAACTGAAGTGGAATTGAGGCCTTGCTGGTTTCCAAAAGTTTATCTTTAAGGTTAATTGTTGCATGCAGATGTTTCATCGTCTCTAATCCTATTAAGCCGTCAAAATAGGAGTGAAACTTGAAGACTAAGAATTTAAACTCATCACCAGTATTAAATTCCTTAAATGCGGGAAGAGTAACTTGCTTGTTTAATTGGTGTTTATTAAATACAGTTGTTATTACAATTGGATCAATAATTTCATGGATATCAGGGTTAGTCAGCTCAGGATTGATAAAGTTTGCTGAAGCTCCTGTATCAATCAGAAACTTAAGTGTTTGTCCAGTACTAGATAATATATTAATATATGGGAGTACACCTGAACTGTGCTTGTTTATATCAATGAATCCTACTTGTTGTCCGAGGCAGTTAATTGAAAATTTGTGTCATCTATTTGATAGTTACCCTCGTCACAGAAGTTGAATGTTTCTTCTGGAATATTTTGATTTACAGGAATGTAATGATCAAGCTCTGAATAGTACAACGGTTCTGGGTTGAATGGAATGTAATTTGAATGATTCATGGAGGTTGTTTGATTATGATAATAATCGGACGGATCAGTGTGGAAATTATGAACTTCTCTGATAGCATAATTACTGTTAGGTGCTGTATTGTTGTTGACAAAAGCATTGTTGTTTTGTCTATTGTATGAAGACGCTCCTCTGAGATTTGTTTGTTGAGTTCTCATGCTGCGTGTGTTCCCACTAGAAATATCCATTGGAGTGGGGGTAGGTTGTGGGGGATTCATTGGTCTGGGTATGAGTACATTTTGATTTTGGTTAATAGTTTGGGGAAACCGATTAACATATGGATTTGTCAAGTGCTGATTTTGTGAATGCTGGTTATAGATGTTAGGTCCGAGAGGAAAATTATTATTGTTTGGAAGAATCGGTTGCATATTTGCTCTGTTCATGTATACATTTGGTCTTTGATTAAAAGAATTGGTATTTTGACTGAATGTGTATGGGTGCTGGTTTGCTTGCTGTGTGAATTGTTGTCTAAATTGTCTAACATTGGGACTAGGATCAGAATATCGCATGTAGTATGAATTTTGCTCTTTAATGCAGAAATTGAATGCTTCCTGGAGTGTGTTAGGTCTCATAGATCTTATCGTTGACCCAAGCGGTTCCCTTAAACCGACTAAGAATGTGTTGAGACACATTTCTGAATAAAGCCTACTTTTAGCCAAAACAATATTCGAGTCGGTCTCGTGTATGTGTAAATGATTGTTTAAAGTTGATGATACTTCAACTATTTTAGAGTAAAATTTCTCAATGGTATCGGTTGCTTGTTTAATAGAATGAAGGTCTCTTATAAGAGACGTTTCATTTCGCTTGTCTGAGTAATGCAATATTAGGTTTGTTTTTATTTGGGTCCAATCTAGTGGTGTTCCAAACATGTTTAGAACCTCATTCGCTTGCCCTGTCACCTTATTTCGTATGGCTCTCATTATAATACGAGCATACGGTGTATTTGTGACTGATTCCATAAGCCCTAAGATCTCTTCAACATTATTTAGAAAATCGTAAAGTAATCTATGATTACCATCAAATTGAGGAAGATCTTTTATGGCGTCCGGAATCTTAAGTGCAGTAAAAATATTATTAACGTCTTCTAAATTAATTTTATTTGCTCTATTACTAACGTTACTATCTATGCCTATATTTATATTATTGTTATTAACTAAATTACTATTTAATAAACTACTGTAATTAGAAGCTAAGTTATTACTTGTACCTATCGCTCCGTTTACATCAGAACCGCTAGCTTCTAGATTGATATTCGCATAAATATTACCTAGTCCTACACCAGAAGGTCCGTTACTTCCACTAACATTAGAGGTACCACTGTTTCCCTCCATTTTTAAGCCTGTAATATGTAATTCTTCCTCACTACCGCTAGGTATATAGTATGGCTTATATGTAAAAGATTTTGGTTTTTTTTCTCTATGATTCTTATTCGACATATACACTCATATAAATTATGGAAAAAGGATGGGAATTAGGGATTGAGCTACTAATAATGTTTCGCAATTTCTCGACTTACATATGTACCGCTGGGAAATTTGATGCAGGATCTAGTTGTTGGTAGTCTTATGGTAAAGCTTTTGAAAGATTCTCCTGGGCCAATGAATTAAAATTCTCCACTGCTGAGGTGTGCCCTGGTCCTTGTAATTTATGTGGATTCACGAAACACCAATATTCTTTTGATGCGAGGCTCACGCACAATAAAGTCAGAGTTAATCACTGAATCTTTGATGCAATCTTCACTTGCACTATCACCAATATGCTCTTGATGTGGTTTTTGATTACAGAGATGACTTAATGTTCTAGTTTTTTAGTTAGTGATTATTATACGCGACCTCCGAATTCACACAAAACGCCGACTGCGCCAGTTATAGGATAGAAATAAATCAAACAACTTGTTCAACAAAATAAGGTACAAATCTTTATTTTTTGATGTAAAAACGTCTTCGACAATCGCCAAAAATGAACTGAGCTGTGGCAGCGGTTACATAAAGCTTCGCGTCTGTAAAATCATCAGATCATGCACATCAGATCATGCATGTAGGTATATACTTTATTGTTATCTCAACATGTGTATTATTGTTCTTATTTTCGGTAGCAAAAAGCTTTTGTAATTATATATTTCTAATGCGTTATATCTTTTATGTACATGTACAATGCTATGTTATGTTACAATGTTATAGGGTAATTATGTTCATGTTTGACTTAGTCTTAGTGTATAAGTATAATTCATGTTGTTGTTTTAATATTAATATTTTAAAGTATAATGTCATATGCATGTATGTATAGTGTATTTTAATATAATAATATAATATATATAACATAGGGTAGGGTATGCTCTGCATACATAACTTGCGCTTGCAGGATCACATAACATAATAATTACGATCACTCATATCGGAACCGTACGTAAATCACTATCAACGGAACACATAGACTAAAGCCCGACTCACTCACTGGTTGTCTCACATTAGACAAATTACTGATTGGAACTCATTGGACAAATATTGATTGGGCTTGGATTCGGGGGCCCGTCACATAACCCCAAATGTTGGAAGAAATATGTCAAACAAGTCCACAAAAGGAACCGACCCCAAATAAATTATTACCTGGGCCAACCCCCTGCCAGAGCCATAGATGAGTTCCATCGATCGGCCTCCATTCCAGTATAAATTGGCAATTATTAATCAAGTGTGCCCCCAGACTGGGCGCAATCTAGCAATCGGACACCAGTGCCACTGCCATTAGTAGTCACCGTCTCTTAGTCATCAGAAATCAATTTCACAACTTGGCTTCGAATGGAATCCCGTATGTGGAGCAAGCGTGCCACCGACGGCCGGCCGGAGATACAGTCAGAGACACTGTACACGGCGAGCTGATGCTGAAGTAGCAGCAGCATTTTGTCTGAAATCGGAGCGCCACGCCACGCGAGTATGTGCTCATAATTCACTGTTAATCGGTAATTGCTGTCGTCCCGAAACGTTGCATAGATGGTTAACTGGAAGCCACTGTGGGACACTGTCGAACCGCTGATCAGGCCATTTAATTCGATGTAGCAATAATTAATACTCGCAACCCATTTGCACCTAGCGATGAATACCCCATCGGGAGCTATATATAGTTGCAGGAGCTGCCGCAGCCAGATCTGTGCAGCCCCAATAGAGGCAGCATCAGCGTGACACGTTTTCCGCAACGGTTTTGCTGATTGTGTGGCCGATCCGAATCGGCAGCATGTCAGAGCCGATCGATTGGAACGATATGAAAGAGTGGCCTCTTTATAATTTCAACTATGTATGTGGATCGATTTGGAAATGCCATTAAGTTGGGTTAGATGGGTCCTGGAGGTAGGCTCGCAGTGTGGAACTTTTATGCAAATAAAATGGTCATTAAAGAGAGGTGTCGCCTGCAGTTGGTGCAAATGTGTATCGGGCGTGGTGCATGCAGACGCAGACGAAGTTCCAATTTCGGGTGGCCAGAATTTATGAAAACAAATTTTTTTTGATTGCGTTTTGGAGTGCGTATAGTGTTGCAAATCTATACATATAATAAAACTGTAGGAATTTTCTTTGGCTGTTAAAAACCCGAAAGCTACTGGACAGATTTCGATGAAACTTTTTTAAAATATTCCTTAAGACTGTGAGACTGCTATAGGCTATGACGTTTATAGCCACGTCCTTAGGAACAGTTTTTAGCCAAAATGTATTTTTGGAAGTGAAAATATATACATACACATATACCTTGCTACAATTGGATGTTTATACTTTTGCGATCGTGCGACAGGACAAATAAAAACAAAACAACACTAGCATACGTATACCTCTCATTCGAGAAGGGTTGATTTGTTTTCGCAGTGAGTGCTGTGGTCAGTTGTACATGTAGTTTGGTTTATGATTGTATGCCCGATGCCAGATGCGGATGGGGTGCGTGCTGGAGTATGGCATGGGGTATATTAATAATCTTCATAAGAGAAGAGACGTATAATACAAAACAGGTAACTAAATTTCATTTGATATGTGGTATTGTAACAGTGTATGGTTGGGGTAGCTAATTGTTTGGATTCCTTAAAAAGAGGAAAGGAAATGCAGTATTATAAACAAGTAGCGATCGATTTCTTCACGAAAAATAATTGAATTTTTACTTTTTAATGTAATTCTAGTGAATGATTTTACATTTACAAAAAATTCATATTTGTGTACGTCAAACTTCCACAACTCGAATTTATTTTCTTTCATTAAGAGAGCTGGACTTATGGAAGTTCCACTACATTTGTTACTAACGATAAATATTTATAGTCATAGCCATAGGTCATAATTATTTTCATCATATAAGAGATGATAATTTCTGCATTTACATGTACTACCTACAAAATTAATAAGAATTCAATTATTCTGAATCTTTAAGAACATTCGAATTCATTAAAGGCAACATTTTATTTGTTGCAATAAAAGTTGTAACAGCTTCCACTTACAGAAACCCCATCTGTAGTTGCTAAATTAATGCAATATTTTCATTATACTAAATACATATATTACGGCTTTTAGTTTTTAGAAAATTTACCCGTTAAAAGCCGCACTAATATTGGTTAAATATTAATATATAATATTCTGTCCTATCGAGTTATCCGTCGGAACGGAAAAATCTCCGATTTCATACATTCTTCCGAAATCCGAACAGCTTTTCGGAACATTGCTTCGACATTATTATGTAATGCATACCGGGCGGCATATACGCTGCAGTGCAGTCCGATCAAGTGTGCTTTTGACTGATATTTTTCACAGCTTCATACGAATTTATTCCGATATGCTCCGACAGAGAGAAAAATGGTTGCGGAATTTTTTTACGATTTGCACTTTTGCAGTTAAGTATCTATTGATGAATGAAGGCAATAAAAAAAAATCAAAACATTTTAGCAAACTAGTCGTTTATATTTTTTTTTGTTGAATTTTGTGTTTCCAGGGCAAAAGCAAAGAAAACAACAAGCACCTAATAGGATAACCCCGATGTAGGACGACACAACATCATGTCATATCGATACGTATCGTCGCATTTTTCCGAAAACGGATACCTCGAATGTAATTTGAGCTAATTTCTGTTATCTCATATTGCTGCATTTTGAAAAGCTTCATTCATGTCCTTATGTTATGTAGTTGGAAAAAAAAAGATCGATTCGAGACTTCTTTATTCAATATGTATTGCCAACAGTTTTTTGTGAGTGCATAACTGCATATTATGTTGTCTAGGTATAGTAATAAAAATAAAAAGGGTTTAAGTTAAATTGTGAATTTACCCAATAGCCAATGTATGAAATGGTGCTAAATGTTGATTAAAAGTGATTTTTCAAAATTGCTTGTCCTGTAACAGAAGGAGTTTTGGAAAATTGATGTCCTCGCGGTTGTAAAGTGTACTGTATGGGTTATGTGCGTTAGCTGCCTGTCTTGTGGGCGCCCAAAAGTTTCATTTCGAGGGATAATGTCCTTGAGTTCATCGGAACATCTACCATCGAAGTATCTATAAAACAAGCAAAGGTCAGCGACTTTTCTTCTGTGCACCAATAGTTGTAGATTCGATGTGAGTGTAGGGTCTCCAATATGTCGAACTGCTCGTCTCCGTATGCTGTCAAGTAGGTTAAGTGAATGTTTTACTTTACTGCCCAGTCCGATTGATTTCAGTGTGCAGCTAACTTATAAAAAAGTTTCATCAAAATCGGATCATAAAGACCGAAGATATGAGGTAATTAAAAAGAGCTAGATTTGAACCACAGAATTTTTGCTCTTTACTTCCAAGGCCACGGGCAAATATTTTGCATTTAAACATTATTTTTACTGACTTAACACATTTAATTGTTTACAAAAATCGCATAAAAAGTGAGATACGTATGGGGGGGGGGGCATGCAATCCCCCTGCTTGTGGTCACTGTAGGACTTGGAGTGGGTGAAAGGTTGCATATATGCATGATACGGGTTGACGCCTTGTCGGGGCGAAAGGGCTTGTAGTAAGTCTCGAGACATGTG
Source organism: Cheilosia soror (assembly GCA_949372485.1). Lineage (NCBI taxonomy): Eukaryota > Metazoa > Arthropoda > Insecta > Diptera > Syrphidae > Cheilosia > Cheilosia soror. The sequence goes on from OX443561.1 coordinate 40,630,277, forward strand.
GGAGGCGCAAACAACAGAAGGTCGATCGCAAGATCACCCCACTGAGTGAGTTGCAGCCAATCAATTGTCTCTGGATTGAAACTAAGATCAACCCCACCTTTAGTTGAGGTGTCCGGGGAGTAAACCCCAGCAAAAATCCCACTTAAGCCAAGGTGTTGAGGTACCCGTGCCGATGGCTGCATGGTCAGCAGGTGGTTAAAAATGCAGATCGCTAACGGTCCCCTCCGATGCCCAGGCAAGGTCGGTTGATTCTTATGCCTTGTCCCGGTATGTCGGCTCTGCCGGGATCGACAGTTCTTTCCGGACATACTCGTGGGAACAAAATAGATCCAAACATAAAAAACAAAAAGGATGAAGGGAGAAAGGGTGCGATAAGTACCGAAAGTGAGACGGTGGCCGACACAATACCCGTGGAGCCATACGACCTCACAAAAATACAGGAGGCTCTGGAAGCCGGAACCACAGACGAGGAGATCTCGAAAGAGGAGGAAGAGAGGCTCTTGGTCGAACCCTCGGACGAGAAAACCCGCAAAGAAAAGACGAAGGAAAGAAAGGTATCCCCAGGTCTACTAAGAAAAAGGGAATACTTAAAGGCCAAACACATCTATGGCATCCTCGTCGCGAAGGAGAAGAGCTCCCTTACAGAGAAAGAACGAGCCTCACTGGAATGGGCCAGAGACACCATTGCGAAGGACGCTCTTACGAGGCCTGAGCCGGTAAGACCGCCAGCCGCAAAGATGGTGTCCAAGAGAGGTGGCCCCAAAGAGAAAGCCGACGGCGCGAAACGGTCAAGGGACGATGTCGCTAAGACAGACCCCAAGGCCCAACGCAGCCACCCAGCGAAGGGGGAGACTAGGACGAAGCAGAGGGTGACCGACGAAAAGCCGGGCCCGAGCGGACTCCGACGGAAACCCGCTACTGAAGGGCGCAAAGATGAGCTAGCCGCGAAGAGATTGAGGTCGCCAGAAGACGCCCCCAATGCTCCGAAGAAGGCTAAGCGTAATGAGCCGAACACGGGGAGCCCCAGAAGAACACCCGCGTGGGGAACCGGACCAACCGGGAAGTATAGCGAGGTAACCAAGAACCCGCTGCAGCTAGCTGTGGTAGACTCGAGGAAACCTAGTGGACAATATTCTGTGGAGTGTGGAAAGATCATCGAGAACACGCTGGGTGTTGCGATTATCTCCCACATTCGAGCGAAGACAGATGCAAAGGTCCCCGCTTATGGAAAAATGAGATGGTCCAAAGGCATCACTTATATTGACTGCAAGGACCAGGTATCAAATGATCAAATCAAATCATACGCAGACGATGTAGTAATTCTAGTCCCAGGTAAGTTCACTCCAGTCCTCAGCGAACGACTTAGTTACGCGCTCTTATTAGTTAACAACTGGGTCGAGGGGCGCGGACTGGGCGTGAATCCATCGAAGACAGAAATCATGCTGTTTACGAGAAGAAGGGTGATCCATGCCTTTAATCCACCAAGGATGGGTGGGGTGTATCTAAAAATATCAAAAACAGCGAGATACCTGGGCATAATCCTGGATTCCAAGCTCAGCTGGAAGGAAAACATAGAGGATCGCATCAAAAAAGCATACGTGGCACTATATGCCTGTAGAAGAGCATTCGGCAACACATGGGGTTTCAGGCCGCACGTGGTACACTGGCTGTACACAGCAATAGTGCGGCCCATCCTGACATATGGTGCAATCGTGTGGTGGAAGGCCACGGAGAAAAAGTACCATCTCGCAAGCCTCACTAAAGTCCAAAGGGCGGCATGCATTGGGATAACAGGTTCACTACGAACAACACCCACCGCAGCGATGGAGGTGATGCTAAACCTCACCCCTTTGGATATTTACTGCAGCAGTAAGGCGGTAAAAAGTGCAATCAGATTAAGAGAGTCTGGAATATGGTCATCCAAACCCTATGGACACGCCTCCATCGAAACCCAATGGAGCGCGGCGAAGGAGAAGAGAACCACAGACTATATGCCGCCCACTCTCGTTTTTGAAAGGAGATTCACAACCAGAATTCCGGACAGAAGCGAATGGGAGCACAAAGCAGTTACAGAAGTAGAGGAGATAGCCCTATATACCGACGGTTCAAAGATGGATGTCGGCACAGGAGCGGGTATCTTCAGTGAAACACTTAACCTGCGAGAATCATTTCGAATCAACGATGACTGTAGTGTGTTTCAAGCGGAAATTGCTGCTATAACCCTAGCGGCAAATGACCTAAAGAGACGACACATTGCCAACAAACAGATCACTATATACTCTGACAGCCAAGCGGCCATAAAAGCCATGGAGTCAGTCGTGGTGAAGTCAAGGGCAGTAAGTCAATGCAAGAAATACCTGGACGAAATATCACAAGCCAACACGGTGACCCTATGCTGGGTACCAGGGCATATGGATATTCCGGGAAATGAACAGGCGGCGGATGAGATTGCAAGAAACGGGTCAAAAATGCACGCATCAATGGCCCTAGAATCTGTAAGAACTCCGCTAAGCACGCTTTCTAGGAAGGTTGATATTGAAGCCTTGAGTAGAACAAACCTACGTTGGAACAATCTCAGCACCTGCAGGCATGCAAAGGAATTATGGCCTGAAGTAAACAAAAAGAGATCCAAATTCTTGATCGGACTGAACCGCAAGGATATTCGCATACTCACGGGGGTCATTACTGGACACTGTGCGATAGGCGTACACGCAGGAAGGCTGGGCATACTGCATAATGACTTTTGCAGAAGCTGCAGAGACGTAGAAGAAATAGAATCCGTTCGCCATCTGCTTTGCGAATGCCCAGCCCTTAAAAACAGTAGACAGAGGACTCTCAAGAGTTTCTTCTTCGATGAACTAGAAGATCTGGAGAATGTTGATCTTAAGGAACTCCTGAGATTCATACTCAAATCGGGGTGGTTCCAATAGGTAAACAAACTTCACACCCTTCGGTTACTCTTAGAACAAACTTGGGAATCTGGATACATGAGCTAGGAACACCTGTGATTACTACTAAATCTAGGCGATCCAAATAAAGCGGTAATTTCTTTGTCTCCAACAGGTATGCAATGGAAGGTTCCCGTGACTGGACACAATGGACCCAACGGATGGTCTATGTGAAGCTGTGGCAACCGCCACAAGAGCATCCAATTACCTAACCTAACCTAACCTATGCGTTTTTTTTCTCAATTATTTTATATTTCCGGTGGTTATGATCCGATTTTGATGAAACTTTTTTTATAAGTTAACTGCACATTTAGGGAATATAAAAAAAATATTTTACAAAAATTGGACACTTCATTTCTGAGATTTTGGTACTAATTTATATGGTATTTTTTGAACTTTGGGGGCGTGACACGCCCAAACGGTAAGAGACCGCCAACTTTTTTTTTTGCAGATTTGAGCTCAGCGCATTAAAGTCAATCGGAATAAAGAAAAAAAATGTATTTTTTTCGAATGGGCAGTAAAGTAAAATCTAGCCGGCCTTGTTACTTGATGTTTTGTTGGTTATTGTCGGGTGCTTTTGTGTGCAGTCAATAGCGTTTGTGTCGTGTGACAGAAATTTGATGATGACGACCAAGACTAAACACAAATCACAAATCCTGTAAAAAATACTGAAGCTATTGAAAGTTTCGATAAGTTATCGCATGGACTGAGTCCAACACAACTGATTATGCTGGGGCTGGCATACTAGCATGACGAAGTCTACGCGAAAAAGCGGTCAAAAAGTCAATTTCTGAACGCAAGAAGGAAACATTTATTTCCGAATTTTGCAATAAACATACGTATATTTCTATGTATTTTCATTTGAGCAAATAAAATAATTTAAAAAAATGTCAACCTTGTTATAGTGAACAATCTGAATACAGTTAACAGGCCTTGCAAAAAATAGTTAACTATATCCATACACGACTGTATATGGATCCAGAGCTAACTTCACAGGAACACTCTCGGGCTTATACGGAAAAGTTTCACCTCAATCAGTTGAGTTGTTTCGGAGTCCTTAGCATACGCTACATAAATTGTATTTTCTTTGGGGACGCGTTTGGTCGTATACTAATAAATGGATCTTTAATTGACTTCTCTGTTATGTGAGGAAAAGCCTTTACCACTTCAAGTTTAACCCTAATTAACTAAACTTAATTTGGAGTCACACAGTAACTAATCATTCGCCTTATTTATTTTTTTATGACGTCATTATTAATCTATAAAAATGAATGTCTGTCTGTATTTCCTGTATAGAATCGTAAAGTATGCATTTGATCATGTGATGATATTTAGCAAAGTTGTTGTGCATGAGCCCACGAAGGTTTCTGAGTTAGTATGGTCAAAATTGGACAAAGGAGCGTGGCACCTCCCATACAAAAAATGCATTCAAAATCCTAAATCTCGAAAACCAGCGAATCGATTGAGCTCAATCTTACAGATAATCTTATGTATTGCCCAGGAGCATTTCTGTGAAGATTAGTCAAAATTGGACAAAGGGGCGTGGCACCTCCCATACAAAAAATGTATTCAAAATCTTGTATCTCGAAAACATAATCTTGGATTTTGGCCCCAGAGTATTTCTTTAAAGATTGGTCAAAATTGGACAAAGGGGCGTGGCAACTTCTCTTATACCTTCTATACAAAAAACATCTTCTATGGGCTGAAACTCGATGGCGTTATATCTCGATAACCGCTGGGCCGATTTGCATTATACTTTTTTTGTTTTGTTTGTACATATTGCCGTATTTCAGGTTTATGCAGAAAGAAATTTCCGGCAAGTCGATTTATTATCATTTCTCGCATTTTACGAAATAACACTATTATCTAAGACCTAAACAATACAATTCCTGTGCACGGGCAAAGCCGGGCGGGTACAGCTTCTTCGACCGTCTTGGAATTGGAAGCCGAAATGCATTGTCCTGAAAGTCAATAATATTGTCTAGGCAATACAATTTCTGGATAAATAAAAAATGTTGTGTACCACAGAGCATTACAATAAAAACAGTTTGTCTATTTAACTATTTTGCACTACGAAGTGTGCACGGCACGGGCTCACTAGTTATTTAATAAATACATAAATCGAAGTATATTTTTCTATATTAAATGATATATAAATTTATATTGTGTGCTCTCCATTAATGCCCTTGTTGCAGTACCAATATTGGGTCTTTGTCAGCGTGTGTACTTAGCTGATCTAAAAGAGAATATTTTGGGATTTATCGACCGCTACTTACGACGTACTTTGGTTTATTTGACCAATCTTCACAGAAATACTTCTGGGTCAATGCCTAAGATTGTATGTAAATTTGAACTCAATCGATTCTGTGGTTTTCGAATTATAGGATTTTGGATGTATTTTTTGTATAGGAGGTGCCACGCCCCTGTAACTCATGAACCAGTACATATACAAAGACCTTATATCTACACATATAAACCATGGTATTAACTTCACCTTTCACGGTAAGAGTAATCAACCTGGGAATAATAGCGTCAAAATGACGTTTAATCGTCAAAAAATATGGAATCGCTGACTGAACCACTGAACCTGTGACCACTTGGTCAGTAGTACATCACACTTCACACTCTGGTTGCCACAATTAGCTAGTTCCTTAACATTTGTCTGACTCCACTTACATATATCCAAATCCTCTACAACCACCGCCTACTCCATGTTCATTAACTTTTGACATGTGATTTGTCCAAAGCCATCCAATCGATTTGCCAATTACATTTTAGTGAGTAATTAGCCAAACCTATTATTCAAAGTTTAATTGAACACAATTTTCCTCGACCAAAAAGGTCAACAAACATCTGTTGCTATATTGATTACCCTGAAAAGGAAATGCTACAAACCTACGCGTGTACATAGTACTGAATATCCATCCTCAAGCGGTAGTGGGCAGCAAACAACAACAGGAAGCCACTGAGCAGACTACAGCTGCAGCATCACGACGACTACCAAATGCAGACATACAATATACCAGTAACCCACTGTCCGCAGTACGGGCGGGTATATTTGAAATTTTGCCCACAATCAAGGCCTTGACACACAATACCCTTTGCTGATGGCCCCCCCTCCTCGCCCACCCATATGAGCGTATTTCATCTAATTAGCTTTGCAAGTCGCCTCAGCCACTCACATGCCACTGGGCCACTCCACTCCATTGGGCATCAATAAAAATGCCTCAGCGAGCATAAAGTCCAAGCCTAATAGTGCGCTTAACGCTAATAGGACGACTTTGCGGGATCAAATGTGGTAGTTAGTATGGTAGCGGCTACAGCCATCATCCGTTGCTCGGTTCTTCTGAAAGGTCAGGACTTTTGCGCGCTTGTGAATGTGATGTGTGCGAACCTGAATCATAGTAGACCAGCACAGGCGGTTCCGTATAGAAGACAGCTACTAGCTATCAACGCCGCGCAGCGCATACGTGATATTTCGTGACTTCAGCTGGCCAAATCAAGAGATTTTCCAGCTTTTCAGTCGTGCGGCAGCTACAGCAGCGGATTACCTCTGCGCGGCCATGGCTTGGAAGGCATTTATATTGATCGCGTATAAAGCAGCAAAGATCATTAGTTCGCCGAACGTTTTACTGTAATGAGTTGGAGTAAGTAAGTGGACGTGTGTGTGTCTGTGTGTATGCGAAGTTTGTTTTTAATTTGTGGAAGCTAGAGGTAGGCGCACGCACGATTGCCCCTAGGAAAAGGATTCTGAGTGGTTTTGCAACAGTTCATGTGCAACAGATGCACGACGATCTGACTCATCGAATGTATATTTGACGCAAGCAAGACAATAAAGTGAAGGCTTTATCGGAATTACGTTGACAAAGGATACGGTAGTCGCTATCAATGATAAATTTCAGTATGTATATTTTGTAAGCATTACAGGCCAGGTTGTCATTACCATTTCGAACTTTTCGCTAGGCTGTCAAGCGAGAGAAAGGTTTTTTTTTTAACACGAATATGGTTATGCGCGTAGATAAACCTAGGTCTGACATGGGCCTTTAGCGATCAATATAAATTTGAGAAAGAAGGCTGATGGTTCTAGGCTAGATCAGTATCACTCGCACGATTCAAAAATACTGGTGTTTTGACAGAAATCGCTGCAGTATCTCAGCCCTTCAAAGACACTCAAAATCGGCAGCAGTTCTACTGATGCATAGAGACTCTGCATAGGTTTTTTGTTAAAATATTTAACGAGAAGAAAAAAAAAACTCCTAAAAATACCCTAAATGTTCGATAACCCTTTTCCCTTCTGCTGAAACCATTTCTTTGTGTAAAATAACGACTTTATACTTCAGTTAATATTTAGTTTTTATGTTTGTTTTATTTGTTTGAAAAATATGCCTTGTTCAATTTTGAAATTCTTTCGATTTGAAAAATTCACCCCTATCGCGAATAATATTTCCCCCAGAATGTTTCCCATTCAGCAATTCGATTTACATTGCTGACAATGGAAAAAATTCCATCGGAATTTATTCGCGATACCCCTAATTATAAAAAGAAAGCCGATCAAAAGGAGAATATTTTTATATTGCTGAAAGAAAAAAGAAATGGTTTCAGCAGAAGGGAAAAGGGTTATCGAACAACTCCAGTAATGCGTTTCACCCCGATGTGGTGGGTGGGCTCATCAGTAGACGACTACCACATCTGATCTAGACGCATTGTTTGCTCGATTTTCACCGAGACTAATGATTTTTCAATCAGCAAGTGACTGTGAATCATACCTCAAGACGAATCTTTGGTTCAAAGACTATCGCCGAGAGGATTTGTTTTTTTGCCCAGGGCCTGGCTTTTTTCTTACAGCAATATAAAAATATTCTCCTTTTGATCGGCTTTCTTTTTATAATTTTTCAAATCGAATGAATTTCAAAATTGAACAAGGCATATTTTTCAAACAAATAAAACAAACATAAAAACTAAATATTAACTGAAGTATAAAGTCGTTATTTTACACTAAAGTAGGGTCCAAAATAAACTCCTTCACTACTAGAAAAGCGCCAAAAAAAAAAAAAAAAAAAAAAAAAACACCCAAAATACACCACAGAAAAAACTGCCAAAAAAGAAAACGCGAGTAAAGCCCCGATAAGCACAGTCGAGAAATTTCCTGAAAAATACCCTAAAATAGGGCAGAAAAACGCTATAAAAAAAGCGGACAAAACGCATCGAAAATCACCCCAGAAAACGCCTCGAAAAAGCAAAAAAACACCTAACAACGTATCCAAAAAATGGAAAAGTATTCTAAAATGGACCCAAAAACTTCCAGAAGACCGCTATGAAAATCGACCAAACACTACCCGAAAAATGCCCGAAACACCTCGAAAATTCTCCTAAAAGCTGCTCGAAACACGTTTCCTTACATACGCCAAATATATCTACATTGTAAAAAAAAGTCTTAAAATGCTCATATTCGAAAAAAGCCAAGATACACATTTCCAAAAACTGGCCGAAAAGTAACCAAAAAACGATCAATATATAGATCATCAAAAACTAAAAAAACTAAAAATTGAAACTAAAAGCCTCAAAATTTCCCTAAACATTGTGTGAAAAAAGCCTCAATAAAAGCCCCAAAAAAAAGGCCGGAAACGCCATACAAAAAGACTTCTTGAAAATCATTCCAAAAATGCGTAAAAAAAAATTAGCTAGCCAAAAAAATACCCCTAATAAGTAACTTTTTTAAGGTTTCTATAAGAAGGATGCGCAGTAGCGCAGTCGTGGTTAGTGTGCTGGACTACTGTGCGAGGGATGCCAGGTTCGATCCCCGGAAAAAAACACAAATTACATCTTAAAGTTTTTTCTACTGCGCCACCTCTCGCGAACGTCTGACAAACATCCGAGAGTATGACTATCATGAAAAAGCTTCTCAATTTAGCCGTTCGGACTCGGCAGAAAATTGTAGGTCCCTTCCATTCGTCAAAAAAAATAAAAACTCACACAAAACGAATGGTTGCGATAAGCATATTTTTTTATTTATTTTATAAGAAGGATGCTTGACTTTTGGAGTGAGTGGGTACTTTGAGGATGAATGTAGCCCTCACTATTTTCTATCTACATATCTGGAATATCATGACAGGACTGTAACGCAAATGAACGCCCATTATTCTACAATACCATAAGAGAGCGAATGGATTCGTCCCATTCACTTCATGACTCCCACTGACTTGACTTGTTGGGGATAGGGTTAAAAGCAGTAAACGACTTTTTAACCTCAGTTACCTTAAATGATCGAACATGTTTTGAGATGCCAATTAAAAACCAGTAAGACAATTATCTTCGACTATGCCGAAGCTCAAATACCCGGTACTGTATTATTGTAAAAATAAACCAGTAAGACAATTATCTTCGACTATGCCGAAGCTCAAATACCCGGTACTGTATTATTGTAAAAATAAAAAAAAATATTTTAGTACTAAAAAAATATATATTTGTATGGGAGGTATGGGTAGTTTTTATTCGATCAAGCTCATTTTTTGTCAAAAAATTTAAAATATTATTAAAACAATATGTGCAAAGTTTAAACTTGCTATCTTTATTGTAGCTATTTAAATTTAATTTTTAACATAAAAGATATATAAATCCGATATTTTTGTATGGGAGGTAGTAGTAGTTTTCATCCGATCTTGCTCATCTTCGAACTTAGCCTCAGTTTGGTGGATAAAAGCTTACGTACCAAATTTCAAGTCGATAGCTCTTAAATTACGGCCGTAATCGTGCGGACGGACAGACGGACAGACGGACAGACGGACAGACGGACAGACAGACGGACATCGCTAGATCGTCTAAGAAAGTGATGCTGATCAATAATATATATAGTTTGTCATACCTACAACGCCTCCTTATGTGCGTTACAAATGGAATGCCAAAGTGAATATACCCTCGCCACAGTGTGGTACCGGGTATAAAAATTATAATCCAAATGAATGATGAGATTACCTGACTGCATCAATGGAAGTCATTTCCATATGTAATTGTTGTGACCACTCTTGCTTTACATAGTCGGTCCATATTCATGCGATTAATGCAGAGATAACAGCTGATGTCAAATGCATGTCCATGCAATCATGGAGCCGGTAGAACAACTTCATATTTTAGCAGAACTTATTCATAAGGCAACTAACTAACTGCTCTTTCTCCGATAATAATTTTTATTTATCAGGCAATTGTCAACGCTACCAACGACTCACCGCCTACTACCAAACAACGCGTGAAACATTGTTGCAGCGATCTTGATCTCCACTGATCCCCAAGTCGTCAGTGTCAGCCTCCGTTGGGCGCCTTTGAACAAGCTTACGCGTACTCCCACCACCCCCTCACATACGGGCTACTTTAATTATTAATTATTATTTATTGAAATCTTGACCTTAGTGGCACATATACTTACCGTTACAATACACACACCTGCAGATCCACTCTAGAATAAATCATAACATAGAGTGCACATTGCACAACCACATCCGACAGTATTTCCGCGCAACAAATTAATTCACCACTACCTTGGAACGCGCAGCATTAGTCAGAGTCGGAGACTGCTGCAACTGCAACGCAAACGCAAACCCTACCGAGAACGCATTCTGTGGCGCTGAAGCTGATCTCGATCTGGTGGAGTTCAGAGATTTCAAGACCGATGGTCAGCCCAGAATAGTGTCCGGTGTGGGTGATCACCATATTCTGGAGTTGAATAGATACACAATTATTTTTGAAATGAGATTGCGCATGCGCGCCAGCTAACAAATCATACAGTGCACCAGGCACCGGGGCTGTTATTACACATATAGAGGAGAGACAGTCTTGGATCGAACCTGTAGGCCTTGAAAAACAACCGCGAACTGTTCTTGTGTTTGACTTCTTTTGTTGTGTTGTACTGGTTGCTGGTTGCGGGTTAACGTGGTGTACAGCTTATTTTTGGAGCGTAATTATTATTGCGGGATAAACGGTGCTCAGTGGACACCATGGTGGTTTTTCATATCGTTGTCGGTAGATCTACAATGAGTAATAGCTGTCAACTGGTCAGTTCTAATGATGCAGTTTACAAACGGATTCAGATACGGAGCGTATATATATGTCTGGCCGAGTGTAACACACATGGGAAAACAGCGTGTGTGGGTGGGATGTTTGAACATTATGGTTGTTCTCTTGAGAAATGATTGTGGAATTTGGCGTTTGGGTTAAAGCCTACCGACCGACGCGCAACTGGACTGGGGATATTTCACATGACCTGGGTGACAGAGAGATATTGCTCTGGTGGTCGGTCGAAGTAGTAACTTATTTGGACATGTTGTCATACCAACATTGGAGAATGTTTTGTCTTGTTACATGAATTGGGCGAATGGTTTGTGTGAGGAGAGTGTTTTGAAGGACATTTTCAATTGGGATTGATTGCTATTTGACGCATAAAAGTGACGTTTAAACTGAAATATTGATGATGGAATAGAGGGTCGACATTTTGTATTCTAATAAAGTTGTGACTAATTCGATGATGTGATAAAGGAATAGGTTAGGTTAGGTTAGGTTCGGGTGGCAGGCATACTTAGGCAAAAGTAAGCTCGTAGAGCTAACAGAGGAGCTTAGAATAAGCGTTGCAAGTGACTGATGCTTCTTTCAACGAGTTCATCGAGATTGTCGAAGAAGTAAATTACTATCGATGCAGTTTTTTACGAGTTTACTGCAAATCGACAGTCGGAATCCTCGCCATGATGATCCATTGCGATCAAATCTCCATTGTTAAGATGAAGAACATGATAAAGATGCAAAGGGATTTCAATAGGTTAAATGATACACAATCGGCAAAATTTCTGGCGTTTTTTACCTTGGCTATACAACGAAATAATGCCCGATTAAATACCAGCCGCTAAAAAAGTTCGGGCTAGTTTAGTTATATAGTATCTCTATGACCCGCAGTAAAGTTAATGCTTATGTTTTAAGGTTAGGTTGTGTATGGTGTAAGCTCATCACAGTAGACTATATAGAGAGTCCAGCGCTGTTTGATCTCCAACACGTTTTAACTCAAACCACAACTCGAAGAAGTCAACTACAGTGATTATTAGACGAAAAGCGACGACTTAGGCAGGGAGGGACAGTTGGGTAACGACAAGGGAGCGAATGTTTTAATTCTCCTCAGTTTCTTTTTTTGCTATGCGCACCGTGCACAGACAAGCGTCATTCCTGAAGAATCTTCACGGTCAGAATGTAAAAATGGTTTTAATATTGTTTGACTCCAAATTGTCGAAGAAGTACCTTCCAAGATGATGACTCAATATCGAGCAATATAGCTTTACATTCGCAGAGAAGATGAGTAATACGCTCTGCGACATGTAGGGCCTCGCAATGTCTGCACATGACCGTATGTTTTTAAACCTTAACTCCTTAACTTAGCAGATCGTAATTCCGATCTGCTAAGTTTCAACAATTCTACAAATTTTTTTACAATCTACCTCAGGCCTTTAAGACCATGTGTTCTTATATATGTGACCATTTTAGTTCTGCCCCATTTTTTATTTCGAAAATAACTTTCTTGGCCACGGCAATTGTTTCATTTTATGGAAACTCTGCTCCATTTTTCCCAGAACGTCGGCCCTTTCATCCAAGCACCCACACAACTTGACATAGTTCTGTGAGAAGTGTCAATGTAGTGTAGGTAGATACCGATATTTGTGTTGGATATTGATCCCATTTCAAGTAGATCCGCTGCTTTGAGTACCTCTTCCTGGAACACACCGCATGTGGCCGGAAGTTTCTTTGATACATGTAGGAAAATACCTGACCATGTACCCGCACTAGTTTTGGAGCCATCAGTCTAAATCGAAATTTCGTTCGAAATTGGATTCCTTTTCTAGTCCTCCCTTCAGTACCGTAGGTACTAAGTACCTAGAGTACTTTGTTCCGACATTTTCCTAGTCATTTAAATGACGCCGAAAATGTTATCCCAAAAATGACGATCACACAGAACGACATTTAAATGACTGCTTTGTGACGCGATTTTTACGTCAGAGCGCCATTTAAATGACTCGAAAAAAATGGCCGTGTAATCGTAGCTTAACATTTTTGAAAGCTCCCTTAATGTCTAAAAAGGCAGCCAGTGCAAATTCCTTGTGGCAAAGGATCTTTTTTGTTCAATCCATCCCATCGTACATTCCAGATGACAGTTATGTCTGATCTATACCAGTCCCAGTCCAGCATCTCCGTTAATATGTACGGCTCTACCCTGGAGGGCCAGGCGCTTGCTGAACCCTCGTAGAGTAGGGTGTATTTTCCGCTATTAGTATAACCCACATAAGCAGTCATCCGCCAAAATCCAAAATCAGCACACTACTCCTGAAAGATCATCACTAACCTAAGATCCAAAATATATCAGAGTAGCTCATGTAAGTTATCCGCCAACTTGACTGTTGGAAGTTTTGAGGTGTAAGTTTTTCGAGAATCTCTATATCTATTTGACTCACTTTTAAAACTGAAAACAATACCTACGTTCACAATTTCCTAATAGACTCATGCCACCTTCCAAGCAAATCCTAGCTCCATGCCCTGACATGCTTTTAATTCGCTTTAGGACAGCGTTTCATTTTGTAGCCATTAGGCTCACATTGATCTCGTATCGCGTCAAGACAAACAGCTAATACACGTATCTCATGCAACACTCTGTGGTGTATTTTGAAAAAAAAAAAAAAATTCATAACTTTCGGCCTCGTTACTTTGATACTTATCAGCCAAACCAAATGCACAATTACAAATGAATTATTTTAGCCGCACGCAAATGCCAGCTTTATCTTGAAGCCGTCACTATTCCCACGCCCATTTTTGGTAAATTTAAATCAATTTGTCCGAAAATTCGTGTCTTATTGATATTTTCTGGTGATCAAAAGTTCGCACGCCCCTAGCGTTCGACAGGCATTCCTGAATTTTCCCCCCCGAGTTTCCAAAGAGAAGAAAAAATCCGTAATTACGCCATCAATCGGCGCAACGCAAAACATGGCCCCGGATATCGTTTAACTGCAGCTGGAGAACAATAATCAAGTGGCTTACTGACAACTGCGAATTATAAGTAAATAAATGCTTCGCAGAACAAATTGCATGGTCCCTGTCGGTTTGGTGGGTGGGCGGGTGGTGGCTGCACATAGCCCCATAGCTGGCCCCCCTGCTGTGGATAATTGTGCTGACGACGATCGACCGACGGACGGTACACATAGGAACACGCTTGTTGGCTCACACTCCAGCCCTTGTATGGTTCTGGAGGCAGTTTCTTTTTTTTTGCTTTTAATAAATAATCACAAAATATAATTACTTGGGGAATTATGGCCGCGCGACGATTAGCGTGTTATGATTGAATGTGCCCCAAAGGAAATTCGTTTTCCCAACGTCTATTACCACCGCCGCGGCCACAGAAAAAAAAACTTCAATGCTCTTGGATTGGCATGGTGGCAACAGCAGTTAGACAGCCATCTGGCCGGAGCTGCTGTTCGACGAGTGGCGCTATTGTTCTGATATCTGTTCAATGACAGCTAAGGCAGCTCAATACAGTTGAAGCAGCAGCCACGTCCACGACCATAGTGCCACTGCAGCTGACCATACCACTAGAAGTTTGGATTTTCCTGCAACGCTTTGTGCGGGTTCAAAGTCAAATCAGAAAAGTTCATTGCATTTCGGTGCCGATATCTGATTGAGTTTGATTGTTTAAATTAATTCTAATCGATAAATAATAATCTGAGACGTGTTGTAATTTATGCTGTTCGGATTGCGGTTGTTTTTGCTTTTTTGTGCATAATGTGGCAAACAATTCGCTGATTGATTTATGTGCTTTGTGAGATGGAAAACACTATGTCTCCGGAGATTAATTAAGATTGAGTGGAGTGATTTCCAGATCAGTTTAGTCATTCTACTGCGTGTGCTGCGCTGAGGTATTGCTGTAGACGTAGAACAGCGAGGAGATTATTTTAGATCACTTTGGAATGATGAAGACGAAAGAGTTGAAACACGAACTGCTTAAGAGAATCTTTGCCGGTTGACCTTAGATAAATTTGTAACGTGGGAAAATCGACAGGAGAACTCTAATTTATTGAAGGCCAGTTTTGACTTCAAGCCTATCTCGACGCAGGGAGAGCTGCCTTAAACTAGATCCAAGCGACCTGACAACAGTTTCAGTACGTTTTTTATCAGTCCCCTCGGTAGCGCATTATTAATTTTGGTAAGCGCTTCGAGTCTATGCGTTGCCGCGGTTCTAAAAATGGTCTCCTCCATTTGCCCTCCTCACGTCGAATGGTTCGTTTCAAGAGTCTGCAAAATTAGGTCTGAACAAAATGTTAAAATAGAAGAAGTGAGTTTGGCTTTTTATTAGGCTGTTCAAGAGTCGGGCAATTTTCAAAAATTAGGTCTTAGGTTTGGAATTTTATTGGGTATAGGTTTTAAACTTGCAAAAAATGTAAGCCTACAAGTCGGCATTTTAATTCAATTCAATTTAATTCAATTTCAATTCAATTCAAAGTTTCCACATGAACTCCTTAAAATTTAGCTTCGATTCGATTTTAAAAAGGACGGTCAGCATAGGTAAATATGCCGACTGAAATCCTTAAAATTTAGCAAGATTCGATTCGATTTTAAAAAGAACGCGCGGCATCTCTAATTTGAGGTTAAATTCGAAGGAATATGTTATTCGCTAGTTTGTGGAACTCGGCTGGTGGATGGATTTGTGGATTGCGAAATTTGACAATTCGCGGCAAGGGTGTTTTCGTTCGCGGCAAAAAGTTTGGAAAACGAAATTCCGTATTTAAACTGTTTATAGACTCGTTTTCTTAATACAGCTGATGGCGAACTGCCGCGACCTGGAAAAGTGTTCATGTGACCGGACTGTCAAAACTCGCGAATATTTGTTCGTTTGTAGATATTTGGTCGCTCTCATGCGAATGATGCTTTAGGTATTGGCCCAGGTGTATTCCTGTATGGCGAATCTCATACAAACAAAAACAATTAAAATTTTATATCCCGAAGACCACAGAATCGATTGAGCTCAAATTTACAGCTGACCTTAGGTATAGGCCCGGAATATTTCCTGTGTTGGTCAAAATTGGCCAAAGGGGCGTGGGACCTTCCATACAAAAAACGTCTTCTATGGGGTGAAATTCGATGACGTCAGATATAACTCGATAGCCGCTGGGCCGATTTTCATGATTTCTATACAGTTCAAGGCAAGTTCCTGAAATAAGTCGGCATTTGAATGAATGTCACCCCCCAAGGCTCAAACCCTCGCTACGCCCCTGATTGGCCCTAATCAATACGGGTTTAGTTCAGGAGAACTCTACTCTATCGTCAATCAAATTTCCACACTTATTACCTACAGATCCTGAAAAAACCCCAAGATATCCAATCCGATACTTTCCACGTTCTTTGATTGATTTCAAAAGCCACTTTTATACATATGAGCTATACACTACACAGTCTTGACTCGTTTTGACATTCCTGCAAAACTCATTTCTTAGTGTAGGATGCCGATGGAGAACGATTGCTACATGCATCGCTTACCGATACTTTTGATGTCAAAAAAATAAAAAAATTAGACAAGCTTATGAATATGATTGCCATGGGACTTCTACTTGAAAGAAGTGTATGAAACTCACTGGCCAACACACAAGACAACTAGGTATATTGTAGAACATAGTGAGACTATTGCGCCTGCTAGTAAGTAACCAAAGCCAATTTTATAGTAAAGCCCTCTCCCGAATAATTTTAGGAGAATCTAGACCTTTAAAACCCAGTCCTGCGTGACTGGGCGCTTGTGAGGATTAAGACGGGTGCGTGTCAAAACGCCCAGTGTCATGTATAGACAAATGCAGTTTATGAAAAATAAATAAATTGTGTATACACAACCATTCTTGCTGCTTTTTGTGAGATTTATTTTTGCGACGAATTGAAGGGACCTACAATTTATGCCGAGTCCGAACGGCTGAATTGAGAAGCTTTTTCAGGACAATCATACTCTCGGATGTTTGTCATACCTTTGTGATGTGGCGCAGTAGAAGACACCTTAAAATATAATTTGTGTTTTTCCGGGGATCGAACCTTGGCGGGACCCCTCACAGTAATCCAACACACTAACCACTGCGCTACTGCAGCACAGTTTTGTCTTGGATTTTAAGTCAAAGTTTATAGCTTTACAAGTAGTACCTACTGGAGAAGTCTGATTTACGCGCCTGAATTGTCGAAATGGCCCATCGAAATTCGTTGCCAAACTCGAGCGGGGATAGCTGAAACAAAAATAGAACGTCAGTGTTTGTTTGGTTGATGTCACTATGGATGGTCACGGTCGTTATCGCGTTTTAATGGTCTTTTTACGCTGTTTCGGAGATTCTCGTTACCGCTCCTTACCCTCTGTTCACCTAAGTGTTGACTTTAGATTGTTTTGCCAATTGGAGTTTCGTCCTTGCACTAGAAAGGTAGAGTTCTCTTTTCTGCAGTTGATCACGAATGTGCGATAGTTAAAAAAAAATTCTTCTTAAACTGGGCAATCATAATATTGATCGCCCGATTGCGCACTTTCCGTCTAGGGTTCTCCCAAGGGATGTATATAGGGGGCGATGAGTTGGTGTGGGACTCTCAGATTGTATACTAAGCTCCGTTGTCGGAAATCACGATAACTCGGTCGATTTGATAAATTCTTCATGGAATACGATGTGTAGGAAGAGCTCGCTTAAGATGGCTTGCAAAAGTAAAAAAGATCCTCAGCTAACTTATAGTGCGCACCTGGAGGCATTTTACTAAGGACTAGAGCTAACTGAAAAAACTTTGTTAGTAGAGGCCTTGGTTGACCCAAAACTGTGAAGTCACCTAAGGAAGAAGGAAACGTTTGGTGGACTATTTAGGCTCATTTTGTAAGTACTTCATTTCATTTGCTTTGGCTAAGTGTCACTCATTTGCACTTATAGTTTCCGCACTCCGCGGGATTGCTGCCGTTGTTTTTAATGAGTTGCTCTGCTGTTATTGACAGTAAATTGGCAGACACAGACAGACACTGATACCTGTGTCTTTTTTCTAAAGACTTTAGTTATACTCGCAGCTTCGATACGGTATGTCTCAGTTTTCCTTGCCTTTTATTGAACTGGGACACGATTTTGACTAGAATAGAATAGAAGACTATTGACGGACGCCTTCACTTCTGTTAGAAATAGTCAAACAGAATATCGAACGGATACAATGACAAGCTGCCCAAATGAGGGATTCATTCCTTCACGGTATTTGCTAGGCTGACTCGGAGATATCATGTGAGGTATACAAGAATACGTAAGTTACTCTATGTCGAGTAGCTATTTCTCCAAACGAACCGTTCGATGGTTTTGTTGGGTATACTTGGTCTATACGACCCCTATATAAATTGTCCCTGTTAATAAGAATGCAGTGGCGGAAAACTGATCTTAATGGATTGTCGATTTGAGCATCTTATATACACGACCCTTATAATAAATACTTATTTCTCAAATTACAAACTTTTACAATTCTATATTTTGACATGAAGGCTATTGGAGCTCGTCACTTACCCCAGCCACCCCAGTCGTTGTAATTTTGGCTTTTTGATAAAAAGTCATTAAGCAGCATTGTTCGAACCACCTCCTAGACCAAATATAACATATAACTGATTACTTCAAAGCTTCCCAAAGTCCGCTGTCGACAAGGTCCATCACATAGCACATCCGGGATGGTTAAATTCTTGATTAATATCCCCTTGGTTCCATAAGAAAGGACATTATTTCTTATATGGCAAGAGCGATGCTTCGCTTGATCTCTGGCCTCTCTGGGCCTATCTCATTTTGCTAGGTCCTTAGGTTATTGAGCGGGCCCGGGCATTTCAAAAATGTTACCTCTGATGATATTTGGCGAGTTTCATACAACTGTTGTAAATATTATGTTGAAGAAGTTACATGATAGTGCGATTCGATAGTGCGAGGCTGTCTGAAACTTGTTTCGACATCAAAGGGCGCAAGCTTTTTTTCGCGAGTTGTATCCTAAGGAAGATCGTTTTATCGTGATGTGCAACTTTCTAATATTAGTCCCGTAGTACAACAACGCGAAAGATTCGAACGCCCCCGTTTTGAAATCAATCATTACTTCTTCTTTGCCATTATATAGAAGCGGCTCTATTAGCAGTCGTCATTTAGCTGCAGTTTCCTTCGGTTTCACGGATTGACAGAAGAATTCTCATTTGGGTCGCCAATTGAAACACAGCAAAATGAAGGCGGCGCTGCGCTTCTGATGCCACTTTATAGCAGTGATCCTCTGTGGTCCTCTGTGCTTTCTAAGAGTTTAAGGGAGACTCGGTTGGCAGAAGTTCTGGCGGACACTTTGTTGTACTTTCCTACTGAATATAAAATGATAACCTCCTTTTCGATTCTAGCTTTAAAGTCGCCAGGAACAAGCTTGACGTCTTTTTTTTTTTTTTTTTTTTGACTTCTTACTTCGGGTTGTAAGAGGTGTCGTTGCAACATAAAGGGTTTTTCTGTTCTCACCCTGGCTAGTCCTAAAATATCTAGGTATCCTTAATGACCTCAGCTCCAAATGTATCGGACCAGCTCAAGTAAGATGTCTGCCAGTTATTTCATCACACGTTATGATCTCTTTTTGGCGGGCTCGTGTTCAAACAATAAGTACTAGTACTGACACTCGGCCAGTCTGTTAAGGTGACAGAAGACAGAACATAACGAGCCCTATCCAACTCGCGTTTACCCGAAATCGTGTGTCTAATGCCATTCGATAGATAACATTAGATACTACCCATAGAGTCACATAAAAATTTGAGCGTGAGGACATTTGACATGACATTTTACATGCCATTGAATGAAGAAATCGCCCTCGATTTCTTATAATGTACTATAAATAAATGCAAATACATTCCAACGAAAGTGAAATATTTCTCCACCAACAAATTTAAATAAGAAAACTCTTTTGTTGTTTTTAATTGTTGCACAAAAAAGGAAAACTTTTCGTTTTAATTCTTTAAAAATTCATTCCATTACAACTAACATAATATACAAATAAATTTATTATTTAACCCTAAGAAATAACTACACAAAAAGGAAAAAAAAAATTAAAATAGAACGCACTTAAACAAAAAAATAACAAACTCAAAGAAAAACAAAATAAAATCGTTTCTCTCTTTAAATTCAAACAATAATTCTTTGCACACAAAAATAAAAATAATAATAAACTATACAAATAAACAAAATATTACAATATTTTTAATTACAAAGTAATGGCATCAAAGAACACGACGATAATTTGCATAGTAATTTTTTATTTTTATTATTCAAATTATTCTCATTATATCGTAGTTTGTTTACTAAAAATTACTTCTACTCTACTATTACAATATTTACAAGTAGATTTTCATACAAGTTTCTCTTTACAAATAAATAGTTTTCTTGTTTTTTTTTTTACGTTTTCTAGTGATTTGCAGTAGTAGTGAATTTCATGATAAACCACCACTCAATTTATGAGCCAATTTAAATGTGCTAATAGCTGAATTTAATTTTTTTTTAATATTATTTTTATATGTATAATATAGGTATACCGTACTCAGTTGACGTAATTTTTTTTTTTATAGCTAAATTTATGTTTTTCTTGAATAAATAGTTTCGAGTTCTCATAAACAATGTCTTATCGATAATTTTTCATAATACAAAAAAAAAAAAAAATATTTATATAGAATAGCAAAATCAATATAGTGAAAGAGAAAAATGTAAATTTATGCACAATTCAGTGTGTATGCCCCGCAAAATTTCCCGATTAATATATTTTTCCCCTCAGCTGTAATGAATATGATAAATGATAACTTGCTTGACATGCAATTAGCTGGCAATGGTGGAGTGAGAATGCTTAATTAATTAAATCTTACAGACTTCAATTAGATGAGGAAATTGTCTGCTGGACTTACCACTGTCGGTACTCGGTAGTAAGAGTCATGCAGTTTGTGGTACGTAAATATAATTAGTCGGTGGTGGTAAAAAAATAAAAAAAAAAAAAAAATGGTTGCATAGTGCACCCGCATGCAATTAAACTGAGTGTGTGTTTGGTTGGCAACACCATCTTGGAAATACGTATGTACGAGTAAATTAGAGTCCAACTCATTTGTCACTTGGACGATGAAGTGCATTTTTAAACCCGTATCTACTCGCACTCAGATTTGATTGCGGTTACCAATGTGAGGTCAATATCAAGAGCAATATAATAATAATTATTGTGCGGCCGGGAGTTTGATTGATAATAAAGTGAAGGCGAACAAATGTTGGAGTTGAGCTTGATTCGATTGGACGCTGTAGTTTGATTTATTGGCGCTTGCAAGTTTATGTATATGAATGTTATGTAAATGCTGTAATTTCTAATGAATATCATTCTGCTGGTGTGAGCTTGAGAAATTTCATCTCTGGCGGTTCACAGGCAAAGCTAAAGTGGTTCTCGTGCTAAGAAGCGCATTAATATGGAAATAGCTGTGAGTCGTTTAATTGATCGGTCATTGATAAGATGGGGCATATTATTGACATGAGCGCGACAGTGAGATATGGTCGGATTGGCTTATTTGTTGCAGATTTTCTAATGGCCAACGGCAAGGACAAGTTTTCACTTTGAAGATTATAGATTATCGAGATTGAAAGGTGAATGGGTTTAGTGGTTGGAGAACGACAGCTTGAGAGGTCACACAAGGATTATAGAAAGGCTATTGATTTGATAAATGAAAATGCATGTCAAGAGGTGTGGTTCGATCATTGGGGTAATTATGGCAAATTTCTCAGTGCACATGATTTTATAATTTGATTTTAATCTTGTGTTAAATATGACGAGATTTAATCACATATAAATTACTTTCCATCTCCAGAATAATAAAGGGTGTGCCATTTGCTGGGGTCTTGACAGCTTTATTGAGCTTAAAAAGGTGACAGGGGAATAACAGTAGGAAGTATGTCGGTTGACACTTGAAGAGCGTTTCAAAAGGGTTGGTGATGAAATCTCCTTTTTCAAAATCCCC
Source organism: Cheilosia soror (assembly GCA_949372485.1). NCBI lineage: Eukaryota > Metazoa > Arthropoda > Insecta > Diptera > Syrphidae > Cheilosia > Cheilosia soror. The sequence continues at coordinate 40,652,261 of OX443561.1, forward strand.
TTTCCAAAATCTCCTGTCCCTTACTCCTATGAGAAAATCCCCACGGAACAAAATCCCCCATTTTTAAATTTGGTGTTATTAATTCTGTCGCTGCGACACCTTAAAATGGTGTTAAAAAGTAAGATACGTATGGGGGTCATGCTGCCCCCCTGTAACCCCCCTGCTTGTAGTCACCGTAGGATTCGGAGTAGGTGCAATATTGGGTATATGCAAAATTTAGTTTGCTTTTGGGAGATTTTGGCATAGGGGATTTCGTCCCGGGAGATTTTGGGAAAAGAGAAGAAAAAGAAAGAGTGATGATTATGTCCAATAAGGGATTTTGGACAAGGGGATTACGTAGGGATCCCGTTTCAAAATTGTGCGTATTTGTTTCCAAAACTGTGCGCTTTTTGAAAAAAATTGCGGTCAAAATAATGCACCAATTACGACTGCTTGTCAGATTGCTAACTGATAGCTTAAATTGTCCTCAAACGTTCAGCGAATACCTACATAGATATTTTATACTTATTAAAGGGTATTTTTTTAAGTGTTTTTAAAAAATGAAAAAAAAAAAAAAAAAAAAACAAAACACAATCACCAAAATTTGCAAAATTGGATGAAATTTTTATTATGATTGATAAATCAATTCTTTTCATTTTCTTTTTGAATATATTTCGTGTAAATGTTGACCGCGACTACGCCTCAAGTGGTCCATTCGGAATGTTTAATTTGGCATAATTTTTCCAACATATCGACTGATATCTTACCAATGCAAGACACGAGTTATGTTGTCTTTTAAGGCGGGAATAGTTCCTGGCTTATAGACGAGAGACTTCAGGTATCACCAAGAAAAAAAATAGTCCAGCGACGTCAAATCGGACTATCTAGGTGGCTAATACAGAGGTCCAAAACGTGAGATGAATTCCTCACCAAAATTCGCCTTGCAATATGTCCATGAATTCGGGTGCTGTGTGGCATGTTGCGCGCGCCGTCCTGTTAAAACCGCATGTCGGCCAAACTAAACTCTTCCATTTTGGGCAAAAAAAAAAGCCCGAAATCATCAAGCGATGGAGAGCACCATTGACTGTAACGTTGTTGCCATCATAATCTTTGAAGAAATACGGCCCAAATGATGCCACCGGCGCATAAACCACACCAAACGGTACATTTTTACCCTACGCAAACGAGTCGGTGGCCTAATGTACAATAAAGAGAAATTAGTACGAAATTTGGTCACAATGGATTGAATAGCCTGTTCAGTAGGACGATTATGGCGACCATAAAATGGACGAAGTGTTCTAGGCAAATTTTTTACTGAGCACGATTTTTGGTAATAAAATTCAATAATTTGCAAACGTTGTTCGGGCGCAGGTCTAACCATGGAGAAATGGCAATGCTAACTGAACATTTTTTTTAACTTTGACACGTGTCACATATCACGCGTGAACTGTTACATCAGACTAAAAAAACAAACAGCAAAAAAAAATCACCCTCTATTATGATTTCAGACCTAGTCTAACGCCCTTAAGAAATTAACGAATATCCATAGCCTTAGTCGACTAGACAACAGTACGATCTGGACCATTTAAACTACCCAGATTTAAGGAAGTGCAATGGAAACCGCTTTGCATTAGGTATTCAAAGTCACTAAGAAATATGAATATACAATAGTCGAGTTTCTGGACATTGACATTCAACAATCAAATCACAGTCCGATTTCGATCATGGTGGATCTTTTAAGGGAATGTATGCCACTTAGTATGGTAGAGTAGGAAACATCTGGGATGGGATTAACACTCAATGGGAAACTTAATTGGAAACTGAATGTCAATGAATTTCAATGACAGAGTAAAGACCAAATCTTCAAGAGAAAGTAGCGATTAAATCTCAAAATAAATTAGTGGATGTATACGGCGGACGTGCTGCCAACACTCACATCACAAGTGCCAGGATTGTCTGGTGGCAAGCAATTCATACAAAGACTAGTAAAAATATAATAAGAAGAACGACTCCAATCAGACCGATACCTTCAGATGAACTGGAGACGATTCTCAATTTGGTACCTCTGTACCTTGAGGATAATTCAAGCAGACAGCTGGCATCTAGGTTCCTTTGAGCATGATCAGATTTTAAAGAAATACTCATGAAATGATTTTACTTCTGAATACATATATGTCTCTGGACTTTGATTAACTCGAGCCACATTTCACACCCCAACTATTTGAATGAGTTTACCTATACATGTATATCGGTGTATATACACTTGTCAATCGGTGTTTTTACGGACTGAAAAGACAACATAGTGAGGCCCTGTCCAAAAACACTAAGGAGACTCTATATGAAATCCTCAACATGGCGGGTGAAAATATAATTTATGTACATTTCAGCTAATATGTCGGCCATGACTTTAGAAATGTTGCTTTCAATTGCTCAAGAGATCGGGAAGCGTCTGTAGAAATATAAATAAGACCTTTAAAGTTCAACGGTTTGATGCCTTAGCATATTCTCGGCGGCCAATTGTCAACACCAAATCTCGAAATTATGCGGTCTCTGAACTTCTCGCTCAATAAAGTCAAAATTGTTCGTGTTGTATTGCTTGTGCTGTGGTCATATTAGAACTACATTTCGCTCAGACCGCATTCCTAGCAAAAAAAAAAAAAACAGGATTGACGGCTACACTCACTTCTCCTTGGTTTTCTGAAAAGTAGGGGCCAATGTTACCACTTACCACTAGTCTAGAACGCATACAAAAGAGTCACTTCTTGTGGATGTAGTAGCATCTCCACAACCAACTTTTGGGTCTTGGGACCCCTAGTCCCAAAATATGGCAAGTTTGTGTCATCGATGAAAAAGATTTTGTTTGAAAAATCAACAGGTTGCGCGAGCATCCAATTGTCATTATGTACTTCACATCCATAGTCGATGGGTTTCAATTGTTGCGTGAGTTGAATTTTGTAATAATAAAGATGCAAGGGGAAAATATGTCTTAAAAATTACCTATATGAAAAGCCGAGTGTGACAAAGTCTGGAACCGCCGAGGAATGGATAAATTTGGATCTTCAGACACATTTGCAATGACAGCAGCTACTTTTAATACCATAAGAGTACAGTTTCTGTACATCGTGTTGGAAATCACGAACGACGATTATACCGATTATTTATGTAATCTACTCGTGAAGAGCGAAACCTGTGGCCTATATCACCTACTTACAAATTTCTATTTGCAAGTATTTTTAAACAAAATTTGTTGACAAATTAGAAATTCGATTTCTGGTAAAACCGAAATTTACACTTTTCTACAGAAATTGTGAAAAAAAAAAATACTTGCAATTATTAAATTCCAAAATTGGCTAAATAAACCACCAACCGTGTATGGCGGAATCACGATTTTTTTTAATCTTTAACAATTTTAACACGTTGTTCGATGGTTAAACAATCCATATTACAGAATGGCAAACCTCAAAAAAATCACAGGTTGGTTGACATTCAAGTTTTCAACAACTGTCAAAATTACAGAGCTGTAGTTTTTGAACGATGAATTGGATAAGCATAAAACACAATAAGCCACACACAATCGAATGGCTATGGGAAGTTAATTCTAAGGTCCTACTTTTATTTTTATTGACACTTTGAAGTTTTAATACAGTAATTTACCCCACGATAACATACGCAGGACATGTGGTGTGGCAGAGAAAACGATCCAAAAATTACTTAGTTGAGTAAACAAATTTTTCCACGGGTTCTAATATTCGGCCCTATCATGGTATCCGTTCGGAGAGTACTTTTATCCGCAACGCAAATCCAGTCGGATACGGAATTTAAGTTCATAGTATCCGTTTTTCGAATGTGCATCAACGCATTTTGCTAACTAAAATCTTTCCGCGATGAACAGATATCGGAGACCATCGGAGAGAAATTTACGTGTGGCTGTCAAAACCAGGTGCAAAAAACGCAACCCATCGCATTGCAATGAAACTTAGACTGCCGGTGTGCGTTACGTTTTGTCGGAGAAATATTCCGAACAGCTTATCGAAGTGATTACCATGAAGCAAAATTCTCCGATTCGTACAAAATCGGAGAATTTTTCTTTCGGAACGGATACCAAGATAGGGCCGATTGCTTCAGATACTTATTCCGATATTTATGCACATAACTTTTTGATAGAAATACGACTTTGAGTTTTCTTTTTATGTCTAGTGAAATAGGTTCTGTACCAGTGAAGGAAATTTTTTTTGAATTGGCAAAAAAACTTAGCTGGCATTTCTCTGACTTTATCAGTCCCGAAGAGTACGCAGAGGAAGACTCATTTTGTTTGCGAAAAATAGTCTCATAGTCACAGTACAAAGTAAACCAAATTGGCGGCCAAATCTCAAAAAGTTAACAAATCCGTCGGAATAAATGAAATCTGATCAAAAATATTTAAGACTTCAATGCCCTAGTGTGGGAGTGCGGCGAAGGACCTGGAGATTGGCAAACTGCTGTGATTTTGCTCCTTTTCGAGAAAGTTGAAAGAAGCTCCAAGATTGGTCTAATGAATGGTCCATTACTTTTGTTTTCCGGGGAAAAAGGTTGTAGGTTATTGGAAATGCTTTGCTATTCCACTACAGACATACTTTGGCCATTAACCTATCAGGAACTACACTATACGCCATATGTACTTATAATTTAGAAGACCTTTCTCGAGTTGACTTATGCGATGCCTAATACGTTATCCATTACCGTAAACAGACGGATCGGAAATACCCAACGGGGTAGAATCCAATTGCTTTTTCGAATCAAAATCTGTTCGACTAAAGTAGTGTCTTCCTGGAGTTCCTAGCAGTGAATGTAACTGTCCCTAACTTTGCGGTAGGTATATGTAATTCAATCGGAATTTTCCTTCTGTATTAACAGCCATCTAGCTTTAAAGCAATAACTGCACCAGAAATTAAGTCGATATTCTAGTTTCTTGAAACACATCACAAGGTATCGCTTTGCTAGGTCCCAGATCATAAAAAACATCGCGGGCAAAGATAAAGTGGACAACAAGAATCGACAGAAAAAATAAATAAATAGGTGGCGCAACAGGCGGGTGACACCCAAGGCCTAGCTTCTCGCAACCATTCGTTTTGTGTGAGTTTCTATTTTTGGGACGAATGGAAGGGACCTACAATTTTATGCCGAGTCCGAACGGCTGAATTGAGAAGCTTTTTCATGACAGTCATACTCTCGGATGTTTGTCAGACGTTCGCGAGAGGTGGCGCAGTAGAAAAAACTTTAAGATGTAATTTAGGTTTTTCCGGGGATCGAACCTGGGATCCCTCGCACAGTAGTCCAACACACTAACCACTGCGCTACTGCGCCCACAAGCTTATCCCTCTGTAAAATTTCACGACTTGCACGCTCTAGCTCGAAGCAGTGAAAAAAGCCACAAGAGAGGGGAACGGCAAATGAACAGCCATGGATACTTATTTTACCGTGAGAAGCAATAACGAAATAGGACCAAGAGACTCATATACTGATGAATAGAAGGTTTATCGTTGAAATCATAAAAATGTACCTGGTGAAAGGAGGATTACAGGCTGCAATGATAAGTCAGTTCTAGAGGACGCAACTCACTTTATATAGGTCTCAAACTCACCAGAAATAAATTCCTTAGAAGATACTTCTTCCAGGACCTAAATGGGCTCTCCAGCTCACTAGCAGACTAATTAACTTCATCTAACCCTCAGTAAATAATTGACTGCTTCGAAGTTATAAATTGGGTTACATTTGGTAAGAGACAACCCCTACGGGCATCAAATTAGATCAATATTGACCTGAATGTGGTACGTAGTATCCTGCTCGCCATAAATATTTTTGAGTCTATTTTTGTAAATAAAAAGCGTCAGCTGTCCTGTAAAATGCATACGAAATTTACAAACAAATACACACAACAAATCTTTAATTTTAATGTCAAACATTTGCCTCAAATGTCAGGTGACGCAATTGCATCTAAGCATTTAAATTATTTCACATAAGCGTAAGCCCACAAATAAAGGTGACGGTGATACCAAGGAACACCGTGCCATGAAAGATATTAGTACATAAATAAAAATTATGTTAAACAAATAACCCCCAACAGAACAGCCTTCCACAGTCGACCATCATTTATTTTTGACGACATTCGAGGCGATGTAACCATAAAATGCTTTTAACTTGGTTGCATTCAAATTAATTACCAACTTGTTGTAGTTGCAGATACATTTGTCTGTCGGTGTGTGGTTCGCGTTTTTTTTTTCTTCTCCATAATTTCCATTAATCTCAGTTATATTTTTGATCGGTATCTTCACGCGAGTGTCATTTGTAATTACTTATTGAAACGAATAATCATTAATTACCATGTTATGGTGACGGAAAAGTCTTGTCATTGTTTCATTCCACTACGTTTCGCTATGGATGCAATTGCACGCCAACATCATCGCAGGCAATTTATAGCAGCCATAGCCATACGTATTTGTCTTGATCACAAACAAGTGTTTAACATATTTTATAGATTATCATTAAAAAAAGCTGAGCAACAACAACAACGACAATATATACCCAATGACAGAGTGCGCGAGAATGTGTCAACTTGTTGTAGGTGGAATTAATTAGTTTCCTCATTTGTTCATTTATACGAGTCTATAACAATTCATCGGGGAACACACGCGCCAAAGACTAAGAGAATTATAAATATTTTTAATTATTTATTCCAAATGTGCCAGCACATATAAATTTTCAAGATTGTAATAAAATACAAACCTATTAGCGTATATAGAGAAAAAAAATAATGAAGGCATTACAGGTACGTTCCTATTTATCTCATCAATTGGTATACCATCAAAAAATATAATATTTTGTGACAGGAGACATTCGTAAAAAAAATAATAAAATTATTATAACAACCGTTGCTGTATATAGAGAGAAATTAAATATTTTAAATATAAAATATTACGCATAACTCTACGATAGTAGGTACATAACTTGTTTTTAAATTTAACTTTTAATTTAAATGTAGTTCTTAGATACTAAAGTCCTTTGGATGTTTTGCTTGCTGTTGGATTTGTATTTCTAATTTTTAGTTGTGTTTGGATTTGCGTTTGCATTTGCATTTGAGACAATACGGTCCGATGAGGCGGATCATTTGTTTTTCGGTAGATGGCGCTTCATGTGCAATGCCAGATGATCGCTTCTAGCAAAACTTCTCTCGCACACAACGCATTTGAATGGTTTCGCTCCGGTATGCTTACGATAATGGCGGGTCAATTCATCGGATCGCGCAAAACGCCATTCACATTCGGGCCATTGGCAGGTATATGGCTTTTCACCTAGAAATAAAAAAAAAATCAATTGATTATAACTAAATAGTTTATATTATATAAAATGTTTTATATTCTTCGAATTTCGGTGGGACAGCAATTTTAATTTTGACATTTGACTACTATAAGCACACATTTTAGTACCAATTACTGGCGTATCCAAGACTAGAGTCGATGACTGTTTCGCGTATTTTTTTGTTTTAACAAATCTTCTTATACTATATATGTACAAGTGGGCCAAATATGTAGGTACAGGTTTCTTGTTAAAAATACAATAAAATTGACAAAATTAAAGTTTTTCCTTGTATTATGGCTTTATTAGTAAGAGCATACACATAAATATATGGAACACAACGTCGTTCAAGTGGCTGCCTCAGCTGGCTTTACAGTAGCGCATTCCAAGACATTGTTGATGGTTTTGGGCTGTAGCTCACGGATTGCTTGGATGATATTGGCCTTAAGACCTTAAGTGCTTGAATCGTTTCCGGTTTCAAATCACAGCTCCAAAGCGGCCAATTGACATCGCCAAGACGGCTGATAACACGATTTGTGAATTTGGTGCGCAAAAGATCGATTGTGGCGTGGGCTGTGTGGCATGGCGCGCTATCCTGCATGAACGAGAGGTCATCCAAATCCATGACTTCAATTTCAGTAAAAAAAAAAGAGTCGGTTAACATGGCTCTGTAACGCCCACCGTTGACCGAAACTTTATTCCCAGCCATATTTTCGAAGAAAAATGGTCCAATGATGCCAACACTTCACAATCGGCACCAAACTGCTACTCTCTGTGGATGCATTGGCTTCTCGACAATAACCGCACGACTGACGATGGGGACCATGAGTGTTATCCACCAGCATACCAGTCTCACGAACTTTTTGCACAAACTTGCGTACTGCAGTGCAGACGCGGTGGGTGCTTCATTTCGGCCAAAACTTCTTTTCAAAAAACGCACTGTTTGGGCAACACAGCACTCACTTTGGAAATAAGTTTTCAATATTACACAACTTTGTTCAAGCGTAATTCGTGCTCATACAAATATGCCTTTGCCACATACGGTGCAGACAATCTGCACAGACATTACTTTTTATCGTTTCGTCGTGGTCGTCGGGACAGAAAAATAACGGATACTGCCTGCCGACTTCTTTAATTTTGGCCGAATGGATGAAGGAAATTTAATGAGGCTTCTATAAAAAATAAGTCCATTAAAAACTAAACAAAAAACTTTAATTTTGAAACCGATCTCTCCAAGCGAGAGGCTTTCAATTATTTTTACGCCGTGAATTTTCTCGCTCGTCTGTGCAAAATTCACCATACACGACACAGACATGTCGGTGCAGACCAAGAAAAATAAAAAAATGTTTGGATGGTCGCTGCAAACAGTCGACACGACATAGATAGCCCTAGTGACTCATTTCGTTCCGCGGAGGTACGAATACTGACTTTCTATCAAGATTTCGAGCGGGAAACAGCTGTCAGTTTCAAAATAACCTATGATTTAAAAAGAAACCACTAGATGGCCCACCTAAAAGGTGCAATTCTTTGAGAAGAGCTTACTATGACTTACTAGCAGCACTTAAATAGAAGTCATCCGCTGCGCACTTTTGCCTCTGCGGAAAACATTTACTCGAGAGCTGCTATAAATATTTTCCAATCTTCAAGATTTTTGCTGAGGGTAAGGTTTCGAGAACAGTGCTATCTGATTAATGTGCTTTATAATATGACATTTGAAAAGACAGGACACGAAATATATATTTTTTTTTTGGTTCTATATATATTTCTGCGACGTTTAAAATATTCTAATAATTTTGGTAGCTTTATAGCAGATGCACATCTTACTTTCGGGTGATTTGTGCAATCCAGTTAGCCCTGTGTAAGGAGTTATATAGAACAGTTTTTCAACAACTTTTTTATACCCTTCATACGAAGGTATATTCGCACTTTGTCATTAAATTTGTAACGAAAAAGAAGGAGTCACCGGAAACCCTATAAAGTATATATATTCTGGGGTCACGTTCTGAATCGATTTAGCCATGTCCGTCTGTCTGTCTGTTCGTGTGTCTGTCAGTTGAAAACACGATTGCGTCCAAACGAATCGACCTAGACGAAGGAAATTTTGTCAGAGGACCAACAAGTTGGAACTATCTCGAATGAAATGTTCTAAACGAAATTCGCAAGAGCAGAGAACAAAACCATATATTTAATTGATAAACTATTTTGTTGCTGAATTAATAGCTAGTTATTTCAGAAAAAAAGATTGAACGAATAGTGACAACAACTTTGCGAAAAAGAACCCGCATGTTAATTTCTTTTCCTTGAAGTTCATGCGGAGAAAGGGTCAATGTTGATCGAATCCGCTTTCGGTTGATATCGTGCGAGATATGGAACACGAACAATTTATATGAACTGTGGTCAGGTTAAAACCAGAGCCTCTACTATTACTCAAGAATTATACAACAACTATTATACAAGACAGACGAGGTCGAAGACGTTTCCCAATAAATTAGCGCATTCGAAATCCAATGAAAATTGCTGGCATTTGGAAAGCTTTCCAGCATATGAGTCACATTATGTGACTAATGTGGGTGAGGGTTAAAGGGGTGGTATGGGCTGACTCTGGAACTATTTGGCCGATTTTAAAAATTCTTTCAACATTATAAATTTTTAAATAAAAATAAATTATACGTCTTAGGTACTAAATTACGTAGTTATTTGTCCAAGTCGAAGTTTATTTGCATTTCTCAAAATGAGAGATACTTTACAGTCCAATTTAAACCATTTAAATTAAATTTAAACACAAAAGATGTTTTATGAGGCCTCAAAGCGAAAAGTGTTCAAATATGTCCTACTCTCCCGTATAGGGGTTAATAACTTTTTTTATTAGGTTTTTCAAATCCAAGAGCTCCTAAAAGACAGTGAATATTTTGACAAAACAATTTTATTTGAGGCTTAAAAATGAGTTGTCTAGATTCGATGCTCAAGGCAATATAAAACAGTTGAATTGTAATGACCGAGGTCCTCTCATTCTATGAAAGGCAGACATTCTAATCGTTCCTTTTATGACCTGTGAGTTGTCCGTCTTACTGCTTTTATTTCTTAAGCTTGTTACAACAAAGTGGAACAATAGGTCCATTTATTATATCTATAGGGAAGGCCATTTGTTGGTTTCTTTTTTAAAAAAAGGCTTTACAAAAAAACTCTCTTCAATATTTTTAAACGATTGTTGCTTTATTGAAAACAGTAAACTTTCCGACTAATTGTGGAATATAATTTCATTCAAATGACGCTTCTGAAGGCTCGGAAATTAGGACATTCTTCGATGGTTTCAGCTTCTAAATAAAAAAATAAATAGGTGGCGCAACAGGCGGATAGACACCCTAGGCCTAGCTTCTCGCAACCATTCGTTTTGTGTGAGTTTCTATTTTTGGGACGAATGGAAGGGACCTACAATTTTATGCCGAGTCCGAACGGCTGAATTGAGAAGCTTTTTCATGACAGTCATACTCTCGGATGTTTGTCAGACGTTCGCGAGAGGTGGCGCAGTAGAAAAAACTTTTTAAGATGTAATTTGTGTTTTTCCGGGGATCGAACCTGGGATCCCTCGCACAGTAGTCCAGCACACTAACCACTGCGCTACTGCGCCCACGAGTATCTGGACCAATATTATTCTAGAGTGCCTGAATCATCTCTGGATTGTTCGCATACCATCGATCTTTAATGGCACACCACAAAACGAAGTCCAACGGTATCAAATCGCAGCCCCGTAGCGGCAAAGCTATACGGCCAAGGATATTCTGCATAAGTTCTTCAGTGAAGAATTCTTTTTTTTTTTAATTGGGATTTTATTTGGCTTTTTAGTTAGAAACTTTTTTAACAGCACCCTTGATTCAGTTACTTAAATAATAGATAAACTCAAACGAGATAAGGAGCAATATATTGGCAATAAGCAAGAGATGGACAAAATTAAATCGCATTGGAGAAGTATTTAAAGTCGAGCAAGTATAGGTGTAGGTATAAAGCCAAGTCAATGTGCAAAATATAGTAATACTGACCTAATTCTGGGTTACTTGTCACAGATTCTATCCGCAACCATCAACACTTACAAGTACAAAAATAAGAATTTTTTTAATAAATTTGTTTTTGAATCAGCTACTACTATACCTTAGAAAGAACCACTTCAACACCGTCCTTGTAAGCTGTCCGAGTGTTCTCATCATTAAAACGTTTTGTTGCCAGAAGCCATCGTATATTCCTTTATGGCATTGACGTTATACATTTATGCCTTGTTCGTGCAAGTAACTCACTGCTCTGGCTATATGACTAACGCAACAATGTAACATTCGTCGATACCGCTTGAGGAAAACCATCGAAATCGCATGCACATTCTTCAAGCCATCTAATTATATGATAATTCTGCACCATTCAAAGCCGATGATGCAAGTTCAATTACCACCACTACCTACCAGTGTCTCAGTGTCTTATTCGATTGTTCACCTTATAATTTTGTGTCGAAAATTGATTTTCCTCCTCAAGCAACAACTTACACGCTTCATATATATCTATCCGGGCACAAGAGCGTTGCAAGCAAATTTATGTCGTCCCTGTGCGATGATAATTCACAGCGTTTTCGCTTCGCAGAAACAATAAACGTTCCGACAATTACATACACACGGCCATAAACTTAAACACCAAACCAAAAGCCAAACAGGGCCGATATGTATCGGAAGGCGGCTTCAATTGTGATTATGCGTTCGCTCATTTGGTAAATAATGTAATTGCGCCGGGCCATACCGACAAATGCGGGCTTCAGCATCAGCATCAGCTCAGGGTAATGCTCACAAAATATGAATTAATCTCTCGCGTGGAGCGCACGTATAACACAAACCTCACTATCGCCATCCCTGCCAGCATCACCAGGTGAGCGTAAATTATCCGCGAAATAGAACACTTGCAGATACATGCGGTAGATACATATGTGTGTATCTAACGATCGTTCGGGTATACAGTTGATTACTTTGTCAGCAGATCGGAATGTGAAAATCGTTTTCGATCTTCCATTTGGCGATATGGCTATGGCGATAGCTATGCAGTTGCAGTGTTGGTGGCGGCTCTTGTGCGCTCACATTTGGAAGAAGGAATTTTAAGTGGAGCATACAGAGGAAGGCAGCGCGCACGGCCGGCGTCACAACCATACCGCCACCTCCGCCGACAAAGAAGTGCAATTTTCTTTCCATATACAGAGCGGCTGGCTGTTCCGTTAAGAAAATGAAACTGAAAATGAAATATTTTCTTTCTAATAAGTTGTAACGCCGCGCCGAGACGTTAGCGGGCTGAAGAAGGGTTGTCGATAAACTCGCGTACCTGTGTTGGTTTTTTTTTTTGTGATTTTTCCCGCCCACCCCAATTAAACTGTGATCGTGCAATTTAGCGATCAAATTTCCCAGCGTTACCCCCTGCGATGATGGCGGAGTTTGGTGAGATCCATTTGATCATGACATTATTCAGTGAATAATAGGAAAATTATGGGTTTTCAAATTGATCGCTTACGTGGTTACGTGTGCGTTTGTTGTTGTTGACGATGATTAAGACTGAGAGGAATGGGTATCGCGTTTTATTAGTCTTCCTGGGGGCTTGTGTAATTGTTCGTAACAGCATCGCAAAGAGCGCATCATCGAAAGTGACGATTAAATTAATTGAGGCAATTGATTCAGCGCGTGATTTATTTCGAAGACAATGTCGGACAGACTCATGACTGGCACTGGCAGTATGATGTACGGGTATATAATATACTTCCAGGGGTACTTTGTCATGGAACCTCATCATCATTATCATTGTTGGCTGGAGTGCACATCTCAATTACACGCTGAGTCGTGTGATGAATTGGCGGTAATTTATATCGTTCTATGCTTAGACCCGATGGCGATTACCACAGAGGGTGACGCGCTTGATGCTATGGTGAGTTTTCAGAACAGACAGATGAAGTTTGGCCTTCAAAGCTTGAATTGAATAAATTGGTGGATGACTTGCTTCTTTTGACTAGAATTGGGCCATCAGTATGATTTTTCTTATTGTCATAGAGTGGAGTGGCTCATGGCCTGATAATAGTATTTGAATTGGCGTACAGATAATTTACGAAAAACGAATTATGGAAGGGCAAAAAAGTGCTCACTTACTTATGAAACGATAAACTTGCTTTAGATTTAGATGACGCTTGTAGTGATCTAACCCACTCTTCCAAGGCTGTTTAGTTCTTATGCATACCTACTAAATTGGTTGTGCGGGCAACCCAATGAAGGGTATTCCTCTGCTGCATTGGTCCTCAGTGATAGACTCAATGACTTGTGGCTCCACGAGACCCAGTCATCTAGGAAGTGTTATTTTAATGATGCCCTCTCTTTGTTTTACAGAGAATTATTTATTTCTATCTCTCTTTTTGTTCCTGTTTCTCGACCAAAACCCTTCTCTACATCCCCTCCACGGTATAATCGAAACCTCCGATCATTACGTAACAAGAGAAACAATTTATGGTCAGTTTTTCTTCGAACCAAGTCTTATTCTGACTATTCCAATTATCTCGGCACCTACCTTCAGTTCACTCAGGCATATAATTCCCTCTATCAACGATATATAAACGATGCGCAAGCGAAACTTATAAGCGACCCCAAATCTTTTTTCCGATTCGTTAACTACAAGAAAAAATCAGACGGTTACCCCCCATCCCTCTCTTACGAAAATACAGCTTCAAGTGATCCTCACACCATTGCTAACTTTTTTGCCACCTGTCCCAGATGGTATTCCCGCTATATTTCTCAGGAAGTGTTCCCTTGTTCTCTCCTATCCTCTTTCGCACCGCTTTCAGCTCTCGCTTTCCGAATGCGATTTTCCTCAGATATGGAAGTCCTCTTTCATAACATCGATTCATAAAAACGGATCAAAGAGCGAAGTTAGTAATTATCGCCCGATAGCCAAACTTTCGCACATACCCAAACTCCTCGAAAGTATTTTGTACGAATCCCTAAGCTTCCAATGCAAGTCTTTAATTTCCCCAAACCAACACGGCTTTCTTAAAGGTAGATCAACAACCACAAACCTCGTTGAATTCGTGTCCTCTGCCCTATCGGCCATGGAAAGTGATAAGGAAGTAGATGTTATTGCAACTGATTTTAGTAAAGCTTTTGATAAGATACCGCATAAATTAATTATTTTCAAATTGTCTGCCCTCGATTTCGAACCAATACTTCTGAAATGGTTATCATCTTATTTGGAAAACCGTTTTTATAGTGTTCGCTTCAGGTCCATCCTATCCGCCCTTTTCTTGCAACCTCTGGTGTACCACAAGGCAGTCACCTATGTCCCCTTCTCTTTATCTTAACTATAAACGATCTTGAAAGGGTCATTAAACACTCCTCTATCTCTCTCTATGCCAACGATACCAAATTTTTCAAGCACATGTCTTCATCACAAGACCCCTGTCTGCTGCAACAAGACCTAGATAGTTTTTCTATCTGGTGTCTCAAAAACTACTTAGAGCTCAATATTCCCAAATGCCAATTTATCACCTTGTCACGTAAGCACAACAAATCCCCTCAACGTCTATACCTACTTAATAATCACCCTATATCCATCGTATAGTCTCTTCGCGGCCTTGGCATATTGTACGACCGCGAGCTTAATTTCCGTTCGCATATCGAAGAGATAATACGTAAAGCCAATTCATCCCTTGGATTCATTAAACGATGGTCAAAGGAATTCTCCGACCCCTACGTGACCAGATCTCTCTACACCACTTTTATCCGCCCACTCCTCGAATACGCCAGCCAAACGTGGTCACCCTTTCAGCAAGTGCATGTAAGCAGAATCGAAAACATACAAAGACGTTTTCTTCGATTTGCATTCCTTATTCTTCCTCCCTATCAAGACCGCCTCAAACTCATTGACTTGAATAGCCTTAAGAATCGCAGGGATACTGCAGACATTCTCTTCATTCATCGACTCCTATCAGGCTCTATCGTCTGCCCGTCTCTTTATAACTCAATCTTCTTCAATACAAACCCTCGTAATTTAAGACACCCCCGCCTATTCTATCTACCAACCCACCGCACGTCCTACGGCTCCAACGAACCAATTTCCCGTATGCTACGGAAGGTAAACTCAAACATTTCCATTTTCGATTTTAACCGCAGCATTAAGCTCAGTCTCCTTAACTCTAAACCCTACCTTTAAGTCCTAGTTATAAGTCTTAGTTTTTAGTTCTAGTATTATAAGTTTGTGTTTCTAGCTTGTACTAAGCTTTATAAATGGGGACATTGCGTCCCCACCAAAATTAAATTAAAATTAAAATATTTGACCAGGTGTATGTAGCATTATAGCCGCCATTCAATCTTCTTCCCCACAGTTAGTTATTTATAAATCTATGGTTTCAATGGTTTTTTACCAGCTTTGGTATAGCAGCGAGACTTTACCATCACCATCCTACACTACAAACTCAAACGAGTTTGGAAAGAATGCTATGACTTTGAATAACTGCACCCTTCATACGCTACTGTAGGCGACAGTCGGTACAGAGGTAGCGTATATCGATCTGGAATTATTGTATTTTTCAAACAATTTGCCATCCCCAAACTTGTGAATGAGGATCAAGATGCGGAGGTTGAATGCCTCTGGCATACCGAATCATTTTTCAATGCTTTGAAGAGCTCAGAGCAATCCGTCAATCAGCAGTCTTGTTTGGACTTTAGTTTGCTTTCACAATACTAACTGCGTTTAGATCGGGTGGACGGACATCTTTGCTATTAATATGAAGATTCTCTAGATTATTCTGTCTGCCAGCATATTCTTGGCTGTCTCCGCCGCTTAGTAGTCTGCAAAATTGTTTTTTTTTTTTTGAAATGCTCACCAGCGAGTGTGAATCTACTGCAACGTACATCCATCCTCATTTCTGCAAGCTATTGTTCCAGTCTGGTAGGAATATATTATATATCCTTCGGAGAATTGTTTTGTACTATTGAAATATTACATCTGCAGTAGGACGACTGCTTCTCCCTAAATTCTTCGACTGATTTTCTGCCTCGTTTGAGTTGATGGAATTTGAAGGGATATTTAACAGCCAACTCTTAGAGCTGTACATCGACATCGACATAGACTTACCTAAATGAGCGAAAGGCGACAAGTTTTCCCAGAAGAAAATGCTGTAGATGCGAACATCGCTCGGAAGAGGACTTAGGCTAGCCATAGGCATTACATAGCATAGATCTGGAGAAAGCATACGACCTAGTCCCTCGAGGGAAACTCTGGAGTGTTACAGCAGTATGGAATTGATGGTTCTCTCTTGAGAGCAATTCAATCTCTTTACACAAACTGTAAAAGCTGATGTGTGCGGGTAAACGGCGTTAAACCAATACCTTTCACCGTGGGCGTTGGACTTCGCCAGGAGTGCGTCTTGTCCCCTCTCCTTTTCATTACTTATATGGACTGGATGTTACAGCGCAGTCTTGGCGAAGAACGTTTCGAATTGGGAGATCTGAGGATAAGTCATTTGCTCTTCGCTGATGACTTGGTCATCCTTGGGTCCTCTCAGACTGAACTTCAGCGCGCACTCGATCGGTTTGTAGCCGTTTGTGTTGAAGCTGAGATGAAGGTAAACGTGAACAAATCTGAAGTGAAGGTCGTCTCCAGAACGCCTGTTCAATGCACTCTGCATGATAGTGGAGTCCCATTGAAACAAGTGGAGAAGTTTAAGTATCTCGGGGTCTTATTCACGAGTGATGGAAGGAGCAATGCTGAGTTTTCCTGTAGGATTGGTCAAGCTGGATCAATTTTTAGACAGCTTGGTCATTCTGTCATCAGGAGTACTGAACTTGGTGTCAAAGCTAAGTTGTCAGTCTTTAATTCGGTGTTTGTTCCAACTCTTACCTGGTCATGAGGTTTGGGTAATGACTGAAAGAATAAGATCGCGGATACAAGCTGCCGAAATGAGATTTCTCCGTTGTATTGCTGGTGTGACCCGTAGAGATCGCATTAGAAATACTAGAATACGTGAGGAACTCAATGTCGAGCAGCTACTTCTCCGGACGGAGCGGTCCATATGGTTTGGTCATATTAAACGTATGTCCCCGACCAGTTTCCCACGATGTGCTATATGGAATCCGTACCATCGGGCAGGTAGACCCAGGATGAGATGGTTAGATCAAATTCATAATCATAATCATCAAAAAATCATGAAAGCCATCAGTGAATATTATCGACCACATCCTAATCGAGGTTTCCACTCTGGTTGAAGTTCCGGTGTCATTGCATCAGACGGCATATGCATGGAACCAGTAGGTGGTAGAAAGTATCGCACGATATCAGCAAAACAAAAGCCACGCTGCCTGAGACTTGAGATTGCTTTAATAGTAGTATAGCCCGCATGATAAAAGTGAGGTAACTCAATCAGAGGTAGGTTTGTGGAGCTGAACCAAGGGCTATTCGTTGGAAAACTCTTGTAGTGACAGCAATTTTTTTTTTTAGTTTACTCGAATGTCCTCTCCACCAAAAATATTATGAGACCGGTGTTAATATACATTTGAAGTTTGATGCAAAGGTACAACTGTACTGAGCAATTCTTTCTCTTATACCATGCCTACCATGAACGTCAGAGGTCAGTGTACGCATGCATGCACTATCGTAAAAAATCGCCAGAGTTTTGCCTATTAAATTTAAAACGAGCATTAATCATAACGAATTCGGCTTTAATAACCTGTATAAGCTAGCCTAAGCTGAGAAAACCTTGTCTATCACGGTATAGCAGCTATATGTGGTGAATATGTTTCTAGATTGCCGGCGTAGCTTAGGTTTCTGTTATAGCATGTACAGAGTTTCGTGTATTTTGAATTGCAAAAAATTGATTGTTGAAGAGTAAGAAGCTTCAAGCGTTTAAAAGGGCCCTCGATTTGAGCCTAGAATGAATTCCTGCAGTTATTTTCTATACAATCGTTCTATGTTTCAATTTCTAAACACTATGCCTTATAATCCTAGCTTCTTGATAAAAAACAAAACCAACATAGCCTAGCCTAGGTGATTCCAAATCTCCTAAGACACTTAAGGTGATAGTATGCGGCATGTATCCACATACGTATGTAGGACTGACGTCATTTTGACGTCAATGTATAGGCCAAATGGCTACACGCCGTGTATAAGCTCTCTTTGCGCACTCTCTGTTAACGTCAGAGCTACATGCCGTGTACTAGCACCTTTAGACTCAATTACGAGTCTATTATACTAACCACGTAGGTACCATCTATAGTGAGGCGAATCTTAAGACTATACCAGCACCGCAAACAATTAAACCCGAAGTTGCCGCTTTTATATGAAATGCCAGGGCATTTTAATAAAAGCTACCGTAGTGTCTTAAATCAAACTTAAGCATGCGCAGATCTTTTATAATTAGTTATGTGGCAATAACATGTCACCCGATAGTACTTATATCTTCTGAGCTATAGACATTTCGATTACCATCATGATCTAGCATAATTTCCATTTCAAAGTGTCAATCAGTCCCGCAAATCCCCCCGCCGCGTACAGTGCCCCTTGGCAAGCCACACGAATTAGAAACGATCACTTACACTTAATACACAGCGCCAACCGTAAACCATCTATAAAGAGCTCTAAGCACATAGCTCCATTCGTAATTCACATTAAAATGCGTTCACCTCCTCCAGTCATACATCAACATCGGTCTTCATCTCTTCGGGCGACTTTCGTTTAATGAAGTTTTCATATGACTTGAACTGGCCCAAGGGGCACTTAAGTGGGGCCCATTAGTAAGCCATTAGAATAGTGCGCGCCACAACATGCGTATCGGCGCGATTACACCGTGTCCAAGTGCCACTTGTGGTGTCTGTTTGTTCTTCATCATCATCATCATCATCATCAACATTGCCCAGCATCGTTCGAAATGGCCAGCAGCAGTAGCAGCAGCGGTGATTAGACCAAATCAGCGTTAAGGCGCCACAATGACCTCACACACATGAAGCACGGAATGCAAAAACCAACAACAACAACAGCAACTCTGTCAACTTATGCACAACACCGAATCGAATTGCATTACTTGAGCATTTGCAGCGCACCAGAATAATGGGTCACGCGAAGGTTGAGCTATGTACTTGGTCAACAACACACATACATATACGCTCGGTCTGGACTGAATTTTACTCTCATTCCTTGGTCTTAATTCTCCAACATCATATGAAGGTCACAGGGTGATTGCTAAACCATCTGACAAGATGCTGTGTAATTAGAGGCAATTTTTCATGTTGTGCTTTTTGGCCACCCTCTTTGTATTGTATCTATAGATAGATAGAGATACCCGTGCGGCCATTCACTTATACTATTGAAGTTGCTCGTATCTTTTGAGTTTTATTTGCTTTACACTTTCTGGCTGGGAATGAAATGAAATTCCTCTTGGCCAAGAGGCTTGAGGACGCGTGGGCGGCATAATATCTCCAACCGAGAGTGAGTGAGATTAATTCCATTGTTGCGTCCATCACATGTGGTGGTGCTATGGATATTTCATTCTTGCGATTGCAAAAGGAGGCCGGTATGACTCCTGAAATATGTTTATTGGTTGTTGAACAGAAAACGCGCTGCTATCTAATGTTGAAAAATGTTGGTAAATTGGTCTTGTTCGGTCGACTGATGTGTTGGTGTTTTCTGCTGATTCGGACAGACGATAGGTAATTAATTTTGAATGACTGGGCAATGATTTAATTAAAATTGTGAGCATGCGATAATGTGTTTGTTTGTCTTGATAAATTTCATGCTTTAGGTTAGTAGTAGAAAATTGCTGTAACGGTAGATACGTAAAGTTGTGATTAATGAACGTGAGAAGATATAATAGGTTTTCCTGTTTAGAATGCAAGAAAGATCTCTAGCTGAGGTAGTGGATCGTTGACCGTGGTATCGGGAGCCTAGGTAAGAATTAAAAGCGTTACCTATATACCTAATAGACAGGTCGAGGGCTAAGAACGTTTGTCTCGACTGACAGTTAATATACTGTCATGAGTGACATTTGGAATTTGACCCATAATGAGGATATGATTATGGAATGTGTTGGGCTCTTTGCTGTTAAATTGATGCAATGCTGCGAATGCATCTACTACCCTCAGGAAATAGGTTTAGTCCGTTCAAATAAAAGCCCACTTTAAGGAATGGGTGAAGGATCAATATCCAACTAAAAAAGACAAAAGGGGAAACACCAAAATGGAGAAAACAATTATAGTTTCAATACCTTGGGAAAAGCACTCAGTTTGTATTCACACCACCACACTTCCAGTTGTATCATTTCATTTCAATAGCTTTCTGCGAATTTTTTGATTATATTATCTATGCGCTATGCACAATGCAAGCTTCCATGTGCACCTACCAACACAAAACAGAACTACGATGAAGAACAACCCTTAAAAGTATTTATTTTTTATATTGAATAAGCATATTCGAAAATAGGCAGGAAAAACTACATTTTGGTGAAGGACTATTGCAAGGGACATGGCTATGAACTACATAGCCTAAAACCATCTCACAGTCTTAATACCCTATTCACACCAAGCCGAAAACCGAGTTTTCGTCGAAAAAGTTTAGAAAACTCGTAGATGCATTCACACCGAACACCAACTCGTTTTCGTTTGACGTTTCAATTAGCTGTGAAACTAGCTATCAAATGTTTGTGGCGACTAGACTTTTATTTTAGTTACTAAACTTGGCACGTATTGACATAATATACAAACAAAATTATTTAAGCTACTTGATAATCGTTAACTTATGGTTAAATAATTAACATAACCGACATTAAAAATCAAAACATCTGAAAATACCATTTAGTTGTGGCAGGCTGGCAGGTAGTTTGCTTTTTATGGTGCAAGCAAAGATAACAAAAAAACTCTCACCTCACTCTCACTCAGTCTCTCACATCCTGTCAGCAGTTTTGCTGAGCTTGCTGAATGTTGCAAAAGGTGTGTCTGCTTCAACAACCCAACGATCGTACTCGTTTTCGTGTCGTTTTCATGGAAAACGACCTCAAACAACTCGTTTTGAAAACTGCAATATGTATGGGAAAACTTCTGTTTTCGATGAAGTTTTCGACTGTTTTCGCGAAAACCCAGTTTTCGGCTTGGTGTGAATAGGGTATAAGACTAATTTAAAACAGTTTTATTGAAATCTGTCTAGTAGTTTTTGCGCTTTGAGGTAACAGAGAAAATTCATACATTTTTATCTGTTGTCAGATCACGTAAAATAAATACGATTGAACGACATCGTTTTCACGCATGCTGTCTCTATCATATCTATGGCAATAAACAGAGACTGCTATTGTCAAAACGATGTCGATCGATCGTTTTCATTTTACGTGATCTGCCCCCTGTATACTAGCGGGCCCGGCAAACGTTGTTTTGTCTGCTCGTACATTTTTTATTTAATATTTTAGTCACAATTTTTTTTGTTGGGTGTATATTATTTAAAATTTTATTCATGAGCTTATTCCTGCTTTTTAATTTTTTTTTTATTGTTGAGTGTTTAGTATTTAAAATTTTGTGGAATCGGATCGCAGCGCCACCTACCGGGTCCAATTTTGAATACAAACCATCCCAAGGCCCATTCAAACACACACACAAAATTTCACTAAAATCGGTCCAGCCGTTTAGGAGGAGTACGGTAACAAACACGGACAGAAACACTGAAGAATTATATATATAAAGATGTATATACAAACTGAGCTGTTTGTCACCTATTCACGCCTTAAAGCATTCACCGATTTTAGCCAAACTTTCACACATCTTTGGTATTGAATTATGTACGGTTTCTAGGAAGTTTGGTGACAAAGGGGCGTGGCACCGCCCATACGAAAAAAACATTCAAAATCGTATATGTATCTCGAAAAACACCAAATCGATTGAGCTCAAACTTACAGATGATCTTAGTTATTGGCCCTGGAGTGCTGTTGTGAAGATTGGTCAAATTTGGTCAAAGGGAAGCGGCACTTCACATACAAACAAAATGTTCAAAATCTTATACCTCCTATAAAAAAAAAACATCTTCTATAGGGTGAAACTCGATGACGTTATATCTCGATAACCGCTTTGTCTATTTTCATCATGATTTTTTTTTTTGTTTTGTTCGTAGTATTTCTGTATTTCAGGCAGGAAGAAAATTCCAGCAAATCGATTTATTCTCATTTCTCGCATTTTACGAAGGAACATTATTATCTAAAACCTAGGAGCTAGAAAATACAATTTCAGTGCATATGGGCAAAGCCGGGCGGGTAAAGCTAGTATGTATTTTAAAACGATTAGATAGGGACAACCTTGGGTGCAACAAGTCACACTTGAAGTATTAACAAAAAATAAACTGGAACACGTAACTTTGAGCTTAATTATAGGTAGAACTTGCCAGTTTTCAAACAATTTACCAATTCATCGTCAAAGAACGTTAGAATCAGATTTGCAGTTCGCTGTAGGACTCTTTTGCTTTGAGTCCGTTTTCAACTGTATAGTCAGATGAGGGGCTTTTTGGTAGCTAGACGCTTATTTTTCTTTAGGTGCGAAATGACGTCTCAAAAGAAAAAAAAATATAGCATAGCTAAGTTGTTAATCGAATTGTCACTGTACGTCTTCGCAATGGAAAGCTCTTTATATTGAGAAATAAGGACATATGGTTCGACGGTTCGATCGACATACGAAGATTGCAAGACTTAGGCTACCGCTACCATACCGCTCCTCTAAAGTTGTTCAATCGTTAAGTTCTTTAACCTAAATGCTTGTAACCTCTTCGATAAGATCGTAGTTAGTCACTGAAGCAACTACCTTAAACTAGGTAACAACACTTCAAAAGCTCCTAAAGTTCTAAGGATGTTCTTTAATAGTGAAGTTATATGCGTAGATTTTGTTAAAGTTAACTGTATCTATTACAATATATCTCTAAAACTTACATCAGCGACCAATCAAGTCTGCATCTAAAAGCACCATATCCGTTCATGAACAAGTTTTAATATCCGTCTTAGTATACACACGCGCCTTTCTTACACCCATTTATATAGCTAAAGCTCTCCGATTGTGTAATGCCAAACTCTATCCACGGAAATTCCGCTACTTTACGATCTGTGATCATTGACTACACATCGACTATTATAAGAAACCAAAACATGTCTAATAAATTTCGAATTTATTATCCCTGCTAGTTTCAATGAGAAATTGTCATTTATTGTTGTTGAACCAAATCCTGTTTTCTAATAATAAAACCGACAATAAAACAACTTTAAGTTAAGCTATAAATTAAAAAAAAAAAATTTAATAATCGTGATCATAAAATCATACTTAACGAGCAATTTAATTAGCAACATTTGTCTACCTATATACACAACAAAATCAAAGACTATAAACATTTTTCATGTAACAATTTGGCCAGCAAGTCAAAGATCGTAAATAACACATTACAAGTTTAAACTTATGTTTTATTGGATTTTTTGTTGCACTTTTGTTGAGCGATATATCTCTTCAATGATTGGTACAAACTTGACTTCTTCTATTGAAGAACCCGGGAAGAGTCTTTCCATGAGACACTGCAGCCTTCCATTTTCTGTGATCCTGGGCATGATGCTTTCAGTTACCAGACTAATTGTAATCGACTTATTTTCGTTTTTGGAATATATCCCCATCTCGCTTAAATCTTCTTCTCCATTCGCCCTCCTCGTACACAAGACCAAAAATCCTTCAAAGGAAGGAGCCCAGTATCAGCAGAACTATGGCAGGAGTAGGGGTAGGTTGTATCTTTGAATATGATGTGACAACTTACATTAAGCTTACGTGTTTCGAAGGTGATGAGGAAACAGGTAATTGCTGACCAGCATCGCAGGCAGCTTCATCGGTGTCTACGGTACGTTTAGTACGTTCGTTGAAGTAACAAATTGTTTTGTCTTCAACAGGCTCTATGTTATGTGTTAGGCTTTGGAAAGCGTCGGAGACAAGAACCACTCTATTTAGCTATCTTAAACGAGCTGCGCCAGACAGTTGTGCGTCTGCCATACCCATTTCTATTCTAATATAGCTTTTAAAAGTATTGCAATAAAATAATCGAGTGGGTACAGTACAGTGGCTCAGTGGTTCGTGTGCTGGACTACTGTGCGAGTGTTCTCAGGTTCGATCCCCGGAAAACCCCAAATTTTCCACTGCGTATAAATGTCATGAAAAATCTTTTCAATTCTGCGTTCGTACTCGGCATAAAATTCGAGGTTCCTTTCCTTCCATACGTCCACCGACAATAAAATCTCACACTAACAATTGGTTGTAAGAAGCTAAGCCTATGGTGAATTCAGTGGCGGACGGGGGCGGTCCGCCCCGGGTGGCAGACTAATAGGGGGTGCCATCATCAGCAGCAAAATAACTATTTTCCACATTACATACACAAAATAACACAAATACAACGATCTTTGGACTTTATTTCATTTTCAAAAGTGCAATAAAGTTCAAATCGAAGTGGAAATGAAGTCCAAACAACAAATATGTGGGGAGAATTTAAAGCAAAAGGGCGCAGGTCAGAATTTTACACACAAAATACCGAAGATCGGCGTCGAGATCTAGAAAAGTTATAGAGATCGAACCCAAGGATTTGATGGCTGATTGGCTGTCCGAAAATATGCAGACATCTTAAGCGGATATCACGTTTTTCTTGAGCCAAGATAAGACTTCTTTTATCGATATTAATTCCGCCTGAAACACGCTGGAATAATTTGGTAGGCGGTAGGAGAGCTTAAGATTAAGACTTTGGGGAATATACCCCCCCCCCCCACCAACTCCGTCTTTGGTTTTTGAGCCGCCAGTGTAGAAGTGAACTGATTCATCGTCTGCGAAAGTATCCTCATTCTAGATTGCTCTGGATGGATAGTGACGAGAAAGTTCTTGTCGAAATTTTGAGATGGGGTGGTGTATAGCCAGTGTTTTCGGTTGAGATTACGAGGTTTTTCAGAATAGAGGCGTGGCCAAAGTCTTTCTTTGACAACTGTGAGGAAGCGGGCAAATGGCTGCACTCGCCGCTTACTTGCTGAAAATATCAAGGGATAATAGATGAAACAATATGCCCAGTGGCGCAAAGGGAGTTGTGCCTACTGCACCGCTTATCCACATGCTGGCTATGCGCTAGACATTGCTTAGATAGTCTCTATTTATGGCTTCCTCCCATCAAGGCAATTATTCTACAAGACAATTATACCATAGGTAAATATCGGGTCTTATAACTGAGGTATAGAGCCAGTGAGTTATTCGATGTTGTAGACCCCATTTATTACCAATAGCTTTTTTGCTATAGAAGAGTGCTACTGCAGTCTTCTTGACTCTTCCTTGGATGTTAAATTTCCAAGTTTCCAGTAGTTCGTTGACCACCAAATTCTAAGGATAGGTGGGATAAAACACCACCTTGCCAAGTGCCTCTACTAACAGATCCTCTTGTGGACACCACACCCAGCTTGGAATTGATAATCCGACCATTAAGCAATAGATTAGTCAATTCGCAAAGTGAGCTGTCAACATTCAGAACTGATAGCGCATCTGCTATCGCTGAACAGCGTCACTTTGTAGCAGCAAAAATAAATTTAAAAGATGCAGAACTTTGGACAGCATTTGAATTTTTAAGCTTCATTGTTAATTGTGAATTTTCAGACTCGTTACCGAGCCTGTCATAGGCGATAAGAATTTTTTTTAGCAATTTGCGTCTCAGTAGCATCTTGTGAACGAAGCTTTTCAAAATTGAAATTAATTAAGATTTATCTAAGATCAACAATGAGCCAAAATAGGTTGACTAATCGGCTATACTTTCAATCGAAAAGGAGCTAACAAAAAATATAAAAATGCCACTGCCTCTTAGTCCGCCCCTGGGTGAATTTACGGACTTGTTGCGCCATCTATTTATTTATTTTATCGAATATGAAGCGCTGTGTTTTTTGAAATCGACTTCCCTTCTCCTTCGAAATTTCCTTGCGTTCCTAATGAAAATGCGCTTTATTTTAAAAATCAGGAGTTTTCGGCAATAGTGATATCCTATCCACTTCCGAGATATACTGGGTAGCTTTGTATGGTAGCTGTCTCAAATCATAGACACAATTTGTGAAAAAATTGCCTAGAACATATAAGGTTCGCTTGAATAGCTCATCATAATTATATGGGTTCCATGGGCTACGGAAAACGATACATTTGATGGCATTGCTCAACAGCATTCAAAGGAAAACATCATGCATAACTTGATGTACCTACTGCACAATTTTGTAGTACAAGGGCCAAGGGAAAGGAAGGTATTAAAAGCGCAGTACAACTCACGTTTCATTATTGATCAGGATGTTCAAAATGCGACCCAATTTCTTAAGGCTTTAAAATCAGTTAAAAAAATAAAAATGCCCCAACATTCCAAAGAGTTTTTGTAACTTTATTCAGTTGTTCTAAAAAAAAAAAAGTTCAATCTTAGAACCCCACTCACTGGGGGAAGCCAGTCAATCCAACTTTTAATTATTTACCTTGTTCCATTAAAATGTCGCTGCAAACATTAATTCCAAATAACTTGCCGTAGGCTTCCCAAACGAGTATAAATGCTTGCCAAAGAGATCTCTCCTTGCAGTCAATCACAGTCTCTTTGAATGACACACCAGCACACTGCGACTGCGGCTTCCATACAAATACCGATTTCATTTCTATGATTTACTAACCCGACAATGACGCGCCGTCTGTCTCTGAGACATTTTGACAGAAGCACAATTAGACCACTAACTCCCACAACAAAGCCAGTACACAAGCTAAATAAATTCGAGAAATGAACACAGAAAAAAAAGGAACGATGACAGCCACAGTCAAACCGGTAATTAAGGTTCAACAATGGCAAACACAACTTCCAAGGTTGCGCTCAATATATAGGTAGGCCCGATAATCGCAAAATACAGCCCAAAATGATTAATGCTATGGCAGCAACAAAAAAAAAATTGTCTCAAATCTTGATGGACAACCCCTCAGCACCCTATCATCTCGGTGAAATCGCATACAACTCAGTATAGTGATTTAGCAGTTTATCTCGACTTCTAGCCGAACAAAGCCGTCACAATCACCTCCTCCGCAATCGCATAGACGCGGTCAGCTGAACATGATCGCAGTTCCTCTAGTAGTGAACGCGCCGGAACGTTTAGTAAACAGCGACTAGACAGTAATCCAACGTCAATGTAATATTTTCTTGATCGATAAGACCCCACCGCAAATCTGCAAGGCGTACTTACCACCGCAGCAGCATCACATTCACCACATACAGATCAGAGCAAGCGAGGTGCGTTTCGCAGCGGGCATGGATATTTTCTGCACATGTGTAGCGTGTATCTCTAGCACTTAATTGATGACCAATTAATGTTGAGCAGTGCTGCTTTTAATTGGAGTGGAACGCATAAAATGTGCGTATGTGCGCCCGCGCGCGAGGTGTGTCCAGTGTCCACTGTCCACCGATCCTTCGGACGCATTAATCACTGCGATGAGTGCGTAAACAGTTTATGCGATATTAATTCTATCATTTAGGCTCGATTAATTCAATATCCATAGGCGTTAGTTTCGTGTTTGTTTTATTTCTGTATGTTGCGAGTCTATTAACATGCCTTCGGTTGGCTACATGGACAGCGCAGTTTGATTGAGAGTTAAATTTATTTAATGAACGGACCCCGAACATGGATTGGAAGGGGGGACCGTGCTGGGGAAACATGTTTCCAGCTAATAGTTCTTTCTGTTTGCGTATAGTTCGATAGTTAGCGGTATCAAATTGAGTTATTATGCTGCGAACACACAATAAGCGCCTCAAGACTGCTTTTTTTTTTCTATTGAACAAAATTAATGCTCTTGGGCTCAATCGATCAATCGATAAGAGTTTCGTGTTTTTTTTTTTCATTTTCGGTCACCAACGATTAGAGAGAATTTTAATAACATGGAGCTCGGGGAAATGCTAGATGCATATGAATTAGGGTCGTAAAATATTTTAAATTAATTTTTTTGTTAGCAAAATTTATTTTGCATGTGGCAGAGATATTTGCTCGGTGATATGTCAGCTTGTTTTGAAATTATTGGTGATGTATCCAATTATACCTAGTTTCGTTTTCTTATTTTGCCTCTTAGTATAGAAAATGTAGCTGGGAATTTCCTACCACCTGGATGGGGGATCTCTATTCAGATAATTTTGATTTAGTTCTTAATTTTATGGATTTCTTTGTTTTTTTTCAACTTTAATGTGTTGTCACTATAGTTGTGGTCGTGTGTGGGCTCAGAATGTGGTTAGCTAAAATATTTGAGATTTTTAGACGATGATAAGAGGTTTTGGTTTTAATTGTTTACTCTCGTAAGAATCATAAACAAAAGTGAAATATTCATGAATGATTTTTGTGAAAAAAAAAAACATTTGGATTTTTTTTCTGAGGAAGTTCAGTTGACTTAAAATTCTCTGTAGACATCATGATCTTGTCAAGGGCGGGGGGGGGGGGGGAAGTAAAATTGAGGTCATGTGTCATGCACATCCCAGTAAAACAACAAATTCGCATTGCGCTCGCTTCGATTTTCCCGAAAGAAAGCTTTTTTCGCCGCCGTGTTCATATAAGATGCAAAAGTATCGTGTGAAATGCTTGATGTTGTCGTCGGCGTGCGTGTCGGCGCGATAATGTCAGTAAGAATCGTTAGCGAATCGAGCGAAAAATAAGAAGATGCGGACATCTAGATGAAGTGATATGGGAAATTGAAAAACGATGTTAAAATGTGCGGGGGTAATTCTGGTGGTGAAGAAGAATATGCGTGAAAAGTTAACAATTTTCTATTTATTTCTTCGATGTACTTCTTGGTGAAACGAAACAATATAACCATATTTTTAGGAACCAAACTCGGGACAAAAAAAAATATGAAAATTATATCAACAAACAGAAAACTTAATTCCTTCATGACGTAAAAACGGTGCCATGAAATAAAGTCTTATGCAAAAACGTCCAAAAAGTCCAAAACGGACCTTTGAAATTGCAGTGAAATCAAAAACGAGTTTTGGACTTTATTTCATTTTTGAAAGTGCAAAAAAACCTCCTGCATAAAAACCTCCTTTTTAATATTTACCTACTTTTTGTCACGGCAATGATAATTTTGTTGGGGGCAATCATTTATTACCTTTCACGTATAAAATTCTCCTAAAATAAATTGACCGGGCCCCAGTCCTCATTGTCCTTGCTTCTTCAATGCTTCAATGCCTACTTACATTTAAAAATAAAATACATTTTTGTTAAATGAAGCTACAACTTAGGACATGTCATGGTAATGACATTTTTGGTGTTTAAGTTAAAATTTCGGCATTACTATAAATTCTTATTTTTATATTTTTATGTGTACGAGTTTCTGCAGAAGCGAATTTCAGTCGATTAAAAAAAAAAATGTTTTTAGCCTATAAATGCCTGACTGTATTTTGAAATACTGATCCATAGCTATGCAGTAAATGTGTTGAAAATCTTTGAGACCTACAATCGTATGGCGAAGGGGTTAATTGAGAAGCTTTTTCAGGACAGTTATACTTTCGGATGTTTATCAGACGTTCGCGAGAGATGGCGATGGTATGCCATATTACGGTGATCTGGAAACATCAGTAGGTGTTGCTGCCTTGTTCTGTTCGTAACTTTAAGGATTTATATTTTTGCAAAATGTCTTTGCTCTTCATTGAGCTTCTTCAACATTCTTTTTCCTTTATTTGAAGTAATTGGTTTTTATATGTTGTAGGTCTTGCTCAAGTTTTTTTTTTTCGTAGGACGTCGAGAAGGATGTACCTATAGTTCACTCAGTTTATTTTCCTGAGTTCTCTCCGGTTAATTTAAAGGTTCTACTAAATTACCGGTAATAGGACGGTTTTAAAAAATGGGAATTAAATCAAAAAATATCTTCCTATTACATTTTCTTTTTCTTTTTTTGCAGCTTGACCAGAAACATTAGACCTTTGTTTCGTTCGTTCTCAAGCGAAGTAATCTCTCAAATTTATCTACTTTCCTTGAACCTAGATATTTCTCTATATCTACTATAAGCGAAATTGGAAATGACACCTTTAAGGTTCTATGAAATAACAAACTTTCCAATTTTTTTGAAGAGATTGTTCAAAAATCAGTTATTAAATATAACTCACCCAGAAAAGTTACCATAAAACGAAGGCGAAAGACAAGGCCTATGCTATGGGCTATGCCTTTTGTGATAGTAGGCGATTAAGATTAAGATTTTGGCGATATCCGAGTAGAAATTGTTCTATTACCTAACCAAAGAGTTTGTAATTAGATATAAAATTACACGTGCTCGCAAAATGAGTGAATTGAAAATTGGCAAATAAATATTGTAGAGGCTGACGTGGCATTATTAGGAAACAAAAAACATGCGAGAAGGACATTTTAAGAACTGATGAATCGGTGGCACCGTACGTTGTTTGCCATAGGGCGTTAAACAACTTGCATACCACTTCGCCGCCATTCTACTGCCATTTCAATCATATGCCACCTGCCACTTGCTAACCATTTCAGTGCGCGCCTTAGATACATTACACGTTGTATCCTTTGGCTAAGCTATTGTTGACGAATATATCAAATTGTGGATTTCACGTCGCATTTCACGCAAAGAATGGTGATAGTACCTACTCTCTGGACACTGTCTTCTTAGGAAGGAGATTAGGTTTAACAAATATGGACACGGGCAGGTATTGCGGGGACATACGCGTAGCAAAGGATATTACTCATTTTTGGGCTCTCAATCAATTTTGTTAGGTTCTGTGGGGAAATTAAGTGTTTGGGCGATTTGCTTTAAGCTTAGACCGTGATGGTTCCCCAGGGATAGCAATGGGACCAATATGGTGCCTAGTCCTATGCTTTTGCCCGCGGCTTAGCTCGCGCAGTCATCGGGATTTGGTACACAGATATTCCTTTACAGTCAGTTAGTTCCCTCTTTTATATTTATATATCGCGCAGAAAACCTACCTAAGAAAGTACCCAATGAGAAGTTTGTATCTCTGAAAAATGTGTTTAATGCCCTATTGGAGAAAACTGTTCAAAGATTATATGATAAATATTTTTGTTAGTGAAGCGCTGACATCTCAACACAGATCATACTTAGCAGATTGAGTCACAATCT
The DNA here is from genome assembly GCA_949372485.1 of Cheilosia soror. Lineage (NCBI taxonomy): Eukaryota > Metazoa > Arthropoda > Insecta > Diptera > Syrphidae > Cheilosia > Cheilosia soror. The sequence continues at coordinate 40,683,721 of OX443561.1, forward strand.
ATGGGACAAAACATATTTCTTTGCTGACAACTACAGCGATATGATAAGCACCATCTTTAGAATAGGGGGAGCTTTTACCCCTTCATTATATTCCACACCTCCCAGATCTTATTACACTCTTGCAACCAGAAAGATGCACCACTTTCTAGCAGTATGACCCCATTCATGAAGCGATAAGCATATTCAACGGCGAAAGATTTTGGGACGCATTAAAAAGTTTAAAATTGATACGACGAACGGTTCGTGACTTAAGGAAAGGGCTACAAACCAATTTTGAAGTCAATCGAATGAAAAATTAAAATTTCCCATACAAACTTTGATCCCCCCTTTTACCCCTTTATGGGTCGAATTTCAAAAAATCCTTCCTTATAGGATACATCATAAAAAAAACCTCTGTGCAAAATGTCAGCTTTGTAGAGCAAATGGTTTAGGCTGGGCCTTGATCATCTCGGATACTTCATTTTTATATATGCATATAGATTGTGGATTTCACTTCGTTCAGAGACAGACATGCCATTACATCTCATCTATAAAATGTCTGCAACACAACACTTAAATTGTTTTTATGCACAAAAGCTTAGGCTTCTAAGGGAATGTGTGGTACATGACCATAGTGATGTGTCCTAAAAAAGCATCTGCCGAAAGCGAGAAGAGGCTCATAACTCCGAAAAGCATGATAAAGGAACTGTAAGACGCCCATACCACGGATACGAGTTGTATTATGAGGTTATGTTATTCCCAAAACTGAACAGAAAGGGAGACTTGAAAAATTATCTGATATGATAAGTTAGCAAAAAAAAAAAATATATCAACATATTCCCAAAGCTTAAAAGCAAACTGATGCAGTCGGGCTCATATAAATACTTATGCCGTAAGCGGTAGCCAACTGAGTAAATTAAATTGAGAAGCTTTACCAAATAATAGTATCTAGGTAGGTACTATTGGACTGTAAAGTTTGTCAGATGTTCGCGACTGGTGCGGGTTGAACCAATATCTCCTAAGATCATAACGAATCCCATAGACTAGTACAATGTAACACAACTTTTACTTTACTCGATTAAATCCGGGCGGCTCTGTCTTGTAACAAACTATTAATATAACTATCGCTGCACATATTCCTTGCAGCACGAAGCGCCAGCCATGAATGAATGCACTGGAGCAGAACATGAATCGCATAATCCATTCTCCATGAATGATGGCGCAGGCATCTGGTTCTGGAATCTGTGACAGAACTTGTGTACAGTACACACCGACACCATCCAGTAGAAATGATGATGGCATCATATTGTACTGCTGGACCGCAGAGCAGAAGTTCTCACAGAAACTGAGGCGCGCATGAGCGATGGTGTCACACGGCGGGATGTCACGTTGCACACCCAGCAAACGTAAAACGTTGTCCGCAATTCGACCAGGACATTGTTGTAATTGTATGTCTGTTTCAGTTTGGTTTTTGTATCTCTTAGCAGCATACAGTGTATAACTGGAATAGACAGGTAACCGTGATATTCTAGGCGGCAAATGCTCATAGTTGTGCTAATGTTGGATACCGCGGTGACCCATTCATCATTGTCCCAGTGCGCGCACTCGCGCATGCGTGCAGAGTTTCGATTGTATCTTTGTGATTTTGTTTTTACCTTTTTGGCCAAAACAACATTGCGAACGGGTCGCTGTCAGAATAAGATGCATGTTGCTTGTGCTGGAAGGAGGTTGTTGTAAAAAAAAAGGAATACAACTCGATTGATTGAGACTTGTTTGTGGTGAAAATCCTAGGGTCAAGATGTCAGTCAAAATTATGCAATCAAATTAAAGTCTCATCTTAAAGTGCTACTTTCTCTAGGTGGTATCAATTGGAGATACATATACAGCAGATGCGGACTGCAGATTTAACCTTTTGAGTTGAAGTTATGTGTGTGTGTTTATTTTTTTATGGGGATGGTAAATTTTAATTAACTGCCTCTTAATGGGTGAACAGTATAACCGCATGGAGCGATGGAGGGAAAGATATCCAACCGACTTAATTGAATTCAAAGATCTTAGAGATACATACACCTCTTGTCTTCAATTAAATGGGATATGTTGATATAATCGAATTGAGATGTTAGGTAAATAGTATGTGCAATATAGAGCTGTAATATTGGAACTTATTATGTGCCAGAATGCAGGGTATAATTGTAGGGAAATATGCAGCGGGCCCATCAAATAGCCGAAAGGTGATCAATAAGAAGGAAGGACTTTTCAGTACGACTTGGTTTTTTCAGTTGATTGATTGCCTTGCAATATTGAAAACGCATATAGAATGGACTGCAGGTAGCCCTTCTGCATACCTCCTTTGAATAGAAAATAAATTAAAATAATTCCGTCAATATCCCCGCGCCGCGTACAATAAAATACAATTTTGTTTACTGTAGTAGCTCCTGCAATTTTTAACAAAAATAACCTTTCTCCTCAGAAGTATAAGGAAATTGTCACCATTCCTACACAAAATAAAATCTTGGCGTTGGTCATGGTCATGATTAAGACCATTCTCAAAGTGAGCACATATTATCTTCAATTGATTAACCCTACAAAAAAAAAATTATTTATAATTTCCCTTTCACCCTCCACAACTAAAATTCTTCTATTCGTTTTCACCACCCTGTCTCGACCGTACTCAGATAAAGAAAAAAAGTGTTTGTCGCCCGGAGAAGCTTTGTCATTGTACCTTGACCTCGACTTAACAGAACGAAGCTACGAAGTATTGAGAAATACTGTTAATGCTCTGCACAAGGACTGTTTTCCAACCATCTATGCTCTACGGCAGACGAAAGCAGGTATTTTGCCAAAATCTGCAGTTACAGAAACATCTGCGGAAGCCGACTTCGAAGATGTTGTGGAGAAAACTGTTCGAAGCATATGTAAATCTGTAACAATCTGTAAAGATACAAAAGCAAAATTGATATGTAAATGGAGTTTTGACGGTAGTGGTAGTCACAGTGTGTACAAACTTAAATTTGAGAATTCCGAAAGTGCAGATGAATATTTGTTCATGGTTGCATTTGTTCCCTAAAGATTAATATTTAGATATTGATTCGGGTGAACCTCTTTGGATTAATGATCGTTCTGGATCTTTTTTGAACTGTAGGTCTATTAAGTTTTTATTTCGCAAATAATTTTCTGAGCTTGTGAAAGAAGAAGAGGCAATTATGCAAGATAAAATAAAGAAGCTAGATGACTACGTGGAGTATGTAAATGGCCACAGTTTCAATGTTTCTTTTGAATTCCACTTAACCATGGTTGACGGAAGCGTGTGCAATGTTTTATCTGACACAAATTCATCTTCAAAATGCTACATCTGTGGCGCACTACCCATCAGCGAAATGAACACAGAAACATGTTATGAAAAACTCCTAACGAAGGCAATTATCGTTTCGGTCTATCAACTCTTCACCTTTGGATAAGAGCATTTGAATGCATGTTACACATTGCGTACAGGCTGCCTTTTAAAAAATGGCGAGTTCAAGGAGAAGAAAACAAATCTTTATTCAAAGCAGAAAAAAAAACGAATACAGGCGGAATTTAAATCAAAAATGGAGTTAAATGTTGACCAGCCCAAACAAGGGTTTGGGTCGTCCAATGATGGGAACACTGCAAGGACTTTCTTTTCTGACCCCTCAAAAAGTTCGGAAATAACCAAAATCGATCAAACTTTTATTGAAAAGTTTTCTGCTATTTTACGCGTTATTGCAACAGGTGCAGAAATCGATCTGCAAAAATTCAATGTGTAACTCTGTGAAACTAAAAACCTTTACTTAGAACGGTATGGTTGGTATTACATGCCGTTTGAGGGTTTACACAAAACTTTTCGACGTACAAGGCTCAATCATGCAAAAAAATCTTCAAGATTAAAAAAACTGTCAAGACATAATGAACCATTTGCTGTTAATGTCTGACCCTTACATTTCATCTTAAAGGAAAATTGTGCGCAAACGAAGGAAATTTGATGCCATTACTAAAAGCATTACCATTACTTGTGGTGACGAATGCAATTCTTCTTCTGATGAGTCATAATTTTTTTGTAAAATGTGTTATATAATTTGTAATGTTTCTTAAACTAAATAAAAAAACACATTAAAGAAACATAATTACATAAACAAAGTTGATTCGATTTTTTTCCCGACTTCCCATTGATTCGCCGATTTCCGTCGAGAAATGGCTCATTTTGGTCGACGAACAGACGAGCTTCAAACAATTATCCAAACTCGCTGCACTCAAAATTGTTACAGTGGCAGCGTACTTTTTGAGTCCACTTTACCGCGGCCAAAAGTTGACCAATCTGCTGAAAGACGGATTGAAGGACAGCATTTTTGAGTTACTCTACGCAGACGGATTGGAGTTTTTCAGTTTGTTTAATAATAGGTCGAAATAGGGTTTCGGCTAATCATCAAGCAAATTGATCAAAATTTACAACTCAAAAACGTGAATCAGGGCTAGAAATATGATTTTAGGGTGTTTAGGGTATACCATTCATACATACATACATACTTTTTCAATGGCCGCTTATCCATTAAGTGGGTCGCGGGTGTAGGTTGCTCAAGTAGAACCTCCATAGCTCTCGATCCTCTGCCATCGACTCCAAATCATTTTTTGATCTAACCATCTCATTCTGGGTCTACCTAGAGGACGCCTGCCTGATGGTACGGATTCCATAGCACGTCGTGGGATCCTGACCGGGGACATGCGTTTAACATGACCAAACCACCGAAGCAGGAGAAATCTCATTTCGGCAGCTTGTATCCGCGATCTTATTCTTTCGGTCATTACCCAAACCTCATGACCATAGGTAAGAGTTGGAACAAACACCGAATTAAAGACTGACAACTTAGCTTTGACACCAAGTTCAGTACTCCTGATGACAGAATGACCAAGCTGTCTCAAAATCGATCCAGCCTGACCAATCCTACAGGAAAACTCAGCATTGCTCCTTCCATCACTCGTGAATACGACCCCGAGATACTTAAACTTCTCAACCTGTTTCAATATAACTCCACTGACATGCAAAGTGCATTGAACAGGCGTTCTGGAGACGACCATCACTTCAGATTTGTTCACGTTTACCTTCATCTCAGCTTCAACACAAACGGCTACAAACCGATCGAGTGCGCGCTGAAGTTCAGTCTGAGAGGATCCAAGGATGTAGCATTCATCTACTTTATTTATCTAAATTTGCAGTACTATGTCGAATAAAAAGTGCTAGGATTTCACAAGGTATCACTGAATTACTGCAGGTCACAATTCAACCCAACATCGAAATTAATCCACAGTTCAGGGAAATCATATTTCTACAGTAATCCCAATTGTTTCGCGTCATACAACCAACAAGATAATCAAAATTCCACAGCCCCTTATCCGCAAACAAAATCCAATGTCCAAAATCAATAAGGCTTGACGAAAAGGTGTAAATCAAAGAATCAAGTCAAGAAATTGCCGCAAAGCTTAAATACCAAATTTGCAATAAGTAACCAGGCAAAACCAATTATTGGTTTAACACCCCGCATAAAAAAATATGATTTATTGGCCATGGCTTAATTCCTGCAAACTACTCCATATGACACACGCCATATGAATGTGCTTCACTATCACGGTGGCAACGCTAGCTGTCGGAAAGAAATATGTGGAGCACCAATCTGGGAGCACGAAAGCCCACCCCACCGATATTGACCATTACAAGCGTGAATATTATCGCGCTATATGCCTTTATGCAGCCGATTGCAAATAACATGACATTAAAATTATTTATAGGTCGGAATAGTGTTATTTATGTAGCAGTGACACTAACAGCTGACCCAGCGTCAGGCTAAGCAGAACACGTTGCACGCGCGCACGTTAGGTACACTTTAATGAAAATAAATTTTTAGTTGAGCCTTTTTTTATCGAGTGCACTTCAATAAACTTTCGGCAGGGATACGTTTGTTAATGTGATCAATTTTAGTTCGAATATATTCGAACCTACATAGAGACTTTTTTTTGACAATCAACGGATTAATGTTTATGACTTGAGGGTTATCGCCAGATAATGAGGGAAAGGAAAAGAGAAAATCAACAAAAATAAAAGGGAGACGAATGTCGATTTTCATCGGTCAAATACACTTACTTCTGGGTTTTGGGGTTATCTTCATTTGAATGAAGTTTATGAGGCACGTGACTGTAGATTTTTGAGGCTACGTTCTGAGGTTAAGTGACAAAGTGTGTTGTGTGGCTGGTGGCGGGAGGGGTTTTTGAATTTTGGGTGATGGATTTTTCGGTAGAAAATCGTTTGCATGTTATCTCGGATTGTTCATTGAAACAGATGAATGTTTGGGCTGGGAATGACATTTGCTTTGATAGTTTGCTTATCGTCTGGCTTCTAAGAGTTCCCGAAGAAGCTAACGATCGATTGTTGAATTTTAAAGTGGTTTTACTACCAATTAGTTGTCTGGTGAGGTTTTATTGATTTTCTGTTGGATCCTAGTGTGAGTTTTTTTTTTTTTTTGTATGAAAACAAAAGAGTTGATGTAAGAACTGGAAAACATTTTCAGTGACTAGAACGTGCATATGTCTACACAATTTTATGTTCAGATGCTAATTAGTTGCTGACAACGATAGAACAAAATGTGTGCCATTGTCTGTGTGGATATATAGACATTAATCTTCACTGACTAACTAATTTTTAGGTGAATTTTCTATCTTTTTGGATAATAAACGATCTGTAAATCTTAGGTGACTTTGATATAGATATTTTAGGGTCAAACTTAGTTTCTGATTTGTACCGTCATGGCTGGAAAATGAACATTTTTTATTTTCCGTCGTTGAAGAACTTATTAGACCAACTGAAGGCACCTGCCTTGACCATGTTTTTGCTCGTCTTCAGAATTTTGGTGTGGATCTTCTTCCTGGAATTAACATAAATCTTAATATAGCTGACAATTGTAGGAGGGGAATATTTTTCGTAGCAAGCCATACGAACTTCTCCATAAAATAATTTTTCATAAACTAAACGTCAGTATTCGTTATGAAAATTGGGACAGTGTTTATGTTGAATAAAATTACGTTTTTATTCATCTATACTATCACTTTATCACTTTATGGGCAGTAGCGCAGTGGTTAGTGTGCTGGACTACTGTGAGAGGGATCCCCAGGTTCGATCCCCGGAAAAACTCAAATTATATCTTAAGGATTTTTCTACTCCGCCACCTCTCGCGAACGTCTGACAAACATCCGAGAGAGTATAACTGTCCCGAAAAAGCTTCTCAATTCAGCAGTTCGGACTAAAAAAATAAATCAAATTTCTTGTAGCAAAACTAAACTGAAGTAATTAATTTTTAATGAGGAGGAATATCCCGACTTATAAATAGGTTTTCATTCTCATGATTGTGCCATGACCTTTTAGACGACATTGTGCACTTTTCAATATGGTCCAAATTTTAGTATTAGGTGCCTTAAAATTGAAGATTTTGATTGTCTTAAATATTTTGGAGCTACTTTTGATAAAAATTTTCACTAGTTCACTCACATTCATCTTTTGGAAATATCTTCTATCCAGACCAGATCCTCTAATAGCTACTCATTGGTTTTTGCGATTTAAAAAATATTGCTCTCGTAATACCTACCTCAAAAATGGTATATTTTGGCTTGTTCATTCAAGACTGCAGTATGGATTCTGCAGTTAAAAAAAACAACAACAGCAACAGGCGGGTTAACACCCTAGGCCTAGCTTCTCGCAAATATTCGGTTTGTGTGAGTTTCAATTTTTGGGACGAATGGAAGGGACTGTGGGACATGGCACCGCCCATACAAAAAACATTCAAAATCTTATACCTCGAAAACCACTTAATCGATTGAGCTCAAACTTACAGATAGTCTTATTTATTGGCCCTGGAATGGTCAAAATCGGACAAAGGGGGATGGCACCGCCCATATAAAAAAGATTCAACATTTTATACATACCTCCTAGACAAAAAACAACTCCTATGGGTTGAAGCTCGATGACGTATCTCGAAAACCACTTGGCCGATTTTCATGATTCTTTTATTGTTTTGTTCGTATTGCTGTATTTCAGGTTTAGGCAGAAAGAAAATTCCGGCAAATCGATTTATTCTCATTTCTCGCATTTTACGGAAAAACATTATTATCTATGACCTAAGCGATACAATTCTTGTGCACGGCAAAGCCGGGCGGGTACAGCTAGTTTTTCATAAAAACAATTTCATTTCGAATTTTGTTCTTAAGCATTAAGGTTTTGATTGGTGTGCATTGTCCTGACCTGATAGTCGTCACTAGCAATTTTTACTGCTATCAAGATAGCAATGGTTGCATTATACTTCTGCAAGAAGGGGATAGGAAACGCTTGGAGTCTACAACCGAATATTATATGCATTGTGGATGCTATGGTGTCTATAGTTTAGTATTAGAGCTTTCACCGGTACTGTCAGCGACCTTCTAATTTAAGTTTAAGTAAGCAGTGAGAGGCTAGGCCCGAGGTCTATATGAACCTTCTGAGCTAACTATTTATTTATTTTTTAAGCTTTTCTATATACTTTTTCATTAAAATGTAGCCACTGCGTAATGCCGTAGAAATAATTTGGACCTCATTTTTTTGCTTGTAGCCTAAAGCTCTGGTTGAAATAGTTAGACCATTCATAGTATTCATGTGAACCAAATATAATTTTCACTCATTATCTTGAATTGTGAGGAATGAATCTGATTATTTCAAAGATTTGTTTAAGCTGTGTCTTTCAAAATATAGAATTTTTCAATTGGGACGAGACGATGTTGACAGCCTGTGAAGGCCATCATGTTCTTTTGGTGGCCAAATTTGAGACCGATTCGGCAGACAATCAGTCAACCCCCTACGTCAAAGAAACGACATAACGGCCGAGAACATTGCTGCGGTCTGTGGAAGTGTACAGGCGATTTTCTCGCCGCGCACAAGAAGCCAGTTTTTTACAGACTTCAACTTCTCCAATATTGCATAGAAATGTGAGCCTTGAACAACCGTTTAAGATCCAACACACCCAGCAGTTCAAGGTTAATGACCATAAACAATGTCGTTTGTTCGCTGACTGGACTTCCGACTTTCGAAGCGCTTGGAAGAGGACTCCAATTTTTACCGAAACATCTTTAGCGACGAGGCGCATATTTGGATGAATGGCTATATCTCATATTATTTACTAATCATAATTCCTGTATATAGGACAACGCCAAATTACACGAGGTTCACCAGGTGGCAATGCATTCACAAAAAGTTACTGTTTGGCGGCGGACCAACTAGCTAGGGCTGGTTCTGAATCCGCGTTGTGTGGACCAGAACCTTATTGCCACGTCAATTGGACTACTGCTCTGGGTTTAATTAACAACTGGGAACACCAACTTCGTCTGCGCCACTGGAAAAATGCTCCGGGCTTAAGACAATCCAAGAGTTAATTAAACCTTATTCCTACAAGGAAATCCTCAACCTAAATAAGGATAGTATCAGAAGGCTGGTGGGCTTTCTCACAGGCCATTGTGGCTTGAGATATCATCTTAACAAAATGAATTTGTGCTCGGAGACAGAATGTCGGTTCTATCTTGAGGATGAAGAATCCTCCGAACACATTCTCTGCGATTGCCCGGAACTTTATTGGTTAAGAAAACGTATCTTCAACAGGGAGACACGTACACGTACACCAGCAGAGCTTAGGAACTCCGCTACTAAGGATATACCCACTGGCCTTCGGTAAGGAGGTCACATGTCTCTTAGAATAATCAAATCCCTCGCTGTGTCAGCCAAATAGGCTTAACTTAAAAAAAAAAAAAATACTGTTTGGTGAGTATTTTACGCCGGCGCGCGGTGCGTACTTTTTTAAAAATGACGTTGGTGAGGCCAACGATGATCGCTACAGAACGATGTTAACTGATTTTTTTTGGCTAAATTCAGCCATTCGGACTCGGCATAAAATTGTAGGTCCCTTTTATTCGTCCCAAAAATAGAAACTCACACAAACGAATGGTTGCAAGAAGCTAGGCCTGTGTGTCTACCCGTCTTTTGCGCCACCTATTTATTTATTTTTAAATTAGACGATTTAAAGACAGGACGGGCCTACATACCACACAGCCGATGCGACGCCACAATGGACATTCTGCATGTAGATTGAAGTAAAAACGCAATTTCTTAAAACGTTATAAGCTTTCCACTTTATTTGATGGTTAGAGTAATAATGAATCAAATTCAACTTTGTATTCCTTGGTAGATCTTTCACAATTACATTTGACAATAGACTGACTGACATTAACAATTGACATAAGCATAGGTATCATCAGGTAATGTATAACAGTTACGTTATAATATGTTTTGGTTAAAGTTGTAACAGCATGGACAATTTGAGGGTGATGTGATCGTGCGATTTCAACCATATAGTCTTTTTCTTCTGGAGTTTCGTAAAGTCGTTGGTCTATATCAAAAAGCCGCAAACGACCAATGCCATCGCTCAAATTCAGTCGATCTATGTACCACCGTGAGAAGCCGCGGCGAATATTTGAACGATGTTATATTCCGCAATTTCATAGTTGCAAATAAAAAAATAATTTCGTTTACATCTTCACTTCTTGTTATACTCTATTTAAATTTGAATCGATCCGTGTAAAACCATTTATGATAGATACTTATAGAACGAATAGTTTTTTCTAAGAGCTCCACAGTACATAGAAAGTCTATGAATTTACCGTCAACTTTGATCAGTATTTGAAGCCGCTGTTTCCTCTAAAATTGGATCAATTGCCAAACACTAATTACGACCGTATACCTTCATTCGTTCTTATGTCGACATATACCAGCAATTTAACATATCTCCACAAGAAAAGCTATCCATTTGAATTAAACCGCCTGATCTTGGCTGCCAATTAATTGGTCCATTTCATTGGATAATTTTATCGCCAACTCTATACGATACCTCATTAATGTAGGAGATGCCGCATGCCTTCTGAACCCATCTATATACATTCTGCAACTCTTTATGATTCAATTACGTATCCCAACTGACATGACATAAATTTGTTCACTAAATGCATATACAGACCAATCCATTCTATTTATCGGCGGCACCTATAAGCCGCCTCATTAAAAATGAATATCAAAGCCCCAATGAAACGACGAACTCTGTATACACAAATATGTCCATTGCTGTGTTCTTTAATTAAACACCATACCTACCAGCAATTTAGTTCATCATGTTTGTGCATAAAATTAAAGTTTTGTTCCCATGCCTCAAACCAGTAGTGAACTATTTTACCCGTCCGTCTACTTGGCCATCTGTGACTGCCTGCACCCGACGCTACAGCAATAATGACAAATCTATTGGGAACGACATTGTGGCAATGGTGTGGCTCACAACACCGCATAGCCAATGGAGCATCGCATAAATTCAAATCGCCAGTCGATTGGAAATATGAGAAAACTTACATGGCTGTGCGCTTAATTAAAAGCTGTTCTTATAGTAAATTAGCTCCTGCGCTGCTGTCGCCATTCCCGACTACATGGAATGGAAGCTAACTTACTAACTCCTTGCTAGCCATAATCGAAGTGTTTAGTTATAAAAATAAAAATAAAATAAAGTCGCACTTCATGAATATTCAACGCGTTGCAGACTGCAGCATATACTGAAAGCCACGCAATCAATATGGGGAATAGATTTAAATTTATGATGTCATATTTGGAGTTTTATGCGATTTTTACGATCGAAAAATTCTCCGAAAGTCGTAAAACACTGATATCACACGACATCGTCTGCGTGGTCATAAAACGCGGGGTTGTACTACTATAATGGTGGTGATTGCGAAACAATTATCCCATAAACTGCACGAATGGTCGGTTGCACCTGGTTTGTCAAAATTGCTGGTCAGTGGAGCTTTTTCGGCATTTTAGCCGTTCCCATCTCATGATATAGTGGTAATGAGACCACCTAGAGAGCGTAATCACTTCGATTTGAAATATTTCTGGTTTTGCACTAAAAGAGTGTAACATCTATATAGTCGGAGCCGAACGCTCTCTCGTGCAATTTATCCAATTAATGTCATTTGCACTCAATGTGTACACAAATGCAGCACGCTTGAGATCCTTTCAGCAGTCCATTAAAATAATGTCGAACAAAACACAGACACACCACATTCTCCTTAGACCGCGAAGCCTATAGAGTGCAATCAAAGAAGATGAAGGAAATAGCAACAGCACCAGAAGATACAAAAAAAAAAAAGAAGGAAAAATTATAATAATCGATGAAGTGCGCTAATAGCTGCAGACAGAATGCTGTGTGTTGTCAACGGCATCGTTGTTGTCGCCTGATGAGCGTAGCTACGCGCAGAGACGACGACGCGACGTCAGAAGGAGAGAATAGTGTCGATTATGTCCTCGGCCTACACAAATCTATTTGTACACGTTTTTCGATGATTTCACTCGAATGGCGCGCTGTTGTGTCCTCGTCCTCGCGGTGTGTGGACTGTGGAGCTGTTGGTGCTACACCAACCTACGCATTCGTATGAATTTGCCATTATCCATCGTTTGGTTGATGCTGTTGTTTTTGTTGTTATTGTCTGGCGTAGTGATGTTATGGTGGCAGATGACGCAGTATATCCTGCACGTTGATTTCGAAAATCGTGGTCGTCTGTCAATGATCGCTTATTGGGGAGGCGAAGGGATGGTATTACGGAATTGCCACGAGGCAATTGTAAGTGGTGTGTGCGGGTTAGTGTCACAAAATGATGCATGACCGTGTGCAATTTTGTTGCGATTATCACGGTAAGAATTGAGAGCTTGATAGAAATTCTATTTCTTTTAAATAGCTGAGTGGAATTGACGAGGGAAAAGAAGCAACAAAAGAGAAGAAGTATCTTCACAAAACCAGTTCGCATACAGACTCTTTTGTTTTTTAGGTTTATCTAAGCAAATACATATTTTTCTTTTTAATGTTGGTGAGTGGTTTTAAGGAAATTAAGCTTATTTTAGTATTCATTCAATTAGTACCAATCAATCTGAGAGGAAAGAATTCATAGTCATCGGTAAGTTATGGTAAAACTGCAACTCGAAACAAAAATCCCTTGGCAGACGAAATTCGTGCAAATTACTGGGGAAGAAACTAGAAAATTGTAAAACGTCAAAGTCGAAGAAAACTCAGTTTAGAACTCACCACAACGAGCTAAGCGGAGAGCCTGTTGTGATTTACAGAAATACTACCGAGCCAGGCATGCATAGTAATACGTTTGCTTACGATTCAATCGGCCGTGGCTCACTTAAGGATTCCTATAGTCGCTTAACAGAAACCTACAGTAAAACCCTCATGTTATTAGTTAATTTTCAGGAGTAACGAAAAGGAATTGTAGTTCAACAGAGAGTGCATAGAGAAACATAGTGGAAATGATAACTGAAGAAAGGATAAGTTGGGCTATTTACTCCCGTCCACAGTTTTTCAAAAGTACCTAATGGGCTTTCGATAGGATGAAAGAATATCTGCAAAATTTCCAAAATCAAAGAAGCTTATTTTCCCAACCCCCTTTTGGTGTTACAATTTCCACAAATCGCTTTTAAATGTTCGCTATGGTCATAAAAGGAAATTGGTTTCAAAATGTCAGCTTTCCAGTTCTTACCGTTTTGAGCTGGGCGCTGATAACTATTCACCATTCGTCAATCAGTCAAGACAAACTGTTTTATATATATGAGAGAGCTTTGCTCTATGTCTCTCATTCTATTCATTTCTGCTAACCCTACATAATGTAGTTGCAAGGTTTCCTTCAATCCTTCCCTTTAGCTTAGTATTTAAAAGGTTTTTGTATGTCGTGTACTCATAGTATAATATTTTTCCCTCACAACTTTTTATACCGCCTTATGAGATGTTCCACAACTACATCAAAGCAAACTATAATTTAAAGCGCAACGGCTATCGTGATGCGCCCCAAGATGGCCCCGCCAACAACCCGTAAGCAAAGAAGCAATCTGGTCAAATAAAATCGAATTTGGATTTAATGTAGCTCAGCTTATGGATGGAACTGAAAGCTAAGTGATACATTAAAATTCTCAGCAGAGTATTGCCTGCTGTTTCAAGTTTTAAGATTTTTTTGTATAGATTTTAAAATTAAGTACTATTAAGATTTCTGAATGTAATGACAAGTTGAAAGAAGTAAAGTAAAATAAAAAAATTGCACCCCTTTGTCACTATCTTTAGACATGTTTGCAAAGTTTCAAATCTGTAAGTAGTTGCGAAGCGGGCGTTGAAAAATAATATTGATTAATTGAATTTTTCACAAATAGAAAGTCAAGTTAAGTTTAAAAACCTATTCGTAACTAACCTAATATGGCGAAGGCGATATGTACCAAAATCATGCCAATAAGATAAATTGATATTTATAACTTGGCTAGTTATAGAATCAAAAGGGACTTGAGTCCTATTTTTTCTAAAAAATTTTGCAAGGCTTATTGACATTTATATGCAGAGCATAGTAAGCTCCAGCTGATAGTGCATCCAAACAAATTGTCAGCACCCTTGATAAAACGCTAAAATAAAGTACATTTTTAATAGAAGTTTGGCATACGTTACCCTATGAAATGTTATCAAACCTTAAAACCAACCAACATTTTTAGAACTTTTTCTGACATTCTTGACATCAGCTGTCGTCTGTCATTAGATCACCACGATTTTTGTAACCTAAAATAAGTTTAGAGTTGGCTTTCTTTGAAATAAAATGAATCTTGAATTAAATAATAAACTACAAATAATAAAATCTGCCATCGTGGGAAAACTAGTGACAGTCAATTTGACAAAAAAAAATTGCAGGCAAATCGACCAATCAGAGGTTGGTTGACAAGCTAGGCAAAAGTTTATTGAACGCGGCCATTCTTCTGAGTGACGAACACTATACCATTGTGAGATACTTGGCAGTGCTGAGTATGCCATCTTAGACGTTTAGAGCAGAGTATATCCATTATAATGGATGGATATACTCTGGTTTAAAGCGCCAGCGTAAAGAGAAAATTTCCAATCATTCCGGTCTTACAGCGGGAATCACAAATCGGTCTGTTCTGAAAGGGAAGAAGTTTTAGCTGATAAGAACCCGATAGTACCAATAGAGTTAGATCATTGATGCAACGGGTGCGATATTCCCTTGTCTTGCCAGCTCTTAGGCTGGTTACGCTACCTAGCCTAAACTTTGGCAAGATTTTGTTGACGGCAGTGAGTAGAAAAGGTAAAATAAGCCGAACTTCTGGTTTCTGGAAACGTATAACTCTCTTGTGATTTTAATACAAAAAGAGAGTCCGCAGATTGTTTGAAGACCATTTCTGCGTGGTATACAAATGTGGCCTTTAATTTATTAGAGTTCTGAAGCTGATAATTATTCTACCTTATAGCAAGTTATCGGTTCAGTTCTCATGTGTTTGTTGACACTTGACGGTGAACGTTTGCACCCCTTTTCGACAGTTCTCATAACAACTTTTGTCTATCTGGGCTAACACTGATAAATTTTATTTAATATTTTATTTATCCGGCCAATGACATTTTTAGACTTATATTCCACATCACATACTGCTGCAATATCAAGCCAGTTACTTAGAGGCTTCAATATACAGCGATAGGTAGGTATGTCTTAGTAGCTAGTTATGGAGATTGGTGTTTTGCCATTCATGTTTGGTATAGTTACAAACTGTTGTGGGAAAGTTTAAAATAGAAGCGCGTTGTAGGCTTTTAAATTGTTCGATTTTCTCAAGCCCAAAGATGTGATTTGCACAACAAAGGCAAGCGTTAATGGTGGCATTGAATTATCTTCACTTTGGATGAAGTTTCAAAATTTGTGTGGCAATAAAATCGTATCGACATGAGGTTTGTTGTTATTTTTTCCCTAATTTATTTGTTTGTCTACATTTGCGGACGCAAGTACAGAGATATTTGCTGACAACCTCAATAGGTTGCCAATTTTCATTTGATCATTTTTGATGTCTGAGTATATATTATGTTGTCCTGAAAATGTGTCTCAATTTTAGCCGTTCAGACTCGTCCAAAAAAAAAAATCTCACCCAAACGCATGGTTATGAGAAGCTAGGGCTAGGATGCCTATACGAAACTGTTGCGCAGCTTGTGAAGGTCATATGTATGGAAAACGATTCATGAACTGAACATCATTAATAAAAAGTACGAAAATAATGCGACTGAGAGTAAGAGCCCAGTCTTGAAGAACATCAGTATTTGTCACAATAAAATTGGACTGAAGTTGTGCTGAAGTACAAATTTGTGTAATTTGGCTCAAGTATTTCAACTTTGGCTCAATGCTCCGAGCCAAAGAGAAATGGCTCAAGGCTCACATTTGTCTTAAAACTTAAACTTCGTTCTTAAAAAAAAAAATGTTAAAAAAAAATTAAAATTTTGTCGACATAACCCCGTCACAAAACACATCGCCAGTTAAGACGATTCACCAAGTGAAGGGAACGCACTTCGCATTCAGCATTACATAATTCCTAATATTCCCATTACTACTTCCTCCGGAATGTTTCCCATTCGAGAGAATACTACTTCCTCCGGAATGTTTCCCATTCAGCAATCTGGTTTAAATTGCTGACAAGGGAAACAAGGGAATAACTTAGAAATAACTGAAGTTTTAAATACTGATAATGTAATCGAGGAGATTAAGGCGGGTATACCTCTTTATCTATAAGAGTTAGCTAAGGCGTCCTTAGCCTTACCTATCCGTAAAAACACGAAACAGAAAGAAACTAAAACATTTAACCATAGGATATCGTAGGAATTCCGTGAAACCTGTTGTGGAATTGAGTGAGAATTTGAATAGAAAAAGTTTTACGTACGAAAAAAATGTTAACTTCGGTTCCTAAAAAATTTAGACAACAGTTGCTTAATTTTTTTGACGAACTAACTTTATAATTAAAAAGCAACATTTTAAGACCAAGATTGAGTTCAACAATTAAGTTGAAGTTTTTTTTTTTAAATACTTCTCCCGGGAAAGGCAAACCTATAACGATTCATCTGCGCCCCGAGATGCTTGCAGATGTATGTTAGTTCTGCACTTAAATTGCTGCAAATTGTAGTCTTTTGGAAATATATCCCCAGGAAGCGAGTTCCAAAGTTTGCTTGTCCTGTAACAGAAGGAGTTTTAGAAAGATGATGTCCTCGCGGTTGAAGTGTTCCAAAAAAGCTAAACAATTTTTTTCGGTTGCATTTTACTGAAAGCTATAAACGAGGCCTAAGACTAAGAAAGTAGGCAATATTTTCAATCACAAAATTATAGAAATCCGACAAACGGTGGATTTATCTTCTCAATTTTTTTAAATGAATTAAAAATAAATTGTCAATTTATTAGTCGACTACGACTACCTGCAAACCAATTCGGGATGACGAAAGTTAGTCCCCTCAGGCGTTTTTTTTTTTTTATATCGGTTTAAAGTCTCTCACTGTTGCAGAAGCAAACCTCGCGTAGTAGCTCTGCAATAAATTTCGAAGATTTTTTCTTCCAGTGAACCTACAAACACAAAAAAAGTCAAAGAAATCACAACAAATTAAGTACACCCCCTACCCCCTCCTCTTTAACTAAAGTGGCTCAAACTTGTGTGAAATGGCTCAACTCCAAAATGTCTCCGGAACAACGCTGATGGACATCTTATTTGCGTTTCAAATAGATGGTTAAGAAATTGCACCAGTTTCTTGTAAATTCTCTGCCAAAAGGCTTGTTAAACCTTACTAGTAAATAAATGGGTTTCATTTAACTGTGTCGAAGCCCGCCTTATAAACAATATAAAATTAATGCAGCTTTCGTTCTCTTGCAATAGCTATTATTTAGCTGTTGTGTCTACAGTACAGTCCATCGCAGATACCATCTTGAAAGACACTAAGCCGATTCTTACTGAATTCCCTCCTCTCCTCGCAGCTTGCACTCGTAATGCCTGTATTCAGTTTTGCTATTAATTTAAAAAGTATTTGCTTGCACTAACAATACAGCCTGCTTGACTATCACATTTAATTCCACTAGGTACATATTATAAAACTAAATGACATATCCACTTAAGACGCCATATAATTCGTTAATATTCAATGCACAGCCTCCATTAACTACAGCTTCTCTTAGATAACATTTAGCTTTATTTACTATTCGTAACACGTGCTATTTGGAAAAAATATGAATTTCCTCTATTACCAGATAAGACAAAAACAAAAAAAAAAAACTGCTCACAGAACAAAGTCAGATACACACATTTACTACTATTCCATGCTGATGAGAAGTGTTCCAAAGGTTGCACTTTTAAATTAAAAAAAAAAAAGAAATATTTATAAAAAAAAAATAATAATAAACAGAACTACTAACATCATTTTATAAATATTCAACAGGCACAGCGAAACGTTTGTCAACGTACGTGTTCTCGATCGTATCAGTTACAAGTTGAATGGATTCGTATCTTTCCAAGTTTCCTAGACACCAGCGTTCGCATCTTCAGATCAATTAAAAGTTCACTGTACGCACTCTCGGACGATCCGCTTTGCAATTAAGCCAGTATAGGTATCGAATAACATCTAACACGGTCGCAATAAAATTGTGTATCTACGCTCTAATGAACCGTCAAATGGCATAAATCACGTCAGAAGACAAAGACCACCCCATGGCGATGAGTCAAGCTGATGGTCATAAATATTTAATGGTCCACCTAATTCAGAAACTAGGTTGACTCTCACGTCAATCGAAGGCCAATTAAAAGTGTGCTTGAAGTTATTTATATTTCAACACGGCTATAAAAATTGTTTAACTATCTTTAAGAAAAAAACCAAATACGAAATTAAATTTCGATTAATTAAGAAGTTTTGTTTTTGCCTATCGGCCCAACAGGGGGTCGAAGTTATTGACGGAAATAATATCCGTGGGTTTTGAAGTATTCATACATATCTAGTGACAAGAGAAAATAATCGACGGGGACGAAGCCTGAACCGAAGCATGAAGCCCGAGTTAAAGTCTGTGCTGAAAATGTTTGAATTTGAATATTGGGCATAGAATTGATTGAAGCTTATATTATGATGGTTACCATTCACAGTACACATATTAAAGGTAATATATTGCGCATCTGCAATGCGGCCTATGTGCGACCATGGGCAATAAACGTATAGAAATAATATGCGCGCGCATGAGTTTTCATGGCTGACAATGTGACCAAATTCGTATTTCTATGGAAAAGCATGCCTTTTTGACAGATGCGCAGAACGAAACGAAAATGAGTGCTTAATATGTGTTGTTGACGCCACACCGGTTTAGCAATCGAACACACTCAAAACCAAAAGTCTCTGTCACAAATGACAGCTCGACCCACGCGTTTGAGTCTCCCGCTTTTTCATTATTCATTCGCGCTTTTCAACTCGAACTAGCAAGTCGACTTCTTTTTGTAACTTTAATATTCTTTAGTCTTTGTTATTCGTTAAATACAAATTATAAAAACCAAGTACGCCTTTTATTGGTACAAACGCAACATGTGTACTGTGGTTACCATTAATTTAAGGCAAGGAGCTCCCACCTCTTCCTTGAATATCGAGGATATTTCATTATAATTTAGTAAATCTTGGAAATAGACAGCTAAAACTTTGAGTTAGTTCGGAACTTCGTCTACCTCGGCTCCGCTAATAACTCTGAAAATGACGTCACATCAGAAATCAAGCAAAGAATTACACTTGCCAACCGCTGTTACTTTGGCCTAAGAAGGCAATTGATTAGTAAAGCCTTATCGAGAAACACCAATGAGACTCTATATAAGACCCTCATCATCCCAGTCCTGCTTTATGGTGCAGAAGCATGGACGTTAACAAAGATGGATTAAGATCTTCTTGGGCGCTTCGAACGCAAAATTCTTCGAGTGATTTTCGGTCCCGTTTGCGTTGACGGGTTTTGAAGGACGAGATTTAACAGCGAACTCAACGAGCTGTACAGCGACATCGGCCTGATCAGAGAAGTACGTATCAGTCGACTAAGATGGCTAGGACATGTAGAGCGAATGGACACCAACCGAGTAGTAAAATCGGGACTTTTTTGTATTTATAAAATCCTGCTATATGTTTTTGGTCTTAGGCGGGCACAAGTGGAAGGGGACCTCAACCAACTTAGAGTGCGCAACTGGAGGCGGTTAGCCAAAGATCGTGCTAACTGGAGAGGTGTGTTGGTTGAGGCCCAGGTCCACTCCGGACTATAGCGCCATTTAAGTAAATAAGTAAGCTTGTGACTTCGTCATTACTTTTTGTACTCCGAATCACTTTTATAGACTGTTAAACCGCGATGACAACCAAGATCCCACTGTCAGGCAAAATGAGCCATCGTCGTCAAATTGACCAAAACTAAGAGAGAGAGTAGTCATATTTTTACATAAATCTAACAACACAATTTTGAGCTGTTCGTTGGTCAGCAATCACCAATCACCAATCAGTCAGGACAGAGTATTAATATGAGATAAGAAAAAACTTAAAAAAAACTAAGTCATTATGTACTGCCGCTCTTCTCTCTCGCCTCAAAGGAAAATGCTGCATTGCTGGATCTCTTTCCTTGCCAACTTGTCGAACCGCCAACGACAAGTGAATTATGCCAACTTTACTAATAGCGTCGACTAAATAAGGTACTGAATGTTCCACTCTTCTGTGATTGATTCATGTGGTAGCCATACTACCTCGGTCGACACTATTCTCTACCGTCTTAGGTTAGTTGCATTCCATTACATTGCCTTAGAGAGGACGTTTTTTAGAGGTTTGGTTTTTAAACTGACAACATTGTTACAGATAGTCAATTTGACAAGTTCAAAGCTGATTTGTGATAAGTACGTTTTGCAATTTTCCGACGATTAGATTAAAGCCAGAACAAGGCGTGCTAACTTATTTTTAAAACCATGGTTCGGGTCGCCAAACTTATCGTGCGCTACTTCGATTTTACGGTCGACAGATTCGTCCATTTGAGCACGTTATTCGGAGCGCGATGAATCATTTTTGCACCACGTACACTCTAGTGGATAATACGCATCCCCAAAGATGACAAACAGTGCGAACAGAAGAAGCTATTGCCGTTTTGGAGCGCAGTGTTGATGTCAATCCGAATGAATCGATTCGCCAATGCGTAATCCCGGCCAGAATGTTACCGTCAATGGAGAGCGATATAGAAACATGATTTCTGACTTATTCGTTCCTCAGTTGAATGGCATTGACGTGACAGAGCTTTGGTTTCAACAAAATGGCGCAACATGCCACACGGCACGCGTCACAATCAATTTATTGTGGCAAACATTTGCTGAGTGCATTATTTCGCGCAATGGACCTGTGTACTGGCCTCTACGATCCTGTGATCTCACACTTACTTACTTTCTTTGGGGATATGTGAAGTCCCTAGTCCATACCGATAAACCAGAGAAGTTAAACGATTTGGAAGTTAACATTCGCCGTGTTACTGCTGATATACGGCCCCAGTTGCTCAAAATTGAACTTAACCAATGGGCTTCATTCGAACTAGGCGTGGCACGATATGACCGAAATCATTTTTAAGTAGTAATGGCATACAGTTTTCTATTAAGTAAAGCCAATATTATAGACATTAACATTAGCTTTAAGTGTTTTTTTCATATTGAATTTGTATACCTCTAAAATAAACACATTTACAAGACCCTAATCATCCCCATGGACTTTGTAAGAAGTGAACGAAAACTGTCTGAAAGCATCTGTGCTATGGACCCATCGACGACTGTACTAGGAATCGACTCAGCTGGCTGGAGGAGTTTTTTGGTTGAGGCAGTGATCCAGCTTTTGTGACATTAGCTTCTTCGTTGACTTTAAGAAATTTAGTTACAGTATCGAGTTCTTCAGATGATGGAGGTCCGTTGCTGTTGATGCACTATTTGATATATGGCGTATTTTTGTGGGAAGTGAGTATAACAAAACCAAAAGTGAGTATAAAAGTTTTACATGTAAAAGTAAAAGTGAGCTAGCTATAGATTCTCAAAAAAGTACACCTATAGTCATTAAACAGAAAGCATCTGATCAGCGGATCCTAAATATTCGTATGCGGGTAGCAAAGTTCACAAGATCTGATGCCCCTTATATGTATTATTATGTACTCAATATTTTTATTACACAAATCATAATTATCTAACAACCCAAGAGTCAAATACGTTTAACAGAAAGAAGTTCCCTCCCTGTTAAGTTGATTCCGTTTCTTTTCCTTCATTAAATGCAACATTTCAGCGAGGAATTTCCTCACGTCATTGATTCCATTTTTTTGTTTCCTTCCACTTTGTCACATCCTCAACGTGTCCGCAATTCCAGTGCGGATACGATAAAGAAAAATACAAACAGCACACGTCTAAAAAAGGCAAGACCACCACCACTAACCCAAAAGCGCGTGGTCAAATCATGTTACATCATGGCATGCACATGCATCCACTGAGCTCTTCTTCATCGTCCGTCCGTTCATTCATGGTATATAGCCAGACCAATGGTGTGCCACATTGCACAAGAAATTGCGAACGCCAAGAATGGCATGACCAAAACTTTAATGATACCACCGAGACGATGGAGATTCTGGATGTTGCTGCTGCAGCTCCTGATGATGATGATGATGATCACAAAGCGCTGGTGTGTTGCGTTGAATCCACAAACGGTAACACGCGAATGGTTCATTCATAAATGCACTTGTGCACAGAGCTGTTCATAAGTTAGGTCAACACAATGTACACTCGACTTGGTCTCACTTTTTTTACCCCCCTTATAGTCTTTTGTTATTAGCTGGTACTCTCTCTCTACTACTGGAAGCACGTTGCAATAGAACCATAAAGTTAGTTCTTATTTATGGATGAAACTTTGGTATTCTCCTGCCCACCAACAGACAATAAAAAAATAACTATCAGATGGATGCTGCTGATATATAGAGATACTCTGGTCTTCTTTCTACGTGAGTCTGACTCGAGATGGTAATTAAATTTAGTGATGTGTACACGTTCAGCACGATGACGGTTATGGCCATCTCATAAGGAAACACACAAAAAATGGCACACACAAATGAGCGGCATGTAGATGATTTCTTTTTATCCGCACATCATCTCCAGCCAACAGGTGGAATGTGGACAAAATGTACTCTAGAAGACACCATACGAAACGTAACGTAAAAAAAAAAACCTCTAAAAAGCTTGAATGTGATATCATTCGGATTCGTGTCTCTGGCAGCAACTGGCGCGATACAAATCTCAATCGTTGCATTCACTCAGTGGGTTCACTAGAATTTGATCAATTCCCATTCGATCTGATATGTCACACAGCTGGAAGCTTACGAGCATACCAATGTTAAGTGACACGTCACATAACTATTCTACAGACGCACACATAAACCGCTCCATGGATAACATGAAAGGTTAAATTCCAATTCGGTTCGGGTTCACATATCTCAATCAGTTCGTGTTCTGTGACACTGAAATGACACGACGAAATACTATCCGATGCTAGAAACTCAATATTCGTTGCGGCGGCCGGCGATTGCAACGATCGATCGGGCGGCGATGGCGGCGGTGGCATAAATTTTAAACAGAGAGTTTGGTCACTCGGACAACAGGTGTCACGCTGCGACTGCCTTCTCGTCGGAGAGCTAAACATTTTGTTTTCTTATTTTATCTTTTCATTTAAGCAATGCAGCATTAGTTGTGTGGCAATTTTGCAATACCATGCATGTTCTGATAGAGGCACTGGCTGAGCAACATAATTATTTCCATCTACAGCTTAGTAGATTTGAATATTGGAAATTCTTTCACACGATCAGTAAGCAGCGATTTAAAATGCAAAAAGTTCGATAGCGCTTGTAGTCACGTCATCGCAGATAATAGATGCAGTCGGGAAATATGTGGGGCAGCACACTCTGATAAGGGGGGGGAGGGAATATCTACCAATTAACAAAGAGATAGTGGAGCCAACGAATAGTCGAATTGACCAAACGCGTTTCAATGAAAACAAAAGAGTTGGGCTGCGAACTGGGGTTTTTATTACAACAGAATTTTGTTTTGCTAGAGCAGCGGTTCCCAATTTTTTTTGGTCGCGGAGCACTTTTCTAGAGAGAAATTGCACGCGGAGCATTTCGTCCGTACGTATCCCATTTTTCGTAGTTATGGAAAACGCAATTACTATTTTTCGATTTTTTTTTAATTTTATTAAATTGAAGAAATAAGTAACATGTATATGATGTGACCATTATACTATTTTATAAAATATTTAAATTTGGTATTTAAGAAAAAATAATTCAAAAACATATGTTATTCATTTTCGAGTTTGCCACAAAAAAGAAAAACATTAAAATTCCAGTTTACAAAACTTATAAAAATTACCAATATTTAGTGGAATAACCTCTATTTTCTTAAAATGGCAGTCAATCTTTTCTAAAGAATTTCCACTAAAATCCGGAATCTTATAAATAAATAAAAATATATAGCAGCAAACAAAAATGGTTCGATAAAGACTGCATGAAGGCAAGAAACCAGTCGTTTGCTTTCCTCAAACTACTTCGAAAACACAACACCCTTGTTTTTAAACGTCTTTATGCGGAATCGAACAAAGAATTTAAAAGCACCTGCCAAGCAAAAAGAACAGCGTTCGAGCAACAAAATATTGCAAAGATTAACACTGCCCGATCTTCGGCGGATTTCTGGAAAGCAGTCAAAGTCTTGAACCAAAGAAAAAACCGGATTTCCACAGGACTCCAAGCACACAATCTACATACGCACTTCAGAGCAATTTTAAACACCACACAGACATCTCCAAGATTTCAGTATGCAGAGCCTCGCTTTATTGATGATTATTTAGATGCACCATTCGATCTTGCAGAAACAATTCAAGTCATCAAAAATGCTAAAAACAACAAAGCACCAGGAGAAGATGGAATTCCTTCCGAATTCTACAAAAACTGTACCACGGAATTTGCACAAGCCCTTACGAATGAGTTTAACCGTATTTTTGAACATGAAGACATTCCACAAAGCTTCAAAAAAGCCATAATATTTCCGCTACACAAGAAAGGTGACTTTACAAATCCAGTAAACTATAGAGGCATATCTTTCCTAAACACTGCATCCAAACTATTTACTGCGATAATTTTTAACAGACTTACGAAATGGATTCAAACCAAAAACATCTTGCATGAATTCCAAGCTGGATTTAGAGAAAAATATTCCACGGTAGATCAAATTTTTACGCTGCTGACCATCGCACAAATATACAAGCGCAAGCATAAAAAACTTTACGCCATGTTCGTAGACTTTAAATCAGCTTTCGATTCCATTCCACGAGAAGCACTATATTACAAGCTATTTAGGATTGGTATAAGCAGTAAGCTAGTTAATATCATAAGAGCCCTGTACGACAACAATACAGCTGCAGTTTGGGATGGACTATTTTGTCAGAAGAGTTTCCAACGACGATGGGTGTGAAACAAGGTTGTATGCTGAGCACTTTACTCTTTATACTGTATATCAATGATATAACGGACGATATGACGGGCGGCATTGAGGTAAACCAGGTGGCAGTACCAGGTCTCATGTATGCTGACGATATTGTCTTCCTAGCAGACTCAGTTAATAGTATGCAACTTAAGATCAATAAACTTGAAACGTACTGCAAAGTCTGGAATCTAACTGTAAACCTTGAAAAGACAAAAATTTTGGTATTTAGAAATGGTGGTGGGCGATTTGCAAGTAATGAAACCTGGACATACCAAAGACAACCAATCGAAGTTGTACGTGAGTACAAGTATCTGGGTGTTCTATTTACCTCAAATCTAAATATTGAAAAGCATCTGAAAACGAAACTGGCCGAAGCAAAGCGAGCAATCAACTCAGTTTGGAGTACTTGTATGCAAAGCAAATGTGTAACTCATAGCTCTAAACAAAAAATCATCCGATCGACTGCCCAGACTATTCTTCTGTACGCTGCACAAGCTTGGGGATATACGAGCTCAAACACAGTAGAAAAGTTCCAAAGATTCTGTATAAAGCGCATATTTAGATTGCCTCACAGCGCGCCAAACTATATGATATACCTCGAGACAGGTTGTTCACCCCTTATACTAGTAACCCTAAAGCTTCACTTTGACTACATACTGAAAGTTATGGACATGAAAGAAGAACGCTTACCGAAAATTGTTCTGAAACACATGATAGCTACTAACGGATATTGTGTCAAAGAATGGCAAGAATTGGCGAACTGCTATGGATGTGACTTTAATTTCTATCCTAGTGAAGGAGCTGCTTCTCTGAAAAATAAATTCGAGAACATCATCGCAAAAGCAGCACCTTACCTATACAATAGCTATGTAAGTGAAGCACAATCTTCTCAGCACAGGATGTACTACAGCACGATAAGATACGATCTGCAGGAAAATACATACTTTCTAGATAGGAATAAGTCAGAAATGATAAGAACCATCTTCATGATAAGAGGCGAAATGCTGGAGTTAAACTACGTGCCCCATAGACCAGAGCTTCCTATAATTTGTGATCTCTGCAACCGGAATGAAAGGGAGGACATATATCATTTTATTGCTGTGTGTAGTGTGTCCCATACTCAGCGAATTTCGGAGAATGCACTTTGGAGTAAGGACGCTTGGAGCAGATGGGCTTAAGCGTATTCTGAATGGTGAACGTGCATGGAGTGTTCTTTATATGTATACTAAAACCGCTCTTGAGTACAGAAAGCGAATCAGAGAAGAGGATTTTTAATTTTTATTCATACTTATTAATTAATCTTATTTTTAAAAATCATGTTAATTAATACAAAAGATTTGTCAATCTAGTAGACGGCTTTAAGCCAAACTATATGACTTTGTTCTTTAAATTACATTGAAACATTGTATTACTACGTTTTCTAATATATTTCAATAAAAAAGTCTTTAAAACTAACTAAAACTATATAGCGCAACAGGTCCGTATAGAAACCCTAGAACTAACTTCTCACAGCCATTGTTTTCTGAGTTTTTATTTTTGTGACAAATGGAAGGGGCCTACAATTTTATGCCGAGTCCGAGCGGCTGATTTGAGAAGTTTTTTCAGGACACCTAGAGGGCCCTACGAACTAAGTCCCAACTGGAACTAACTCCCACTAGCCAAAACGAACTAAGTCCCAGAAAATTTGGGACTTAGTTCATATGAACTAACTCCCACGATTTTTAGGAACTAAGACCCAACTAAGAATGAACAAAGTCCCAATATGAGAATGAATTAAAGCCCAATAGTGGGACTTAGTTCATGTTCTTTATGAACTAAGTCCCAAATGAACTTACTCCCAAATTATTTAAAATAAAACGAAAATTCACGATTTGAAATGAACTAAGTCCCAAAAATGTTTAATCCAGCATAGGTAGGTATATACTTTTGTTACAAGATACAAAATAAGGGTAAATTAAATACATCACTGAACCAAATCGCGTAGGTGATATTGACAAAAATATTTTGTCAATCTTTGAAGAATTTATTATTCGAATCGACAATTTTTCATAAAACTTTTCGTTTTATTGAAAATTTAATATTCAAAATCAATAAAATTCTTCAGCTGCTGTCCGATTTAATATTTTATTTAATCGAATGAAATTTCGTCATATTGACAAACTGAAATCGTTGACTGAACTAAATCCCGTAGGTGATATTGAGGAAAATATTTTATTAATTTTTAGAAGAATCAGTTCTTCAAATCGACAATTTTTCATAACATATTTTTAGAATCTTAAGGGTTTTTCATCAATTTGAAGAAGTTTCTTTAAAATGTTATTATTCGCTGCTGCGCTTTTTTTAGCTTTAGAAAATTTGAGAAAATAAAAGTTAAAAATTCGCGCGAATTTTGAACTTTTATTTTCTCAAATTTTCTAAAGCTAAAAATAAAAGTTGTTTCAAAAATTGAGTTGGCTTTGAGCTTTAGAAAATTTGAAAAAATAAAAGTTAAAAATTCGCGCGAAGGAGCAGTGGAAAAAAACCTTAATGTAATTTGTGTATTTCCGGGGAACGAACCTGAGACCCCTCGCACAGTAGTCCAGCACACTGACTACTGAGCCACTGCGCCCATCCGGCATCTTAATATTGTGGTATGTCCAGACCTTTTTAGTGTTTTTGAAAAGTTCTTCTTTGGTTTTAAATGCACTTTCAATGTTGGTTCACAAGTTTTCAATGAGGTTCAGTTTGGGACTTTACCCCGGCCAATCCAAAAAATTTATTTTTTTATCTGTAAGCTATTGCGTCACTATCAGCGGAGTATTCTAATGACCGTTGTCGTGATGTTAGAAATCATATCTTACTTTCATGTATGGAAAAACGGGTTTTCTCTAATATGCTTTTATAAGCGTGTTGACCAAGGGTCGACCCTTATAGAATTGACCAACACCGAACCAAGAGAATGCACCGCAGACCATTACTTTCTCTCTTCCATGTTTTATGGTCTGAAGCGTGTACTTTGGCTATAATTCTTTGTTTGGAGGACGCCTTACATACACTTGTCCATCGGATGGAAATATGTAAATTAAACTTGGATTTGACACTCCAAAGAACTTTTTTCCAAAATGGCAATGGTTTTGTAAGTGGAGTCTTTCGAAATTCCAAGGAAGGTTTTTTTTGACATAATATGTTTTCTTGTGGAATATGTATCCACGAGGATTTTGTTCTAGGACACAGCGCCTAACAGCCCGTTAGTTCTTTATAGAGTTTAGGTGCAACCATCTTCCTAATTTGTATGGCCATCAAAAATGGATTGACTTCACTTCTCCGGAAATCTTTCCTTTTATTAATTTTGCGTCCAATCTCATTTCTTATGGGGTTCTCAAAACTTCCGGCCTTCTTAGAAACATGTATTTCCAGAAAAAAACAAGCTTCGTCGAACAACCAAATCTTTTCACTATTGATTGATTGATTCGTTTCCATTTTAATAGCTCTGAAGTTCTGGAGTATCTTATGTAGGTACACGATTTATTTTTTTCTCATTTTTGTACTACGTAGGTAACCAATACACAAATTCCATTGCTGCGAACAAAATGACAAAGTTTCCGAAGCACACAATTTTCATTGTTCCCTGAACGATTATATAGAAATTCAAACCCAAGGAGTTTTGTAAATGTGGAAGAAAGTCCGATTTTTTTAAAATGAGGTCTTAGCTTTCTTTGTCGACCAATTTCTCTTAACATCTCTCTGAATGAAGACTAAAAAGGTCTTACATATTTTGTAAGTACATTAATGCAGGTTAAGTTCTACTAATTGCAAATGAATTTAAACATCATTCACTTCATGGAATAGGTATAGATTTTAGCTGAACAAAACAGCACACACAAAAAAAATTATTGCAGACGTTCCTGCATACGTATACATACCTACGTTTATTTAAGCTCTTGTCTGCCTCTGTCATTTTTTTCTAAAGCTATAAAAATAGATTGATAATGGTTCGTTATCAAATCTACTGCATATAGCTCTTGCGCTCCATCATATATTCTGGATAATGCATTGCTTGTAGTTAGCAAGTAGAACTTCTTAACGTTGTGTGGAATTAAAAGAATAACAACATTTTAATGTAGCGGTTCCAATCGTTTTCATACTGCGACTCCCTAGAGAGGTTGAAATATTTTTGCGACGCCCTTCTAAAAGCATAGATGTCAATTGAAGCTGATCTTACTGAAGACTCACTAAATTGTATTTTAATAAGGACGGGTCGACTTTAAAATATCGTCGTCCCATACTTATGGCAATTTTACTTGTTTGTTAACATAACCTCGTCGCTAAAGATGATTTTTCGGCTACATTTGGGGCCCCCTTCCAAACGCTCTAAAGCCAAGTCAGCTAACAAACGCCTTTGTCTATGTTCATTAAATTTGAACTCCTGGATTAGTCCCGATGCAAAATTCGCCAAGTTGGAATCTGCGAAAGGCCGATTTCTTGTGCACGGCGAGGAATTGACTGCCTCGGGTTCTCCTGCACACTGACTGGCAAAGACCCGTACCAATTGAATGAAAACCCCTTATTTAATTTTGAGTGCAGGCAAATATACGCTTCCTGGCTGGCATGCGTCTGACTAAAAATGCGGGAAACACAAACGCGCTTTATATTCGACTCGAAGCGAAATCCACTGCAATCCAACAATTGGATTTCGCTTCAACTTTGCTCTTGGTATGTATTGGTGATGAAATCTCCTTTTCCAAAATCTCCTGTGCTGAAATCCCTTACTCCAAAACACCCTTAGAGAGAATCCCTAATTTTTAGATTTGGTGTTATTAATTCAGTTGCGTGATTTACAATCGTATACTCCTGAACAAGCCTACACGTTTACAGGCTTAAAAAGTGACCATTTGAAGGGGTCTAACGATTTGAGGACAGTATACGGAGGCGATAAGGGGAGCGAATTGTTACCCGTTTCATAAGGGACGCAATAAAGCAAGCAGAAGGTACTATTCCTTTCTGACCATGTTTTTCCAGACAAGGAGTCGGATCAGTGGATCGTTACAAAGTACTAGAGAGATCATTCGAAGTTTCATTCTTCGTCATGCGTTGCGATGGATATTCTAGCACTAAACGTGCACTCATGACGTGGCCAGGATAATCTTATTATCTAAGCCCCATAGAAATTCGTTGGGAAAAATGTAAATCAGCGAATTGATAGTAAACGAAATGCTCTAATATAGAAACAAAGCTGGAATAAACTTAAAACACTGCCGTAGCATACCCACGCATGTTATTTAGACTTCATGAATGGAGTTTCATAACTTAAAAAACTTGCTTTATATACTTGATCACAGCGGACTTATGCCACGCACGGGCTATAAGAAATCAAGGTATGACTTTGACAAATCATTTAAATTCTGTATACCGGACAGGCAGGACTGGCTCTCCCAGAGTGCTCTTATAAAAGGTATGCCCATCTTCACAGATAGCTAAGACAGAGAATCGAACGGGAGCTAAACTCTTCTCAGGGGTATTAATGCCCCTATTGTACAACACAACTCAACTTAGTTGGAACTACCAGCAATGGAAATTACCTTCTGCGTGGACAACCAAGCAGAACTTAAAGCGATTAACTCCAATCTGGTAAACTCCAAATCCGTAAGTCAGTGCCTCTCGCCATTGAGAGAAATAACAAACCATCACACATTTCTGCTGTACTGGGTTCCTGGACATGCTGGGTGTGAAAGGATACGAGGCAGCAGATAAACTGTTCAAATGCAGCACTGAAATGGGCATATTATTAGCTGAAAGAAAAGTATTCCTAGCTTTCAACGAGGCTTAAACTTGGCTAGAGAACAATGGAACAATACTTCGAGTTGTACCATGACCGAAAAGGTTTATAAAAACTACTCAAGGAACATAAATTATCGCTTTTGTTGCTTGATAGCTAAGTTTCAGACACACAAATCACATTAACCATTGAGACTATTTTATTAATAGCTATAAATGCTAACAAAATAATCCTTATTTTCCGAGCCAAGGACATATACATTGGACTGGTAACTTGTGGGCCTTAACAACTTTAGTGAGCTTTCAAATTTATGGAATTTTATAGGTAGGTACTAGGCAAGCCCAAAAAATAATATAATAATATTTTATCTATTTTGCGAATAATTTTTCGAAATTATAATTTTTTTCGACACACCTATGAACGATAAGCTTCAATTTGGTACAAAAGCAAATAGAATTGGTTAACATTAAGTAGGGTAAATACGTACCACAAGAAATATCGTCGGCAACTAATATTAGGTACCCAATTTCTGCAAAACTCGTGAAGAACGAAGTTTTTGAGGTCGTAGTGGGAAAGTTTGCGATAATAGAGCCAACTACATGCAAGCTGATTTTAATGTGTCGGAATAGTTTCACTTTATATTCTAATGTTTAATTTTTTATTTATTTCAGTGACTGGACAAAAGTTCTACGAAGCTGTGAACATTAAAAATAAAACGAAATTTTGTGCAAAACTTTCAAAGGTTTGATGAGCCATTCCAAACAATTTATCTAAAAATCAACCACGACTTAAACACATAAATACTATAAAACCCACTTAACTGTACTGACCCATCTAGCAAATGTCTCTTTAACTATTTTATCTAAATCTATGCGTTCTGCACACTCAGAACTATCGAATAAAACTTTGAATTTATCCGCAAACAATATTGGTTCCCACAGAAATTAGACAAAATCACAAATTCTTTGCCAAATTAACACTTAATTTATCCCACAAACAAAGTCGTTTCGTTCGACATTTCTCTCATAAACTTGACAAAACTAAAGCCAATATGTTAATTTGGCCTCAAAGATTTTTATGCGCAAACATCTGCCAAATAAAATCCACCATCGAATCACACCGCACACAATGAGTTTGTTGATTTTATACTTTCCATCAACATCATGCTTCGAAGTTAGCACCGCTTTATAGCGGGTGCAATAATAATTTTGTCCAAAGATGCGTGCAGCGTGCTGCGTCCGTTGAGTATGCAGCATATGGACCACCGATGTGGATGGTAATAAAATTCAAACAAAAATGTAACATGGTGATGGTGTGAGCGAACGAATTTGAATGAAGATGCCATTATTTGACATTGAATGGATGGACATTTATAGATATGAAGCGTGAGCTGCTCCGCGGCGAACACGCGCTTCAAAAGAGCGCACGTCATAAACTCGAGATCTTATTCAGTTGTAGGGCAGTCAACCGTCTGCTGTTGAAAATTGACTTTAATGGTGATGAATTTTATTTTTATTGACTTGATTTTGATTACCAACCTTGTTTTGATTTAGTTTTTATTTTTAACTTTTTTTTCCATGAAAGCCATTCAGTTGGGTTTGCATCGTATTAGAATTCAGTATATGGGAAGATATAATAAAATGGTTCAGTTAACGCAGATTAGGTTCGAGTCGACGCGACGTTCGAATTTAACTCAAAGTTGCATCACATAGAGGATAGGGGTGATATTTCATTTCATGCCCATATAGAAAATATGGTTTTCTTCAACCATTTTAAGTGGCAGATCTGCAGTATGGTCGAAAATGATTTTTTCCTCTGGTCGAGAGTCCTGCTCCTGGAATCGACGATTGGAATTTGTTTCTTTCTCCTGAAGTCAATCTAAGACACTACTTAGAACACTAAACTAAAAAAAAAAAAGCAATTGAACCAATCCCGGTCGAAGCAGAAAACCCATTATTCGTGTAGAAATGGCCGGTAAGAGGTAGCGATATCTAAAGTCAGTTTCGATAACCAGCTTTAAAGTTGGTAAATGTGCCCACTTTTTTTTAAATAGACCATGCAGCTGTTAGAGTAAAGATCCCATCCTGTGGATCCAGATGGAAACAAAATATTGGGATTTGTAAAATACCTAAGCATAAAGCCGAATGAAACCTGCAAATAAAATAATAGTTTAAAAAACTAAAAAAACGCTTTTAGAAGTAGGTACTGCACTAAAAGCAAAAAAATAAAAATTAACCAATCTATTTTTAAGGTTTATCCTGGAAGGGGTTTAGTGTAAGTCATGTTTGTGTAGTTTACACTTAAATAATACAATACATAACTACAAACATGGCTTACACTAAACCCCTTCCAGGATAAACCTTAAAAATAGATTGGTTAATTTTTATTTTTTTGCTTTTAGTGCAGTACCTACTTCTAAAAGCGTTTTTTTAGTTTTTTAAACTATTATTTTATTTTTTGCTTTTTAGTGCAGTTTAATA
This sequence comes from Cheilosia soror, assembly GCA_949372485.1. Lineage (NCBI taxonomy): Eukaryota > Metazoa > Arthropoda > Insecta > Diptera > Syrphidae > Cheilosia > Cheilosia soror. The sequence continues at coordinate 40,717,418 of OX443561.1, forward strand.
TCTACCTAGGTACATACTTACAAAAGCTTTTTATTTACTATTAGTTTATTATATTGTCATCAAAACTGAAACATCAGCATGCAAAATTTCAAAGTCCTAAGACAATGGACATAATAGATTATGTATTCCACATAAATGAAAATTCGCGGCAGGTATGGTTTGATTGATTTTACTACGCGTACCTACCTATACACTTTCCATAGCTGCATATCTCAAATATAAGTATGTACGATTGTGCATGTGCATACCTACATATTTACGCATCACAAACTCCTATATACGTACATATGTATACATAGTTTGTTTTATCCATATCCATTCCATACATCAAATTCAACTACGCCATACATATGACTATACATTCTGAATGCTCGCCACAGTGACAATTCTATTTTTAGAACGCAAATAAAACTACCATTCCTAAGCACAACTGCAATCGAGATAGCAATTTTTTTCGCATTTGGCCGAATAAGATCTATTTTCAAATTATTATATCTTGCCCTCTGGATGGACTAGAAAGATGAATGTTAACTCAAAATACTCGGTGAAGTATTGCCTAACAATTAAAAGGATTTTTTGACTTGACCTACATATATTTATGAGCATAATGGCAAGTTGAGCGTAGTAAGGTAAAAATAGAAAAGTTTGCACCCCCTTTTTTCAACCCTTATAGGTCGAATCGGTACAAAGTATTAATTAGATATTTAATAGTTTTGACTTATCTATTGACATATAAAGTTTCGAGTTAATACGGCTAATGGATCATTCGTTATGAAAAAGCCTCCCTCAAAGGGACAGGGGAAGTCAAAATCCAAAAATTCTTTCTAAATATTGCATTGTCTTCACAACCCAACCAGCATGGAAAATTTCAAAGTTCTAAGTTTAGAGAAAGTGGTTCAAAATTGACTTGCAAGATTTTGACACAACAAATTTTTCACGAAGTTAAGTAAAAGCCTTTAAAAAACAACAAATACTTTCGCTAAAGGGTGTTATCACCGGGTTGAAAAGATAGAAAAGGAAGATGCATTGAATTTGAATTTAAGTGCATAGCACGCAAAAAATATGATGGTCAAGTGAGAGTAGCGTTCCCAGGTTTTAAGAAAATAAATCCCCTTTTTTTAACACCAAAATGGTATTTTTTCCCCTTTAAAAAACAAAAAAATCTCTTTTTATTTTCATTTTGGTACATATTAAGTTGTGCTGCCGTTGTCTAGAAATTCGCTTAAAATATTGAATTTAGGCATAGTGCATCGACAAACTATGTGCTAGGCCACACATGCCTTCCCATGAGAGTCGTGTCTGAAGAGACGGGTAGATTTTTAGGTTAGTTGAGAAAAGAAGCGTTTATAACACCGAAAATCCCTTCTCTTTTCTAATCACTTAAAATCGACCTGTCTAGGAAACGACTTTCATAGGTTACACACAAAAACAAGGCCTCATTGCAATAAAATAAAATTTGGCAGGCACAGGAATAATTAAACCGAAAATACAAAACTTATAGTAAAGTCGAAGCGGACGCCCGCTTTTTATGCCCTCACTCTACTAACGCAAATAAAAAATGAAGATTTGTATCGAAAGCGTTTCGGAAAGTAACCTTCGTGATCATACGTCATGCCGATGCGAAAATTATTTCTGAAATTGGATTTTTGGTCCATTTTCTGAACCATCTACCATCTACCTTTCTCCTTTCTACTCACTCAAAATCTACCTGTCTTTCTGTACACAACGTTCATGATCAATGATCATGCTTCATGGTAAGGAGTACATGGACATGGACATGGCAATAACTTTATTATATGTCAAATTCAGAAACCAAACAAAAATTAAGTGGCTGTTGCATGGGCACATTTCTTGAGCATGGTTGTTTTTGTAGGTTTTTAACATTTATTTATTCTAGAAGATTTTCTTACAAACTGTTTTTGATAGGATTTTAATATTTTTCCACTTTTTGGATGTTTTCCCCGTTTTTATCCCTTTCGCCCTTTCGTCTTAAAAAATCGGCAAAAATGGCGATTTTCCCCTCAACCTGGGAACACTGATTGTGAGACCTATCAGAAATGAGTATCGCAGTGCAGTAAAAATTAAGTTTATTAATAAAAAGTATAAACATAATAGCGCTTTGCAATACTCAGCTTATTTTAAATGAGATTGAACCGAAATGCTCGAAAGAATGAACCAACATTTGACTGAAAGTTTAGGTTTAAATGGCAGGCCACAGAGAGTAGGTCCGCATTAATTAATGATCTCAAAACCCTCCGCCGAATCAAAAATAAAACTCTGAAGACGGCTGAGCTGATGCTTATAGTATCGAATTCGCCGAGGTTGAAGACGTATTATTTTCAACTTCTGTGAGTTGAGATATTTGGGAAGGTGCAGATGAGGTCTCCTCCTTATCGATGCACCTTCTGAAAAAATCATATGCAGATAGACTCAGCTGAGCTCGTGATAGTTAGTTTAAAGTGGCTCTCGATGAGAGGCCTTTCTTAGATTGGCCAGAGCAGGGCAGCTGCAAAGAAAGTGAGTGACGGACTCGTCCTCCTCCTCGTCCCTACAGCTTCTGCAGAAGTCATTGTATGGCAGACCGAGCCTTTGCGCGTGTCTGCCTAATATGCAGTGCCCGGAGATCACATTAACGACTTTCGAGATGCTAGATCTATTAAGTCGAAGAAGCTCCTTGGATCGCTTTGCGTCCAGAGCTGGCCAGGTGAGTTTGGCAGTATCGCAGCATCCCAAATGTTTCCATCTGAAGCCTGCACTCATTACTGCGTCCTCTGAGCTCGTGATTCTCAACGATGCACTGTCTCGAAGTGACATCTATTAATGCACTTATAGAGGATCTTTTTAGTCTTATTAGGTTGCTTGGGCAGTGATAGAGCTCACGGATTAACTGTGGTTAGTAGCATTTATCACAGTTTGCAAGTAGCGGGAGGCATGTAGTCATTCTCTTTTTCCGAAAAAATTGTTGTGGTCCAAAATCGCGTTGAGAGCATTAAAGGGCAGTTTTGGAATTTACCATTGGTAGATTAGATTAGACAATAAGTCGGGAAAGTCTCCCTGGCGAGGTTCTAGGGTCATCTTTATACTCCGGAGACAGTCAGGAAGACAAGTATCTTCTCTAGGGATATGTCATCAAGATTTGCTGAGATAACGATTTATTCGCCAAAGCGACGTTCTTTTTAAGAGGCCTCTACCCAGAAATCGAGGAAAAGTGCGAAAAATGGCATTTTGTTTCCCTCCTAGAGAAGTCAATACTGAAGCGATCGAAATGATATTGGATGCATTGGAAAGAACAGAATATGTCCTTTGAAAGCTTTGAAGCATTTTTTTAAAGCGACATCTCGTTTTTCTTTTATTGAAAGAATTCCCAGCTGTGTTTGGGAAAATTGGCCTAAAACCGACTTTTTGTTTGCCAACGCATGATATGATAGAGTTCGAAACAGTCTAAGATAACTTGTCCATCTTAAAGGTCATATGCAAAACACAAATGAGTTTAAAATAAATCTTAAAATTTCATCCTGGTTTTAAAAAAAACAGGTGTTTTAAAACAAACAATTTTTTGAATTAAAGAACAACGTTTTTCCTGTATATATTGATTTATACTTGATGCAATTTTTACTCAAAACAACAAAGTATCATACCAGCTATCGGATGCAAAAAAAAAATATGTATTTACATGTATTTTGTTGCAAAATACTGAGTTTAAATTTTATATATTTTTCAAGAAAAATACACTGCATGTGTCATAGTTGTTGCACATTCTCAGAAAAAAGTTCCAAGTTTCTCATTTAGATGGCGGTAGTTCTGTCGTCTGATTTGATTAGCCAATCAGAATGACACCCAAGCTATAAGGGATAAATGTGTAGTTTGTCAACGGCATTAAGAGGTGTGTTATAAATAAAACAGGTTTGGCGTGAAGTGTGATCGAAATGGAATCAAGGATGCGTGTGTTGATATGTGTGTAAGCAGGTGAGGATTCTTTATTCAAAGTGATATTTGCTTCATGGAGATTCAAAGTAATTTTTGCTTCTTGAATAAAAATGAAAATGAGAGAGGGGTCGACAGAAGCACTTTTCAATATGTTGCTATATTTAATAAATTCTTATTGAAAATGCATTTATTTGTTTAAACAAAATTGCTTTAACTTCATAACAAAAATTATAAATTAATTTAAACGATGAATGTACTCAGATTTTTAGAAATTCTATATATTTTATGTATAGCAAATTTGTATCTTGAAAAGTGCTTGCCGGTCACACCGTGATCAGGTGTAAAGCAGATAATGGTTTGGTTTGTGTTGGTAGGAAAAGAGATGAAACGGAGAGGGTGAAATGGTGGGTTAGGCTGAAAGAGGTATAATTGAAAGCAAATTGTAGTATGAACCAGCAGCATTGCGCTGTTGCCATTTACAAGGAAAGATTATGCAATTTTGTTTGCGCTGTTGCCATTATCTTACCTTTTATGAGCTATGGTAGGGTAGGTGTTTGGTTTTTCGTATGAAGAGGGGGACAGAGGAAAGAATTTGCAACATTATGAAGATCATCAAGGTAAGTAGCAAAAGCTACACCGGGATTATGAGAGGGGATGATGCAAGGGGTATTCAAATGGGGCTTAGTTGAATTGTGGAATTGTGGAATTGTGGGTTTTGCTAAAGAGAATATTACTGGATGCAAAAATATACATATACCTGTGTACATTCACTCGATAATATGCAGGATCCAATAAAAGGATTTATGTGTATTGGGGGTTTGTTGACTTGTGGGAACGATTTTATTTTCTACCCGCCATTACTTAACCCAATAGTACATTTACTACCTCACCTGCTCCCCTTATACCATTAAAATCTTAAAACTACTCTTTAAAAAAACTCAATGGATCACAGAAATACAAAATACATACCTACCTAATGCAAAATATACGATCTGCATTTTCACATTCTTTCTCTTCACGTTTATCATCATCAACCTTGCCATGCTGAAAATACCCTACCACACACACCATCTATATATATATGCGAAGAATACCTACCCCATCGTTGATTTAATTTTCCCTTGCACATTCAAAGTCATTATATACCTATGTAATGTAATCAGTTGAGAATGGATTCTTTGTCTTATGCTGATCTACATTTTCCTCTCACTCCAACATTCATTTGGATGCAATTCTCAGCAAGAAAAATAAAACATCCCCCACACACGATCAATAAATGACACAAAACCAGTTTTCATATCCAAGTATTATATAATATCCCACCTAAGTTCCGCCTCCTGAATTGATTTCAAAAGTGAAATGAATGACGAGAAGTGGTTTCACACCATGATAAGAGCTTCGCAAATCAAAAATAGATGGCGCTTTGAGTTCCACTTTATGTTCTACAATATGGGTAGAGGCCTCTTAAGGCGAAAGAGAGCCGGACATTCCGTGAGGATGTGAAGAGAAATCTCATCACTCTCCGGACATAGTCTACAAGTAGGGTCCGGCGAAACTCCAATTCGGTGAAGATGTTTTTTCATAAGGCCATGGGCAGTAATTATACCTGTCATTACTCTTAGGTTATTTTTGTCCAGATTAGTAATGAAATAGGATTTCCTGGGGGAGAATTTCGGGTAGAACTATTTGGTGCAGTTCTGCGCAGGTGTTTAAGGCAGGCTTCATTAGATTCGATTTGAGCTAAGCTCTTGATGTGCTTCCTGAAACATCCCTTACTAATGCCACAGAAGTGTTCAGGTCCGACAAATGGCTTTGTTAAGTCTTTAGCCAGTGAGTCCGCTGTTTCGTTTCCAGCAAAGCCACTGTGGGCTGGAATGGAATCCAGTATAGGATGACTAGGTTTTTCTTTGCAAGTTCGTAGATGACCATGTAAGTTTCCAATACCAGCTTCGATTTTATGACAGATGCGTACAGAGCTTTAAGACCAGCTTAGCTGTCTGAGAAGATGAATGTGGTTTTACCACGTGTGTTAGAACTTAAGTTTATTCTAACGCAATGGTTAATGGCAAGGACTTCATATGGATGAATGTTTGCCTAGGCTGACTGAAAAGTTCGATAAAGGCGATTCTCCATAAATGGCAGATCCAGTCCCTGAATCCATCTTAGAACCGTCTGTATATCAGACTAGGTCAAGTCGCGAAGGATTAGGTCGGTATTTTTTCCAGTCTTCCCTTGAAGGGATGGTGATAGAGAATTTTTTATGGAAGCCATATTTCGGTAGCATGTCATCTACAAATATGCTAAACCATTGGTAAAAGTGACGATGTCCTTTACTGTTTTTACACCTCCTTAAATGCCACGATTTCTGCCTTGAATACGCTGCAGTGATTGGATGTCAAGAGAAATGATGAAAAACTTATGGGTTTATAATATCTTTGGGGTTAACATGCAAGCAACGCATAAAAACCAAACTCAATTTCTTCCAAGACTTGTAAATGTGCACCAAATCTATCAGGCAACTTTTGAAGACTACAGTTACCCAAGAAAGGATTGGATAAATATTCCGAAGTTTGGCAGGATGGCTAAAAGCCCCTAAATACCTAAAACATTTCGGCCTTTGTAATACAATGTAAGGAGCTGCTACAAATGCTGCCTTTTTCGAGGTCCGAGGAGGCCATTGAAACTATTTTGAAAGTGGGAATCAAGTAGAAGATCTAGGGATTCTGTAATAAAATTGGTCCACGAGCCACCTGCCCTTTTAAGATAGCCTGGTTATATTCTAGCTTTCTACAGAATAGTGTCCTGAAATTACGTTGGGTTTTATACCACCAAACCAACTTTGTTCGAGATCCAGTCTATTTAAAGGACTGAGAGGTTTAACTAAAATGAGGTCTAGTTTTAGCCTAACTACATGCATCAATGATCTGAGAAAGAGTGTTTGTGAGAGACTTTTTAATCTCTTACATCATAACATACAATCGACTGAAAAGTGCCAAGAACGCTACGACATAAATGCCTGGAATCGTGTTCGTTTTGAATGACCATGAACCATTCTTCATAACGAATGTTCTACAGCTCTTAAAATAATACCTATTCATTTCAGAGGTTCACAACTCTATTTGTGAAATCCCAAAGAGCTGTTGAAGAATAAATGATCCTTGGAAAAGTCTACACTCATGACGCACTACCTCAATAATCTATGATTTTAGAACATTCCGCATCAAGCAGAAATTTTTCCAAATAAATCTCAACACGCAATTCTATATTCAAGTAACTTTAGCTACCCCCTTAAGTTGGCTAAATTGGACCAGAAACTCTCACAAATGTCTGTGAAAAATGAAGAAGAAAAAAATAAATACCTCCTTGGGTAAATCACTTTCTCAACTATTTACCTCATATCACTAGACCGTGTCGCATCATATCACTCTACGCCAAAAGCCATTAATCCAAGTTAACTTTATAGTTGAATTGTCTGCACAGGCACAGAGCTGTATGACCAATATGGGAAAATGTGGTACGCATTAGCTAATCCACATTCAGATAGTTATTTACCTACAACATACTATAAATGCCAGCAGACATTATTTTCCCCACGGACACTACTATAGACAGGAGCGCATACAACACCACCAACACAAAAAAAAAACCAGAAACCACACACCATTAGTGTAGCATCGCAGAGTTGACAAAGAGTCCATACCAACAGATCTCAATGGAAGCTTTGACAAATATTGTTTCAATTACTACAGAAAAATCTTCGTGTGCAATGCGCGGTAGGCGCATTTAAAGTTAATAAAAGTTTTGTCAATCTCGGCATGCTATAGTGAAAATGAAAATGCCAAACAAACTGACAGTCGACCAGAGGTATAGTAGAGATGGAGTATCTACAAGTACTCTACTCTGTTTGCTCTTTGTATATGGAAAGTAACGCAAACTGTGAGTATTGTTGAAACCAAATAAATTGACTTATTGATTTAAATGGCAACCACAGAAGGCACAACTGAACAGAAAATAGAAAAAGGTAAAGAAAAATGAAAAACACTCCATAAATTGGCCAGAGATTAACGACGGTAATGATGGGAACGAAAGTTTTCCTCTGGAACCATAATTGAACCAATTTTGTAAAATGCGTTCGAAAACACCAGGTGCTAGAAAATTATCGGTTTCTAGTAATTGTATCTGGACTTTGGGCACCAATCTCGTTGGCAAAATTATTAAACACAGAAAAAGTAAAATCATTCAACCGATGATTGCGGCCTGTGTAAGGCTGTTCAGCACCCATTGACAAATTATCAAGGCGCAAACGTGTCAATAACGTCGCGTTGTGCCCCTGAACAAACAGGAGTAACAACCACACCGGCCTTTGAGTAAAAATTATTGGCGCGTGCTCCACCATAGAGTGCAGCCATTCTTCTCATATGAAAAAGAAAAATCAATTTGTATCTCAAAGTGTAAGGAAAATTAATGACCGCCAGGACTACCACTGATAACCAAGAGGAAAATCGACAAAACGCAATGGTAAGACCGGTACCACCGACCGACGGTGTGGTGGTAAGTAAAAAAAATCACATATAAGAAAAAAGATAATCCAGTTTGCTTGTGAACATTTTTTTGTTGTTGCTCTGTATTTTACTGTAATCGATCTAACGAGATCGTAGCACGGCGATGTTAGTGAAAATTAACACCACTCCGATCCCGAGTATTGCTCAAGTCCCAAGTGCCTTTTGTCGCGCATATTGTAACGCAACGTGGACTCAATTATTTCTGCCTCAACATGCATACAGCTTTTTGTTTTCAGCTTGATGTGTTTTTCGGCATAGAAAGATTAATCGTGCAAAAATAAATAAATAGAAACGAACCGCTGAGCGTATGGTGTGTGCTTCCATAGTTAAAGGAGTTTATCTGCAGTGATAAATTATAAAGCTGGGCGTTTTTCTAAGCGACCAAACAAATGGTGACAATATGCTTCTATGACTAATATGGACTTGACAAATTGGTTGGGTATCTTTAAGTAGATTTAATGAGCTCCACGTGGGTTTTGCTAAAGACCTAAATGGGTATATCATTAGCGAATTGTGAAAACAGTATGCATTGGACACTGGAAATCTATGAGCTCGCATTTTTTAAAACGAATGCGAATGGAAGTGTAACTTCCAACATATCACAGTGGCATGTACAACTATATAACTTTTCAACTTTCATGACGAGAGCATTCCATTGTAATAGGTTTCTCAGAGACTTTTGTGTATATTTTAATCGCCGATACAATTTCTTGTGGTACATATTAACCCTACTTAATGTAAACCAATTCCAATTTTTGTTTTACCAAATTAAGGCTTGTCACACATAGATGTGTCGAAAAGAACAATAATTTCAAAAAAGTATTTGCAAAATTGGTCAAATAATATTTTTGAATTACAATAACAATACTAGGCACACAAAGTGAAATAATATTTCTCTAGAAATACTAGATGAAGTTGATGCAGCCCTTGAAAAGGTTGCAGATATGGATTCTTATATCCTGATGGGTAATTTCAATGCTCACGTGGGTGCGGATTTCTTGACATGGGGCAGCGCGTTTGTTAAACACGGTGACCCCGATCAGAACGCGAACGGAGAGAAGTTGTTGGACTTTTGTTGTTCAAATGGAATGTCCATTATGAACACTTTCTTTCCACACAAAGATTTCCATAAATACACATGGTACCGTCGAAGTCTGCAGCAGAAATCGCTGATAGATTTCTTTGTGGTACCGTCGTGTATTAAAAGGATGGTTTGTGATGTTCGTGTGTTGAGAGGGGCTGAACTGTCAACTGATCACCACCTGGTGCTGTGCAAATTGTATCTCAATGATCAAATACCTATCCTGCCAAAGCGTAAACCAAGGATGGTTAAGCGCATACGGTGGGAGGGGCTGCAGAACGATGAGATACGGGAGGAATTTGCACGGCAGGTATCTGAAAGGTTTGAACAAATTCCAAATGTTCCATTGAATGTAGAGGAAGAATGGCAGTTGTTTTCAACAGCAGTTATTGCCTCTGCAGGACATGTTTGCGGAGTGAAGCGGCTCGGTGTGGCGGCTGGTGGTGAGAAAAGAACTGCGTGGTTTAAAACGCCCGGAGTTCAAGAAGCTATCAGAGAGAAGAAGAAGGCTTTCAAGGTGTGGATTCACTTGGGGGACTCTCCTTCTCGAAACCGGTACATTGAGGCGCGAAGAACTTTCAAATTGGCTGTTAAAGCAACCAAAGAACAGTCTTGGAAGGAGTTCGGCGAAAAATTGGACCGTGATCACAGATCTGCAAGCAAGGTGTTCTGGCAGACCATCCGCCGTCTTAGAGGAAGGAAGTGGAACATTATCGAAGGAGTCAAATCCAAAGATGGTACACTTCTTTCTAATGAGGAGGACATCTTGCGCAGATGGAGCGAGCACTTTTCCGAATTGCTCAATCCAATCCAGGGCATTGAGGATGATACATCCATCGCCTTAAGCAGGGCGGAAAATAGTCCCACGGTAGAGGAAGTCACTTTTGCGATCAAATCGCTAAAAGCTGGCAAATCTGCCGGCGTGGATGAAATCCGGCCAGAAATACTAAAGGCCTTAGGTGAAGAGGGAGTCAAATGGCTCTCTCGTGTCATTAAAGTGGCCTGGGAATGCGGCGAAACACCCAGCGATTGGCAGATTGGGGTGATTGTGCCCCTTTTCAAGAAAGGGGATAAAAGGGATTGCTCCAATTACAGGGGTATATCACTTTTAAGTCTCCCCGGAAAAGTCTTTGCCAAGGTGCTGGAAACGCGTTGCAGAGCTGTGGTCGAGGCACGATTAGGAGATGAGCAGTGCGGCTTTCGTCCCGGCAGAAGCACAACCGACCAGTTATTCACTCTCAGAATGGTACTTGAGAAGGCTTGGGAGTATGCTACACCTGTTTACGCTTGCTTCGTAGATTTGGAGAAAGCATATGACCGAGTTCCTCGAGGGAAACTCTGGAGTGTATTACAGGAGTATGGAATTGATGGTTCTCTCTTGAGAGCCATTCAATCTCTTTACACAAACTGTAAAAGCTGTGTTCGGGTAAACGGCGTTAAATCAATACCTTTCACCGTGGGCGTTGGACTTCGTCAGGGGTGCGTCTTGTCTCCTCTCCTTTTCATTACTTTTATGGACTGGATGTTACAGCGCAGTCTTGGCGAGGAACGTTTCGAATTGGGAGATCTGAGGATAAGTCATTTGCTCTTCGCTGATGACTTGGTCATCCTTGGATAACCGTTTGTGTTGAAGCTGAGATGAAGGTAAACGTGAACAAATCTGAAGTGATGGTCGTCTCCAGAATGCCTGTTCAATGCACTCTGCATGTTAGTGGAGTCCCATTGAAACAGGTGGAGAAGTTTAAGTAGCTCGTTTTCCTGTAGGATTGGTCAGGCTGGATCGATTTTGAGACAGCTTGGTCATTCTGTTATCAGGAGGACTGAACTTGGTGTCAAAGCTAAGTTGTCAGTCTTTAATTCGGTGTTTGTTCCAACTCTTACCTATGGTCATGAGGTTTGGGTAATGACCGAAAGAATAAGATCGCGAATACAAGCTGCCGAAATGAGATTTCTCCGTTGTATTGCTGGTGTGACCCGTAGAGATTGCATCAGAAATACCAGAATACGTGAGGAACTCAATGTCGAGCAGCTACTTCACCGGACGGAGCGATCCATGCTTCGGTGGTTTGGTCATGTTAAACGCATGTCCCCGACCAGGATTCCACGACGTGCTATGGAATCCGTACCATCGGGTAGGCGTCCTCTAGGTAGACCAAAAAAAAAGGATGAGATGGTTAGATCAAGTCCATAATCTCTCCTATACCCGTATGGGGATTGCCCTTGATGATTTAGAGTCGATGGCGGAGGATCGAGAGCTATGGAAGGTCCACTTGAGCAACCTGCACCCGCGACCCACTTAATGGACAAGCGGACCATTGAAAAGAATGAATGAATGAATGAATGAATAGAAATACTAGATCACTAGATCAACAACTACTGCATCTTAAGATATTTTCAGTGCGGCACATCTTGCAAACGTTTGACAAACAACCAAGAGCATAACAATGTCCTGAGAAAGTTTTTTAAGTTCTGTCGTTAGAAATCGGAATAGAATTGTAGGTATCTTTCTCTTTTTCCTATATTCATTTTAAGAATGATGAAAATGAGAACCATTTATTTTATTTATTTTTCGGTTTGCGACTTAACTAGCTAAACATATGCAGTATGCACTTAGGTCATTTGTGAATTGAGCTAAATAAATATCTCCGACTATCTTTCTTTTGACAAATTGGTACAGTCTGTTTATCTCTACTAGGCTCGCCCAGTGGTCGAAAATCGAACACACAGTTTTTTTATGCCCCCCACAGGGAGGTATATTCACTTTGCCATTACATTTGTAACACCAAGAAGGAGTTAAGGCAACGGATACACACAGCCATAGACTTCGGTTGAGCGAAGGGGAAATATTAATTTTCTTTGTATGCGCAGCGCAGAATGTTGGTGTTGTAACCAATGTAATTTAAAAACACTAATTTACCTATTTTGCAAATACTTTTTCCAAATAATTATTCTTCTTAACACATCTATGAGTGGTAAGTTTCAATTTGGTAAAAAGAAAAATATATTTGGTATACTTTAAGTAGGGTAAATGACTCCGAAGCGAAATCGGGTCGGCTTTTAATATTATAATAGATACATATATAAAACAAAGTGGAAAAAAACTGTTCCCCTCTGTCGCCCGTAATTTTTAACCAATTTTGTTGGTTTTTTTTAACAAATTCAAAGTCGGACAAAGGGGCGTGGCACCGCCCATACAAAAAAACATTCAAACTCGTATATCTCGAAAACTACAGAATCGATTGAGATCAAACTTACAGGTAGTCTTGCCTATTGGCCGTGGAGTGCTCCTGTGAAGATTTGTCAAAGTTGGACAAAGGGGCGTGGCACCTCCAATACAAAAAAAATTAAAACATTGTCGCCCGTAAATAAATAAAATAAAAAAAAAAATAAAAAAAGCAACAAAAGGCCTGGCGGAGCTGGCGGGGGTTCAGCTAGTATTATAGAATCATCCTTATTTGATTATGAGTTATTTAAGAAAGCTCAGTCGGGTATAACATATAAAAAGGACAATTCTGAAAATACCGATATTATTCCAAATGAATTAAACAATTACAACGCTTCTTCATCTTTGCCTACACCGTCTTTCTCTTCCAGTGTATCTAATCCAAATTTCTCATCTGATATCACCTAAAGTCGTCTAGAGTATTTGGGGCCAAAATTTGTCTTTAAAACGGTAAATAGTTTAAGTTTAAGTTTAAGTTTAAGAGAAACTTTAATAGATACACTACTCATATAAAAATGTCAACTTAAATTTTGCACTATACTATCGTGTAGTGTAAATAACTACATATCTTCAGCGTGACTGAGTTACGTATAGCTACAGAAAATATTGGTACATACAAGCAAAATGACAAAGTACACCCGATAAATATCCTTTCGTGATAGCAATCAAATTTAATCGAGGGCCAATAAACAATATTTCCTACAGCGGCAAACTTAAGAGAACCAAAAGTGCAGCAAAAACTTTTGAAATATATTAAGTAGCCGTTTGATGCTTCGAAAGATTAACCGAACCGAAATCCAAACTTCACGTTCTTGCCGCCAATTAATCAGAATTGAATTTCGTAAAATTATCTTTCTTTTTCGCAGACGACCAAGACCGATATAGAGAGAGCGTAAAACAATATTAAATGGTTTTGCTAATAAGAGGTGATTAATAATAATTTGTTTTTTTTTCTGTTAGGTTTTATAAAATAAAAAAACTAAAACGTTTCGAGATCCTTGGAATTTATTTCACTGAAAGTGAATTATTGGTATGGCTATTAATATTCGGTCGGGATTCTTTTGCTAAATTAAAAACAAGATAAATGAATATCTGTTGACAAATTAGAAGCGATTTGTCAGGGTGCACTGAAGGTTAAGTACAGGACAGCTCAAATTTTTTGAAATTTAAATATATAAATACTAGCAGCAAGTTTTTGGTATCTGCCTACTGCTGCATTCATAGCTTTTTTAGATAAATTTAAGTAATTTCTTTTCCCGTAAGATTTTATTTGCATGCCAATGTTGAAACGAAAATTCAACACGACTTAGGATAAGTCAAAACTAAGTACCTACTCTTGCAGTCCGTTGAGGCAGAATTTTGTAAGATGCCAAAATCGTATTTTATTAGTCTTTTTTACTATGTTAAGTTATAAGTTTCACGCAATTATGATTAAACTTTTTTTTTTTGCTATACAAATACGCATCTGTCCCGAAAATGGGATATTGGATCGAAGTCCAAATCTCCATCCAATTATTTTTTATTCACTATCCTCATTATGAGATAGACAGGCAGGTTCGGCAAAGCTTCGTACTAAGGGAATCATTCTCCAACATTCCTGATAAAACTGCGATGAATTTGGGTGAATTTGAATTCGACACACTTTACGAAATATCTACTATACCCAGATAGGGAGGACCGGACCAAAAGAATGAAGTTTTGAATGAAAATGAATGGTTCCAAAACTAAGGAGGGTAAAGGGTCAGGTATAAACTCTAGGGATATATATCTACATACACGTGTCATTAAGACTTTCAGACCCATAGGTTAGGTTAGGTTAGAGTGGCAGGCCGCGACAAGTGCAGCCTCACGTAGGCCAGAGGAGGCCCATTGTGATACCACAGGATCTGAAGATCTCACAACTACCCGTTGAACCAAGAGGAGCTGAAAATAAAGCGTTGGAGGCAACTTATGCTTGCATTAGCGAGTTCGCCGAGATTGTCGAAGAAGTATTCTCCGAGATATAGCTTTCTACGAGTTGAAAGGGCAGGGCACGTGCATAGGAGGTGAAGAATTGTCTCTTCCTCCTCCTCGTCCATGCAGCTTCTACAGAAGTCATTGGAAGGGAGGCCCAGCCTGAGAGCATGTCTCCCAATAATGCAGTGCCCCGTGATGACACCTACTAATATGCTTATGTTGGATCTTTTTTGTTTTACAAGATTGTTGGAGCGCTTAAGATCCAGAATGGGCCAGATCTGTTTCGTTATGGAGCACGTGGTGCAGTTTGACCACCTGCGATTAGTGGCGCTTATCGCATTTTGTTGAATTAAAAGTCTACACGTAGCGAGAGGCATATAGAGATTCTCCTTTTCCGGTAGAATCGACAGCGTTGTACCGTGCCTAGCGAGTTCATCGGCCTTGCAATTCCCTGGAATGTCCCTGTGGCCCGGCACCCATATAAGGTGAATTTTGAACTGCTCCGCCATCTCGTTAAGAGACAAGCGACAGTTGAGGGCGGTTTTGGACTTAAAGATGACAGAGTCCAGGGATTTAATCGCGGCTTGACTATCGGTAAAAATCACGATATCCTTTGCAGATATTACATTATACCGTAGCCACGATAGGGCCTCCTTGATCGCCATGATTTCCGCCTGGAACACGCTACAATGATTGGGAAGACGGAATGAGATCGCACAGTTTAAATCTTGGGAGAAAACACCACCCCCCACTCCTGTTTCCGTTTTTGACCCATCTGTATACAGGCAGACGGATTTCCTGTGAGTCACTGCAGCGCTCTCCCAGTCAGTTCTGGAGGGTATGCATGTAACAAAATTCTTACTGAATTGAAACTGGGGGAGGGTGTAATCAGTATCTTTAGGGATGCATTCTATTTTATCTAGAATAGACGAGTGACCAGTTTGTCGACTAGTCCACAAACGAATTGCTTTCATACGGATGGCTGCACTTGCTGCCACTTGTTTGCAGTAGAGGTCTAGCGGTATCAGGTGAAATAGTATGTCCATCGCCGCTGTTGGAGTGGTCCTAAGCGCTCCACTGATGCACACACATGCCGTTCTTTGCACACGACTAAGTTGCTTACAGTGGATAGCCTTTTCCAGCGCAGTCCACCAGACGACGACACCATACGTGAGTATAGGTCTAATGACGGATACATAGAGCCAGTAAGTGATTCGAGGCTGAAGTCCCCATTTGCTACCAATAGCTTTCTTGCAGCAGTATAATGCCGTGGTGGCTTTCTGAACCCTCTGCAGTATATTGGGTTTCCAGCTCAGTTTGCTGTCTAAAGTGAGGCCTAAGTATTTAGCCGTGTTAGAGAGCACAAGCGGAGTGCCATTTAGTTTTGGAGGGACAAAGACGGGTGTTTTGTACTTCCTTGTAAAGAGGACCATTTCAGTTTTCTGAGGATTGACGCCAAGCCCACATGTTTTGGTCCATTTAGAGAGCCTAGAGAGGGCGTTCTGCATGAGATCCCTAAGCGTATTGAGATGTTTCCCCGAGACAGCGATAGCAACGTCGTCTGCATAGGCAATTACCTTGCACCCTTCCCCTTCCAGTATTAGTAGTAGCTCGTTCACCACTAGGTTCCACAGAAGAGGTGAGATCACACCACCTTGTGGCGTACCCCTACTGACGAACCTCCGAGCCGACGCTTCGCCCAGCTTTGAATTGATGAACCTGTTGGTAAGCAGCTGATTCACCCATTCGCCAGTCGACTTATCAATTCCAAGGCTCGTCAGTGCGCCAATAATTGCCCTTGGTTCGACGTTGTTAAACGCTCCCTCAATATCAAGGAAGGCTACCAATGCGTATTCTTTACAGTCTAAAGATTTTTCAATAGTTGATACGAGTGAGTGAAGGGCCGTTTCGACCGATTTCCCTTTACTATACGCATGCTGGGAGGCTGACAGAAGATTTGCGTTAACTCTCCAGCGTATATGGGAGTCTATCAATTTCTCTAGAGTTTTCAGCAGAAATGAAGACAATGTTATGGGTCTGAAATCTTTGGGGTAAGCATGCGAGCTTTTACCAGCCTTGGGTATAAAGACCACGTTTACTTCCGTCCATGGCTTGGGAATGTGAGACAGATCCAGGCAACTTTTGAATATTACAGTAACCCATGGAAGAATAAGTTCCACATTCTGTTGAAGCTCGGCCGGTATTATACCGTCAGGTCCAGGAGACTTGAACGGCTTAAAACCGCCTATAGCCCAGATAATTTTGTGCTTGGTCACAAGATGGGAGGAGCTACTTAGTGTTGACCTACTCGAAGTCACAGTAGGACTCGTGTCGACTTTGCAGCTATTTGGAAAGTGGGTATCCAGTAGGAGATTTAGAGATTCTGAACTGGAGATAGTCCACGAGCCGTCAGCTCTCTTAAGATAACTCGGTATCCTAGGAGTCGCTGCAAGGATTTTTCTGAGCCTAGAGGCCTCAGAGATTTCTTCTATATTTCCACAGAAGTGTCTCCAAGAATTTCGTTGGGCTTTCCTAATTTTGGTTTTATAGAATTTGAGGGCCTCTTTATACGAGATCCAGTCGGTGGCTTCGCGTGATCGCTTGGCCCGATTGAAGAGCTTCCTGCATGTTTTGCGTAGAGATATTATCTCCTGATTCCACCACGGTGGTCTAGGCTTGCCCTTGGGGCTGCTTATAGGGCAGGAACGCGACATAGCGCGGTTGAGAGTCTTCGTTATTACTTCAACCATCGCATCGAGTTCTTGTGTGTTAGTGGGGGGAACAGGGGTGCTGTTGATTACAGAAGATTCCACACTCTTCCTATATTTAGTCCAGTCAGTCTTCTTATAGTTCCTAAAGACTTTTGGAACTTGAGGGAGGTAGTCAATACCAAATTGAATATATCTATGATCAGAGAAGGAGTGTTCGTTAGATACTTTCCAGTCTCTAATAGTATTGTAGATACTTTCAGAGACTAGTGTGATGTCTATGACCTCCTGCCTATTGCTTGTAATAAAAGTGGGTTCGCATCCATTGTTACATAAAACTAGTTGGGTACTAATTAAGTAATCAAAAAGTAACTCACCTCTTTTATTGATGTCGGTGCTGCCCCACACAGTGTGATGCGCATTGGCATCGCATCCTAGGATGAGTGCAGCATTGTGATTCCCCACGTCAGCAATCGTCTTCCCCAGTAGAGCCACAGGGAGTGGAAGGTCGTACGCCAAGTACGCTGAGGTCAACCAGAGTTTCCTCGGTTCGACTTCAAGACAGGCCGTCACGATATCACGATCGCTGTAATTATGGAGAAGAAAAATATTTAGTGTGATCCTCGCGAGGATGCAGGCTCTTGGCGTACCTTTATTCCTCTCGTAGATGATTTTGTAGTTAGGAGTCCTGAGTCCGTACACCTGATCCTTAATGACCCAGGGTTCTTGGATCAGGACAATGTCTTCCGCGCTTTTAGATATCCGCAGAAGAAGGGCGGCCGAGGCCGTTTTGGAGTGATGTAGGTTAATCTGAAGTATCCGCAGCATCAGTGCTACATTTACCTCCAGAAACCTCCACCACAGTTGTGTTAGCCTCATCCGTATCCGACCCTAATGATACGTCAGTTTCGGATGGGCTGCCGGGTCTGTCAGTTAGATCCAGGTCCGACAGTCCTAGACTGTCCATGTCCAGATCTATCCTAGAGACGGTTGATTGTGCTTGCGCTAGATGAGGGGCCCTCCCAGGATGGCCAGCCTCCTCCACTGCCTTCGCTGCTATAGTCGGTATATGACTAACCATTGCAGTGTCAGCAGAGCAGGGGGATCGCCCTTCCTCTTTGGCAGGAGCGCAGTCCTCCGACCCTGCCTTCACGTCTATGTTGGTCGGTTTATTACTGACCGTAGCCGTGTCCGCAGAGAGGGGGGGCTGCACTACCTCCTTCGCAGGGTCTTCTTCATCTTTCTTATAGATCTTCAGATTAATTGCTCCGAAGCCATAATTGATCTGCCCTTCAGTTGCAGCTAGAGGAGCCAGGGACTCTACGTTGATCACGATAATCGCTGATCTCTTGTCCCCCTTTGGTTCCTCCAGCTTTGCAAACTTCCAGTTGGCAGTCGGAAGATGAGGATTGCTTGCCGCAATAATTTTGAGGATGGTGGTAGGGTCGGAGGGCTCGGCTGGTATCCAGGAGCGAGATCTCGGTCTGCTAGGAATTTCTTCCCTGCTTACGACCTCAAGCTGCGCCCCCTTCCAAACCTCGCCCAACGACGAAACTGCAATTTTGAATAGGTCCGCAGACCGTTGATCGGCACATGCGATAAGCTTCACGTGGCCCTGATGCCATCCGCCATCGCGACAAGAAGGTGGAGGTCCCGGATGCTCTTCCAGGACGCTTAGGAAGTTCGTTGCCAGCCTTACTTCCACTTTCCTCCACTTGTCAGGAGTGATGCTACCATCAATGTCACTTCTGTCTATCACAGCAAGGACAAGGTGTGCCTTGAGCACATCGCTGTATGGCTTGTTGTGCTTTGGGGGGAGGGAGGAACTGCTACAGTTAACCTTCGCTCTTTTTGGGTCCACGGAGGACTCCTCAATCGATCTAGGTCGTTTGGACGTGGAGTCCTTTCTTGAGGAGTCGGGAGAGGGAGTCTCCTTGACAACTTTCGTTGCCCAAGAGATAGAATTTTTTCTCTTTTCTGAGAGCTGATCCACTGGGACGTCCTTATAGCGCTCCAGAAGCCTGAAGGCGGTACGTCGCTCCCTATATTGTTTAGTGGAGATGGAGAGGCTTGCATTTCGCGAGCTCGAGGCGGTACGATCTGCATCCTCTGGTTTAATCTTGCTATCGGCAGCGCCAAGAACTGGTTTTTTCACTAAGTTCTCAGCTGCAGTAGCGCTAGTACTGGGAGCGAGCTCAGAGGCAGTACTCCCAGCCGGTAGTTTAAGAGCACCGGACTCTGAAATGTTTTGCATTTGTTTTATTAATTTTTTATTGTTTTTGTTCATATTTGGACCCACGAGTAGCGGAGAAAGGATGTCGATCTGTGCAGAGATCCGCATTACACAGACAAGGCTGGCTAATCCGGAGGTCGCCAGGTATCCGGATTCAGACCCATGCAGTGTCCAGAGGCAGAAGTTCTGGCCGTGCTCAAAGGATTAATATCCAACAAGAATATCGCTATCTTCATTGACAGTCATGCTGCGCTAAAGGCGCTAGAGTCCTTCATCATCAAATCTGAACTAGTCAGGAGTCAGATTGTGTTGGGCCGACGTTCTGGCCAAAAACGGAGCAAAGCTTCCACAACCAGAAACTATTGGGCGCATAAGACCACCAATAGCATTGGCCAAGAGAATTATTCTAATTACAAATTGGACAGACCAAACATGGTCAGATATTGTAGGTCACAGAGGGTCTCAAAGGCTGTGTGGCCTAAGCTAGATCGGAAAAAATCTGTAGAATTTTTAAAGCTCAGCAGATCATAGGTATACGAATGACAATAGGAATTATCTCCGGGCACTGTCTTCTAAGGAAGCACATCATGAGATTAGGTTTAACAGATACGGACACATGTAGGTATTGCGATGACATACATGTCACAGAGGATTTTACTCATCTCCTCTGTGAATGTTAAGCTATTGTTCGGTATAGGAGGAAACACATTGGAAAGTACTTCATCGACAATTAAGATGAGGTTGACCTCACTAACAAAATTTTAACAATTTTTAGGTTTTGCAGGGAAATTAATTGCTTGGGCGAATTGGTTTAGGTGTTTGACAGTTAGGTTCCCCAGGGATGGCGATATGCCCAATATGAAGCCTAGTCTACTGTGATAAACTCACACCCTATTCAATTTAACCTAACCTAATATCCTCATTATGAAATTGCACATCGCTGTGGTATGGTAAGTAATTTATAGCCCTTAAGAAAAGTATTAAATTTTTTCCTTAAGAAGGTGGTTTGAGGGGTCATTTCAAAAAATGGCGAAAGACCTTTCTAATTATTTTTACTTCGCTAGCAACGTAGAAAGTTTCAAATCAATATGACTTACGATTCGTGAGTTATAGCGTTTTTATAATTTAGGAAAAAGTCGCCATAAAGAGCCATGGGGTCATATTCAAAAATATCTTCGTAGAGCGCGTTTATACAGTTAGAAGAATACACTCATAAAAGGTATGCGGTAGATTATGCTCATCAGTTCTATATAGGACCTTCTCACAAGCATTTACGTTGGTGTGAGTCTTTATATTCGCAACAAATGGAAGAGGTCCTTATATTTTACTTCCCATAATTATCATCTTTTCGATTAAACAAAACAGCTCACTTGATGGTCATCAAAAAGCAATCCAGTGTCGAGAAAGTATTTGATATGCTGTCGCAGCTACTAGGTGAGGTCTTATACCATTTTCTTCTAAGCTCCAAAGTTTCAACTAAAAATTTGAGATAACAAAGCCCCAGATCTTCCAAAAGCGATAACTTTCAAACCGTGCTGTAATTTTTGACAGTTCTTTGGTATTTATGTAGTTGTAGAGTGGTGCTTATAAAATGATCAGAAATAGACACCAGAAGAACGTTTTTTTTTGGGTTGGAAAAGACAATTCTGAACAAGGAAATCCACAAGTGATTGAATTATACCCAGAAAAGCGTGCGTTTTTGTGTAGTCTCGCACTGCCCTGGTCGTTCGTCGGTAGTTTTTTCATTGCAGGGCCTTTGGTGAATATCTACTTCTAAAACAAAAACTATTCGGTCTTTAAAATAAATAAATAGTTGGCACAACAGGCGTGTACCTATATACCCTAGGCCTAGCTTCTCACAACCATTCATTTTTGTGAGTTCAATTTATGGGATGGGAAGGGACCTACATTTTTATGCCGAGTCCGAACGGCTGGATTGAGAAGCTTTTTCGGGTATTTTATACTTTCGGATGTTTGTCAGACGTTCGCGAGAGGTGGCGCAGTGGAAAAAAAATCTTAAGATAGAGCAAATTTGTGTTTTTTAGGATCTATCATTGGACCTTCGCACAGTAGTCCAGCACACTATCCACTGAGCCATTGCGGTACTTATTAATAGAGGCGGTTCTCAAATCTCGCACTCCAAAGGTTGACCACGTTCCTTAATTGAGGGCAACATAGAATTTGTGTTTTTCCGGGGATCAAACCGCGCTACTGCGCCTACCTCAGAATTCAGTCTTTGGAAATCAATACCTATTTGGAGCGTTAATAATGAGATACAATCTAAAAAGAGTGGAACAAAATGGGACTTGCTCTTCTTCGAATACAACATAGGACTCCATATGCACGGAATTGTGTTCAGAGCATATTATCATAACCCATTCTTCATAATGACTCAAAGTATTTGATTCAAACTCAAACCCCTTTTACTGTTCAAAAATTGGAAAACACATTCCAAACAACTAATAAATTTATAAAATGTACTATCGAACTTCAGCTGCCACTTTGATGGTAGAGTTTGACTGAACAGCAATGAAGACCAAACAAAAACGAGTCCTTTTAAAATATTCACAGCCAAATAGACATTTAAAAGTCAAAACATGGTAGAAACGTCAACAGAAATGAATTGCCTTTCAAAATATAAAAGAGTTGTCGTGAAAACTGGAAATTCGAAAAATCCTACCCGCATGCGATGTTAACATTAATCTTTACAAATGATAATGATGACATTGGTACAAGCAAAAGAAACAGCCAAGAGACGCAGAACAACTCCAATAATATTCCAAAAGCGCACGTACGTAACGCGCGTAACAAACCTGTCACCTGAACGTTTGTTTTTTTTTTCTTCTGACTTCTCACACTGGCGGTTATTAAATGTAAGAGAGTATAGGACATAGAACAAAAACCACACCGTGTGTGCTGGCAAATAAATTAAGTTTTCAACAAGTTGATCTCTTGTCGCAGCATAAATTGGACCAACATCCCCATCCCACCTTACCACATATACCGGTGGCTTGTGTATTTTCGTCAGTCCAGCTTGGCAATTTCATTTAATAATCATAATAATTTAGCGAAATAATTCTACAATCATAAATCATGGGGGCATGTCCGATTAATTAAAGTTTGCGCTGCGAATGTTGCCTCTAACTATGCCGCCACAGCAAGTGTATCTCGTTTTTTGTTTGATGTCGTGCCACGAGGAAGGATCGCCGGCCGCCGTGCCGCAACAGAATCGAAAATGAATTGAATATTTAAGTCAGTAGTGCTGTCTGTTGTTGCGAAATGCAATGTAACCTAACCGCCTAGATACACCATCTAGATATAGGTGCCTACAACTCAGTAGTAGGTATACCATCATGATTGCTCTTCACTGGCGTCGTCGTCGCTCTTTCGGACAGATTGTGGGTCATTATGCTGTACTGGCGGGCAATCAGCATCAACAAATTGGGTTAAAGTTGCATGGATGA
Organism: Cheilosia soror; assembly: GCA_949372485.1. Classification (NCBI taxonomy): domain Eukaryota; kingdom Metazoa; phylum Arthropoda; class Insecta; order Diptera; family Syrphidae; genus Cheilosia; species Cheilosia soror. Next base: position 40,740,572 of record OX443561.1, read on the forward strand.
AAAATTGGCGAAATTTTCAGGTGCTCTCCTATATACCGCAGGCGCTCAAGGTATATACCAGCATGCCTTCGTTTAATTGAATTTCGTATATCTATAAGAAAGAAACCGTAGGTTGTGCTGGTCTACATAATGACCGTCTCGATATGCTGTGTGCCTAATGGTGATGGACGGAATTGTAATAATAGGGTGATTACCAAAGCGGTTGCAAATTGCTTTTTATATCTTTTTTGTGTCCGAATTTATTTACTTATCCGGATTAAGCAACTCGCTCATTAGCTGAAAAACAATCACGACCCGTGATTAATTTCGTCCACCCATATTCTCAAGTAGCACAAAAGTCTAAAATACACCAAAATAATTGGTGTATTTTTTGCATTTTCGTGATATGTATTTTCAATATAAAAAATACACCACTTTTTAGTGCAGTTTTTGCACATTTAATTTCGATTTGGTGTAAATAATACCGTGTTCTCGTATATAATTAACACCGACTGTACAAAAATTATACCGATTTTCGGTATATAAATTGTGCTAGTGGTATAAAAATTGTTCTGGTTACTAGGATATATTATGCTCCAGAGGTGTATATTATGTACTGATAATTAGCTCAAATTATACACCAAATGGTAAACATTTTACACCACATTTTGGTGAAAAACTATTCCCTTGAGTGTGAAAAATACACGATAATTCGATGAATAAAGTACACCATTAGTATAAAAATGCGAAACTTTAAATTTATTCTGATATAAAATTTACACCGAAGTTTATTTTTTCAATCGAAAACAGAATTTGAGCTAAAACTTACACCGCTTTTTATTTTTGATGAAAGGTGTATCTGCTAGAATTATAAATTCGTTCTGATTCCAAGTACATATTCACATTCATAATATAGACGCAAATATCAATGTGAGTGCCTAATTTCGAAACGAAGCCCAATCTGTCGATTTATTTTCGGTCCTACCCCGTCTAAAAATCGAGCGCCTCAAAAATTTTAATAATTAAAGATTTTTTTATTCGATGCGTGAAAATTTGTTATTCGAAAATTATAATTTTCTGATTTTTTTTTTATTTTTTAGAGACGTATAGTTAAAAACGAGTCAAAAATACAAAAAAATCAGCATAATTAAGTCGATATAATAATTAAATAAATAATCATTGTTTTCTGTTTAAATATGGCGGCCAGCCGAATCTCATTTTTTGGAATATACCTTGAAAAATATGGCCGTCGTACAAAATATACACCAATTCCTAAATTTGGTTAAACAAATGCACCAATTTAAAAGAAGAAGAAAAAAAATACACTGTTGTAGAAGTTATATACAATATTCTGTTTTCGGTGCATTTATTTTGCTGGAAACTGTGTAAAATATTCACTGATTTGTGTCATTTCGTGAAATTGATACAAAAATTGCACCAAAGTTAAAGGAGAAATGAGAAAAATGCACCACTGTGAGAAATACAGTGCGGTTCACTTGTTAAAGGCGCACAAATTTTATTAAAATAGTTAAAAGTTAATGCTTAATTCTCGAAACGCTTCAAATCGTGAAATGGCTCATAAAATAGCTCGAAGTGAACACTTGTTAAGAAACTTTGTAAAAAATAGGGTATCTTATGAAAACAACTACCAAGCAAGGATCGTAAAAGTTTTGAAAGACTAGTGCCTTATGGCGCTCAATTTACAAACAAAATTATGGAATCCACTTGCGTTGTGCTATTGTCTATGCTTTATACCCAAATTTTACAAAACTACAAAAAAACTACCGCCTAATCATGCATGCAAGAAACCCACGCCTTGAATTTTCAAGGTCTCACATGGCATGGGATATGAACATTAAAGTGGTCTCCAGAAATTGAAGAAAGGACGACTTTTCGAACAAAAAGGAGTTTAACTTGTATGGTCCTGCAACTATAACTATTACTTTCATGATTCTCCACAAAGAAAATATGTTTTGTACCGTTATCATTCGAAACTAGGGGGAGTTATGATATGGGGTCCAATTTCATTTTTCGGCGCTTTAAATTGGAAATCGTTTCCAATAAAATGACAAGTTTATATTACTTGCAGAACTTTTTTTAGAGCCGCTTTTTCCGCAATAAATATGAGCTTTGTGGACCTATTCCATGGATATTTCAGAAGGATAACGTGCACAAACACAATTCACGCCTTTTTAAAGAATAGGTGATTAGTGGAAATATTAAAATATTGCACTGTTTGCCACATTCGCCTGATTTTAATATTATTGAAAATGTTGGCCCGTGAAATTTATTAAGACAACAATCAGTATCACCCAATCAAGAAAATTGCTCTTTGAAAAATGAAATTTTTGAGATTATATCCAATAATACTACCTTAAACATTATTAAAATAACAGAAAATTTATTAAAATAAATAAACAAAAAAAATAAATATCGCAAATAAATTTAGTGTTTTTTGTTTTTCGACTTTTAAACAAGTGCGTCTATTCAAGTGAACCAAAAAAATGCATACGTTTTTGCATGGTACATATATTAAAAAATGAGTTAAACTACCGTTATGGGTTTATCATCAAGTTTGAAATTATGTTTGTTTTATAGTGTATGAATGTATCTTTCTGCCAAATAAGTTTTTTTTCCCTTTGTTTGCGTCTACACAAGTGAACCGCACTGTATCACTAATATTAAGTACACCGAACTCGCTGTGGTTCATTTTTTACCGAAAAGGGTATTAATTATACCAAACTCTCTGTGTAGTGTATTCAATAGTGAATATTTTACCAAGTAGTGTATTAAAAACACCGAGCTCTCAGTGTGGTGTATTCAATGGTGCATATTCAACCAATGAGTGTATTAGGTACTCCAAACTCTCTGTGTGAATTTTTTTAACCAAAAAACATTTTACTGTGAAAAAAATATACAATGGACGAGATCTTCTTTCAGTACAATTTATATTCTAACAATTTTTTTCAGTGAACAAAATACACAAGTAGTTTCAATGGTGTACATTGTACAATATTTGAATTAGCAAAATGTAAATAAAATGTAGAACAATTTATAAAGTGTGAATTAAAGGAAAAAAACGCATTTTTTGCGTTAAAGAACTGTTTATCTTGTCTTGTATCATATGGATGTAAACAAATAAGTTTACATTTCGATATGCTCTACAAGATATTCTTTCACGATCCCAAACACGATATCAGTAGAATAAATAATATTCAAATGACGAGATGAGAATGGACTGGTATTAAAATCGTCGAATCGACGAATCTTTATTGTGGTGGCATTTAATGTAGCATGAGTATATGAATCATTTCAACGATTTCACTGGTCAAAAACCACTTATTTTTTCGATCGTTTGATAAACTGAATGTTAAAAACTTAACCCTGGCATACATTTCAGAGTTTTCATTAATTGGCCACTTGGTTCAAGGGTCTGGAGCCATTCTTCAAAAGTGAAGCAGCGTAGGTATTATCAAATAGATATGCAGAAATATGAATATGATATGATCCAAAATTCAGAACGTCATCGTGAACATGTATGTATTGAGCTGATAGAGTCGCTTTCATACAGAACTATAAGTTCTTCCACATAATCATTTATCAAATCTCTAGCGACGTTAAGAACTGTCGGAATTTCTACATATCGTCTGCATGATTACATCCATGTTGCCAAAACTAAATACCAAAAATGTTTATCAAACTCATATCTACGGCAAAAAAATTTTCATTATCACTGGGCCAAGATACAATAAAAATGATTTCCAAAACGATAATGTATTGAGACCACGAGCCTGTCTTATTAAGAGTGAAATGGCTACTGAATAATTTCATTAACATTTTGTTGTTTATTTTTCACACTTATGTAGTTTGGTGTATTTAATTCCCACAGGGTGTAAATCCTTCACCGAAATATTGTGTACAGTGTATTTTATCTACAAAATATAGTGTACAAAATATGCCATGTTGGTTGGATTCAGAACCGAATAATTTTATGCACCATTAATGGTATATTATAAAAACAGCTGAACATCGGTTTATTTTTTGCACCGAATTTCAAAAGAAATGTTAAAATTTTGCACAGAAAAGACAATGGTGTAATTTTTATACCGTTAATTTTGACAAATACACCAAACTTTTTAATTTTTCTTCAGTTTTCTCAATTTTGCACCAAAATTAATGAATTTACACCAATTTATACACCAGTGTGCTACTTGAGTTAACACATGTTCGACGGAGCGTGGTAGACGATATCTCGAACAAAACTTCGAATCGTTGCGAACTTATCGCGCCGACAATAACTCATTGTAACATTTTACTGAAAGACAAAACGCGTAAAACTCTATTAGCGTAAGTAATTTTAAATCGAATTTTCCCCAGCTCCACAAGGAGCTGCTGAATCATACGTTTCAATCATGTGCGCGCTGCGGTCTTGTTATAGGTGAGGGGTAAACAGCGCCATGGACCAGCAGGCCCACATTCTTAAATCGAAAATTAACATAATTTTTCGCACGTCCACGGTGGTAGTGGTGGTGGTGTGGCTGAGCTGCAAAACCTAAACATACGAGTTGGATTTGGGTCTGTGCAACGACGACGATGACGGCGACGTACGGCGCAAACAGGCTGCCCTCATTAAGATAAGAACAATGTATCTGCACGCTGAGCGGTGGACAGATTCGGATGAAAGGAATGATCATTGGCACAGTGTGATGTCGAGCCTTCATAATTATTAATTTCAGTATTAATTTATTTATGTGACTATTAGTCAGCGTCCCACCGAAATTTTTTTTTCCTGTCTTTATATGAACAGTGAGAGAGCGAGAAAGATCGATAGATGCAAACTTACCTGTGTGGATTCTTTGATGGGCTTTTAGGTGTGAACTTTTGGTATAGACTTTTGTACAACCTGAAATTGAATAAATTAAATTATTTGGTTAGTGTGTTGTGAGTATGTGTAATAAATATTTAGAATTTCATAGAAGACACAGCAAAAGTGGAGTCACTCTGCTGCTATATTTTGAAGAATAGTATAGCCCTTGGAATAAATGCTGCGGACCGCGCATACACATAGGGTTGCCAGTTCTCCCGATATTCCTGGAGTCTCCTGGTTTTTTCACTAATCTCCCGATCTCCCGAAAATTTTATGAAATCTCCCGAATTTTCAATATTTAATTTTAATGTTCTTACAAAACCAAACTACGAACAGTTAGGAATAAGTTTTACAGCGCCTAATGTTACTATACAATAATGGATTTGGCATAACTGTTTTTGTTTTTTTATAATAGAGGATAGCTGGCGCTAGAAATCTAGTGGCAGCGGCAAAGTGGCATTAGAACTAATTTTATTTTATTTATTAAATTAATAAATTGGTGGAGTGTATGATAAATTTTTTTAAATTTAAGTTGGCCTCTACTCTAAAAATGCGTTTCGCTCGCTTATGAAATCAGTAAATCTATTTTCAAACAACTAAGCAGTGTTGTTATATACTTTTTCTGAAAATCGTGTTTTTGGGATTGTGAAAATTGTAATTATCGTATTTTGTAAAAATGTGCATAAGTATAGGGTAGATAGTATTAGGGTACTTAGAAAGATGTACAATTCTAATGAATGTCATAAACGGACACCATGCAATTGCTAGGTATTACCAAAGGTTGGGTCTGAGTTTACCTACCCTTTTTGCAGAAGTCCAGAAGCAGGCAGTATAAACACCTATACTTTTCAGTGGCAGCACAATGCACCTCGTCGAGGACCACTTAAAACCAACTATAGCTTTTAGTATACCTACCTAAAAATTTGGTTTCCATTATTTGGGTGCGTGAGTTTAAAGTATAATACAGTATACTTACAAATTTCAACAGAAGTGGTACAGGGGCATCTACACTTGCCCTATACCAGTGTTCAAACTTAGTCTCAAAATTGCGAAATTTATATTCACCCTTATTCCCGTTGGCGTTAGTCGGAAACGACTCGAATTTCACTTCGTTTTTTAGTCGATGTTTTTAACTTTTTAGAAATGAATTGAAATGATGATGAACATATAGAAAAAAAATTAAAGTGTTAACAAAAGTTAAAAAAAATCTTAGCATCGTTTTATAATGACACCAAACATGAGTCGTATATACGACGAACGCCAACGGGAATAAGGGTGATTAGTATGATATGGAATTCGAATAAGTCATCAGCGTTCCTGGACTCGATACGCAAACGACCAGCAATTTAAAAACTGGGCTAATCCCACTTCCCCCCATTCAAGGCTGTTATGTTCAGCAAGCATCTTTTTATGGAAATTTCTAGAACAATTTAATAATAACTTCGAGAGTGCGCCTTCGAGCATGTTTAACGGTAGGCAACACTTCAGGACTTAGGGCCTTAATAATAATCATTATAATCATTTTGAACTCTCACCTTAAATATTCTGTAATTCTCAAGATATAATTATATTTGGAAATTTCGCAATTTTGAGCTTGTAACATCTAATATGGACACTAAAGAAATTATTAGTACTATACCCCATCGCTACGCAAAAATATACAATCCGCCTTATTTTGGTCAACAGTTTAAGATGTGTCTACACGGCTGCGTACTGCGTTTTTTCAATGCCTTGGAAGCGGCAATGACTAGTTCCACTACTAGTAAAAGTAAGCGGAATTCAAGCGAATTTTTTTCTTCTTTTATAGTCGTATCTGCGACACAAAATACAAACACTGCACGATGGTTAATAACCCTGATAAACATGAAAAACGCTTGTAAATTGGTCAATTGGTAATGCAGTATATAATGCTTTTTTCGAATAAATATAACGGATAACGCACTGGTTTCCGTAAAATGGTAACTTTTAACTATAGCTACTCTGTGAATAGAATCTTCTTACAGAATATAATTTTCGAACAACATAAAACTCACGGGATAAACTTATAAATATGTACTTACTTATCTATTCACCTTCGCAAGCTACACACCCCGACCCGACCCCACCAACTCAATTGAACTGCCCATAACAGTTGTCTACAATAACAGATAACTCATCAATTAATGGGAGATATAATATGCATATTTGTTACAGGGAATATTTTTTTAAGATAATAATCTAGCACTATACCACGGAAGCGGAAGTACCGGCCAAAGTAGGTACCATTAGGACCTAATGCAAGCCTTCAACCTTTCATTTATTCTGAGGAACTTAGTTATTCCTCGACATGCGACATATATGTATTTTGAGACATGTAGCATGTGAGACAACTAATGCACTTCTCCTGCAACCTTGACAATCGCGAGGAAAGCATAAAACAAGCAAACTTCGTAACTAGCATCCTGAAAACATATTTCCAAAAGACTACAACTTATAACAAATTAAGTGCAAAACTAATGCTTATCAGATTCTGCTCGCCTTTCCAAAGTGAAGTATTTATAGAAAAAATGCGAAAATATAATTCGAATTTTCCCTGATTTGCACATTTCATTTGGTCTTATAGTTCTTTGATTTGTTTGTACGTAGTTTCAAAATTCGGTAGGAAGTATGTAGTTGTTCTTACCTACATCAAGGTTTGGAATTTGTAATTTTGTATAAGTCGTATTTGACTGCTTCTAAAATCGTAGATATCGGAACTAAGAATCAGCAAATCGTAGAAATCAGGCCAAATCAAGCGAAAATCGGAGCGTCGTGCTCTTGATAGGCTGACTGTTATTTGACCAAGGGTTCGGTCTTATTTTCAAGATCTAGGTGAAAACAATTGTCATCCAGTTGTTTGGCAATTGCTTTATAAATGGAACTAATAATGACGCAAAACCTGAAATATTTTTGTACTTCTTATGTCATTTCATTAGGTACCTACATTAATATATTAAAAATATCGATTTGAACTTTAGAAGGTAGTTATTTAACTGGAACAACTATTAAAAAATGTAGTAAAAATAGAATGAAAGGAGACAAAACTCATGAGTGCTCAAGAGAAAAACTAATTTGTCAACGAATAATTCCATTAAGACTGGATTCTTAAATGTACATAATATAAAAATATGATTTGGAAAGAAATGGTTTCAAACAAGAGTTAAAGAATTTTCAAAATGATTTTTTATTCGAAACTGTAAAAAAAAAATATGGAACTCCTTCACATATCTTGTGATCTTGATTATTTATAAGATGACGTAAATATAATTGTAAGGAACTGGAAATAGAGAATATGCTTTCAGAGGAACAACAATTTTTATGAATTACTGATGGCACAAAAGATGTGGTGCAAAATTTTCCAAAATAACAAACTTTCGATCATTGAAAATATAGTTTAAATTATTTTTTCTATTCCCGTGTAAAATGCATTTGTGGAACGGCAATTTTCCATGATAGTCTCTATGGTCGAATGACAGAATTCGGTTAAAAATTGGTAAAAATTTGGTCAAAAATGAATCTCTGAATCTTCTCAATCTCCCGATATTTTTCCTGAAACCTCCCGATTTGTTGAGAAATATTTCTGGCAACCCTGCATACACATCGTCTGTATTTATTTGAGGTTTTAATGTGGCATGCGGAAAAGTTCCCCCTTTTGCTAAACTAAATCTACAAAAAAAACTGATCCTAAAAACAATTGCGCCTCTAAAAAGCAAATGTGCACTAATAGGTCGCATGGAACTTTCGCATTTATTGCAATTTCGGCTGAATAGTTGGGTAACCTGAACTTGCTATGGTATTTTCATGTCTTTGGGCTCACCACGAAAGTACTTTTTCTGCCTCTCTTTAACGTAATAGGTACCTACTTAGATAAATACTATCATCAAAAATGCTATGAAGAATCACTCTCTCAACGGAGTATATCTTAATCCACCTGGATAACTAGCTATTTAAGCAAACGAATTTAGTAGAGATCCCAAATCTAGTCATGTCTCAGTATCTTGTCTCTTAAGATGCTTTCAGAGGCGGCTTTGAAATCTATGAAAAATAGTGAGAATCGATTTGGACCCTATTGCATGATCTGCCTATAAGTGTGACCATTTCATCGACGCACGGTGGATAAAGTCTCTATATAGAGTCCAAGCTTCAGCTCTACATAGACGAACAAATTTTACAGAGATGACGAAATTTGCCATGGCTCTGTATAGCTCGTCTCTTTAGATTGGGTCTTTTTGCAGGATCTGGATCGGCGGCTGAATTACCTGGCCTTTAACCACACTGATAAGTGCCATCTATCAGGTTACCTAAGATGGGATTTATGTAGCCATTTACAAAATTTGCCATCAGATGGAATCTTATATTGTGGATCGGGCACACGATGCTGAAATTCCATTCATCAGACACGCCGCATGCATATCTTTTTTGGAAATAATCTTTATACCATAAGTCATCTCAAGCTCCTCTAAAAACCTCGGCAGGTAACCCATAAGACTCAACAGCTTTGTTGGTCTATTGCTTCTATATTGCTATCCTTAGTTCGTATTGATCAGTTAGACGGAAGTTATGTCTATCGGCATCTATCTAGTACAATCTCCAAAAGCAACGGGGTTTTGGTCGCCATTAGAGTCTGGGGAAAAAATTTGTCCACATTCGCAGCATCGACTGTGATTCTACTACAGGGCTTCCCTCATTACCTCATCCGGTTTCTGTACATCATTTTCTGTTCTACCACGTTCGCTTTACATTTTGGTAAATCTTCCATACCGTGTCCCTTAAGTATAGCATCTCTCAAATTCTCATGGTCTTTCTTTTACTTTCTGAGGATTTGATTTTATTCCCGGCTCTATTGCCAGTACATTTCGTGAGCAGCTCTGATCCTATTTCGGAGAGTGTGTCGCTCTATCCCTAGACGTTCATTGCCTAAAGATTTCGAGGTGCTGTTCGAGTGAAACCCGGCACTATGTCACAGCATTGATGATGACTTTCTGGCAGTGTTGTCACTGATATTCTGCACTGGATGTTGCTATACAAGATATGCGATAGGCTTAGAGTTACCATACATCACCCTTTAGGAGGGACAGTCCCCCTTTTTCATACTAAAATTTTTTTTGTGCCCCTTTACACAAACCACTGTCCCCATTATTATGTAAATTAAAAGTCAATAAAAGAAAACATTCAATTGAAAACTTTCAAAATAATTTCTTTCAATATTTTTAACAAGATTGTTCTCCTGTAAGTTTTTGTTTTGTATTGTTATCTGTGTGTTCCCCCTCATGTAGCTGACCTCCCCGTGGTGGGGGGCGGCCAACATGTCTAGGTTTACCTAGACATGGCTGACGAAGCACACACCCAACGATGACAAGAAGAACTAAAAGAGCCTCGGATATTGCCAAGCCTGTCATAATAAGGCGTCCTTTGGAGTCAGGCCTGGAGGGTGGCAGTTTGCGAGCGTCTGGTGGTCGGCTTGTCACGCTCGGCAGTCGGCCGGGTTTAACCCGAAACGGCTACGAGCTTCCTATCAATGGTCTCGCAAACCATTATGGGTGTCAGAGGGTGGCTGCGCTATGCACCAATAGGGGCATAAGTGGACTTTCGGTTACTCTACAACGGCATCGACTTAGGATAGGCACTTGGAACATCTCTTCGCTCACGGGAAAAGACCTGGAGCTTATTGGGGAGGCTGTCAAATATCGACTAGATATAGTTGGTGTTTCCTCAACAAAGCAAAGGGGTTCTGGAACTGTGGACCTTGCGGATGGGTGGAAACTCTTCATGTCGGGAGTAGCACCTTCAATGTCAGCTCAGGCGGGAGTGGGGATACTCACAAGTCCCAGGCTGGCAGACAGAGTATTGGAGTGGATACCATTAGGAGGGAGAGTTGCGATCTTAAAGCTAAACCTTGAAAGATCAACTCTAGCTCTAGTGCAGGTGTATGCACCGAATCTGGAGTCGGGGTATGCAGGTTTCTTAGATGAAGCCCTTGAAAAGGTTGCAGATATGGATTCCTATATCCTTATGGGTGATTTCAAAGCTCACGTGGGTGTGGATTTCTCGACATGGGGCAGCGCGATTGGTAAACACGGTGACCCCGATCAGAACGCGAATGGAGAGAAGTTGTTGGACTTTTGCTGTACCCCGACGGTAACACCTAACTCACAACCTGAAGGACCAGTAATGGAAAAGTTGGTCATAGATATTGGGAATGGGAAATGGCCCAATAAAACCGATTAAGGGCGGTAGCCTGTTAATACAATTTTGAAATATATTAGGTAGGTACAGGTGCACGTTGCGCGTAAATTTATTAAAAATTACACGCACCATATCCTAATGCTATACTGATGCATAATTTTTTTGTGGCGTCACTTTCCAAAGTTATAACAAACTAACGTTGACTTGAACCAGAAACACCTTCCGCTTTGAAGATTTTCACATGACATCACCTAGCCGCAAACCACAGGTTCACATGAACACTTGGCACTTTACTCGGCCATAAATTCCACCACATTTCGCGCTATCACTTTGCGGACAAGCAAAATCACAGCAAAAATAATACACCAAACGTCACAGGAGACAACACAAAGCATCGTTCCGCGCACGCATACACACAGTGAGAAGGTGAACCCATAGAGACCACAAAGTGCCCAATAAAGAGAGCCTCCTTGCCCAAATACCTTGTGCCTGGATTGGAACTTGCAACATACGCGGAAATCTCTTCACAATCACACACAAAAATGTGCCAACTATCAGGCAGAAGAGATACACACTCGCGGAAGACTATTGCATTAGCGTACGAGTAGTTGAATAAATAAGTGTCCAACACAAGGGAACAGTTTTGTTCTATTTGACTTGAGGCGAGATCGTATAGGCTGAGGTTGAGGTTCTACTTCTAGTTCCAGCGTGTCTCCCCCCAAATGAAATTTGTAACATTGCACGCGGCTGTCGTCTTGTTCTTCAGATGCAATTCCTTGAATTCTGCTGGTCAGCCATAGGTAACAACACTGCCTACATATGTGCCATGTGATGTGCCATTCATTTTGTTGTGCTAGTCCATTCAAGTTGACGGAATTGTGCAACACCGCAAACAATGTCACGTAAAACGTGGCATGCTGACGTCTTTTCCTTGTCGTCTGAGATGTAAAATGTAAGCGGCTCCTTCAGAGTTCCGAAGGCGTCTGCACAAAAGGTCACTGCTGGTACTTTAGCACCTGTTATGCTGGTCCACTGGAAGTAGGTAAGGTATATGATGTTGACAAGTTTTCACCTCAACTCTTTTGTTCTTCCTGTGCCATTGGAAAGCGAGACAAAATTTGCCTTTGAATAGCTAAAGGCTTTGGGCCTATTTGCCACCATTTCGAGTACGTGACTGATTTGAAATCGGTCAGCAGAGCAAAGCCAGAAGCAGTGGCAGTCAGAAATATCAGAGCAGGAGCTTTTCCTGCTTTAAAACTCTGCGGTCTGTGGTCCGCTCCGCGAGCTAATTATGGAAAATTTCCACGCTTGTATAACATCGACTCTAGAACAAATCAATTCATCTTTCAATCGATTGCGTGCTAAAGCGTTTTACGGTATTATTTAATTTTATCTTTTTATTCTCTCTAATTCAGCAAATTAAATGCGTTTGCCGATGCGATGCACGTACGTGTTATTTTACTCACGTTCTCAGCTGAAGTACGTATTTATCCATACAGAGTGTTTGTATATCGATTGTGTATGGTGTATCTATTTGAATTTGAATATGCGGATAGATGAATGTTTGCGCCTGAAATGGTAATTGTAGAAATGCGCGTCGACTTTATTTTTCGGGGGAATAAGTTCTCTAACGGTGTCCGTTCATTGGCATAGAGACCGTCATATAAGATCATGGGTGGTGAAGCTAATTTGACTAAGAGGAGATATTGGTTTATGAGGTGAGAATAATTATTTTTTTTTTTTGAGAATGTGTTGATGGAATGTTATTAGATTTTGAAATTGCGACATGTCTGCGGACTAGTGTTGATGGGCTTACTCAAGAAGACTGAAAAAAATGATTAACAAACTAACGATACACAGCAAACGAATGGTTCGACGGTGATCGAAATAAAGTCCCCAGGAGCAAGACCTAAAATTCCAATTCCAACTAAAAATGGCCAAATCTTTATGTTAATAAACGTATACAATATTTGGGACTTTAGTAGCTATTGAACATGAAGAAATTAGCAGCACTGTGATGCTCTGTCGGAATTGAGTGGCTAAATGAGTCGCAGCGCGTCATGACTCATGAGGTCACTAGATTTAATCGTCGAGATGACAGATACCTCACATGAGGAACTTTCACGGTTAGTCAGGGTGAAAGAAATCTTTTATGGGCCAACCGCAGCTCTCGCATCCGCAAAGTGGGTTACTAATACCCGAATATCTAGCATGATGTCCTAAAATCATCAATGGCCCGGCTTCCCGGCTAATTGTTATAAAAACAAAGATGGTACGGAGTAACCGAGACATTCGGATGGATGGATTAACTCTCGACGACTCTACAAAAGGGAACAGCATGTGGGTATTTTCGGACACTGGAATAGGCCGTGTATAGCTTAACAATTAGAGGGGGATCCAGCCAGACACAAAGCAGACATAACAGAAAGTACACTAAGATGAGCTGGATAAAAAGCGAATGGAAAACTACGACATGCTATAGAGAGCTATAGGACATAAGGAGCCTTTGGTAATACAATCAGAAATCATAGCCTACTTAGACTAATTTGTCCATTATTGCTTTACTACATCAATCACACTGTTTCCTCACCTCAATATTCATAACGAAACATGGTTTTCACGAGATCATCCAGTATTCTAGATGTCCAAACATTCCCAGCTACCAAAATAGACCATTGCCTGGATCTTACTGTGTGCGGAGAGATATCGGAGAATGGCGCCAATGGTAAAAAAAAAAAACCGTCAGAATCTATGCAACATTATGTCTGTCGCACTCTGTGAACTACTACACATCCGGGTAAAAAATCCAACCATTAAAGATCGATCTTTCTATTGACTTAAGGCCGCATATGACTGCATTAAAAGAAATAATTTACATTGAGCCATGTTTAGTTTTTGTATCCCTGTATAACTTGTCAGGGGAAGGAGAACGACCCGACTATCACTATATACTTGCTTATACTTACTAATCGGGCTCCCGACCCGTAAAGAGTCTCTGCCTGAGACACTGCAGCCTTCCATCCTCTACGATCCCGGACACGCTCCCTCCAGTTGTCGAGGCATCCGCGATGACTTGGTCTTTGAAACGGGGGCTGGGATTCGAAGATCCTTTTAGCTGGAGCATTATTGTCCATATTCGCTCGGTGTGGCCGAGCCAATGTAGTCGACGTATTTTGGCTTTTTGGACTACATCCACATCTTGGTACAGCTCATAGAGTTCGCGGTTGTAAGTGCTCCTCCATTCGGCCTCCTCGCACACAGGACCAAAACTTCGCCAAAGTATTTTTCTGTCGAAGGAGCCCAGTACCAACTCCCCCTTCTTCTTGGGCATGTTTTCTTCAACCCATACTTGGTTGATGACTCGGTGCTTGCTACCGACCAAAACATCACCACCGTATTGAAAGAGCTCCGCTGGTAAACCATCAGAGCCTGCGGTCTTGTTGTTTATAAGCATTTTTTTATAGCTAGATCGACATCTACATGAAAGATCATGAAAGGAGAGTTTCATAGTCAGGTGCTCCCTGTAGGCTCTGGCTAACTCCAGGTGTGCAAAGGCGTTAAACGTCGAATTCCTTCTTCTGGGTGGTTCACAGTTTCTTCTCGCTGAACCTTCGAGCTCTGAATTTAGCCGCGACAAGAAAATGGTCAGAGTCGACGTTTGCCCCTCGGAATGTGTGCACGTCGAGGATGTTGGATGCGTGCCTCGCATCAATTAGCACATGGTCGATTTGGTTGGCGTTTCGACCGTCTGGAGAGTGCCAGGTTGCTGTGTGGATCCTTAGCCTTGGAACCTAGTACTACTTATCACCGTATTACGAGCTGCTACAAAATCGATTAGTCGGTAGCCATTGGCTGTTGTCGTTTCGTGGATTCTGTGCTTACCAGCTAACCCGCCAAAGATGTTTTCCTTTCCGACTATAGCATTGAAATTCCCGAGTACATCTTTTACATCATACTCTGGACAGGCTTCGTAGGCTCCAACCAGGGTCATAAAACTGCTCCTTGATGGGAGCATCGTCGGTAGGGCTAGGGACGTGTGCACATATTAGGCTTATGTTTTGGATGAGGGCTCTTCCGCCACCAACTCGCTTCACTATCCTTAAACCAGTGGAGAACACTATGACGATCAACAATCACTGAGGCCTTTGATGTCAAAAACTGATTTAGATCTTCCGCTGTTATATTACTTCATCAACATCATACTTGAATAACGCCAGAGTCACAATGCTTCACAAGTCTGCACTACAAATAGTTGTATAAGCGGATGACATTGACATCAATTAGCATGTAAAATGTGCCTCAACTGGCAACTACTGGCTGGCGAGGTTTCAATGTTTCATAAAAACACAACTATTGGCAGAACTTAGCGAGCTGTCTGTAACTGGCGCGCTTGCAAATATCGATAGAAGCGAATGGTTGAACAACGGTAAGTACATACTGCCATGAAAAAGGGACACCATAACATTAACAAATCGGACGCACGTTATAGTATAGACCTTTAAAGTATAGTTAGGGACTTTATTTACCTAGGCTCGGCTATAAACTCCAAAAATGACAGCACATCACATGCCATCACATGTTGTTGCTTTGCTCTAAGAAGACAATTGAGTAATGAACCTAAGGAAACACTGTATGGCCCCAATAACAGTCTTACTCTTTGCCACAGAACCAAGAATCCAGCCAAATACACTGGCCGTTTAGATTTGTCCAGGAATGTCTTCTTTTATAGCGCGAAAGAAAACGCCGTCAAGTAAGGCGTATCTATAGGCTTCCGGGTATATTCCGGACTGAGGGGTCACCTTCAAAAGTAAGGAATTAAATCCGAACCGTGCGCCGGTCTTTATTTCTTTATTTCTCTAATTTCATAATCATTTCATTTACCTTATAAGGAATGGACGTAAGTATGTGCTGCTCGTAATTAAATGGTGAGTGAACAAATTTCTCCTGCGCATTCCCTGTTTTCCACCTACTTCGGTAGCGACTAGAAGAATAGGACAGATGGAAAAGCATACCAGCTTAGGAAGAACACCTTCCCCAACGCATGTCAAACTGTTGATATAATCGAGCGCCTGTCTTGAGTGGGCAAACTGTCAAATATGTATCTAATTAGCATCAAATTAAGGCGTTATGCGACTACAAACTAAAATTGCGCGAGTCAATCAAAAGTGTCTCCAAGGGAATGCCTAGCCTATACCTTTCCTATAATTGATTGCAACAAAGTAAGCGAAGCGCACCAAAACAAGACACATCAACATCACCTTCACTCTCACGACTTCTTTTCCGCCATAGACACCTTTGAACTCAATATACTCGTACAGCCACATCCCCCCCAAACAGAAGTCGCCAAACTACTACTCCACATCTCAGATCCGAATCCGACTCCGACTCCGACTCCGAATCCAAATCCAAATCCAAATCCAAAACCAGTACCATTAACATCAACAATGATGTCTAATTTGGGCGAAATGTTTCTCACTCACTCTTCGGTCGTGCTACCATATAACCGTCTATCGTAACTTCGCATCCATCCACGGCATGAGTATACTAATCAAAAACTCGTCAGATGAATTGCGCGCTAGATGGGTGCCCGTGCCCGTGCCCGTGCCCGACTTGCACAGCCTATGACGAAATCAATAGGCAGCCACTGGCAATAGCAAAACACACTTAAGGTGAAACCGACTCGCATCCCATGTCTGGGGCTGGGGGTCCATATAGCCATAGCGACTCCTAACAGTATTAATCGGGAAGAAGCGTCTGGCCACTGAATCCGTGCGCGCGCAGTATGCAGAAGGAAACCATCGTCCCATTCGTGTGCATATGTGTGTATAAGTCATACAAACCTCCAGGGGGTTAATGGTGCAGCTGTCTGCCTGCTTCTGCCCGGCAACTACTGACTTCGGGCAGCCGATCAGGCGCACTGCGAGCCACGATGATGATGATGACGGCAGTGGTGATGGGCTTAAGCATACATATCTGCCTATAGCAGCAGCCCAGGAGCAGAGCTGCAGTCAGCTTAGACTTTTATGCCCATGGTAATCCATTTACGCGGAAGTACTTTGGACATTTAAGGCCATTATTAATTGACACGGTTTAATGTTGTATGGGATGCGCATTACGGCCAAGAGAGCTGGCTCTTTTCATCTCACTCCTCTTTCGTACCTCTTCCTCTACGCCTCTACCTATATTTATTTATTGTGAGAGATTTTCGCAATTCTCCTGGTTTTGATCTCCTTCTTCTCCATGTGTGTTGGATAATTGAATTGCGTTGCACATTAAACGAGAGGGTGCTACGGATCGCTTTGAATTGGTACCCATACCCATTCAATTCTTGGGTGGTAAGTGCGGATAGAAGAGGTCTAGACGATGAAGAAGAAATAACTCCTCTTAGCCTTTCTAAAAGTCGATATATTAACTAGAAGAAGAAGAAGAAAAAGGTTTTCCTCACGACTTGGTGTCATACACCACAACAATGAACTTGATTAGAAGTTCGTTAAGCGAATGCAGTGCAAAGCGAGAAAGAGACGGGGAAGAGCGTGCACTCAATTACTTTCTAACCGAGTTGATTGAAGAAATTGATATTGAAGAAGTAAATCGATTCGTGAATTACTTTTCCCCACGAAAATTGTATTTTATTGAATTCGGTGTTGCGGTTTTTAGTTACGGGAATCAGTGGGGCATTGGGGCAGCTATTGAATGCACAGTTCAATAACAGTGGATTTTTGTTAATATTCTTGAAGGAAGTGGGTGTTTCTGCCAACGAGACATTGGCCAACCGGTGCAGCTCGAAATGCTGGCAAATAGAGTCACAAAGTCCAAAGAAGAGGTTTTCGCGCTCCTCAGCGACAAAAGCAAACTTTTTTTTATTAATATCAATTATCTTACTTACTTAGGTGGCGCTATAGTCCGGGGTGGACCTGGACTTCAACCAATATGACTGTCCAGTTAGGCCGATCTTTGGCTAACCGCCGTACTTTAAGTCGGTTGAGGTTCACCTTCGGGTTTGAATCAAATACTCTTCCGGTCGGAGCATTAGTGTCCATTCGATCTACTATCCTAGCCATCTTAGTTAGTCGACTGATACGTACTTTTGTGACAAGGGCGATGTCGCTTTACAGCTTATAGAGCTCGCTGTTAAACCTTCTCCTCCAAAGCCCGACGACACAATCGGGACCGAAAATCACTCGAAGAATTTTACTTTCGAAACGACCAACAAAATTGTCATCCAGCTTTCTTAACGTCCATGATTCTGAGAGCAGGACTGGGATAATAAGACTATAAGAGCCCTATCTAGAGGCTTCTTAGTGTTTCTTGACAAGGCCTTACTAGTGAGTTACCTTCTTAGGGCAAATTAACAGCAGTTGACAAGTGTAAATCTTTGATTTCTACTGTTGTCATAGTTTATAGCGGAGCCGAAGTAGACTATCGTGACATTCTGTTCGATTCGTCGATTTTGTGTGTCCTTCTTGTCATACTTTGTTTTGCCCTCATTGACCACTAAGCCCATTTTTGCCGCTTCTGTGGTAATACTACTTGAAAACGTAACTAGTGACAGCTCTGTGCGTTCTGCCAGTGATGTCAGTGTCGTCAGCACTATGCAATTAGTTGCGTGGCATCAAAGATCAAAGGGCTCAATGAGATTGCTTCCGTCCTTAATGGAGTATCGAGCGTTCTCCGTCGTCATTCTGCACAATATGACAAGTTCAGCAGGGGTGTCAAAATTAAACATGGCACTGTATAGCTCGTCTCTACGATTCGTCGATTTTGTGTGTACCTTTTCCGGGTTTAAAACTGCATTGGAAGAAAAAATTGACTTCAATAGCCACAAGTGATACTGGACACAAACCGCACAAAAATTACTGCAACTGTTCAAAGATGTCTACAACTTTTAAAAAGAGAGAAACGGCGATTGGAAAGGCCTTTCTTCGAACAAACTACCCGAGGTGACGGGCTGTTTTAACTGCATTTGGAGAGTGGTAGACGTAGAGCTTTGCAACAAGTCAGCAAACAATTAAAAATATCGGTCGAATATGGGGAGCAGCCCCTAACCAATTTCGGTTAAAAAATGCTTTTTAGGAAACTTTTCTTATACCTTATGTAGCGGTGAGAACTTTAAAAAGTCTTCTTTGGTCATTATCATTATTTAATCTGAAGGTGAAACAATCATTCTCCATAACATCTGATGCATGGAGAAGTATCTTACGGATGGTTTCTGAAAGGTAAACCAATTTCTAGCAGTTTCTAAGGCAAAGTCTCTAAATTTACATGCATAAATTTATAAGTTTCCTTGGAGCTCGGCTTTTATGAACAAATTTTTAGGTTCACTGGTCAAGTTTTGAAGTTCTAATTGTACCATATAATGAAGTTATAAACGAAAAGCTTGCGAAGTAAACATACATTTTTTTTAACATTTAACCTTCTTAAACGAAGAACTTGGTGTGCATTTAGATCTCATTGCTTTTCATTGACTATTTACACATTTTTTTAACAGAACTTGGCTTTTTTTTTACATTTATGATTTTGCTGTGTTCACTAGTTTTTGGAAGTTTTTTTTATTAGATTTCACAAACAAAGTTGAAACTTCTTCGGTTTTCACTTTGGCTTTTTTTCTTATAAACTAGTCATTAAAATCATATTCAGCATCAGTTAGATTAAGTTCTATTCATATTTTAAGTGGGCTGATTTCACGCCACTGAAGTGAAAAATTTTTAATTCTAAAAAATTTTCAACATTCTACGGCACTGAAAGGAAAATCTCAAGTTTTGGACTTTTTCCAGTGTATGCACCACCAGGATCTATCATTCTGACAAATTTCACGATTCTAAGATGGCCGGAAGTGCTTTGTAGTTTTGATGATCATCATCTAAGTGAGTGAGGGAGTGAGTCAGTCAGTTACGGTTTTTGCGATTTTTAAAGTCCTGTATGTTGAGAATCGTTAATGCTATAAAGATGAAATTTGGTGAGGTGGACCATTAGCTTGGTAAATGTTTCAAGTTTGAAGTTTTTGTCTTAATTGGTTTCGAAGTCATAGGTCGAAACCAGCCTGAGTTTGTTCCTGTAAAAAGGGTAAGTGCCTTTACTAGAGAACTTGTCTGGGGCACTATCGTGCCCGTTGATTTCGCCTTACAACTTTGTAAAGGGAAGTATATTGCCTGTCAGAAGCATTTTACAACACTTTATATTTCGCGACACTCATGCGAGCTAAAGTAGTAAAATTTCGAACATTGATGTTAATTATCCTGAACCTGATAGACAAGAACATATTTAAGCACTACGGTTCCTGGGCCCTAGCAAAGCCGTTCGGGTACAGCTAGTAGTGTTTATAAATAACGGGTGAGCCCAGGCACGTAGCCAGGGAGGGGAGGGGGGGGCTTGAGGGGCTGAAGCCCCCCCCCGACAGTCTTAAACAAAAGACTCGTCTCTGTATGCTGTCAAGTAGGTTAAGTAAATGTGTTGGGGCCGAGCTCCATATATATGGGAGCAATATTCCGGGCCTTGTATAACCTGATGTGCTTTGTAGAGAAGGAGAATTTGCCGGAGTCTAAATAGGTAGCTCAACTTAGCGGACGCCGATCTTGCGATATAGGATATGTGCTCTTGCCATGTGATTCTTGAATTGACTGTGACTCCTAGAAGGTGCATTGAATCCTTGGGATGGATTGGAAGGTCATCCATTTCGATCTGAGGAACTGTTGATGCATTTTTCCTAGAAAATGTTGTGAGCTGTGTCTTGTTTGCAACTGAATCTGAATGGGGCTTAATATAAATCAAATCTATAAAAATAAGGAGACTATCCCGGTAGGTATACAGTATTCAAACGCTAGGTATGTACACTGTGCAAGCCATAGCTCTAACCTTGCTCTGCCATGTCAACTCCTGCAATTCGCAATTGCCTTAGTGTAGTTAGTGAAATAGCTAATTTCTTCCGCAACCTTTCAAATGAATATTATGTAACTTTCAAAACTGTCATTAAAAAACACGCACCAGAGAGCCGAAAAACTCGACTTCTACGCCTTTGTAAAACAAAATTCATTGAAAGGCATGACAGTGTTGGTTCCTTTGTAGAGCTCTTCAAATGCATCTCAATAAGTATTGAAAAAATAACGAGCAGAACGTGGGTGAAGTCTTCGAAAGTATCAACACTTTTGGCAGCGGTCCAAAAAAGTCATTGCCTAGTAAGCCTCATTGTATACGAAAAATTATTCAGTTTAGCGCTGCCCTTATCAGTTTTCCTAGAGAACAAATCCTTAGATTTTGTTTCTGCAATCGACCGCACAAAAGAAGTTCTGAATTCTCTGAAGGACATCAGAGAAAATGCCCAAGATTTTTTCAGAGAGGCTTTTCAATCCGCATCCTAACTTGCCGAGGACTTATTTAAAGAACTTCATTGAAACAAACAACGCGTTCCAATCCAGAAACCTCTCCTTCTGAAGCCTAATTTAGAGTCGATACTGATTTCTTGCATAGATTCATTAATACAAAATCTTAGGGGCATATTCATGGTCAACGAAGACGTTGTATCATCGTTTCAAGCTGTTCTCCCATAGGTCGTGCTGCAGTTGAGCGAGTGAACGAACTGGAAAAGCTAACACGTTACTTTGATAATGCAATTTCGTTGTCAGCTGTGAAAGCTGAGTACATTCTTTGGTGCGAAAAAAAATCGTCGAGTGACCCCTCTACCGAAGTTTTGAAATTGCTTGATATATGTGACAAGAATTACTTTAGACTATAAATTTTTTGCTTATGGTTTTAGCAACGCTTCCAGTGACCACAGCTAGTGTTGAAAGAACCCTTTCAGCTATGAAAAAGATTAAAAGAATGTCCCGAAGCGTTATGGAGAATTCAAGGTTAAGTTCACTTGCTATGATATCTGTTCATTCGGATATTATTGTGGATCCAGATAAGTTGATTGATCTCATATCAAAAAAAAAATCAAGACGTCTTTTGCTTTGAAAAAATGTGACTAATAGGAATCAATGAATTATTGGAGTAGTTTTCTGCTTCGTAAGACTAGCCATAATTTGACTATTTTTCTTCGAAAATGAGGATGGGATCCAAGCAATCCGTGATCTACAGCCCGAAACCATCAACAAGTTCTTGGGAAATTGGAGTGACAGAATGCGCTACTGTGAAGCCAGCCAAGGCAGCCACTTTAACGACTTCGTGTTCCATAATTAATGGGAATGTCTGCTCTTACTAATAAAGTCATAATATAAATGAAAAAAAAAAATAATTTTGTTAATTTTATTGCATTTTTAAAAAGAAACTCGTATTCGGCCCATCCTTCATAAGTAGCACATCTATCGATAAGATCCATGTCAAGACCCGTTATCTTTGCAGAAATATCACTGTTTTCGAAAAGATTTTTTGCAAAATTGCCGCATCTTTACATGTATAGCGCCCTTTTTTGGCTGATCTACAATCCAAATTTTGTTCTAATTTGGGATTGAACGTGTTTCTTATTTTTTTACTTTTTTTTTTATTTTCTTCCTCAATTCTTCCTTGTCACTTTCTTTTCCACGCTCAAAATGACGTCAAGTCGGAATAAAATGTAATTAAAATACCTATGTATTGAAAAAAAAAAAAGAATTGATGCATGAAGGCTAGACAGACCAAATTCGAGTCTTTCAGTACCTATGGAAAGCTTTTCATTATACATTTGTATTTTGTTAATTTCAGAAGAAGTACCTTCGCTCATGTTATTCTGCTGGCCCTACTCGATTAAATGTTAAAGACGATTCATCTACAAAATGCATAATACCCTGCTTCCTTTATTCCCAATCAATTAACCACAAAATGTCAAACTAATTAGTTGAAATTATAGCAACAAATTCCATCAGACCATTGTACAGAACTAAATCACAAACACATAGAAATGGCAGAAATTAATATTTCATAACTCAATTGTAATTCAGTTGCAATTGCAACACGTTCAACTGGCATTATCCACGTTCAAAATTCATCATCAATTATATTTGCAGCGACCAGCTCACCATCGAGAGTTTTTATTTTATAAACGGATTCGCTTGAGAATTCGTTAAAAAAACAAAGTGTACCGCCAGACATGCAGTCAGACAAGACCATTGGTTAGGTTACATGTCCGCCGGCATTCACCTCTCAACGCTGAACGCACCAGCACCAGCTACAGCATCATGAGAGAAAATTATCTCGTCCAGTTAATGAGGCGAACTCACAGCCAGCCTCGCTTAAGAAGAAGAAATCGTCCCAGTGTCTAATTAGCGCCGCGAAAAGTTGAAATTCCAGCTGCAAAGCCTCTTGGAATTTTGGAATCGCTCTGTTAATGAATCGATCTCCTTCTCGATCGCCATAACCATCTGAGTATCTGATAGTGGTGGAGGGGGTGGGAGTTAAATATGAAAACCTATCCAATGAATGCGCAGCGCATATAAGTGCAACTGCATTCGATCGAATTGAATAATTGTGCTGATCAAAAATTCGTAACGCATTAGACATAAATCTGTATTAGAGTTGACACTCAGGGCATGCTGGGAATATTATCGTGGTGGCTATTTTGCACGTTGCATGCATCGAAGTCGCTGCCCGTCTGCCACTTGTTGCGGTGGCATGGCATGGCTTGCACAGATACTATACTGGATTGCTAATGTGGAGTAAAGTGGCATTTAATCAATGCGCCATGAAGGCATTCCACATACGCCAGAGGAGATCGCGAGTAGTTGTGGTAGTTGGCACCTATCCAGTAGTGCATTTTCGTATTCGTATTCAAGTATTTGCCTGTTCAGGCTCTTTTGGTCGGTTGCAGTGTTGTGATGACAGCCGGTGTCGATTGTCGATAATTTCCAAGAATTTGCGGCACTGTCAGTGCACAAGCAAAGTGATGTTTCCGTAAACACTGTGCGATTGGGATTGCAGAGAGTCTCTCCGATGGAGGCTTAGGGAATTTTTAATGCGAGGTCACAATACGATGTGTGCGGGGGTGACTTTTTTGTTGAATGTCGGCCAATGGCGGAGAAGAATTTGGTTTTAAAATTGTAAGAAAGTTTCAAAATTTATTTGGATAATAGACAATTGGAAGTCGCTTAGAGGGAGCATTTTTCAAGAGGACTACAGCTGTCACCAGCTACAGCTACAGAGCTAAAAATCAACTGCAAACACTTCGGGGCGCTGCTGTGTAGGCGATAGATTTGCCTTTACCGAGAGGAGAATTAAAAAAAAATACCTTCAAAAAGTTTTAAAAGTTTTAAAAACTATCTACAGATCACTTCTAGTTGCCTACACAAATAAAGCTACTATATTGTTCTATATTTAGGGGTATCGCGAATAAATTCCGATGGAATTTTTTCCCTTGTCAGCAATGTAAATCAAATTGCTGAATGGGAAACATTCCGGGGGAAATATTATTCGCGATAGGGGTGATTGTTCCAATAGTCTAGCTTTAGGGCCCTATTCTTATGTACATCAGAAGAAAGACGAAAAGCCGAGACTTTTTCCCAGCTACAACAAATTGAGGTGCCATGAAATAAAGTCTTATGCAAAAAGGTCCAAAACGTAATTTTGGACTTTTTTTGACTTTACTGCATTTTTGAAATTACAATAAATAAAGCCATTGGACATTATTGGTTTTGGACTTAATTCCAATTTCAGAAGTGCAATAAAGTCCAAAATTACGTTTTGGACCTTTTTGCATAAGACTTTATTTCATGGCACCAAATTGACAACGCTTCCCAAGTAGCATTCGAATACACATTTTAGGCTTGCCGACGTTCTGGTGTCAATTCGTAATCCCATTTAGAAACTTAAGTTTCGAAACAACGAACTAATAGTTCCTATTTCGTTTCGTCAGAATTGTTTGGAGCAACTTTTTGGATCAAAACATTTTTTGTTGGACACCGAGGAAAAAAGTCAAAAAAGCACAAAAATTCGAAATTTTCAATGGGTACTTAATGGGTTAAGGAAAGTTTTGTATCATTCAAACGGAATTTAAATGACCTTTCCATTGATGCCAAAATTTACATGAAGTAAGTTCAAATGATGAGTACAATTATTAGTTTTGTCAAAATACTTATGCCCACAACTGTATGCATGCTGCCCGGATTTATATGACATACGAATTCTTGGGCATTGTTTCGTCGCTGTGTGTAGCAAAAACTTAATAAAAACTGATACACTGTTACTTTATAGGAATTGGGCGCACGAACACACACCTCCATACATTTTACACACTGCGGACAAAATGTTTGATGGAAGAAACAATTTTGTCGCAATAACGCATCTGCGACGATATAAAATTTTTAGATAAGAATATTCCTAATTGGGAAATGTTACCAAGCTTGTTTCTACAATGGTTCTTGTTCGGAATATTTTTTTTTGGTAACAAAACCGACTTAAAGACGTCGCGCATGACACATGACACATGAAGTCGCTAAATGCTCCTTGGGTTAACTAGATTGGTTTAAATCACATGTCTGGATAGGTATACCTTAAAGCGGGTAGAGACGTCATTTTGAAAAAAATGAAGGCCAACGGCCTAATCATTTTTAATTCTCTACCAGTTTGTAAAGTTTCATATCAATACGTCTTACGATTCATGAGTCATAGAAAATTTAAAATTACACTTTTAAAGAATTGGAGGAATCAGTTTAGCTGATCTTCGATTAGCGGTTTAGGGTATGTGTTGATTTCTTGTTATAGATAAAGCTATAATTAGTTCGACGCCAAAAGGCTCTTAGAATCTATAGTCAGATGAGGAACTTATTGGTCTCTATATAAACGCAACTAAATCACAAGCTTGCCTATTCCTTGCCACCGACTCAATCTTGGGCACTCTTGCTAAGGTTGTTAACAAAACAGTGTTTGTGTCGTAAACTCCCCTAAACCTCTCGGTGGGGCGAAATCACTGTGGTCAAACTAAATACTGTAGGCCACTGCAGTTTAGGGAATCGCACAGAATGACAAATGACAGCTTTTAGATAGCAAGGGAAATTTGTTTACCACGGCACTGCCACCACATTTAAAAAAGACATCTGCGATATCAGAAACCAAGAATTAGGAGTAATCCTTGCCGTTTGCTGTTTCCTTGAGCTGATAATGCAACTGTACAGGGTGTCCCAGTTAAGCAGTATAATCCTTTAAGGGAAAATTCCTGAAGTTCTGCCCAACAAAAACTACTTGTATGGCAGGGGAGTCTATTTACATCGTATTTCCCGTTATAGCCTAACAAAGGAGGTGACCTCTGATTTGGAGGTGTCACCACTTGAAACGCTATAACTTCTAAACTATTGTAGGCACAAACATTGTTTTATATATTTTGAAAAGACAATTAAGTAGCGCATACAAGTCTTAAGCACTTCAGGTACATCTGTGCAGCTACAAAACATGTTATGGAGTGGTCGTTTTGAGTGACAAATATTTCACCTATACAAGCTTAATAACGACATCGACCTTGTCAAAAAACTACGCGCGATCTGCAGAGTTTTCGACTATAACCCAGAAAATGATTTCAACCAACAACGTTGAGTGCTCAATTAAAAGCAGTTGGGTAAGCATCGGTCTTTCGATCCCTTTCATAATTTTTCCTAAGTAATCAGCCTGTTTAGGTTTGGTCTATGTTGAGTAGGTACATAAAATGTAATATTACCTAGTCTCTATATAAATTGTAATTGTGAAATTTGAAGTTACTTAAGGAAGGCGGAACAGACGTTTGAAATAAACGCCCTTAAGCTACTCAAAAGAAGTATTCTTCAAGATTTGGACACAACAACCTAAAAAGTATTGGACTAATGATGAAGTCTTGTGGTGCACCAGTTATTTGTGCTTCGAATTCAACACAAAAGGTCCAACCCAAACTGCAGTGCAGTAGATTGTGTGTAGAAAATGTAGACCTGGGCGGAATGGGAGGTACATTACTCTGTCTAAATGGGTGAAGAGAGGAGAAGACATTCATGCGAAGACTGTTTTTTTTTTCAATATGTGGCAATTATATATTTTGTAACTTCTAATTCGGTTTCGGTATGTGAACAATGGTTTCACTAGATACCAAGCAACTGCCACCGAACTGTACTGGGTGTTAAAATAGACATAAGGTTTAAGGTGCATCTGTCTCACACGATAAAATATAAACGCCTCAGCGAGTTTCAATGTATAGCCTCTATAGCAGCTCTGCAGCTCAAGCCCATAGGATGGTTTTACCTCTGACAAGTGGAAGTGATTAACAAAAGCAATGTCACATGAAAAATCGTTAAAACTCGCATAAGCAAGCAAAAGGATCTTTGAATATGAAGATAGCAGAAGACGACACGACTCCACAATCAACATTAACTATGCCGTCAAAATGTCATCCCCGCACCGTGGCTTGGATTTCATATAACCGCATCCAGGAGCCTAAGTATGTAAACACATATAATATTCAATTCCAGGATGTTAGTAGATAAATACAAAAAATCTCATTGAAATATCTGCATGAACCAACTAAAAAGGGCGATTCGCATTTCATTCGCTTCGAGTTCCTCGGAAAAAGACTTTGTTCTTCGTCTGCGAATTCATCTGTGAATCCCAGGCGATACATGTTTCCTGTAAAATGGTTGACTTCGCGAAGAATGTCTGTGGAATAATCGCCGACGATTCGCAAAAAAACCAACGAAAGAACTAAAATGCGAACATCTCTCGAGGAAGCTAATGCGAAATGCGGTGGTTCTGTCGGTAAAGATTTTTAATTTTTCTGTTGATTTTTTTATATTCAGAAGGACTCGCTTCATTTACAATCATAATTGTTTCGCGCTTATAAATAAATAAGTAGGTAGTTGGCGCAATAGCTATTTATAGGACCCCAGGATTAGCTTCCTCTGTTACGCATATAAATGTCTGTTCTATTTTAATAAAGCCTATCCATACTCAAAAACCATTTATGATGTTTATAGTTCTCTTGCCCATTTAGGCCGTAGAGTGGTTGGTTAATGGGGAATGGTAAGGACGCCGGAAGGTGTCTACAGGTTTTCGACAGTCGGATATCACATTTCGTTCCAAGTCAGCTATAAATAGCGTATCGGACTTCTAATGTTTCTTGGTGTCGCATTCGGTCTGCGTAGTTCAGTGATGCCAGATGAGATTTTAAAAAACCCACTACATTAAGAGAAACATCCCACCAAATTTGTACTGGGACGAAAAAAAACCCCATAATTTTTCTACCAACATAAAAATGATTTTATGTTAAGTAAGAAAATGGAACGAATACTTACTTCTCATTTTTTCAACTAGGCCGACTAAAAATAAGTCTTAACCTTAAGAACAAAGGTCCTAAGGAAAACAAACACTTAAAAACATTTTTTGTGAAGATTGGTAATTTGTTCGTTTTTATTATGAGGAATTAATTAATTTCTTCTTAATCAATTTCTTTAAATAAATAAAGAGTAATTTTTTCACCAAACTTTGTAGCATGGGGCGTTGTTCTACTGAAAATAAACGTCGTCCAAAGCATCAATTTAGGCAAAACAAAATATGAGTCAACATCGTCAAAAAGATTGAGGTGTTGTTTGAGAGAACAACAACTTTTGGTTAACAAACACTTTGGTCTGAATTACATTATAGTTGAATGTTGACAGTTCAATCTTGACACGAAATTCAAAAGACACAATAATTGTAATTTACAAATTATTGGCAACACCCTAATTTCATCATAAGAAATGTCCCTAGTACTAAAATAAAGTATCCCAAAAACAGTAGTTTTATTTTTCTCTTTTCTCTTTTATAACATTTTCCCTCGTTGTTAATGTCTGTCTACCTACTAAAAATTAAACTAAACTTTGCTTCCCGCCCCGCACCGCACAGTGCGCACACCAATATTCCACTGTTCCACATGTTTTTAATCTTGAATGCGTTTTTAGCATACATTTTCTCTTTATTTTCCCACTTATCTCTTTTGAAGTGTATTGATGCCAAATAGATATAGAGAATTTGTCTTGTAAATGTCAAGTAAATTCGCGAATTTTTTCCCTCCATAAAAAAAAAGTTTGAAATATTTTCCCCCCATAAATCCCACCATCATTTTTTTCTCCCCATTCTTCCCACCATAGCGTTGATTTCCACCAGCGTTACCGATGGGCGACTTTAGTCGCCATTTGGCGACTTTTTTGATCTCTCGGCCCCCTGCTACGACTTTTCAAAAATTCTCTGTTTTGGCCACTTTTGAAAACATTGGCGACTTTCGGGCGACTATTTCCATAAAAGACATCCTAAAAACCATTGAACAACTCAAAAAAAATATTCTCTTTATCCATAATTAGCACTTTCCAATATCATTCCACTGTCAAGTAGTTAAGTATGGTTTGTTTTACCTCTGCTTCCTCATTATTGCATCTTTGAATATGCACAGAGCAAACCATCACTGAATAAAAATTGCTGAAGGGAGTTTCAAGTGACGAACGCTTTTTAAACTATTTTGAGAAATTAAATGTTAAAGAATTTTTGTTTAAGATTGGCCAAAAGCAAAACTGCATGGGGAAAGCCCTATTTATAAATTTATATTGATGTGTAGTGAAAATACTTACTCTGCCTCAGAGTAGTGCGTGTGCAGAGACAGTTTTTTTTTTTTCAAATATAGCTTTTATTTAAATATATATTAAATGTATTCACGTGTCATTCTATTCTGCTGGCACTTAATAGGCTGAATAAAACTAAAATTGGAAACTAGGTAGGGTACCTGCCTAGCGTAGTGATTGCCTATTAAAAGGCTTTAAAGAAAGCATTAGAAATATGAAATGTTGTATTACTTTAGATATGTGTTATAACAACTTTTTTTGTTGCATTATTTATATTTTTTATGGTGTTACTATTTTGCTACTAATTGTTTGTTATGAATGAATACATAACAGTTCTGTTCCTTTACTTTTAAATTTTACAAATTTTTACTTTACATATTTTTAACGGCGTTCCTTAATTCGAAAAATTCGTAAAAGGAAGCGGCTTCGTGAGAGCAAGATATTACCCCTCCACAGAGAATCTTGCAAACTTTTTATGCAACGAATTTCTGGCAGTAAGAATTGAAAAAGCTATCAGCCACTTGACAAATTGACAGAAATTTATCGTCCTATTTAGCATATGCGTGAAATTAGAATTCGCATTTTTGGTTTGACTTCATCAAAAAGATGTTCGATTAATTCTAAATCACTTCGCCGGTAGATGAATCAGCTAACATTGCTAACAATTCAGTATATTATTCGTCTTTATCAGGCATTTTAAATACCTTTTTACCACTGCAATTTATGAATTGACAAACATAAAGTCACATCACTAACTGCAATTTACGGAAAACCAAATGTATCTGTCATTTTTCATAGATTACCTACTACAAAAGCGTTCCCTAACTTTTTCGTAAGTTTCTCCTTCTGAGAAAGACTTTATCCCCACTGACATTTTGAGAGTCTTTTCCATTCTTACTACAAAAGTGAAGAAAAAACCTAATAAACATGTTTTGTTGAAAATATACATCGAGTATTAAGTTTTATTTGTATAAGGCCCCTTTTTAAACTCTTGGCGACTTTTTTGGCGACTTTATCATTTTGGCCATCGGTAACGCTGATTTCCACCCATTTTGGTTGGAAAAACCACCAATCTGGGAACACTGGCGTAGTTTAAAAAAAAGCTCGTTGTATTTTCAAAATATGTAAAACGACTTCCGCGAGAAATTGAGAACGCATGTTCGCAGTGGTTTCCTTTTAAAAGCCTGACTAAAGGTCGGCTTAAATTGGTAGCGTATGATTTGCTTTTAAATAGTTTATAGGTACGATGCGTATTCCCTCCATTTCCACTTGATACCTGCTTTCAACTTTAATGGTGAAAGACGCAAGAGGTACTAAGAATGTCCTTCTAACCAAATCCGTTGGGTGATATCATTCAAATACGCGTACAGGGATAAAAAAATAGAAAAAAATGGATCTAACTCACCCATAAAATCGCAGTGGTGTATCCGCCGCTTCTCCAGCTCCGGATTGTTCCGTCGGTTGTAGCGAACCGTCCTGATGCCTGGCGAAATGATATTCGCCAAGTGCGCCGGGCTCTGCTGCTGTACATTCGATGAATTGTTCGACGTGAGCGTGGTGAGCGTTCTGCTGTTCGCCTGGCCAATGGGTGGACTCAGATGATGCGAATGAACTGATCCACCGCCCCCTGAGGAGTGCACAGCAATTATGGTGGGACCCGCAACGCCAACAAGTTGATGTCCTTGCTGCTGTTGCTGCTGATGCTGGTACGGTGGTGGCGGTGTCGCACGTCTATTCGACACCAACGAGCTACCCGGACTTCCTGGATCTGAACTGGGCGGCGTCAACGGCGGCACATACATTAGTCTTGACATTGGCGGTGGCGGGCAGAGGTTAGCAGCTGGCACGACAGCCGCATTTTGCACGGGATACTTATTGTGGTAGGAAGGCTGCAATGAGAGATAGAACGAGAGAGACATCCACATTAAAAATGTTAATTGAAGCTATATGGGTGTCGAGTTCAGTATGCCTATGCAAACATACGCGCTCGTGTTTATATGTATGTGGCTCACCTGTGTGTGACTCTGCCAATTATAGGCGTAACCACTGCCATGGTTCGTGTTATTGTTGTTGCTGGCATTACTGCTATTGCTGATGTTGTTGTTATTGGTACTGCTATTGTTATTGTTATTGCTGGTATTGCTGTTGTTGTTGTTTGCAATAGCAGCACTACTACTGCCGCTGGAGCAATTTTGTGGTGGCATTTGATGATGTTGGCCTACATTAGCATTCACAGTGCCACCGCCTAGATAGCTATTCAAATGCGGCGGCGGCGGTGGTGGTGGATAGTTCGATCCAGTTAATAGATACGAGCCATTATCGCTATTGCTGTTGTTCGAACTACTGCTTGTGTTACTGCTACCGCTGTTATTGTTATTGGCTAGGCTATCATTGTTGTTATTGCTACTACTACTAGAACTACTGCTTCGATTGTGGCTAGGACTATTGCTATTGCTGTTTGGATATTGCTGCTGCTGCTGTTGTGTTTGTGGTTGTTGTTGCTGCTGTTGCTGCTGCGGATGATGGTGATGGTGCTGATGGTGATGTGGATGTTGAAGCTGCTGATGATGCTGCAAATGATGCATGGGACCATGCAAAATCGAGAGTTGAGTTAGGGTATCACATTCAGTATCGCCGGCAGCATTATTCCCACCACCACCTCCACCACCTGTGCCTAAGCTCGGATGATGCTGATGCAGATGATGTTGCGAATGATGGTGGGTTGGGTGCTTTTCAGTTTTTATCTCTAACGGACTGAGCAATGGTGTCGGGAACGTTTCGAGCAGAGCATCATCGACAGTTTCCATTTTTACCTGCGCCATTGTTGTGGCGCCAAGCATAACCGCATTCTCTGGGTCGATGTTTTGTATTGAGCTGGCAATGTCTTCCCAGAGGGGCGGCCGCAGGAAAGGATCATCCATTTCAGATGATGGTGTGCAGAGAGCCTCTTTGTTTTTGGTTTCTGCAATTAGATAAAGGGATGAGTTGGTTAAAAGGATTCAGCTGCAGAATATCTTGTCACTGAAGGGAGTTTTGAGTTAATATTCAATTTTATTTATGTAAACCCAAAAGGTAGGGTGGAAGCGGATGACCACTGTCAGTCACTAACTACAA
Organism: Cheilosia soror; assembly: GCA_949372485.1. NCBI lineage: Eukaryota > Metazoa > Arthropoda > Insecta > Diptera > Syrphidae > Cheilosia > Cheilosia soror. Next base: position 40,773,245 of record OX443561.1, read on the forward strand.
GAAGTCTTCGACTTTTATACTGCAGCTGGAGGCGAAATATTGACTATAATCAACGTTTATGGCAAATTTAAGAACATCATGGTTAATATCTCATAATACAGATGAGACAGACGACTTAGGTTAGCAAATGTCCTACGATTTTATCAAAAAAAAAATAAATTAATGTTGAATGCCCGAAATACGTCAAAGCTTTTCTTGGTAATTTTAATGCCACCATTGAAATGAGAGCACCACCTGGAAACAGCCCACCATCCGCTCTCAGACTGAATTATGTGTTTCACCTGAACGATGATAGTCAAAATAGCTGAGTGGGGAAGCGAGGAGTAACAACGATTCTCGCTTGTTTGGGAATCGACCCTGACAATTTCTGTTGGGAAATTATGTCGAATTTCAGTCTCTGAATTATTGTTTGAGAGAAAATAGTCCGCCCAGTAGGAAAATACGAAATGGGGGTAGCAATATAAAACCTTATATCCAACAAGGTTATAATTTTGATCGTAGGTAGGCCATATTTTCCCTGACGCAGTTGGTCAACTCCCTCAATTAAGGGAGATAGGGGTTCCCTTTCTGCAGAAAATAGGACTGTATTTGTCTTTTAGCCGCTCCTAACGGAATGCGCGGCGGATCGCTTTTCATGGCGGATTGTTATTTTTATATTTCCAAAAGCGATTCGATCCATTTAAAAGCGATAGCAATAAATCCGCGATGGCAATAAATCCGCAATAAATCCGTCACCTGAATAGCTATCGCTTTTGACAGTTTTTGGAAATACAAAAATATCGCCATGAAAAGCGATCAGCCGCGCATTTGGGAATAAGCCCCCTGTTATGTAACTATCCTGGAGAACCCAGAGAACTATGACCCTGATGCGATCGCCCCCACTAGCCCACCACACCGCAGTTCATCTTAGATTCGTCGGTGTATACGATCGTTTTAAAGTCCTTCACTGAGCTCTTATGTGGAGAAACTTACAAGTCGGTTGGAAAACCTTTTTCTCTGGACATGACTAGAGCGAAAATTCGACGACTAACCTAACCTAACCTAAATCCACGAGAGGCTTATTACTTCAGTCTCATGTCCATCGTGGACTGCAAGTAAGGAAGGTTTCTAAGTCTCCGCTGTATCAATGGATTGTGGATGGGAAGAAGCTCCAAACGTAAATGTTACGGGCTATACCCTGACTTTGTTATAAAGCTTAACACACAATTGCTGCAATGTTAGGGATACGTGCGTGGAGGTGGGACCATATGGACAACAAAGCTTCATGAGTCTTTCTGTCAATCCCTGAGGAAAAGAACTGCTTAACCATTAGTGTGATTATAGAGTCATCGTGCTCGATGCTAAGAACAAAATCCTGTTTAAATATTTCAAGAATAACAAAATATGGTGATTGCAGTCAGGGTTGTCAGATGTGGCAATTTATCGCCAAACAGGCGATTTGAAATTTCATTTGGCGACACTAAAATCAGTTTGGTGACGGAAATTTTGAAATTTGGCGATTTTTTGGCGTTTTATATTTTACGTTTGGCGATTTCGGTTTTTAAAACTCTGATTGCAGTGCCGAACTTTTGCTACATATTTGGCATTGGCTGAGCTCCTATCTGGAACTCTGCATAATGTGTCTCCAAGGAGAGAGTCGAGCGTTGTCTTTTCATATCGTCACTCCATGTCATATAATTAATTTTAGCAAACTCTATCAATGTCAACACTATCTTCTTAATAACATCTTACGCCATAAGCCAATCTGTACTTAACATAATACAGACACTTATAACCACTTTGTGATAGGCTTATGAATATTTATTTGACAGGTATAATACTGACATATCTGAATAGTTAGAGACCATCAACAAGTCAACACTCGCTTGACCATTTATCATGCCAATTCGTTCGATGACATCAATACGACTTGTTTCACACCAAATAAATGCCACAGGCTGCTCGTTTAGATGAAAAGTGGTAACATTTAAGTAAATGCAATGAGCTGACAAAATTTTAATATCAATAGGCGTTCAAAGAACACAGCATAAACCTACATCACAAATGACAACAATCCATCAAATCGATGTTCTAAGGCACGCAACGCCTCCCAATTAGCACGAGATTAATCAAATTAGGCTTATGGATATAGCAGTTTGTCAGACCCCATTCAAGAGTGATTAGAATGCTTTAGAGAGTCGAAAGCCGTAAGCTCTATAGAAGCTCTCAAAATTCGTAACTTAACATGAAGGTAAAAATCTAAATCCCGAAAAATATATTGAATTTCACAGTTGGATTGTTTTTTTATTTTTTGTTCAATGTAATGGTGCGGTAGGTATGTTAGGATTAAGGCATTCTAAGTGATTAAGTCAATTGAAGGGGTATATACTCACCAAATAGATACTCCTTGCCGGTGGAGTAGCCACTGTCGTAGCATTGGGTGCTGGCGTAAGCGCAACCATAGCCGGAACTTGAATTACTCGGTGAGCTGGACGGATTGTCGATGCTGTGATTTGGCTGTTGTTGCTGCTGTGACTGCTGCTGCTGCTGTTGCTGCTGCTGATGGTGGTGTTGTTGATTCGTGTGCTGCTGATGGTGTTGGTCGTGATGGTGCTGGTGCTGATGATGCAGATGATGATTGCTATGATCGTGATGGTGATGAGGTAATACTTCATATTCGACATCGGGTTCGATTTTATGCAGACGGCCCATCCGATAATCCAATTCAGGGGACTGAAATAAAAGAGAGAAGTCAATTAGAATATTGTATGTCAGGTAGGAATTTATTTTTTTAGTGTTGTATGATCGCAAATATTTTAAGCTTCTGTGTTAGCATAGTAGTATGCCAGTCAATCAGGCTTAACTGGCTGACAGTTTTATCCAGGGAAAGAATTGTAAGTTACTCGCACATACCTTCAAATTCAAATTTGGTGTCAATGCGATTAGAAGCATTCCTTAAGAAATGAAGTCAATCCGAAAATATTCGACCTCACGAACCAAACATCACCAATTATGGTCAATATAGGCGAGGGGTAATCATTCAGCACAAACACAATTATAAAAGTTATATCACACAAAAACATTAGTGTGTAGAAAAAGAGCCAAGTTTTTCTTTACAGAAAAAAAAACAATGGAGTTACTAGTCAGCCACGGACATTTTTGAAGTTTAGACCACTAACTCCATTATGCCATAATAAGATTGTGATGTGTCACAATTTTGTCCACGACCAGAATCAGAGCATTTTTCTTCTGTTTTCAAATTGGGTAATCGATTGACCCTCTGTCCGCGATCTACTAATAAGTACATGTCAGTTTCTACTGAGGTCTGACAAACTTATCGGAGTAAGCTTCTTAATTAAGGTTTGTTCAGAGCTGGTTAAATATGCGGTTATGTTATCTGTGCGTGGTAACCATAAAAAGGGTTTGTTAACGGGTGCGTGAACTTACCACCCCAAAGTTTAAAAACTATATATTTTTTTTAGAGTTCTGGATAGCTGGACAAGAGTTCTAGGGTTCCTGATAAAAATTTTGAAAAGTTCTGTTCATTTAGTAATTTTTTTTAATTTTTTTATTTTGGGGTGCTAAGTTCACGATGCACCCCATTTGCAAAAATGTTGGATTTTTCCTCCTTTTTTTTGGATAGAATCAACATAGTTCTGCTGATAGTTAAAAAAAAAGTCCAATTGGAGCAAAAAAAAAAAATTTTGTTTCCAAAATATGCCAGCACCCCATTTTTGTAAATTTTAATTTTTAATTTTTTTTACAAAATTTATGCACTACACCAAGAGTTCTGGAGTTTCCTAAACAAGAATTTTTTTTCGGAACAAAAACAAAAAAGTTATGGAATTTTGAAAATTGTCAAAAATTGCGAAAATATTCTTTCGGTGTTCCGAAGAGTTCTGATTAGAGTTCTGAAAAGTGCTCAAGAAACTCAACAAAAAATCATTATAAAATAATCTTCTAGTTAGAGCCAATTGAAAAATTGCAAAACTTTTTTTTCGGATTTCCGAAGAGTTCTGATTAGAGTTCTGGAAAGTACTTTTGAAACTCAAAATAATCTTCTAAACCCAAACACAGAAAAGTTAGACAACATTAAAAATTTGAGAACTCACTAGAACTCCAAAAACTCTACAATACTCTCATATAACAAAATCGTCTAAATCCAAATCCAAAAAAGTTAGAAGCAAAAGTTGCAAAATGTAACCAAAAAAAAAAATATTTTTTTTTTTGGACTTCCAAAGAGTTCTGGAAAGGGCTCAAGAATCTACAAAATATCCTTATGAAATCATTTTCTAAACCCAAACAGAAAAAAGCTAGAGCTTATTAAAAATTGTATAAATTATTGTTCCGCCTGAGTTAACATTTAAAGGTTTTACAACCACAGTTCGCTCTACAACTCTTTTGTACTTTAGGAAAACCTAAAAAAAAAAAAACGATTATACCCCGATCGAATTTTTCTGCTTCGAATAATCGCAAAATAATTCCCTATACATAATAAGGCTATCTTACTAACTTCTCTAAAATTGTCAAAAAGTGAAGCATTTATAACGAGATACTTCATAAATCTCCGAAAACCCCAAACATTCCAAAAGCATGTAAGAAGTTATAATAAACAATAGCAATTAAGGAGCCAAATTATTTTTATTGCTAGTAGCTAGTAGTCCCAATACCGAATTGCATTGAATTAAGCTCTTGCTCTTACCACTAATCCTTTCTTTGCTCCGATTTTGCTAAAAAATATCTAATGCAAATTTTAGATAGATATATAGAATAGTGAACAAATTATTTTTCACTTTGGGCGCAATGTTTTTTTTTTTCTTTTGTCGGAGGTTGTTACTATCCGATGGACCACTCAGACACAACTACTGGTCCATTGTACTGCCAAACAGACACCTTACATTGCTGTACTTAGTTTTCCCGTCTTTCGAAAAAAGATGAGAAGGAGCTTCAGTGATGAAGAGCTTAGATGTTCGGCACTCACCACGTCAGCCCCAAAGATCCGCCACCTGATGCGAGCAAAGGCAGGACAACTACAGAGGAAGTGCTGCGCTGTATCGTCATCCTCTCCACAAGCAGGACAGATGGTGGTGTTGTTCAAGCCCAACACATTTGCAGATGTCCGGACGCAGTCGTTTGGTCTGTCTACACCCAGCACAGTCACGCCAACGACACTCGTGTTCACGAGAAACCCAACTATCAATGGATGACCTAACCACAGATGCAGGCAAACCCAACGCAGGTTCAGGTCCTAAGAAATCTTCTTCTGAACCCAACCTGGCCAGCTCATCAGCGAACTCGTTTCCCTGGATACCAGTGTGACCTGGAACCCAAGCAAGTTTGACCTTGTTTAGCCTACCGACCAAGTTCAGAGAAAGCTTGAGTTCGAGCACTAAATTGGACGAGGTAAGAGGGTTGAGCAGCGCTTTTAATGCAGCTTGGCTATCACTGCAGACGCATATGCTTCTAGCCCTCCACCTGTTTGTCACATAGCCATAAGGATAGCGAAAATCTCCGCCTGGAAGACAGTCGGGGTAGTGTAGTCTAATGTTCTCGCTTTCCACGAAGACCCCAGTGGCTTAGTGGATAGTGTGCTGGACTACTGTGCGATCCCAAAAAACACAAACTAGCTATCTTAAGATTTTTTCCACCTCACCACCTCTCGCGAACGTCTGATAAACATCTGAGAGTATAACTGTCCTGAGAAGGTTTCTTAATTAAGCCGTTCGGAATCGGCATAAAATTGTAGGTCCCTTCCATTTGTCGCAAAAATAAAATCTAACACAAACGAATGGTTGTCAGAAGTTAGTCCTTGGGTTCCTATGACCTGTTGTGCCAACTATACATATTTATTTTATTTATTTATTTTTTTTTTGTTCACCAAACTATAGATTTACGTTTATTTTCGGCATTTTATTGGTTTATGTATTTTTTAAATTTAACTGAATACGAGTGTTTTCAGCAAAAACGTGTCACAGCCGCAGCAATGCATTATACATTTTTTTCCACACTGCGTGCATTATTAATTTTTGTCAGTTGATAATGCGTCGACAAAACGGATTCGAAGCAACACACTACTTTGCTTTTATTGTTATTTTGTTGACTACTATGTCAACATTTTTTTTGAACAAACAAAATTGCAGAATATCCTTGGTTAAATGGCGTCAACCAACCAACATCGGCTGGTTATCGATTTCTCGTATTAGCTAACCAAACTATGGATTCTCTGATGAAAATGTTACTGAATGAACAAATTCTATGGTTATCTGGTGGAATAACCGTCGATTATAGTTAACCAAAGTTGAACAAAAAGGTCCTTCTAATGGTATACGGACCTGTCCTCTGAACTATAGGTACTTTATAATACAGCAGCGACTAGCGACAAATGTCTGAAAATATGTTAATTGCGCACGAAAAAATTCCGCCTTACTGACGACAGTTTACAAATTCGAAATTCCTGTCATTTCAATACTCAAAAAAATGCTGTTTAAGAAACGAGGAAAATGAAGTAAAGACAATGAGAAAAGAGAATTCTATAGGTAGCTCTCCTCTCTCGATCTGCTTGGCTTTTCTGACATTAGATCAGTGTTGCCAGAAGGTTCTAATGGAATATCCCAGACCAATGGTAAAAAAATCCCTTTTCGATGGACTTTATCCCCCCTTTTTGTTAGAATACTAGAATATGTATATGTTTTGCTGTGAAGTGAGCACCATTTCATTTCCTTTGAGGTATGTTCATTGTTCGTATTCGTATGTTGTAAGTATTTTACGCTTTTCTGGTACCAAAACATATATGGCTGCTTTATCACTAGAAAGTATTGTCTTAACCTAAGGGTTCTGTTAACTTGTGTTTGAAAATCGTTATTATATGAAATTTTTTACTATGAAAGAAAATCCCTTTAATAGCTAAAATGTCCCTTTATCCCTCGGACATATTGAAATTCGCAGAAAATCCCTCAAAATGACATCACTATATTAGATCCCAGTGATGGTGATATCAACGTAATAAACCGTTGCTCAACAAAAAAAGTGTAAAATTTTTTATATAAATGTTTATAAAATGAAACACATTTCAAAATAAGCTGTATTTTCATACATATTTTGAACCAAAAATAAGCAAGTTAAAATTCCTGAACAATTTAAATTTTTTACAGTGCCGTGCCTGGGATAGATCGATGGGTTGATTTTTTAAACGCAATCGCACCAATTGAATTATAGAAAGCTGTTCACTATGCAAAAGGAAATACTTTGCGTCGTTGCACGAATCTTTATTAATAGATAGCAACAATTTTATCTGGGTACGAGAAGCATATCCCCCCAAGCAATATACTCGTATCTATCCAGATGCAATCGCGATTAATGCGATTGAACGCCTTCTCAAAGTCGAGCTTATAGGCTCGATCCTTTACTTCATCCTCTCGAAAATCGTACAGCCATCAACTTTAAGACTGCGGTTAAAACGGTTGCACCAGTTCGGTAACTTGACAACAACTCATTTTTTCCAGTCCATGGCAATGGTTTCATTCTAAAAATCAACCTGGACTACGTTGAAATAAATTACATGCCGATGTATTGGGATCTGCTTTCAGAAACTCGACAGGTTGAAATCCAATTTAGAAATCCAATTTAGCATTCCAGCTGGCTTGTTTTTTTTTTAAGTACGATCGCGGTTCTTATTTCTGAACTTGTTGGGAGGTTGATGTCAATGCCACTGGAAGACCTCCTCCATATATCTAGTAGTTCATTGATTTGCATTTGTATCCTGGTCATCATTTAGCAGTGCAGAAAAGTTTTCCTTCCACCTTCTCATTTATGTTATCGCATCGCAGCTGATAACATCTTCTTACTTACATCGCTCATAGGTCTTTGGATAAGGTTAAAATGATGATTGTATTATTCGATGATTGTTCTTTAAACTGAGAAAATTTTCAATAACTGTATAAATGGAGCCATTTACTAACATTTGCTCCGCACATCTATTCAATAGCGCATACGGCCTGTCATGTTAACATCCCAATCAATTCTGTTCCTGTTGTGGAGAGTTCCCATTTCGAAAACCTCTTCCCTTACAAACCGATTGCCAATATTACTATTATTAAGAAGAAGTACACTAACAATCTGCATACAGTTCTGTAACTTCCGTGAAGCCCAGATACGCATATAAACTAGAACATAAATCATGTTACTCGTGTATGAACTCTTACCTCACCATCTATAGACATCACAACATACTGACTGTCGCAACTTTTCCAGATTAAAATTCAATTATCTCGGACAGTAGCACTTTATTTTCGAAAATTCAATCAACCATTAGAGTGTTGTGGGCGTCACAAGACACCACAACTGACCACAAGCTTTCAAGCTTAATTTATGTACACATTCAATCAACCCCTTTTGTTTCGTTTTCGATTATTATTGTCGCCCCCCTCATTCAATTGCTAGACATGGCCGCACCGGTGGTCCGTACATTTATTGTTAACATGCTTTTTGTTAGTAAATTGCTAAGCACCTCAAGGCGGAGACATTCGTATAATTCGTTTCATTTGTTTACAGATTTTTCGCTTTCCGCCTTTGTGTGACGGCCGAGGACAGAACGCGCTGTGGAAAGGAACCCACAACGCCATGGTTTACGCTTATGAACAAAAATTACAAAAAAAAGCGAACAGACAATCTAAAAAAAAAAACAAAACAAATCTAAAAACGATGACAACTACAAGGCGAAGGAATTCGAATTAAATATCCCATTTTTGTTGTCCAATCGAATTTATGAGTATTTGTCGGAATCAATTAGAACGGCGCGCGAGAAACACGACCAAAACATGGGACAGAGCCAAAAGTCACCATTGCGCGCGATAGCGTGACAATAATTTCCAACCACCAACACTCGCACACAGGATCACCGCGCATCTGGTTGATGGTAGGTAGGTATTTCTTAAGATAAACTCGTAAAATTAATTCCAATTCCAATACGATGCGGAGAAGCAGTCCGCACTCCGCATAAAAGTGTTCAAGAAGGACCTCGCGCTTTCCGATCGGAAATTAATTCGATCACTGTGGGTCTTGTTAATTAGATCGCGGACGAGTTTTTAAAGTGTATTTTCTGGGGGATTTATCTGGCGGGGCATATTACATTTGGATTTGGTTTTTATGAATGGACAACCGATAAGCGGCCTGCGTTGTTGGACATGAATTTAAATTTTATCGATATTCCTGCAGTGGTGCAAAGGGGCGCCACTTATACCTTTTCGTGTTACTTTTAGCATTTCGAGTTCAAGTTGTTGCATTCTTAATCTCTGTCATATATATTTATGTTTAATAAATTCATAGTTGGATAGGAATTGTGTCACTTTGGGGTGCAACTGAAACACAAGTTCGTTAATCAACTCTTTTGTTTTGGTTGGCCCTTTGTTTGGACATGTGGAGTGTTAATTTATTGGGAATTTATTTAAGACTTTTAATTCCAAGATAGCGTTTTTGTCAGTCGGTTTTAAAAGGTTTGGGCTGTCGCTACGATTAGAGACTGTCTTCTTGAACAGTCTACCTATAGTAATGGTAGATACTTTTGAGAGCTATCAAGCACACTTGATGGGGTATAAGGTTCCTTGACAGCACCATCTGTAAACTGTATTATTAGCTTGCGCTTAGAGTTAGACTGAGTAACTGTTTGAATGTTGCAATTATTGCAGTTTTCTGTTGGTGGCTCCACAGTTTAAAGATAGGAGGAAAAATTGGATAAAGTTGGTCAATAAGAGAGAGTCATCCATTAGAAGTCCAACCACTGAGCCCGCGGCAAATGATTTTATAATTTCTGGAATGTCATTGGCCTTGTATAGAATAGTTGACACAAATAACTGAGGAAATTTTATCTCCCTCAAATATAATAGGTATCAATTTTAACTAATCGACAAGCACTCTACAGCCAAGTTGACTATCATCAGTAATCGTTTTTTTAGAAGTTTTCTTTTGGACATTCAGAAAAGAATCACAATGACGATTGTCTAACTAACGCACGAAACAAAATGTGATCTAAAACCTAACACAGCTTACAAATAAAAAAATACTGTCATATTTCGAAGGTTATCGACTCAAGAGCTGTGATTACTCCGAAGAAATGAGCCGTATAACCATAGGATTGTGAGTAGTAAGAGCCGTGATGCGGATGGAATTTATCCGGCTATGCTGAAACAAGGTTTTAGTCAGCTGATGCCAACGTTGAAAAGTATTTTCTCCGCAAGATTGGCCTTGGACTACCTACATGCCTTCTCTCTGGCGTTAAAGTCGTGTTCATACCAAAAATCAGTAAGACTGACTATACTCTCGCTAAAAGTTTCAGACCCATAAGTCTATCTTCCTTCCTGCTGATAAGCTTGGAGAGCTGCACGTGCGCTCTTCGATTATATCCTCTTTCTGAGATGCAACATGCCTATCAGCGCGGAAAATCCTGTGAAACTGCGCTTCAGAACCTCGTTGGTAGGATCGAAAGTGCTCTTGATAGGAAGGAGTACGCGTTAGGTATTTTCGTCGATATTGAGGGTGCTTTTGATTATGCGACCTTTGACAGCATGATGCTAGACATCACGGTATAGATGAAACATGGGTGTTGTGGATTAAAGCAATGCTAATGTACAGGACGTTGATTGCCGAAGCTGATTGTGGCAAATGCGTCATGACAGGGGTAAACAGGGGCTGCCTTCAAGGTGGTGCTTTGTCTCCCCTTTTATGGTGCATGTTAGTAGACTCTCTGCTGACGACTCTCAATTTTCCTGGAACCTATACACAAGCTTACGCGGACGATGTCGCCGTTCTGTCTGTCGGTTCAGACCTTAGGACTGTCTGCTCTCTGGCGCAGAGATCTTTGGGCTTGATCGATGATTGGTGCACAATGAATGGGCTTTCAGTGAATCCTCTTAAAACGACGGTTGTTCTCTTCACGAGAAGGAGGAATATCACTGGTCTGACTCAACTTGTGCTAAAAGGTGTCACTATTCCGATCTCTGACGAAGTCAAATATCTGGGAGTAATCCTCGATAGAAAACTTCTTTGGTCCAAGCATGTTGAATCAAAAACCGATAAATCACTGTCGACTTTCTGGCAGTGCAAGGGCGCTTTTGGGAAGATATGGGGCTTATCTCCTAAAAGGGTCCTTTAAATCTTTACGGCAATGGTAAGACCACTTCTCTCATATACATCGGTTGTGTGGTGGAATAGTCTCTTGGCCTCTTTCGCCAAACTCCAAAGAACGGTTTGCCTTAGCTGCACAGGGGCCTTCCCTAGCACTCCGGGCTCTGCTCTAGATGCTTTGATGAACCTCCCCCCCTTGATATTTTTATCATGGGGTGTACGCTGAAAACCATCTCCCGATTAAAGAGAAGTGGCTTTTGGTACCACGCGCATTGGAATTTTGAAGAACTTGTGCAAGAATTATCCTTTGACCCCTGTCTTATGGATATGCCGTCTGACGCAATGACACCAGAAATCCTACTGCGACAAAACTACCACGTCAACTTTCCTCAAGCAACGGAATGGCTTCAGCCAAACTCGAAGCCAGGGAAAGAATGCTATCCTGTATTCACGGATGGCTCTAAAACCGGACAGGGGTCTAGTTCTGGAGTCTTCGTGGAAAGCGAGAACATTAGACCACACTACCCCTTGGGTAACCATGCGACTGTCTTCCAGGCGGAGATTTTCGCTATCCTTAGGCTATGCGCTATATTGTGACAAACAGGTGGAGGGCTAGAAGCATATGCGTTTGCAGTGATAGCCAAGCTGCTTTAAAAGCGCTGCTCAACCCTCTTACCTCGTCCAAGTTAGTGCTCGAACTCAAGCTTTCTCTGAACTTGGTCGGCAGGCTAAACACGGTCAAACTTGTTTGGGTCCCAGGTCACACTGGTATCCAGGGAAACGAGATCGCTGATGGGCTTGCCAGGTAGGGTTCAGAAGAGGATCTCTTAGGACCTGAACCTGCGTTGGGTTTGCCTGCATCCGTGGTTAGGTCATCCATTTATACTTGGGTTTCTCATGAACACGAGTGTCGGTGGCGTGACTGTGCTGGGTGTAGACAGACCAAACGACTGCGTCCGGACATCTGCAAAAGGTCGACGTCTTTCATTCGGTCTCTCAGGGGAATCAACTGCAGACTGTTTATGGGCGTCATTTCGGGCCACCAAGCTTTGGCGGATCTTTGGGGATGACGTGGTGAGTGCCGTATATCTAAGCTCTTCATCACTGGAGCTCCTTCTCACCTTTCTTCGAAAGACGGGAAAACTAAGTATAGCAATGTAAGATGTCTGTTTGGCAGTACAATGGGCCAGTAGTTGTGTCTGAGTGCTCCATCGGATAGTAACAACCTCCGACAAAGAAAAGAAGACTATACCCAGTTTAATATAAGCACCTATGGATACAGGCCTCTAAAATCTAAAAATATCGTCGGGTGAGACCAGTTTAAGGGAATTTTTGTACAGAAATGTGTGCTGTGCTGTGACCCATTTAAAAAGGTCTTAAATTGATTTTATTACCTTTCAAAAATGTTGTCAAACTATTTAAGAAAATAATCATTTAATTTGGGTAAATAAGGAGAAGGGAAACTGCTAGACAAAAAGTGTTGCCAATTCGAAAGAAATATTCTAAATAAAACATACTACGATTATATTTTAAGGCTCTCAATATTCAAGCAAGGGCTCATAATTTGTAAAGGATTTGCGGCTTATATTAATATCATGGTTACCGACAAAGTCTTAAAAGATATTGGCAACGCAGTCAAAATTCAGCAGACGCTCTTGGCCTTTTAATAAAGACACATTTCTAGGTAACCAGCATCAGCGGATAGTTCCAGTTTCTCGTCAAAATTCATTTTTGTAACACATCATTTGGTAACTAGAAATAGTAACGTACTTTAGTGCCACATGCCAACATTACAGTATTCTTCGTCAGATGACATCTGCACCAGTTGCAGTTATGCTGAAGTATAGGAGGGTGATCCCTGAACAGCAGTCTCACTCAGTAACATCATGAATAACATCGGCTATAATAAAAGCAGAGTTACAGTCTTCTGATGTGTTTTAATGACTGAAAATTTCGCATCCATGCAACAAGCAGCATCTCAATGAAGTTTGAAAAAGATGAAAACCTTTCACCGTGACCACTGTTACCTCGGGTCGTCGTCATTAACACTTCAACCATTTGGCCTGGCCAAGTCAAATCTACCGACCTCAATACAAATCGTGTATTTCGTTGTACTAGTTTTATTTTTAAAAAGAAAGCACCTAATCCAAGTCAAAATAGAATTTCATGCGATAGATCGATTTTTTACTACAAACAGTTCTGCTAAGTGTCTTGCTGAAGACTGCTCATAGTCGACCCGCACCAGACATACAGAGTCCCAGTCTCAGACACCTATTGATGATGTGTTGCAACTTGCAAGCGCGGTACCAATCGCACCACTCATCGACCGCTAAATCGGGACGAAATCATAATTACAAATTATTTCAGTGATTTTCTACAACCAAAGCCGCAAAGACCGACAGACTGGCCGAACACCACCGATGCAACAACAATAACAGAGAGCATGACTTAGTTTTTTTTTTTCAAATTTAATACGCTTCTAGCGGTATAGGTAGTACCAAGACTATGCACTCGTATACACTACCTCATCACTACCAAAAGCGGTGCGGCTACAAATCGGTTCAGTACAACTATGGTTCGTAGATTTGTAGTCGGCCAGAGGTTTCCTTTTGTTTCCAAATGTTAACATAAATTAAATTCACCTGTGAACAAAGCGATAACAATTTTAATAGTAACTAATGACATTTAATTAAATTGCTTTTCGATACTATTTTTTGTTTTTGTTTGCGCTCAACCCGCGTGGCCTACGAGTGGGCTTGAGCTGTTCGGATGGCGCTGGGGAATTTTTCATTTTTCCACGAATGCGCACGATCTTGGATTTGGGTAAATTGGGAGGAAAATATATATTTTTTTCCTTTTATTTTCGGTTTATGGTTTATTGGCGTCTGTTGCATTGTAGATGGTATTTATTGGATTTGTTGCGGCAGTTTTAATCGAATCAAAATTTTTGTTGTTGTGTGTGGGAAATTGGACAATTTGCGGGTAGTAGGTAGGTAAATTGCGTTTGCAGGTGTTAACGGGCGCGATTTGAAAATAGATAAAAAATTTCGATTGCATTGGCTCACACGGTTCTAACTGAATAGGTGGGTGATATTGTTTTTTTTTTCTGACTTATTTCGGCATTATACGAGCAACATATAAGTAACACGCAAATCGTGTACAATTAGCTATATGCATTGAATTTTGAGAATTGTGTTGTTAATTTCGACGTACCTATTTTTATACTGTAGCTAGTTACTTAGACTATTTATCAGTCGCAAAATTGAATATATTTGATATAAATTATAATGTCCATTACTATGTATTAACAATGGACAATGGGTTTGGTTTTGGTTACGTTAGAAAGGGGTAGGTATTAGGGAGAAGTTTCGTATGGAACTAGGCACCATCAGCATTGCGATCACTACATAGAACCAATAATTGCAGTTAACTGCAATGAAGAAGTTTCTTCTTTCCCTTAAAAAACGCAAAATTTCCCAGCAGAAACCTAGTAGCCCCTTGTGGTTGGTATGGTCTATCTCCTTTAACCCTTCAATGCATACTGTAGCATATCTGCATCATACTCTTAAAAAACCCCTCTTAATAGGGTCAGTGCAGATATCTCTTGTATTTGGTCACTTTTTTATTTCCCATTAATTCCATGATGATATCTTGTCCTTGAGAATGTATTTATACGCGTATATATGTAAGGCGGCTCTCAGATTGAGGCAACAAGCAATAAGCAACTATAGTTGCTATAGCAACTGCCAATAAGCAATCAGCAACATTTTTCGTTCGAGCGATAGTTGCTTTGATGTGAGACCTCTAATTTAATTCAACGTAAAATAATTGTGAGCGATAATTTTGCGTGTTTCCTATTGCCAGTTGCTTATTGATTGTTGCCTCAATGTGAGAGCCGACTAATACAATATAACTTTGATATCAAAATACATGTAAGTAAGTATTTTTTTTATAGTTCGTTATATGTTATAGCTATTTGCAGATTTGCAAAAAAAAGTTGCAAATATTGTACGAAACAGATATTTTTGCGATATTTTGTCTATGATGCATATCTGCAACACCATGCATTTAGAGTATGATTTTGGTTCATTGAAAACTCGTTGAATTTAGCACTTCCCATACAAAAAAAAAACATTGTCCATCTTATTCTCAACAACCTCCAAAGTCACTAAGTTCAAATTTTCAGCCAATCTTCCGTATTGGCCTGCGAGTGTTTTTGTGAAGTTTGGTCAAAATTTGACAAAGGGGCGTGGCATCTCCTATACCTACAGTAGAAAACATTCAAAATTGCATATCTCGAAAAACTCAAAACTGACTAAGTTCAAATTTTCAGACAATCTTCCGCATTAGCAAGTGGCTCTGCAAAGTTTTGTAGGTATAATTTGGACAAGGGGTGTGGCACCTCCCATATTTATAATAACATAAATTATATACCGTCAATGCATGGCGATGCAAATATGCATCATACTGAAAAACTCGCTTTTCAAGAAAAGCGGTTAACAGAAATTTTTTTTTATATTTGTTTTTCGAGTTTGTATAGCTTATTTACATAACAAAACAATTAATTTAAAAAAAATAAAAATTCATTCATTGAAGGTTTTAAATGTTGAAAGAATTATCTTCCCAGCCGTTTCCTTCAGCTGCGACATATCGCGTCGGAGTATGGCAACCTGGGCCTATTTTCGTGCTTCCTAAGAAGACAGTGCCCTGATAATATTCGAAACAGAGCTGTTTTCTGTATAGTTTGAGAATTTCCATAGATCTTTGCGATCGAATTGATTCCAAAATATAGCTTCGACAATGCGCGTCTGGTTCTGGTAAGGCCTGCGACCACCTGCTGCCATACATACCTTCCGGATATGATACCTCGTAAGGAGTGTCAAAATCGTCCAAAGGGTGAATCAGTTTGCTCCTGTACGCCTGGCACTAGCTCGCCCTGTGGGGTTACTGGTTACTCTGGTTACCGAGATTCCAACGGAAATTTTACCAAGGGAGCAGTCGATTTTCCTACTTGCATGCATGCTAGAGACCCAAAACAAAAGTATACCGTGTTCTATGTTCGCGCTTAATATACCACTTTTTATAGCTTCATCCTACGTTGTTGAAAGCACCTTCAATATACAGAAAAGCTGCAAGAGCAAACCTATTGCATTTTGCAGAGCTGTTGCTACTGACTTTCTCTTTCTGTATGCACTCCCTTAAGAAGCCATTGCCGCATTTTATGATATGAGATTCCAGTAATCAGTTTTTAGCATAAAACTTGACAGCCTAATTGATCTTTGCCCGTTGTATGCCCCTCTTTGCCCTTTTTTGAAATAAAAACCACTTCCCTTCTTGATCTGCAGGATGCTGTCTGGGCCCGAAGACTTATACCTACAGTTTGAAATTAGGTATCAAACCGAATTTTTTACTCAGCCCCTCTCCCTCCAAATTTTCAACATTTTACAACTTTAGTTCCTCTAAATGTCGAGAAAAAATTTAAAGTTCTTTTTTTTGCATGGGAACTATTAGAGATATTTGAGTATTCCGCGCTATCTATAGGAAAACTTAAAAACATTTGAGTTCCGTGGACTTCTCATTTCATAGCAAATATATTGTGTGTAGGTAAGTATACGTTTCAGCTCAATCGACGGATTACTTTTCGAACTGTTGAGCAAGAGCGTTTGCAATGTTGTTATTGTAAGGGAAATGCCATGACCCTTTGTCAACTTGAACCTCCCTCGCCACACATAAATACCATTACAATGGTAAAAGTACTTTTAAAATCGGATAAGTAGTTCCCGCTTGTGAAGGTTTGGGAGTTCACTACACGCCACCTGTTTGCAAATTTTTTTTGGATTTGCAACCGAAACCTTAAAGTAAACTGTGGTATTTACTGCAGAAGTATGGAATTATTCAATCCTAAAAACCAGTCGATGTCTTTATGCAAAGTGTTCAAACTGTTTTAGGGTATAAACGGGTATTAAATCAAGACTTTAAAAATACCGAGGTCGAAGCATTTCAGGGTTTCTTTTTACCTCTTCTTGCTTCTCATTGCTTTTCCATGGGTGATGCAGCGTAGCCTTGGCGAAGAATGTATCGAAATGGAACATCTAAATAAGTCACTTAATCTTAGTCTAGTGCTGAAGTGACTTGCACAGATCGTAAAATGAATATCAGAATACATGAAGTACTCAATGTCAAACTGTTCGGTTTCTTCAACGGACGCAACGGTCCATTGTTAAATACTTGTACTTAGCTCGGACTTCAAGGGATGTTTTTAAATTTGTGCAATCAGGCTGATGGCGTTCTATACGTTGGCCCAGTATGATTATATGGTTAAATCAAGTGTGCATCGTATCTACCCTACCCATATGAGGATTGCCCATGATGATTTGAAGTCGATGGCGAAAGATTGACTGTTATGGAAGGCCCCCCCTTAAAATGGATAGACTATACTACACAATTGAGATTTGATTGAATTAACTTCCTGTAAAGCTATCAGATTTATAAATTTTACACACGAAGTCCATAACCTAAAAAACTGTTTATAATATTTCAAACACGCTGTTAAGAGTAGCGGCAGATTCAAGAACAACATTTTCGTGACGTATGATGTGGGTAATTACTGCTGACATTAATTGTCAATTTTTCAACCAAAGAGCATATAGAATTAAATTGACTTTTCACAGCTGACATTTACTCTGTAGAGTGTAGAGCCCAATTCCATCATTATTACGTCCATGACACCATTACGTGCATGACACCATTAGAAACACCTCACAATAAACCTCCACTCTCTTTCCAATAACATTTGTCTCGATAATTAGAATGATTTCTCAAAGTAACTTCTCCTACATTGGTTACAAAATCAAAACCAATTGCCTGCCAACCCCATTCATAGAGTCACCAACAATGCATGTTCTTCTCGTGTGCTCCAGAAACCAGTAACCATCCCCACATGTTGACCTCCTCCATCTATATAGTTCATCCGCAACAAATCCTCGTTGAATTCTCGTGTTCACTTTCGATCAAACGGAACAAGTCGCCAGGCATAGGGTACACAAAACTCGTGTCAGAGATTGCCCCATTCAGCGTAATGGACGCTTCCAAAAGATATACTAGTTATATACAATGGAACATGGTAAAGAATCGAATCCATTGCGCACACCAGATGAAACATGAACCCATTCACAGGAAAGACCTAGGAGCAGAGGAACATTCAGATACTTGTACACTGCATGCAATAGTACAGAAAAAAAAAGTGAAAACCGTAACGAATCAAAGCCAGAAGCGATTTAAGCAATCGGCGTCGGCCGGTAATGGTGGCCCAACTTCGATAACTCGTTCGGAGTAAGGTTCTTTGTCGATGGGTTGGCCTAATTTTTTTGTTTACGTCTTCCTTGCGCCGCTACCGAAGACCGTTTGTTTGCTTGGACCACTATCATTGTGTGTATACGCTTGAAGATTGAATGGATTTAGCAACACTATGCGGTTTGCAAGCTCATTCAAATGAGATACAAGCAGTAATAAAAGTTAGAACAAGGCATCGTCATCAATTTGAAGGAGACAACATTGTTTGCAGTGCTTGCATACAACACATTCATAAAACACACCGCGTGGATATGGTGCTGAACAATGAAGGATCATTGGGTCATATTTGTCACGATTTGGTATAGTCTTGACTTCGGGCGATGCGACCGGCGCTCCTCTCTAACAGCAGTGACAGTTAAGTAGCAATTGTATGATTTTATTTAAGATGGCTGTGGAAGTGGAATTCATATTCGATGCGAACTGTGGTATAGTTACGCAATGTTTGTGAAGCCTGAAAAATGGATCAGGGCCTAAGTATGTCAAAAATTCTCTGGAAAAGTATAGCGCGATCAAATATTCTTTAAATGCGGCTAACCCCATTAAAAAGGCAACAATGTCGAAGCCATAAACCTTCCTATACTGTAGCGGATGACAGGTGACCTAGGTAACGGTAACATGTCCTGTATTACACCACCACTTCAGTGGTGCCACCATCATCATGAGCAATTTGAGGGAATGGTTATCTTAAACAGGGGCGACGTGAACTTGTCAGCGAGGTTGTGCGTTTTAAACCTTAGTCAGACTTTTTCTTAAGGGATTTCTTTAAGTCGTTGAAAATAAAGTTTCCTGTGTGCTTTCACTACAGGTACATCATGATTCATGAGTGAAAAACAGTGTAGTACAAAAACTTGAAAATTTCACAGACGTTCAGATGGTTATCAAGACATACACTATATTCCACAGGCTACCCCTTCGCTCTCCCCGAAGACTAACCGCCAACAGAAGAAGCTGACTACACCAATCAACCTCATCTCGACAATTCTATGACCCCGTCAGAGGCAACAGGCGGGTGGTTGGACTGACTTTCACCCCTCGCTTTTTCACCGAAGACAAATCGCGAAATCCACTGTCGGTATACCATGCAGTAGGTTGGAGTCTCAATCAAGCTTTTCTGCTCAGTACCAGTCTCTGTCATGTGGACTGAATCGACTGATTGTCAAAGGAAAATAAACGGGAGGCAGACTGCTACGGTTGCCCCTATCCTTTCTCCAACAGACAATCCATTCACTGACTTTTGGTCAAGCAGCAAAGCAGACTGGTTGAATCATACACCTCTGCTACGCACCAGTCTCCCCCCTAGTGGTGGCCATGTCAGAGGCAATAGGCAGGGGGCAGACAGTTACGGTCGCCCTCCATCTTGACCCGAAGAGTAAGCCGTAACCAGGTGATGTAAACCTATACAAGATCCGACTGCCTTAGTCACTACCAAAAACCAGTCAACGAGTTAGGACGTCAAAATTCAAAAGTAGCAAAAGAACTCCCAGGGTAACGCCCGGCACAAAGAACCGTTCTGCCCGCGGTGTGATTGCAGGATTATGTTATTGGCTACTCTCTCTCTTATGCTGTGTAGTCTGTGTGGAAATGGGTACTTTATTACCTGTCATTAGCATTGCCGAGCAAAATATTTGCTGCGGTACTTATTTCTCTTTGTGGGCGCAGTAGCGCAGTGGTTAGTGTGCAGGACTACTGTGCGAGGGATCCCAGGTTCGATCCCCGGAAAAACACAAATTACATCTTAAAGTTTTTTCTACTGCGCCACCTCTCGCGAACGTCTGACGAACATCCGAGAATATGACTGTCATGAAAAAGCTTCTCAATTCAGCCGTTCGGACTCGGCATAAAATTGTAGGTCCCTTCCATTCGTCCCAAAAATAAAAACTCACACAAAACGAATGGTTTCGAGAAGCTAGGCCTAGGGTATCTATCCGCCTGTTGCGCCACCTATTTATTTATTTATTTACTTATTTCTCTTTAGCTTTATCATCACAATACTAAAAGCCTTCCCCCAGGGGTCTAGGTCTGCTAAATCGCAGATTTGTTTAAACATTATGCCTTGCTGTTTTGAATGGACTTGTCGAGATCCCGTCTTGCCAGCCTGAAGGTAGCTAAACGTTCTTGGATCTCTGGTCTCCCCTTGGATCGCTGGGGTCTGTGTTGGATCTGCTAGAGCGTCTTCAAAAGTGGGTCCTCATCTGCGGCAGTCTTATTTGTAGAAATTGCTGCTGTAGTCGCATATTCTACAGTAGGTATCGATGGCGGTTTTGTGCACCAATTCTATCGGACCCCACGTTGGGCGCCATCGATGGCTGACAGTTATAAAAATTGTTCTATACATGAGCACATTTTTATTGTACATCAATTTATCAATTTAATTGTTCTACAAAAAAAATTGCCCTATTTATGACCATCTAACTAATCACTATCACCGACAGCGCATTCTAAAAACAAACCGTTTCCGTCAATGAAACAACAATCCCCTCGATCATCTCACCATATCTCCAGATAAGATGTTCGCAACTACTATTGGAAACAAGTCTCCATTGCAATCGATTTGTCCAAACTTTTTACGCCATTGCGCCACCAACTTGTCGTTCAGTTTGTATGCTGCGCTAAACAAAAAGCCGCCAATAGGAGAAATTATTCCTGCCACGACACCACCGTCACATTACACTCTGACTCTGGCAATGGTATAGGAACCGCGCCACCACAACGTCGGCAGTGGACAACATTTATCTCGACAATATTATTCCGACAGCTTATGTCGATTGAATTCGATGATTTTGTCAATTACAATGGGCCAACGGTATATAAAACGAATGCAGAAGCAAAAACGATTGAAGAGGAAAGCGAATGATGTCAATTGTATGCATGCGGTTTGTGTTGGTTTTGCTCTTTCTCCATTTTTGACGTTTACATTCCGAAATTGGTATAGTATTGCCAATGTATCGAGATACAATCAAATTGTCGTCACTTTTTCTGAAAACGGTCGACATGTCAAATTTGCTCATATATATGCCCGATATATGAGCTCGACACCCACACACATATGTTTAAAACGATTTGGTAGTCGCCTATGTGACATTTGACATATGTTTGGCAAAATGTTGCGCAACATACTTTATAGTGGGTTTATGTTACCCTGGATGTTGTGTCTATGGTTTTGTGCCTACAAAAACATTGTCGATGGCAATTTACATAAATGAGCTCTGCGACTGCTTCTGATTGCACTGGACTGGGGCACTTGCGATGCATGAACTGAACATTGAACAGATTGGAAGATCTATGCCATAGAGGAAATGGAAGGAATAAAAACCGAAATTCATTTTTCGCTGCAACAACATCGAATTTTATTTAAATCGATTTTTGGTTGAAATCTAAACGGCCGGGCAATAATTCAGTCTGTAGATCTATGAGGACTGTTTCTCTGTCGTGTGTCTGTGGTTTTTTTTTATTTATTTTTTTGCGGATTTGACTTGTGCTCAGCGCGGCGATCTGCAGGTGACAGTGGGTAGGATGTGGCGTGTGCTGAAATGGACGTGACATTAATCATGACGAGATGTATGTATATATGGATATTTCAGGACAGTGCATGAATATGATTCGGGAGGATTTATGGAGGAATTTTCAATTTGGATTTTATTTTGCGAGTGGATGTGTGGCTACTATTTATTCTGGTTTTTTTGGAAAACAAATTTGTTAGGCACAGAGTCTTTTGTTTTAATGATCCAATATTTCGAATTCAGGGGAAGAGAGACACGCGATATCACCAGAGAGATTTCATTAAGCAAAAATCGGCTTGGAATAAAAGTTATTAAAAAGTATAGACATCTGTAGCCAAGACACCAGATGCTCATCACAGATGCATTCGAAACGATAAGCTTTATAAAGGCACATGCACCTGCCTAAAGACTGGAAACGCATCAAAAATAAGTTAAACGACCACCAGAGTGAACCTATTCTTAACTCGGCTTGTAAATAAATGAGTAGCTGAAACCACCGTCGGCTACCAGACATTTAATTTATATTAAGGTAAAGCTACAATCCGAGTTGGACCTGGGCATCAAAAAACTACCTTTCCAGTTAGCCCCATCTTAAGCTAACAGTCTCGAGATCCGAACTTCAAGTTGATTGAGGTTACCTTTAAGTTCACCTAAGGCGATGTTTTCCTCTAACGCTTTGTCCATGTGGGTCATCAAAGACTCTTCGTTGGAGTCCATACGGTCTGCATATCCCATCTTATTCGGCTGATACCTACATTTCCGACAAGCCGATGTCCCTATAGGTACAGCTCGTATAAAGGCACCGAAGACCAGTGCAAATCATAGTTCCAGCAAAAAGATACGAAAGTAGATATCGAGACAGAAAATGCAAACCCTGTATAGAAAAAGAGGGCCCACGACATCTCTCAGCTCAATGAGATCGAATATTCTCGCGATCGAAACAATATCCGAAGGGTTTGTTAAGACAGTAAGGCAATTGGGTGCTGGCTCTACGACTTAACCAGTTACGACTGCGTACTTTGTATTTTCTAACGTTCCATTCGCTTCCTCCAAGATCAACAATCTGTTGAACATTTCTGTTGTTAATTCAGCTTAATGTCAGTTAAATTCCTGTAGAAACATTATAGTCCGTTCCAAAGCAAAAGAAAGATCCTAACATGCGCAGTAGCACTTTATTTAAGGTAAATTTTTCCTCTTCATTATTATCGCATGAAATGGTTAATGCTTTTCTCTACTTTATCAAAAACTATAGCGAAAATTCCATTTCAGCCCTTTTTAATAGTGGGCTTTACGCTATTATAATAATACTCAGAACTCTGGCTTTCATTACTAAACACATAGCAAAGCAATACTCATCAAATTTCCATTTTCTTTGGGGTGGGTAAATGTGTATCTTTTGCATACACCAACGACGGTGCTGTGTGGACAATCAATCATGCTCATGCCACGATCGTCGATCGAGAGAGATGTCTTTGCAAGTAGGGGTATGTTTGTTGTTTGAAATGCGCACATATTTTTTTTTTAGCTGTAGTTCTGGTTGGAAAAGTTGTTTTGTTGTCGCTAAGAGAATAAAATCCCTGATGTGAAGAGACCTGCGCAAGAAATTTTCACTTAAATTGGGACGGGATATACGATACCTACTCCTAGAAATAAGATCCAAAAGTTTGCGTATTCTGTAGGAATTTTGGAACCCCGCGGTTGTCCTGATATAGGTTATTTGCATTGGTCGTCTAGCTTGTTAGTGTAGGTATACCACAGAATAGGTCTCCTTGAGTTGAAGATCCTCGACTTCCTATTTTCTACACAGGTCCTTTCCGCCATCGAGCTCAATATTTTTTTGCTGCCGGGTCTGCATAAAAATACATCATCGTAACAGCTGTTTCGGTTACCTTTTTAATGATATGACAATTGTGGGACCAACTATTGGCGGTGACCAAAGACAGCGCTCAACACTCGAGTTCATTAAATGCTTTTCAATACTCAACAATGCGAGATCTCTGTGTACTCCATTTCTGACAAGTTGAATGAAAACTGCCTTACCGCCTATACCCAAATGAGCACATTATTCCAGCAAATTGCATACAATTATCGTATCTCGTTCATTAATTTTTCACACGCACCCTACTACCTGTTGGGAGACCGCATACTCATATCCAGTAGCCTTTTCGACACCTGTCACCTTCACTATGCCTACTGCTAAGGCTGTTTATTTTCCAAAAGAAACGTTATACCGAACGACCTGAATAACTCAATGAAATCCATTTCATATCCCATGCTGTCCTGCAGCTTACCATATACCAACCAACAATGCGCACATTTCCATATCCATATCACTGTCCGTCCGAAGACTATGTGTTTCTATTTTATTTTTCTATCACCTGACTAGGCCATTAACCAAGCCACTTCGGCTTCGACTTTGCCTGTAACTTAGAATGCTAAAGTAATACGCGCATATAGATACTTTAGCATTTTGCATCGCATATCTTATCTAAACGATTATCTATTGTGTCTGCGATGACTGAGTTGCTGGATAGCGCTTACCCTCTCAGATAGAGCCACTCTACTTTATTTTATGGCATATTTTCTCCGGCTCAAACAATAAGCGAGACACACCATGGTTGCAAGTACTGGACATAGACCCTCCCGATATTATATTCGTTTGCGGTCATATTGTGTCATTCTTATATGTAAACGTCGTTGTTGGTCACTGCTGCAAGCCGTATGAAAAGCAACAAAAAAAAATCTACTTCAACCTGCAATTAAGGCCTTCCTGAGTGGGGCTCTCAAAAAAATTATTGAAACCGAAATTGAGACACCGCGAAAGATACAACAAAACACAAGAGAGATACGCCGCGAAAAATAGCCCAACACAGTATATCTGATGAAATTTGTTACTCCCAATGGATTTCAGATAAAGGTAAATTTGACCGTGCGGTGCTGTATTTCAACATCAGGAAGTCACTATATGGTTGCAGCCGGAGCGGTGCGGCGGCGCACCGTCTTGCAATGACAGTAAATTGTCCGCCCGGTGTGTCGGTGCTTAGAGATCCGTGGTCTGTAATTAAAACTGGATTTGCACTGGCAAGCGGTCGTTATCAGTTTGAGTAGTGGTTCACGGCAGAAGAAGCGACAGCAATGACGATATAAATTCAACGATAAGGACGATTGATTATGATGTCCTTAGCGTTCACGCAGTGAATGTGAACGATTAAATTTTATTCACCGATATGGTGAATTGATTGAATGAAAATTGATACTTTGATGCTGATGATCGGTGACATACCGAGTGATGGTAACACACTTGCTTTCACCATAAAGTATTCCTCTTAATGAGATAAGACGTCAAGTGGTGCAGTTGAGATTGGCAGGTGAATAAGGAAATGTGAATGGGATACTTACATACAGATTGGTTGATTATCGGATTGCATTGACATAAAAAATGTCCCTAATGCGAGTTGCGGTGTAATAAACATAGGTTCACATGGTCAGAGTTTACTTATTGGTGAGGTATCGAATTTCCTCGGGCCGAATCACAGCATCCGTGAAGGTGTGCTCATTTAAGTCAAGCAAACTTTGTCACCTTATTTTTCGTTCGTTCGTTTGGTGATCAAAAAGAACGCTTTCATTGTCGAAAAATTTTTGGTACGAACTAGAATAAAAAGTATACATCCCTCTGGTACCTGTCAACTTAACTAAAGCAGTAACATCCCTTTGTATAAATGGGTGCTTTTGAAGACTATGCCAGTAGATAGTTCTTAACGATCTGCAGATGAAACTGCAATTCAGTTTGTAAGACGCTCAGATGTTTAAAATATATAAGAAGGAATAGAAAACACCCTGTGGTCTGTACTCGAATTTCCAGACTGAGGCCCTTATTGTGATTGTCGATCAGCAATCGTCACGACAATTGTCGATTGCGTCGACTGATTTTAGCTATTCGTATGCACAAAATTTGTTCACTTCCAAGAGAAAGCATCGACCAGACATTTGTAATCGGCTACAACGACAGTCAAATCGACTAATATCAATCGCAGTCGACAATCACAGTTGTCGATCGATCGACAGTTGTCGCTCAACGATCAACTATCGCCACTCACAATAGGGGCCTGAGATGCGGATAGCCCTTTATAAATACGCGGTGAAGGTCAATGGTCGTAAGGTTGTCCACGAATGCATACAAGAGGAAGGATGAGCGTGCATTCTTTGATAGCTAAAGAAGTGACCTGGTGCTGCTGGGACATACCTAAGCATATGTATGCATTCCTATGCAATAGGGTATCTTATAGAGCTAAAGCTTCCAACGCTTAAAATAATTTACATGCGGGCTTGGTACTACATTATATTTGTACACCGACTAGTATTGGTAAAAATGGTTTTTATATTTTCGTGCACGTATTTTTTGACGATCAGTTGCATCTTCGTTCTGCTGAATAAAAATGCAAGACTTGTGAAGCTGTATATGTTCGCAGGTTTGGTCTTTTAAGTTTACTGAATCCAGCCAGAAGGCGCCTAAAGCTCAAGCCCTGGTTGCTGGAATTGATTACACGCTTAAAAGGTATCTATGACTACATAGTGGACGCTTTTGATCATGCTGCTTTTTACAGAATGCGGATAGCGGACCGCTGCTGTACAAAACCCTGATAATGAAACTTATGCTTTTCGAGTCAATGCTATATGCTGAAAAAGATTGCACTTTGTGTTGAGAGGAGCAGCATTTTTTTAATGTTTCATGACATCCATTGTGCCTTTATTAGATGGCTTTTGGCACCATTGAAGTAATAACAATGACCTAGTGCCTTATTGTGTCACTGATATGCACTCTGATTTGATGACCCCGAAAGAATTACTGCGAAGACACTATATAGAACCGAATTTCCTTGTCTTTGAGACTAACTGGGGCTATATTTAGTATTGCGATAAAGGAGCGATTGCATTTTTAAGGACGACTTTAGATTAAGGGCACCCCTTGTTGTGGCCATGCTGGTTTAATTCGCCCATAGTATATCTCCGTATGTAATTATTGGTGTCACAAACTTCTCAGGATGCTAGGACTACAAAACAACCACGACAATACCGCTTCACTTATGCAAATCATGACAGCTAAGGTACCTAGTCTTTTTTGAGACTTTCTTCGTATGTCTCTGCCAAATGTCAGATATTACTGTTTAGGAATCCTGGAAATTTCAATGACTGGTGTAGGTTTCGCATCTGATTTTCGGTTGGATTTAGTACTAGATGCTCACCCGGTATGATAACATTCTAGCTTTACTTTAAGCATGATTTTAATGAGGATTCTCTCGAACTATCCCCTGAGCTGAAAGTCAATTGACCATAAAGATAGCCGAGTAACTAGATACATACTATATAGGAGGTTCTCCATGACTAGGTACACAAAAAAATAATTTTCTGCCATAATTCACGAAATTTGTAATTTTGATAGAAAATACAGATTTTTAATGTAATTTTACGGATAAATGGCCGCCACGGCTGTGCTGGTAAGTACCTACGTACTCTTTTTTATTGAAATTTTCTATGACCGTTTCGCATAAATGTGGCTGAATTTCATTAATACACCTCCCAATTTCCTCTTTCAAAGCTTTGGTGGTCGTGGGCGTGTTTGCATAGACCTTTGACACAAAGAAACCCCAAAGAAAAATGTCCAATGGCATTACATCGAAAGATCTGGATGGCCAAAACTGATCGCAAAAATCAGACGATTACACGATTAGGAAATGACTCATGAAGTAATTGAATTGTTTCTCCGAATGTGGCAACGTCTTGTTGAAACCACATGTTGGTCACATGCATATCTTGTAATTTTAGGCACTAAAGACTGGGAATAACACCATTAATTGTTGCTGCCTAACCAGCCGCATTTTCGAAGAAGAATGGTCCGATAATGCATCCAGCCCAAAATCCGCACCAAACATTCACGCGTTGTGGATGCATTTGTTTCTCAAAAATTACTCGTGGGTTTTCTGAACCCCAAGAGCGACAATTTTGACGATTAACAAAGCCATCAAGATGAAAATGAGCTCATCACTGATGATGTTTCTGTTCGAAAATTGCGGAGTGTAGCTGACAAACCTTCATTATTTTTAAAATTTTGCTCAACAATGAAAATGCATTTTTAACATACCTAGTACCTACCTACCTACATTATTTTTGAAAATAAAAAGTCCGAGTGGCCCTTCCATAGTTCTGTCGACTTTACTGGTTTCAGATGACATTTGAGCTGGGCTATTTATTATTCATTAGCTGAAACATCTCCCCAGAATACTATAATATAAACTACTGTTTACTCCTTCCTGTATATTATGAATATTGCCAAAAATACCCTCTCAATGAGTGCGCGCATTTAGAGCGCATTGAATTATTATTGTCAGCTGGATAGAGGGCGGCCTATGTTCGGTCTATATGTCTGCTGACGAATTAATGTAAGCTTAGTATTTCCCAACGTCAATTAATTGTCCCCTGTCTGTCTTTCCGTCTTCAAAAGAAACGATGTATCTAATAGGGCCCATACACGACACAGACACGTCGCTGCAGACCTTAAGTCTGTGCAAACATGCCTTCGCCACACACGGTGCAGATAATCTGCACAGACATTAGTTTGTATCATTTCGTCGTGGTCGTCGGGTCAGAAAAATGGCGGATACTGCTAGCCGATCCGACTTCTTTAATGCCGAATGGATGAAGGAAATTTAATGAAACTGGTACAAAAAATTAATCCATTAATAACTAAACAAAAAACTTGAATGAGGGAACCGATTTCTCCAAGCGAGAGGCTTTCAATTATGTTTACGCCGTGAATTTTCTCGCTCGTCTGTGCAAACTTCACCATACACGACACAGACATGTCGTTGCAGACCAAGAAAAATCCAAAAAATTTTGAATTCACGCAGACGGTCGTTGCAAACAGTCGACATGGATACACACGACACAGACGGCCTCCGCGGACATGTGTACAACAACAAAATATATTGGTCTGCAGCGACTTGTCTGTGTCGTGTATGGGCCCTATAAGTCTGATGGGTCGGTGCTGGTTAGGCAATTTTTATTTTTTTTTATTTCTTCATCTACATAATATAAAGTGGAAAAACTGTTTCCCTCTGTCGTCCGAACTTTTCAACCAATTTTGTTAATTTTTTTTTAAATGTCGGTCGGTCAAAATTGGAGAAAGGGGCGTGGCACCTCCAATTCCAATACAAAAAAAATTAAAATATTGTCGCTCGTAAATAAATAAAATAAAAAATTAAAAAAGCAAAATAAGGCCTGCCGAAGCTGGCGGGGTTCAGCTAGTAAACCTATATAACTGAGCAAACAAAATAGCTCTTTGTTCTTCTAACCAAGTCCAGTAAAACTAATCCCTCAACACTACCTATGCACCTGTCCGCCGCTAGCTATGATCACTCATAGACCTCTAGAAATACCATTATTCGATGCGGAGATCTCGCAGTGTAGCATTAAATAACTGATAACCTTTCTGTATCCCACGGGCTATGGATATAGAAACCTTCTCTTCGACAAACTTTTAACAACCATCAGTTCAGCTGAGTTCTTCTGCTAACAAAACGACACATGCTGCTACTTGGTTTTTTTTCAACTTCCACAGGTCTGGCATTTTAGTCAGGCAATCATTGCCAGCTTCCAGAATAAGTTAAGCATTTTGCTTTTCATTACCCGTAGATACATAAATCTGGTTTCTTCAGAGACATTGGCACTTCTCTTGTATAGTTTTTCTACCCCGCAGAATTTTTAGACTTCCTTATTTCTTTGCTGTATGTTATGAGAGCATCTTGGTGGACTTGACAGTCTCCGTTACACTTTGCAGTATGAAGTAGCTTGTGCTTCAAACCTTAGTTCAGACAAATTATTTTTCCAACTCATGGAGTTTATGCCCTCCGCGATCTCCCAGCTCTAGAAAGCCTACGGGGGTTTCCTTATTTCGAAGCGGTGTTGGTTAAGTTTGTTCTTGCGATCCGCTTGGATAGACTGAATGAATTTGTTTCAGTAGTTTCTTGCAACTCAAAAGTAAATCCATGCCATTAATTGTCTGCCATTACTTTCTGAATATCCATTAGTATCTACAAAGCCAGTACTCTAGTGTGAATCTTGACTCTATCTCCTTCAAGGTGCCAACCTTACTGTGATAACATGATTAACCGTTCACCTAAATGAATTGCCCCAATTACATGTGTATATACCCAGCGCCATGCGGGGAATGCATTCTCCTGAATGAAATGCCCATTTACACATAATCCTTTGGCCTGCCTCTCACTCGTTTCAATCATTTCCTTATCTGTTCGACAAAAGTGTTACAATGCGAAATGAAATTCCACATCATTATCGACGCGCACCGTCCACGATGCCAGAACCACTTATAAATGCACATAAACGTGCACACTCTATAGCCAAGCCACTGAAATGAGAAAGTGCACCTACGCCCCGAATATGCGCAGTGATTCCCATATCCACTTGTCCACTTGTGCCGTTGTGCGCGCGCGCCGGCCGCCGCAAATCGTTTCACAATTTTATACCAACACAGCGATATACACTCTCGAGAATGTGTACACAGTTGGGCAATAAATTCAGTGCACCAGCCGAAAGTATTTCCCATTTATCTATGGCCAAGATGCTGCACGACCAACAAATCGTTCTCGGCTAAGAGGAGGATAAACAACAACAAAAACCTCAAAGACCATATAAGCCTCGCGCAATTGTAATGGCCAAAGCGAATGTGACGTTTCTTCCCGCCGCGCAATGTCAGGAGCTCTGATTCAGCCCAACTATCTCTACACACATATACACTCAGTCAGTCATTCAGTCATTCAGTCAATTCTATACAGATTTCGTCTATGGTAGGTAACGTGGCGGTAAAAGGAACTGAAATTTATGAAGCTGCAACAGCAGCCTCCGCTTCTAATCAGATGAATAGTCTTCCAAAGTCGTCTCGTTCGTCCGACGACGACGACGACGGACAGATGAATGCAGCTGGAGGAGTCGGAGGTCGGATGTGTGGTTAGTATACCATGGAGGACAGCCGCGCGAAGATAATCAGCAAACTGGCAGGGCGGCAGCAGGTTGTTGCGCGCATTCACTGTGCAGTTTGCACAATTCCCCATCCCCATCCCCATCCCCAACTCTTTCTCTCACTCTCCGCAACATCAGGAATGAAATCGACGAGGAGTGATTTATTTGTCCAACAGGCCTGTCAATTTTAGTCTGGTTTATCTTTTGGAGAGATTATGTCTTATTAGCTTTAACAGTGAGTTTGATTAGTTAATTTAATAAAATGTTCGCGGTGCGTTCTTTTCGTTTTCGGTTGCTCTCCCCTGAGGCGTGGACGGTTTGGTTTCGATGTTCCCATTGGATTGGACCTGACAGGGGTATGAAAGTGGAAGGAGATTGCCGGCATTGGGACTAGGAGGTGATGGACTGCAAAAGATTCCTGAGAGAATTAATTATCCGCTTTAATTAGTGCGCAGATATAAAATAGGTGAACCAGAAATGGAATGAAATTTATTGTCGAGACAAACGAAATTTCCTTTTTGAGAAACAAAAGAGTTGAGCAGCGAGCTGGGGAATACATTTAGTTGGGTATTGGGTACTCATTGGGAATGGAATGAGCCAGAGGCATGTATAAGGAATTTAATTAGGATTGTATAGGGTTACGTAGTTAGATATAATAACCTCAAATGTTTGGCTTTTATCTTAGGCTGTGGCATTACTTGCCGGTCGCAGAGATTTTCCAAAGAAGCTATTACAACACTTAGGGACGTTTGCTGATACGGCACATCAAAATTTAAGTTCCTACATAACCTTGTGACAGTTTATGCCATACAAAAAGTAGTCCATAAGAATTTAAGATAGAACTTAAATCGTTATGAGTCGTGGCCCTTAGACAATTTCGGAATAAGCTTGATAGTGATGACTTAAATTTCGTTAAGAACTATTAAATCACCAGGCTTGTGCTTTGTTTTCAGAAAGTGGCCCAACGATTGCCGCAGAGGACCCTACGACTAGGCGTGGTTCTTGACTAGAAGAGAGCGCCTTAACGACAATCGTGGTTCCATGAAGCCTTACGACTAAGAGTGGTTAATTTGATTTGAAGAAATTTATCCCAATAAAAGACGTGATTACTTGAGGTCCAATTACTATAGACATTATTAAGCGTTAGTCTTCACTACTGATGCCTCCATCAGTCTTCTTGGCTGATAAAAAGTGTTATTTTGGCAACTTTGGTTCCATAAGGAAAACGGCTGCGATCTCTAACGGCTCATGGGTGGCATCAGAAAGCGGCCCAAACACAAGCGTAGTTTAATCAAGATCTTCGGCTAAAACTGGGTTTAGGAAGGCTGTAGGCCAGTGAGTTGCTGTGAGGTTGTTCTGTAGTGACACTTAATAGCCAAATGACAAACATTGTTCGTTTAAGCGTTGCTCGCCGTTATTGATATGATCAACAGACTTTAAAAAAGAAAAAAATAAATAAACAGGTGTATAGACATCCTAGACTTATAGCTTCTCACAACCTTTCGTTTGTGTGAGTTTTTTATTTTGTGACGAATGGAAGGGACCTACAATTTTATGCCGAGTTCGAACGTCTGAAATGAGAAGCTTTTTCAAGACATTTATACTCTCGAATGTTTGTCAGACGTTCGCAATAGGTGGCGCAGTGACATAAACCTTAAGATGTAATTTGTGTTTTTTCCGGGAATCGGACCTCGGACCCCTCGCACAGTAGTCCAGCACACGTGAGCCACTGCGCCCACAAACGGAACTTAACCGAGTGAAACGCTAATGAGTTAATAAAATAAATCTGCATGTAGTAAGGACAACTTCCAGGGCGAAATATCCAGAAAATTTGTCTGAGTTCTACAGGAGAATGTAAAATTATTCTCTAGTATACTCTGCTATAACGTGTGGTGGCTCAGTGCTCGAATAGGCATATTATGCTGGATGTTTCATTTAAACAGTAATTGAACAAATACTTTGCATCATATCTTGAGTGGAAAGCAAACTCTATGGCTAACTCAGTCTTTAATTGCTAACTAGAGATATGCATGAACCATAGTTCATCTTGTTCAGTACCGTTTTTTGGTCCTCTACTCTATTAGGGTCTACTCATAGTAAGGGATAGTCTGAGCGGGGCATCTGCCAGGAGATCTGTCAGTAGAGTAACCTCGCAAGGTGGCGTCCTGTCTCCCCTTCTCTGGAACTTAGTAGTCAATCAACTGCTGACATACCTGGAAGCGGAGGGGCTACAAGGTGATTGCATATGGGGATGATGTTGCTATTGCCGTGTCGGGAAAGTATCCAAATACCTTAAAAGAACTCCTACAACAACACGCTCTCCACACGCTAATAAAATGGGCGAACCAATGTGGGCTGGGCGTTAACCCTCACAAGACCGAACTTGTTCTCTTTTGTAGGAAATACAAAATTCCGCACATTGACCCTCCATCTATAAATGGCATACCTAAGCCTGACTTTCTCTAATGAAGCCATGTACTTGGGTATTATTCTAGAGACAGAAAGCTTAGCTGGAAGTCTAACATTCAAGAAAGAGTTAAAAAAGCAACCATAGCTCTCTTCTCTTGCAAAAAAGCAATAGGAAATAAATGGGGCCTACAAACCTCGCATCACCCACTGGCTATACATCTCGGTCATAAGG
This sequence comes from Cheilosia soror, assembly GCA_949372485.1. NCBI lineage: Eukaryota > Metazoa > Arthropoda > Insecta > Diptera > Syrphidae > Cheilosia > Cheilosia soror. The sequence goes on from OX443561.1 coordinate 40,806,869, forward strand.
CCGATACTTACGTAAGGTGTGGCTGTCTGGTGCACTGCCTTAGATAAAGCGACAAATCGCAATAAACTAGGCAAAGTCCAAAGAACCGCTGGCTTGTGTATCACCTAACTCACATCGATATCTTCAGCAAACAAACGGCAGCATTTTCAGCAGTTCGTTTGAAAGCAACTTCCAAGTCTCCATCCCCAATAGGTCATTCTGGGAATTCTTTACAGATGGATCTAAAACGTCTGATGGTGTAGGAGGTGGTATATCTTCTGATAGACTAAACCTCAGTCTCTCCTTCCGTCTCCCAGATCACTGTAGCGTTTTTCAGGCGGAAATAAAGGCAATAAAGGAAACTAAAACTGGCTAAAAGAAAACGTGATATCCGCTAAAGACATCCGCATCTTCTCGGATAGTTAGGCTGCAATTAAGTGCCTGGAATCAGCCTCTATTCACCCTACTATTCACAGCCCTAGACTGTCGCACGTCTCGCAGAGAGATGGCGGAGCAGTTCAACATTCATCTCTGCTGGGTGCCGGGGCACAGAGACATTTCAGGTAACTGTAAGGCTGTCGAACTTGCCAAGCTCGGAACTACACTACCTATCGTACCAAGCAAATGTACTTTAAGTATCCCAATCGCTACGTGTAAACTTATAATGAAGCTGGATGCCATCCAAAAAACAAACCTTAGGTGGACATGTGGCAAGACATGTGGCACGACATGTCTAGCGACAAAACAGACCTGGCTAGATCAAAGCTAGATCTCAAAGGTTCTAAGAATTTGATCACTCTTGACAGGAGGCATATCGGCGCCACAATAGGTGTCATTACGGGACACTGCCTTATACGTAGGCATGCAACAAGGCTTGGCGTACTCTCAAGCGAGTAGAGAGAAGTAGAAGTTGCTTGGACGAAGAGGAGGAGGAAACTATTCAGCACTTCCTCTGCACTTGTCCGGCACTCTCGCGAAAACGGAAACTCCATTTGGGAGCAAACCTAGACATTCGTAGTCTCCTTTGCTCCATAAGAAGCTCAAACTGGTTCAACGAGTAGGACGAAATTTTTAATAGATTCATGTGGTAACACAAGGGACCTAATTGGTCTAAGTGTTTTGGCCTTTTGCCGGCAGCCACTTCAACCTAACCTAACCTAACCTAAGGGATAGTCTCGATTTTTTTTCGAATTGCTTCCACGCCTGGTTTTTCCTCGTAAGCTTAGGCATCTGTTTAATTGTCAAAAAATCCATTCTCTGATAGCTATAGTGTTTGGCATTGGCATGCCCTGTAAGTAACTTATTACACATTTTTGGGCTCTGATCACTGTTTTGCAAGAGCGTACGCCTTTTTATATATCTAGATCCCTTTGTCCCATTGCCCAACTTTTACCGTGCGATTAAGCCGTCAAGGCAGGTGTGCACGTTAAGCCCTCCATTTCATTTTCTGTCCCATTGCCCACAGGTTACCTACCTATATAGTAATTGTCTTCCATTGAACCCTCAGTTATGTGATGAGTCGCACTTATAGCATTGCTTAGCTATCATTTTGGCTTAGTACACTTAGCTAAACTTTGTAATTCTGATAAGATACACCTACTCTTCCTCTATCACCCATCATGATGGATCTTTCCGTTGGTGTTTTTTTTTTCAAAGACTGCCCAACGGAACTTTATGCCTTGGAGCGTTCTACTTTCATGTAACCAGCTACCCAGAGCAGTAGGATTCTGGGTTTGAGGAGTAGCAGGGGTTTATTAGGTACGAATGGTATCTGCAACTGTAGTCTGCATCTTTGTTTAGCTGGATACCTTTCAACGAGGTAAGAAACCCAAATTCGCAAGTAGCATTCGGAACTTCCACTGTAATACCAGGCACATAGAATCTTTCTGGCCACTTCCATAGAGTAAGGGTCTTCAACTGGGTTTGTTGCCAGTCAATGAGCGAGCGGTTTCATATTTTTCTTAGATATGTATTATGTCCTCAAAATGCTGTCTATTTTACCAGCTCTGACATTGTTAATAGTATTGCTCAACATTCGTCGCAGATCGCGAACGATTTGTTATTCCCCGTGCCCCCTGCATTTTAAGTTTAATATTTTACCTCCTCCATAGCTGCGTCTCAGCAACTTTACTAAAAAAAATGGAACAACGTCCCCATTATTGTGCAAATGTTGCCCAAAATATGCGCACAAAAGCACTCCAAACACAGGAAATTCCAATTCTTCACCTCGTCAAGCCGTTGAAAAATTGAAAAACAAAAAACGCTTTCCTTGACCGTGATACTACAGAAAAAAACATCTCAACAATGTTTTCGCATTGAGTGGGATTGAGGTAGACCACATCTCCAACTCGATCACGTTCCAGCTATATCATCTCATATTGACCCCAATGAACAACAATGAACCTACCGGTGTACCCAATGCATATGCATGGCGTGCACGAGCACAAGCACTCTAAACACATTTTTGTGCACAAATTGGCGCCCATTGTCGTCCTTGTGCGCCTCGAGAGCAATCAAAACCAACGACCAAGGTGCGCAAAAAAATAACAAAACTCCCCAACACTCACACAAAAGGGACAATAATAATTAAAATGATAATGAAACGGCGTCGACGACGAAAAGTATCTGTACTGTCGCATAAGCGTATCTCGTATCTATACTGCAGAGTTGTTGCATTTTAAAGCGTACTTAAGCGTGTACTCGATTCTTTGCCACTTCACAGTTCGTCATAAGTATGCCGAACACGTGAAATCTTTTTTGCTTCTTCTTCCTTGGGTTTTCTTCGTTTTTTTTGCTTTTTATATTTTTTTTGAATATCAATTTGTTAATCGGTAAAAAACGGTATTTAAATAAATTTTTATGTGTTATTTGTTGGCAAGGTGGCCGGCCGGCCGGCCGCGCGGTGGTGAGGAGGGTTACACCTCAGTCACCGACTCGCACCTTCTATAGCTGACTGATAGCTGCCACTTAGTGGCCAATGGTACGAATTCTTATGAATTACTGAACTCTGAATGGATGCGTATACGGCACGTAGCCCGACCAGATGAATACCAATTTTGCTGCTGCAATGTGAGTGAATGTGGTCAGTGGTTGGTTTTGGTTCTAGAGTGAGTGCTCTCTTCCAGGTGCCATGCCGTGGCGAATTTTTCTCCTCATTTTCCCCCCAGCATAAGTCATTTACTACTAGGGTATTCAGCTGTCAGCCTGACATCAGTATTCAGATGTCAGCTAGTGTTATTCGCAGCATAAGTTATGTAAATGGTGTCTTTGGGAAAAACTTAAGAACCCATATGAGTGTGGATATATCCATATGGAACGCACACATCTCGGTTATTATGGTGATAAAATATCTTCTGGAAGTTTATGGATTTTTTTTTGACGTTTTTGTTCTTTCCCAGCTCTCGCAATGGTTAGTTTCTCTTCCTTGCTTTTTTTTTATTTTATTTTTTATAGGTTGTTGTGATTATTAAAATGCAAAGCGTTATGGTTAAGCTGGAAATCGGATGGAAATTTGCATTTTTTTGTTGATTACTTTGTCATCGATGGGCGATAATGGGGTTCTTGACCATAATTGGAGAGAAGTGGACACAAGCTGGGCTTATTTTCGGTCAGACTTGGTAGTAACGTATTCAAAATATAATCACTGTCTTTTGTCCATTTGATTAGATTAGCGAGGAGTTATTGTTTAAATAAGCTACTGATAGTTTAAGCTGGTCCTCTATGTAGCATTGAATTTATTTAATGTGCCTAATTGGTGAGCAGCCTTATGAAGGTATTATGAGGTGGCGCTTTGTAATGGTGAAATTAAGCTCGTCTTTTGTATTGTATAGGGTGAAAGTGTGAGGGATTCGGAAAGTGTCCCCTACTTTAAATGAATGCAACCATTGAATTGGGTCAGTCTTTCTCAGATTCTTGTACCAACACATTAGAAGAATGCTGGTACCATTCGCATACTCACGGGAGTTATTATTGGACACTGAGCGGAACGGCTGGACATATTGCATAATGACTATTGCAGCAAGACGTAAAAGGAAGTCGAGGGAGTAGAATCCGCATCTGTTTGCCGCAACTACTTTGGCAGTCCTTAAAATCTTGAGACAAAGAATCTTCAACATCTACTTTTTTGATGAACTGAATGATCTGAAGGGGGTGGTTCTTAGATAACTCCTGAGAGTCATAATTTTGACTTCCTTCCAACACGATTTATACGGACGTTTTCCGCATTTGACATAATGGACCCAATTGATTGTCTATATATACAGCTGTGATAATCTGTCACAAGAGCATTAACTTTACCCTACCTAACCTAACACTGCTAAGAAACCGCAGTGGTAGGTATTAGTATCACTCATGAAGATAGTTTCAAATTGAATTAGCAGAAAGTAATCTTCTAAGCAGACACCGAAATTGAACTGCGGGGGGGTTCACATATTCCCACTTTGAAAGTCGGGCTTCATAATTATGTTGCAAGCTATAAAGAGGCCTAAGATCTCAGCGTCGATTAAGATAACCCAAGAGGTTTGGGCAAAAATCGACAAAGTGTATATATGTATAGGAAAGGAAGTGAATATGAGCCGCAATGTTTTTGGAAATTCTTTCTTAAGTTGGGGGTTTTCACTATACAAAAATAGGGACCAAAGAATTTACAAAAAATCAGTTTTTAAATGGCACCCCACGAAAATAGCTAACCAGCCATAAATCGCAGGTCAGTGCGGCTGGCAAGCAACATCACATCACTGATTTTTGAATTTAGTCAGCATTGTTGGACGGGTTATTTGGCTTCTACTCTTGTTATAACCATAGCTCCAGCGCCAGTAATATAAAATCTGTTATCAAATATCGGTAGCCCTCTCCATTGACTGTAAGGTTATTTTCAGTGTCGTCGTATTTGAGGAAAAATGAGCCATAAATGACGTCACTACAATACAAAAACCACACCCAGATTCTCTATGAAGATGACCACGTTCGGATTTTTCGAGGCCCAAATATGAAAATTTTGCTTGAATGTGTAGCCGCCGAGATGGAACTATGCAAAGAAAATGTCGCAGAGGATATTACTACTCCAGTAATACAAAATCTGTTATCATATCTCGGTAGCACTCTCAAATGACTGTAAGGTTTCTTCCAGTGTCGCCGATTTTGAGGAAAAATGAGCCATAAATGCCTACAAAAACCACGCCCAGATTCTCTATGAAGATGACCACGTTCGGATTTTTCGAGGCCCAAGTACGACAATTTTGCTTGTATATGTAGCCGCCGAGATGGAACTATGCATAGAAAATGTCGCAGAGGATATTACTACTCTGTGAAGGTCTACTCTCTTGCTTACTTACTTACTTATCGGGCTCCCGTCCTGTGAAGAGTCTCTGCCTGAGACACTGCAGCTTTCTATCCTCTACGATCCCGGGCACGCTGCTTCCAATTGCCCAAACCAAGCGCTCTGGCATCCGCGATGGCTTGGTCTTTGAAACGGAGGTTCGGTCTTCCTTGTCCTCTCGAACCTGGGGGCTGGGATTCGAAGATCCTCTTGATGGCTGGAGCGTTATTGTCCATTCACTTGATGTGGCCGAGCCAATGTAGTCGACGTGTTTTGGCTTTTTGGACTACATCCACATCTTGGTACAGCTCATAGATTTCGCGGTTGTATCTTCTTCTCCATTTGCCCTCCTCGCACACAGGATCAAAAATCCGTCGAAGTATTTTTCTTTCGAAGTAGCCCAGTATCAGCTCTCCCTTCGTCTAGTACTCGGCGCCATAAAGCAGAACTGGCAGGATAAGGGTTTTGTAGAGCACACATTTCGTCCTTCGAGTTAGGAGTTTTGAACCCAATTGTTTTGCCAAACCGAAGTAGCAAAGGTTTCCTAGGGTAATTCTTCGCCGGATCTCCACTAAGGTGTCATTCGTGGCGGTGGCCAGATGCTTGTTTGTTTGCTGATAGCATGTACTTAGTCTTGTCCTCATTTACTTCAAGCCCAACGGATTTCGCCTGTTCTTCAATCGCCGTGAACGCTTCTATCACGGCACGCTGGGAGCGACCGATGATGTCAATATCGTCCGCATAGCCAAGCAGCTGGACGGACCTGTTAAAGATAGTGCCTTCCGTGTTGACACCTGCCCTGCGCACTATCTGCTCCAGTACGAGATTGAAGAAGTCGCATGATAGAGCGTCTCCTTGCCGAAATCCGGTGCATGTTTGAAATAGTTCGGAAGAGCTACTTCCAAACTGCACGTTGCAGCGCGTGTTTTCCAGCGTCGCGCGACACAGCTGAATCAGTTTTGCCGGGATTCCGAATTCGGCCATCGCCATATAGCGCTCCTGACGATGACGATGTATGCTATCATACGCGGCTTTGAAGTCGATGAATAGGTGGTGAGTTTCGACTTGAAATTCGTTGGTCTTTTCCAAGATTTGCCTTAGTGTGAAAATTTGGTCTATAGTCGATCTGCCGGGCCGGAAGCCACACTGGTACGTGTCGATTAGTGTGTTGCAGAACGGTTTTAGACGTTCACACAGTACGTTGGATAGGATCAAGCCATTGCTAGGAGGAGAATAAAGTAGCTCGGAAGTTTTAATAGAGCAAAATCGAGACAATTTATGTTCTGTTGGGGAATTCAGTGTATATGCGGGACTAGGGAATTCGAATTTAAAAATTTCTGAGGGCCCCTTATGATGAACTCATAACCTCAAACTGTAATTTTAGGAACATTATACCATGAACACTTTAGATCACATAAGACACCACACATAAGACGGCCATCATGATTTGTCTTATCAAAACGCAAAATGAGATCATTACTAGTCTTCATTAAGTAGAATGGAAACGTTGTGATGAATAATTAAATCAAATTTAATTTTATAGTAGTTTTAAGAATTTATTGGCTAACCATTTCGATTTTTTTCAAGAAATGTGCTAGACTATATTAAAGCTGTTCACAAGGGTCAGTCTTTCAACAGTTCTTGGTAAAACATATTTTTTAACTTCCATCTGTCATAATATTAACTAAGTTCGAACTCATCTGAGGACGCTACAGACTTGTGAATTGGGTATCCGTGCCGTCGGTGTTAACATCTCCGACAAAATTTTCCTTCACGTACCTACGCACGTGGCAGAGCATTATTTTTGCCTATAGATAACTATAGATACTTCTCTTTTATATATTTAAACGATATATACCTAGCATAGCTGCTGCTTATATGCCATTTGTACTTCATAGTTTCGTGGCCACTTCACATCTTTACCTCAGGCTTCAACCATTGATCATCCACAACAATGTTGATACAAACAAATTTCCCCACTCTAACATAACAGCCTCCCTAAGTCCACAATCTAACGAAGTACCTATACCTAATAAAATTTAAAAAAAAATCAACTTAACTATCGATATGCTTTGAAAAGTGTAAAAAAAAATATAAACAAACAATAAAAATAGAAAATAACAAATCTAACACCTCACAGAGCGTTGGCACTCGAAACAAATTCGCAAACATTTAGAGAAACATACTAGCGAGCCCACCACAAGCTCGCAACCAAATAGTGAACTAGCCAACCACCTAACTCAATAAGCAACAAAGCACCCAGCAATCTATTTAATCAGCGACAGATAACGACAACATATTGGGTCTGTGCTATGGTATTTGCAGCCCCAAAAAGTCAAGTGAAACCTTGAAGCAAAGCCAGTGTTGAATTGGACCCACCGCACAGTCTAAGTATCTAAAGTGTGACAATTCGCACAACGACTTCGTCGCGTCGTCGGGAGCAATAGAAATATTATTAACCTTATACTGCGGCTATGTCGTATCTGTTTGGATATCCGTTTAAATCTCGTCCCATAAACATACACACGGAGTTTGTATGAATCATTGCCAACGAAATGCTATAACATTTGATAAATAAATAAATGGCTAGAGTATTAATATGAAAAAAAATTTACAAAAACTGCAAACAAATATAATAAAGTTTCATAGAGTGACAGAAATTCATAGATAATAGTTACCCGCGTGTACAGGGTGACCCGTCCATTCGCATAAACAGAGGTTTAGTTATAAATTTTTGAATAATTTTATTAAGTGGTCTTGTGTACCTGACAGGCTTTATTATGATAACATCTTCTGTCAAAATTTATAGTCTGTTAAGTCCTTTTGCTTAACTATCTTTATGCGTTGGAACCACCAGTGAACTTATTATTCTCATATAAGAGTAGCTGGCGAATAGCTTAAGTAGCATGAAAGTGTCAAAATCGAAAACCATATGACTCTGAAAAGCCAAGTAATATTTGGTATCCCCTACATCCTAAAAAAAAATTGGTTTCAAGCGACACTTTTCTCATCCGTTGGGAGAGAACCAGCTTACTTTGTGTGTTGAACTGACACATACGAGGCACGATAAAGATTATGTCTTTGGACTTTTGGAGTCCATTTTTAATAAGGCGGTATTGCTTTCAATAGTAATTGTTCAAGATGATTCAGCGCGACGTTTCAACTGAACTACTCCTATGACGGGATATACAACTTTTGTAGCCATTTAGGCGCACACGATTTAGCATCATGTACCGAGTCATGTACCTATAAAACGAGAAAATGTATCAGAAAGGTGAACAAGCGGAAGCGCCAATTGAGCCTGTGACATATCCCCTACAAAGCAGCAAACTTTATGAAAAATGTCCTCTATATTTTCGAATTATTGCTGCTTTGCTATCCTGCAATATGAAGGACCTGTACGTCGTGCGGCCCTTTGTAATTCTTGATTGTGAGAGTTCTACCATGCATATGAATAAAATGTTTATGTTTACCGAAAATTGATCTTAAAATGAAAGTCTTAATGGGAACTATATTGGCAAGAAACAAAATTCGTCAAAGGGGTGCAGGAAAGTACTTACGTCTACCTTCGGGTTGATAATGGCATTTCAGGTTTAAAGACGCAAACAAAAACTGTAAAACGAGAAAATGTAGAAATGTAACAAGCAGCATCGGAGATGCCTGTGAGGTCTAAGGGCAAAAAAGAAGAGGTGAACCTTGATTTTCCACATTTCGTTAACAGCCAGAATGATCTGTTCAACTTAGACGATGATAGTCATAGACACAAATGCTCGGGCTTTTAGTTTTCAAGTTCAATGCGGATGGACAACGCAGGAAGATCTCGCCTTAGGTGATACACACAAGTGTAAAGGGACCTGAACTGACGAAGTACACAAATAGAGGCAAGTATCTAATCTAGACATGTAGCCATTGGGAGCATTATACTGACGTAAAATTACCGTCAGAGCTATATACATACAGCCACGTATGTGGCTTTCTACGTGCCGTGTACTACGGCCTTAAGTAAGTAAGTAAAGTATGATTACCTCTAAAAGTCGTTGGAATGAAAGTATTCTGCCCGATGAATCGTACGTCGGCATCGTGTGTCCATTTAGAAGAATATAGAGCTTCACTGATCTGCACCCATTACACAGAGAAATAATGCTATGCGCGACTTAAACCTCTCTTCCTTAATCTGATCGGTAGATATACTAGTTTGATTCCAAGCAAGAGATAGACTTCACATACCTTGCAAAAAACACAAGTTCCAGATCGATACACAGCACCTCTCTTTAAAGTCGCCTAAGGTACCGCATGTGAGAGGAGTTATACAAAGCCATGTCAAGTTTCGGCATTCCTATACCAAAATCGTTCATCTATGCACGATGAGGGTAGAGAAATCTTGCTACTCCGCCATCAGTCTGCAAGAAAACTGCAGAAGTCAGAAGCCTTTGATGTCGAAAACATTTTTAACATCATTATTGAAGCATCATAACAAGCTAACATCAGTGGCTTAATTTATTAAACGTCCGTCTACTGCTTTCATATACTCTCAGTGAGACACTTGATCAACTGAAGGACGGCGATGATACCATCGAGAAAGAACTTTCAATTGTAATGTATTAATGTATTAATGTAAACTTCATACTCCAGTTTCAATCTTCTAAACCTGCCATAACATTCGAGACCAACTCAATATAAACTCTTTTTTTTTTTAATACAATTCGCTCAAATCCCAGGTTCGATCACAAATTACATCTTAAGGTTTTTTTTATCTCGCAAACGTCTGACAAACATCCGAGAATATGACTGTCCTGAAAAAGCTTCTCAATTCAGACTTCGGACTAGGAATAAAATTGTAGGTCCCTTCAATTCGTCTCAAAAATAGAAACTTACACAAACGAATGGTTGCGAGAAGCTAGGCCTAAGATGTATTCCGCCTGTTGCGCCATCTATTTTTTTTTTTTTTTTCACTCAAAATAGGGGCACAAATAACGCTTCAACAGCGCCCCTTGATGCTTCTCCAAGTAGTGTACTGGTATCACTATGATAATCGAGCTTGAAAGTCTGTCTCAATGTTTCTGTAGGGCACCTGTATGATGCCGCATTTCGTGAAATCTAGTTAAGGCCAACCGAATATCTGTCATGGGAAGACCCACAGCATAGCTATCGGCGATAGTCTAGGAAGGATATCCTATTAGTTAGTTAGTAGTATAGGATATCCTGTTAGTCTTTCTATGCTTTCAAATGACTATTTTGAAGCCGGGCCCAAGAAGTCTAACGAGTCACTAATTTCTAGCTAGAAAAGATGGTCTGTATATTTTTTGCAATGAATGCAACCAAGTTTCCTTTTCAGTCAGATTTCGGCGAGAGCTTCATTTAGATAGAAGCAAGGATTTGTTCTTTACGATGAAACTTTTTTGTAATATTTTTAAGACTCCGAGTGGGATGGCTTAAGGAAGGCTATATAATAAAATTCATTGCCAAACATGTTTGAACAAAATAGCTAATGCTATATATGATACACCCTGTGTATAATACTGAAAAAAAAACCTTCAGATGTGTCAAGTACTTTACGTGCACACACACTATTAACGTTCCTTGAATGTCATAAAAATCCTAAGGTGTCATAGGTAAACAACAAAAGGAAGAAATAAAAAAAACTCTTTGCCCACTCATTCAAAAGAGATATATAAAAAAAAACTATGCCAAGCAAATAAATCGTTTTATTTGCCGACTGAATTATTGCAAATTTATTAAAAAAAAAAACGGCACCAGCCTGTGCTTAAATTTGTACCTATCTATTTTCATAGCAACTTTGTGTAGCTGCGCATAGACAGAACAATTCTAATGTCCACCGCAGAAAAGACAGACAGCACAATTGTCGTCCGAAATTGTAACAAATTATCGGTCAACATGTATCTGTGCAGAGAACGTTCTAATTCGTTGGCGTCGTTGTTTTCTTTTACAAGCAGCCACCGTTTGTGCTGCACAGCTATTTGGAATGCGACTGACTCATGCGCGCCACGAGGGATAGTCTCAGAATCAGCAGCGGCAGCAACATGTTCGCCGCGCAGCAGGGCACCCGCACTCCGCACACTTGTAATCCAATTTGAGGTTTCGTTTTTGGCCCCGAATGGTTACCGCAAGATCGTAAATCTAATTCCCACCTGAATGGATTTTCAAATCAACTAATTTAAGGCAACTAGAAAAAAAAAAAACTAAAATAACGCAAGCAATACTAGGTATCGTGACGCCGCCGCAATAATGGTCATGGAAATGGGAAATCTAATTTTGAGTTATGGTGCCAAAGAGTATTTGATGAGGTGTTGGTCAATGGGGAAACAGAAGCCATGGTCAATCGTCAATCTGTGGTTGCTTTTCTGGGAGGCAGACTCCAATGTATCCGTAAATGTGGCCCGATAGATAGATTTGGTGGGTGGAAATTGAATTTTGAATTCTTAGAAATTCTTAATGATAATGACGATGGTTTTGGATGAGGAAACCGTCAGCGGTTTAATTAGTTAAAGGCGTTCTATGAAGCTGTGGAGTAAGTGGAACGGGGTTTGACAGGCGATATTAATAATCAAGCCTTTAATCATTTCAGTCGCTTCTGCTGAATGAATGAATGGTGGTGCTGACTTTTGCCCGAAGAATGTTGTGTTCTGGAAATCGGGATAACTGTTTGCCAAATTTCCATTTTGAGTTTTACTTTGATAACATTAATGTTGTTATACCTACGAAAACATTTGGCATCATCACAGTACTGACGCATCAGTGCCAAGATGAACAAGCAGCTACGGTGGTGTACCATGATACTTATCGACCGAATTGGTTGGAACGGAGTGATTACATGCCAGGAGAAGAACTCAAAAACCTAGGCGAAGAAAATACCTCAAAAAATTAATGGTGCAAACGGTCACTAAGGTAGATAGGTAGGTAGGTAATTGGGTGTTCTAGTGGCGGTTGCCACAGATTCACGTAGACCATCAGTTGGGTCCATTGTGTCCAGTCACGGGAACCTTCCATTTCATACCTGTTGGAGACAAAGAATATACCGCTTTTATTGAGTCACGTAGATTTGGTATTAATCACAGGCATTTACAAGCTATTCAGATTTCCAGCCTGTCCTAAGAGTAACCGAGGGATGTGGAGTTTGTTGATCTACTGCAACCACCCTGATTTGAGTATGAATCTCAGGAGTTCCTTAAGATCAACATTCTCCAGATCTTCTAGTTCATCTAAGAAGAAGCTGTTGAGAATCTGTTGTCTACTGTTTTTAAAGACTGGGCATTCGCAAAGCAGATGACGAACAGATTCTATTCCTTCAACGTCTCTGCAGCTTCTGCAAAAGTCATTATGCAGTATGCCCAGCCTTCCCGCGTGTACGCCTATCGCTCAGTGTCCAGTAATGACCCCAGTGAGTATGCGAATATTCTTGCGGCTCAGTCCGATCATGAATGTGGATCTCTTTTTGCTCACTTCTGGCCACAATTCTTTTGCATGCCTGCAGTTGCTGAGATTGTTCCAGCGTAGGTTTCTTCTACTCAAGGATTCAATGTCAACTTTCCTAGCAAGCGTGCTTAGCGGAGTTCTTACAGATTCTAGGGCCATTGATGCATGCATTTTTGACCCGTTTCTTGCAATCTCGTCCGCCTGTTCATTGCCTGGAATATTCATATGCCCTGGTACCCAGCATAGGGTCACCGTATTGGCTCGTGATAGCTCGTTCAGGTATTTATTGTAATGACTTACTGCCCTCGACTTCACCACGACTGACTCCATGGCTTTTATGGCCGCTTGGCTGTCAGAGTATATAGTGATTGTTGTCTCTTTAGGTCCTTTGCCGCTAGGGTTATAGCAGCAATTTCCGCTTGAAACATACTACAGTCATCGTTGATTCGGAATGATTCTCACAGGTTTAGTGTTTCGCTGAAGATGCTCGAGCCTGTACCAACATCCATCTTAGAACCGTCGGTATAGAGGGCTATCTCCCCTTCTTCTGGAAAATGGTCACTAAAGCAGCCCTAGGCCGAGCTGCGAACAACCATTCGTTTGTGCGTTAACTTTGCGACGAATTTAAGCACGCTTCGAGGTCCCCATATTGGCACAACGCAAACTCCGATGGAAGAGAGCAAGGCCAGCTACTTTAGGCGGATAATGTTAAGAAGAAGCAATAGACCCCTGAATCTGAAGTAGGTACAGCATATAAATATTGGTAATGGAAAATCGGAAATTTTAGAAGGTTTGCAAACCTTCTAAACCATCTTTTTTCCATCAAATGGTCTTTTAGTGCATGCAATGTAATAAGAGTTCATGTCAATGATGCCCTGAAGTCACATGCTAAACGAAGCAAATTATCGTAAGTAAACGAACTCGGTCTCCTTGGGACGATAAGCAGATTCGGAACAATATCTGATGAAGCAGCATCAATCCGTAGTGGTTCGGGTTCCCATCGACATCCTAGAGACAATTAGGAGACTCTTCCAATAATAAGAAGATGCTTTATATGGTTAAAACGATAAGAGAAGAATAGAAGTCCATATCTTTAGGTAGCTCTTCAAACAGTTGGACAACTCACAACGCAAAGGAAAGACAGATCGACCTATTAACTCATATCCGTGATTGATGCCTGGCAAGTCGTGAATGTGGGGACTCTGCCAAATAATAGCATATTTGAAGAAAAAGAAACTCGGTAGAAGGCTTCCACAAACAATTCGCAAATTTGTCCAATCCATCCTCCATAATTGAACAAAGAGTGCAAGAGCTCTGTTATACGCGATGGCATACCTCTAAAATAAAGGGCTTTCTTTACGCCTCGAAGGTTTGTGGCCTCGAAACTGCAAGCTAGCCCTAGGATTCGAAGGCATATATTTCTTGCGACCAAATTAGTTTAGAGCTCGTAGGAGAAGAGCAATACTTTACTACAAAAACGGGTTTGTGGTTGGAATTCGAGTCTGAGTACGGCAGTCCCTCTTTTTAAGTTTTGATAGCAAATCGAAACCAAACCCAAACCTCATGACCAACTCTCACCTATGGTCATGAGGTTTGGGTAATGACCGAAAGAATAAGATCGCGGATACAAGCTGCCGAAATGAGATTTCTCCGTAGTATTGCTGGTGTGACCCGTAGAGATCGCATCAGAAATACCAGAATACGTGAGGAACTCAATGTCGAGCAGCTACTTCTCCGGACGGAGCGGTCCATGATGCTTCGGGTGTTTGGTCATGTTAAACGCATGTCCCCACGACGTGCTATGGAATCCGTACCATCGGGTAGGCGTCCTCTAGGTAGACCAAGGATGAGATGGTTAGATCAAGTCCATAATCTCTCCTATACCCGTATGGGGATTGCCCTTGATGATTTAGAGTCGATAGCGGAGGATCGAGAGCTATGGAGGGTCTACTTGAGCAACCTACACCCGCGACTCACTTAATGGACAAGCGGACCATTGAAAATGAAATGATAGCAAATCGAAAGTTAATGTGTAAATTAATTTTTGGGGGTTAAACCAGGGACCCCTTATAGTCCGCAGCACTAACCACAGAGGCACAGTAGAAGCATAGAAGCAGCCTGATTTTTTGGTTGTCACATTTCAGTTGGTCGCCATAGTCGATGTGTCAAAATCGGAATGGGTATAATATAATTTGTCTTATGGTCAACAATATTACAAGCAATTGATGCACCTCTCTCTGTGTCTCTAATTGGAATGGAAATTTTTGATGCCATGAGAATCCGGGAAAAACTGCCGTCCAATCACGATACGGCATGGTAATGCTATATACTTAAACAAAGGGTATTTAGATCTGACTCCGCATATTTTCGACTAAGTTAAGCATCCTCATAGCCAGCGCATCCTCGAAGTAATAATTTTGTTTCACTCCCAGTGGTTAAAGTTCTGCATTTGTTCCCCTTAGATACCGCCTGCAAGCCTTTGATAATCATTCATCATTATCATCAACAGAATAACTCATTGCAATAACATTAAGCCTTCGCAACAACGCATATACGTTCCTTTGGAGATATTTCGTGAACCAAAATTATTCGCCATACTTCAGTTAATCCCAAACAATTCGAATTGATCTTCGATCATGTAAAATTTGAATGTAATCCGACGTGCCCTAGAAGCCACATTCGCATTACCTACTCTGAGAATTGGTAAACGCTAGATGGATCTGTAAAACTTATCCGTCATTCACATCGCCTCGTAGAGTGCTTCCCTATCAGTCTATCAAACTTATCAAGATCGTGTTCAATCTGGGTAACTTCAGTCATTTGCTGCTGGTAATGACTTTTTTTTCTAAATATCTACATAGTAGTAAAACTGGTAATTACCTCAGTTTGCTGGCACGAGCCAAGCAAGTTAAGCTTTCGGTTGAGTCTGACCGCCACTAGGTCAACTATTTACGCCGGACAGTCTTTTGTTCAGAATTCTTTTGACTTCGTAAGCAGAGAAAGTATACCTACCCATCCACAGAAACGGAATTTGTGGGTGATTGGGATCACGATTTAGGCTTCTTTGTTGTTTTGGGAAAGGCAGGTCGAATTGCGCTTCCCTTTCGATTGATTCATAACGAGGCAGGTATGGCATTCAACATTTTCAATACAAATTCCAACAAACATCGATATCATTGAACTTCTTGCACGAACTTCAATGCAATGCTCCCATTCTCACAGCTCGACACTAACCTCTCACCTCTCTGGTGTATTGTTGCGGCCAAAACGCATGTACTAAGATCCAATCAAAATGCGCTACAAATGCCAATTTTGCCAACACAATAGGTATCCCTGGTGACATTTAAATTCACATTCAGCGGCGATACCTTCGGTCCGGCTCCACTGAAGCCCGCATTTAATTCAAAACTTTATCTAGGAAGTAACTACTTGCGCACATTTGCATCCACTCAGACGCACAGTTAAACGCAGTCGCCGGTCGTCGTCGTCGTCGTTTGCTTTGCAACACAAACGATCCAAACAGATACAAAGCGACCACACTAAGGTACCTTGTGTGGAGCTCCGCTTAGAACGAGATTTACGATCGGACAGACCAATAAAATGATTGCGAGCGATCTTAATGCAAATTGTTATGTTTTTATTTATGAGTCATTCGGCGCGAGGGTCACTGCGCCGCCGCAACCACTCCTCGGCGTGTCGACCAGCTAGAGCAGTGTATACACCTTCCACAGATACACGAGTTTTGTGTGCGAAAAAAAATTCATGCGCGGTATAAGTTGCGTCGGTCGACGCGGCGCGGCGGCGTAATAAGGTGCGAGTGCAGTTTATCCACTTTGTGTGTCAAAAAAACAAACGGATAAAAAAAATATCCGATTTACACTATGTTTTATGTTTTATGACAAACATGCGAAATTTATAGCCCGCGTGTATGATTTTATTTTTATGGTAGATACACTCTTGAGCTGACGCAAAAAACTCCGCTATGTTTGATTTTTATTGTAATTGGAGTTTTTTTTTTATTTTATTTTCTCTGCGCAATACGCGATTCTGTGGAACTGATAGCGAGCGGATGATAAGAACCGCTGAGATAAGACGGTACCAGTACGAGTACTCGTATACTGGGCGAAGACATAGTTTGTCATTTAGCGGACCGGATCAAATGACTAAGCCGGTGATGAAATATACGAGCAAGTAGGTATGTATATCGTCCGTCGTAATGATGTTTATCTCGAGACAATTGGATCAGAAGGGGGCTTTCCTATTTTGGTAACTTTATACTTGACCCAATTGTCAGACAGGCAATAAGTCGCAGTCGGGTTTATGTATATAGATACTTCTGGTGAGTTGTTGTTACCTTGGAGTTATAATTTGCAAAGAATTTTTTTTATTTTTTTATTGTTTACCTTTTCGTTTTGTATAAATGTGACTGAAGTGGGTATAGGTTAGGTACCTACGGAATACAATGAATTCCTTTGAGGCAACACTTTATGTTGCGGTTGGGAATTTTTTTTTTTTTTTTTGCGAATATAATTCAAAATTAGGATTTTTTTTTGCAAACCGATGGAGGTTATAAAAATGGTTTTCGTGGGAATACGATTTAAATTTGTCATCTTGTGTGCATGCTGAGTGAGTTATTAGTACTCGCAAAGTTATGGAGACCAATAGAAACGTATACTCACCGCAGAATGTCATATAAGTGTATCGGATGCAGGCAGCTCTTCTACGAGATTATTGAAGTAAAGCCAACGAAAGCTTTATTCAGGCTCAATATTATTCTAAGTATAATGTTGTTAAAAGCGTAGGACTTTTAAGACAAATATTGCCCCAAAAATGGTATCAGGTGCCAACATTTGATGCACGGCGATTCATTCATTCATTCAATTCCATTCACTCATTTTCAAAAGTCCCGTCTATCCGCCTTAAGTAGACCTTCAATAATTCTCGATCAACCGCCACCGCTTGTAAATCATCAGGGGCATACCACATCCTATATGTGGAAGGAGGTATGACAGACTTGATATTCTAATCATCTGTTCTAGAGAACACCTCCCTGATGGCATTAGGATTCTATAGCACGTTGCGTTCAACATGACCAAACCACCGAAGCAGGGACCGCTCTGTCGGGAAAAGTAGCTGCTCGACAGGCAGCAGGAACAGGCACCCAATTTAGAACCAACGATTAGCTTTGACACCATAAAGTAAGGCCTTTCTGAGCTAGCTTCTACGATTTAAAAAAAAATCCGCACTGCTCCTTCCATCAATCGTGATCACAGCACCGGATCCATTTGTGATCTGATTTCGAGTTGTTTTAAAACGTATGCTATTCACTATAGACTCAGAATTTCGGGACCTATAGAGGGACACGGTCGAATGCCTTCTCTCAAAGTGAACAAAACATAATCCGACGGGCGTAGCATATTCCCAAGCGTTTTGAAGTGCCGATCTAAAAGTGAATAACTACGGTCAGTCCTGCTTCTGCCGGGACTAATTATCGCCCAACTTTGGCTCGACTACATGATGCAGAACGTTTCCTAAACTTTGGCAAAATGTAGCCCTACAATTGGACATGCAATAAGGCAATTCTAGAGCAGATGAATTATTCAGGGACGGCATGAAATGTGAGCCACATGCCAATATAAACGGCAAGATACAACATTTCCTTATTAGGGCGCCAACAGGCTATAAAAGGTTGGTGTAATCTCGGCAGCTTCATCCATGCGAAACAGACATTGATAAGTCGGCCCAGGATAAGGAGCGGAACGGAACGTTTGCCGAAGTACTAACAGGTCACTGTGTACTATAGGAATACATGCCATGAGGCTATGAGTGACTGCTAACTATTACTGTCGCATTTGCATGGATAAGAAGGGGCAGGAAGAAGCATCTTACTATATAACTTCCCGGCGCTATTTTAGATCTAGATTAGAAACTAAATTCTATAAGAGAACACTTTGTCGAGTCCACTTGCAGATATTAGCGAAAAGGGTATCAGCGAAGTACGAAAATTAATTTAAAATTCAAAATGGTTCCAAGATCAGCAGGCATGTACTGGGCTTGCGGTATCTTAATGGACGTATTTTGGTCGAAGTCATATAACTTAACTAACCTTTACAAATGGGACAAATCCTTTTATCACCTTTTCTATATGAAAAGGGCCATAATTACCTCAGTTTAGCCATGTGTTTCGCCACATTTCTAGGGAGTCATTGAATATATCCGCTTTATCTAAGGTCTTAAGCATTTCTGGCTGGCTTACATCTACATTCTACATTCACCAAGTTTTGGTACGTACAGAAATTTGATTCTCAGAGTTCAACTCTTAAAGAAGAAGTCTGATTGCGAATTATTGTATCCGTAGACAATAAGTTTAACGTCAACGCCAGGGTCGATCTGAAGAAGATTGTATCTTTCATATGCATCGTATCTGCCGAAGTGCAATTTTAAACGCTAGATAACTATATATTTGGAGCAGTATGTATTGACTATAGACACTGTCAGAGAAGAGTGTGTTAAACCAAATAATCGTTCAATTGGCTCTGCAGATTCTGTTAACCGCGTTAACAGTAATCATATTTAGTTAGGAAGTTTAAAGTGCTTCTCGGTCAGAGAAACACTTAGGGCGTTAGTCGGTCTATTGTACATACCACAGAGATTTGGGAAGTTATTCTTTTACTGGCTTACCGGCGCTGTTATTGCCTAGATCGCTGAGATCAATACGAAAATAGTTTCCAAGGTAGGCCTTTCTTAAATTGGCCAGGGTAGGGCAACTGCAAAGAAATTGCGTGATGGACTCATCCTCCTCTTCATCTCTGTAGCTTCTGCTGAAGTTATTGTATGGCAGACCTTTGCGCGTGGTACCTATTATATGCAGTGCCCGAAGATGACCCTAACGATTTTCGATAGTCGCAGAAGCTCCTTCGATCATTTTGTATCCAGAGCTGGTCAGGTGAGCCTAGCAGTATCACATTCTCCTAAATGTTTCCATATGAAACTTGCTCTGCTTGCTGCGTTCGTTTGAATTATTTGTTTACTAACTAACCAACTAACTAATCACATTAGCAATGAAATGGTTTTGAGGTAATGTAGCGAGATTGAGCTGAAAATGAGTTGAGAACACAACATTTTGCGAATTTTCCATGTCCCAAATGTATGCTGACAATTATGTTAGGCATTTAAGGAGGCAAAATCAAACCTTTGAAAGGTGGCTCCCGTTACACAGTATGAACCTATACAAAAATGTTATTGACGGACACCACAGAGTGAAATATTGTGTCTATACTCTATAGTATTTTAAGTGAGCAACATGTTTTTATATACGCATGAATTGTACATTCTACATCTACTTCTTGTCAATTTGTTCTTATAAAAGACGGCGATATTGAGCTCGAATTCAAAACCGCACTTAGTAACACCTTCAGGAAGAAAAATATCTCCTTTAACCAGATGACATTTGAATCTATATCCATACGTCGACTAATGATTTCCCATAACGCCAATAGTCATATCCACTTCACAGTACTTTAGCGGACTTCGATTACCACTATATCGGAACTCGTTTCAACCCACATGCCACCTAAAAATCAACCACGAATTACAAGATAAACTTTGTTAAACACTGAAATGCTCAAGAGCTGCTAATTGTACACGACACATACTAAAAAGCACCCGTGGGTACTTTAACCGGCTGTCGACTGCAAAATTCATCTCCTATTAGATGGCCTGGCCATGTTTGGTGGTCAAGAATACACATAGATACATAAACATAATTTTGCGCTAAATGAAAAACCGGCCAGAGTAATTAAAACGCCCTAAGGGGTCCATTAGCCACTTGCGCGCCAAGAGAAATTCCAGCCAAACAACTGCGACAGCTCGTAATGTCGACAATTTCTCATCAGCTCCTTTTACTTCTGCGCCCATCTATAATATACCAAAATGATGGATGAAATAGCAAATAAGACCTCTCTCTCCCGTATTAGCATATACGAATTCAGCGCCTATTCCTCGGCCATCTATCAAACAATTTAACAACCAGCCAAGCCAAAGCCATACCACATTTCAGAAACAGATGTGACAACTATGAAGCACTCAACCTCAACATTATTTATGTAGAAAATCTGTCACACTACAGTGTGTGGCAAAGTGTCACTTGACTAACTGATTTCATTAATAAATTATCGCATTCGATACCTGCTGCAAGATACATGATCTTCTTCAGTGACAACACCATGTAATACCGGGCTGTAATGTGTTCGCCACGAGTCGGCGCGGCGTCCATCTGAAGTGTGAAACAAACACAAAACCTCAATAAATCCCATAGATACTTTACGAAGTTAATAGTATATCGAACTTAATTTATGCCGTGTCTTGTCATTTTTTTTTTTTTTTTCTTTTTCGACTTTCAATTACCACACTAATTTGAAATTCGAGAGATCCGATATCCAAAGACTCGATGTCGCTGAGTCAAGTGCGTGTTTCTAAGAAGAATCACCATCGATTTGTTGGAGTATCTATTAGATTTCTCATATGTATATCTGGAAGTGCTTGGTGTTTTCATTTTGAATCATCGGATGTTGACAATAAATAGCCGACTATTAAGTTTCAAAAGCACGCCAGAGATTTCTTTCCTCATACCAAGTTGATGGATATACAACATTGATGAGCTACTAATTGGGGAACAGCCTGTAAACAGATGGATAACGTCTTCGATGCATAAGGAAATTTAGGTTAACAACTTGTTGTCCGTCTAAGATGTCCCATAAAGAATAGAAAAATTACAGGTCGTTTAGATAAGTATACGTTATGGGACAAAATTAAGCGATTAATCTATCTGGCAGTGTGTCGCATATATAATATACTCATTTGGATTTGGTGTCTGTTCGGCAAAGACTTTGAATATGCGCCGAGGATCGAATTTTTTACAGAACATAATATTCAAGTTTTATTGATTCTTATTCTTATTCGCTGGCTCGCACTCGCGAGAGAGGGATCAATCAGATTATGCTAATTTCGGTTCTAATTTGAATTAAGTGATTTCGTTGTGATGACATTTTGTATCTTGATAATGATTTTACATAAAAAGTTCGTTGCGCTACATTGTTCAAGAGAAATTCAATTCAATTCACAAACACTGAATCTGAATATAAACTCTGTTTGGAATATTAATTTCCCAACAAAATTGTCATCAATACTTGAAGGTATCTTTGATGAGAGAAGTTGAATACGAGTAGGTACCTTTAAGTGCAGTCGAATGTTATATACGCCGGTTTGTGGAATTGTTTGGCGTGAAACATGTACGCGCTGCATTAAACGGTCATTCGTACAATTTTGGGTAACTTGTCGTAAAAAGTTTAACGATTTTATTATTACAAAACGTTAAAAGTTTTTGGATCGTAAAAGTTTTGCAGAACGAACACGATGCCTTATACATGGGCAATACAGATTTATGAACACGCAGTGGTTGTGGTTTTAGAATCCGTTTTCACTGCCATACAATTTATTTAACAACATAAAAAAACCTTGTGGTCTTTTTAAACGTGCATTGCTTGCGTTATCGGATGTTGCTGTTTTTCGCGTTTTTCTAGGTCAATATGGAGGACAGTGGTAGTGAATCGTTATATATTCGAAATATACGTCCAAGCTGAGCAACTTGTGAGTTTCAATAAAGATGCTCAAGATTATTCAAAGTCTTTACAAGAAAAAGAGTACCGTGTCATCTAAACATATAACAAAACTGTATCGGCATTGTCAGCTAAAAACTTGAAAACTACAGGACAGATTTCAATGAAACTTTTTTTAAAATGTTCCTTAAGACTGTGAGACTGCTATAGGCTATGTCGTTTATAGCCACGTCCTTAGGAACAGTTTTTAGCCAAAATGTATAAATATAATTTTGTGCGAACGGGCAAGGTGAGCACGAGTCCAGCTAGTAGAAAATAAATGTCCAAATGGTTCCCTGTCAAATATACCAGTAGGTACAGCGGGTTGTCTCCTGAGCCCCCTGCTGATCTCGGCATTTCTTGGTGTAATGGTGAAGGGTCTGGAGTCTGGACGAAGATACACAGGAGAGGCATGGACTTAAGCTAATGACGAGTTAGAAAGAGTGGACTTTTGGGATTACCTTGATGTTCGTGGTCATTCACTCAACTGAAAATAACTTCTTAAAGCGACAATAAGCTCTATCATGTGTCGTGGTTGTGGCACGCGATGTGTGGATGGCGAATCCTTTAATACGAAGTGGAAAGGGCATTTCAAAGCTTCATTAAGAAATTACTGCATGATAACTACATCTCGAAAGGGGTTTGCTACCGATGTGTATATATTGCCCTATTTTGGATACGCTTCTATTCTATATAGCCCTGTAGTTTTGACAGCTGTCCAACTTGAAGGCCATCCAACTTCGTCAGTTGAAATTTGTAATTTTACTATATGAATGGTTTAACAGCAAAAAGCAGATACATAGAACAGTAAACTGATAATCAACATGGAGGTATAGACAAATAGACTACCACCATACGCAGTTCCTGATGCCGCGTCACAGTGAATATCGAAATGAAGTAAAAGGTTCTTTCGCTATGGAATGAGCTAGATTATACGAAGCGCTCAGCATCTAAAAAACCATACGTTAAGGTCAGAAGACGAGTTATTAGAGACATATCCCTATATAACAAAAGTGCACTGAACCAAAAAGGTACGTCATATTAACAACAAAGTTCGTTATATTGAAGAAAAAGTTTCTATTTTTGAGCCAACAGCCGTAGTTGTCAATATGATGAACTTGGGTTGTCAATTAAATTTGAATTACCTAATTAAATGTTTATATTGACAATCGCCGTTGTTGATTTGATGAACGCAGTAGTCAAATTGGAGGAATTGATTTTCATAATGAAAATCGCAATTGTTAAAGTGAAGAACTCGATATTCATAATGAAAATCGCAATAGTCAATCTGAAGATCGGGGAAGCAAAATTGAAGAAATCGGTTTTCATAATGAAAATCGCAATTTTTAATCTTATGAACAAAGTAATTGAATTAAAGAATTGGATTTTCAAAATAAAAACCACATCAGGCTCATCAGTAGACGAACCATCACATCTGCCTAGATGCACAGTCTACTCGACGTTTACCGAGGCTATCATGTGTTACACAGTCAAAAGTGACTGTGAACCATAAACCTAAACGTGTTTTCTTGAGTATTCATATTGACAACTGCGATTGTCCATATTACAACAAAGTTCATCAATATAAAGATTTTGAAATACTGCACTTACGTGGTAATCATATTGATAACCCCGATTTTCAATTCAACAAACGCATTCTTATGATTACAATGAAAATGCGTACATCACATTGACAACTGCAATTGTTAATCTTACAACTTTGTTCATAATGTTTGGTACTAAGAATTGACAACAGCCCGTTCTTCATATTGACTATCCGGTTGTTAAATATATTTGATATTTTAAAAAAATGTTCATACTATCGAAAATTTTGTTCGTCAATTTGACAATTTTCAGTTAACAACTACCGATTGTCAATATGACAACCAATATTTTTTTCAGTGTGCTAGAAGAGTTGAAAAGACTTGAAAGTGGCAGACCCAAATGACTAAGCAGACCCAGCTAGGTCCTCCAAGTAATACCTAACGGCAGGCCCGCAGAAAGAGTGGAAGAACAATTCAAAAGTGTGGATTAGTACGTAGGGGTAGGCTCGTCGTACGGGAGAAACATCGCACAAATCATGCATACCAGCTAGTACGGAACACTGATATCTTTTAAGATTACCTACACAAGTACCTACACACTGTTTGCACGCGTCCATAAAAAATATTGTTTAACTACCGGACCGGACATCATGATAAAAAATATTTAACAAAAATTTTGATTCTGACATACCCACGTTTTGACCTCTAGGAGAGAATTATGGTCGGCATATCGACCTTCTGTGGTTTCAAAAAATAGCGGCGGCGCTACAAGGCACACAATGCGACCAATTTTGGCTTTATTGCGGAAGAAGTTCGCAGGCCGCGTTATTTCGAGGTGTCATAATTGGCTCCCGAGATCATCCACTTTGACGCCGTTAGACCTTTTTTTGTGGGGCTTCACAAAGATCGTATTTACCCAAACAATCTTGAAATTATTGAGCAATTGAAAACGAATATTCGTTAAGTCAAGGCCGAGATACCGGCCGAAAATTCTTCGAAAATTACCTCAAAATGATTGAGTCGTTCTGAGAGGTGCAGTCTATGCAACCCACGGCGCTTAGGGAAAATGCCTATACATTCTTTGATCCGTCTAAATCGTTGGTGAAAAAAACAGATTATGTTTATGAATAGAAACCATAGATATTGGAGAATAAGTTTGGTTAGTTTTACATCTACCTTTGGATCTTAACGGCTTGTGAAGAAGTGTTTCCACTGATTGTGATTGTCCCTGGATAGCTTTTTGAACGTGGGAATGAATATCCAACAAAATAGGTAGATTTTTAAAAGTAAAAGAGATACCTACCCTTGTTTTTTTTACCCAATTAATACCCAGATATAGGTAGGTAACTGTCTTGTTTATACCATGACTTCCATTCTCATAATTGAATAGTCATCGTCATTGAGCAGACTTTTGGGGAAAAGATCTTTAAGAGGCGACAACGGTTCACATGGTACTTTCAGAAACTTATGCTACTTATGTGAGCTGATTACCTATTTAGGCGGCGCGAAATTTTACGATCTTAGGCTGCAGTTATAGCTATCAGTAAAATGCGTCCGTAAAAAAATTGTTTCACTTTTTTGGAGCACTTAAACTTAATTGTTGAACTCAGTCTTGGTCTTAAAATGCTGCTTTTGAATTATAAAACTAATTCGTAAAAAAAAAATGCAATTGATCTTTAAATTTTCTTAAAAAAGAATTTCTTTATTTTTCCGTACGAAAAACTTCTTCTGTTCAACTTCTCAACCAGTTTCACGAAGTATTCCACTGAAGTCCTATAATGTGCTATGGTTAAATGTTTCAATTTTGTTCTGTTTCGTGTTTTTACGGATGCATTTTACTGATAGCTATAACTGCAGCCTTAGCTAACACACTTCAATTTGAAACTTTTTTCTACTTTTGGGCGCCATTTTAGGCAAGGTCTTTGCTCTAGGTATCTTAGCCATCTCAAAGGTGTAATGCGCAGTTTATGGACTATAGCTCCTCCAAAACTCGTCAATTTGAAACCGATATCAATATTAATACTAGCTATGTCCGCAATTTCATTCGCACCATCGTGAAATATAAGTTCGAGAAAAGGTAACGAAAAAAAAAAAAAATAAAAAAAAACTCTGGAAAGATTTATGCGTTTCTTTTGGCCAAGAATTGCATAAGCTGCTTAGTTAGTTTATTTACCTTAAATAATCATAGCATATGTAGGTAACTAAACCTTTTATAATATCAGGCAAGAACAACCCTTAAGTTTTTTTTTTTTTGTGTTGAATAAGTATATTTGAGAATAGGCAGGAAAAATATATTTTGGTTAAAAACTGTTACAAAGGGCGTGGCTATGAACGACATAGCCTAAAACCATGTTACGGTCTAAGGAAACATTTCAAAAAAGTTTCATGGAAATCTACCCTGTAGTTTTCGCGCTTTGATGTAACAGAAACAAAATTCTGCATTTTTATATATAAAAAAAAATATAAATAAATAAATAGAAAAAAATGTATACATTTTTATATAAAAAAATAAATAGGTATATAAATAGGCCTAGCTTCTCACAACCATTCGTTTGTGTGAATTTTTATTTTTGGGACGAATGGAAGGGACCTACAATTTTATGCCGAGTCCGAACAGCTGAATTGAGAAGCTTTTTCATGACAGTTATACTCTCGAATGTTTGTCAGACGTTCGCGAGAGATGGCGTAGTGGAAAACCTTTAATTTGTATTTTCCTGGGATCGAATCTGGGACCACTCGCGCACAGTAAATAGTCCAGCACCAGCACACTAACCACTGCGCCCACACATTTTTATTTAATATATATATATTAAAATATCTTAATTCTCTCGTGAAACAGCCATTGAGACGCGTATCTTTATAAGCTTTTGAAAGAGAGAAGAGAGACTTCAAAATAGAAGAGCAGGACTGCGATAGTGGAATTATTAACGTATTATACCCAGGGTTGCCGTTTTGAAATCCGCCTTCCAGTCAGATTTGACTGGAAAAAAATCAGTCAAAAACCTAAAATCCAGTCAAAAAATCAGTCAAAGAAATTCAAACAAAAATCCAGCTAAAAATCCAGTCATGAAAATAAAAATACAAGTAAAAGTGTTATCAATGGTCTGGCCGTTGCTTTTGATACCCTCCACTGCATACATATACAAGTCATGCAAAAATGTAGCCATGTGAGGCATGGGCTGGGCATTGGTCTAATGTTGGTTTGGTGTGAGGTGAGGGGTCCCAGAACCAGAACTACTTCACCGATACAGCCTATATTTTGCAATATCAACCTGAACGGTAGAAAGAAGTTCTCTGCCAGAATTTCATTCGCCTAGGTCGATTCCTTTCCTTTTGACGCTATATTGTGTTTTCATCAGAAAGACATACAGGCCGACGGACATGGCTAAATCGATTCAGATTCAGAACTTGATCCTGGTCAAATCCGGTGACTCTTACTTAAAGTTACAAACGTAATGATAAAGGAAATATTCCTTCATGTGGAGGGTATACAAAATGTATTAACTTATAAATGAACTTTATATAGTAATCTCTCTGAGCGCTTCAATTGTCTCCTCATCATTTGCATCAACATACATAATGTCGAATATTTTATTGCTGCTTCTGTAAGTAATATTAGTACCAACCAATTATTTTGTTACTTCGGCTGGTATAGGAAAGTTGAACCTCACACAACTGCTAAATTTTCAGTTTCAAATATTTGTTTGTAAGTTGGCAAAGGCAAGTACTTGTGCAAATGCAAACGCATAAATTGGTTCATTATATGAGTGGGATATGCTTCCAAGCTCAGAGCAACAAAAAAAGTGAAATTTAAGCAATATTTGTTCGTTTTTTCTTTTTTTTTTATTTCCACTTTGAATTTAAAAATTTATATTGATAGAAAAGTGATATTACACGAAACATTTAAAAACAGTCAAACAAAATTCGAATCCAGCTAAAAAACCAGCCGGCTGGATTTTAAAAAATCTTCCAGCTAAATGCATATCAATCCAGTCAGATCTGACTGGAAAGCAGTCAAAATGGCAACGCTGATTATACCGAGCCGCGTTAGTTGTTCGGGAAAGAAAAGGATCTTACTGCAAAGTGGCTAAAGAAAAAGGGAATTTCAAGAGTTATTCTTCGTTTGATTTGTGATAAACATTTTGAAATGTCATGTTCAAATGTGATAGGGATTGCAGAGCTGAGCTATACAAAATGTAGTCCCTTTACTGCCTAAAATGTGTATCTTTATATTTTGACGTTCAATGCTTGTTCCATGTTGTGTGACATTGGATGTCCATCCTTGTAACAATAAATACTGGGTTTTGTCCTAGTTCACCGCTAAGCCGATTTTTGAAGCTTTCCCTTCTGTGCATCGCAAACGCACCAGACACACCTCGTATAGATGAGTTTAGCATCCTTCAAGAACTATATCAAAGAGATCTTTTGACAGCCTGTTCCCTTGTGCTAAACACTTTTCTGTAGGCATCCAGATGGATACGTATTGGAGGAATGCCAAAACTGTCCAAGGATCTGTATATAGTTGTCCTTGTAGATGCGATGTCACAGGGGCCATTAAAAGATGTTGACCATCGATTTGTACGTGTTGCATTTTTTCCAGGATCTGTTAAATCGACCAGCTGCCTAGACTGTCAAAGTGTCAAGATCAGCAGATGTCTAATCCATCATGAAGTAAGAAATCATGACACCTTTGGTTTCCATATAGGCCACTCCTTTCTCCAATAGAGGATCTTTGGTAGACGCAAACGTACTTTCTCCAGCAATGAATGAATGATCATTCACAAATCGCACTGCCTTTCATAAGACGTTGATATACGCCGCCTATTTAACATTATCCAAGATACATTCATCAACCCAGAGTGCATTTTATTGTGAACTTTGCTGTCACGAATTTTTGGGCAGTCAATATAGATTCCTGAACCTGTGTAGGTCACTGTTTAAATGAGTACTATCCCTACCATACTTATAGCTAAAATAAGACGGCCGCTGATCATGCGCATTGCGCACAAACCAGTCCCCAATTCACATCGCGGTCAACAATATGTCATTAAGTCCAAAATAAACAAATCACCTCTCAGTCATTCCCTTAATCATGAGCAACTTCTTAAGCGTCAGGCAGTCTTTAAAAACTGATTGCAAAGAGGATCATTGTCCTCCTTCTTGAATTCACAAAACGACCCAAAAAAAGGAAAAAATAAAAAATCGAATGATGAAGCGATCGTAAATGAGGAAGCTCACTTGTAGTCTCTCTTAAATGAGCAATTCATCCGGAAGGCACTGCAACAGCGCAACATCAAGAATATACCAACAAAACAAGGCTCGCTCAAAGAGGATTTACCAAGGAGGCAAACAGATCGAGAAAAGGTAACGAAAACAAAAATAAAAAAAAATCTGAAAAGATTTATGCGTTTCTTTTGGCCAAGAATTGCATAAGCTGCGTGTGTTGACAGAACGTTAAGGCCGCGTGTGCTCGTAAGTAGGTTGAAATCTTATTCAATGCACCGTCGTCATCGATCGTGTTGTTGTTGCCGTTGTTGCTCTTGTCCTGTGTGCTGGTACCCTGGGTGCTGGCAGAGTAATGTATATAAGTGGTTGCTTCTGGTTTTTGTGGTATAACAAAAGTGCCACTGAAGTGGGTAGATATTAATTATGAACGCGATTGTATAAATATTTAGACTAACGTATTGTGCGCGAATTTTTCATGGAATTGTCAAGGATTTTCAGCGACTTGTGCAGGAGGAGATCAAGTGTTGAAATGCAGTTGAATTTAGTATATGCAGAGAAGACTGCACATCTGCTCAGACTTAATAAGCGTGAAAGGGTTCATTATCATTTGTGTCTCGCATTTTTCCCGAAATTAGAACAGATTCATCATGCCCCCTAATCATCAAGATAATGAGTGCCTCCTACCGCATTTAACACGTCCCTCAAGGGTAGGTACATATTAGTGTAGATTATCTCATCGTGCCATATGCCACTTTATAGCACGGCCGCCGCACGAGTCAAAAATTAAACACAAAAAAACCCATCGAAGCATATAATCATGTCATAAATCGGCCGCCACGGACTTCATTTTAATTTTCACCTTTTTTACACCTTTAGATACTGTGGCGCACAATGGCTCTCGCGCACCAGTTTCGGTTTTTTTTTATATGGTCATTATGGTCTAGCATCTGGTTTGGGGCCCGAGGGTCGGCCGGCGTCACTTTAATGAGAATCCAGTTGGTGCGAGTTGCATTTATTCACTCGAAATCACTATCCTTCGGACCCTCTGACATTCTGACTCTTGACTCATCAACATCATCATCTGGTTGGACGTGGTCATCGCAGGACTACCTACCTACCATGCTAATGGTGTTTGCTATCGAAAATCGAATTTAGACACGCGAACAGCAACCCTCTTGCGAGGACCCTTCAGAGCATAAAACACAGAAAAAACTGACATGATGACATCCATAAAATGTTATGTTTTTTTTTTTTTTTTTTGCTATGTGAGTTCCTTCAGGACCTTCGTGATGACCATCCGTTTTTAACGTGGAATTTTGATGTGAGCGTTGTTGTTTTTTGTCGGATCGATACGGTGATGGTTGAGAAAAGGGATCACAACGTAACATGATGGTTGTGGGTGATAATATGTTTCGGAGTAATGGATGGAAGAAGTCAGTGGAAGGACTAAACGAAATTTACATGGAGTGTTATTTTGTAACATGTTTTGATGGGCCATAGTCGCGAGGGAGTAATTGTGGTACATAATTCAATTAGGTGAGTGCGTGTTGGGTTCAACTAAAAATGATAGATACACACGAGGTATATGGTGATTGGGAAGGGGTTAAGTCTAGGTACTCTATTCGCATGCGAAAGAGGTAAGAAGAGTAACTTTTCGAAAACTTGGACCAGGAATTTTTAGCTAATGGATTGAAAGCATTTATGTATATATATATCAAAGCTAAGCCCAGCAAAGCAACCAAATAGTGCATAGGTTCAATGTCTATCCAAAAAGGTTTGAATTTGAATGACATAAATCTGAAGGCGACTTAGCTGTCTCCATCTGTAAGAATTAACTCGAGGATAGTTAGCTGATGTTGGCATAGCCTCAGTTAAAACACGACTGACTGCCAGTTAATGCGGCCTAAGTCCTGAAAAGTGTAGCGTGTCGATCAAAACCTGGAAAATTACTAATGCGAGAAACAGATTGGCACAGCAACAGCAACAGCAACTTTGACAGCCACAGCGCACTTTTTAGAACCCCTGCTTTTTAATGGCTGAAGTTACATTACCACAGCAACATCGACTTCGACATCGACGTTAGAGCTAAGTCCTAAATTCAATGTTGCTGTGCAACGGCTACCAACACCACGGTGGCTTTTTCAGTTCTCTCAACTTTCGAATGCTGACATACTGACGGTGCAGCATCATTACCAGATATAGACAGAAAAGTTTCAGCAGTCTACAAATTATTCTTTTCTTATTTTATTCTTAGAAATCAATTCTTTTTTGTGATCTGCAGGCGTCAAATTATTTACTGTCGGTGGGACGTGATTTTGAATTCTAGTTTTGCAATGTGGAAACGAGTTATCTACTAATTCAATCGTCATGAGTTGTGTTAAAATTAATGTTTGACAAGCTATTAAAAGAAAAGTACATACGAATTTTGATTTGATGTTTGATTAGGCAGTAAACATCTGAAAAACACAGTCGAAAATTACATCAGATATGTTTTTCGAATTTTATACTTTAGCTACCGCCAAGTATCTATATTGGTACACACCTGCTGGTACTAAGTACGTGATATGCTCTAACATTTTACAGCTCGTCTTGTACCTAATATCATTTTTTCGCGTTTACCATTTATTTTTGAAGATATAAAAGGTAATCTGGTAATGCTGCGTTACAATCAACTCACAACAAATTTTGTTTTCCTCCCTTGACAAAGTTGCTGTCGATGTTTCCAATGTGTTTCATGCGACTTCTGCTGTTGAAGTTGCTGCTGCTGTCAAAGTTGCTGTTGCTGGTGCTGTGGTAATCTGTTTCTCGCATAAGAAATATGCAGAACCTGGAAAGTAACTAAGAAGAAAAAGAATTGATACTCACGGAGCTATACAAAGTCATTCCAGCTTTTGGCTTTGGACAAGACGACGTGGTCTCATTTGGAACTCAAGCCAACACGCAAGGTATTTATCTTACGAATGTCTATACACAATACCTTGCATAGGCCGACGATATTGACAAAATTGGCACCATCCAGTGAGCTGTATCTGGTGGGTTTGCCATATATAAAAAAGAAGCCAATAAAATTATTTGAGCGGTTATCAGAGACAAACCCAAAATTATATTATGTCCTTTTCGAAAAAAAAATTCTTCGTTAATGATTCCGGAAAGATGATTCAACGAGCTATAAAACTAGCTGCAAAGCAAATGGAAATCAATGTTCCGATACACAGAGTCTTCGACTTAAATGCAGAGGGTCAACACGGTAAAGGAAGACCTTACCTATATATATGATGGCACGCACAAGTTAAAAATATGCTGCCATAATTAACGAGTGTTGAGTGTGAAATATCTAGGGATGATATTTACACCGAGACTGGCGACTGCAGAAGAACTAAAAGATACGCCAAAGTAATAAATAGTTTAGAATCAGTATGGAGCACCTTTATTGCAAATAAACAGAATATGAATATGCGTTATTTAATGCGGCTATCTATAAGGTAAATTTTTTCCTAGCAGCTCAGGTATGACCGTATGGGGGTTCTCAAATTTCGAGGAAATTGACAAACTACAGCGATTATAGCGGGTAAAATTTACGCAATACTGCTGGAAACTGGATTAATTGAGTCTCAACATCATACACTCAAATTACATATGGAATACATTTTTAAAACCCTTTTTAAATGGAACAAATAGACTCCCCTGTTTATTATCCAAAAAGATTATTGAACAAAAAATATATTGGTTTAGGCATTGGACGGAAGAACTAAGCGCTTTAGATGCCGAAAACTGGACCTAGGGAAAGGATACTGAAAATTTTGGAGATAGTGAGCCACAAGGACTTCGAAAGAAATTCTAAAAGAACAGCAGAAAGCTCGAAGGGTCTGTACACAGTGTTGCACCTAAGAGAAAAAAAGCTCCATTAAACTTAAAACTAGCTAGACGTGAAATTCGCTAGAAATTTTAGTTTTTGTATCGCAAAAATCCGCTAGAAGTCGCTAAATTATGAAGCTAAAAAAGTTATTAAAAAATGTCCATAATCATATTTAAAAGTAAATTATTATTGAATAAAATAAATGAAAAAACAAAACAATTAACAAATTTTTATGCCACTTTTTTGTATTAGTTAACTGCACATTTAATTAATATAAAAAAGTGATTTTGGAAAAATTTGACACGCGACAGAATTAATAACACCAAATCTCAAAATGAGAGATTTGTACCATGGGGTTTTCTGTCACGGGCTTTTGGAGTAAGCAATTTCAGAACAATTATGGAACAGGGGTTTTGGAAGGGGAATTTTGGAAAAGGATTTTGTATTTCATCACCAACCCTTTTTTGACAGGGTTTGTAGTATCAGAGTTTGGTAGTGAAAAATCGCTAGAATTCACTAGATTTTATTTTAGCGACAGAATTTTATTAAAAATCGCCGAGAGTCTTAAAAATCCACTAGATCGCTGTACAGTCTCTTAGACTACCATAAAGTGCATTCAGTTTTTATGGATACAAATACAAAAGAGAAGATAGTGTTGGTTTTTAAAGTAAGAACGGGGCTCATTGGACTCAATGGCTGCGATTATCGCCTACCTGAAAGGCAAGCTTGCTCACTCTGTAATTTAAGGGAAAAGACAAATGTTGTGCACTTCTTAGGAAGATGTCCAATTCTTGCAGAATTTCGTCGAAGATTTTATAATGAATCATATTTTGGAGAAGCGGATATGGTTGACGTATTAAATGGCGAAAATGATCCAGATTGGAAGAAGCTTTACAGCTTTACAAAAACGCGTTCTGGTATAGCCATGAGATGTTAGAGGAATTTTACCTATAAGTCTTATTTAATTGGACAAATTCTTAATTAACATAATTTAAAAATTTAATTAAACTTATACACTTGTCACTGAAAACCTTATGCGAATTCGTCTAAAACGTTGGTATTTGATGAAGTTCGCATCCAAAACGGCTGTAGGAATTTGGCATCAATGCTGCCAG
Source organism: Cheilosia soror (assembly GCA_949372485.1). Taxonomy (NCBI): domain Eukaryota; kingdom Metazoa; phylum Arthropoda; class Insecta; order Diptera; family Syrphidae; genus Cheilosia; species Cheilosia soror. The sequence goes on from OX443561.1 coordinate 40,840,996, forward strand.
ATTTATTTATTTATATTTTTTTATTTTTTTATTTTATTTTTTTTTTTTTTTTCAAAAAACAGTAAATTCCCAACAAAAAAACCAAAAAGTTTTCAAGTCAAGAATAAATTCAAGAAATGAATAAAGTTAGTGGAGTAAGCGTTAAATATTATAAAAACATTTTATAATATGATGAGCCAACCCACCTGTTCTGTATTCCTGAACGCGAACTAAGGAACATCAGCGCACCTACAGGAGAATTCGATTGACAGCTCTATTTCCGCCTAAATGTCAATCGGGACTCATGTGTTTTTTTTATCCTTCTTCTTTCTCTGGCAGGCAACCGAGTAACACTAATTTTAGAATTTAAGATTGAATTGAATAATAAATCACTGAATTAAATTGAGTTCTGTTCTTAATTGGAAACTTACAGGTACAGCACATACGCAACAGTGGCGACGAGGAGGAGAATTTACCTACAGCATTAAGAAATTAAAATAAATAAATTCTATGGACGCAAGTCAATTACAAGCTCTTTTACAAGCGGTCACAAGTGCGATTCAGGGCAACACTGCTGGTCAATCGCAGAATGAGGTAATCCAATTAGAAAGTTTCAATGAGGACAACGAAAGCTGGGACATTTTCGTCAAGAGGCTTGAAAACTTTTTTAGCCTAAAGAAAATTACGGGGAACAGCAACGAGGAAAAGGCCAGCAAAAGGGATTGGTTAATTCACGCAATTGGGCCAAAGACTTTGCAACTTCTTTGCAATCTAACAAGTCCGGAAGACCCTAAAACCAAGCCTTATGATGAACTGGTTAAATTGGTGAAAGATCATTTGCACCCATCCCCGAGCGTAATTGCAGAGCAGAACCGATTTACAAAACGTATTCAGCATGAAGGAGAAAGCATTTCAAATTTCGTCGCAGATCTCAAGAAAATGTGCAAAAATTGTGAATTTAAATGTGCGGCCTGCGCAGCATCGACTGCCGATGCACACTTGAGGCAGCAATTCATAAGTGGCCTTCGAAATGCCCACTGGTTGGAGAAATTAATTCAACTGAAAGAGCCAAACAACACATTTACAGATTGCGTCAAGAGTACTCTTGCAATGGAATCAGCTCAAAAAGATTCCAAAGAAATACAAAACTTGCAAACTACTTTTTCAGCCAACCATCAAAATCAGTTTTCAAGGTCATACTCACAAAAATCTACACGAAACTCTCAACCGCCTCGTAGAACATCTCCAAAACAACGAGTAGCTCATATGCCTGATAATAAAACCAGTTTCTGTTTTCGCTGCGGTGATAAAGATCACCTAGCAAATGCATGCAAGCACATTAGGACAGTATGCTCAAAGTGTCGAAAGGGTGGACATCTGGCCCGAGTATGTATGGGAAGTTTGCGGCCACAGACAGTGTCAACAAATAAACAAAATAATAGAAAACCAAGCAATCAAAACCAGTTGCAGCCTATTACATCAACTGCGGAAGAAAACGGAGATATGTACTATATCAATAATATTAGCGAGTGTGTTCTGCCAGAGGAGAGGAGAAAACCTAAGAAACTCATGCTGGAGTTGGTGTTGGATGGGGTTACAAAACAGCTAGAACTGGACACTGGCGCAGCTGTGTCATCCATCTCACACCAAGAATTTGTTCGTTCATGGCCAGAAAAACAGTGGTTCAAATCAAATATTTCATTTCAGACTTACACAGGTGAGGTAATTCATCCCGTAGGGTACAGTACAATGAATGTTAAATACGGTGGTAAGGAAGCGAGCGCAAATATTTACATTATGCCCGGAAAAGTAGATGCAATTTTCGGCAGAGAATGGTTTGAAGTGTTTGAGGTTAAATTACCTAAATTAAACCAATTGCAGGGAGATAAATTACGGATCCAAAAGGAGAAAATATTACATGATCTTAAAACCCAGTTCAGCGACGTGTTCCAGAAGGGCGTGGGAAAAATAAAAAACTACGAGGCGAGGTTGTTTGTTGAGAAAAATACCAAACCAATATACGTTCCCGCTCGGAAAGTGCCTTATGCATTAGTAGGGAAAATGCAGAACGAACTTGAGCGGCTGGAAAAGGCAGGGATAATCACAAAAATGCAATACAGTGAGTGGGGTACGCCTGTGGTGCCGATTGTAAAGAAGGACGGATCGATACGATTATGTGCTGACTACAAAATAACTTTAAATAAAGTGCTTAAGAACGATCACTACCCAATTCCGGATTGTGAAGACATCTTTGCCACGACTATGCTGGGAGGAAAGTTATTTTCGACGCTGGACGTGAGTGAAGCATATTTACATATGCCAATGGATGAGGTAAGCGCGAAAATGCAGGCCATTTCAACAATAATGGGGGACTACCAGGTTAATCGACTTATGTTCGGTACAAAAGTGGCACCAACTATTTGGCAGAGGTACATCTCAAACACACTGAGAGACATTCCGGGAGTATGCGTATTTTTCGATGACATAAAAATTCAAGGGATAACGTTCGAAGAGCATCTGCTTCGGCTCGAGGAAGTGCTCCGCCGACTCAACAGTGTTGGACTTCGTGTTAACTTAAGCAAATGTAAGTTTTTCGAGACGTCAATTACTTATTTGGGTCACGTTATTTCGGAAAGAGGACTAGAGAAGACGCAGGACAAAATTAAGGCGATTGTCGATGCACCCACGCCCCGAAATGTAACTGAAGTTAGGGGCTGGTTAGGGCTGGTGAACTACTACGGGAGATTTTTCAAAAATCTGTCGGCAAAATTGCACCCGCTCTACAAACTGCTGCAGAAGAATGTAGTCTTCGACTGGAATGAGGGATGTGAAGGGGCGTTCAACATTATCAAAAAGGAAATAACATCGGATTTAGTTCTTTGCCCCTATGATCCAAAACTACCACTGTCACTGGCTACCGATGCGAGTCCTTATGGACTGGGAGCTGTTTTATCCCACATGTTTCCGGATGGGCGAGAACGTCCAATCGCTTATGCTTCGCGGTCTTTATCAACGTCTGAAAGGAACTACAGCCAAATTGATAAAGAAGCAACTGCTATCTTCTGGGCGCTGAAACGGTTCTTCAGGCACTGCTATGGTCGTAAGTTCACTTTAATCACTGACCATAAACCTTTGGTTGCTATTTTCAGACCCGATAAAAATTTGCCCAGCATGGTTGCAACTCGTATGCTGCATTATGCTCAGTTCCTGCAGGGTTTCAATTACGATATTGTCTATCGAGCAACCGATGATCATGGAAATGCAGATGCGCTGTCCCGCGCGCCCTTACGTTCGACGGAGTTGAAGGAGGATGACGTAACATACTACCAACTGCAGCAAATCAACACGGTTCCAGTAACGGGCAAACAAATATCTATCGAAACCAGCAAGGATCCGATTCTAAGGAAGGTATACAACTGTTTAGCGTTGGGAAAAAAACTAATGGAGCCTGGATACGAAGGTAAAGATGTGCAATTCTCTTTGTCAAATGGAACCATTCTTAGGCATAGTCGTGTGGTGATTCCCGAGAGCTTGCGTAAGGTGGTGCTAGCCGAATTGCATGCCGCGCACATAGGCATTGTTAAAATGAAGGCGTTGGCGAGAAGCTACGTTTGGTGGCCAAACATTGACGCGGACATTGAAGGCTTGTCCCGCGAATGCTATGCATGCAGAAGTGTTGCGAAGCAATCTGCGAAGAAAGTACATCATCCATGGGAATATCCATCTGCCCCATGGCAAAGAGTTCATATCGACTTTGCAGGTCCGTTTCTTAATAATTATTTTCTTATAGTTGTCGATGCTCATTCAAAATGGCCGGAGATAATACCGATGAATTCTATGACGGCAGTGAAGACAATTGAGGTTTTACGCGACATTTTCGCTCGTTATGGGTTACCTCAGACATTAGTGAGCGACAATGGATCGACTTTTACATCGGGGGAGTTTAAGGAGTTCATCAGAGCCAACGGGATCCACCACAAGTTTACCGCCCCATACCATCCAGCGACGAACGGGCAAGCAGAACGGTTTGTTCAGAACATGAAAGGGGGACTCCGCAAAATGATGAACGACCCTGGCAGCATAGGACACAAGCTTTCAAACTATCTAATGCGATACAGGAAAACCCCAAATGCCACCACCGGTGTAGCACCCTGTGTGTTATTCCTCAAAAGGGATATTCGCATAGTCCTGGACTTAGTTAAATCAAATATCGTGGACGACATGGGGGAAAAGTTTAGTGCAGCGTATCCAACCGGAGTACTGTACCATCCGGGCGATACGGTTCAAGTGAGGAACTATACCAATAAGGATAAGAAATGGGAGTTCGGCAAAATAAATCGGAGGGATGGACGATTACACTACTACGTTGATGTAAATGGGCAACTCTGGCGGAGGCACGCGGACCAAATTTTAAGGTGCAGCGTAGACCTTGACAACGTAATCATCAAGGACCCTGTTCCGGATGGACTTCCACAATTGCCGACGGCAAAACCGACAAATACCCAGCCAAGCTCAACAACGTCGTTGCCACCGGAGGAGTCCCAAGTCTTGGAACCAATGGAAGGCGCTGTACAAGAAGAGCCGGTTAGCAAACAAGAAGGCAGCACAGAGACAGACAATGATATACCCGCAGCAATCGTACGGAAGAGCACTCGCGTCAGGAAACCAGTGGAGCGCTTAACGTACACTTAGATTTAGTGGGGAGGATTGTTCTGTATTCCTGAACGCGAACTAAGGAACATCAGCGCACCTACAGGAGAATTCGATTGACAGCTCTATTTCCGCCTAAATGTCAATCGGGACTCATGTGTTTTTTTTATCCTTCTTCTTTCTCTGGCAGGCAACCGAGTAACACTAATTTTAGAATTTAAGATTGAATTGAATAATAAATCACTGAATTAAATTGAGTTCTGTTCTTAATTGGAAACTTACAGGTACAGCACATACGCAACATCGGGGCGAAACGCATTTGGAGTTGAGGCCACTTAAATGTTTTTACCAACAAGAAAACTGTATTTTCAACCAAAAATGTAAACCTTCAAAAACGAAAAGATTTGTGTGAAATTAAGGTTTAATACTAACAAAACCTCGCACACGGATATTTTTGGGAGAAGCTAGCTACAGGGGCTTTTCATGTGGACATCACATAGATCAGTTTACTTCTACACTGACGAATCAAAAATTGACGAAGGGGTACTTTCTCTGATAGTTTCAATTTCTATTTCTTCATTCGTCTTGAACGTCAGAAATATATCCGAGAGTATTATTCTTCTGAGAAAGCTTGAGGAGATAAGGTATTATACGTATAGGCCTAATATGCCCATACGGACCTGTTCCGTCAACTATTTTAAGCAACTCAACAGCACCAGAACTATAGGCCAACTCAACCATGTACAGCTCATCCACATTGTGTTAAACAGGCTTCTCAAGAAAAATCTAGCCCGGTCAATGGTCATGGTTGTTGATATCCGAAAATAATATACCAAACATTTTAAAACTTTTGTAAGGCAAGTCGCACTGCTACGGAAATGATGGTGAATGAAATGTCTCTCGACTTTTTGAGAGGAATAACTCCAAAATATGTTACTCCTGTACGATATCTAATTTTGAGTAGGTAAGCTTATTCGATATCATGAACGAAATATATCTATACGAGTCTTGTCAGCGTAACCCTTGTCGTGATATGATCGGTGCTATCCATAATTGCACTGCCACCGGCATATGCTCCCAATTGTATATGTCAAACCGTTTATAAAAGTTCACTTCAATTCTGTAAATCACAAGTAGGTGCCTATAGCTCTTTATCTGCCGCAATGCTGCAGTCGAATCCCACATCATGCAGACCACTTAACATGGAAATTAGTCCACTTATCGCACCAAAAACGGAGATGCAACCCACAGCACACATAATCACTTCCTCTGGCCCATGCGTACGGCATATACAACTCTAACCTCACGACTCCAAATCCAGTTCAACTATTGCAAAATCCGATGCAATTACCAACATCATCATCGCCATGGAATCGAACAAAACTCACAAGCGAAGCAATCAATTTCAAATTCACTGTTGGTGAGTCAGCGCGCAGTAGCTACCTCGATACCACACCGAAATCAATTTGCCATCATTCACCATTAGACGCTCTTTAGCGGCCCCGTCTCCAGTATCGGAACCTACATTCGATCTAATTTCGAATAGAACTCCCTACGAGCCAACGCGCAGATGTTGTACTGCATAATTATTGCAACATCCACGCAACATATTTGTTACCGTCGTCGTAGAGCCGTTGATCGCTGATGCTGTGCGCAGTGTGCCTCGCGTAAAGTTCGATGGTGGACAATTATTGAATCGCGCGTTCGAAAAAAAAAAAAAAACAGAACAAATACCCATTTCATGAGTTCATAAATATTTATGCATAAAAATAAAACCCCCAACGGTTATTACTGCAATTATTGTAATTTTTTGGATTCTATAGATACTTTTGCTTGGTCCCCTCGATGCCCTTCCATTACATCTCTGACGGTGCGGCGGCAGTGGAGAGCACTATTGTTATTATTGTTGCATAAGTTCTATTGCTGCAAAACATTTGCATCTGTATCTTTTTGCGCTGTTGTTTGTGTGGCAGCAAAGTGCTACCCACAATAGAGTAAAGATTGATACTGAGTATCTCTTACGAATCAATGCGCGCAACGTGCGCCTCCACTTCAAGCGAGAGCGCTCGCGCGCGCGCGCGAACTGCCTAATCTAACCAGCTTCTACTGTAGACACAGACTATACGAAACGAATGAACAAAAAAATTAGATGTAGGAGATGAATCACTCTAAATGGGTCTTCAATTCAAGGAGGGGAAAAAAAGATCAAGTTGCCATTGTCCACAAGTAGCTGCCGCAACCACAAAACAGATGGAGGAGGTCCAAAAGTCATCACAGATACTGTATCTATGACAGTATTATGCTCTTGTTTTATGGAAATTCTCATTGCTCAAGCTATGGCTAACTGCGCGCGACGACTTTGCCTGTGCGAGGAGCCATTTGGCATTCTTGCGAAATGAATTTCTTATTAGTATCGGTATTTTTCCTTTTTTTCTTTTTGTATCTCTTACTCTGTAATGCCCCTCGATCGATTTGAATTTTATTGATATCGATTCCAAAGGATTCAATAAATCCCCAGACATTGTCGAAGAGAAACTTACCAATGGAGATGATGTCTTAGATACGAGCGACAGTACTATTGCTATCGTGTAATTTGTATTGCGTCTGCGCCGATCATACATATTCAACGCGACTATAATGCGCGAGAACCGATTGATTGATTTTTATGATTTGATGCATTTTAATTTGTAACTGACATGTAGACCTCGCAAATCAAGTGACACTTAGCTGCAAGACTGGCGGCGGCGGCGCGCGTGTTTTATCAGCGCATATGATCATCGATGGTATGCGCGAGTGCGAATGCAGTCTAAGCGTTTAATTTTAATCATACACATATAGTCAAGTAAAAAATAAAAATCCAACTAGTTCGAAACAAATTGCTGAATGCAGAGTGGAATTTTTTAATATCTTGGCAATTTGTTGAAGAAATCAAATGAATGGATGGTTTCGGCTTACCTGCAACGAGAAAGAGAGAAAAAACTGAATTTAGTAAAAAGAATTTTAATGGAAATCAAAAATTAAATGCGAATCTGATTGTGATATATAATTGAGGCGAATGGAAATTGTTTGCATTTTTTTACGATTGATGGACATTCGTCAAATCGGCCTAGACACGTTTTAAGATAGCCCGTAATCGGTTTCAGCATTCAAATGAAATAAATCTTGAGAGCTATTACAAACGGCGTGTGCGCCCGGCATGTTTTTAATTCAAACCTGATAGTGGTGGTCCACATCTGATGGAAAGTAGGGTAGAAATTGATGAATGGAAAGTTTTAAGAAGAAAGGGCTCTACTGAATTTAGGTAGGTAAAACAATGCAGGCTCGATAAGACACCCAGTCTATCTAATGCAATATTGGCCCTTATTGTGATTGTCGATCAGCGATCGTCACGACAATTGTCGATTGCGTTAATTGATTTTAGTTATTCGTAAGCAAACATTTTTTTCACTTGCAAGAGAAAGCATCGATCAGACATTTGAAATCGACTACAAGCGACTGTCAAATCGAAAAATATCAATCGTAATCGACAATCGGAGTTCTCAATCGATCGACAGTTGTCGATCAACGATTAACAATCGACACTCACAATAGGGGCCATTGCTTTAAATGATTTCGAACGGCCTTACTTGCGGAACTTATTACCATTTAAGCTTCAGTAGATTTCTGCATGATGCAGCCGATCAACTTTTCGATGGATAAAATTCTATAGTGCAGCGGCTGACACCTCTCGCCTGAATGCCAAAAGATCAGCAATTTCTGTGACATAGACATTCGAAGAAATCACATAAGTAGTTTCTTAGGCAAATTTGAAGATTGGTGCGAATTTTTAAATTTGTTTTAGGTAAAGTTTAATCAGGCAAGATACTGAATTAAAGGATATACAAAAACTACAATATTTGTCTGTGGATAAATCAAGCCCCTTAAAATTGAAGAGTTTTACCTCAGTATTACATTGCAAAAAATCCGCTAAGTCGATTGGCCCTATTTCATACAAATATTGACAGGTGACAGTTCTACAAATTTGTCGCACTTGTCTGAAAATATTCATTTCATAAAATATTTTAGCATTTTAATAATTACCTATACTTGTCACATCACTGTCAACACTTGACGGAAACTCAAACGCCTGTAGGAATTGTCAATTACATACTCACAAAATAGTAAATTGTTTTGTTGTCTGTCCTATAAAAAAATGCCAGTGTCAGAAAATTCATGACAATATTCTCGTAAAATTCATGACAATTCATTGTCATTATGATTTCTTTTTTGAGTCCAGAACCTAACAATAATTGTAGATTATTTTAAGACTAGGTATTCTAAAAAATTGTCTAATTATATTTTATGAAACAGAAATTTGTCAATTTTCCAGTTTCCAGTCTACAAATTTTCAGCTGTCACCTGTCGTAATTGACCAGGAACTGCGGTCTAACAGTCAATCCCCAGAAAACTGATCTGGTACTTTTCACAAATAAAAGGAAAATACCACAGTTTGCTACACCCTCTGTTGGCGGCACACCCCTCAGAATCTCTGATAGCGCAAAGTACCTGGGACTTATACTAGACAAAAAACTAAACTGAAAATTGAACACCAATGAAAGAATAAAAAAAGCCACAATAGCATTTTATTCCTGCAGCAGAATCTTTGGGAAAACCTGGGGACCATCTCCCAAAATTAAGCTCTGGATGTACAAGTCTTTAGTTTGTACTCAGGAGCTGGTATTAAGCTTGTTAGCTTTCTTTAGTTTCCTTCTCAGCTTACTCTGGTCGATAAAGGGTACCTATTGGCTGGATTTTATCTTCAGATACCTCAGATGTGGAGGATGAACATCAGACAGAAATTACATTTTAACATACAAACTCTAATGTTCTGAGGCTTCAACAAATATTTTTTCCTACAATTTAACATGAAGTCTGTATTCATATTCTTAGTGCCGATTAGTAACATTCTTAAACAGCTGATAACGAGTAGCGCAGCTATACCGTACAATAAAGCTGGGACTAAGGGCCGTTTGCTGTAATGAGCCATAGGGATTTAAGTTCCTATGTGCCAGTACCGGTGTAATACATACCCGAATTTTTGCTTTCTTCACGACTCCAACAGCTGACTTTGTGCTTTCAAATCGTATATTCCTTCGAAATCAGTATCTAAATCTAAGCAAGTGCAACGTTTACCCATTTGATTCGATGCAAAGATATCTTAAAACACAATCAGTTATTTTTCTGCTAATGCATTCGACCTCCCGGATACACACCGGCGAGTGTATCCGTAACATTTAAATAATCCTTTTCATTATTAATATCATCTGTTTATAAAAACAAATAAACCTAGGTAATTCTTTTTCTTATTGTATCTCAAGCACCCGCGCGCTATCTACAATTAATAATCTATTCATTTCATTAATTCAAGGGTACACTCGTCTTATAGTGCGCGTTGTAAAAGCTGTGTGAGCTAAATACCAGTTCGAATCGGTCGGCTGTCACTTGACAAATTAATCACAGATCATAATAATAATTACCGGCTGTCTAATTAAATTATTTGCATTTCAATTCACCGATCATACACATGCATTCACACAACCACCGAGAGCAATTCATCGCAACAGCAACGCGATAGATACTCGTTCGTACATCTGTGCGCGCAGCAACGCGACTCAGTAATTATTTAGCTATATTTTTGAAGCAATACGCCCCAACTAACCGCTTCGGTCACAATACCAATTTATAATCCCACCGCGAAGAAAACCAAGAGGAAAAAAAATGAACTATCTTCGACTCTCAGAGCTCTGGTGAGCTTAGCATCACGGCGCACACAGGAAAATCCTAATTGCGTTAAAAATTGCCCGACAGGCATTAACGGACAAAATATTGCCAATCGTCTGTTATGCAAATCGCATCGCGATGCAGTCTAGTGAGGTTGATTTTTCTCCGTGTGGATAGTGAATTTTGCACTAAATACGGCATTTAGGTTCGTGGCCATTGTTATTTGGGACTCGGAGACGGGGTACCCCCAAAAGAGGTAATTTAAAGGGAAATCTATATGGGCGATATCCAATTTGTATCTGTCGCAGTCGAGATACGTGTTTTTCGCTGAACAGATACGAGTATCTCTTTAGCACCCAATTGTGTCGGTGATTTTCTATCATTTGGCCGTCATAACGTCCTACACTCTATGGGCCTTGCGGTAACCTCAGCTAATAACCGCCGAATGTATCCAAGCCTGAAGGGGATAAAAAGATAAATATCTGAATTTCCTATTATTATTCCGGTCGATTTACTCGTATTTGTAAATTATAATCGCTGTGATTTATGCGGCATAGGGAGGGGGTGATGAAGGTGCCGGTCCATACAGTGCAGTGTTTCCTTGTCATTGGGTCCTCGCTCGCAAAATCGATTTAAGTCGCAGTTTGCCAATTTGATTTGTTGATTGTTGCCGCATGCGGAGAGGGCAAGTTACTTTTAATTGATGTGAAGTTGTCGCTATGGCGTTAAGGACACAGACTTTTGAATTGTGGTGTTAGCCCCACGGGTGTATTTCTGATTAAAATTTGTTACCATACAGCTGAGTCAGACGTCAGAGTTGAGAAATAAATACATATTTACATATAGGTACGCTGCGCAAGCAGTCATTCTCGGCTATTAGTGTGGCAAAGATAAACATTTGTCATTCTCACTGCGACTTTAATAGACCGGCAGTCATCCCCTATTCACACGAAAAAGCAGATAATTACAACAACAAAAAAATGAGGGAATAAAACAAAATAAAAAACTCTCCTGACGACAATCATGATGATGATGCGATGATCTCGGGTTGACCCATCGGTGCCGTAATTCGATAACAAGCGACGCGTGCCACAGTACAATAAACAAACGTGATATGCGTGTCCTGTGCCTGTGTGGACATTTATTTATTTCCGTTTTCGTATCGTCACAAAAAGTCGTTGGCCTCTTTGGCTTTGACATGTGCCCTCATTTAACACCAAACACGTTGTCAGAATTGAATTTTAATATGTTGAGATACATTTGTTGCCCTCTGACATACAACTCATTCATCAAATCTTCTTTTTTTTAATGAGTTTTTTTTTTGACCCATCGAGGTGCCATATGAGTGTTTAAATGGGTCTTTCCCCTTGGGTGATGTTTAGGGTAAAATTATTTTGCGTGTAAGTACCTACTCATACGTGCGAGGGTGGAAATGATATATAATTTCGTAATTTTTCGTTAATTAATTGAGACCTCAAATGGGTGACGCGTAAACCTCTATATACGAGGTGAGGATATGAATTTTCGGAGAACGGTGGTCACAAAGATATTATAATCACATGTATTGTATCTTTATAAGACGTGTTGGGTCAGCGTAGCTTTACAATTATGCAACGGAACTAAATACTAAAGTGACGAAAAATTTTTGTAAACAAAAGAGTTGATCTGCGAACTGAACTCTTTGGTGGAAATTTGTTAGTAGATAAGTCGCTTAAATCTTGAAAAGGTATTCCGCTCACAGACGACATCGGGCTTAAGATAAACTAAGAAGCGAAATAATGGTTAAAAGTTAAAAAGTTATATCTATGAATTATATTGTTGAACAAAAGTGTCTCTCTGATATTGTCGTTGTTTTCTCAAAAATAATTAAAAGACTCAAATTCGACAATAATTTCTCAACAAGAAATTGTCAGCGTCAACTGCATCTGCACCTAACGATAATCGTTGTTACTCTTCGCTTCCCACTCAGTAAAAGTTATATCCTTCTCATGAAAATTCCAAATACTTATCTATCTACTGTTTTAATTGATCTATATCTACATATTCCAGGCTTTAAAAAAATCACCCTTTAAGGTGAGGGTTCTAAGCCCGCACAATTTACTGAATTTTTATTGTTAAAATAGCAACAATGCGCGTAACAACAACAGCAACAATTGGGCTAATGCCACACGAGCTCCTTTTGCCGCGCACCCATATTTGGTCACGTGCCAGATACAACGAATCAATGGAACAGTTCATACGAACGCCCGCGACCAAAAAAGAGTCAGTATAATCGCACAAACTGTTTTAGGCCTCAGTTACAGCCATCAGTAAAATGCGTTGGTAAAAACACGAAACAGAACAAAACTGAAACATTTAACCATAGCATATCATAGGAATTCAGTTGTATACTTCGTGAAACTGGTTGAGAAGTTGAACAGAAAAAGTTTTTCGTACGGAGAAATAAAGAAATTCTTTTTTTTAGAAAATTTAAAGATCAATTGCTTATTTTTTTTGGCGAATTAGATCTATAATTCAAAAGCAACTATTTAAGACCAAGATTGAGTTCAACGATTAAGTTTAAGTGGTCCAAAAAAGTGAAACAATTTTTTTACGGATGCATTTTACTGATAGCTATAACTGCAGCCTTACACATCAACTTCCTTCGCCAGAACCGTAGAGCGTCATGATACGTACAGATATAATATGTCACAAACAATGAACACACGAACTTACAAATGGGAGCGCATCATTTAGAATTAATAATAGTAATACTATTTTATTGTATTGTGAGTGCTTTCAAATTTAAGAAAGAAATCCATGTCCGGAAAACAGCACCAAAGTATATTTTGTTAAAAAAATTGGTCTAAGTCTAGAGCATATCGCAGAAAGCAATCACTCTCTTGATAACCCCCACGAAAAATGTGTCAAAATATTTTTAACTATGAAAAAGATTGAAAGGACAAATTTGGCAAAATATGATATGGCAAACAAGTTATGACAAATTTGTCGTTTTATTATATTTAACTGACAATTATTTCACTTGTCAATATTTTATGAAACGAAAATTTATCAGACAAGTGCGACAAATTTTTAGAATTGTCTTGCCACCTGTCAATGTTTATGAAATAGTGCTCTGATCCTGAGTAGGTCAAGGTAAATTTTTGAAAATCGATTTATATTAACCCTAGAATACTGAATAAGATGGAATTTTTATTTATCACATTGAAAGCAATTTTATGATCTACTAGCGTAGCCCGTGCACACTTTGTAGTGCAAAATAGTTAAATAGAAAAAACTGTTTTTATTGTAATGCTCTATGGTTCTTACACAACATTTTTTGTTTTTTTTTTTTCAGAAATTGTATTGCCTATACAATATTATTGACTTTCATTATTTATATCAATGTTACAAATTTTAAAAACTTTGGCTTCCAATTCCAAGACTATCGAAAAGCTGTACCCTCCCGGCTTTGCCCGTGCACAGGAATTGTATTGCTTAGGTCTTCGGTAATAATGTTTTTTCGTAAAATGCGAGAAATGATAATGAATCGACGGTGGAATTTTCTTTCTGCCTAAAGCCCTAAACCTGAAACACAGCAATACGAACAAAACAAAAAAAAGAATAATGAAAATCGTCCCAGCGGTTATGGAGATAATATCGTGATCGAGTTTCACTCCATAGAAGATGTTTTTTGAGGAGGTATAAGATTTTGAATATTTTTTTGTATATGTGAAGTGCCGCTCCCCTTTGACTAAATTTGACCAATCGTTTTCGAGATATACGATTGTGAAAGTTTTTTTGTATGGGCGGTGCCACGCCCCTTTGTCCAATTTTGACCAAACTTCACAAAACCACTTCGGGGACAATAACTAAGATCTTCTGTAAGTTTGAGCTCAATCGATTTAGTGGTTATCGAGATATACGATTGTGAAAGTTTTTTTGTATGGGCGGTGCCACGCCCCTTTGCCCAATTTTGACCAAACTTCACAGGATTCATGTATGGACCAATACCAAAGATGTGCGAAAGTTTGGTTAAGAACGGTAAATGCGTTAAAGCGTGAATCGGCGACAAACATTTTAAGGCTCAATTTTTATATAATATAGATATCTCATTCTCTAGGCAATAATGTTTCATTGACTTTGTTTTTTAATTAAAAGAAAAGGAAATTACTCTTTAAAATTGGGTGGAATTTGCGTCTGACAATGCTTTATGGTGACCATGATTTTGCAAACACAATGGTGTAGCTAGTAGCATGTTAAAAATACCTACATATTCTCAATCCCAATCTTTTTCAATTATAATGTAAAAAAGAGTCATAATATAGATTTAGACAAAAACGAAGTATCAGTGTCTGTTCTACCAGTAGGTAGTAGAAAAAATTGTCCAAAATTATTTACAAATTTTTTTAATTTAATTAATAAAGCGATAAAATTAATTTAAAAATTAATTAATTAAATAATTCTTTCGAGAGTGTTATGTACCTACCTACGAATAGAGTAATTTAGCACTGGACTTTTTAACAGCAGAAAGGAAATCTTATACTGGAATTTTGCAAAACTTAAACAACACCAACCGTGTTTATTTACTATTTATAAGTTACATCTTAAATCTTATGAATATCTTAATCTTTCAAAAATGTTTTATTAATAAAAAAAATAAATATTGTCTGTTGAATTACATTAAAGACCATAAAAATGTTAATAATATTTTAGACGTAGTTGTAATATTAACCATCAACCTGAATTAATTTTAAGTTCTTTAGTAGCACATATTTATCTAAAGAAGATAAAAAAACTGTACAAATCAACAGTAATTTATTTATTTACAGATTCTATGTTCGGAATTAACAGAGTAGATTTCTTATCAAAATTTTAAAATCTATTGTAATTTTGCTGTCAAAACTGCGTACTATCAAGACTAAGAATTTAACCTTTTATTTGTAAAATTTTTTTAAAGTTCTGTATTCGATTCTATGTAAATTTGAAGGGTCAATGCTTTTTATCCAACAAAATAAGGGTGCAAGGCGATAGTTAAAAGACGTAAATCACAATATAATTACTAATGTCGCTGCAGTGAAAAATGTTCTTCCAACAAAAAGCAATTATTCAACCCCAAAGATATACCGGCAGGTATTATATTTGTCTTGACCAAATAAATTACATAGAAAGAAGCTAAAACGAACAGATACAAAATGTTACCTCTGCGTGTCGGTAATATCCAACAAAATGGACCCCCACTTGGAAGCAAATACAAAATGGCAAACAAAACACCACGGGGGTAGAAAAAATGTATACATATTCGACATGACGCCGTAATGGACATGAAATGTTTTATAACACCCATTAAATAGCAACGTTGGGTCGACTGCTTTAAGCGCTGGTCTGTCACCCCCTAAGCTCATGCTAGCTGCCAGCCAACCAGGTAATCGTTTTGTTTTTCCCCCGTCATGAAAACTTCCACCCTCTGGTGGTGAGTTACGAGTAAGAACGCTTTCGACTTTGTAAACGTTTTAACGGTGACCGACCATGTCTTGGTATATAAGCTTTGGTATCGTTGCTGGGCCGCCGCGCGCCGTAGTATGGTATAATACGAAAACCCTAACCGCAGCAATTAGCTAATGAAATTTTACTTAGCCTCGCGACGATGGTAGCCATCGAACTTTGACTTTTTATTTGGGGTTTGTGTCGGTCGTCGAGGGTGGTGGTTAAGAGTAATGTCGGAAATAAATCAATTGGACGTGGTGGTTGAGAGTTCTACCCCCATTCGCGAAAAAGGGTGATTGTCTTGTGGCCATTTTGTAGTGAAGTGGATGAGGTATTGGAAAATGGGCAGCTCCTCTTATATAAAACGATTTCAAGCAGATGAGGTATAATTGGACTCAGTATCTCTTATTGACTGACAGTGCGCTTCTATGTAAGTGTACAATACTTTGTATCAGCTACAGCCAATCCCTTGTTGGTGATTTATTGCGTCTCGCCAACATGATGCTCGCTTCTTCGACAAATCTGCACATCAATGGCGGACAGACAAATCACTGCGAACTTCCCCGTTCGCACCAACTATAGATAGTTTCTCATTAAAGTGTACACCCTCGCTCAATTAAATTCGAATTCGTGTCTACAAATCTCTGCATTTGGCAACCACCGCCAACTCTCCTGCTGGGGGTACATCTTCCGCGTGGTAAATCAGACAAAGTGTACACTAACCGATGGCTCATTAATTGAACACCTAAACGTCTCTAAGAGACGCCATTTAAACATGCATTTTAATTGCATTTAATTAATCAGCGCGTCGCAGCATGCGCAGAAAAATTACCCGAAAAAAAGCCATGTAAATCTCCAACAGATTCGATATTTTATACAATTGCCCTCGAGACGCGCCGCAATGCGGCCAACACACATGGGTCGACTGCTAGAGTGCTAGCCAGTCTGACTGATTGTGCGCACTCAGGGCCTACATAATTGAATTTTGCGCGCCATTTGGTGGACGTTACAACACCATCTAGCGTCATACATCCTCTTTTTCGTTTTTGCTCTGCCAGCACACTTGGAGTTGCAGTTGACTCGACGCAGGTGTTGATGATGATGATGGTGGCGATGGTGAGTAACCACGGTAACAGTACGCCATGCTGTCCAATCACACCACCCACACTGGATCGGAAAACCCAATCAATCGGTTTTATTTCTCACATGTGATTCCCACGGTTAGTCGGGGTTCCTCGGGCATTGAGGCTTTGAGGTGAGCTATGCTGGAAAATGCACTCGTCGGATGTGGAGGAAGTAGAGGAAGTACTAAGAAAAGAACACAATTAGTGTATCTCTCACCTCGGTGTTAAATGAGACGCGCGCGCACGCAGCCTTAATTGCCGCAGGTCGTTGAGTAAACACAGAGGTTGTGGTTAGGTATTGATACTCACGTCCCCGTTGACAGTTCTTTATACTGGTGGCGGCTATGGAAGATGTAGGTATATACGTTGCACAATGAATGGAAGGTAATTATACTGTTGCAAAAGTGTGCATGTAATTGAACGAACATATTTTGCACTTGGTTTGGGCGTAATTTGCATGCAAGAATTGTTGGATCAAGGTCGGTCAATGGGATTTTTTTTTTCGGAACGAATCAGACCCGCAGAATCCAAGAAGACAACATGATGTTATTAAAAACTACAACGTTACCGCAGAAGTTCATCCAGGCTCATGATCTTTTAATAGGGAACATAGTGTTTGACAGAGAACTATCTATGCTGACAATATAACTTAACACATCTACGAGATAGAGTCCACCACGGAAAAAGTAACTAAAATTGTCGCTCAGAGTTCGAAAAAAGTTAGTGCTTCAAGAAAGAAATGGACTGTGGAAATTACCTGTGTTATGTACTGCCAACAGCGCGCATTGCTGTTCACTAATAACGGAATCTTCTGAAACACATTTTCGCTGAAGGCCAAGTTTTAATAAAATGTGGTAAAACTAAAGCCAAATCAATGAGGTAGTTGGATCATTTGCAAGGGAACAAAACACCAACCGTTCCGAGTTTTTTTTATCACTTACTAGCGAACCCCTGCATACTTCGTAGTGCAAAATAGAGAAATAAAAAAATCAGTTTGAAATTCATTTAAATCAGTGATAAACAGTTTTTATTGTAATGCGCTGTGGTACATATTTTTGGTTTTTCCAGGAATCAGTGCCACGCCCCTTTGTCCAATTTTGACCAACCTACAGAGGAGCACTCCAGTGCCAATAATTAAGATTATCTATAAGTTTAAGTTCAATCGATTGGGTAGTCTTGGAGAAATACGATTTTAAATATACTTTTTGTATGGAAAGTACCACGCCCCTTTGTCCAATTTTAACCAATCTTCGCAGGAATAATCCTGGGCTGATACCTAAGAATGTGTGTAAATTGGAACTCAATCGATTCGGTGGTGATCGAGACATAATATTTTGAATGTACTTTTTGTATGGGTGGTGCCACGCCCCATTGTGCGATCACATCACAGAAATAATCCAGGGCAAATACCTAAGATTATCTGTAAATTTGAACTCAATCTTTTCAGTGGTTTTCGAAATATAAGATTTTTAATGTTTTTTTTTTTGTATGGGCGGTGCCACGCCCCTTTGTCCAATTTTGACCAATCTTAACAGGAATACTCCTGGGCCAATACCTAAGATTGTGTGTAAATTTCAATTCAATCGATTGCGTGGTTTCGAAATATAATATTTTAAATGCATTTTTTGTATGGGAGGTGCCACGCCCCTATAACTCATGAACCAATAAACAAAACACCTCAAAAGACCGTATATACTTACAAACCATAGTATTAATGTCACCTTTCATGGGAAATATCCAGAATCAAAATCGGTTCACGCATTACAGAGAACATTGGCGACAAACACAATACAACTTATTTTTATATATATAGATAGAATTGGAAAATATGGGATAACAAATGCAATATTGGGTTACATGCAAGAACTACACTGAACCAAATCCCGTAGATGATATTGACGAAAATATTTTGTCAATCTTTGAAGAATTTATTATTAGAATCGATAATTTTTCATAAAACTTTTCGTTTTATTGAAAATTTAATATTCAGAATCAATAAATTTCTTCAAGTGCTGTCCGATTTAGTACTTTCTTCAAACGAATGAAATTTCGCCATTTTGACAAACTTAAATCGTTGACTGAACTAAATCCCGTAGCTGATATTGAAGAAAATATTTTATTCATTTTTAGAAGAATCAGTTATTCAAATCCACAATTCTTATAACATATTTTTAGAATCTTAAGGGGTTTTCATCAATTTGAAGAAGTTTCTTTAAAATGTTATTGTTCGCTGCGCAACGAAGTGATAAGTTTTATTCTAGAAAGTGAATTGCCAAAGTAAAGTCGTGATTAAGAATTTATAAATTAAAGCAATTAAATAAGTGCAAACGTTTGGAAGTATTTCTCAAACATAATTTCATAATTTCGTCTATATGGAGACGAGTTTAAAAAAACTTCACTTTTAATTATAATATTTTCCCCATTTTTCTAGGCTAAGAAGAAGAACTTTGTTGTACATATTTCCCAATGACATAAAATATAAACAAACTTTAATATTTTCAATATGTTTAATTTTTCCAAATTTAGCTAAGACCTTGAAGGACCTTTAACCAAACCTGCTTTCATCAATTCCAACCATGACAAAAACCATCTTTATTCTTACAAAAATATTTGAAATTTATAATTCACCTAATGCTAAGAAAATAAAAAAATCGTTTTTAACTTTAAAAAAGGTTTCTTTTTTGGTTCGATGTTCGTTGGTTCGTTGTTTTAAAAAAAGAGCGATAACTAACTGACGAAAAAAATCATTAACTTGAATGAATAAATAAGTTAATTTGAAGAAAAACGATGCGTAAAATTGAAGAATATTTCTGCAATATCAATAAAGTGAAGTGTTGAAATTAATTATTGAATTTCAATTTAAAGAAAGAATACCTGCGTAAAAATGAAGAAAATTTCGTTAATTTAAAGTGCAAGATGCGTCGAATTGAAGAATATATTTTCAATTTGAAGAATATTTTTTTTAAATGAAGAACATGATAGAACGATGACATTTTATCACTATAACAAATTTTTGTGGATTTAACACCACAACGAAAAATTTAATAAATTTTTTTCAAAATGACAATATTTCTTAAATATAACAAAATATTTGTCAAAACAACGGACAGGAGGTATTGACCTTATATTGATCTGATCACCATTTCTTCAAGTCTATACCTACTTTTTTGTCAATATCACTACCAAAATTGGTTCAGTGTAAATGTTCCCATTTGTCATATGATAGGTTTATCGACCGACAACTGTTTAATAACGAAAAGTGATTTAAACGGCGCGCGTGGGCGGTAAATTGTGAAAAGCGAACCTTATAATAGGAGTGTTTTTTTGAAACCTCGCCAGCCAGCCACTGGCTGTTTCAAAAACACACACCTAATGTTTTACTTTAGATATAATCTACGTAGTACCTACCTCTCATTCTCTTCATATGACAAAATCTCTTCCAAATAGCTTAGACTAACTGTTGAGAGATATTTACTATATCACTTGCGTCCAAAACGTCAATATAATTTTAAAAAGTTTCAAAAGACATTTCATGTTAAAGTGTATGAAATTCTACACGTCAGTTCACGATAGCACAGAAGGGTAAGGGTTACACTGGCCAGAATGGTTACATCAATACTTCTATAGGCGGCTGCTGTTTGGGCGGTTACGATTGTGAGCTTACCAAATGTAGTTAAACATAAGCGTCTGAGTAAACTGGATGTTTTTACATAGTGTCTTTGAGGTAGGTATTATACGCGTAGTAGACCTTGGTACGCACTGCATTATGGTCACCTTCGTCAAAAATTAACTTTTGAAATTTGTTGCATTTCTCGAAGATTTGATTTGGGAGACATTTTTTTGAACTTATTACAGCATTTTTCACAAACTGCCATTCGTCAGTAAAGTAAATTCAATCGTCCAATTTGTCTTAGGGTTTTTTCCTGGTGAACAAAAAAGTATTGAAGTTATCAAAAATAAATATGGAGCTCTATCTGACTGCGATAGAAATAGGTACATACTTTTTTTTCTTAGTTTTGGGCTGAAATAGGCCTTGTGCAAAATTAATGTAGCATCGCATTGTCCAAGGTGCCTTTTGTATTCCTTCTTATTCTTCCGCTAACGTTTAAAGAATGTTTTCGTATCAAAATAGCTACATATAATTATAAAAAAAAAAATATGTAAAACCAAAGGAATGCAGGCGTAAATATAGTCTGCGCTATCTAAAAATCTTATTAAAAATTAAGACTGTCACAGCTATATAAATAAAACAGATATTTACAAAATAAACCACTTCACTTGAAAATGAAGAACTTGTAAGTATAGTAGGTTGTTATCTATCGACAGTTGCACAAGTGATTTTGAACACTTAGCCTTAATCTATTAATATGTAGGTATACTTATGCTAAATTTCCTATCCTTAAGGCTAAAAATTAGCTAAGCTAAATTTAAATTTAATAATTTAATTTTCATTTAAACTGTACTGCATGTATCACAATATTTAGAAGGCCCATTTATGGTTCGGCACATTTTTTCACGCTATTTTCAATTTTGACAGTCCATTCTTTTTTGGCTTTGTTTTGTTTTGCGGAAAAGTAAATAAGGATGATGAACATTTAGGCGGAATATAACCAATTGTAATAATGTTCAATGAATACCTCGATGAGGAAAGAGGAATCCTTTCAAAGTGATAAATTTGAGATCAAAGAATAGCAGACAAGAAAAAAGGAAGTGCAACAAAAATATAACACTTTTTCGCGTCGATGATTTTTTGAAGGAGGTTATCGTCAACAAACAGCTGTTTTCTGTGACACTTATATCCACAGCGTACTCTATGTCAAAATTAAGCTAGGATTTTACTTAATGTTTGGAGAGAAAAATTGGAGAGCAGCAAAAATGTATGGTCGTTATTCATATTCTAGCTAATTAGTAACTAAATCATTTGGCTTCAGTCTCTTAAGCCTTCTTATAATATTTCTATTCTCTTCACCATGTGATGTATTGCAATATTCGCATGTTCGTGGATTAGGTCACAATGCTTGATCACATATTTTCTTAATATATCTTTATCTTTGAAATATTCTACCCCTAGATCTCTGTGTAGATTGTCATTTCGTACATAACATGGAGCGTTACCAATACTTCTTAGTACTTTGTTTTGAAAGGTTTGAACCATTTGCAGTATCGATTTTTTCGTACAACCCCAAAGCTGAATTCCATATGTCCAATGCCTAGCTTTTTTTTTTCTTTTTGACATGCTCTTTCCACTTAAGCTTAGCATCTAGCGTCATACCTGACCGTATTAGCATATACTCACATGAACTCACATGCTTAACATTTTGCAAGACTTAAATGCCTGGAGATGGTATCAAAGCAGGCAGATTATTACACTGATACTTGTGTTTTTTTGTCTAATAAAATATTTATTTTTTATGTTTTCGTTTGGTTTTATACATTTAAGAAATTTGAATACCTATTAGTCAGTACAATTTTTCTTTTTCAGTTTTCATTACAATTGAGAAAATTAGATTTTCATCACCAGAGCATCAGACTCTATTTTATTGAAAGTATTGTTCTATATTAAAAAAGTATTCCGTCAACTTTTCTCAGAGACTTCCATTTCCCCCGCATTCAATGCCTTCAATCTCTTTCACAGTTCCCGCAGTAACCTTCACAGGAACCTTCTTCATAAAGGTATATACATCATAACTACACGTGCATTCTCCTTCCCGGAATTATGTAATTTCACCGAACCAGCTAACACATCACCCCTTTTGCTTTGACTTTGGTCACCATTAACATCGATTTCCGTTCACCCGTCATTATCGTCGTCGTCAACAAAAGTAAAAAAAAAATACACACGTTCAATATTTACAACAAAATAATGTCAAACATCATACCTACGCGCCTTCTATCGGTCTACGTAAAAGAAGAAGAAGTACAAAGAAAAACACAATAAATGGAACGAACGCCTTTCTAAAAGCGACCGCCTCGTAAAATTAGAATACCGGCCGAGTAAATATTTGCATCCGACCAACTCACACTTCCAGTCGCAGTCTATACAAAACAGAGACAAACATCCAGGAGGTGGGCATCATCATCATCATCGTCGCATCTTCAGCCTCATCATCGTGTGAACCCATAAAGACCATAAAAAAAGAATGTATCTCAGTTTCTGTGCAAACTATAACAAACAAAAAAAAATTAAAAATATCTCGCGGGGGATGAAGCACTCTGACATTTTTAATATCCTATCCTAATGTCAACGCAAATATACAATCCAACAACATACCGCGCACGAGGTAAGTGAACCTATCTGAACTGTGCGCCGCTCTTCAGGTGACATAGATAAACGCCGCCAACGAGATCTCCATCTCGATTTGCATGCGTGAGAACGAACTCATTCACCCCTATTGTTTGTCGATCTCAAATTACCGTGAAATTAAATTACGATTCGAACAGTGCAGTCCGGAACCAGAACAGCATTTAAGGGCTCATTGGTCTTGGGTATAGCCTTTATGCAAATGCTGTGCGCGAACACTGGCGTTCTCATGCATGAGAATAGTAAACCCGACTAATGGCGGAGGTGGATGGAGGGTAGCCGATCGATCAGTGTTTTGGGTGACTATACAAACGTGACGACTTCGTTCAAGGTGCCCAGTGAAGCTTGAAAACGCATCGATTCTAATTTTATCATTATTTTGATGGACTACAGGATTTGCGGGTAATTAATTGTCGGACTTTGCTTTCGCTGAATGCGCGACAGCAACTCAATGAGGGGGAGAATGAGTTTGAGTAGCCATCGCTTTCTATAATATATTAAAATTCGAATGAGAGGCTATTTATGACGGCCAATTGTTGCTTTGTGCGTAGTTCTGGTATTTGGTAATATTCGAGGGAACATGGGTATGATTTTAATAGCGCGTAACGCGAAACGGTTGAATGGACCCCCCTTCTCTGATGGTGAACCCAAAAGAGACAAATTTTTGTTTTGTTCCTGGAAAGTATGGAATTTGTCGTTAGTTCACTTGTTGCCGGGTTTTATGTATATTCTGCAGATCAGAACGTCAAATGGAATAAGCATTTCTGAATAATTGGGTAATCTGTACCTAGTGCTGGGCACAAATGCGTCACTGCGAACGACACCAAATTGGGGAGAAATTTGTGGCACACAAAGGGCAAGTTTGTTGAGGTATTTAGTCTATGTAGGTATGTGGTATCTGGTATGTACCTACTGTCCGTGGATCGGTGATGCGGAATTCAACTGATCTCAACTGGCGATCATCAAAATACAGTAATGTTGCTTTACGAGCCTCTGAAGCCAAAGGATGTCCACCGTCGCTCGTTAAAACAAAGTGATAGTGCTTTGAAGTTCTGCAACAAATTTAAGGATCAAATATGTGCTGCACAATCTTCAACTGCAATTGATCTTAACTTGATCAATATTTTTTTAATTTCATTGGTGATCTGTGCAGACTTGTGGTATCACGATTTACGGTCGGTTTGAGGACGAAAAAGAAGCGATCGTATGATCTTGTGGTAATTTTGTCTGCTTTAGGCTTGAAGTTTCACTTTTTCAAACAGACTTGTATCTTTTACTCAAAAATAACTCCGATGCATACTTGTTCAGAAGATCATTGACTATGAAGTCTGAAGATCATTATGGGTTCTAGGAATTGGTCTATAGTAGCAATTTTGTTATTTTTTATTTTTTCTTTAATTTCTTTTAAGAATTCTTCTTCCAAGATCTAGACGACCTTTCCAGCATATCAATAGACAAAGATAATGAATTTTATTAAATCCTCAGTACCGTTCGTTGAAAATAGTAAGTAAGTGATCACAGCTTTTATACATAGGGTTTTAATGGGTTAGAGCAAAATATCACACTCTGGAAGGCATCACAATGGGTTATTATTGACTTGAGTGTGGAACTGAGTACTTCTGAGTACGGATCCAGGAATTCTGTTTGGGTATGGCCACGTTGGCCGAGGTCATCCAAAAAATAGAATATATTTAAAGAAAATCGATATACGTAAAACTTGCATATCAATATAGCAATGAACCTTATGCCTAGTCTCAATAAAAAAATTGGAAGACTTTGTGTCTTTTTGCTGAAGCGTAGGCAAAGGTATAACTTTTTTCATAGTCGCTGATGCATTCCGACAAAGCGTCACTTTTGAAGACTTTGCCAAGGAGTTCTGGTTGGAAAAGTTGTTTTATTGTCGCTAAGAGAATAAAATCCCTGATGTGAAGAGACCTGCGCAAGAAATTTCACTTAAGGCCCAGACGGAACACACATGCGATTTCAATCGCAAAAAAAAATTTTGGATCTTATGTTCGCACATTCATATTGAAATGAGTGTGCTTCATTGTTTGCGACTAAACAGTCGCGCGATTGAAATCGGATGTGTGTTTCGGGCCTTAGTTGGGACGGGCGATTGTATCCGTGATAAGCCTAGTATCCTGCTCGCGCTTAATTTTAGCGAGCGCTTTTCTCTCCACAGCACAGATAAATGCTCGCTAAATTCGTTGTACGGGATATAGATAGGACACACACCAAAATTTGTTTGCCACATGTATTTTGATTTTTGTTATTTTTTCACTTTTTTCCTACTCACTTACATCGATTATCAAGTATTCAAAGAAATATTCAATTAAAAAATTGTTTTGTTTCGAAAATGTCAAAATTTATCGCCGATTTAATGTACCAGGCAATTCTTTCGCGAGCTAAATCAGTGGAGACATTTTCTTGGCCGAGTATAACAAAATTGTACGTAGTACGTATAACACTCAATATTGTTATACCGGACTGACATTGAGTGTGTCCCATCTATATGAAAGTAAGAATTTAGCGTGCGGAACAGGATACTGCTTTGCTAAACTGCCTCGCTAAATTTTATCTCTGTAGACATTTTTGTATGGAAGATAAAATTTAGCGCGAGCAGGATACTGGGTTTAATGCAACACCGAAATTGAAAAATGTCATAACGCCCAAAACATTGCTATGCAATTTGTTGTTGTAAAATTCACATAAAATTGGATGATGTGACATTGATTTTGGGCATAATGGCAATATTTTTTCTAACGCCTAAAAAAATGCAGAACGCCAAAAGCAAATAACAAAATGGAAATAAAGACCAAAAAAAAATTTTGTCGTTTTAGTTCCGTTTATGAGGTTGTTGCAGAGTCGCTTGCTTGAAGGGTACGAAACTTAAGCTATCTCAAATTTGGTTGGCTATAATTTGTGAAATCTGAAAGCGAGGAATACCGCATAGCCATTGATTTTAATACATGTGCAAATGAGGCAATTTTGTTTGACAGCCTCCGTAAATGTAAGAAATAATGTTGTTTGGTTTACTTTCAAGCATTTAATGATTTTACCGTATAATTTGTTCGTACTACTGTTCGAGAATTTTTTTTGAATAATTAGTAAATATATATATAAAATTTAAGAAACATAACAAAAAAAATTTAACACAAATAAACACAATAAATTAGTTTTCGTTGGTAAACTCGAACTGACAGCAAATTTATTAACTCACAACTGTTGTAGTTCTTTTCAGTTATTTAATCTTTTTTTTTTTCTCTCTCTGGAGTTCTGTGTGTGGTCATGACCCTCAAATATATCTCCCCTTTTTAAAAACATTTTTGGAGTACATCGAATCTCGGAGCATCTAATCGAATCTACCAGCAACTTTACTGAAATTATTTATCTAAATGAAGTAACAATTTAGTTCAATATCTTATTATATCAAAATTTGGGCCTTTAGTGATATAACAAAAGCAGAGCTGTTTAGAACTTTACTAAACTATTTAAACTAAGCTAATGAACACCAAAAAAGGGGGTTCTGCTTGCTAGTACAATGGACCGAGATTCGTTTGAGTGCTCCAGGGTTTGGAATCCCCTTAAAAAAAAAAACAGCTAATGAACACCTTAGTTCAAAACTAATTTGGAACTTAATTGAGGGCCCTATCAAGTAAAATATAAATAAAGAACCGTATTAAAAAGTGAGCCAGTTCTAGGAACAGTAGTTTAACACAGTTCTTCGCATTAGTTTGTTAAATAATAATAGACAATGGTATTATTTGGTTTAAATCAATGTGGGACTTTAACTAAATTAACTCCTTTTTCTATTGACACCATTGTAGCATTAAACCAAAACCAAAGCCATTACCATAAATTATGGAAAGTAACCATTTGACGCCAAGTAAGAACTGTTAATGGAAAATGACTCGATTTCAATGTCGCAACATTAGAAAGACAAACTTGCATCTCATTGACCCCATGGCGGGTTGAACCACGCCCCCTGTAACCCCAACAAAATGACCTGTGAATAATTTAAAATCTAATCTCAGCACGTCGACACCTAAAAACTCCCATCCAATCCCATATTTTCATGCATCTAATTAACAGGTATCTCTTGACACGAATATCTTTCACATATCGAAATTGTGGACATTTTTGCAGCATGGCCGCTGCCACCACGAGCAAACTTTGTTAACACTTCGCCGTCGTCACTATGAGAATTCGCCATATCGATCTGAGGAAAAATATCAAAATTCAATACTTTCATCGATCTTACTGCATAGATACTCCCAAGAGCACACACACATACCGCCTACACTGGCATACGCGATCTACACGTATGTGGTTTAGTGGAAAATATTGCGATTGCATATCGGCCTGTGAGAACGATCGCACATTAAGATATGATGCATCCATATTGGGGCACATCCCTCCGCGTTCATCGACGAAATCAATTTATGACTAATTCCATCTCTGCAAATGTACTCCATCCATATGCTACGCAGGGAACCACTTAATTATGTGCGATTGCAAACGCGCCACCAACACCAGAATGGTAAACGCGATTATTTTAGGTGTAACATCGTCCTACTGACGGGCGTTCTTCCACCGGAGGTTGATAGCATATTATGTATACAGCTGGTAGAAGATGAGCGCGCCAGTAGATGGAAAACATCTTATGCACTCATCATTCGTCTATGACGATACACAACACATGAGTGGTATGAAGAGTGCTGGCCCACGCTCTAACAATTCTATTAACCATGTTTGGCTATCGTTTGCCGTTTATCTCGTTCCGCTCCCTAATAATTGCGCAAAGAAACAAACTGCGATTCTGGAATCGCTCTATAGAGGAAGGGGGTGCATTATTAATATTTAGCCAAGAGGACTTGAGCCGGATTTCGGAGCCGGCGCGGCTTGCAGGAGAATTATGTCTGCCATTAGTTTGAATCAATGAGGTGTTGTACAGCGGCTCATTTGGTGATGCCAAATGAATTGCAGTCAATTGGAAATATACCGCCTCTGCATTTGGCGAGTAGAATTGGGTTATAGAGTTATATTAAGTGAGTCGATATGATGCAAAGATTTCGACTGAAGTGATGAGGTGTGTGCTGGGAGATTGTTCTATGATATTTTGAAGGAAGCGTATAGATTTGAATGAGTTGTTGCAGATTTAATTGGCTATATTGAAGGTGCGCGTATTGCTTAAAGGCATTCCCACGAATTGACGCTGTGATGGTGATGACAAATAGCCGTTATTATTTGTGGGGGATGTTTCAAATTATAATGCAAAAGTCTGTCACTATGGTCAGTTAATATTGTCAACATGTACAGTACACTGGCCATTGGGCGATCGTCGACAGTATAGTTCTCTGTCTGATAAGTAGATTTTGCAAATTTGTTCGCTTTGAGTTCTTTGGAAGATGATTTCGGTGAGCTTATCTAAGAAGCGCAAGCGATATAAATTATATTGTGTGAAATGTTTGACATCGTCGTGGCGAATGTCGATGGGAGAATCGCTGGAAGGTCGCAGGAGAGTCGCCAAAATCTAAATGTCAGACTAAATGCGAACATCTGGAAGAAGCTTAGGTATGCGAATTGGATAGCAAAATTAAGATTTACTGGGGATGACTCTGGTATGAATGTAGAATATGCGAAAATTAACCACTGATTGAATGATTGATTCTATATGAGACTATGACAGATAAAAGCGTCACAATAAACAGAAGAATAGTCACTCATAGGGATCAAGATAAAAGCAGCAGTTTTGAGCACATGGCTATTAATAGTTGTTTTGTCCGTAGTTATCAAAGTTGCTTATTCAAAATACTTAAATACATTTTGGAACTCGATGTGTAAAAAACTATTTGGCTAGAGTTATATCGCATTGCATGCCAGAAGATATCCAGTTCGGTGGTCAGTTCTTTTGTTTTCCGAAGAAAAAATATTTCTACTGAAACCTTGACGGAGTTTGAGAAGGACAGCTTTTATATAGCCATACAGATACAGGTGCTGCTCAGAGCTCAACGTCTAAGGTGATGGGAGAGGCCCCGAAGAAGGAACGACTACTGCAATAAACTTCGCCTAGTACTTTGATGTACACTGTTTGAGTAGAAAACCTTTAATTTTGTATCAAAATCCAAGCCACATTGCATTAGACGCCCGAAATAGATCGCTGCTACAAACTGCAGAAATAAAATTCCTTCGCTATTCCTTTGGTGTGATTCGCAGAGATCATGTAAGGAAGAACAGAATGAGTAAGACTTAGGCGGCAACAAGCAATAAGCAAGTATAGTTGCTATAGCAATTGCCAATAAGCAATCAGCAACATTTTTGGTTCAAGCGATATTTAGTTACTTTACTTTGATCGTAAGACCTCTAATTTAATTCAAAGCAAAATAATTGTGAGCGATAATATTGCGTGTTTCATATTGTCAGTTGCTTTATGAATGTTGACTCAATGTGAGAGCCGACTAAATGTCAATAAACTGCTACACATCACATTAACTGCATGTCTTCAACTCTGATGCTTTGATGTGCATCCGTGCAACTGGGGTAGGCAGAAGTAGTCTGAGAGACACGTGGAAACCCACCATAGATGAGTGTTTTGCACCCAAAGCTTAGATTTCAGGTGCCTCGATAGTAGAGAAACGCGAATCCCAATATCGTGTATGTAGAATTGTAGAGGCTGAAAAAGCAAACACGAGATGGAAGGTCTATAGCTTTATCAAGTACGAAATGCTACTGACTTCAGATGACGATCATTTCAGAAAATATTCCTGAGATTATCGGTAAAGCCACTTAAGAGAGCGCACTATGGAAATCAGTCTTCGGAAGTATTATTACTAGATATTTGAAAAATTGGAGACGTTTCCTAGTGAGAGTTCCCCTTGCATTAAAATTGTTTTCGGAATAATTTTTGATGGTCTTGTACTCTGTCTTCACCAAAGAACTATGCCCTATAGCACTCCCTCTCAGTCTCCTGAAGTGTCATATTAATAAATACGCAGTCGATTTCCTATCAACTGGCAGGTATGACCCCCGTAGTCGTATTGCTTAAGAAAAATACGATGATGTGTATAGATAGGTTAGGTTAGGTTGAAGTGGCTGCTGGCATACGCCAGCACACTTAGACCAATTTAGGTCCATTGTGATACCATCCGGATCATGTATTACTCCACGCCTCTTTGCTAGAACCATTTTGAGCTTTTAATGAAGCGTAATAGACTCCTGATATTATTAGTGATGAGATCTCCAGGATCGTTGAAGAATGAAGCTCCTAAGTGGATTCTCCTATTTCGAGAAAGAGTCAGACAGGAGCAGAGAAGGTGTGGTACAGTTTCCTCCTCCTCCTCATCTCTACAGCTTCTGCAAAAATCATTTGAGGGAACACCAAGTCTAGTTGCGTGTCTGCTTATCAGACAGTGTCCTGTGATGACACCTATCATAGTGCTAATGTGACGTCTTTCTAAAGATATCAAACAGTTAGAGCGTTTCAGATCCAGCCTTAGTCAAATCTGCTTTGTCGCTAGACATGTTGTACCATTTGTCCATCGAAGATTTGTTTTCTCAAAGGCGTCTAGCTTTGTCAGGTAGCAAAGGTAATGTTGTTCCACGTCTGGCGAGTTCATCGGCTCTACAATTCCCTGGAATATCTCTATGCCCCGGCAACCAGAACAGGTGAATATTGAACTGCTCTGCCATCTCTAGAAGAGACGAGCGGCATTCTTGGGCTACTTTCGAATTGTTGGAGAAGGAATCCAAGGATTTGATAGCTGCTTGACTATCTGAAAAGATACGGATATCCTTTTTTGATAACACGTTCTTCTTAAGCGATTAAAGAAGCCCTATCCTAGCTTCTTTAATCGCCATTATTTCCGCCTGGAACACGCTACATTTATCAGGAAGACGGAAGGATAGACTGAGATTGAGTCTATCAGAGAAAACACCACCACCCACCCCTTCGTCAGTTTTTGATCCATCGGTATAAAAGTGGACCGACTTGTCCTCAAGAAAAGCCTCCCCCTCCCAGAAAGACCTGGGGGATGGTTGACTTGAAGTTTTTGCAAAGTGGGAGTGGTGTAGTCAGTGTTTCCAGAAACGGTTTCGAAGTTGTCCAAAGTCTTTACTAGACCACTGCGATACTGCTTTCAAACGAACGACTGAATTAGCAGCAATTTGTCTGCTGAAAATGTCAAGAGGTGTTAGATGGAACAAGATGTCCATTGCAGCGAAGGGTGTTGTGCGAATTGCCCCACTAATGCACAAGCAGGCTAATCGCTGGACTTTGCTTATACAGTTCAGGTTTATGGCCTTATCTAATGCAGTCCACCAAACGACCAATCCGTACGTAAGTATCGGTCTTATGACCGGAATATAGAGCCAATGAGTTAAACGAGGTTGTAAGCCCCATTTGTTGCCAATGGCCTTTTTGCAAGAGAATAATGCCACTGTGGCTTTTTTTACTCTTTCTTGAATGTTGGATTTCCAATTAAACTTCCTATCCAAAATAAGATATTTAGATATACATATATAGATATTTTGCTTCTTTAGAGAAAGTTAAGTTAATACCAATTAGAGAGGGGGATCAATTGGC
This sequence comes from Cheilosia soror, assembly GCA_949372485.1. Taxonomy (NCBI): domain Eukaryota; kingdom Metazoa; phylum Arthropoda; class Insecta; order Diptera; family Syrphidae; genus Cheilosia; species Cheilosia soror. Next base: position 40,872,857 of record OX443561.1, read on the forward strand.
GGAATTTTATATTTCCTTGTGAAGAGTACCAGTTCCGTTTTGTCCGGGTTTACACTCAAACCACAACGTACCTACTATGTATAGATACATCAACAAAATTTCAGAACCCTCTCGAACTGAACATATGGAAGAGTAATGGACATTCCCTACAGAGTGTGAACTTGGGATAGCCACCAAACTCTCAAAAAGAGTGCCTAATCGAATGCAGTTTAGTGGAAAGAAATATGCGTTCTTCCAGCAGCAACTAAGAAAAACACTAGAGCATTCGGATCATAGATTTAGGGAGACATTCATCCTCATATTATAGACCACAACTGTACTAAACATTGAGGATACATTTTGAGAAATATGTAAAGTTCAAATGTCGACTACAATATACATACATGATCATACTATAGAAAGCTTTCGGTATGGGTTTGATTAAAAACGCTATCCAAGTGACCTTTATTGGGTTGGGGCAGGTATTCGGAAAATATTCACAGATGTAATTATAAAGTAAAGTCTAGATAAAAAAAAAAAATAAATAAATAAATAAAAATAAGAGCACCTTTCTGTCCCTCTATCCCTTTGCTTATTTTGATGGCAAAATGTATCTACTCGGAGTGGTAGGCGCAACTGGAGCGCAACACAAGCCACAAACAAAACATTGCTATCCTAATGGATAGCTAGCTCTACTCAGTTCACACGCGGTAAATGTCCCCATTCCGCTAGGAGCGGTTAAGAAGGAACACATACACTGCAGAAAGGCAATATCCTGTGAATAGCGTTGTCAAACTGCGTCATATCAAGGATCTAAATACCTACGATCAAAATATGACAATGAACTTACTAAACAGATCTCGCCCAGATATCGCCAAAATCACAGCGGATAAACTAGGTATCCCATACAACTCTCACTGTAGATGAATACACACGAGACAGACTCTCTCTCCCATTTCTTCTGCAAGTGTCCGGCACTAGCGTGAGCATGAGCCAGATTGCGCGCACTGAACCAACCATTGTTTGACGACCTAAGTGACATCTCGGACAAAGAGATACAGGATCTTATCCGCTTTCTCAACTCCACAGGGTAGTTATACGTACTGGCCGGGTCACATTCCCAGCAATCATCACAAACTAGGTCACACGAGTCGTGGTAACAAATCGGGTTCTAATACTAATTGGGTTCATGCTAAACCGCCATTCCTACCTACCTACCTACCTCTATATGCTGAATTCGCTCCCCAGTCCGGTCACTGAGTGTTCAAGTCACTAATTCAGCTTATGCCAAATGTTCGAATGAAATTTTCATTTAGCTAGCTAGGGCTATAGGTTGTTTACACGGTTGACCAAAACAGTTTATTACAAAATTCACCTAATAATGTCACATTTAAAAAGATGTGCGTGGATTTCGGAACGAAGATTGCTCGCTCCGACAAAGTAATCGTCTAAATAATCGTACGCCAGAGACATAGGGACAGATTTATCGCATCCTTAGTTTGATATCCTTGCGTCGGGCAACAAAGATATCTGCACTATAGAGCATACACCCAATTTGGGGTAATTTTCCCGCCTGCATCTTCGCATACAAAACCGCAAATTGGCCCCAAAAATCGCTTATAACACAAATAAATCCCTTTGGACCTTTTTCAATTATCCATTTATCCAATTATCCGCCTCTCCGTCTAACGTGGGCTCGCGCATCCAACGCATATGCTTATGGTATACCAATATTGCTTCCTCATCCCACCGCAATGGACTTCTTTTGCATATCACCTCGGCTCGATCGATTATTATGGGAATCTCATCGTGCGAACGATTTATGGTTCTCCATCATCCACACCGCGCACCACATTGGGGGAAATGGACTGCGCGTCGTCGCCGCCGCCGCCGGCCGGCAGCATTTCCCCCATATGTCAGATGGAATAGTTTTCCAATTTATGCCGGTTGCCCTGGTGCTCGGTGTCTGGGCCAAAAGAAGCCAAAGGCGCAAATGATTTAAGTGTGAAATGAAAATGAGATATCAATTCATATATAGCCGCACTCGCATGGTCGCAAATTGAATCTCGGGTAGCTGCGCAGCCGCACTAACGCATTGCACACGGGTACCGTGCCACGTTGCACATATGCGCAGTGGAGGAGGATTGCGCTGCATATAGTGTAGTGCATCTATTCGTTTGTCGATTACCAATTTTTGATTCTAATGGAAATCGCACCTCGCTTTGCATTCCATCGACTATAACCGCATCCATGGGGACATTTGTTAGAGCGGGTAGCTCGTTTGTCTGTCTGTCCAATCTAATGCACGGCAATATGTCTGACTTGCGGATGCATAACCCTCAGATATACATGCATACCTATAGATCGTATATATGTAGTTAACTTTCAAAGCGAATGCATTTTCGCAGCGGTTGCCCAATTATTATTGCGTTCTGCGGACGGCAGCACAGCGCACAGTGCCCGGTTAGTGATGATTAATAATGCCTGTCCGACAGAATGTGTTGGACCCATTTTGGCTGAAGCGGGTCACTGGAGGAGCTGGCCGCGGGTGGCCAGTTTGATTGGAATAAATGCAAATTTGCATCTCGTACGCGCGAAGTCGGCACACTTTGTGCGGTATCGCCTGTCAAAGGTCGTTGCAACTGGCATTCGATTGTGAGTAATAAGCCGCTGATTTATTGGTCTTCATTTGGAATAGTAGGATATGCAATCTGTCATTATGAGGTACACCTCAAAGCCTTAAAAGTTATTGCGATACCTATAACACGCATACTTCCTTGTGGTAGGTATAGCTCATTTTGCACACGTTGTCATCGACGACGTGAACCTACAGACGAACAGAATTCATAAAACATAACCAAAAACCCAAATACCTTCTGATAATTATTCAAGATGTTATCTCATCGCTAAATATACCTACATTTTTGGTGTATGTGTGTTCGATGTTTGTTCATGTTCTGATCGAGCCTCATAGCCATGCGCAAAAAAAAAGGCAAAACGTGGAGTACTCCTCGATGCCTTAAGGGCTTCGCGACTTGTTCTTTCTTTTCCTGCGCATTCGTATGGATCTTTTTCGATTAATTATTGTTCGTGGGGTTCTATTTTTTCTTATTCTTCCCTTTCGCGTGGTTAACGTAGTATAGGAGAACGTGTGCGTATCCCGGTCTGTAGTAGGTATAGAGATTCGTAGATTTTTGTGAATGAATTTCTGATGAGGAGACGGCTCTGCGCGCTATGAACGAGTGTGTAAAACCTGAGATACAGAAAAAAGTTGATTGCTGGACGTGGACATGGACATGGACTTCGAGGATGGTGTATGCGGATTGTAAGTTGTTGTATTTTGTCAAGCTAGAGGCGTTTTATTCATGTCAATCGGAACGTAAGCAATAATGGCAATAACCGTTGAACTGGAGGTTGATTGGATTTTGTGCGTATACCTAAGCGCGGTTACTTCTCAGCCAGCTCGAGGACATAATTTGGCAACATAAATTTGGCAACATAAATGTGATAGAAAGTGAAAATATCTCTGTACATCTTATCATAGGTTACCTATATCGAATCTGCTACAAATTATAAAATCGAACGCAGGGCTAAGTAGTCCATCGATATACGTACCTAAAACAGGTAGACAACGCATCTAATATGTGGGGCGCCAAAGTAGAGGAATGGGACGCTTAGATAGAATAAATAAAGCTTCTCTTCCAAAGGTACCTAAACGTGATTCGGGCACAGCACTGCGTCCTGGTGAGTCACGTATTTCATATAAATTGCCAAATCAGTGGCCCTTGATTACCTCGACTGACTTGCTAGTAGCTCATCCTGTCAACCCATTTTTCAGCTTTTATACTTACAGTAGCTCTATTTCACCACAAACTGAACTAATGCTGTGGTTATGTACACTGCTGGATTTTCGATATCGATTTTTAACGGTGGCCGCTTACCGTGGAGCCCTTCGCAAACAAAACGTCTGATAATACGATTATTGGACTTCGTCCTTCCCTTCAGTTCAGTGAACAATCAGCTGACTCCAGCCGTACTTCTTCAAAAATGACAATTGTATTGCACTCGCTAATTACGCCGAAGAGCACTACTTATCGATGATAGTGATAACACATTTATTTTGGCCAAAATTAGATGATATGGATAATGCATGTGACCACTACATGTGATGGTTCAAACAACACAGCGGACATATGTATGGTTATCTCATGCAGAGATGACGTATGCTGGCCACCGATATTGTGCGATTTGCCCTCATTAGATATTTTCTTTTTGGGGTTTCAATAAGTCGTAAACGGTCGGTCAAAGTCGACAAAATCCGTCATCATCATCATCATCATTTTCAATGGTCCGCGCTCAAGTGGACCCTCCATAGCTCTCGATTCTCCGCCATCGACTCTAAATCATTAAGGACAATCCCCTGGATATAGGAGAGATTATGGACTTGATCTAACCATCTCATCCTTGGTCTACCTAGAGGACGCTTGCCTGATGGTACGGATTCCATAGCACGTCGTGGAATCCTGGTCGGGGACATGCGTTTAACATGGCCAAACCACCGAAGCATGTACCGCTCCATCCGGAGAAGTAGCTGCTCGACATTGAGTTCCTCACGTATTCTGGTATTTCTGATGCGATCTTTACGGGTCACACACACCAGCAATACTACGGAGAAATCTCATTTCTGCAGCTTGTATCCGCGATCTTATTCTTTCGGTCATTATCCAAACCTCATGACCATAGGTAGATAAGTGTTGGAACAGACGCCGAATTAAAGACTGACAACTTAGCTTTGACACCAGGTTCAGTACCTACTCCTAATAACAGAATGACCAAACTGTCTCAGAATTGACCTAGCCTGACCAATCCTATACAGGAAAACTCGGGATTGCTCCTTCCATCACTCGTGAATAAGACCCCGAGATACTTAAACTTCTCCACCTGCTTCCACTAGATTGATCGGGAGAGCCTTAACCGGCCCTGGCACTGCGGCCTCTCTACAGGAGCCTATTGTGCTTCCACTAACATGCAGAGTGCATTGAACAGGCGTACTGGAGACGACCATCACTTGAGACTTGTTCACATTTACTTTCATCTTAGCTTCGACACAAACGGCTACAAACCGATCAAGTGCGCGATGAAGTTCAGTCTGAGAGGATCCCAGGATGACCAAGTCATCAGCGAAGAGCAAATGACTTGTCCTCAGATCTCCCAATTCGAAACGTTCCTCGCCAAGACTGCAACATCCAGTCCATATAAGTAATGAAAAGGAGAGGAGACAAGACGCACCCCTGACGAAGTCCAATGCCCATGGTGAAAGGTAGGTATTGATTTAACGCCATTTACCCGAACACAGCTTTTACAGTTTGTGTAAAGAGATTGAATGGCTCTCAAGAGAGAACCTTCAACTCCATACTCCTGTAATACACTTCAGAGTTTACCTCGAGGGACATTGCCAAAATTCTAATTAATCTACCGGCCAGAGCTATCAAAAATTGTACCTCACGGATGTGCGGTATCCACCAACAAGCAGCTGCCATTTGAACAATATCGTATAAGTGTTCATATATTCATAGATAGGACTTCTAAATAAAATAAAAAGTCCGTTAAAATCTCACAAGGAAATTTCTTATTTATTCAATTTTAAACTCTACCCGTCCTTATGTTAAAACCCTTTTTATGCGACACCCTTCGGCTGCAAAATATTGGCGATCTTCCTCGCATTATCATTTGATTTCCAAAAATTCCGGAAGGAGCTTCAGGTTTTGTATTAGATAAGAATTTCCTTGATTTTGTTTTAAACATTATTTTATCTGCACTAGACTTTGGGTGACCTTTTGGGTGACCTAAGGTGAATTTGGTCTCGACTTGCTGGTAAGTGGATAATCTAAAAGAAAATTGTTGATTGAAATTGAAATTTCTTAAACACACGAATCTGAAGCAATTCTGGACAACTCCCAATAGAAATATTAGGCTGAATGTCTTGCTTCAGCTAACTAACTCCTAAATCTAAGAAATTCGACTCGTGTTATAATCAACGGAGGAAATGATTCCTTTGGATTCTTTTTTGTGGGCATTTGCTCATCAGTCACTGGTCCTTAACGAAAAAACCGACGACGATGGGCGTTTTGGCAACCAAATTCCTGATATAGGTAAGTGGGTACGACCCTAATTATTTATGCGATATTGGTTGCAAATTATACCTCACGAAATATCTTTCTAAACGGACTCGATCGTCAATCGTTTCGAATTGTCATTCGAAAATCCCACAAGGTATGCAGTAAAAAAGTTGTGACACTCTTTAAAAAATCACAATAATTCTGAACTAAAATATCAACATCTATGGTTAGATATAGTGATATAGATATACATACTATACATAATCAACAACGCAACTATTAGTCTAAGTGCCCATTTACATACAAATATGCCCATCTTAACTAATTTCTGGTCTAACAACTCCTATCTATGATGGTGTCTACCTATCTATTAAAATTCCAAAAGTTCCACGCATCGATACATAATGAACACCCCAAAACCACTTAATTGTTGTAGATAACAGACTTCTCTATAGTATCTCAGCCAATCGGAAGACTAACAAATTACAATATTCCCCCCAGAAAAAAAAAACTACAACAATTCACCTCAACACCAACAACAATAATATAAAGTCAACAATTTGCCATTGTATATCTCGTTCCGCTCTTAACTAATTAAACGAACCGAAAAATAGAATATAAAAAAAAACATAGATACTAAACCACCATATACCAAAATGGCTGACAAGAGCGCTTTCGTATACCCATTACTGTGGTGATACAGTTCTCTATATCTACACACGATGTTTGTTTCAGTTGGTTCACGTTATTCTATTTTCATATATCTAACACGCATACAGTCGCAGATACATGCAATATATATATCTAACAAATCAAATTTCATGCACATAACAAAGGAAAGACGTGGAAGAAAGACAAAAAATTTATAATGAAATAATGGGCTATCTAGATACAAATTCTATGCGATGCGCATGACGGGCGACACGGCCAAGCAAGTTGTTGTGAAACGCCAGAGCTTTTTTTTTGTCTTTTTCTATCGAGCTGTGCTTTGTCAAACGTAGCCAAGCGGTAAGCGAGGCAATTTGAAATAGATATGCCACGTAGAGTTGCTTAGCTAGTACGCCGGTCGTATGCAAAGCAGTCAGCCCGACGGCCATTGTCTTTCCTTTTTGTTCTCTTAATATGTGACATAGATGTAGATACATATATTGTTTGCATAGCTATTGTCTGGCAATTATTCGCTTTTTTTTGACATATGTATTGTATACGGGGTATAACTTGCCATGTTGGAAGGATGACGAGGAGCATAAGAAAAAATAATGTTACGTATACGCCATCGAAGTACCAGAAAAATGTTGCGCAGCAGTGTGACTAATTACCCGGGCACTTTAATCGATCGACAAATTTGAGATATGCATCTGAGACAACAAAATATGTTGTATGGAGCTTGGCTTGAAAGGTAGGACTATCTATACATAGAGAGAGGTTCGAGCAACATTATAGTCCAGTTTGTGTTATTGTACTATCTTTCGGTTAACTCCATCAAGTGTAAATGCATTTCGATGATTTTTTTCTCTTGGAGGTGCAGATCCGAAGTAAGGTGAAGTTTTCTCATGGAACTTTGTATTTACATAAGGGAAGGACACTCGACAAAACTTTGTCCATTCATTCCTTTTCAATTGCAGATATATTCACTATAAGGGTTTATAATGCTCAAATGGACTCTTCATAACCCTTAATCTTCCAGTAACGCCTCTTGATTACCGAGTGAGGGAGGAGTAATGACAGACTTGGTCTAGCCATCTCATCCTGAATCTACCTCTAGAATTCTAGATGACGCCTGTCTGAGAGTATCTATGGATTTCACGGCGTGGATTGGCATTTTAGTTATGCCATGCCTTTATAGTGGAGTGGTTATCGAATATTTATGTATAGATCCGTTCGGAGAAGTAGCTGATCAGTATAAGTCCTTGACGTATTGAGCTAAAATCAAGAATATCAGTGCTATTTCAAGCCTATTCGTTGACGAAAGTATGGTAAGTTCGGAAAGTCGTACTCCAAGTACAAAAATTGTATTTTGAGCTGATTTTTAATTAGCTTAAAAATCTTTCTTTAATATTGTTTCGTGATGGTTTTAAGAATGTTCGTTATTATTTTAAGAATACAAAGGCTACGTTTTGGACCATCGTTAACTTAAATTAAGCTCGAAAATGCCGTGAATAAGAATGAAGCAAATTAAAATGAGAAGGAAATTACTTAAACAATACCGAAAAATCTACTTTTGAAATTGTTTTTTAGTAAACTTAAGCTGCTTGTTTCAATACTGTTTTACGATTGTTTTAAGAACGTGGTTCTTACATACCTGCAACAAATTTATTTTGAGTATTCAATAAATAAACCTTACACTGTAAGAATATCTGGCTTTTATTTTTTTGTGACCAAATACCCTCAACAAAATACTACTTGTAGTAGGTACTACTAAAATGATATACCTACCATCTTCTAATATAATTTTGTAAGGGGGCAGTAGGCGAATTACTTTACGGGTGGGATGCCTAGCGCAGTAATCTAGGTGTCCTTAACTGGAAATTCACTTCAGTAAATCAGTAGATAGGTAATAATGTTAAATTTTTAATGTTGCCTTATGTGAATTCACTTAGTAAGTGAGTGTGATTTTTAGGAACTTTAGGAATTTAGGTAATCCAAGATATCAATATCAAGGTTATTCTACTGCGCCACCTCTCGCGAACGTCTAACAAACATCCGAGAGTATAACGAGAGTATAACTGTCCCAAAAAAGCTTCTCAATTTAGCCGTTCGGACTTGGCATAAAATTGTAGTTCCCTTCCATTCGTCCCAAAAATAAAAACTCACACAAAACGAATGGTTGTGAGAAGCTAGGCCTTAGGGTGTCTACAAGCGTGTTGCGCCAACTATTTTTTTATTTTAAGCTATCAATTAGTAAATCGTCTCCCGCTTTCGGCATCCCAAAAACTATTGTTCAATTCAGTCAATTCAATTCAATTAGCTTAAAAACCTAAAGAATGGGTAATAGTCGTATTTATAAAAATTCCGTAACTGTTCTCTAACTCGAAAAAGTTTATATTTTCCAATGAAACAAAGACCAAATCTAAAATACACAATTGTATCTCCAGGAGGCAGATAGTCTTTGTACCATCAGTTGTGTTTTAAGTTTATAACATTAACATAACAAAGACATAAGTTCTCTTTATGGTAGTTTATCTTCAAATGTTAAGCAATTTGGCTTAAATTTTAATCCAAATAAAGGGGTTTCCAATGAGAGGTGTTATTGTGAATGGCCCGCTATTTCGGTAGCTGTCACTTTTGAAGCTTTTATTCTTTGACATTTGACAAGCAGAAACTACGCCATTACTAAAAATGGATCGATACACGATGCGCATGACGGGCTTCAACAACGCATTGAAATCATTAAAATTCACTACAAAAATGGTGAAAATCTTGCAGTCACAGTTCGCAAAACTAAAGCAATTTTTGGTCATCGTGAAGCACCTTGTCGGACCGCAATACAGAAATTGGTGGAAAAATTCGAGCTGTTGGGACAAGTTAGTGATATGAAGAATAAAACCGGTGCACGTCGCTCAAGAACAACTGAGATGAGAATATTGCTGCTGTAGCCCAAAGTGTTGAAGAAAACCCAGGTTTGTCCATTCCTCGTCGTTCTTTGGAATTGGGCATTCCACAAACGTCATTACACCGTATTTTGCATAAAGCTTCCTCTTTATTATGAAACAAACATCCGATCATTTATCTCAAAAAAAAAATGACATTTTTCTTTGAATACCAAAATAACACCTTTTATTGGAAAACCCTTTATTATGTTATATAAAATACTTATGTACTTTTATGTACTTGCCCTTCAGGTAATACTTAGTAGTATTAAGAAATAATAATATTTGTAAGGCAACACTGTTTGTATGAAGTTTAAATAAAACACAGTACTTATTGAACCGTCGTCTTTGACATATACATATCTACTTAACATATTATAGGAAACATCCAATGAAATAGGAAATATTATTCTTAAATTCGCTCAAAAATATTTAGCCGCAAAAAAAAAAACAGATCTATTAAGGGCCACTTGCACCAACTCATTGGATATCTAAATAAACTTCATAATAGCTAACCAAAGATAAACCAATAAATAGTTACTTCCCGTCTTTGTGTTGTACTATTGCTAAATTATGCCTGGATTAGTAGGTAACCTTCGATTATTTTTAATTTGACAAAACTGACATTGAACTGTCGAATAAATGGCAAATAAAAGCTACAGACGTACCTATATGTTATCTAATAAACTCTAATCGTGGCACGCTACAGAAAATTGTTGCCACTTTCTGTTGTTTTTGAAAATTTAATGTACCTTGGTCTGAGTTGAGCAATCGGATGCGCGTAACCCTATTCATTACACGCCAGTGATAACCAGATCGGGGATTTATCCCTTTTTTTCACTTAAAATAATCTAAAAGGGTCAAAGGGATTTTTCACCTCATAGTACAAAAAAAGGATTTTACTCTTTGGTCAATTTTTGTTCATAAATTGCTAGTTCCATTAAGAAGAACAAATAAATAAAACTTATTTTTATTTCTTAAAACATGTACTTGCTTTATTTAATCAGTTTTTGAAAACAGAAACCGCGGTACTAATAATCATTTTTATTGTTCAGGCTAACTTTTACGAAGTCACAATGACGAAAATTTCCATAAAAAAATATCTATTGTGACCGTCAAAATATTTAAGTTGAAGGTTAAAAATTATTATTGGTAAGGCCCAAAGGTTTTAGTTCACTGCATTGTGCAGGAGAGCAAGATATTGGTTTTGAAAATGTGTCACTTGTTTGTTCAAGCAGACTTTTTTGAACTCCCATGGGATGTCCAACTTAAAATTTTGAGAGATCCCAACACACATTTTATGGATGATTTAGATAGTCTATTTTTTGGCCAAGAATGTCAAGACTCCTTGACAGAGTCTGAATAGATGCTGATGGTAGGTACATTGGAGGTTAAGAAAAACTGTCTCAGTTTTTATAAGACTGCCATCGTTGAAATGGTTACTCGCCTACCTTTTGATGATGATGTAAAAGTAGCATTTAATGTTACAAGCAGTAGAAGTTTTTCTATTTCAGAAATTTTAAAGAAAGTTGATCCCAAAACGTCATACGAAGCAAGCGAAGAATTTAAGAACGTCACTATACTTCTCAGCGAAGATAAAAAGAAGTCCCTCCAAAATTTGCCTATTGATGAAATGTGGTTCGAGATTTGTCAGATAAGAAATTTTGATGACATAATATTCTTTCCTAATTCAGGAATGTTAGTAATAATAGCTTTGACTCTTTCCCGCTCGAACGTTGCCGATGTAAAATCGAAAAAACGAAATCGTTTGGGAAAAGAAATGATAAATTCAATTTGTTTATTGAGGTCCTCATTTCAATCAAAAGGTAGATATAACTTGCTTCAATTTAGCATAGTTATTTGAATTTAAAACATTTACTTTATTCAAACAAATAGAAGATACAAGTCATCACCTTATCAGAAGATGTTATACTTTTTTTCAAATGGCGGAAAGTGTCAATTCTACTTTGGCATTTAATGAAGTAAACAGATAAAAAATAGACGTCAACAAGATGACAAACCACGTAGAACTAGACTGCAAACTTCCATGCACCTATACCCGACTCTCCCAGGAATTAATTCCCCTGTCTGTGAATACGTGTGAAATGTCAAAATCAATGACGGGCAATATTATTCCATGATTCCTTTGATTTTGTACAGCTCCAATATACATGAAAAATCCTTGGCCCGCAGGCAGCTTGTAAGCAAAGTCCGTTATGTGTTAGGAGTCGACGGTCTATTCTATGTGGTTTGTGAACAAGACATGAATAGCTATACATACTACTAAAGAACGCGGAATAATTGTTTCGAAATTTTTTGCGGAATAAATCGTCGGTGTTATTGCCGCAGCCTGAATTTGGGTGCAGATTTCCCGGTCATCTGGCAACAAGTGGACAAATACTACGACGTTTAGCTGCTCGCCTAGAAGAATATAGGACAACCCGAGCGACAGGTCTGAACGGCCAGGGCCCAGACGTCCTGGTGAAAATATCGCAGTTGTGGCTGTCGCTGCAGATGTCGTAGAGGATCCCGTAGTTTCGACCAGACAGCGTTTCACGCAATTGGGCATCAATCGGCGGTCTTTACAGATAATTTTGGTGAAAGACTGTAAGATGTTCCCTTACAAATTGCAGCCAGTGCTTTAGCTGTTTGCTGTTGAGTTACAACCGACATTTTGGCGATTTGCACTGGCCGGCAAGATCGCCTGATTTAACCATTCCAGACTTATTTTTGTGTGGTTTTCTGAAGTCACGAGTATATGTCAAGAAGCCTCAGACTATTGAAGTCTCCAAAGACAATATCTTTTAAGTATACAAGGACCTATCGCCGGAAGTTCAGGCAAGAGTGATGAAAATGCCATAAATCGATCTCGAATGATCATCAATTTTTGCGGCGGCCTCTTAACTGATACCTATCATTTTCTCGACTTAATTAAAAAAAAATCAGGTAAACATAATGCCAACGCAAAACCAGTCATAAAAAAAAATTACAGTCAATGATCATCGGGAGACTAATTTTGAATAATAGACAGATGCATCCAAATATGTTAACTGCTTCTCAAAAATAGCTCAATCATACAGACTTTGTGACTTACTTTTATACTATGTAGTGATATTCCACATGCGAAACTCTTCCAAACAGTCCTTCCTCTTCCCGATTAGGTGGCCATTTACTTTTGGAATTTAAATTTGTTTTGGACAATTAGGAACAAATTTCTCAGCAGTTACATTTTCCACTACAAGAATGCTCTGCCAAGATTCTGACCTGTCACCTTTTTGGTACCAAATGCACATTCGCAATAAATTTTAACTTATGTTGTTCATTTGCCTCAAAGTAGCCAACATTTTGTTCAACTAACGCACATGTCCACAATTCCTTCGCACAATTACTCAGTTCAAACCTGTAACCCGTTTGCCCCTTTATTTCAAATTAAATTCAAAACCCAATGAAGCATGGCAATTATATTATGAAATTTTGTTTTCCAATTTGAAACGAATTTTCTTGTGGGTACATCGGGGAAATGTTCGTTCTCATCGTTGACCTCAATCGACAATTACTACATGAGTGAAGAAATCAAAAGTCACTGAGCATGAAAATTATAGTCAAACGTAGGATTGTAGGTGCTGAAAGTACAGGGCACATTGCCTAACTTCCGTTGCGCTCACATATTATATTCAATGTATCCTGGGGTGTCTTTATTTTATTGTTACCCGCACGATTAGCACTAAAAGTATCTACAGGTTTATTTCTATTCCCCCCCATTATGGTACAGAGTTTCGTCATCCGTGTAATATGTTCAGGACTTGCACGTGAATTTCCCAGATTACCCACACCAATAGATTTGTGCAGTAAAGTAGTAATTAAAATCGACTGTTGCACGCGATGATGATGATGGGGATAGCATTTTCTGCAGATCATTATAATTGCCATTGCATTCGATCGGTGATCGATTTAGTGTTCGTTTAATCAAGTGCGGATCAGTCGAAGTCAGAGTATTTATTTCTACAGTGCTCTTGGGAATGCTAACGTTGTGCGATCAGTCATGATCGTGTTTCATGACATTGGCACTGCCAGTCGAAAGTGATCAGTTAATTATGATCAAAGAGAACATTTGTAATAACTGATGCATTGCTTGAGCTTGATGTAAAGGAGGTAAATATACGTGAGGGAGGCCCTGCTGAAATTCCATATAAGCTTTGCAGTATCTTTTTATGTCATTTTTCCCCTCAAGTAGATTGTAGATCGAATAGCCACTCACTGACACCTAGTCAACTCACACTATGCACTCTTGAGATTCAATTTGTTTATGTGCTGACTGGTGTCTCATTTGTTTGTATAGGAACTGCATTTGCACGATTGAATGAAATCGGAGTGGATGTCATGATCGCTTGGGGGTGCTTTTTTTTCTTCATATTTCTTAACTATACTTGTTAACTCGAATGTTTATTAAATGCCTTGAATATTGCTATAATAAGGTTTGTTCAGTTTTGATCGTGCGATTGTATCTTAAGGTCGAAAAGGTCTAGCCCGGCACTTATCGTGCTTGAATTTGACAGCATTATGTGCAGTTTTTAGACACTTGCGTTTAATATTCACATATTTCTTACTCAATCATAACTGTCCTATGGTCTATTAGTTATGATATTTATTTAAATGGTTTTTTTTTTCATTTAAAATGAAGTAATGCAATTAAGACTTAATTTTGTATGCAAATATTGGAGCTACCCGCTCTGGTCATATTCATTGAACATAATGATGTTGTAGAACAGAAAAGTTAAGTTGTATATGTTGAACAAGTTGCATAATATGTAGTGACAAATACCACTTAGGTGCCTATCTAAATATACGCTTGACTACTCTTAGAAATGATGGATTTTTTTATTCTTTTCTTGAATCATAATGAAAAGGTTTAAAGTGTTCCTAATGACTGTAGATGTACTTTTAACTGTCATAATCATGAAAAGCTTTCCCGCTTTTTTCTGCTTCGTCGTTTCGTCTTTGTCGTTGCATCTTCGTTAAGTTGTTCTTCTTGTGTTGTGTTTGTGGCCCTGACTACAGGGTGTGCTCAATTCCTACATGCTTGATATCAGTTAAGCTGATTTCTGTTTTTTTTTTTTTTTTTTTTTTTTTTCAAAATGCTGTCAAACTTTCAAGCCCAAGATACTTATTCTCATAAAAAAATAAATAGGTGGCGCAAGGGACCTACAATTTTATGCCGAGTCCGAACGGCTGAATTAAGAACCTTTTTTAGGACAGTCATTTTGTCATACTCTCGGATGTTTGTCAGACGTTCGCGAGATTTGGCACAGTAGAAAAAACCTTAAGATGTAATTTGTGTTTTTTCGGGGATCGAACCTGGGGTTCACAGAAGTCCAGCACACTAGCCACTGCGCTACTGCACCCCCTTATTCTCATAGTCGATGCAATTCATCTGTTTGTCTTTTATACGCTTCCAGAAACTTTATCCGATCTAATATCCATAGACAAATTGATATCAGTAGGTCCTCTAAGAGTGTTCCTAGCACTATATACGAAAATTTTTATATTAGGGGCGGTGAATTTCCTATATAACGTATACGCACTTAATACGCGTTCAAATAATAAAAGGATATATTTTGGTACCTTTAGCGGATATAGTTGCAAACGTTAGTATAGGTATGTAATGGATGTATAGTAGGTACTGCCTGCTCTAGGCACTTTAAAAAAAAATATGTTCGGAAGTGGTAAACATGGCGTGACTTTTCCTAAACAGCAAAGTAGGTGAGGGTAAGTTTTCGTTTCCCAGTCATGCCTTCTAGGGATCCATCTTTGTCATAAATTTTAGTTACCTGCAAACTTAAGTTCTGCCACATGCATTGCCAGACTTTAGGGTTTCATCGGCACTAGCTTTCGAATAATTGAGAATATCAATACTTGAGTCGAATACAAATAATCGGCAGCGCTTATGACCCTTTTATTCGTCGTTAAACGATTCCTTTTTTTCGGTAGCTGTAGCACCTGCTATGGAAAAAAAGCCGATCGGATGGTACAGAAGTTCCAATTAATAAGCAATATTTTAGGGAGAGAGTCTATAGCTTAGGGTGAACTGATTTTATCTCTTCCCAAGCATCAACCACATTTCGTTTTAACTCGAGAACCGGAGCATTAATGAAGAATCTTAGTTCGTCTCGAGGATGTGCTGATTCATTGTCCATTTTTCGTCGTTTGTAGACCAAAGTCTGAGCCCATAAATCGAACTCATTATCACCAGTGTAAGACGATTCACTTCCACTCCCGATGCTGTCGTCTACCTACACGTCCATTTCTCTTCTGATGGTTCTCATAGCGTTGGACAAAGCTTTAAGCAGTACATCTTACCCGGCCAACAACGATAATGTAGGTTGATTTTCATGTAGGTATAGGTACATCGCACACATATGGCCGATGAATTCGGTACATATAGAACTGCATCGCTGAGAGTATGATGTATGATGTGCTTTTTTTAGAAAACCAACTGGAAATAAAATAGACTAGGTACAGTGTCTCTAAGCGAGAACCAGAACCACCATAATAATAATAATATAGAGCGGTTAGTGCACTGCGATCTTGTGGTCTATTGTACTTCCGCTTACCGTATAGATGTCTATTCCCTCTAAGTGACACCCCCGACCACTATGATTCTTCTAAGAATTATTTTATTTGAGGGTCTTTGCTCCGACTTAGCCTTGTCAAGAATATCCAATAATACATATAGAGAACTTTATCCAGTCAAATTTCCTTGATGCATCTGAGATTGAATAGTCACTCAATGGTTGGTATATATGTACATATCTCTGAGAACCGCCCTAGACGTGTGTACAACCAGAACTGTACAGGATTAATAAGACACACCGAGAGGATCTCTAGAGTATGTATATTCAGACGTCTAGCAAAGCCTATGATAGAAACAGAGCCATAATTGATCAGAAGAACCGATGGTATATATTGGTTCAGCTTTTCATCCACCTGCGGTGTTCCAACATCAAGCCCGAGTAATTATTCCCCTCAATATTCTTCGTAACCTATCCTCATCGCGATAAAATGATCAGTTACAACACTAGGTAGGTACCTCTTCGATGCCTAATTTGAGTCGTTAAGACCAAGTTCAGTCTATAAAAGTATTTTCTTCTTTAGCTGGTTTCGCTTTTCTAATACCTTTATCAGTAGCGGATTAATCTCGTTGAAATATGGCGCTGGTTGCCTCATATCCATCTGAGTACTCAAGGTAGACAGTCCATCATTTCGATCAACACCTCGTCACATCTGCCATCCACTAGTCAGAAAATATACGATCATAGTTAATCGAACCCAAAGAAAACTTATCTCATCGCCCATGTGCCAGATGGCGCCTATTAAAAGAAATCTACAATCTCTCACAGCACAGGGTGCAACAAATCTTTCCCCCTTCACATTGCATAAACTAGTTGCAACTCTTTAATCTGCAGTCGTCGCCGCCGCTTTGCCACTGGCCGTCATCGTCATCGCTGCCATCATCGATCGTATTGATTTGAAATTTATTTTATCGCATTTTCTTTATGCAATACGGCCAAATCTCCAAAACGGTCATAAATATTCGGCACTCTTGTGCCCGACGCTGCGCACTTGCACAATGTAAACAGAGAGAGAGAGATATATCGCGCGCGCAGAGCTTCTTTAGCTGACATTTTGGACGGAGTTCGTGATCTCCATAAAATGAGTGGCTGTGGCTAAGAGGAAAAAAATTAAATTCATCGACTTATTGAAGGAAAACGTCAGTCTTGGTCGGTGACACCGACACCAAGACACAAGCCAGCGCCATGTGTCGGTCTATCTGTCAGCTAAAGAGTTTTATTGTGTGTCTCTCCACTTAATCCATCTATCTAATCAAGTTTCTGAAGAGATAATTTGGTTGCGCTGAAGATGGGGCGCAGATCTTTGCTGCTGCTTAGCTATATTGGTATCCCCTGCTGTGGTGGTGTCGAAAGAGTGATTTTCTCACTTTTTTTTCTAAATGATTGGAGTTTGCGCCGCGTTGCCGCTGTCACTGTAGTCACATATTGTGAAGGTTGAGTTGGGAATCAAATTATTTCCAAATCAAATAATCGATCTTAATTCCATCTAATCGGGTAGAGTTGGCAAAGAAGATGACCTCTGTGCTAACGTATCGTATTCATTCTAGTGGATGCACATGCTCAGATATACGGGCACAGTTTGACTAGTCGCCAATAGAGATACATTTCGTTCTCTTTTGATCTTCTATTGTTTTCGAGTGAAATTTGTAGTGGTAGGGTGCCAAAAGTTGGACACGATGGAGGTTGGTTTTTGTTTTTCTTCAGTCGCCGTCATTTGAGATCGTGATCACGTGCCTCTGCGCGCTGTCGAAAAAGATACAACCAAGGCGATTGCTTTGTGAGCGATCGGATGCCGAATAGTATCTGGCAGCATCTGGGGATATCTGTATCTGTTTGTGTTTTTATTATTTTAAATTTTGTTTGTGCGGATTGTTTTGTTTTTGGGTACACAGATAGACATATCCAGAGCCAGATACATTGTTGTGGCTGGCAAATAAAGTGTTTTTACGTAGGTATCTCTATTGGTGTTACATTTTTGAACTTTACAGTTTAAATTATGTATCCAGCAGGGTATAGGAATTTTGTCGTCGGTTGTTTTATATTTTTGTAGTATGTACCTACGTACATAAGATAAGTTGGACTATTTTGTTCTCAAAATTGGATATAGAAAGTGGACTAGTTGAGGCCATGTTCGAAGACCATGGCAGGTCGACAATATAGGTATCGGATCTGGTGCGAGTGAAAAGAGCCCTATTATGAAAGGAATAATAGGTGTCTTTTTTTTAAAGAAGTTTGCATCTAGGAAGAATAAGAAATAGCTCAGTAGCTGGCATCTACTCGTTTGTCGCGCAATTCGATTTGGAAAGTTAAATTCACGTATTTGCAAGAATCTGGAGATGAACATTTTCACCGATTATGTGAAAAGCACTGCGACACCCCTCGCGAATGCCTGACAAATCTGACGAGGGTATAAGTGCCCTGAAAAAGTTTCTCAATTCAGCCGTTCGGACCCGGCATAAAATTGAAGGTTCCTTCCATTCGTCCCAAAAATTAAATAAAGAACAGAACTAAATTTCTACCTCATTTCGTTTTGTTTCTTACTTAGATAACTTTTTTAAGTTGCTAATTTGTTGCGTAGTAATTTCGAAGTCCACTGAAAAGAAAAAGCGACATGTTGAAGTGAAACTTCTTATGGCTCATCTTATGTCAGGAATTCCAAGCTACGATGAAACGAAATTAAATGAAACAAAAAAGCGACGGGTTGAAGTCAAACTTCTGAGGGCTTTTTGCTATCAGGGCCCCATTCCACAAAACAATTTATCAACTTTTCACTTTGCATTTATAAAATTTTTCCTTAATTTGCAAAACTTTATGTTCCTCAGAACTATAAAATTTGATAAGTTATAAGTTGAAATTGAAAAGTGCAATTTGCAAAGTCTTTGCAATTTTAATATTCTCTTTGCAATTTCTGTTCCACGTACGTTCTCTTGTGCAAATTGCAAAGTTAATATTGAAAAGTGTAATTTACAAATAATTATACTGTTTCGTTCCACAAAATCTGAAAATTCTATTTTTGCAAAGCAAATTTTTATAAGTTTGTCAAAAGTTTGCAAGGTAAACGATCGCTTTAGAAATTCGTATTGTTATAACAAAGCGAAGCTTTCAACGACGATAGTGAAGACGCGGTTATAACAAGAAATTATAGAGACCGAATTAATTTTTCGGGACTACAAAACTTTAATATTAAAGAGTGCGTCATGCTTTGTCGGCTGAAAATCAACTGCTACTGTGCTCGCATTGGCTCGGAAATGGTTCCCAGTACCATGGAGTTGCAGCTATGCATGGTGTTGCAAAATCAACAGTTTGCAGAACTATCCATGGAGTTGTCGAATGTCGACGTTATAATAGACGTTTTATTTCAGTGCGGTGGCCCGATGACGTCAGTGGCATTGGATCGGCATGGAAACCACTCATTGAATGTGATGATGATATGCGGGCCAGACTACACATTTTACAGTGTATATGCAAGTTGGCCGGGCAAAGTTACGGAATTCGGCTGTAAGTCAAAGAATTTGACAATGGATGGAGACCATTTCCGGTTACTTTTGTTTTGGGTGATAGTGGTTACTGACTGAGAAACTGGTTGTTACCACCATTACGTCGAAATCCCGATAACCCTACTGAAGAGGCTTTCAATCGTTGGCACAGGAAAACACGGCGCATAATTAAAAATAGTTTTGGCATTATTAAAGAAAGATTCCGGTGTCAAAATTTGTGACTGAAGCTAAGTACACACGATTGTCATATCTTACAATATTGTCAGCCCATTGTAAGGCATCCATCTGACAATGAAACTGTCAGGTTGCTAACGATCGTCCGAATAAGTCTGAGCGCACAATTTTTTATTATTGTCGGACAATTAGGACATTGTAAGACTCATTGTCAGATGTCGTTGTTTATGGAAGTTGACAATAGTTTACAATTTTTTCATTGAGAGACAGTTTAACCAGTAGTTTAAGTTTGCAAAGAGTGCAAAGTCTTTCTAAAAATTTGCTCAATGCAAAGTGAGATTTACAAAGAATATTGTGGAACAGAAACACTTTGCCAAAAAACTCAATAAATTCGATAAGTGCAAAGTAAAAAATTGTTATGTTGTTTTGTGAAATAGGGCCCAGGGCAAGCTGAAAATGTTCCCTCCTTGCAAAATCCGTTTCACCAAAAACAAATTTTCAAAGTGCAAAGCATGTTTTTGCAAATTGCAAAGTTTTGCGAATGTGCAAAGAATTCGTCCGATTGAATTCAAATTTTGAGAAAATCTTTTTTATTGACGCACAGGTGATTCCATTTTGTCAAAAATTAGACATAGAAAAAAATTAAAATTTGTGTATCTCCAAAAACCACCGAATCCAGTGAGATCGTTTTCTGGCATTCTTATACGTAGGTATGCCCGGAGTGTTCCTGTGAATATTGGTCGAAATTGAACAAAAGGGAGTTTCAATATTAATCAATCACCAAACTTAAACACAGTGCGGCTTATATTGCCGATCTCAAGGAACTTAAGTTGGAAGGTTGATTGGGACTCATTCATTCATTTAAATTTTAAATTATTCTTATAAAAAAATAATAACAAGTGCTTGTTGAAATGATATTAACAAATTGAGAAAAGTGCCGAGCTTTAAAAACTGTTTTTGAATTTAATCATAAACATAGTTATGAAGTGAATAAATTGGTAGAGTGTACGACAGTCTTCACAAATTTTTACATTTAAATTGGCCTAGCTACTCCAAACTGAATTATTTGTCCTTATTTTTCCCCTTATACCTAATCATATGTGTTTGACTATCAGGAAGCAATACTAATAACAAGTACTTGTTGAATTACAAACCTAAACAAGTCGAAAAAATGGAATGGTTGTTGGAATTTGTTAAAGGGGAAAGTTTTGATCCTACCTATGGAATTGATTCTGGTTATTAGACTCTACATTCTTCAGAATTTCCTCAATGAAGTCAATGAATGGTTTTCCTAGAAATCGCTATCTACAACTGATAGCTATGAGGCCTTTATCCCGCAAGTGTCCCGCAATGAAAATGGTCCCGCAAAATATCCCGCCCTTAAACATTTGTCTCGTAAAATGCCCTGCCTTTTAATTTGTCGCCCAATTCTTACTTCATTTTTGTATATGAATCGTTAGTTTCTACTGTTCCTTTTGCAGAATTTTTCTATATACATTTTTAAGCCATTATTTCATTTAATCAATACAAAGACTGGTAAAATAATATCTAAATATATATAATGTTCATATAAAATATTTATTATTATTTATATTAAGTTATGTTCCTTCTTGAATTTCTACTTTTAAAACATGAAATTTTTTTTTTTTTAAATTAAAGTTAATTTAATTGTTGTTATTTGACCAGATGGAACATTTAAAACTAAAGCTTTAAGTATTTTAGATTTAAAAAAGTTGTCCAATTTCGTTTTGAGCCACCTTTCCGCTCCAAAATTCACACGAATGCGTTGCGCTTTTCGAACCGGGTTAGGGGTGACTTCTTTTTGATTTTTAGTTTTTTTTTTAATAACACCACGCATAGTGTTGTGAGACGTGTTGTGATAACATATTTTTCGCTGATTTTTGCCAAAGATTCGTAAGAATTTGATGTTTTTCATAATATAAGTCGCCTTTGCATTAAGCGGCCTTTGATGTTTTCATCCATAGTTAGACTCATCACCTGTGGGCGCAGTATCGCAGTGGTTAGTGTGTAGGTTAAGGTTTTTTCTACTGCGGCAACTCTCGCGAACATCTGACAAACATCCGAGAGTATGACTGTCCTGAAAAAGCTTCTCAATTCAGCCGTTCGGACTCAGCAAAAAAAAAATTGTAGGTCCTTCCATTCGTCCCAAAAATAAAAACTCACACAAAACGAATGGTTGTGAGAAGCTAGGCCTAGAGTGTCTACACGCCTGTTGCGCCACCAATTTATATAGTTTAGACTCATCACCTATAAAAATATGGATATAACGTTTTGGTTCCTCCTGATTTTCTTAACTAATTTAACACTATGAGTTCACGTGCTAAAGATAACGTTCAAACTAAATGCACGTCTATTCAAGTGGCGCAAAAATATTGCCTAAATTTAAGCGAAAGCTAAAATAAATTGTAAAAGAACTTTTTAAGGGCTCTTTTTCAGAACTTGCAATTTGACACAGAGAAAGTAGAAGAGCTTCCCAAAAACAACGTTCAAAAATACCATTATTTTACCATTCCGCTTTGGAGATATGAGTATTGTAAAGAGAGTGTACAGGGTGTTCTTTATACCAGCGAGGAGTGTATGAGTGTATGAGTGAATATGAATTAAAAGACTTTCAAACGAAATATTATTTAATACAAAAAAAATTAAATGTAAAAAAAAAAAATGTCCCGCAAGCTAATTTTTCTGATCTGGCATCCCTATAGCTAGTGCCCGACAGGTGCAAATTATTTGGTATCTTTCCTTTTTTTCAGACGGAGGCAATAATTTTTCATTATAATTATTCGCGATTTGATAGATGGTCATTACGTCATTAGGTATATCGATTACCATTTTCTATTAGGTATCATTAGTTGGATTTTATGCTCCTGCGAGAGTTCTTAAAAATCGCTTTTTATTTCATATACCTTATCATAGGGTTAACTATGGTTACAATGAACCAATTTCTAAATGCCTTAGGAATCCAATAAATATTGTGATGTTATTGATTTTCATACTAGTATAGAGATTCATTTAGGAATAAATTAATTCTGTTCTTAGGCTTTGGTGGTCATTTTTAAGTATAATTTTTATACATATTAAGTATCTAATCTAGCGAGAACAGTAGATGCACTCATTTGATTGAATAAATAAAATAAATAAATAAATAAATAAATAGGAAACATTAAATAAGGGACAATAAGGACTGTATCGTCCTCTACAGGCCTTCACTAGGAATTCTAAGGAAATGTTTGTGTTAACTGCCCCGGGAAAATGTGAACTGCTTCTGCTATTGATGTAAGTAATGATCCCGTTCATTCACCATTGCAACCTTTAACTGATCAATTCGAGTTGGTTGAAGATGCCCAATTCCACACCGAGTTCAGCTGAGCAAAATAACTAAGAAAATGATTAACAAATTAGGGCCATAAGCTCCGGCCAATTATTATCATAAAATACGCCCTGAGAATACTTCCAGATACTGCAATACGAAAGCTTATGGGCCGTCTGCAATGATTAAATTTCTCAACGCCAATGTTTGTCTCTCCCATGCTGATATGACGGTTTATTGTAAACTTAAAAGGAACCAACTGTTCCCACTGGACGAACGCATATAGGGTCATCAACTGATTTTGTATTGAATCTTCCGACCTTGTTACCGCACTCAATTGACAAACTGATATTTACATTCCATCAGATGACTCATCAATGCAATATGAGAAATATTTACCAAAACCTGCAATATTTCTCCAAATATTTCTCCACCCATTTTGAGAGAAATTCAAGTAGATACTGTGAAATATTTAAAAAAAAAATCTGATTACAGCAATCAAATATCGTATTTTTCGTGAAAAACGATAACTCACCTACAGCTAACAATAAAGAAAGAAAAAAAATATATTGTCACCTTTTATGATGACTTTATGATCTAAGAGCTTAATAAAAAACATATTTGTGTTAAATTTTGTTTATTCTTTGCAACAGCAAAGACAACAAGTCAAAAGCACAAATGGAAAAATGTTGCCCAACTGTCTGGGACGAAAAAACCGCCATCATCGTGTCGACGACGTTTGTCACTTGTGTTGCGAACGAAACGAGTATACCTATGTATGATGATAAAACCCCCGATGACTCGATGTATGGCTGGCTCTAATCTCCAAAGTGGTATTTCTTAGAATTTCACTTTTCATGGCGTGGGAAAACTCCGTTTTCAAAATTCCATATAGGAATATCGAGACTGCAGCTGTGTATAGTTGGCCCCCTGCAGAGGGTGGGGGCGCCTTGGCCTTTTGTTTAACCGGCCTGCGATACTGCACGTACCTATAGCAGTGCATTATACAGATACACCCAGTAGAGAGTGCTATCTCGGCGAGATGCTAACTGTGCTAACGGCAAAAATGTCAATTGTTATGAATGAAAATGAGAAATTATTGTTTTATGGTAGTAGAGCAATAATTGTAATTGCTTGTTCCGGTTTCTGGGAAGAGTTTCCCTCTCAAATTAGAACTTTGATAAGAGTTTCAAAGGAAATTTTCGGATTCATTTCATTGAAGATTTTTGATTTTTATGAATGGGCTTGTTGGTTAATGGTGGTGTAATTATTTTCGTGGCTGTGAAGAAATTTCCAAGAACCTATGGGCGATTTTTAGGCTTGCCTGTGAACTGATTTTCACTTCGATTAAATCGTCAGAGTGACTCACAGAGTGGTAAAGTTTGGATAATATATTTTCGATCTGAAACTAAACTTTTTAGATAAAGGAAATGGTTAAGATGGGTTCTTAATTTTCATCTGAGTAGCTTAGTGAAGGCAGCTTTAAAGGTGCCAGCTATTTGAGATCACTGAGATAGTACTGTGTGCATTCTATTCGATATAATATAGAAGTAAATAACAAAATATTAAAATGAACGTGTGAATATCTAAGCACAAGATCAGAAAAGATTTACACATCAGAAGGTGTCATCAGAGATAGCATCAGGTTGGAGTTAGTATCTTTTAGTACGGAACCTTGGACTGGATGAAATACTTTCAAAAATTAACAAAACTTGGCATTACTAATGTAATGACAGTAAGTTTGAGCGAGCCCTATGCGATTTTACACAAAAGAAGAAATAAGAAGGCTAAACCTAAATCCGACGAAAATTACAACAGGACTCTAAAAAAAACAAACTTAAATATCTGCGGCCGATAAGGCTGTATTACAATACTGACAACAATCAAAGAACATAGAACAAATTCATTTGGAAGACTACACATACCTACTCCTTAGATATAACCACAGAAGCAACGCCCGCTTTAATGCTTTGCCGTAGTCTAGCGAGTAGATCCCTGGGATGTTATCCGACAATTCTCAAATAGATGTACATAGGTATATTGCTATCCTGAGTTGAAGTGCGGAAGGCATTCATTGTCGTGGAATGACTGGTACCTATGTAATACAGGAGCCATGAGAACTTGCCCAACTGCAGCCATTTAGGTGCTACTGGAACTGATTCCTTTGGAACTTGTCTTCTATAAATATTCAAGTAAACCGATTCTAATAATGGCAAAGGAAGGAACCAATATCTTTAAAACTAATATTGATGATATAGATAGTATCTAAATCAATATCGACAGTAACCTAAATGTGATAAAGCTACTGGCGAATGATCGACTCACTCATTAAGATAATCTGAGAATACACCCGCACCAACTATTTTCGACCCGTGCCGGTGTTGATTGTTAAATGTGTGTCCTAATTAAACGTCCGTCTTGCCAAGAAAGAAACAACAATTCATAGGTCCTGAACCGTTCTGTAGAACAGGATATCATAACATAACCGAAATAGTTTCGAAGTATCCATTAGCATCTCGCCGTTCTGTCTGTCGGTTCAGACCTTAGACTGTCTGCTCTTTGGCGCACTCTTCACGAGAAGGAGGAATATCACTGGTCTGACTCAACTTGTGTTAAAAGGTGTCACTATTCCGATCTCTGACGAAGTCAAATATCTGGGAGTAATCCTCAATAGAAAACTTGTTTGGTCCAAGCATGTTGAATCAAAAACCGATAAAGCGCTGTCGACTTTCTGGCAGTGCAAAGGCGCTTTTGACAAGACATGGGGCTTATCTCCTAAAAGGGTCCTTCGGATCTATACGGCAATGTTAGACCACTTCTCTCATATGCATCGCTTGTGTGGTGGAACATAGGCTTTTGCGGAAACGTGTTACGGCCTCTTTTGCCAAACTCCAAGAACGGAATGGCTTCGGCCAGACACGGAGCCAGGGAAAGAATTCCATCGTGTATTCACGGATGGCTCTAAAACCGGACAGGGGTTTGGTTCTGGAGTTATCGTATAAAGGGAGAACAGTAGACTACACTACCCCTTGGGTAACCATGCGACTGTCTTCCAGGCGGAGATTTTCGCTATCCTTATGGCTATGCGCTATATTGTGACAAACAGGTGGAGGGCTAGAAGCATATGCGTTTGCAGTAATAGCAAAGCTGCATTAAAAGCGCTGCTCAACCCTCATACCTCGTCCAAGTTAGTGCTCGAACTCAAGCTTTCTCTGAACTTGGTCGGTAAGCTAAACACGGTCAAAATTGTTTGGGTTCCAGGTCACACTGGTATCCAGGGAAACGAGATTGCTGATGGGCTTGCCAGGTTGGGTTCAGAAGAAGATCTCTTAGGACCTGAAGCTGCGTTGGGTTTGCCTGCATCCGTGGTTATAGGTAATTCATTGATACTTGGGTTTCTCGTGAACACGAGTGTAGGTGGCGTGACTGTGCTGGGTGTAGACAGAACAAACGATTGCGTCCA
Source organism: Cheilosia soror (assembly GCA_949372485.1). Taxonomy (NCBI): domain Eukaryota; kingdom Metazoa; phylum Arthropoda; class Insecta; order Diptera; family Syrphidae; genus Cheilosia; species Cheilosia soror. Next base: position 40,899,636 of record OX443561.1, read on the forward strand.
GACATCTGCAAGAGGTCGGCGTCTTTCCTTCTGTCTCTCAGGAGAATTCTTGTGATCGTCCTTTCGGGCCACCAAACACTTAAATGTGTTGGGATTGAGCAACACCACCATCTGTCCTGCTTGTGAAGAGGATGACCTCTGTAGTTGTCCTGCCTTTGCTCGCATCAAGTGGCGGATCTTTGGGGCTGACGTGGTGAGTGCCGAACATCTAAGCTTCATCACTGAAGCTCCTTCTCATCTTTCTTCGAAAGACGTACAGCAATGTAAGGTGTCTGTTTCGCAGTACAATGGACCAGTAGTTGCGTCTGAGTGCTCAACCTCCGACAAAAGAAAAAAAAATCCAATAGCATAAGCTAGAATAACCTACGTAGCTAAAGGGACTTAAGAGCTTAGCAACGGAGTATTTTTGAATTAAGAAGCACCTCAAACTTAAGAAGATCTCTATAGGCATAGGTAGAGTAATACTGCAGAACATCTGCTGGGATCTTGCATGGGGCTTTGACCCACAAAAGACTGAAATATTTGGCTATAAGTACTAAATGCCAGAGGAATTTGCGTGGTGTTCGACAAGAATGCGCTTACTATCGCCAATACTTTTCTTATTTGGATAAGCAACGTGCTTCGTGCCGAACTGTCTAAATCGATGGGCTCTTACGTGCTGTATAAGACTCTTACAGCACAATTTAAAAACCTTGATAAAATAAATGTAGTTAACCAAAGTTCTGGTAAGTTTACCACTCCAATGTCAAGTTGGTGCTCCTATGGATGTATGACTCCAGAAATCACTGCAAACCTGAACTTCGAAATACCTTTATAATTTATCGACGAAAATGCGACAGCAAATCGGACATACATACATTTCGAAAAGGCGACACTTCCTTCGTTAAACATACAATGCAATGATGGAGGAAGAGCGGGTCGACCCAAAAATGCATGGCGCAGAACTGTTAAGGAGAATTTACGGCCACTGTGGAAGTTGGGAAGACCTAGTCCTAGTACACGCCCCGCTCATACGCTCAAGAGGCAGCATGACTTAAGTATGTAAATAATTTATAATCGATGGAATCTTCAAAAGCAGTATGACGTTGACAAAGCTTGTTTGATTACATTTTATGTATTTTTACTGAAAGACGTTCAAAAGTTATAGACAAATTATTCAAAGAACATATTGGTTTGCACGGATTTTCATAACTTTGTCAATCTTTATGGGCTGGGAGCTAACTTCGCTCACACTCTCCCCATCGCATTGCCCTAACAGTAACAACACACTTCAAAAGAGCGATTTAAAATTTTGTAAAAACGTAAAATGAGTTCAAGAAAATTACACGCAGGTATCTATCTGAATCACCTCCACTTACACCTTCGAATAAAAACATTCCCATTAAATTAGGAAATAAAATTCTCTCTCTCCAACATAATGACCCCCAGCCACCTATACTCTCAGTTCAACAAACAATTTATATTTTCAACTTTTTCCCAACAATTTCACACTTTCGTCGATCGTTCTCGCATTTTATTGACATTTTCAATTATTGGTCAAAGAAATTTATCTACGTCCGGCCTATGGACCATCGACAGGTGATCGAACCCCAGATATCTGAATTAATTCCATGATATAAAAAGCCGAATAAAAAAAATGCAGATCGGATAAAACTAAATTTTAATTGAATCGTCGGAATGTAGGTAAGTAGGGCTGCTGTGCCATTAAAATCATTATTCTCGTTCAATTTCAGCTCACACAAGTTAACGAGGAGACGACCGACACGATTAAAAAAAAAAAAGTATCTATACAGTCTTTGCGCTTAGATTTGAGGCGATAACCTCCACCGGAGTGGGGATGATGATCGATGGCGTAAAGGTAACACAAGTCGAGGGGATACCGAAATTAGCCTACGGCATTCAATAGAGTACTGCATGGAGCGCAATGTATTTGGTATCTGTTCAGATGTGACCTAGTGAGATGAAATTTCTTCTTTCTCTTAATGTTGGTATTTCTCATTGGCACTTTGGGAGGAGAATACCCAAGGAAAAAAAAAAAAAAAAAACACGATTCGAAAAACATGTTGTTGACCGAATTGGTCAGGTGGTAGGTAGGTATCTTTTATCCATTATTAGAATAGGCATTGTGCGTAATTGATGTTCTCTGGGGGGTTAGTTGGAACCTGTTAATAAATGTTGATCTTATTTAACACTTTATGTGAGGTACAGCTATGCTAATAATAACAATAATAAGCTGTAGTACTGTTGCGGGCTATTTTTGGCGTCGCGTCGCTTCGTCATTTGATTGCTAAACTATCTGATGGTGTAGAAACGTTTCGAGGAGTTGTAGTAGATACTGACCGAGGTTAGTTTGGAAAGTTGTTCGAAGGTTTGCAGATATGAAGTGAAAAGTTGTTAAGTACATAATCAACCATAAGCATAACGTAAAAAATGTTTCCCTTCGAATATACTAAGAAGGACTGTGAAGGGATGGGACCGGCATCCTATTATAAGATAAGTTCTGTGACAGTTTGACAAACACGCTGCTAAGCGAAGATTTGGAAACATTTTCATTTATTCTGTTAATGCCCGAGCTAGACATCGCAGTGACAGAGAATTGCACTGGGAGAAGTTGAGACACCAAAAGCCGAAGTTAACCATGTCGTATAAATAATGTATTAAAATGGCGCCTATGTCATGTATTAATTGTGAACTTTTCGATCATATTATACAGGCAGCCACCTCTAACTACCGAAAACTTAAATCCACATAAGCTCACTATAGATACTGTTGACCATAAATTTCAAAGCAAAGTTTTAAGACAACAAGAAATCCTTGTCGTATAGAGTCACAGTCAGTACGGCTAAGAGGACGAAACGAAACCCCGCGTTAGACAGAACTATCGATATAATCTGGATTACAAAGCGATGAGAGGATTACAATAATTAGAAGACTCAAGTATAAGACAAGGCTGCTGGGTCAGACGGGCTACCAGCAGTTATTTAAGACAGCGGGAGATGGCTTTATGGAGAGGATGTGTCAACTAATCTCCATGATGTGGTGGAAAGAAAGAATGCCTGATGAATGGAACCTTAGCATTGCCCGATCCACAAAAAAGGATACCATAGAAACTGGACCAACTATAAAGGTAGTGACCAAGTTTTTCAGCCCCTCCAGTGCCCAAATGAATTGAACAAATTTTTCTCTTTAGAAAATTGTTTCCCTATTAATCAACAGATGGCACGAGTGGAGAAAAATTGGTTTGTTCGATTCATTTGGGCACTGGAGGCGCTGAAAAACTTGGTCAATGTTAGGGACGCGGTCAAAGTTAGGGGTCAGTCTTCGTATAGGAGATTCTATCTGCTGTACTATATGAACGTCTGAAACCATTTTTTGTCAACGAACTGGTTGGTAATTAAATTACCAATACGGTTTTTTTAGGATCTGTATAGGTGCACAATATTTTTCGATTGATTTTGGGTTTAGTCAGAAATGTGCGAATCAGTCATTGAAGATGGCTAGAATAGAACGAATGAGTACTAAAGCTTTGGCCCGAACATTCTTCGACTCCAAACCAAAGGAACCTCAAACAACTTCAGCTGCGCTAGTGGCACTGGAGGTATAATAGTAAGCCGAGGTTGACCCTGGAGCAATTTAAGTATGTAAAGTACATCCAGGGGTAAGAGATACGTCAGCGGAATTCGGCAGCCCCGACATATAGGATTCCAAAAATGGGCAATGATGAATATACTCGTACTAATTCAATTATTTTTCATAGAGGAATGGATGTGAGAAGGTTGGCCTAGGATTCTAATTTTACCCAAAACGATTCTTCCAATAACAGAGGAGGACTGAACTTGGTGTCAAAGCTAAGCTGTCAGCTTTTAATTTGGTGTTTGTTCTAACTCTTACCTATGGTCTCTATGGTAATGACCGAAAGAATAAGATCGCGAATACAAGCTGCCGAAATGAGATTTCTCCGTTGTATTGCTGGTGGGACCCGTAGAAATGGCATTAGAAATACTAAAATTTGTGAGGAACTGAATGACGAACAGCTACTTCTTCAGATGGAGCGGTCCATACTTCGAAGGTTTGGTCATGTTCAACGAATGTCCCCGACACGAGTATCCCATGACGTACTATGGAATCCGTACTATCAGGCAAGCGTCCTCTAGGTAAACCCAGGTTGAGATGGTAACATCAAATTGAAATTGGACAAAACAATGCGGCCTTGGGGTTAACCCCCAGAAAACTGAGCTTGTCCTGTTCACAAACAAGAGAATAATACCACTATTCGAGCCACCAACTCTCGAGGGAATACCTCTAAAGGTGACGGATAGGGCGAAATATTTAGGAATGATTTTAGACAGAAAACTTAATTGGAAGCCGAATGTCAATGAAAGAGTGAAAAAAGCAGCTAAAGCTTTCTACATATGTAACCGCATCTTTGGCAGGAGTTGGGGACCAAACCCCAAAACAATCCTGTGGATGTACACGGCAATCGTGCGGCCTATACTCACATATGGAAGCGTAGTCTGGTGGCAAGCCGCGGGCAAGGCGACCAATCTCAAGTCTATGACAAAAATACAAAGACTAGCATGTATAGGAACAACCAGTGCGATGAGAACCACACCTACGGCTGGACTGGAGGCAATTCTCAATCTAACTCCTCTAGACCTGTACATGGAGGAATCTGCTAGCAAAAGTGCCTTAAGGATTAGCCAAACGTGTTCTTGGAACCTGAGCAACTTTGGTTACGCACAGATTCTAGGGAAATACATTGGGAATGTTGTCACTTCCGACTATATGATCCCACATCTAAACTTTGATAGACCATTCTCCTGCTCGTTCCCGAGTAGAGATGAATGGAACACAGATGAACCCACAGAGCGGAAATCGATATCCATCTACACAGATGGATTGAAGATGGACTGTGGAACCGGAGCCGGCATCTTCTCGGAGGAATTAAATATACACTGTTCAATCAAGCTTCCTGACAACAGCAGTGTCTTCCAAGCAGAGATTCTGGCAATCGCGGAAGCGGCCCGTAAGGTGTCATTGTTGGCAATACCAAAAAATGATATTACCATTTTCATTGACAGCCAGGCGGCTATTAAAGCAGTTTCTGCTATTGAAATAAAATCAAAGTTAGTTCAACGCTGCCGCGAAGAGCTAAGGGTTCTCTGCTCGCAGCACTCCACGGTCCTCTGCTGGGTCCCTGGGCACAGTGACAAAGCCGGCAATGAGAGGGCCGACGAACTAGCGAGAAATGGGTCTGCAATGGATCATGTTCTGGCACTGCAGTCGAGCCACCACTCTGTAATCTTAGAGAGAGAGTGGAAAATAAAATTCACATGAAAACCAACAACAGATGGAAGGGACTAGCTACCTGCGAAGTATCACGGAAGCTTTGGCCAAAATACGACAGTGGCCGAACCATCAAACTTCTACAGTTTGACAGGTCATCGCTGTCTAAATTGATAGGGGCTCTAACGGGTCATAACTTAATAAGAAATCATACAATGAAACTAAATCTCAAAGATGACGATATATGTAGGATGTGGAGACGAAGAGGTTCATGAGGACACACCTCACTTTCTCTGTCACTGGCCGAGCCTCTGTCAATTGAGGAGCAGAACAGTTGGAAGTCATTACTTCCATGACCTACAAGAACTTTCTGATGTCTCACTTTCTGATCTTTACAGGTTTCTGAGGATATCAGGATGGCTGCGGACAGCGTCGAGTAATCGCTAGAAGAGGGGACGCGAGGCTGGATGTTCAGTTCCAAACAAATCAAAACAATTAGGTACTTACAGCTCTGCCAAGCTACTCCACTTTGGATGAGTCACGCTTAGAAAAATCTTGACACCACCGATCATTACCAAGCACTCTCCGTCTCCATTTGCGTTAACTGCGTTCAAAAGCATTTATCCTCATTAAGCCATCGAAATCGAACTACCACTAGTTGTAGGTAGCATAGTTGTGCAAACATCAAGCAATCATCTCACCGGCAGCACTATACCATCTGCGTGTATATGTGATTAACTAGAAATTAAATCGTATGTTGTATCGTAAAAATCTATCAAATTACCACTAAATCATGACAACGATGATGGAGGTAAAAACAAGAAGAAAAAATAAAAATAGCACCGCAAAAACATTCGACATCCGAATAAGCAGCAGCAGCAGCGCGTCAGAGTTATAGGTTAGTAGTTAGTTACAAAAGCGTCAGCCGCGTTGTTAGCCGTCAAATTCAGAGAGTGTCGACTGTGTCGTTAGTGTGACGCTTTAAAAACAGATACAACGCCCACACTCAACAAAAATTATTGAATATCAATCGATTCAGGTTTTTTTTTTTCCGGCGATACGTCGATATATCGATTCCATTGAGTAAATCGTTTTGTGTTGCTTTGATAGCGCTGCCTGTGGTTATAGAGCGACGAATGGAGCGGTAGTGCTTACGGCCTTTATGCTCAGAGATCTAAGACTATACACCATGGAGATTACCTAAATTATGGCCATATGCATTTAGTTGAAGAGTGGAATTTAAAAGTTCATGAATAAAACTAATATTTGTATTTAAATTGGGCATAAATTGTTGTTTAGACACATGTATAGAGAGAAGTGTTTGAATATTCCGCGTTGTCTTTTATTTTCGGCGTCAAATTTGTATTTCGGTTAATGATGATATTTGTATACGGACAGGATGTTGGCAATTAGAATAGGTCGTTTGCCTGATCAGTATAAAATTAGATGTTCTGGAAGATATTATTCTGAAGGGTAGGTGAGGAGGTGGATCCAAAGTGGGCCAAGATTAAAAATAATGGTTATAATAAGTGGTTCGGATAGATAGCGCTGGGGTATCTATCGATAATGTTCTGCCACTCAGAGTACTCGGTTATAGAGGTGGTAGCCACGCCACTGCCCACATATATTTCCAAGCATACAGTAGTTTGAGATACATATTAACATGTTGATAAGCAGATGTTTCTGTGCCGAAAGTGTTTAGGATCAAAAGGTATAAAAGGAAAGCAGTATAGTGGTAGCGAAAGCCCGGCAGCTAACATCTTAGTTCTACCACTTCCTTCTATGTTAAAGTATTTGTTTGCGGATATCTCAAATAAACCAGGATCGAGTGATTGATAAATTTTGGACGACCGCGTTTACGCTAAACTCTTAAATAGTGCCGCAAGAAGAACAGTGGTAACAACAACGCCAAGAAGACCATCAGAAGTGCGCCGTCTCTGATGATGTGCTCGGTTTTTTCAGGTGACAATAAGAAATTGTTGGTTGATAAGAACGGTGCCATGAAATAAAGTCTTATGCAAAAAGGTCCAAAACGTAATTTTTTATTTTCAAGAGCGCAATAAAGTCCAAATCGAAGTGTAAATAAGATCCAAACAACAAATATATGGGGAGAATTGAAAAAGGGTAAAATTCCGATCTTTATATATACTAAAAACCTCGCACCCACTCCAAATCCTACAGTGACCCCAAGCGGTCAATGTCCAAGGTACCGCATTTCATTATTTCATTTTTGGAAGTGCAATAAAGTCAAAAAAAAGTCCAAAATTACGTTTTGGACCTTTTCGCATAAGTCTTTATTTCATTACACCGATAAGAACTGTCAAGTAAGATGCATATCTCGTAGACGTAGTGCTGCAAGTAAGGAGCAGAACCCATTGAAAATCTGTTGATGAAACTCCGATCAATGGATATCGAGCACGGTATCGCTCAAAACCATTTCCATCGTCCTCCACTCATAGTAGATACTTTACTTAGAGCGAAGTTTGCCACCCACTTTATTGTCATCTTAGGCCACCCACGTAGCTGCACTTCATACGCACGCTTTCGTCATTTTTGCATCTTGGTGTACGCTTGCTTGCAGCTGGCATGCAGCTGGCATATAAACAAACGAAGCTCTGTTCACGGAGCCTAAAAAAAGCGCTTGTTGTCATTTGAAGCTTGCATTTCCGCTTCGTGGACAGTGGTTCGTTTGTTTATATCGCAGCTGCAAGCAAGCTGCAAGTAAGCGTACAAGAAGATGCAAATGACGAAAGCGTGCGTATGAAGTGCAGCTACGTGGACAGTAGGCCTTAGTCTGTCTACATTGTTCCGCGGTTGACGGTTGACCATCTTTTTAGGTGTTCCACCGTGATCCATTTGTTGATCAGTTATTCTACCAGTCCTCTACCAATTCCAAAAACTAAACAGTCTCCTCCTCCTGTTTTGCAAAGCAATCCTCTTTTCTTCAAAACAGAGATCTCTTTAAAATCGTTACCGATGTTGATAGAGCAGCTAGCGAGAAATATAGGGTATCCGCCGGGAAGGTATATTACTTTGTTTTGCCGCCATTTTGGTAAATTCTAGTCTTGACAGTTCATATTTGGCAGTCGTGAAGTAGACACGTGGCAAATTTATTATTAAATAATATAATATTAAAATATTCGATTTTGTTTAATCGTTAAAACATTTTATCAAAATCAATCATCGATTACTGTGACGATGAGAAAGTTACGTGAAATTTTTGGGAGAAACAACGTGCCAACAAAACGCACTATTTATCGTGTAGTGAATGATTTCGAAGAAAGAGGGTCTGTAGGTGATAGGCCCAAGCATGGACCACAACGTACTGCAAGATCGGCTGAAAACATTACTGCTGCTCAAGGAAGTGTTCAAAACAATCCATCAACCTCAAGTCGACTCCGTGCTCAGGAGCTTGGTCTTCAAAGAATAACTTTGCGATATGGTGATATGATTGAAAACTGTTTAACGCCACAACTTCATGCTTTGGGCTTGATTAACATGTGGTATCAACAAGACGGTGCCACATCGCATACAGCCAGAATTACAATGGAATTACTGCAAGACCTATTTCCACAACAAGTTATTTCAAGAAATGGTGATGTTGATTGGCCTCCACGGTCGCATGATTTCCCTGCTCCGGACTTCTTTTTGTGAGGATATCTGAAAAGCAAGGTTTATGCAAACAAACCAGAAACGCTTGAGCAACTCAAACAAAATATTGGTGATGAAATTAATGAAATACCGCGTGAAATGTGTGAGAATGTAATGAAAAATGTGCTCAAAAGGGCTCGCATTTGTGAAACTAACAGAGGCGGACATTTACCTGATATTGTATTCCATACATAATTGGCGAATAAACATTTATCAATATAAGATCTATTCTCTTTCATTTAATCAAAAATTATAAACAAATAAAGTAGTATTCCTTCCCGGCGGACACCCTGTATAAAAATAGATTTGTCTCACCAATTGCTGTCATATGCGGCCTTGCGATCGGTAAAAGTATTGTAATTCGACTGTATGGACTTTGCTGGCCTTCACTAATAGGGGGCGATCAGGGTGCTGGCGAAGGGTTTCACTCACTCACATAGTATGGCAGATAAGATTATGTATAACGGAAGTTAAAGAGACTAATATACCTCTGTAATTGGCGCAATTCAGGGGATCACCTTTATTGTGAATCAGGTCGACGATGCTGAGGACATCAGACATACTCCCGACCAAGTTTTTAAAAAGAAATTGGTATATTCTCTCTACCAAGCCATCTCCAGCTCCGTCGAACAACTCGGCCTATAGGCCATCAGGTCTAGCAGCATTGTTGGATTTAAGCTTATACATTATATTGCTATCATTACTTCGTTTCGATCGAATGGACAGACACTTGAGCTACCATCATCTATATTGTTTAGTTCAGGAATTCCCTAACTGTGCGTCGCGACGCCCTGGGGTGTGGTGGCGCTATTCTAAGGGCGTTGCAAGTATTATTTTTTCACTGATGTAAGACTGCGAAAAAAGGAAAAGCATTACGTTTCCCTTTACGAATACAAAGAGCAACGTCGAAGCGAAATCCAATCGTCGAAGATTAAGCACGTTTGTGTTTAATGCACTTCCAGTCAGATTTGCTTTCGTGACTGTCACTACTCACTCGTATATTTGACTGGCACTAAAAATTAAATAAGGGTTTTCTATTGGTATGGGTCGTTGCCAGCGAGATTTGTTGGGAGCATTGCTGTGGTCCATTAGAGTGTACAGGAGAACTCGAGGCAGTTAATTCGACGTGCATAAGAAATCTGCCTTTCGCAGATTTCAACTTGGCGAATTACAGATCGGAACTTGGGCTTACGCCAGTACAAGATCCAAATAATGACTCAAAGTTAATAAACATAGACGAAGCCGTTTGTTCGCTGACATGGCTTCGGAGCGTTTGGAAAAGGACCTCAATTTTGGCCGAAAAATTATCTTTAGCGATGAGGCGTATTTTTAGATGAATGCGGGTGTGCAAATAAGCAAAATTGCTATAAATATGGGACGACGATATTTCAGCGTCTACCAGTCCTTAAAAAACCAGACTGCCAGTCCTTAAAAAAAAACCCTTTAGTGAATCTTCAGTAAGATCAGCTTCAAATATCTGTGCTTTTAGAAGGGCACCGCAAAAATATTTCAACCTCTCCAGGGCGTCGCAGTATGAAAAAGATTTGGAACCCCTGGTTTAGTTTATTCAGCTTGACAGCATGTTGTTGGTTTTCGTCGCAGTTATGCAATCTGCGGAAGCATTTTTTCATTATCTCAGCAACGACTGATACTCTACTCCGAAGTTACCACTTCTTCATCTCCACGGGTTTCTGTTTGGGTCTTGTTGGTTAGAAACGTTCCTTTTACCTGTGGGTAACATTGACCCTAGAATATATTCCGACATCCTTCCATGGTGTGCTTCTCAGTTCTCATTCTCTTTCTGTTATTTTGGACATGCCGATGTTCTTCTTCTCTCTTTTGCTTGTATAGCTCTGGAGCCCCTCCCGCCCTTATTTGCATCAGCGAACTTCTGTATGCACAGATGGATTTTCTTGTCTCTTCGTCAAACGATGGATTTCGTGGCGATGGTCGAACAAAATGAAGGGCATTAGTTGCGGCATTTTCATGGCGATTACGCAGGTTGTCAGCGTTGCCATTGTTTTTTATTAACAGATTTAGGCATAAGCGTTCTGCAAACGCTCTGGCGGTCTCATGCGATTGTTGGTTTTCGTTCTTAGCTCTGGTATTTTGACAAATCTACATTTGTACCTTGCCTGCAATAAGATATAGTGGTCCGAATCGATTTTGGCTGCTCTGAAGCTTCGGACTTTTATAATATCGGTGGCATGCCTTACGTCGGTCGTAACGTAATATGATCAATTTTATGATCAGGAGAGCGCCGAAAGTCGTGTTGTGAAGGATGTGTCTATCGTTCTACATAAGATATCCTCCTTTCGTATATTACCGTTTTAATCACCCAATACAACTTTAAAATGATATTTAGGACATTGCTTGTAAGTTTTGTCGATAAGCTCATAGAAACATTGTTCGCGGTGGCGTCTTCCTTATCTTCGTTGGAGACATGACCGCATATAAGGCTTATGTTGGCGGATTTAACCTTGATATGTATATCTACAAGACGCTCGCTCATGTCTGGAAAGCTTTTGCCGAAGTCTGCCGCGTGTCACAAACCCACATCCGAACAAGCGCTGTTTCCATTCTCTATAGTAATGACCGGGTTGTGGGAATTACGTACATTATTGGGTCATAGGTACCTAGCTGAGATTTTTTATTGCTAATGCTGCACATCTTTAGACCAAAAACTATGATAACCAGCACAAAGATGACAACAAAAGACCTGCCATACAATATAGTTGATACCACTATACCTACTACCAGCCACTGTTAATCTTATTACAACCAACTTTAAAATCACAGTTCTCCACATTCAATTCCGTCCAACTAAGTATACCAGTAGCTACCTAAAAAATGTTGTCCAGTATCTTAAATATCTCTAATAAATCACTTTGTTATAGAAGTTATGCAATAAAATCACACATTAAGTCCCGCGTTACCGCCCCTACTTCTTGCAGAGTATAGCTATATAGTGGACCACACTTAGACTTGACCGGTCGCAACCATTAAATTTCATGAACGAGCTAAGCGTTATCAATAAAATTACCAGCTGTATCTCCTTCATCTGACAAATTATACCCAAAACATGAAAGACACCCAAATAAAAAAAATAACACAAATCCCATAAAAACTACTGTCGCGTCGTCGTCCCGAAAGAGACATAAACAAAAAAAAATGGTGACCGCCACAGATTTACATATATTATATCCACAAAATTAATTAAAATAAAAACAACAAATCCAATTGAATGATCACAGCATAGTGTTCAATTGCAAAGTTGTGACTTTACAATATCTGTCAGAATTTTAAATGAGCACAGCACTGCATGTGGGCACTTATTGCCCACCCCTGCGCGATGTGATCGCATATCAATGTAATTAGTTGCCAACTCGTACTTCCTCGATAGCGCTGCAAATAACTTAATTATTTAAAAACAACACATACACACCCATTTCGATTACAAAAATCCAGTTTTGATTGGTGATTTGTGGCAACTATCTACGCCATTTCCTCTACCACTTTTTCAGTTGGACAAGTCTTGTAAAAATTTATATCATACGGCGTTGACAATTTGTCTAAATCAAAATATCAATTAGTCCGAAAGGAAGTTGATAACCGAAGAGCAGACAACCTGCGGGATTATCATTTTCGACACCAGTTGGGGTGGCAGTATGCCTTTCATGACCACATGTGTATTTTGACAACCAACTGTATATTTTGACACATTTATTGTATTTTCACATTGGTGCGTCGGAAAACTATACGATCAATGTCGCGTTATAAAGCCAAATGTGGATTTATAGCACCACTTTCGATATCACTGGTAGCGCATCCTCTTCTTCTCATTATAAAGTCGACTTCAAATACTGGTTTTGGTGGAGCGCTAAATTGAAATTCTAAGATTTATTGTCTCGTTGTAGGTAATTTATTTCGATGTCCGTCTAAACAGCTTAACGCAATTTATTAAAAATCGATTATATTTAGTCCCGCGATTTAAACGGGAAGCAAATTCACGCTGAGTGAGAGAGCAAAAGTTTAACCAGTTTAACAATAAATTTGATTTATTTGGTATTCAAATAAGGTCTGTTCAAAATGTCATGCTCGCCGTTCGGGTGTCACATTATAGTCGGTAAAAATGAATTAGCTGATAGTTTGTCAAGCTAATGTTTGTCTGTGTTTTAAGGCCATGAACATGAAAGCTGCTTTAACAGAGTCTTAAACAACGACCAAATTGCCGACGGTTAATCGACTAAAATTATTCTAATGGCATTTACAAGTTTAATTTGACAAATTTAGCTTAGAGCTTAGTTTTTTTTAGTGCTGCCAATTTTTATAGTAACATCGAATAGCCATATTTTATGTAGTCAGCATCAAGTATCGATGACCAGTAGTATGGATCGATGCCAAGAAAGCGAGCATAAGTGCTAGCTTTCACCCGACCACCCCCACAGAACTCTTGGGTTGTTGAAGAATGCCGGCAAGGATATGCAGTACCGACAACAACTCGCCTACAAAGCGGTTCTGCAAAGAAAGACATTTATGGCTTTTCCATAATTCATAAAAAAAGAGAAGCGGAAAGGACATTGGCTTCTAAGAAAGAAAAAAGAGGGCACGAGAAGCTAGCGATCGACGAAATAGAGAAGTGCTATTCTTCGTTCAATTTTCGGAAGTTTTATACAAAAATTTAAAAGGTATACGTCTCAAGGCAACGTGACCCGATCAAAGACCTATATATGAAGAAGGAATTGAATCCCAGTCATTGTTGAGGAATAGGATATGGAAAGACTGCAGACTGTTAAACGGCGAAGACGACCGAAATTTCGATCTCAGGCAAAACGAACACGACCAAATGCAAGTGAGATAGCGGTACCTGCACTTAAGTGCCGAACGAAACGGCCTGCCAGCCGAGCTATTTAAAGCAACGGCAGGCGACTTGGTGGAGAGCATGCACAATCGTTTTGTAAGAAGTCTGATAAATGGAACCTTGGCATCTATACACAAGAAAAGTGACCCTTAAAACTACTGCAACGATAAATGTGCATCAATCTCCATAACGTAGCACACAAGTCATGTCTGTCGTATTGTGTGATTGTTTTTTCTTTTTAGGTAAAGGTGATTCCTAATCCTCGAACAGACTAATACTGATCGAATTGGTTCAGTCATATTTACACAATATATTTGTTTTATTGAAACGAGATCATGCTGATCCGATAGAGGTGGCCTTGTAGTCACGTTGTTAACAAAATTTATATTTATGGACCAAAATTACTCCTATTGGAAATATGTGCGGTACGTATACTAGCATTAATCCACGGCTTCGGTCCTGTTACAAAAGTACCTAGCGTACTTTGCTACGCGCTCGATAGGATCAAACAAAAGCCTTGAGCTGTTGAAGTTGCAGGAAGGGGATGAGCTAGCGATGGAGCAGAAAGTCGCTAAAATCCAGAAGGAGTTTTGTTTTCCAGGTTTGCGTCAATTGGTCTAACACTTTCTCCGGGCAGAAGAGCATCTTCCACACTTTCTTCTTTTTGACAATCAGTCTTTATTGAGTTAACTAGGAGCGCCTGGTCGGTCCACACTCTTCACTCTTTTCAGTTGAGCCATGTCTTGGGGTCATCACTTTTCTAAAACCCCCGTTTGACGAGCCACTACGTGGGATAACATCAGGCTGAACGCAGACTAGATGTAGTTTTCTCCCTCGGTAAGTCTCCCTATTTTTAAGAAGAAGAATACAGAATGATACGAATGATTGGTCCGTGATAGGGATTTCTCAGCAAATAGAGTGCAGTCCGCATGAGTTCAAGCTTGGACCCTAAACCCATACAGGTATCAGTTACATCTCTGCTATGACCATGAGTCCTATAGGATGACGAACGAATCTTAAATGGGGTCCACCATCCGCCATCACCTTTGGCCTGTTAGGGAACCACCACCGTCGCTAATAACTCGGGCTCCAAGTAAAATTTCCAAAATCGGGGAAGTTAAATTTCTTCCACTTCTTAAATGGAGCCAAGGATGAGATCGATCGGACGAAAAATAAGAATTTGCTTCTTAACGTTCTGTCTACGGATCGATCGAAGATGTGTGTGTCACAGTAAAATGTTGTGATTCACAGTTGGTTTTGCGATAAAAATTATTGTCAATTTTGCAAACAGTGCGGTCTAAATCGGATAGGGGTGAAACTCTACTGATGAGCCCATAGCATATCAGGGCGAAACGTACTTTTTAAAGGTGGTAAAGGTGAGACAAACAAAACATTATTATATATTAATATTCATCAACAACATTAATGAGACCATATTCGAGTTTTTGCACTCAACTCACATTTCCTCAATTTCAGCCAAGACACTAAAATGTCGCCCTGCATGAAAAACTGGGGCAATACAAGTGGCGGCCTAAATCGCACGTGGAAAGCAATGTTAAGCAAAATACTGTCCCCAATGGAATACAAACTCTATTATGTATCGGCAGACTCCTGAAAAATTCAGTTTCAAAAGTCGCTAATATTTTTTATGATATTTTGAAAATTGGCTATTTAAGCCACTTTTTCCTCCTTTTCATACAACATTTTTCTGACATCTGACACTGTTAGAATTGTTTGGGGAAACTTTTTACATCAAAACATTTTTTGTTTGAGACAGAGGAAAAAAGTCACGAAAATTTTAAATTTTCAATGGGTTAATGAGTTAAGGAAAGTTTTGTATCATTCAAACGGAATTTAAATTACCTTTCTATTGACTGATGCTAAAATGTACATGAAGTATTATTAATACAATTAACTTTATAGTTTCGTCAAAATATGTACTTATGCCGACCATTGTGATTGTATGTACTTAGCGGATGCGGCGAAGATGGGTCATGGATCTGGCTGTAAAAGTGGACAAAACGATATGGTGTCATCGAGAAAGGACTCTCAACTTCGATGACTCGGGCAAAACGTCACAATCGTTAGATATAACTTCGCAATTGCAACGTGACATAGGCGCTGAAATCAAGCAACGAATCACTCTTGCATCAATTCTCTTTCGGGGTAAGAACTAAGAAGGCATCTAAAAAAATAAATAGGCGCAACAGGCGAAAGACACCCTAGGCCTAATTTCTCGCAACCATTCGTTTGTGTGAGTTTCTATTTTTGGGATGAATGGAAGGGACCTACAATCTTATGCCGAGACTGAACGGCTGAATTAAGAAGCTTTTTCTAGAAGACATCTAAAAAGTAAAAAATGTTCTCACAAAACCAAAGAGATATTAGAATACAATCAAAATCATCCAGCTTCTGTTGTATGGTGCAGAATAATGGACACTATCGAAAATCCAAACCCCTTTATGCAGGATTAAGAGACAATTTTTGGAGTTATTCGCGGTCCAGTCCAGTTAGTATCGAGAGCGTATGGAGTGTGGACGGCGTTGACGACGTTGGCCAAAAGCTCAAAATAAATCGACTGAGGTGACTAGGTCACGTGGAGCGTATAGACAACATCGCACCAGCCCGTTGAGTCTTTAAGTCCACCATGAGGAACAACGAAGCAGAGGAAGACCACCAATCACAAAGCACGCTTACTTACAGTGAGCGTTAAAAGTAAGTCAACACCAATGCAATTCATTATTTTGTCTTTGAAGTTTAGAAACAATTTTTCTTAAATACCATTCAACAAATGGCACGGGTGGATAAAAATTGGTTCGTTCGATTCATTTGGTGACTGGAGGGGCTGAAAAACTTGACTGCTTTCCGTCAATATTAGGGACGCGGTCAAAGTTAGGGTAGTTGACGGTGTCTTAAAGTATGTCGAAATGAAATATGTTTTGTTATTGTTATTTTTTATTAAATTTTATGTTTAATTGTTATTTTTATTCAAGACATTATAATTTATAACTTAAAAGAGCATCGGTGTTCACTCACTTTTGATGCTCACTGTATAGTGTATGTTAAATCGAAACTCGACTCTCTCCCCCGTGCCTACTCATCTTCTTCTGTGTACAATAATTCAACTTGGATATGTTTGTCCTCGAAAAACTCGAAAACAAATAGCCCAATTGAGCTGAGTGCCACCCAATATATTAGCCAAGAAGTATAGGTACATACCTAAATCAAAAGTTTCCAAGATTTACAATAGATTTCTCAAAATTACTCTATATCTAGCCATACAAAAAAAACCACTGTAAACGATATTTCCCGACACTCAATGGAGCTAACGTTGTAAAATATGAAACATTAAAATTATGAGGTCCTGGATAAATAAGAACATAATATTAACTCAATGCAATTCCTGGGCATGAGCAAAGCCGGGCTAGCTGTTTTGTATATTTTAAAATTAGTAATGCTAGTAAAACCGTGACCTTCTAGTATTTCGAAGTTTTTGCTACGTTGTGTCCTTGCCTATTAAAGTAGAAGAGCAGCACATTATTCCAGAAGTGGGAACAGCTGTCCTGCCAATGCAATGTCACCTTAGACTTAGATGGGAAGAGAGAGATAGTTGAGGTTGCGAGTTGGAAAATATCTTTAAAAAATCGGCCAAGTGTAAGTACACTCGCGCACCGAAGGTTCCGTATTTGGCCAGAGTTGATGTTTTAAAAAGTCGGTTGTTCCTTGATTTGATAGACCTAGGAACAAAAATTGGTTTCGGACAGACGGAAAGACATCGTAGCGAAACTTTCAGTCCATGGTAGCTATACTGAAAATATTGAACAGCGGAAACTAGAAGTATCAGAAGCCTTGGACCTCATAAAGCGGGATATTAATAATTTTTATACTCAACAGTTTTTCTTAAGTAATCAATAGCATTTTTCTATCATTTTCTAAAACTTTCTTTGAAAAAATTTGTGTATAGTAAGATATGCAGCTATATCTAAAATTTAATGACGATTAAAATAAATATTTAATTGATTAATTCAAGATCGCTATTTAAAAATCCAACTTATCACTGTGTCAATTGATTTGTATTTACTACCACAATACTCGTATACATTTATATTGTAGGTACTCAAAAAGCAAAATACCGCTTTTGCCAGAAATCGTTGTCAATTGATGGCCAAAAAAAGAAAAAAAAAATACGATACAAAGAAACATCAAACATGCCGCCACAATACTTTATAGATTTCATTTAATTTTTCTACTTTTACTAATTTCGTTTATCTCGTCTAGTGTCGACTTTCGTATTTTTTTTTCTTCTTATCAGCACAACCCCCCGAAACATGTGAGGTGGGCCAAAAAAAAAACTCCAAAAGAATGAGAAACATTGTTTGTCTTTAAATAAAAATTCTGGCGATTTGTAGTCTGCGTTGTGCGAATTTAAAAAAAAAATAAATAAAACGTTTCTCACCACCATGCAGCTAGATAAGATTGCCTTATCTATAGAGCGGAGACTTTTTCGTTTAATAATGAAAATGATCATAGCAATTACATTCAAAATCGATAGAAATCTATATACCAACATTTTCTATAAGCTACTGAATGTCAGACTTGGTTTTCATGCGTCTCTATAATTTATCTGAAATATGCAAATGAAAACACAAATGACAAAAAGAAACAGAAAGAAAGAACGAAAAAAACTATCGCCATAAATAACACGATTTACACGGATTAACCGCATGTAAGGAATTAAATTTCGATTTTTATCCATCAGGGGATGAAGCGTTTTTTTTTTAGTGTGTAGAAGAAAACATACAAATCGCCCGCCGGCTATTCGTATCTGAGAGTAAGATTTTGCTTTTTCATAATTTTCTAATTAAATTGCTGATTTATCAGAGATTTACTCTAGTGATGAGGTTTATTTTTTTTTTTTAATTTGTTAAAATGGTGTTGAAAAATATATTTAATTTTAATTTGTTGAAAATAAATTGTTTTTTTTTTTTTATTGAGAACCGTTATGCATAACAATCAAACGACTAACATTTTAATTCTCAATTCAATTAGGTCGTACCCACAAGGTGATTGGGAGGTGTCCAAAGTATTTAGATTCATTTAGTAAATTGAAAGACATTTACATAGACATTCAGTGGAGACATTTTAAATCCAGTTCTATTCCAATTAAACAAAACTATTCAGATGGATTTTATGGGAAAAATAAAATGGGCTTGTTTTAGTTATGTCATATTCAGAAGACTCATTAGGAGAAACAGTAGTTTCAGTAGTAGGTTCAGGCACGAGCTCAAAATTTAGAAAAGATGCGGACAATAAAATTCGAGGTTAATGCATTGCATTCGAAATAAAAACCGAACTTGTTTTCCATCTAGTTTTGGGTGTGCGCGAAGACACATAACGATATAACCCCAAATCTTTTATATCTGTATTTTAGTTCAGAACAAAAGTAGTGATGTTTGTGTTAGTTTGTTGGCTAATAAATAATAAATACCCGAATGCGCTACGCATGAGAATGGTCATTATTATTTTCAGACTCCGAGCACTATTTTGTACCAAAACAGACCCCACGCATACTAAATCACTTTGCTCGAATTTCTTCGGAACTCGCCGAGTGGACACTCAATACGACCGACAGCCGTAACGCGTTAAACGTTTCGCGAACAGAACTCGAATGTTGATATGTAACAGATTAAAACAACTTCGGTGCGTTTCATGAATCATTCAGCGCTCCATGGTAAAAGGGTGACTATGACAAAACACAATAACAGCAGAGTGACAGAAAAATGCAGTCCCAATCGGCCATCAAAGTTTAATTTTGTATATGCCCCATCATCGTCCATATAGGAATAGGCTCATGCACATGCACAAGTCAAGTCATCTTGTCGATTGAGGTCCCTTTTACTACGCTACGCATAGAATAGAAATGTCAACAACTGTAATTGTTGTGTTAATGGATTCAAACTCTTCCAACACATCATGTCAGCTAACTTACAGGCTAAACTAGAGTTTTGAACGTTCCCAATATCAGCTTTAAACGTATAATATATTTTTTACCAGTTCTACGACATCGTATTTTCAGGATTGTAGGAAGAAAACTGTTGTACCAAAAGAATAGGCTTCCGTATCATAAAAAACTTTTGAAATAGGTAACCAAATTACTAATTTATTTCCATTCGGGAAGTACCTAATTGCTGATTGCGGCTTATAGGTAATATCTACACAACAGGGTATTTTGTATTAGGTAATTCATTCATTCATTTTCAATGGTCCGTTTGTCCATTAAGTGGGTCGCGGGTGTATGTTCCTCAAGTGGACCCTCCATATAGCTCTCGATTCTCCGCCATCGACTCCAAACCAATCTCCATACGGGTGGAGTAGCGAATATGAACTTGATCTAACCATCTCATCGTGGGTCTACCTAGAGGACGACTGCCTGATGATACGGATTCCATAGCATGTAGTTTGATCCTGGTCGGGAACATGCGTTTAACATGACCAAACCACCGGAGCATGGGTAGCTCCGTCCGGAGAAGTAGCTGCTCGACATTAAGTTCCTCACGTATCTTGGTGTTTCTAATGCGATCTCTTTCTCTACGGGTCGCGCGCGCACCAGCAATACAACGGAGGATTCTCATTTCGGCAGCTTGTATTCGCGATCTTATTCTTTCGGTCATTACCCAAACCTCATGAGCACAACCAACCATAGGTAAGTTTTGGAACCAACACCGAAATAAAGACTGACAGCTTAGCTTTGACACCAAGTTCAGTCATCCTAAAAACAGAATGACCAAGCTATCTCAAATTGGCCCAGCCTGACCAATTCCACAGTAAAAATCAGCATTGCTCCTTCCATCACTCGTGAATAAGACCCCGAGATACTTGTTGTATTAAAACAGTGATAAAACTGGGTATACCTACGATTCTCTTTATCCTTTTACGCGAACGAAACGAGCTGATCATTAGAGCTGGCGTTTGCGGATAACTAAGTAACATGGGTAAGATGATTTTCATCACTTACCTCATCAAAACGAGGCTTCTTAGTTCTTACTCTTCTGAGACAAGAGCGCCGCTAAACACACTGATTATCTTAAACGCAGAGTTTTATCCTATATGCTTGATAGGGATAGAGCTTTTACCAACGAGTTATTGACAATCTAGCTAAAACTTCTTCTGTTAAAAAAAAATTGAATAGATGAAGTCAATTGGAGGTAGAGTCAGTGTAATCAGATGTCCTTAACAGAAATGTAGCTAAGATCGGGTAACTAGTTTGATTGCTGCGGTAAGGGATATACCGTTTTCCTAAAGGGCTAAAATCGGGTCTATTGGAAAACAATTATTTTTTCAATAATTGACACGCGCCAAAGAGGTCATGATCACTCTTATAGTGTAGTGTGATGTTGTACACAGCGCTGGCATTAAGAAAAATGGGATACAGAAGGTATGAGATTTTAAATCTTTGTGAATTTTGCTGAGAAGGAAAGACTGCGCTGGGGAAGGCGTTCCAAATTTATGTGTTGTAGGTACAGACTATGAGTTATGAGAGGGTGTCTATATTTCAAAGTACGCCCGAAGATAGGCTGAATAGTAAACTGATGGACATTTCTAGCATGGCGAGGGACCGAAAGCAGATGTCAATTTTCTTCGACTTTTTATTAAAATCCAATAAAACAGTGTGAGACACGTTACATTTCTGCGATGTTCAAGCGAATTAATAGAATTTTCGGTATTCGTATCTCCGATTAGCTAGCTCTAACGTACGATTTTGCATCCGATCCCAGTAGGTGCAATGAGGCTTTCGGCGCACCATACCAGATACGAGAATCGTGTTCAATTTTAGGACGAGTGAAAAGCTTAGGTAGGTACCATATAGGTATATTGTTGCCAGTCAAATATGGCTACATGCAATTTGACCCCAAACTGAAAATGAAAAATCACCCCACAAATTTACATGAAAGGCAACAACAACAGAAATTTGCGTAAAATTCTGCAAATTGGGGTGACAATTCATATTTTGAGGCCTTTTTTAATTTTTCATTTTCATTTCACTTGGGTTTACTGTCAGATTTGGGGCTTAATTTCCATTTTGAAATTGGGGCATTTTTCATTATGAAAAACAGTCCCAATTTTGGGGTTTTTCATTGGGGCCAAATTTCATGTAGCCGTAAAATATTTCTTGCATTTTTCGAGAAAACCTATAGATTATTCTTGGCGACCTAAAGAGTTTTTAGACTTAATAAGGTCTATAACTTTTACAGATATCCAAATATTCTGTGAATGCGTATACCTACATATCTGAATATTGTTAGCTGCAATCAGCTTCGGATTTAAAACTAGACCCAGGCCAAGAGCATCACGACAGATGGGACACCACAAAAACTGCAAAACAAACGCAGCTTGAAATTGAATTTACATGACTATCCACCCAATTCTTCACGATCATAGGGCACGGTGGTGCCCGAGGTAGTGCCCCAGCCAATTTTTCTAGTAAAGACACTTACCCTTTTTAAACTCAAACTTCGGAACCAATTGAGCCAGAAACTTCAAACTTGAAACATTTACCAAGCGCATTAAAGGCCCACCTCACCAAATTTCATCTCTTAGTGGTTCTCAACATACAGGACTTCAAAAATCGCAAAAACCGCAACTGACTGACTCACTCAGTCTGAATATTTCCATATAAAATTATCTATTGTGACCGTCAAAATATTTAAGTTGATGATTAAAAATGATTATTGGTAAGGTCCATTGTCAATAGACAACATTTACCAGATAATATAAAAGGACATATAAAATAGGGCACCATTTGTTGTAAAGGCCTAGGGCCCAAAAAATGTAACTCCGGCGCTGGCTGTCATCCCAACGGAGGTTGTCATAAACACAAATTCCGAGAATGGGCAGTCTTTCGGTTTCGTTCGGTGATTGATGCAACATGCAAGTGCCATTCATGGATTTCGCTTAAGAGACCGCAGAGAGCAATATGGGTTTTTGAAGCATTAAATTCCACTCTTAAAACATTTTTTAATCCAGTTCAACATCCGCGGAGCAGGACCGTGAGCCTGCTAAGTTGCTGTCATTAGAGAAGGAATGTACCTATTCGATTAGAAGTCACATTTCTGAAAATGAGAAAGAGAGTCGGAGACAAAACGAAGCCTTTAGATAATGGTGAGTTTCAGATTTCAAGACACCGAAAAAAACTTTAATTACCAGCAGTTTCTTATCCATTAATGAAGAGACAAAAAGAGCTCGATGCGAAACTCTGTTAAATGCCTTTAAAAAATCAAGCATAACAATCTTCGTTTTACCGAAGTGATGGAGAGATAGGACCCTCTTTTCGGTGAGATAACCCATCGAATCAAATAGTGGGCATGTTGCTACGAAAACCGTACCGAAGATATTTCATAAGCTGACGATTTTTGTAGCTTTTCCATGATCTTAGAAAGAATTGACGTAAAAGGTATCTATGGGTCGGTAGGTACATATTTGGTAGGATAAGAAGATTCTGCTTTTGTTTTGAGCGGGTTGTTTTCCATTATCTAGAAGAGCGAAGCCGGCGGGTCTTGTAGAATTTGAATGATGTTAGATACGTAGATATCTATTTAAATTAGAATCAGAAATCCTACTCTTTATCAATGAAAAGTTGTTGAAACCTTTAACTAAGTGGTTGAAAAACATAAACTTCATAGAATTGTCTATTTTAATTCCGTCATAAAGCCCAAAACTGCGGGTATAACTCAATACAAACTCAATACAAATTTTAGAAAAAAGCCCACAAAACAAAAATCCCCCCTTAAAATCGTATCGGCTCGCCGTTTTTCGGCAAATTTTATATGTCTACTCTATAGGTATTGGTATACCCATATAATATCTTCCATCCATTTTATAGGAATATTTTTTGAATATTTTATGGCTTTGTAAATATTTGCTAAACATCACTAGATATACCTACATTATAGTCACCTTTAACAAGGAAAACCACCTGAGTCATATTTTTCACTTTACAAGTGGTGTCCTGCGCTGAAGCTAAATGTTTGTTCAACAACTATATATCTACACAACAACACACTTTGCAGACAGAAATTAACACCTTCGCTTTTAAGCAAGTTAAAAGATACACAGATATATAGATGGCTACATCTGAGAGCGCGGCTTACAAGCCCTTCTTTCGCACAAAAAGATAAGAAAGTTTACACTCATATAAGTACACATGCCGTGCAATCCGTTAATTTGTGCAAACAAATCACACCATAAGTGCTGAAGGGTGATCTTGTCAACACAATATGCACTTTATCTGATAAGAGATAGACCAATTATGAATGCAAACAACTTCATGATGCCAAAGGAAACTCAAAAACTGTTGGACCTACCTGCATTACCCAAAAATTAGCGGATGGGACAATTTGATCGCCAATTATAATATCCGTATGCATTTAGCAGCAGCTTAGTTGGACTGGTGTTCGCTGGATGATGGGTGCGTCTCTCGCTGAATCGAGAGATTCCGATTCTGGTTCAAAAGGTTTATGGTGGTGGAAGGAATATATCTATATATTTTTTTTTTTAATTTTGCAAACACAACTGTATATTTTAACTGAGATCACAACAATATATGAACAGATAAAGACAACTATTTTTTTATATCATTTGGGAAATATCACAAACGCGCGCATGGAGGACACGTGACGTATCGATGTTAAATAGGATTCGCCATTTTTTCGCAACAAGGACCTCCTTCTGTGTCACTTGGGGCTTCTTGTTCACTCAAAATTGCACTTGTCACTCTAATTCATTGCACTGTAAGTATGGTATGATTTTTTTTTTCATAATAATTGCTCTTCTTAGATTTTATGTAGGTATCTTCTTATGAAAAATATTCAAATTCACTTATCAACCGAAGTTCGACAAACAAAATTATCCCAAAGTGCACCCACGAAACGAAAAAGCAAACGCGGACAAGACAACAAAAACAAAAAAAAACAAAAGCAGGCAAAAGTATCTCACGCGGGGATCTAAAGCTAAACACGTTGATATAAAGTACGCGGGTGACAAACCGCTACGATGACGACAACGACCACGATCGGTGAGTATACACAGAACACGTATAGCGGTATCCGCGGACACGAAACGATCGAGCGACGAGTTGAAAAATATTGCTTCCTCTCCGGTTACCTGGTCGAGACTGATTGGATAACATATAGTTCAGGTTTCATGAGGCTCATTTCACCTAAGCAGGTGAACCAGTAACACAGCGCGAGTCCCATAATACGAGTCAAACCAACAACGAAGCGACATCAACGCGGTAGATAAAAAAACTCTTATACGAGTGGTTATGGTTGCAAGTACAAAATACCAGTTACCAGTTTTTTTTTTTTTTAATTTGAGTGAGTCAAAAACAGCTGCACTCAACTTAACACAGGTAAGCTATATGCGAGAGGAGTATCTACTGTACCTATATTTGAGGGAAGTAGATGGTTCCGTGGTTTGCGCTGCTATGGCGGTTGGTAAATGGCCGGATGGGTAGTGTGAAGTTTTTGGCGGTATGTATTGAAACGAAGCGTATTGCGCTTGCGTGGTAGGTTGGTTAAGGGGTGAGTTATGAAGAGGGTGTTTTACAGATGCCTCTTGAATCAATCAATAATTTTTTAATTCGTTTGATATAATTTTTGTCATTTTTCCAGATCACCTTTCTCTTTATATCACAGCCTCATGCGGAATTTATTCAACTATCAACCAATCACACCAATGCAATGTTACCTCCGTTATTCACCGGTAAAACAAGCATTTCCATACACCATAATACCCACCTCTTTTCAACCATCAGCATACTTACTATTCATTCAAATTATTATAGATACATTTATAGATAGCCTTTTAATTATCTACACAACCAAGCAAAACAAATAAAAAAAAAAAAACATCAATACCAGTAGCTCCATATCCATTCAACCTATGTACACAACACTACACATTCAGCATGATAGGGAACGAACAAAAAAGCAAACCCTCCTTTCCTTAGATACTTTTGTATCTTTTGCTCACCATTTTTTTGCATTCTCTCTTTCTGATTCGGCGTATTCACATACCTGTTTTGATGTTTTCATTGGACAGAATAGATAGCTTATGCCACGCCTCTTCTAGTCAGGTGCTTGCGCTTGGTTGAGTGGATTTTTGTTTTGTTTTTGTATCTTTCAATATCATTCTATCTCATTCGGATAGAACTTGGAATTTGGAAAACCTTTTAACCCTAACCACTATAGGTAAATAGTTTTTTTTTTTTTTTAAGGGAAAAAGGCAATTTTCACTTTCCTTCGTAAAAACAGTAAAAATATCGAATAGTGAATTAATCTAGGAATTATATATGGATAGGTAAGTATCTACGAATCATGCGACGATGGCGAAACGGTGGAAAGCATTTACTGCTTTATGAATATTTTATCTTTTTACATTGTCTGGCATGTTTATGATGATGATGAGGTGATTTGTGTGTAGGTATATCTACGAGTAGTAAACCTATATAAAAAAAAATCGAAATGATCTATGAAGAAGTTACTCCATTCTTCATACGCATATCAGTATAAGAGAAAAATGAGTGGACGGTTAGAGTTTGAGTAACTTAGGTAAATTCAATATGGAAAGGAAACAGTTGCTTGGTTTGGCTGCGCTGGCGTTTGAGTGTTGGACCAAGTAGCTTTCCATTTAATTAAAGGATTTGATTTAGTAGATAATAAAATATTAAAAAAAAAAAAAAACAATTACAAAGTACATAAATTAGTTATTTTAACCTTGAAATTAGTAGTGGAAAAATTCGACATTATTTGAGCCTTAACGGACATTTTCATAAAAAGCCAGAGTAGTGTTAGATTAGGGTAGTAGGTATATTATGTCAACTCGGAGAATTAAAAGGTTGTGAGTCCCCTATTGGATGTGAGGCTGAAGAATAGAAGAAATTAAAAAATTCATGAAGTTATAGACATGCTTAGGCAGACCAGGCGTCTTCTTTTAAGAGGACATGTCCTCTTTTTATATAGAAAAAAAATGACCGGTATCTTTTTGGAAAAATATGCAATTTGTCCTCTTTTAGGGATTTCTCAATTTACGGAATTTTTCGACGCCACAAAACTACAACAAACCTTTTTTTAACACTAATTTGGACATTTTCTCCATCTTTCTGGTACATATATGAACTGAACACGATCTAAAATTTGTAGTTAATTCGCTATTGTCTTAAACGTGAAAAAAATGTATTAGAGGTTTTCATGGTGTTTATATTATCTTCAGAGATGGGCCGAATCTCTCGATGAGTTTGCTTGTTTTACATTGATGGATTTAAACAAAATTCCCAACAGGAAAGATATCGAAAATTCGTTGCTTTATTTGCGAAACAAATGTGTCAAATTAAACGAAAATAAATTGTTTGACCTATTTTGTAACCTAAAAATATTTGTAGAGAAAGAACAAAACAAGAATAACTTTTTAAATTCACCTATGCACGAAAAATGGGTAGAATACTTTTAAAAATATATTGTTATTTTGGTTTTTGTTCTTTAATTTTTCATTTGATATTTTTGAAAGTGTCCTCTTTTTGGTGGGCATGGATCTGGTCACCCTACATGCTTTGCTTAGGTATAAAAAAGTTGCAGTTGGTATCTTGTCAACTATGTGCTGCTGGATCCTAGGGGTCTTTTTAGCAAATAAGGGTGTTGACAAAGCAGGTTTATTGATTGAATACACATCTTTTGCATCTCTGTAGATGCGCATAACCTATATCGTTGGATAATGCTCTCCTATCTCCATAATAGCAAAGTTCCCTGTGGTTATTTCATTCATGATATAAAGAAGATCTATTCAGTGGCAGAAGGATCCTTGTCTTCTTGTTGTCTAATTTAGGCCATAACCAGAGGTGATGCAGTTCCGAATTCATCCTAAGAGGCCGGAGCCTCTCATAAACAATATTAATTTTTTTTTAGTTGCAAATTTCAGAAACTTTAAGTCAAGATTGTGAACTCATATGCATACCTGATTTCAATGTGAAACCGCATCCGCTACATCACAAACAATAATTCAATTCTTCCATTACAACTGAGCCGTTTGTTCGGTGCTCAAGCGAATAAAAAAAAATCGCTATATTCGTATCTCCGATTAGTTTCATCGCACGATTTTGGATCCTATCCCAGTAGGTGCAATATGGTTTTCGGCGCACCAGACCAGATATGCGAATTGTACTCAAGTTTGGGGCGAATGAACGCCTTTTATACTGTAGCCAGATCAGAAGGGGTAAAATATTTCTTGCACCGTTTGAGAAAACCTGGACATTTCGCAGCATTCTTGGCGACTACGTGCGTGGTCATTCCAACAAAGGTTGTCATGAACGCACATACCGAGAATGGAAAGTCTTTCGGTTTCGGTGATGCAAGTGCCATTCATGGATAATGGCTGTAGGTTCGGGTTTCGCTTTAGAGACAGCAGACAGCATTGTGTTTTAGAAGCATTAAATTAAATTAAAGCTTAACATATGTTGCCGTTCCAGTTCTACGGCCGAAGAGCAGGGACGTGAGTCCGTGGCACTGCCCACACAAAACAAACATTGAAAAACGTATATTTCGAAAACCACAGAATCGAATGAGTTCAAACTTACAGATAATCTTAGGTACTGTCCCTAGAGTGCTCCTGTGAAGATTGGTCAAAGTTGGACAAAGGGGCGCGGCACATCCAATACAAACAAAAAACTAATTAAAAAAGCAAAAAAGGCCTGGCGAAGCTGGCGGGGGTTCAGCTTCTACATACTATAAACGATAAGTGTAGACTTCAGATGTACGAGCTGAAGTTCAAGTTTAACCAGGCTTATTGGTTTAGTCACTTTCCAAGCCTCTCATTTCGCCATTATTCATTCGCTTCTCAAACAGAGTGAGAAGAACAGCCACCCGTAGGTATGTCCAGTAATATCTGATGTGATCTGATAACCCAACTTAAACTTAATCTGGCTGCAATGCTTGAAATAACGAAAGTTTCTTTCACATTGACAAAAAGTGTTTTTTTAGTATTTTTTTGCATAATGGCAACATTCAGCAGACCAATCGTTTAACTGACAGCCGACTTTCATCTTTATAGTCTTTATAGTCAGTATATCATCACTATAGTGATGTTTAATGATGAGCCATGCTTGGCTACTTCTGCTTCGATGTTCAATGAATCAGGCAAGGTATGAATTAAGACAATTTTCATCTATGAAATTATTAAAAGAAATATATACCCAAAGAAAAAAAACAAGGCAAAATCTAAGAAAACCACTTTGATATAAATAAAATCAATCAAGTTAGTATACTTGAGTTTAAATCGGTTCTGTACTGTATTTTAAAAGGAACAGAATATTTCTAATTTGACCCAACCACGGATTTACCTTGATTTGAATTTAGGGAATCACTGTTATACCTATCAAATTCTTCCATCGTTAAAATAATGTTGATCAATTTCGATCCAACCAGAATGCATCGTAGATTTAAATGCATTCAACTTTGAAAATAATGCCTTGATTTTAATCAAAGATTCATCGTACAATCAAAAATGCACCTGACTTTAAAAGTACAATGTTTCAATTTTACTTTTACTCTGTTCAAGTATCTATTGATTCAAAGTGAACCCATTTTGAATAAGTATGTTTTTTAACTTTAATCTTACCATCGGAATCGGAGACCTTACTACTTTCGACTTTGGAAATATCACATTTAATACCTGAAGCAACCATAGTTCGTTGTAAAATCAAATTATTTAAACTTTAAGCAACTTTCACAATTTTCCGAAATTTTTTTTCAAATAAAACGAAATACAGCAATACAGAAATTATAAATTTTATTTCTAACAAACATAATTACATTAAATTCTTAAATTTATTTACTACAATATCTTATTTACTAATTAATTAATTTCATTTAGTTATAAGCTGAAATAAAATTCTGTTTAACTAAGTAAAAAGATATGTTAAACAAAAAAGTAATAAAACTAAGCGATTTTTTTTTGTAATAAGGTTTAAGTCTCTATCAGGTATGTGAAAACAATTTTATTTTGTGCATTATTATTAATTACTTTATCACGTTATTCACATTTGAGGATTAAAGCAGTAGTTTTTTTCAGTTTGAAATTGCAAATTGCACAAAATCAATTCCACAACTGTTTAAATATACATTTTTTTGTAGATTATACTCTACGATTCAATGCACTGAATTTTATTTCCAATGTTTACCAAAGAATTTAATTGAATCACACAATACTCAGAATTTATTACCGGAAAAAAGCTTTCCATTTCAAATTTATATTAATTTTTTTCATCTTGATACTTCTAATAATGCTCAGATGTTTTTTTTTTTTCTTTATGAATACGTTTTTTTTAATACACGAAAGAATAACATCAAACAATTTTCAATTAACTATACAAAACGTTGAAAATACGTAAATGGAACTTTAAAATTTAATTTGGGACGAATATTAGCATGTTCCACATAAAAACGACGTTAAGAGTACCTATAGGAACTTTATATTTATTACAAAATAAGGTTTCAATGTAAAAGTGAACGAACACGTTTCATTTTGAAACTAGGTTGCATTTATTTAAATTACCATTGCCTATTCAAATCAAATATTTATAAACGTTAAATTAAATATGCTTCAGGGAATTGTATACCTACAACTTAAAATGAAATACGAGAGAAGCTTTTTGATGACGTTTATACTCTCGGATGATTGTCAGACTTTCGAGAGAGATATTTAGGTATTTAGGTGTCGATTTTCCATTTCAGCCCATTGAATATGTTTTTATGAAACAAATTAAATTTATTCTTAAAACAATATACCATTATTAAGATTGCATTTAATAGGATTAACGCTTTTAAATTTTATTTTTGCTAGTTCAAAAATTGCCTTATAAATTCCAGAATCTTGATAGTTATTCAATCTGCACACACTTTTTTGCATTTCAACAAAATATTTGTAATATTGATAATCCCTATTTCGCTTGGCTAACAAAACATTTAAAAAAAATTAATAACAAAGCTTGACAAAAGTTTTGCCCTTTAACAAACATTTACCAAAGAGAGTTTATATTTTATTTTTAAACAATAATAAAATAATAGTTTAAAAAACTAATGAAACACTTTTATGAGTATACTGCACTAAAAAGCAAAAAAAAAAATATAATTTACCAATCTAGACATTTTTAATCTAAATGACTGCCGCAGTGACATGTCTATTTTTAGAAAGCGAAATAAAACTACCCCTACGGCTGAAAGATCGAAATAGAAAAGTGTTTACCCCATTTTTTAACCCTTATAGGACGAATTTTGAAAAGCGATTATTTAGGCATGTAAAATGTAATAGTTTTGACTTATCTTATCTATTAACATACACATTTTCAAGTTAATACGGCTTATGGTTCATGTGTTATGAAAAATCCTTAATTAAAGGGGAGGGGAAGTCAAAATTCAAAAAAAAAAAAAAATCATGGTATTGGTACATTAAACTTTGACTCAAATCGTCAAAGATACATATTGATATTTCAACAGAACATTAGGTACTCACAGTCGAATAGTTGTCCGAGTAGATAAAAGTCTAGATTCCTACATAGACCTGTTGCTAACTATTTATTTATTTATTTGTTTCAGTAGGTAGGTATTTCTTCAAACAATAACCAAATTATATTGTCCGCATTGTACATTTTTCATTTTATTTGTTGTCATATATCTACCTACGATTGAAAGACAAGACCGCATCCGCATAAATGACACAGACACAGCTTCTGATTTGTTGGTTGAAGTTCCTTATTAACTTTTTATTTCTTGTTGACAGTCGAACATTATGTCAACATCTGGGTCCCAATGAACTTTCGTCTGACTTTCTTATTTTTACGCCTATTGAATAATTTAGTTGCGAAATGTTTTGTTTCGAATAAACAGTGAAGAACAATAAAATCATAAACATTTCATTGTTTTTACGATTATAAATACCTATACGAATATCGCAGTTCAGCTGAACACAATTAATTATTGGTCGTCACCTCGTTAAAATTAACCCAAGCACGACACTCACGCTCCTCTTTCGATTTCAATAAAATAAAA
Organism: Cheilosia soror; assembly: GCA_949372485.1. Classification (NCBI taxonomy): domain Eukaryota; kingdom Metazoa; phylum Arthropoda; class Insecta; order Diptera; family Syrphidae; genus Cheilosia; species Cheilosia soror. The sequence goes on from OX443561.1 coordinate 40,931,529, forward strand.
TTAAATTAAAAACTCAACTCCATACCTTTCGAGCGCATTTCTCCACAGTTACGTCCACATCTCAGTGAATCATTTCTTTCGCCAGTGTAATCGTGAAACCATCTCTTTTGACACGTTTATTTTGGTGGTATCTGGCAGATACATTGTCCGGGTTTTGTTTGCATTCGAAAAAAAGATAATTGGCGCATCACTTTTTTTTCGTTGGACAATAAGATTGCAGTTAAATTTTAGTACCTCTACTGATCATTAAAAGTCCACACGAAACCGGCGAATATGATGGATTTTCGGTTTATATCTTCAAAGACTCGTCGGTCAAAAATTTTTATTTAACTACAGTCCTTGCATGGGCAGTATGAGTCTTTTTCGGCTGAAGTCGAAGTAGGTATGTTATGTGCGTTGAGCACGTTGGAATTCGTTACCACTTGGGGAGAGCTACTGTTTAAGTGCATTTTTTGTCGAACGGGCTTTAGAACGGGGTCCCGGTCGTTCTTTAAAATCAAAATTTATGTTTGGGTCTATTAAAAGAAATATTTTTATGATTAACTGCATTTAAATTTGGCTAAGATTAGTGTGTTGACGGTGATTTATGTTCCACTTCCAAGGTGATTAAATCATATCTGCAAAGAGCAGTTCGAGTGTGTTAATATAAGTTCCTTACAAATTGCAACAATGTATTGTTATAATGATCCCAAGAAGGTGGCCATCAAGAAGAAGTCTTTAGATTATCATATAAATTAAATGAATATTTGGACTTCTTTATTGATTTAACTGAAATTAATTTTTGCGAAACTGTTGACTCTAGAGTCTAGACTATTCAGGAAATTTTGTTGCGGGCTTGAATTGAACCTTAAGAACTGGGCTATTTTTGTTTTAGAGGCATAGAACTTTAAATTGGAATAAAACGAAGATGATGATGACACACTAATTGACATGAAATTTACTTTATTCGAAAGGATAAATATGATTTCTGGCATATGACCGCCACGGCTGGCTCGGACGTAGTCTAATCTGGAGGTCCGATTTTCGATGACTTTTTCCAACATTGTGTGCCGATAATAACGCGGCGAATGTTGTCCTCCAATCCTGTGCCTGTCGCATTATAATTTAAATATGATTTCTGGCATATGACCGCCACGGCTGGCTCGAAGTCTAATCTGGAGGTCCGATTTTCGATGACTTTTTCCAACATTTGTGGCCGTATATCGGCAATAACGCGGCGAATGTTTGTGTAAGTTTTTATGAAATAAATATAAATCTAAATCTAATGTTGTCCTCCAAGTGGTCAATCGTTTCGGGCTTATGGTCGTAGACTAGCGACTTCACACATCCCTACAGAAAATAGTCAAGCGGCGTTAAATCGCATGATCTTGAAGGCCAATTCACGGGTCCGCAACGTGAAACTATGCGGTAACAAAACGTTTCTTTCAATAAATCAATTGTGGCACGGGCTGTGTGAAATGTTGCGCCGTCTTGTTGAGACCACAACTAATGCACATCATGGTTGTTCAATTGACGAACGAGAAAGTCAGTAATCATGGCTCTATAGCGGTCACCATGGACTGTAACGTTCTGGCCAGCATCGTTTTGAAAGAAGTACGGACTAATTATTCCACCAACCCATAAAGCGCACCAAACAGTCAGTTTTTGTGGATGTAACGGTGTCTCAACGTACACTTGAGGATTATCATCACTCCAAATACGGCAGTTTTGTTTATTGACGTATCCATTCAACCAAAAGTGAGTAAGTAAAATAAGGCGTATTTTTTGAGAATCTATAGCTAGCTCACTTTAACTTTTACATGCAAAACTTGTATACTCACTTTTGGTTTTACATGCAAAATTGTTATACTCACTTTTGGTTTTGTTATACTCACTTCCCAAAAAAATACGCCAATAGACGTAGTGCGCGATACGTATTTCGAACAGAACCATGATTTTCAAAATTAATTTGCACAGTTTGGAAGCGTTGTTGAGGCGTCAGTCTATTCATGTTGAAATGCCAAACCAAACTAAAAATAAATCACTTGACAAACTGGACGCCAGTTAAAATAGTGTTGCCAACTTAAAACTCTATAAAAACACCCTTTAGCTGCTAAAGTTTGCGTAGAGCGGACAAACATCAATCCTGACCAAAAGTGAGATGCCAAATTGATCATCATAGTGAGTCTGCGATGTTGATCTTTTAAGAAAAAGTAACCAGCACCTACGAAAACTAAAACGGGTGCGACTTATGTATGTTGTACATATGTAAGATGGGTAGTTTTTAGTATGATGTATCCAATACAGCCATTGTTAAAGATAAAGCAATAGTTGCAGTATCCGAAATCGGTTGATATGTGTTTGTTTTTTATTCTTCTTTTGCAGAAGACTTATACAGTTCCTTTAGAAGACTTATATGCGATTGAGTAGGCACTTTGTCATATTTTGTGAAGACAAGGTGTTACATTTAAGGCAATGAAATTAAGAAACATCAATTCGGAAATAATCAGGAACTGTTAGGAACATCAGAGCCAAGTGAGCTATATGAATACCTATGCTGTCACTGTGGTATATGTGTGTTGCCACTAAAAAAAAGTGAATCCGGTAAAATCTGACCGAATGACCGGATTTTTATTTTCTAAATGCGGTAAAAAAAATCCGGTCGTAAGTTAAAATCAGAGTTTTTGCCAGAAACCTGGTCAAAAATAGATTATGGTAACATAATATGTACTTATCACTAAAAATATAAAACAAAAGTTAACTAATATTAGCCATTTTTGTACATTATAAACATTATCCATGTTTAGAAAACGTTTTTATAATATGTGAATCTTGAGTTTGTGAACTTGTTTTTTTATTTCGTTTGTTTAAACTTTACTGAATATAATTTTTCGTTTTATATGACGTGTTTTAAGTCCTGAAATACACTTTTAGTGCATGACCATAAACGCCTTCCAATGTCCAGCGAGGCAGAGGTAGATTTTGAGTGAGTAGAAAGGAGAAAAGTACCTAGATCGCCTAGAAAATGCACAGAAAATCCACTTTCAGAAATAATTCTGGCATGGGCTGGGCAGGGCATGAAGGTTCTTTTTCATACCATTGTGTTTTCGATACAAATCTTCATTTGATATTTGCATTGATAGCGGTGAGGGCGTCAAAAACGGGCGTCCGCTTCGGCTTTACTATCAAATTTGATTGTGTTTCCGATTTCACTATTCTTTAACCTGCAAAATGTTATTTCATTGCAATGACGCCTCGTTTTTGTTTGTAGCCAAGTCATTAATGGATACACTAAGGCCGTGTGTCAATTGGGCTAAATAAGTATTCTCGGATAATCTTCTGACGCTTGAAAAGAGTAGTTCACCAAACTCCAATCTGAGATTCTCGAATTTCACACTTCAATCAATTAAAATTCATTGTTTAATTTCCTCTTCAACATTCTAGCAAAAAAAAAACGTCAAAAAATTAGCCTAGTATAAGATAATTTATTATCCTGCTTCCGGAGCAGAGTTCCATGCGTCATGTTGTAAAAATCCCATTATTCGCAGTAAATTGGTTCCTGTTTGAACATGGGAGTGGGAGTGTGTTCGTAATGTATGGCTAAGTTTTATTCATAATCAAATAGAAATATATCTTTATTTATAGTTAGTAGTGCAATTTTATTGTTCCATTAAAAAAAGGTTTTCCGGTTAAAAACATTTTTCGTTCCGGTCAAAAAACGGTTAGACCGGATTTCAAAATTTTCTCCGGTCAGAGTAAATCGATTTCGGTCAGATATGACCGGAATCCGGTCAGAATGGCATAACTGGGTATATACGCATGGGCAACTGCGGAAGCAATAATACAGAGTTTATGAGTATATCCTGCCAAAGAAACTGCGTTTCAATTAAATTACCGCAAATAATATGACAGAATAAATGTTGGTTTTTAAGATCAGATCAGATCAGATCAGATCAGAGGTGAGGGATAGTTTCCTCCTCCTCCTCCTCATCCATACAGCTTCTGCAAAATTCGTTTGCGATAATGCATAGCCTTGAGCCATGCTTACCTATCAGGCATTGTCCAGTAATGACACCTATTGAGAGATATCAATTTCTTAGAGCGTTTCAATTCCAGCTTAGGCCAAATTTGTTTTGTCGCTAGAAAAGTGGTGCCACTTGTCCACCTATGATTTGTACTCTCGATAGCAATCAGCTTCAATCTTTGTTTGTAAGTAGCGATTGGTATCCCTAGGCGAGTTCATCGGCCTTACAATTCCCTTGAATGTCTCTATGCCCCGGCACCCAAATTAGGTGAATATTCGGCCATCTCCGTAAGAGACGATCACAACTTTATAATATATTGTCTTGAAATTTTGTCGGATGCTCTTTGTTAATAAATTAAAAATGCGCATTGATACCTAGCTTTAAATATTTCCCATTCCAAACAGTTCCCAATCGCGCAAGCTGGCAACGCTTAATCCTTAATTTCGAAGCCATGTTCCGAAATTGCCGCTTAATGCGCCATCTTTTCATCTTTTTTAATCTCATCATACACTCTTTTTGTTGAACCGAGCTTGAAGAAGGAGCAAAAACGTTTTTTATAACGTAATATGAATTAAAATTGTTATAAATAGCAAAATAAAGACAGACTTTCTCTCCAATTTCACATTTATCCAAAATTGTTCATACTTTACATCGTCCAAAATTATAAAATCATAGGATAAAATACAAAATTTCGTCGAAAAAAAAAAATCAAATTTTTTGCGTTTTCCGGAGTTTTCTGAGTTTCCACTAAGAATTGCACACACAATTCCATACAATTCCCGCTAGGAGGCGTTTTTTTTTTGTTTTATGGTAGTCTTAATACTAACGGTACTTTCCATACAAACATTTTACGAAATGTTAAACAATTTAGTTTTTTTTCGAAAACGGCTCTAACTATTTAAACTAAAATTGATAATTGAGTCAATGTAGATATGCTTAACATGACTGCATACCCATACCTAGGTATTCGCTAAAAAGTCCAGCAACGGCAGTTTTCAAAATTAGCTTTTTGTCGAAAACGGTAAGAACGATTTTAACAAAAACTTATTTTTAAGATACTATCGTCATTCTTAACTTGATAGCAAACTCAGTTTTTCTCTAATAAGACTGCGTCCTTAGATATCCACCCAAATCTCTAAAAATACTACACAACTATTGGTTCTACAATTTCTTTAGTAGGAATTATTATATTTATAATTTATAATTATTATTTATTTACCCAATACTTTAAAAAACTGCTCATATCACAAAAACGCCATTTTCGATTATGATAAAAATGTTACTGTCAGGTAATGCTTAAATCCATAGTAATACCATTTGCTCTGTTTTGAGCTAAACAGTTGAAAAACAGTGTTTTTTTAAACAATGAATGCGTCCTTCGATTTCCGCCCCAATCGCTAAAAATGGTACTTTAAAAACTGCTCATATCTCAAAAACGCCATTTTCGATTTGGACGAAAATGTATAGGTAACTGCTAGGTATCAATGTACATATCCTGAAGAATACGTCGTACTAAGTTTTAAGCTAAACAGTTCAATAACAGTGCATTTCGAATCCAAATTTGTAACATTTTCATAATTTTTTTGCTTAGAAAACTCGAATATAGCCGTTTTATGAATACAGTGGAAGCTCGGAAAAGTTGATCGAAATGTCCCAAAGCTTGTCAACTTTTCCGAAAAGTCAACTTTTCTGGACACTTCAATATCTGTAGAAAATTAGTAGATATTTTGTCCCATTGTCCACCGGACAGCAAATAAAATAATTAAATGTGCGAATGGACAATACACGTAAGAAAAAGTCAGTAATAATCTAAATCTACTGTAACTGGCACGCAGCTGCCATGGGAACATACATTTCTTTGGAATGCGTAGCTGCTGTGTTATGTATTTTACATCATTTATTTAAATTTGATATATAAAAAAACCGAATGCAAGTAAAAAAAAATGTTACGCTCTAAAAAGTTGACAAAAAATCATACAAGTTGACCAAAAGTAAATTTTTTAAGGTAACGTATGGTAGCTAAAATTTGGTCAACTTTTCTGTATAGTAAACTTTTCTGAGAGTTAACTTTTCCGAACTTCTACTGTATTTCTAAAAAAGAACTACCCAAATCCCGACCATTGAAACCACTTTTTTTTAAATATGTAATCAAAAATGGAAATTCGAAATTCATCGAATACTTACCTCCTTTAAGTGTCAGTTGTTGGGGTTGTAGTTAATACGTATGTATATGTATGTTAGATACTTTTTATTTAATTAACAAGGATTCAGTTACTAAACCTGAGGACATCTTAATTGGGTATGATTTTAAATTTTCTGAATTGACTCTGAGATTATGCAAGATTCGCAATAAACGAGAAAGTTACGTGCGACCCAGTCGCGCACATTTTTTTAATTTTATTTATCATTTATTCAAATTAAATTTAATTCTTTTTTATAATAAAATTTTACAAAGTTACAAGAAAAATTAAAAAAAAAAATGTTTTTTTGTTTACTGCCTACTATCTTTTTCTGTTGAAAAATAACCGAGTGTGAATTCGATCAACCATCAAACTCGGCTCTATGCAATTACTCCTACATATTTACTCCTAATGAAACTCTAGTAGTATAAAATTTGTTTTTATCTTTCACCTGAGTTAATTATTGTGCTTGGGTGTGCTGCAGTGTGTTTAATAAGTTTATAGTGCGTATATGGAGTTTTTGTGGCCGATGGCACACAGTAGAAGATTTTCCTGTTTTAATAGGTATACGTATACTATGTACTACATACCTACTATCAACTAGAATGTGACAAAAAGGGTAACTTTTCGTTATACACTTTACAATTGTGCAACTTGTTTAACCCATGGCGACTGCCGCCTCTTGAACTAGATATGTACTAAAAGATAATGAAAGAATGCAAATGTGATTCTAGCTTCTGGGTTATGATTGATTACGTCTTACTTCATATTTGATGAGGCTATCCAACCTGCATGCTCCGGTATGATACATTGTACACATGTACATATTTACTTATTACCTACATAGGTACTCAACCAACCAATTTGGATTCGCCTAATTAGAATAAGTCAAATCAGTCCGGTGAAACATTGCATCCGTTCACCTCAATGACACACTCGTGATGTACGCGTATGATTCCGTCACTCATATACTACAGACTTCGACCTGAATCACTTATTGTGACATTTATTGATGTAATGTGACAAAATCTTCGATAAGTTCATGAAGAATCGTTTAGTTGGTCTTGGTAGGTATATTTATAGATCGTCCTCTTCTCCAGGGAGGCAACAGGGATTTTATCGTTTTCTCTGAATCTGATTTCGACAATTACGCCCCCTCCATTCGTTTTCTTTTTACATTTTAATTTCCTCTGGGTGCTATGCTTTGTCCGTATTCACAGAATACCCACCATAATAATTTGATGGATGCATGGAAATCGCCTGGATTAAACCAAACCGAAATCCATAAGATACAATAATGTGATTTATTTGAATTCATTGATAGGTACGTTCTGAGATGTATTTTGATGTTTAAGAGTTTTAAGATGAGTGGTGGTGGTCGTGGTCCATATCCAGGATTTCTTGGAATTTCTGTGCGATATTTGAATGAATTTTATCTTAAGAAATATTGAGCATGACTGATTCTTTTGAGTATTGAAGTTTGTCCAGGAAATTTTATCAGTTGCATCACATTTGGTGGAGATAATTTTACATCCTTACTTAGTGAAGTATCCTGGAACAGTAGTGTCAACTGTCAAAGTCAAATAAATAAAATAATAGAAAATAAATTGTGACTTGATCGGCAGACTCAGCAGAGCATGCGGCTAGGATAGAACTTTACATAGGTAGTGAAAAAAAAATTATTAATTAAACGACTGATGCACCATTTTTTGGCCAGGCCAATGTCGCTCTACCGGCTAATAAAGTAAGTGGATGGACTTTTGGAAAGATCGTACCTCGTGTAGGTGCTTCTGTAGTTCTATACAATTCACATGTACGATGTTTAAGAAGTTTTTTTTTCTTTTCTTTGTCGGAGGTTGTTACTATCTGAAGGAGCACTCAGACACAACTACTGGTCCATTGTACTGCCAAACAGACACCTTACATTGCTGTACATAGTTTTTGATAGACTTGGAATGCCTGTTGGACGGAGTAATATCGATTACTTGCTGTCTCCTGGCTGTAACAAATGTAGGTCGACAACCCACATTGTTGATGGTGATGTCAGACGATAGGATGAAGTCCAAAAGACGATCCCCACGTATATTACATTTGCTGCTGCCCCAAACAGTGTTTTGGGCATTAGCGTCGCAACATAGGATAAGACCAATCTTTTTGGACTCGCAGTACTCTATGAGCTCAACAACTGCCTTTGGTGGTGGAGGAGTTAGAGAGTCATAGGGAAAGTAAGCCGATGCAACGACAAAGGTTTCCCAATTGCCGTTTGCATGGTAAGTGATATCTGCAGCAACCAAATCTTGGCCACAAAACCGTTCGATTTTAACTGCCGTGAGGGATTTCGATACAACAAGACATGTCCTATGTCTCTAGGACAGTTTGTCGTAAAGAACGTGGTGAGAACCGCTCAATTCACTCAGGCCACAGATGCGATTTTTCCACACCCATGGTTCCTGGATGGATGTTATGCGGTTTTTTGTCCTACTGACAGCAAGTCTCCTACTTAGAAGAGCGGTAGCAGCCTTGCAGTGCTGTAGATTGATCTGAGTAAACAAAATGGGTGTAATCTCTGGGTTTCCACCACAATTTGCACTACTTAGCATTGAAATGGAAAAGAATACTGCCAAGATGCAGATAGGGTCGCATGTCGTACCTAGACTTGATGACCTCGACAGAAGCCCTGTCTATGCCTACAACCAGAGAGCTACCATCTTCATCGTGACGGTTTTTACTCTGTCTGTGAGAACGGACAATCCAGGCTTTTGTGTCAAGATCAGGATTCTGGGCGTGCAAACGCTTTAAGAAGTTTAAGAAGTTACTTGACAGCCCACCGCTAGTTCGCACATCCCACGACGTGTTATGCAATCCGTACCATCAGGTAGACCCAGGTTGATATTACCCGTATGGATATTGGCCTTGATGATTTAGAGTCGATGGCGGAGAATCGAAAGCTATGAAGGACTCACTTGAACAACCTACATCCGCGACCCACTTATTGGTTAAGCCGGGCATCGAAAATGAATGAATGAATGAGAAAATGCTATTAGTTTGTAGGTAAAAAATAAATACTACCTACTTCAAAAAAAATCCTCAAAAAACGCCTCAATAAACACCCCAAAAAAAACCGTAAAAAAATCCGATGGTACGGATTCCATAGCACGTCATAGGATCCTGGCTGGGGACATGCATTTAACATGGTCACACCAGCAATAATACGGAGAAATCTCATTTCGGCAGCTTGTATCCGTGATTTTATTCTTTCGGTCATTACCCAAACCTCGTGACCATAGGTAGGAGTTGCAACAGACACCGAATTAAAGACTGAAAAATTAGTTTTGACACCAAGTTCAGTCCTCCTAATAACAAATGACCAAGCCGTCTCAAAATTGACCCAGCCTGACCAATCCTACAGGAAAACTCGGCATTGCTCCTTCCATCACTCGTGAATAAGACCCCGAGATACTTAAACCTCTCAGCCTGTTTCAATATAACTCCACTAACCTGCAAAGTGCATTGAACAGGCGTTCTGGAGACGACCATCACTTCAGATTTGTTCACATTTACCCTCATCTCAGCTTCAACACAAACGGCTACAAACCGATCGAGTGCGCGCTGAAGTTCAGTCTGAGAGGACCCAAGGATGACCAAGTCATCAGCGAAGAGCAAATGACTTATCCTCAGATCTCCCAATTCGAAACGTTCTTCGCTAAGATTGCGCTGTAACATCCAGTCCATATAAGTAATGAAAAGGAGAGGAGACAAGACGCACCCCTGGCGAAGTCAGGAGAAAGGTATGGATTTAACGCCGTTTATCGGATAAATGCTTCAAAAAACGCCATAGAAAACACCCCAAAAAAAGCTGCCACCGTTTCAAGTTGTTTATTTGTTTGGGATACGTTGTGTGAACCTACAATTTTTTCTGTGTTCGCCAACCCATTTACCTAACTAAACACCCTAGGCCTAGACTATTATAGGTTATTGGTATCAACTCTATAACTCTTTGATGGTAAGAGTCTCTTTTTTTCGAAAACATCAAAACATCAAACATCGAAATCCATCCATCCTCAGTTAATGTCACTTCTCCATTTCACTAAATTGTGTAGAAGAAATAAGCTCAAGCAAGCAGCAAAGGTAACCACATTGTTGACTTTTTTCCTACTCGATTTGATTTTGCGTCTAGAAATATACCTATCAGATGCTTTGCGATACGATGTAAAAAAAAAAATAATCTCGATGCCATAAAAGTAAAAATTATATTTGGAGTTGAAATGTGAATTTTATTGAAGCGTTGGAATGCGACCGAACAATGATTTCTGTGAGTCATCTATTAAGCTTTGGTCGCTAGCCGCCTCGCGTCACCATGCTCGAGTCACAATAGTTTTCGTTTTTCTTTTCCTTCTCAAGTGGACTTGATGTGTCGTGTGCCACAGCATAAAAAGGTAAATTTAATGAAACCACACTCGATCTTGTTGACCGTTTCATCGCTCTTAGAATATCTGTTAACATTTTTTTTTTTTTGCATACCTCCCGCTCTTTGATGCGGTACAGATTATCTTGATGTTTTTTGATGTTTGGCATCTATACAAACAATACAATATACACAAATGACGATAACCTTCGTAGGAAATCAACAGGTTTTGGCAGCAGTCGACTGACGCGATGGCATATTCGCAATTTGGGATTCGAAATATGAGTGCAGTGTTCCTTCCTTTTAATAGGTTGTTAAGTGGGGGAGTAAATTAATGGATCGCCTCATTAGTTGTTTTTTGTTAGACGCAGTTGGACATTTCTTGTCAGAGCGGTATAATTGTGAATAATTCCATTTGCAACATCCTCACACTACATTCTATTTACGTCATCAAAACCCTTTCTAAATTTAGATAACTAGGCACTTCTTGTCAATTAATTGAACCGAAAAATACATCAAAATATATGGACTCACAAAACTGATCAAGTTTTCATCTCTTTTCTCTCTAAATCAAAGAGAAAGGAATCACCTCCTGATTGAAACACAAGTTACATTTGAAAATACCTTCTGCAATCGCACGACTTCGACCCCATCTGAGAGTGAACTCTTAACACCAACCACTAAACCGGCAACAAAATAAAAACTAATTCGATTACTCAATCATCGAACCGCACACAAAAGAAGGAAGTCACAACAAATAATCCCATCATCGACATCATCATCATCATCATCGGCACCACATCGATCGACCCTATTAACTGAAATGCATCAAGCGAACATTGTCTCAAACAAAGCCATCGTAGACCTTTCATCTGCGGTCATCTGTACAAAAATCCATAGCACACAAATCAAACGGAAATTCCATCCATCCTTTGGCACCCTTTCCTCAGCCTGTCGAGTATCCGATAAACCCTCCTGACAACACTGTGGTTCCAATATTTTCCGATTACAAAAAGTGAAAGCGAACAAATTTCGTTTTTCTTCTCCAATGGACCTGCTCCATCATAACAACAGCGACACAACCACCTCCTCTTTCACCTGCGTCAATAGACAACAGGTCCACCTTCGCTGCAGCCGCCACCGCGCCGCCACCAATTTGTTGGCTAGCGCTCGCGATTGCATAATAAAAATCCAAATAGACATTAAAAACTAAATCAAAACGAGAATACACAAAATCATAGGAATTTACTGCATTATTACCACTACAGATAGCGCGGTTATGTGCGCTGCTCAGCAGCGTCCTGAGGGCTAATGGCAAACGTTGTAGTGTAGTACAGTCAGCTATAGCGCGCAAGTGTCTCACTCGCAGAACAGAGGCAGGACAGCGGTGGAGGCACGGAACACTCGAGTTCAGAGTGCACCCCACATCAAGTTGCGATTATTTGCCACAAGTATTTGCAGATGAAACGCGAAGGAGAAGCCAAAACAAGGAACAACATCACACAGGCACAGTATATGCACCAGCGAAGTGCAAAACGAACGCGATATTATAAAACGACGAATTGAAATCCCACCCGAAGGCGATCGATGACGAGAAGCGACGCTCGACGTCAGGCGGACGGTGTGGTGTAAACTACACTCAGGATAGATAGTTCGTGACAAATGTGACCTAATGATCCTAAATCCATCGCATGCCGTGATGGTTCCGTCTGGAGCAGCATCCAGCATCGCAAGTGCAAGTGATAGTGCTAGTGGAGCAGCGCAGGGTATAAGTATCGCGGCAGTAGTGCAAACATTGGCGTGGTGTGGGGAAATTTTAAAGCATCAATGCACAGCCAACCATTCCATGCGCCATGTTGGGTGGATGGGCGATTGGATCGGACGGTGCACGCCGCTTATGGATATTACCATTTATTGTGACCGACTTTGATAGAATGATAACCAGTGTATGGTGATGTAAACTTTTTGCCATAATAGATAAAAAGGCAAAAAGGAGAAAAGGGTCTTCTCTCTGGTGGTGTCACCAAATATTATAAGGCAACCCTTTTATGGCCATTCGATTCAAAAAGAGTCTATCGGTGATACGTACATGACGACTCAACGAGTATCACTGGTCACTTCATCTTCTCTCCCGGTATAGGCTTATAAACAAAGAGTTGGGCACTATTTTTAAATTAAGAATATGGCAGAACAATTTTTACTCTATAGTGGCAACGAGCAAAAAAGTCCACGGCAGAACGTACCATTGAATTTGGACGATGACAGACAAAACTTGCAGACTTTGTAACGAAACAAGAGCGAAGCGAAAAACACTGTCGCTTCGTTCTCGCTTTAAAATCGTCCGTCAGTTTACAATGAGTCCGCTGCTGCACATTTTCAGCATTTTCAATGGTCCGCTTGTCCATTAAGTGGGTCGCGGGTGTAGGTTGCTCAAGTGGACCCTCCATTACTCTCGGTCATCCGCCATCGACTCCAAATCATAAAGGTCAATCCCCATACAAGTATAATATTGAATATTCTAATGTCCAGTTTCAGAGTAACCATACTTAAATATGGATTACTCCGCACTCAGGGGTAGATTTCATTTTAGTGTCTTATTTGATTATAAAACTCATATGCCCAATTATAGTAGATGTTTTTACAAGTGCTGCCGAGTTTTTTGTACCATTGACTCACCAAGAAATCAGTAAGAAACATACTCAAAAAATGTACATTTTCAGGGCAATGTATCCTTGCGCAATTGTGATTTGAAACATGCACTTGCTTTAAATGAATGTTATTTGACAACTTCCACTACACTGGATCTCGCTCTCGCCTCGCTTTCACGGTGCATTGTGAAACAGTCGATTACACTGGTCACAAACTGGTTAAATTTGTTTACTGTTGCCTCTGACAGGATCAGTGAGCTTGGATTTTCATTAGGTACCTATGTTTTCAAACTTGTCGGCATTGTCAATCGGAAATGCCAATTTATACTTGTTTTATTTTATGTCTCCGAGTTTAGATTTTATAAAGGACGAACTCCTTAAAATTTACCGAGTTTCGATTCGATTTTAAAAAGGACGGTTGGCATTTATAATTTGAGGTTAAATTTGAATGAAAGTTTTATTCGCTGGTTTATGGAACCCGGCTTAATGATGTGGATTGCGAATAAACTTTGACAATTCTCGGCAAGAGTGTTTTCGTTCGAATTTGGAAAATGAATTTTCGTTATTTAAACAGTTTATAAACTTGTTTTCTTAATACATTTTGAATAATTAATTGAAAGACTTTAAAGGACATGAGAGCGTACGAACAAATTGATGAAATGCAAATAAAACCCTTTTTAAGCATTTTTATAAACAAAAAATCGCACATTTTGTTAGTCCATGAGTAGGATAATTAATTATCCCATCAAAATGCATTAAGAAAACAAGTTAACAGTTTAAATATCTGACGAAATTTCGAATTCCAAACTTTTTGCCGCAAACGAAACCACTCTTGCCGCGAATTGTCAAAGTTTATAAGCAAAATCCACATGATCAAATCGCGTTCGACAAACGGTGCCGTGAAATAAAGTCGAAGGAAATAAGGTCGAATCGTGTTTATTTCCATTTCGATTGGAAATAATGTCGAATTACAAAAATTTGTGCGTTCGACTTTATTTAAAAAAAAAATTAGGTATAAAAAAATGGAAATAATGTCGATTACCTACTTCAATAAGAACATTTCAGCGAACGTACTCCAAATATGATAGTAAAATGTTCGGCCTTATTACCATTTTGCTATGGAAAGTCGACCACGAAAAAAGGTGCAATTTGACATTACCTACTTATTTCCATTCGATATGGAAATAAACACGATTCGACCTTATTTCCTTTGACTTTATTTCACGGCACCTCGATAAACTAGAAAATAAAACATTCGTTCGAACTTAATCTCAAATTAGAAATTGCCGATAGAAACTGATGGTTGAAATTCGAGAACTGTCAAAACTCATTCGTTCGTTGATGACTACTTGATCGCTCTCATGTGAATAGTCCTTAAGATACACTAGTAACCTTTTCTTTTTCTCACTCAGTGACTTCGCACTGTAAACCCGGTCGCCTTTGAAAATACATTGTAAAAAAATCTATATCTATATTATATGAAAATAAGTTGTATTGTGTTTATTCGAAAGTCAAGCTGGCAAGACAATGGACTGTATATAAACTTAGATTTATACCTTTTTTTTAATCCTTTTCAATTTCTTTCAGACAATATTAAAATTAGCTAGCTATTCACGGCATTTTTCTCAATGAACAAAACAAACTAAAAAACTAAGTACTAACTAAAGTATCAAATTCATTATTTACACAGTGTTTGTCGCCAATGTTCTCTGTAATGCGTGAACCGATTTCGATTCTGGAAATTTCCCATAAAAGGTGACGTTAATGCTATGGTTTGTAAGTATATACGGTCTTTGTGGGTGTATTGATTCATCAGTTATAGGGGCGTGGCACCTCCCATACAAAAAATGCATTCAAAATCTTATATTTCGAAAACCACCCAATCGATTGAATTCAAATTTACACACACAATTGGACAAAGGGGTGTGGCACAACCCATACAACAAAATTATTAAAAAATCTTATACCTATCTCGAAAACCACCCAATAGATTGAGTTCAAATTTACAGATAGTCTTGGGTATTGGCCCTTTCAATGGGCATTTCAATGAAAGTCACCCCCACACGGCTCGAACCTGGGTTCACCGATATTTGACAGCATTCTCATTCTTTTTTACCAAAGTAGCCAAATGCGTCCATTATTAAACCCCTAAGTATTAAATAGCTGGTTTTAATTGAATGGTTTCGTCTCCATGACGTAATTGCATTAATTTCGTTACTTGCCTACTTTTTACTAAAACTGGCTGAGTTATGTTTTGTTCTGTTAGCTCAAAGCCAGTTGTCTCCAGCGCCAGCCAGACAGAGATCGTTTGTTGTCGTCTTAATTTCGTGGTTGTGGTATGTTTACAATGGCAGTATCATACGCAAACGCAGCCATTCACAATCTGTCTGCTGAGCATGATGAAGGAGCATAGTCCGCTAATGGCGTGGTACTTCTTCATTTCAAATCACCATAGATGGCTGCAGCAACTGTTTAACGACACGTCTATACTTTAGAGTGATGTTTTCTGATTTAAAACTAATAATGAGCCCCTTACCTCCACTATTGTAGATGATCTTTTTAGCGTTTTTATCAATCGTTTCCAAGAGACAAATGGTGGGATAAATGGTTTAAAAGATTGCCTCCTTTAGAAAGTTCTGCAATGCTAATAAGGTTTGGAGTTAAGTGCTGTTTTCAATGCTCTGACTAAAATCAAGTCACCCCTCAAGAATTGACGTTTTTGCCTTGCTGCTCTCCGACAAATTGTAGAGCTCCACTGGCAGCAAAGCGAGCCGCATGAGTTGGGCTTTCTTTTTGGAAAATAATTGTCTTACTCATGGATCACCAGAATCATCGACGTAAAGCTAGGTTTTCTGTTGTTCTCTGTCGCTATAAATAGTACATCTGTCCTGGTACGTGTTTGGCAAAGGTAGTGTCCCTTCGCCTTAAGGCAGTGATTTTACATGTTTTCAGTGTTTTTTTTCAAATGGTCGCTGTGAGTGTATAATCTTCACTTGCTCGATAATGGTACACTAAGAACTCAATCTCTGAGGAGTGAACCTGAATCCCTTTGCATATCACACCATGTCTAAACCACAGTTCGTGCACCAACTCTTTTGTTTTTCAAACTGGTAAGAATGCCACTTATGTGGGAATGTGAAATATAATCTGAAAATGAATTCTAAATTCACTTTCTAACAGAGTTTCACTTTCTTAAGAAATCCCCAATCGACGTTTAGTCACAGGAATTCATCAAAAAATATCCTATGACACTCGATTCACTTGTCACAATAATCGATACAATGTTTCCTAAACAGAAGTACATGCCTGATGCCCTGTCTGATTCCCCATAATCCGTGTGTGGTATCGGTATGGTAAGTGGCAAACAATCTAAATTCTCGTTTGTCATAGTTAACCACAACAATAGAGCCAGCACACTTCTCAGAAATCAAATGAAATTGCACAAAAATCATTCTCACGTCACCCATCCTCTGGGATGACAAAAAAGCGTTTAATTGGAATCGGTCTCTATACGTCACGTCCTGCAATACAAAACCTTTACACACGCGCAGAGCACAAATCGAAGAAATCAATCACAGTTGGCTGAAGAGACTCAGTTAATGCTCCCCGGGCACTTAGTCTACCCACCTGAAGCATATAAGAACGAAATCAAACTTGAAATCTCTTTCGGAGTCAACCACTGTGTCTGGCTGCTCTGTTGCAACTGCATCAATGACACACACACAGAGGGTACACAAACAGACAATGGAAATGGAAATTGTCATCCCGTGGATCAATTAATCATCATCAGGTGCAGATTAGATATATAGGATGTGAGCGGTGCTGATGAGGATTTACATCGCGCGGGTATAAGTAGCAACTTTGTGTCTTTACTACTGCGACCTTCTGGATAAGGAGCCCTCCAGCAACTACCAATGTGGATCAGTTCATTTGGGACTAGTGATTCTGGTGAGCGCTGGCAATTTTCATGTTTAAAAGAACACTGCCAGAAGCCAGACGGTACTCCTATACAGAAAACCCCATCACACATTTGGTCGTCTACCAAATGATTGATGTTCGACGCTATCAAGATATTGTTGTCCACCTTCGATCTGGTTCGGTTGCATGTGTGAACAGTCCTGCAGGAGGCAACAGCAGGTAGGTATAAACCGTATGCAGGGTATAATTTTTCACTCTTAGAAGGCTTAAGGCTTTATGCAATCAGTATCGGTGCTACTGGATTTTGACGCAAGCGATTGCAGCCAGAGGCTTCAGGTTCTTGTGGCAAATTAACGTTCCTTGATCATTGACTAGTGGGCAACACTAACACTATTAATGATTGATTGAGAGGTGCTGGTTTACTGAACTGATTTATTGATCGAGTTGTGGTAATGTGCATGTTCTAGGACAGTTGATTGGAAACGCCTTGACATCAGTCAGTGTTGACATATAAAATAATAGAATCGTATATGACTTTAAAAAGGGCTCCTGGAATTTACTCCAAGGAAATTATGCCAGATTTTTTTTTTGAAATATGCCAGACAAATTTCGACCTATTTCCGCAGGAAGAATCTTTTCGAAATTTCAGGTATTTTTCCGAAATAAATTTGGAAATTTGGCCAGAAAATCTAATTTTACTTTTTTTCCCAAAACTAAGTCTGGTTTTTTTTTTTTTTTTTTTTTTTTGTCGGAGGTTGTTACTATCCGATGGAGCACTCAGACACAACTACTGGTCCATTGTACTGCCAAACAGACACCTTACATTGCTGTACTTAGTTTTCCCGTCTTTCGAAGAAAGATGAGAAGGAGCTTCAGTAATGAAGAGCTTAGATGTTCGGCACTCACCACGTCAGCCCCAAAGATCCGCCACCTGATGCGAGCAAAGGCAGGACAACTACAGAGGAAGTGCTCCGCTGTATCGTCATCCTCTCCACAAGCAGGACAGATGGTGGTGTTGCTCAAGCCCAACACATTTAAATGTTTGGCAAAAGCTTGGTGGCCCGAAAGAACGCCCACAAGAAGTCTGCAGTCGATTCTCCTGAGAGACAGAAGGAAAGACGAGGACCTCTTGCAGATGTCCGGACGCAGTCGTTTGGTCTGTCTACACCCAGCACAGTCACGCCAACGACGCTCGTGTTCACGAGAAACCCAAGTATCAATGGATGACCTAACCACAGATGCAGGCAAACCCAACGCAGGTTCAGGTCCTAAGAAATCTTCTTCTGAACCCAACCTGGCCAGCTCATCAGCGATCTCGTTTCCCTGGATACCAGTGTGACCTGGGACCCAAACAAGTTTGACCGTGTTTAGCCTACCGACCAAGTTCAGAGAAAGCTTGAGTTCGAGCACTAACTTGGACGAGGTAAGAGGGTTGAGCAGCGCTTTTAAAGCAGCTTGGCTATCACTGCAAACGCATATGCTTCTAGCCCTCCACCTGTTTGTCACAATATAGCGCATAGCCATAAGGATAGCGAAAATCTCCGCCTGGAAGACAGTCGCATGGTTACCCAAGGGGTAGTGTAGTCTAATGTTCTCGCTTTCCACGAAGACTCCAGAACCAGACCCCTGTCCGGTTTTTGAGCCATCCGTGAAAACATGATGGCATTCCTTCCCTGGCTCTGAGTCTGGCAAAAGCCATTCAGTTGCCTGAGGAAAGTTGACGTGGTAGTTTTGTCGCAGTAGGATTTCTGGTGTCATTGCGTCAGACGGCATATCCATAAGACAGGGGTCAAAGGATAATTCTCGCACAAGTTCATCAAAACTCCAATGCGCGTGGTACCAAAAGCCACCTCTCTTTAACCGGGAGATGGTTTTCAGCGTACACCCCATGATAAAAATATCAAGGGGGGGGAGGTTCATCAAAGCATCTAGAGCAGAGCCCGGAGTGCTGGGGAAGGCCCCTGTGCAGCCAAGGCAAACCGTTCTTTGGAGTTTGGCGAAAGAGGCCATAACACGTTTCCGCGAAAGCCTGTTCCACCACACAACCGATGCATATGAGAGAAGTGGTCTTACCATTGCCGTATAGATCCATAGGACCCTTTTAGGAGATAAGCCCCATGTCTTCCCAAAAGCGCCTTTGCACTGCCAGAAAGTCGACAGCGCTTTATCGGTTTTTGATTCAACATGCTTGGACCAAAGAAGTTTTCTATCGAGGATTACTCCCAGATATTTGACTTCATCAGAAATCGGAATAGTGACACCTTTTAGCACAAGTTGAGACAGACCAGTGATATTCCTCCTTCTCGTGAAGAGAACAACCGTAGTTTTAAGAGGGTTCACTGAAAGCCCATTCATTGTGCACCAATCATCGATCAAACCCAAGGATCTCTGCGCCAGAGAGCAGACAGTCCCAAGGTCTGAACCGACAGACAGAACGGCGACATCGTCCGCGTATGCTTGTGTATAGGTTCCAGGAAGATTGAGAGTCGTCAGCAGAGAGTCTACTACCATGCACCATAAGAGGGGAGACAAAACACCACCTTGAGGGCAGCCCCTGTTTACCCCTGTCATGACGCATTTGCCACAATCCGCTTCGGCAATCAACGTTCTGTGCATTAGCATTGCTTTAATCCACAACACCAACGTTTCATCTATACCGTGATGTCTGGCTGCATTACACATGCTATCAAAGGTCGCATTATCAAAAGCACCCTCAATATCGACGAAAATACCCAACGCGTACTCCTTCCGATCTAGAGCACTTTCGATCCTACCAACGAGGTTCTGAAGCGCAGTTTCACAGGATTTTCCGCGTTGATAAGCATGTTGCGTCTCAGAAAGAGGATGCAATCGAAGAGCAACATTGCGCATGTGCAGCTCAACCAGTCTCTCCAAGCTTTTCAGCAAGAAGGAAGACAGACTTATGGGTCTGAAACTTTTGGCGAGAGTATAGTCAGTCTTACCGATTTTTGGTATGAACACGACTTTAACCATACGCCAAAGGGAAGGTATGTAGGCCAAGGCCAAGCTAGCGGTGAAAATTCTTTTCAACGTCGGCATCAGCTGACTAAAACCTTGTTTCAGCATAGCCGGGTAAATTCCATCCGGACCAGGTGACTTGAAACTGTCAAACGATGCAATTGCATATTTGATAGCGTCATCCGTCACCACTCTGGATGCAATATACCAGCTACGCCGCGTGGAGTTTGTCAGTTCCGTAGTGGCCACCGTTGCCGGTACCACTGAAGAATGCGTAGTGATCTAAGTCTGGTAATAATGCAAGAGTTTTTTTTATTTTCTGGCCTAATTTCCATTTTTATACCCTCCACAGGAAGGTATATTCACTTTGCCATTACGTTTGTAACGCCAAGAAGGATTCACCGGAGACCCTATAAAGTATATATATTCTGAATCAGGATCACATTCTGAATCGATTTAGCCATGTCCGTCTGTCTGTCTGTCTGTCTGTCTGTCTGTCTGTCTGTCTGTCTGTCTGTCCGTCTGTCTGTCTGTCTGTTGAAAGCACGATAGCGTCCAAAGGAATTGACCTAGGGGAATGAAATTTTGTGAGACGACTTCTTTTTATCGTCGCCAGGTTGGTATTGAAAATGGGCTATGTCGGTCAAGTAGTTCTGGTACCTCCCATACAAAACCACTATTAGACCCACGTCTCTCTCTGTCTGTTGAAATCACGATAGCGTCCGAACGAATCGACTTAGGCAACTGGAATTTTATGAGAGGTCAAGTAGTTCTGTTACTTCCCATACAAAGCCAATATTTGACCCATATATCTCTGTCTGTTGAAAACACTATAGCGTCCAAACAATTCGACTTAGGTGAATGAAATTTTGTTAAAGGACTTTTTTTAACCGTCGTTAGGTTGGTATTGAAAATTGTCTATGTCGGTAAAGTAGTTCTGCTACCTACCATACAAAACTAATATTAGACATACTAACTCGCATTGCAAACATTTTGTATGACTTTTATGCAGTGGAGGGTATTAAAGCATCGGCCAGGCCGATGATAACACTTTTACTTGTACTCTATATGGTGCGTTTTCCACATCTTTTCAGATATATTTCTGTCATATTTTTCAAAACAAAATTCGGTTTTTTTTTAGAAATTTCGAAACAAAAACATTTTCTCCCATATTTTCCAAAAAAAGATCTGGCGTAATTTCATTTAGGTATCGTAATTTCCGGGAACCTTTCAAAATTCGTTGGGAATCGAAACCCAATCGAATTCCCGAACCAGTAAAACTTTGTTTTTGTAGTTATTGCCTCGTGGCCTACTTGTTAGGATAGCGAAAATCTGTCTTAGTAAACATAACTATAACGGTCTTTGCTATTACTAAGTTGACTCCATGATCTTGCAACCAGAATAATTGGTTGCATGTCATATCTTGGTTCAGCCGTATTTTGTCATAGATAAACTCTTTTTGTAGGACGTATAACTTCTTATCGCCTGTGAGAAATATGGAGGCACATTAAAACTGATTTCTAATGGTGCGCTTATGTTGGAGCTGCGATTGGAGCAGAAAGCAAAGCTTTGATTTAATTTTCGCTCTCTTGCAGCTTATCACAGCTCCAAGTGTACCCCAAGGCGTATAGCGGATGACTCCACTTGGCTAAGTTAAAAGCGATTCTTACGTCTAGAGTTGCAATCACGACCGACGACTTTCCGTGGTCGGCAGCTACTTCTCCGAGCTCCATTGAAAATATTAACCACCTGTCCTTCTGCTTCTACATATAATTATTGTTGAATGTCCTTTTCTGATGAACTAGAAAGACCACCTGATCTCAGAACTTCTGACTATCTAATAGTCCAAGCGGCGACCGTCGGATTACTTAGCTCATCGAGTTAAAGATTCTAATGCCAGTTAGTCGATAGAGCTACTCGAGACTAAGAAAACGCACCCGGATTGCCTAAAATATTTTAGTCGGATGACGTCTAAAACGGGTAACTTCCGGTGCGTTTTTTCGACCATAACTTAGTCCATCGAGTTAACGGTTAAAACTTCTGCAAATTGTAGAGCTCAACGAGACTAAGCGAAATATATGGGGTTGCCACCTTTAAAATGGTCGGATGGCCTTGGCAACCCCATTTAAAGAAATAAAAAAGTTTTAATTGAAGAAACATCATAAAAATACTGGCAGTTCATCGAGTTAACGGTTGAAACTTCGTCAAATTATAGAACTCGACGAGTCTAACCGAAATATATAGGGGTGTCTAGAATTAAATTGCCGGATGGGGCTGGCAATCCCTTTTTAAGGGACATGTTTTTCGACTATAAATGGGTAAGAAATATTGAACCAATGAAGCCAAAAACTTCAAACTTAAATCATTTACCAAGGTCATTAAATAGGTCCAACTCAGCAAATCTTATCTCTATAGCATTAGTGGTTCTCAACATACAGGACTTCAAAAATCGAAAAAACCGTAACTGACTCACTCACACACTTAGTGTGCAGAGGAAGAGTGCATCCACATTATCCTTTATTTTGTCCGCACTCAGGCTCAACCGACTTGTACATCTACTTGGCGTCTGTGCAATAATTACCTTTGTTATGACGTGTTCTGTGCTGTGATTATCGGATACTTTGAATGCTTTGTGCTGTCTGGCAGGGGGTCCTTGGTGTTATTTAAATTTAAATTCGTAGACATCAAACGATGTACTAAATTCTTGCTTCTGTCTTTCACGCCTGCCTCTGCCGAACCGCGCGCAGTCCGCTTGGCATTACTTCGAGGGGCTTTGTATGTATGAAGCAGCTGCTCTTCTATAACTACTCGTCTACATTGATTTTTAAATAGATGGAATCCAAACAACTAGGTACCTACCTACCCCAACCCTACACTGTTACCATACCACTGCTAATTGTTCCTACGGGGTATGTAAGAGAGGATTTCCAGTCCTTGCAACAGGTTTAAGACTAAAAAATCAAACAGTGCAGAGTGTAATTGTAGCAACAACAGTGCTTAGCTATACGTTCGATTTTCTCCAGAAGGAATGTCTTTTTCTTATGAAATTTGCGGAGTCAAGTACCGCATTGTATTGTCTTCCTTACCGCCTTGTCGGCACTGCATCTTATTGGACTACGTGCCATTCATCTTCCGTGCTCATCAAAGATTTCGTCATGGAATTTTTTACCAACCTATCGGTACTTTAAATCAAACCCTTTCGATGGGTCAGAAGCCACCCTGTGTTTCTTATTCTAAATACTACCTCCACGATTATTGCCTGTGCTAGTGTCAGTGGATTTTCTCCCCAGCCTATCAAACATATCATTCCACACTAGTCCATGTCCGTATTGCAAAATGCGTTATCAAAGTAATTGCCAAGTAACTCTACTGACTGACTGACTGCATGCATACCGATACCAGTCAGCAGTCAGGCAGTGTACCGCACTTATAGAAGAGGAGCTCGACATAGGTTAGTCGTTAGTTAGTACTTTCAGTCACTAGTGCTGTCAGGGCAGCCAACTCTCTGGCCATTCGCGCCAAATACCTATTTATCATTTTTTTTCCTTTTCGAGCAGAATGTGTGATGGTGAAGTTTTGTTTTGTTCTTTTCATGTGTAACCAGGTCACGTCCACGTCGCGGTCGTCATCGTCACTGGATGAGACGCGCTGAACTTAACAGCGAGAATGCGCTCTTCAAGCGCGCTGTGCACGTCCGCGTTATTTATGAAATTAAATTATTTTTTATTGCTTATGTGGTTGGTAATGTAAATTATTGTTTAGAATAAAATTTGCTCTTTTTTTTTTTTGCTTGGCGTTGTGTTGTTTTTATGTCTGTTCACCTTATAAAGCATGTGCGCGGGTATTATGCAGGAGTCTTCGATGATATTAGCCGATTAGAAAACATGAAATGAGGAAATCAACTCATAGTGCATATTAAGTGCCAATGCGAATTTGGCGACCACATAGATACCTATATCCTTTGAGTTATTGTCTATGGGTTATGGTTTTGCAGTTTGCGAATGAGAAGATGGATTGTTGGCATTGTGTCATAAATATGGTGCGCGACTGTGAGAAAGCAAAATAACAGAGAAATACAGAATTTTTGAGTTGTAGCAAAAGTTTTAAATTTGCCGCCAAAACAAAAATGTATCCTTATTTGTGAGCTATTCGGAGAAAAGAGTGTGAAATTGAGGACTTGAGGTTATTTAAATTAGTTCTTATATGTGGTTTGGATGAGGGGTGGGCGTGGATACAGAGTGCCTCTAGCTATCCAAGTAACGAGTCCTTGACCTATCCAGTCAACCGGAGAATTGACTTATATGTATCATGGCGGTGGCCATGGCGTAGTGGTTAGAGTCATTGCTTGTGACCCGAGCGGCGTTGGTTCGAGCCCCGGCGGGGGACAGCAATACTCTGCCACCGACCATAAAGAGAAACGAATAATATTAGAGTTTCTCCACCCCTACACCAAAAAAAAGGGGTTCCTGCTTGGTAGTACAATGGACCGAGATTCGTCTGAGTGCTCCAGGATTT
Source organism: Cheilosia soror (assembly GCA_949372485.1). Taxonomy (NCBI): domain Eukaryota; kingdom Metazoa; phylum Arthropoda; class Insecta; order Diptera; family Syrphidae; genus Cheilosia; species Cheilosia soror. Next base: position 40,956,178 of record OX443561.1, read on the forward strand.
GGAATCCCCTTTAAAAAAAAAAAAAAAATGTATCAAATCAAGAAGGCTATAAAGGTCTATTTAAGCATTTCTCGGAGTTTGACATATCTATCAATCAAAAGACCAGTGAAATCTTTTTCTATAGGTGCTTGTGGGCGCTACGTAAGGCCAGAGGGGGGTTGGATTCCAATACTCTCTGAACATCGCTCTTCAAGTGAGGGACATTTATAGTCCTCGACATTTTCTTTAATAGCTTATATTCGGCTCGGGCCCGCTTATTGACTAATTAAACTCCTAGTTGGTTGAGGTTCTCTTCCTTCTCGCCACTTAGATATATAAAGGCAAGGTCCTGGCATGAAAAACTCTTCGGCATTTTGTCTATTCGCTCTACACATGTCCTACCAATCGTAGGCGCGACTGATTTGCACTTGTTCTACCAGGTCGATGTCGCTTTACAGATCGTAGAGTTAGCTGTTAAATTCACTCTACCAAATCGACTCAATGTAAAAGTGACCGAAAATCAGTCGAACAATTTTACTTTCAAGACGACCAACGCCTACTTCTATACACCCGCCTTTAAAAATGTCCATGCTTTTGCGCCATATAAAAAGACTAGATGCTTGTTGTCGCAGTCTTAGAATCTGTTAGTGTTTCTTGACAAGACGTTTTTACTCAGAGCTCAATTCAAAGGCATTGATACGTCAATGTTGCGTTTCCCTCTCTTGATGTCGCCCCTGTTCAGGACTTAACAAATTGTTGACGCTTCTATCCCAAAATTTGCAATCGCCTAATGATAGTTTGCAAGTTCTGTCAATGATCTCAACGTTATCTTTGAAGTAATTGTACAGACTTGCTAAAAATTGTACCTCTGAAGTTGGCTTGTGAGCTTCGTAAATTTTTTTCAAGTATGATGTTGAGCAAGACGGTGCACCTCCACTTTTCTGACATGAAAAGTCTCGTCGAGATACCTTGATATTAAAAAAAGGACCTAATATTGCTTAACATTTTGCAACGAAATGTCACTCTTCTGACTTCCTTTTTGGAACTCCGTAATTTTCTCACAGTGCCATCTATTCTGGCAATCGCATTGTATATTGTGTTCATTTCATTCATGAGTGATGTAGATATCTACACACAGATAGCGCAAACCAATTCCGTTTCCAAGAAATGATTCCTGCTCTAACTCGAACTCTGAATTTACTTAAATGAAAATCATAAACAGAGCTTAAAGTTAAAATAAAATTCGCCAAATTTATCATGCATCACATCCAAATTATCAGATTGCCATCGTCAGTCTTTCAACGTCACGACAACGTGGCAAATAGCAATTCAGTCATCTCGCTAGTTCATCCAGCGGAGGAAACCCCATTTTCAGAAATCCCCGCAAAATATAGCACACCCAAAAACCCTAGTGGCCTACTATCACCAGATTTTTGTTACAACAGTCACAAAAGTCGCCTACGAAACCCCCACAACCACAAACCAGAGAGAATAGACCACCAGCTTCGGACAAAAATGAGAGTTTCATAGAGCCAGTTTCAAAAAGTTACTGCGTGGTTAAGTATGCGTGCAATGTTAAAGTAAACGGAGGGTGAATTTGGTCACGCATACACTGGCACATAGTAACATTTACAGTTATTCGGTGGTAACTTTGAAAAAATTCAAATAATTCAAATAAATTGGCCGTTATCGGGGCGTGTTAAGCAAATTGTTTGTTCGGTGTGGGGAAATTATTACCAACTTATATTTTTTTAAAAAGCGTACAAATATAAATGGTTTTAAACTGCAAAACTAAAATGGATGATAAAAAAAAACATCAAACATGATTTTTTAGTTTTGCTGATATAAATGTAGACCTTTTTCTATAGGTATGTTTTAACGAAAATTTATTTATTTTCTTTGATTTTTTGTTTTATTAAAGTGCACCTACTGAGTTTTGGAATAAATAATTTAAAAAAAAGGAGGGAGGATATTTTGTTTTGTCAGACTACAAGAAAAATGTGATGAATTGATTTTAACCAACAAATAAATTGGTCATGGAATTTAAGAAAATTTGCATTCTAAAAATGAAATACGTTTTTTGCACACCAAATCGTAAGTGCGCATTGTCATATCGGCTTATAACACAAGGAATCTGCATGAGGTGTAAATAAGAACTTATTAACATATATGTACACGTACATACCTATTACGCTTTCGCTAGGGCAAATATGCGAATTTCAGGGAATATTTTTAATACAATTAAATTTTTCCGCTATATTTGAATGTCAAAACTACATAGAATCAAAATAGTAAAAAACGCGAATGTTAGTCAAAATTTATGGATTATTAAATTATGTTACCTATAATTTCATTGTGAAAAACAAAAGAATACCTACACAAAAAACAAAACTATGATAACATAACAAAACAAATAAGATAATTACGTGTTTTAAATTAAAATATTACGTACCTAAACCTTTCAGTACAGTTCACTTTTCGCTTTAGTTTACGCGTTACTATGGAAACGAACTTTTTTTTTTTAAATCAAAAATGCCACTTTTTTATTTAAATTTGACGGCGTCCTGGCCTCTGTATAGGCTATGCTATGCATTCCGTAGCGCCTATGTATGATGTTTTAAAACACGTTTTCTAGAAGGTTTTGTATTAAAATGTCCATGTTTTAAGTGACAAATGTTGATTTTTAATTTTTGAACAACCAATTCTTTATAAAACCTAATTCAAAAACCACTCATCGTATTCTCCTCATAGACAAAATAAACAATAAACATGCCTATTTACGACCAAAATAGTTTTCGTTAACTTTATTCATTCCAAAATAGCTGTTCTTGAAAATATAAGAAGAAAGAGCTCAAAATGTATATCAACAAAATTGCAAGAATCCCGTTTAGCTGATTTCATTATGCTTGCAATTTAGTTTTACAGCTTAAAATAATATTTTTTTTTGTAATAATGTCATAGGAAGTTATATCATTAAAAACAGTTATTACGCAAATATAATTATTATGCTTTTTAATAAAACATAAGTTGGCAATTAATTCACCACACCATACACACCATTTGCTTAACACGTCCCAATAGTGGTCAATTATTTCAATTATTTGAATTATTTCAAAGCCATCTCAGACTCAATTGTCTTATTTCATCTTTTTTTACTTATTCACACGTATTCACAGATAGAAAAAGAGGCGGAGCTACTTATTTCAAAACTGGCTCTATGAAACTCTCATTTTTGGCCGAAGCGGGGGGTCTATTCTCTCTGGTTTGTGCCCACAACTGTTCTAATTCCAGATTTAAATATGTACATTATATCAAACACTTGACCAGAGATTTGTCCCCGTGTTCTTTTCTGTCTGTTGTTTTCCATTTTCCACAAAGCAAGCTATCTGCCACGATAGAGGATGGCAACGTATGCGATCTCACTGTCAAGGTTCCATTTCGAAGTATAGCCGAAGCCGATAACTCACCTCCCCCAAGATGCCGCTGACTATAAGGTTCCTACTGATACTGACTGTAGATGCTTGTTAGTTTAGAGGGTTTGATTAACCTGGTTATCTAAATTAAGCAAGTCTGACGATGACCTCAATATGAAAGATATTGTTGACGGGTATATGCATTTCGTATTACTGGGAGATCATGAAGACATTCATTATCCTGATCCTGTGTCTGGCATGTCTTTTGACCTTCAATTTGGCAAATATCTACGTATAACTTGATCATATACGTCGCAACTATCAGTGCATAAAAATTGTCTCCAACGTCAAAAGCCTTTACTTCTGTCAGCTTTCAGTACATTTCAAGCAATTTACCTTAGCCACTCAACGAATAGAGGGGTTATAGAAAATCCTGGGTTGCTAATATCAGTCGAACATATACTATCACCATCACTACTTTAGAGCTTCCATCTCGCTATGATTGTTGTAAAAATGAAGGACTATAGGGTCCTATATGGACTTACTGCGTCATTTCTCGATTTTGTCCTGGCTTCTGATGGTCATCTAAGTGTCCTCAAGGCGGTGGCCACGGTGTAGTGGTTAGAGTCATTGCTTGTGACGGCTTGTGAGCGGCGTTGATTCGATCCCCGGCGCGCGGGGGGACAGCAATACTCTGTCACCGACCATAAAGAGAAACGAATAATATCAGAGTTTCTCCATCACTACACTAAAAAGTATTTCTGCTTGGTAGTACAATGGACCGAGATTGGTCTGAGTGCTCGAGGATTTGGAAATTCCCTTTTCTTTAAAAAAAAAGGTGCCCTCAACAAGTAGAAGTGCATTGGGCATACATTCATTTCCCTTAGTTCAATCCCTGTACTTTATAATCTACCACAGAAGAACAACCATGCTTCTCATATTTCCAATAAAATCTTGAACTAGTTTCATGGCTATACGTTCTCAACTACATTCGATTGCACAACACCAAAGTATGGCATCGTTTCGTTAAAAAAAAAACCTCTTGGTGTCCCCATAACGAGAATAGATCAAAAGATCTTCAATCAGAGTTCACGCCAATGACACCGGTGCCACACGGTGTGGTGGAGTATCCGGCACAGCGCACAACCAACAAAATGTTGCATACGCGAGATAAGCGATCTGTTATGGGCCATCAGCAGTATGCATCTGAATATGAACTCCCCACATCTCTAGTATAGATGAGTGACAAAATTTATGCATTTTTAGGCATTCAAGTCGCGATGTTGCCAGTGCTATTGGTACCCTTTCATCTGCGCACAGCCAGCTAGCATCTAATTGATACTGAACTACTGTGCGGTTCCGTTCGGTGTTGCACGCAACACGGTTATAGTGCAACATCGTGGTCTGGGCTGGGGGGAAAATCGTGAGCGACTCGATTATCGGAAATTAAGTAATGCCTAGTGATCATGTCGATGTTGAGAGATTAATTTGGAGATTTATAAAAGTTGGGTCTTTTTTTTTTGGTATCTTTTGGATTGCTGAATGTGGGCGAATATCTATTTCCATAGAGTACACTTTGGATTGATGAGCTGATGAGAGAGAAATTAATATGTTCGATGATTTAGGAGTGATCGATGATTGGGGTGTAGGTACACATAAAAGAGGCGTTGTTGACATCGATTTTCCAGTTCGAATGAATGATGGATCGCATGGTATTTGGAGTTTTTGGGCTCGAAGTGAAAATAACCCCCGGGCGGTATGTTCCTTTATCTGGGCGAAATTGGTCACAGGTTGATTGCGGGATAAATTAGTTATGCTTGATTGTTGATCGAATTCTTTGTCTATACGAGTACAATGCTGTGCTTTTCAAGTCGATAGATGAAACCAGTGGTAAGTTGGTTATTCAAGAAATGTCAGTTATTTATGTTTCGCTTGCATTACAACATTTGATTTTAGAAACGCCTTGTTTATGACTTAATCATTTCGAAAACCAGTAAAAAGGCAATAACAATGAACGCTTTGCATGCACAAGTCGCCAGGACACGACTTACCAATGGCACCTACCATAGTCTCTTTTTGATGAAGGTATCAAAAAGCTTTTAAGTTTGTTTAAATATTTTTGTTGAGATCCTTCCATGAGGAAGATGATTATAAAGCTTAGAATACAACTGAGTAAGAGTTTCTATAGGCGAAAAGCTGGATTTTTAACAATAAGTCGTGGTTGTGTTAGATATGATATGATATGATTCTTTTATGATAGTCATCTCCCACAAAAAATATTTTTACGTATAATAAAATTGTAGAATTTTTGTTTGTTCCACTATCACGTTATATTTAGGTACTAACCCGATTGGTATGGATCATTGTACAAAGGGCGTGGCTCCGCCCATACAAAAAATAAACAATTCAAAATATTATGTATATCTCAAAAACCGCCGAACTGATATTGAGCTCAAATTTACAGACAATCTTACGAAAGAGCATCATTATCTAGAATTTTTATTTAGAATTTTCAAATACCTTATAAGCCAGGCGACTGATTTATATCGCTAAAATAGATTCCAAGAGTGCGTTAAGCCATATGCAATGCTAAGATCACTGACCCGCAAAAAAAAAAAAAAAAAAAACAGTTGGTAAGACAATTATATTCGACTATGCCGAAGCTCAAATACCCGGTACTATATTATTGTAAAAATAAAAAAAATATTTCAGTATTAAAAATTATATATTTGTATGGGAGGTATCTATTCGACCAAGCTCATTTTTTCTCAAAAAATTTTAAATATTATTAAAACAATATGAGCAAAGTTTAAAGCTATCTTTACTGTAGCTATTTAAATTAAAATTTTTTTTTTAATATCAAAAAGCTATATAAATCCGATATTTTTGTATGGGAGGTAGTAGTAGCGTTACCGATGGGCGACTTTAGTCGCCATTTGGCGACTTTTTCGATCTCTGGGCCCCCGGCGACGACTTTTCAAAAATTCTCTGTTTTGCCACTTTTTACAACATTGGCGACTTTCGGGCGACTATTTCCATAAAAGAAATCCTAAAAGCTGTTGAACAACTTGAAAAATATATAATTGTAATTAACACTTCCCAATATCATTTCACTGTCTATAGTAAGTATGTTTTGTTTTACCTCTGCTTCACCATTGTTGAATCTTTGATTATGCCCAGAGCAAACCATCACTGAATAAAAATTGCTGAAGACAGTTTTAAGTGACGAACGCTTTTTAAACTATTTTGAGGACCCAAATGTTAAAGAATTTTGGTTTAAGATTGGCCAAATGCCAAAATGCATGAGGAAAGCCCTATTTTTACTCAACGAATTTCTATTTTTATCTTACTTACTGTCAAGTCGGTAGCTCTTAAATTACGGCCGTAATCGTGCAGACAGACAGACGGACATCGCTAGATCGACTAAAAAAGTGATGCTGATCAATCTCTTCTCTATATATATAAAACAAAATGGAAAAAAACTGTTTCCCTCTGTCGCCCGTAATTTTCAACCAATTTTGTTGATTTTTTTTTAAATGTCGGTAATTACGGTGGTTGGGTGATAGGCTAAAAAGATTCAAAATCGGACGAAGGGGAGTGGCACCAACCATACAAAAAAAAACATTCAAAATCTTATATCTCGAAACCCACAAAATCGATTGAGCTCCTGGAGTATACCTGTGAAGATAGGTCAAAGTTGGATAAAGGGGCGTGGCACATCCAATACCTAAAAAAAATTAAAACATTGTCGCCCGAAAATAAATAAAAAAAAATAAAAAAAAAAATTAAAAAAGCAACAAAAGGCCTGGCGAAGCTGGCGGGAGTTCAGCTAGTAATATATATAGTTTACAACGCCTACAACGCCTCCTTATGTGCGTTACAAATGGAATGTCAAAGTGAATATACCCACATATCACCACAGTTTGGTAACGGGTAAGTGCACAACGTCCGGACCTCAAATTTGTGTGCAGTCTTTGCAGTTATCCGTAAGTGCACTTATACGTGATTACTCAATATAATTTCAAAATTTCAATAATTGCATAATTTCAATCTCAAATCACCAAAATCAAAATCAAATCAAAATCAAATCACTAATACCATTGTATATGAAACTTATAGTAGTATCATCACGGCTATTTTTTTATTTCTGTCTCCAGCCGCCTAGGGGGTGATCGATCGTTTCTCCCGAGAGAAGACACATTTGTTCACTCCTATTGAATAGAGTAAATAATAGTGTAATGAGTGAGTTTATGAGTGACTTGAAGAGTGCAAACAACACAAACCGGTTTTGTCGTACTCGCACTAAACTAAATAAGATAATTAGCAATATATATACAATGGTAGAGGTGATCGTTTTCTTTATGATGTAACTTATATGTCGTTTTCCATTGGGACAATCAGATTTTTATTTCAGATCTCAAATTTTTCGTGGCGAATGGAACACGATAGCAGATTGATCTGCTTTTGTGAATGTATTAGTGCGTTATTAGACAGTACATCAGCTGTGCAACATTTTTTTCGTTTGTAGATGAAAACATACGAACTTAATGTGGGTTATCATATCGACGCAGAATCGAAATCCACAGATGACGAGGAAGAAGAAGAATATGACGAAGATAATAGTATTATACTTCTTATCATATTTTAATCTTTTCGGTGTATCGAAAATGTAACGCGGTACAGAATTTGTTATTCCAACTTCAGATTTCTGAACGAAACGTGAACCGGGAAATGGAAACTGTGAGGGAGAAATTTCGGAGCTTCTGTTAAGAGGTGGTAAAGAGAAATCTCTTACATATGTTACGGGGTTAGCAACCCTTTTAACAGAACTGATAGGTGAACACATTGCAACATTTTCAGTTTCGCCGGCGCCGGTTTCTTGAGTAACGTTTGGATTATGGCATGTTCTGGAGTTACGTGAAACGAACACAATTAAAAATTCACAGTAAAATTCACCACTTGTCTGTAACCAACTGCCACTGCACTTCACCAAAACAATGGTTGAAAATGAGCGATGAGTAGATATCAATAAAGCACACACACAAAAAAAAAATAATCAAAAACCGGTTATTAAGTTGAAGCAGAATGCATGCTGTACTTGGACGACGAAGATGATAGGGGATGGGGAACATCATACATTAACATGGAGTTAAACATCTTGCTTCATTATTTACTCAGGCTCAAATTTTAGTACATTGAGTAAATTAACAAAAAAATGCGAAAATAAAATTTTAATCTGAGTGAAACACGAAACAAGACGTAAACAACCTCCCTTAGCAAATGGCTTTGCAGCACTGAGATTAGTGAGATTGAGATATGAAATGCGATTGTTCAGATCAGTGGTTGGAGTTGGACTTGTTTTTTTTTCTTGGTAGAGCCGTAGGCCCGTAGAGGTAGTACAGTACACTCGCATTGCAACAAAGTAACTCACTTCGCTTTCGTATTTGGCAAAATGAGGGAGAATAAAATAGCATATTGGCTTGGCATGCGATTGGTTTAATTTTAGAGTAGAACTGTGTAAATTATGTGAGTGGATCTCCATTAAATTTAATAAAGAGAGCGTAATATTTTCAACCCTCTTTGCCCTAGTTGTATCTCGCGCCGTTAGAAGCATCACCATCGATTTGCCAAAGTGATAATACTATTAGTTTCATATACAGTGCTAATACCAATATACCTTGCACAGCTGTTTTACGTCTTTTAGAACCTGTTTTTAAAACACAATTACTAAAAGCACCTCTTACATCTTGAAAAGCAATTATTCAAAGCAAAAACGTAAATAATGGACATGGACTTAATTTTGGAGCAATTGCTATCATCTTCGTCATCTTATTCTTCTTCCTCGTCATCTGCGTATTTCGACTCTTCGTCAATATGATTATCCATATAACATTCGTATCCTTCCATAGAGAAACGAACACAATTTGCACAACTGGATGTACCTACTCTCAAATAACGCACTAATACATTTACAAATAGCAGATCAATCTGCTGGCATGGCGTTAGGAAATAACGCCCAAGGATAAACGCCCAAATCAATTTGGAAATAATGCCCTATTATTGTTATTGCCTAACGCCCAATCTGCTTTCATGTTCCATGTGGCACGAAAAATCTGAGATCTGAAATAGGAATCTGATGTGCCCAAAGGAAAATTACATAAGTCTCATAACAGGCCTAAAAGATTTACAAAACTAAACTGATCAGATTGCATACTTCAAATTGTTTTTAAGCGAATACCTTTCGGTTCTTTCGAATGTAAAGGACTGATACTGGATGATTAGATTATTCATTCATTCATTCATTCATTCATTCATTTTCAATGGTCCGCTTGTCCATTAAGTGGGTCGCGGGTGTAGGTTGCTCAAGTGGACCCTCCATAGCTCTCGATCCTCCGCCATCGACTCTAAATCATCAAGGGCAATCCCCATACGGGTAGAGGAGAGATTATGAATTTGATCTAACCATCTCACCCTGGGTCTACCTAGGGGACGCCTGCCCGATGGTACGGATTCCATAGCACGTCGTGGAATCCTGGTCGGGGACATGCGTTTAACATGACCAAACCACCGAAGCATGGATCGCTCCGTCCGGAGAAGTAGCTGCTCGACATTGAGTTCCTCACGTATTCTGGTATTTCTGATGCGATCTCTACGGGTCACACCAGCAATACTACGGAGAAATCTCATTTCGGCAGCTTGTATTCGCGATCTTATTCTTTCGGTCATTACCCAAACCTCATGACCATAGGTAAGAGTTGGAACAAACACCGAATTAAAGACTGACAACTTAGCTTTGACACCAAGTTCAGTCCTCCTGATAACAGAATGACCAAGCTGTCTCAAAATCGATCCAGCCTGACCAATCCTACAGGAAAACTCGGCATTGCTCCTTCCATCACTCGTGAATAAGACCCCGAGATACTTAAACTTCTCCACCTGTTTCAATGGGACTCCACTAACATGCAGAGTGCATTGAACAGGCGTTCTAGAGACGACCATCACTTCAGATTTGTTCACATTTACTTTCATCTCAGCTTCAACACAAACGGCTACAAACCGGTCGAGTGCGCGCTGAAGTTCAGTCTGAGAGGTAGTGATAAGGATAACCAAGGATAACCAAGTCATCAGCGAAGAGCAAATGACTTATCCTCAGATCTCCCAATTCGAAACGTTCTTCGCCAAGACTGCGCTGTAACATCCAGTCCATATAAGTAATGAAAAGGAGAGGCGACAAGACGCACCCCTGGCGAAGTCCAACGCCCACGGTGAAAGGTATTGATTTAACGCCGTTTACCCGAACACAGCTTTTACAGTTTGTGTAAAGAGATTGAATGGCTCTCAAGAGAGAACCATCAATTCCATACTGCTGTAATACACTCCAGAGTTTCCCTCGAGGGACTCGGTCGTATGCTTTCTCCAAATCTACGAAGCAAGCGTAAACAGGTGTAGCATACTCCCAAGCCTTCTCAAGTACCATTCTGAGAGTGAATAACTGGTCGGTTGTGCTTCTGCCGGGACGAAAGCCGCACTGATTAGAATATGAGAAAGCATTTAGTAAAATCTGAAAAGCGAAAAGCCCAATGAAAAACCACACAAGAATTTAGTTTGAAATACCTCTACTTCTGTTATGTCGTTTTCCATTGGGCAAAAATAAGCGTCCCGTATTGTCCAGAATCAAAATATCTTTTCTGAACCCGTTCCATTGGCACAACGAATACTCTTCGGATGATCCCCTTCTCGATTTCAAGTCAGAATTCACTCAAGAAGCACTTACACCAATGCAATTTATGCACCGCAGTTACATATAGATGCAATTTTGCCATTTCACTACACCAATACATGAATGGAGTCGACCAGAAATGGTTTATTTGAATGAATAAATTAACCGAGTGAAGCCAATGGAAAACTTAGGCGATTTTTCCACTTATCCGTTTTCCACTGAGCCGTTCTCGACTGTAGTTGGTAAGTAATACTAAGAATAAAATAGGACCCAACGACAGGCATTTGTGGTACAGCAAAGCTTAGTGAGTACTAGAGGGTTTCTTAAATAATACTGTCCCGTATTAACGTTTTCTTTTGTATTCCTATATAAATGTAGTCACAAATAAAAGTGTTATGAACATAAATGTCAAACGCTTTCGTAATATCAACTAAAACCACAAAATGTGCTACCATCCTCAATGGAACAGCCTTTCCTAAACCCTAAAAGTAACGGATTGAACATTTGTACTTGCGCTTACATTCTCAAAGTCTTTAGAAATTCAGAATTAGCTTTTTTAAAAGGAAGCTCTAACAATAACAAGTACATGTCACGTCACATTGGGTAAATGGTTACTGTGCTAGAGTAATGAGCGTGGCATCTCAAATTCAACCCACAAATGAATGGTTGTTTGAAAACAGACATCACATAGGGTGCTATACGGATCTGTACCGCAATCTATTTTTTTTTTTTTATGGAAATGACTTTAGACCTGGTAGATAACTACACATAGATAGGTATATTATTAAAAAAAATTCAAACGATCGAAATCTCAGTAAATTTTGCTGGATTCACAAGAACGGATGGATGCCTGCTTAACTGCGCCAACTTCAGATTAATCGGCCTCGGGTTGGGTACGTTTTGCCTGCAATCCAAAAGACGTAAATCAAATGCCCCTAAAAAAAAAGTTTGGTCAGTATTTTTGTGAGCCGTCCGAGAGAGGTGACGTAGTGGAAAAGTCTTTAATTTATGTTTATCAGACTGTATAATTTGAGACGCCACTCTCAGTACTCTAGCACAATAGCCACTGAACTGACCCATTCTGACGTGACTTTCTTTAAAAAAGCAAATTCTTAATTTCGAAATTAGAAAACCCGTTTCCAAAAGCCCGTATTACAAAAGCCTGAATTTCAGAAGTCCGTAAATCAAATGTCCTTAAAAAAAAGTACGTAAATCAAAAAACCGTGCTCTTTGATATATGGACGAATTGTCAGAACCTCTCATGCCAACATACAAGGTACGATCAATCAGATCAGAGCTCTATATACAAATAAAATTAAATGCATTCGCTGAAAATATTAAGGGAGTTGAATCTGCGCCGCTCTGGCTACAAGCAATGACTCTGACCACCATACAATTATTGTCACTTCTAAAATGGGATTATTGGCAGGGGCGTAGCGAGGGTTCGAGCCGTGGGGGGTGACTTTCATTGAAATGCCGACTTATTTCAGGAACTTGCCGACTGTATCGGGCCAGCGGTTATCGAGTTATAACGTCATCGAGTTTCACCCCATAGAAGATGTTTTTTGTATGGGAGGTGCCACGCCCCTTTGTCCAATTTTGACCAATTTTCACAGGAACAATCCCCGGCCAATACCTAAAATTGCCTCAAAATTTGAGACCAATCAGTTCAGTGGTTTTCGAGATATAGGATTTTGAATGTTTTTTTTTGTATGGGAGGCGCCACGCCCCTTGTCCAATTTTGATCAATCTTAACACGAACACTCTTAGGCCAATACCTAATACTACCTGTAAATTGGAGCTCAATCGATTTGGTGGTCTTCGAGAAACTCGCTAAATTATAATGTGTTTAGTCGGCAAATTCAGCGATGCCGACAGTCATTTTTTTAAATCGAATAGAAACTCGCTAAATTTTATTATGTTTAGTTGGCAAATTCAGCTATGCCGACAATCTTTTTTAAAATCGAATCGAAACTCGCTAAATTTTAATGTGTTCAGTCGGCAAATTCAGCTATGCCGACAATCTTTTTTAAAATCGAATCGAAACTCGCTAAATTTTAATGTGTTCAGTCGGCAAATTCAGCGATGCCGACAATCTTTTTTAAAATCGAATCGAAACTCGCTAAATTTTAATGTGTTCAGTCGGCAAATTCAGCGATGCCGACAATCTTTTTTAAAACCGAATCGAAAATCGATAAATTTTAAAGTGTTCAGTCGGCAAATTCACCGATGCTGACCGTCATTTTTAAAATCGAAACTCGGAAAAGGTATGTATGTAAAAAAAATATAAATTCGCATTTCCGAAAGGTGTAACCTTTGAAAATGCCGTCTTGTATAAATTTACGAGTTTGAAAACATATACCTAAAAATTCGCTACTTTCTCCTAGATTCCGTATGAAGTGCATTCCTCGGCCTTCCACCGCTCTTAATTGCATACACATTAAGCCCATTAGCCTTCAGAAACCCGGTGACCAAAACCTATGTACTACACAGTTGTGTCCAATATACCTATTTCAATATTTCTAGTTAAGTAGCTAAATATTTTTTTTTGTCATTCACCATCCAACTGTTTGGTTGACCGGCTACAACACCACCTACAGATTTGTTGGCAATCAGTGACGGTCCTTGACATGCCATACAACTCGAAACCAGTAAGGAAATGATTGCCCAATCGACTCCATTTCTGTTCATGACTTTCCAACCCATTTACCACGACCGTGCCCCTTCACCCTGATATTCACATACACAAATTACGAAACTCTATACACAGACCACGGGCCATGGTATCTTTCAATTTCAATCATCCTAATATGCTCAGAATTGCAATAAAAACTGGGCAATAAAACGAAAAAACAAAATCAAGCAATTCTCCCTCATTGCGTAGGTGTCAACGAAATTCCGCTCTGTGACAATCGTGAAATGTCGCGCGAATTTTCTGACTCCAAGCACCCAGTGTACCGTGAAAATTCGCACTCAATATACGATCGCAGATTGCATTGTTGTCGCCGCAGAACTTTACACAGTGCTACCACTGCGAATCGATTATTGAATCACAAAAAAGGAATGTATCTGAAAACACAAACAGAGATAGATCAAACGCAAAACGACTTAAAGTTGAACGGTATTTAAATTTGGTCGGTCGTGAGAAGACCCGGGCACTGTGAAGAATTGTCTCAAAATGAATGCTGAAGTAAATTGGTGTTGTGCTCCTGGTGGGCATCTATAGCATCATCGACGAAGTGCTTCCTCCCCAATCGTTCATAACATTTTGGCGAGAGAACTACCCCACCGCCCCATGGGCTAAATACACGCAAAAGTGAAGGCGCATATATTCAAAATTATCCACGAAAAGTGCTGCGAGTTTGCCGATCCGCAGAGTTCACTTTTGCTCGGTTGACCTCCTGTGTCGCGCCACACTGGGTGACAGTTGTGCACACGCTGTAGCTGTTTAGTCTGGAGGCTGGGAATGGCGGTGGTATTCTCCCATCGCGCGGTGCTAAAGCAATACACCACCGACGCCGCCACCGCCGCACGCTCTACCATTTCCATTTTTGGCGGGAATTATATTTCAAATTTTTCCAACTCTTATTGACTTTTGCACCTGATGCAATGAAATAAATCATGCGCTCAATAAATATCGAACAAGTATATACGGGGCGGCGAGGTAGTGGGAGGGTCCATTGGAATGGTAATGCATAACTGCAATTTAGCGCTGGTGCATATTGCTGGAGGACTTTCGATTTCGATTTCTCGGATGGTAATTGGAAGTTGAAAGGTGATATTGACTGTGTAAGTATTGGATCTGGTGATGTAATTTGATACCTATGCGCACATACTTGGCGAAGAGAATAAAGACAGTCCCTCGCAATGATTAGCTGCGACCTCCATTATGGGTAAGTAGGTACACGAGAATATTGTGGCTAACTACCATCTTACAAGACATTGTAACCTATCTTGGACGGACTGCACGTTTAGCTATCACATTTCAGTTGTTTCGTATTGAATTGGTTCGTGATGTTAAAGGACAGGCAGCTGCGTGAAATATACATCAGGGCGATGGTCAGAGCTTCCGTCCTGCTTACATCCATTCACCTACATAAAAATAAGAACAGTGTCTGTTGCAAGTACATATCAATACTTTTGAGTCTTCTTCTGATGCTTTTGCGTGGGATCTCAGCGGACAGATTCCTGAAATGACGTGCGCTGTCAACGTTTTGCTGGGCTTATTGCAAATATAAGAGAAGTTCTGTCTATATTATTGTCATTTTTTTTATCTGATTCTACCCCAAAACAATTTCGAAAATTTTTACTTTTGGGACCTTATTTCCTGGACCTTAATTTCGCGGAGCCGGTTGGTAGAGTGTGCTGACCAAAGAATGGGTTTGTGGTATGGGCATTGAAGTACTGGTAGACCGATGTATGACGTTAAAAGTGAGCATAATCTACATCAGCATCATATATGTAGTACATCTGACTTCTGTAGTCATCTTGATCCGTGATAGTTCAGAGTATTTTGAGCGGACAGTAACGTTCGAATTTTGGTCGTTTTCGATTGCTAGGACTCCACTCCAAGGCAGTAGAGAAATGTGGCATGGCGGCGCGCAAAAGTTTAAGGGGAGGAGGCAGTTATTCAGTTAATCAAAGACTGCTCTGACTGGAGGAGTGTCTGGGTTGAAGCTCAGTTCCGTCTCCGACTATAGCGTCATCTAAGTAAGTAAGAAGTGGTCTTTCTTCTTCTTAATACGGACTGTAAATCTACTGCGAGGCTACTGGCTGCATGGGACTCTTCGATCGCTTTTCTTTGTTCTGTGGCGCAAGAGATATCCGCATTGACTGGAAGGAGTGTTTGGAATTTTGAAACATCTAGAGTACTAGAGAAGTGCCTTATATCGATAACTTACTTACTTAGATGGCGCTACAGTCCGGGGTGGACCTGGGCCTCAACCAACACGCCTCTCCAGTTAGCTCGATCTTTGGCTAACTGCCTCCAGTTGCGCACTCCAAGTTGGTTGAGGTCTCCTTCCACTTGTGCGCGCCACCTAAGGCGAGGTCTTCCTCTTTTGCGTTGTCCCCCGGGTTGGAATCGAAGACTCTTCGGGCCGGAGCGTTGGTGTCCATTCGCACTACATGTCGTAGCCATCTTAGTCGACTGATACGTACTATTCTGACCAAGTTGATGTCGCTGTACAGCTCGTAGAGTTCGCTGTTAAATCTTCTCCTCCAAATTCCGTCAACGCAAACGGGACCGAAAATCACTCGAAGAATTTTGCGTTCGAAGCGACCAAGGAGATCTTCATCCGACTTTGTTAACGTCCATGATTCTGCGCCATAAAGCAGGACTGGGATGATGAGGGTCTTATATAGAGTCTCCTTGGTGTTTCTCGACAAGGCCTTACTAATCAATTGCCTTCTTAGGCCAAAGTAACAGCGGTTGGCAAGTGTAATTCTTCGCTTGATTTCTGATGTGATGTCATTTTCAGAATTAATAGCGGAGCCGAGGTAGACAAAGTCCCGAACTGTCTATCGTCACGTTCTGTCCGATTCGTCGATGTTGTGTGTCCCTTCTTGTTGACAGCATATATTTCGTTTTGCCTTCATTCACCACTAAACCCATTTTTGCCGCCTCTGTACTGATACTTGCAAACGCACCAGTGACAGCTCGCTGTGTTCTGCCAATGATGTCGATGTCGTCAGCGTATGCAAGTAGTTGCACAGACTTTTGGAAAATTGTGCCCCTGGTGTTGGCTTGCGAGTTTCGCACAATTTTCTCAAGAATGATGTTGAAAAAGTCATGACAGCGCATCACTTTGTCTAAATCCTTTTTTGACATTAAAGGTCTTGGTGAGATTGTTTCCAACCTTTACGGAGCAGCGGGCGTTCTCCATCGTCATTCTGCACAACCTGACAAGTTTGGCAGGGATGCCAAAACTAGACATGGCTCTGTATAGCTCGTCTCTATAAATGCTGTCATATGCGGCTTTCTTCCCTCCTTTTTTGCTCGTAGAGCTCACGAGCGGCTCTCGTCCTTCTCTGCAGCGCCGCTTTGTCAGCCTTATATCGATTGCAATATGATAAATTCTGTTGATGGTTCGATAATCTGGTAACGGCCATGTCCTTTTATAATCGTTGACGTGACGAAACCATGTACTGGCTATAGTAAAGTTGCGTCATACCAGTAAAGTCAATCCCAGAATTGGTGTCGTGTGCTGAAGGTAGTGCTATCCGATTGTAGTATCAAAGATGTCCTTCTTAAGTGGACATCTTATAAATACATGCATATAGCAATTTGGTCTTTGTTCTTAAGGCGTTGACTAGCCTGAAATAGTTAGCTTCCATTGTTCGTAGCAATCAGCGAAGTACCTACATTTAAGTCTTACTTTTCTCATCCTTATTTTCTATGACCATATTTGTTGATCTCCGCTAATTGTTCGGTTGTAGGTATGTGGCCTGGTTGATTGCATATAATGTATCCAGAAACTGTGTTCTTTACCGTTGAACAAATTTTTTAACTGTGGTTCCGTCGTTATAAAAGGGTTTTGTCTACTCTCGATTATGTCGGCCCGATTTTGCTGTCTCCATTCATGCTTACTTTTTCGACATTTTAAAGAGTATTACGTAAGGAGGATTATTTTATTATGATTTCAAGATTTTAAGTTAATTTTCTCAAAGTGCCGCTTAGGGTTAGACTTCAGGTCAAGTCAAATTTCTAACTGAGCAATAAATGAAATATTAGTCTTAACTAATAATTATCGGAATTATTCAAACGACACAGCACTTTAACTGTAGGTATCCCATAACTTGTCATCCACACTGTATACAGTTTCGCCTTATTTTTGCGCCGTAACGAGAGGAAAAGTGATTTCCAATCTAGCATCGCCCAATTCGATTTGACATAGCCAAAGTATGTCTAAGCTGAACCATTGCGCCCCCATCTCTGTCTTCCCAGCACCGACAGGGATCCACATGCAACACACACCGCACCGTCAATACAACAACAACTGCAACAGCCGTATAGTTGTATCTCGCTTTCCGTGTTGTTTTGAGCAAAATATCGAAGTCGTGACCAATTTGGTTTATTTACACGGATTAAACATGGATCTCGGTTCCCCGGGCCTTGTGCGAGTGCAGAATGTCGGTATTTAGTGCGCTGGAATTTTTATGAACGTCGTCGTCGTCGTCGACATCAGCGACCAGCGCGCATGTATGTATCCTCCAACAAAAGTCCCCTCACTCAATAATGTAGATATGAGCGTGGAGATTACCAGCTGAAATTGAGTAGATACAGCGGCGGCGGGATCTGGCGGGACCCGTACGTAGGTATATGCCACCAGCACCCATAGATGGAGATGCAAAAGGACAATATGCCGGTTATTTGCGTGTATTAATGGATCGTTGTTGTGTGGAATTGATTTAGGAACCACAAGCACACATGTAATGCATCGATAGCAGATAACCGATGCATTTATCGGATTCAGGTTCGGGGATTTGCTAAATAAGCCCCCTCTCATTGTTGAAACACACATGAAGTCAAACCAGGCGGCAATTTAAATGTGAGGATCGGGAGATCTTTGTGCGCGCAGAGAAATTAAACATTCGGATTGGGGAGCTTAACGATTTTATTACGGTACCTTACATGTGGTAGCCGGCCACAGTACCAATTAAGTTGGCCAATTGAGTGAGATATGAATCGCTGAAAAGATACGTTTCTTTTTTTCGGATCCAGGTCGAATTACGAGTTACACAACGACAACGGTAAAGGATTGCTATTGCGCTCGATGTGGACCTCTCTCGTGAAGATAAACGAATTTCGGTGTTGGAATCATATTTCTGATTTACGATTGCAATGAATTTGTTTTCATTTTGGCTGCCGTTTGCTGAACCGATGAAAACAGAAAACGCAAGAGAGTTATGAGGTATACTGAGGGAAAAAGACAGATTGCTTTCGTTACGTTAAATCTGAACAGAAACGGATGTACGGAAAGTTGGTAATTACTTATCAGTTTATAGGTACATAATCAATCAGAAAAGGTTTTGAACTACAATATAGGAATATGTGTATATGGACATGATCTCTGACATCTGGGATGAAGCTGGGAGGAGACTGAGGAGTGCGTGAGCTGTTCTTCGTATAGAGAAATTTGTTTACATATAAATCTAAATCTAAATCCAAATCTAAATCTAAATCTAAATCTAAATCTAAATCTAAATCTAAATCTAAATCTAAATCTAAATCTAAATCTAAATCTAAATCTAAATCTAAATCTAAATCTAAATCTAAATCTAAATCTAAATCTAAATCTAAATCTTAATCTAAATCTAAATCTAAATCTAAATCTAAATCTAAATCTAAATCTCATACGCGCTGCCGTGTTCATGTCTCTTAGAATCCTATCTTCTTAATGTGATGCCTCAGATAGGTTGCTATACTATCCATTTGAGTGTTACTCAGTGAACAATGACGTTTTCTGGCCATCTTTTCCGATATTTAGCAGTAGCAACATTTTCGATCAAGCTATTCATCATTCCATTCCTGTATCAAAAACAATGACTGCGATGGCGGACCATCTCTTTGCTAGTCCATGTTTCTTCTGAGCCGCACGTTTATTGAACTTTTGTTCATACCTATTCCAACGCCGGAGATGTGTTAGCGTTGCCGCTAGTGTCCAACACGTTTCATTGTCCATCAGCATAAAAAATTATTATTCGCTTACACCTGACTCTCTGCTAAGTGATCCAGCGAAAGTAGCATAGCTATCATGATCATCCCGTCTGTGTAAAATGAGGTTCTCACTCATTTCGGAGGATAGACCCAGACCCAGTACTTCTGAGCAGGGGCGGACTAAGAAGCAGAGTGGCACCCGGGGCGGTAAAAAAATACGAACAAAGATTTTATTTAAAGGTGCTTTCAAGCTTTTATTGCACTGAATATTTCGGTTAAATCATTATATTTGTTGTTAGCTCCTTTTCGATTGAAAGTAGGTATAGCCAGCCAGATTAGTCAACCTATTTTAGCTCATTGTTCATCTTAGATAAGTCTTAATTAATTTCAATTTTGAAAAGCTTCGTTCACAAGATGCGCCACTGAGACGCAAATTGTTAAAAAATTCTTATCGCCAATGACAGGCTAAGTAACGAGTCTGAAAAGTCACAATTAACAATGAAGCTTAAAAATTCAAATGCTGTCCAAAGTTCTGCATCTTTTAAATTTATTTTTGCAGCTACCATGTGACACCGTCCAGTGATAGCAGATACCCTATCAGTTCTGAATGTTGACAGCTCACTTTTCGAATTGATTAATCTATTACTTAATGGTCGGATTATCAACTCCAAGCTGTGTGAGGTGTCCACAAGAGGACCACTTCGCAAGGTGGTGTTTTATCCCCCCTATCCTTGGAATTTGGTGGTCAACGAACTACTGGAAACTTGCAAACTTAACATCCAAGAAAGAGTCAAGAAGATTGCAATAGCACTCTTCTCTAGCAAAAAAGGCTGTTGGTAATAATTGGGGTCTCAAAATCGATTTAATTCACTGGCTCTATATCTCAGTTATAAGACCGATACTTATCTATGGGGTAATTTTCTGGTGGACAGCCTTGGAGAAAGCCATAAATAGAGACTATCTAAGAAAGGTCTAGCGCACAGCCTGCATGTGTATAAGCGGTGCACTAGGCACAACTCTCTCTGCGGCACAGGACATATTGTTTCACCTATTATCACTTGATATTTTCAGCAGACAAGAGGCGAGTGCAGCTATTTGCCCGCTACCTCAAAGAAAGACTTTGGCCACACCTCTATTCTGAAGAACTTCGTAATCTCAACCGAAAACACTGATTATGCACCACCCCATCTCAAAATTTTGAAAATAACTTTCTCGTCACTATCCATCCAGAGCAATCTAGAATGAGGATACTTTCGCAGAAGATGAATCAGTTCACTTCTACACTGGCAGCTCAAAAACCAAAGACGGAGTTGGTGGGGGTGTATTCCCCAAAGTCTTAATCTTAAGCTCTCCTACCGTCTACCAAATTATTCTAGCGTCTTTCAGGCGGAATTAATATCGATAAAAGAAGTCTTATCTTGGCTCAAGATATCCGCTAAAGATATCTGCATATTTTTGGACAGCCAATCAGCCATCAAATCCTTGGATTCGATCTCTATAACTTTTCTAGATCTCGACTGCCGATCGTCTCTTACGGAGATGGTCGAACAGTTCAACATTCACCTAATTTGGGTGACGGGGCATAAAGACATTCCAGGAAATTGTTAGGCTGATGAACTCGCTAGAATAGGAACAACTCAACCATGTCGGATTAAAGGTACCCTAGGGATACCAATCGCTACTTGCATATACAAAAATTAAAGCTGGATGATATCTAGAGTGCAAATCTTAGGTGAACATGTGGCACCACTTGTCTAGCGACAAAACAAATTTGGCCTAAGCTGACTGGACTGACCGCCCCCCACCCCTTAGTCCGCCACTGCTTCTGAGAAGACACCTGCGGATGGTAGACCACATCAAGAATCCATTTGTGAAGATGATGATATCTCGCTTATTTTCTAATAGAATAATTATGCAGCATATTGAGATTAGTGTTCTCATTTTTAATGACGAACTGCCTACGATCCGTAAACCGTAAGTCCAGTGCATCTCGGCATTGAGAGCAATAAACTATCACACAGTACCTACTGCTGTACTGGGTTCCTGTTCCTGGACATACTAGTGTGGAAAGGAACGAGGCAGCAGGTAAATACGCCAGATGCGGCTGTGAAATGGACATACTATTAGTGGACATACAAGTATTCCCAGTTGTCAACGCAGCTAAGAGCATTATCGATAATTTCACTTTAAACTTGTACCATAACTTGGATCAGCTTGTGGCCCACAATTGACACCAAAAGGTCAAAGAAACCAAATTCTAGTGCTCCTCGGAGTAATTATCGGACACGGCATCATTGGAAACATGGCCAAAAACTGGGTATCTTTACAAATGACTTCTGCAGAACTTGCAGAGAAAATAGAATCTCCTGTATCGCTGCCAAGCCCTCCAACAACGCCACATACTCTTGTATTCGAGCACGGTTATTTGACGGCTTGGAAGACCTATCAACGATACCTCTACCAGATTTATCAAGATTCACCAACAGATCCGTATGGTTTTGTTAGTTGCACGTCCTATCATGTACTAAATAAGGGTAATCATACAATGGGCTTCAGTGGCTTCTGGGTGAAAATTGCATATAATACAAACTGCCCCTTTGACTTTTCAACACCCTCGTCTGTTCCATACCTTGAATATTTCATGGCGCAGATGACTACCAATGGCTTCAAAAGTGTCTCATTCATATTAATTATACATTACAAAAAAAATTCTAGGGAAATCTATAAGAACTCCTCCGAAGGTACCGCGAAAATCCATTTCCAAGAACTAAAATGTAGATACACGTGTCCCTCTTCTCTTATAGCGTCTTAGGCTAACATTGCGTGACCCGCGGCTATTTTGTTAGCGCGTACAATTCTATGTATCCCCTTTCGATATCTACAAAATGAGACTCATCCATCCAACCCCATGACTGTGCGGGAAAGCTTCAATTTTATTTATTATTCCGCGCGGTTCTTTTAACGACACCACCAACAACGATCCAAATCGCAACTCAGTGTGAAAAGCATTTCTCAGGGATCCCGTGTTCTGTCCCATTGTAGTCCATTTTTAGTTTGAAGTTTTTTTTTTGTACGCTTCAACGTTATGTCCTTTAATGTTACCATGTACCTACTATACGAACTCAATTAGCTAATGAAATTTTCCAATTTGACCCTCATCAGTATTTAGGCGGTTGAACTGAGCGAACAGTATGAATCCTTGAGAGCGTGCTTCAACCTGTGGTGGTATAAAGTAGAACATGGGGGTGCTGACTTGACATGGTACGTTCGCTGGTAACGTAATTAGTACTAATTTCCATTTAACATAGTCGTTTGCTTTGTGTGTGTGTGAGTTGTATGGTAAGTTCCAATTCAATGGAACCTCTTAGGATAAATTTATTGCCGCGAATCGAAAGGTGGTTGAGTGGCTTCGCTACGACTTCGACCGTGTTGACCTGAATAGTTTGCTGTGCAGAAGGACAAGCGAATAGTGTCAAAAGTTAAATTATGTCGGAGGTCGTAAAAACTTAATTAATAGAGCAAAATTTTAATGACAATATGGTTCATTAAAATGATGCCGCGGCAAAATGACAAAAAAGGATTTAGGGATATTAATCATTATATGAGAGTTTAAGAGACCAGTCATAAAGTCCATATTATAGCTTTTAGCAGTATATAAAATGAAATAACAGATTTGGTGGTTGAACACAATATCGTCAGCGAAATATTAGTTTAAGGTCTATCTTCGAGCCCGCATATTAAATAGCATGTTGTCATTATGGCGTCGGTTACTACATTTATTTAGTTTAAGGTGACTCAACGCAAGAATCCTGACAATAAGCCGGTACTTCAAAATAAATTATTTTGTACCCCATGTTTGTTTGACAAACACAACACAACACGGGTTGATCGAGCCTCAGAACTCAGAAGTCTAACACATGAGCCCCTCAGAAAGAGAACATACGGCGGATGAATTCACGTGATTGGATCAACAGTGACGTCAACAGTCGGCATGGCGAAACTTTGTGGCCTACTTTGATTTGACGTATTTGGAGCTAAGGTCATTAAGGATTTTTCACGAAAAAAAAACATAGTTACGAATCGAGAAAGAGTCTCGCGGATAAGGACGAATTCACTGTAAAATGGAATAAGGACAATGACGTTCTGATTTGCACATGGAATATTCGAACCCTGAACAGACCGCATGCAGCCGAACAATTATACGAGGCTCTTGGCTGCTACAAAGCAGATATCACCACTATCCAGGAAGTGAGGTGGGATGGGCTGGGCAAAAGGAAGATGATGAAATGTGACGTTTACTACGGTGAAACCCATTTTTGGAGACTGCTAAATGGCGAAGACGAAACAAATTTCGCTATCAGGCAGGAAAAACCATTTAGCCTGGACGTGGCCGATGAAAGTCAATGCTTCCGTCCACTTGATCAAAATAAAGTGAGGATAGCAATATCCAAGCTCAAGTCCAACAAAGCTGCTGGACCGGACGGTTTAGCTGCCGAGCTTTTTAAGGCAGCAGAAGATGACTTGGTGGAGAGCAAACACCAGCTCGTGTTTTCCTCCGGGGTTGGCTTGTAAGTTTCGTACAATTCTTTCAGGTATGATGTTAAAGAAATCACAAGACAGCGCGTCACCTTGTCTAAGACCTTTTCTCACATCAAACGGTTCGGTGGTGTTTTAACCGACCTTAACAGCGCATCGAAAGTTCTCCAGCGTCATCCTGCACAAACGGACGTAGTTTAGCGGGGATGCCAGAACTAGACATGGCTCTGTATAATTCTTCTATATACACGCTATCAAAGGCAACCTTAAAATCGATGAATACCTAGGTGCTGCGTGTCGATTTGAAATTCCTGGGTCTTTTCCAAAATCTGCCGTAGAGTGAAAATCTGGTCTATGGTGGACTTTCCAGGCCTAAAACCGCACTGATAAGGCCCTATCAGGTTGTTGACCATCGGCTTAAGGCGTTCACAAATTATTGCAGACAGGATCTTGTATGCAATGTTGAGGAGACTTATACCTCTGTAGTTAGCGCAGATCAGAGGTTCTCATTTCTTCAGGACCGGACAAACGATCCTGAGATTACATTCATCCGACCAAATTTTACATATGAGTTGGTGTAGATATGCTCCTTACCAAGTCATCTCCTCCAGCCTTGAAAAGCTCAGCGGGTAAGCCGTCCGCACCCGCAGCTTTATTGGATTTAAGTTTAGATATGGCTATCCTCACTTCATTTTGGTCAGGTTGATGGGATTCTTGTCTACCATCATCAATATTGAATGGCTCAGACTGCCTGACAGCGGGATCTTGGTAATCTTCGCCATTTAGTTGTCTGCAGAAGTGGTCCTTCCAAATTCTTAGCACCGACTGTAATTCTACCACGGTGTTCCCTTGTTCAACTTTACAGGCTTCGGTTCGGGATTTAGAGCCTTGACATGTCCTTTTTACTTTTGGTAAAATTTTCGAACCTCATTTCCGGAGTGATATCACTTTCTAGCAGTGCCCGATTCTTACAGAATTCCGCTTGAATATCTTTGGAGTACGAACGCTGGAGTTAGACGAAGCGATAAGCTTATTGAACTGCGACAGAGGTTGGGACGCATT
The DNA here is from genome assembly GCA_949372485.1 of Cheilosia soror. Lineage (NCBI taxonomy): Eukaryota > Metazoa > Arthropoda > Insecta > Diptera > Syrphidae > Cheilosia > Cheilosia soror. The sequence goes on from OX443561.1 coordinate 40,981,547, forward strand.
AGAAATTTACAAATTGATACAACGGCTCGAGAGTTAAGAAAAGACCCTCTTAAAAGGAGCCATTGCCAAAGCAAAATTTTCAAAATCAATTAATTATCTTCATTTCTTATAATACCTAATAGACTACACAAACCGAGTTGCAACCAATCGGGTGAAAAATAAAAATGTTCCCTTACAAATTTTAACCCCCCCTTTACCCCTTTAATGGTTGAGTTTCAAAGTATCCTTCATTCCTTGTAAACATCATAAAGGGAACCTCTCTGCAAAAGGACTGCTTTCTAGAGCAAAGGGTTTCGGCAGGGCGTTGATGATCATGGAGTTGTAAACTACATTTTATATATATATGAGAAGAAGAATATTTAACTGCAATCAGCGTAATTTGTAGGTATGTTTCTTTTTTTTTATTGAGAAATAAGTCGGAGTTTTGATTTTATGTTACATGGTCGTTCCACACTCTATGAGAATAAATTTCCTGTGCGGCCAAATTTGACAGCTAGCTGTATTCTCTGTAGCTGCAGTTTTTTTTAGCTTACCTTCCAATAGAATTTAAATGAGCCTAGCTTTGAAGGTCATCAGATTCTACTGTCCACTCGTGACAAAAGGGACAAATATTCTATAACCCACCATATGGTATAAGATGTGTACCTTTGTATGACATTAATCAAAACGAAATAGAAAATATTTCAAGCAAAGTTAATTAAAGATTTCATCGGATTACTGTGAAATAATAAAAATACCGTCCACGATCCTATTAATCATATCAAACAAAAAAAAAATACCTCTGCTGCTACTCTAAACCATAATCAATGACCCAAACACTGAATATTTCAAGACCACTCTGTCCGCATAGATACACCACCGAAATGACATCGAATTTTGATTTATCGCCACTTTGTTGGATTCGTCGTCTTCTTTCGTCTGCATTCTGCGTGTTTCTCTCCCCAACATTGTATTAGTTAGAAATGAGAACAAAGATCACAACAATATTCGGAGCCTGACCCGACAAAAGGGTTTCCAATCCAATCCACATCAACATACTCACGAAATGAGTTTTCAAATTGCTGTGTAGCGCCAAAAGTCACGCGGCAGTTGAAAAAGAGATCCCAAATGCCAGAACCACATCAAGATTCGTTTCGTCATTTTGATTGACGACTTCAATCGGCCGGTGATGGCATCGTTGTCGTCGTCTTTGGTTGTACATATCTATACTATTGGCTGCTTTGACGTTTCTGGCGACGACGACCGACGATGGTAATTTTCGCAAAAAAAAAAAAATAAAAGATAATAATTCTCATACAATAGATACACAGAGAGCCTAAGCACACATCCAGTGGAATTATTAATGAGTATACCCTTGCCTTGTAATTGCGGATTATCTGTGGTGGAGGCAATCAATTTTCTGAATTTTATGGGTCACATTGTGCGTTGGATTGGAATTCTTCGGTAGCTCAGCCGAGAGATAACTTGTGAGCTTTATTGGTTTGTCCAATAGAAATTGATGGAAATTTATTGTAATCCTCGGCATTAGATAATTGAGAACGGGAAGGTTCTCCATAGAGTTTTTTTTTATTCAAGGATGCAGAATTCACATCGTACACAGAAAGATTATGATGCAAGCTTTATAATTTAGGAACCACAACACTTGAGATTTTTTAATTCACTTAGATGTCGGAGAATGTCCATAAGTTCACCAGTTCTAGAAGGACGAAAACAAGCAGTAGCACAAGTGATGTTCCTCAGATCATATTTCCTCTTCATCGCTGGACCTCCGATTTCCAATGAAGCGGTGTCCGTTTATAACTCCGACGAGCACTTGAATTTAGTTTATATCAAACGATATTAGGATCTTCGATCTTTTAGTGTCAGTTTCGGGCCACACGCTGAGGGTTATTCCATCGATCCTTATACCTTATTCACACCAAGCCGAAAACTGGGTTTTCGAGAAAACAGTCGAAAACTTCCTCGAAAACAGAAGTTTTCACATACATATTGCAGTTTTCAAAACGAGTTGTTTGAGGTCGTTTTCCATGAAAACGCCACGAAAACGAGTACAATCGTTGGGTTGTTGAAGCAGACACACCTTTTGCGACATTCAGCGAGCTCAGCAAAACTGCTCACAGAATGTGAGAGACTGAGTGAGAGCCTCAGTGCTGTCGTTTCTTCTATTTTTTTTTGTTTGCAAATGTGGAATCTCTTGTTATCTTTGCACCATAAAGAGCAAATTTGAATGTATCCAGTATCCCTATGAAGCTCTTAGCTGTGTTGAAGATTAGAAGCCTACTTCTCTCTCAAGTAATAGTACGTCCTCTGCAGAGCCGCATCTAACCAGCTTGTGTGCTGTCTCGTTGTCTTCCATATCATCATGTCCAGAAACCCAGCACAGCAGTACTGTCTGATGGTATATTGTTCTAAGGTAATTTCCATTACAGGTAGTTGCTTTGCTAAGACGACTGAAATACGTGCAATATAGTCTGTCAGTCGGGCTGGCTGATATTTAATTTTTTCTGAAAAACTCCTGCTCCTGGTCCCGTTGCATCCATCGCTGATCCATCTATGAAAATTGCTACACCTTTTATGACGCACTCTGCACCATTTGAGAGCCAGTCCTTTCTGAGAGCCAGTTAGTCTGATGATGAGAGTAAGTACCCTTGGCTGCCACGTTCTTAGTGAATAGCTCGATGAATTGTAGGTTCAATATTCTTTCTAGGCCTACCTATGTAGTTGTGATATATATTTTAGTTAACCCATTATATCGACTTTTTTGGATCTTCTTTGCATTCATTAGGTAGAATTCAGAGTTAACTAGCCTCCCAGTAAAAACCCAACCATAGGTCAGAATTAGTCTTGGTATTAATAAAGCAGATTCCATAACTTTATAAATAGTATACGAGAAGATGCAGTCTGACTTAACAGCCTTGTTGAAAACTGACAAGTGGTTTAAGAGACTAGTAAGCGTGCAAAAAAATTTACCGTAGAAACGCTATTCTGAAAAGGCTCGCATGTGGGTCATCCAATTGATTGACGACGAATAAAACGAACTTCGTATTTACACGTGGAATGTCTGTACCTTTAACAGACAGCTTACAGCTATCTCCATCTACCTTCGATTTGAAAAGGAAATAAGTTGAAATTACAGCCGTACACAAGAAGCATTAGAGGATGACTCGAGGGATGACCTGTAGGGAAGATGGTTGTTATTGTGTAAGCCAAACCTCATCAGAACTAAATTTAAAAATATCAAACTGATTTGTGATGACCCCCCCAAGGAACCATTCTAGGATCTTCTCGAGAAGACGTAATATATAAATTGAAAACAAAGAGCATTTTTTTAGAAAGCACAACCTGCACAGCACTCTGGTTAGCGAACTATGTGGCGAGGCGAAGCGTCATCACTACTATCATATATGATTCACACACACCTGAATAACATTCACAAGGCGATTTGGTGGTCTATAGCTCAAAAAACCCAAATGATCACATTTGTTATAGATTAGATACCACCAGACAAGCCTACAGTCTCTAGCACGTTCAAATGTTTCGATCACACCGCAACACCCAACGAATGCTGTAAGAAGATGTTACGTCGCAAGGATACTTTCGCAAGTTATCGCAAGAACCGCTCCTACTTTAACCTCTTCGCAAGCACATCACCATCAGCATTAAGTGGAGAAGATAAGTGGCAGTGTCATTAGAAGTTCCTCCACCACTTTGCTTTGTTTCACTGGTTGGCACATATATCTAAGAGCAAGGCCTATCAATCAGTACTTCAAGCTAATACTAGAACGGCTGGAAGAGCTGCCCGCTTTTTTTAAAAAAAGGGAAGACCGACAACGCTTTCCCTTTCAGACGCGAACCTATTGAAATAAATGTTCCTGAAGATGCAATTTTCGAAAGATCTATCAAGGGGGAAAGACAAGGAAACAAGTCCCGAACAGAGGTGTATACAGTGCACACTCGGTGCTAATGATTTGGAAAGAGCACCTCTGCAGACAGTTAAACGGCGGAAACACCCAAAACAATCCGCTGTTAGGCAGAATGATCCCTTTGACGTGGAGGATGATAGTTAAAATTTCATTCAAGCTGATTAATTCAAAGTAGGGATAAGGATACGATATCCAAACTTAAGTCCATCAAAGCTGTTGCATCGTATGGGCTACTAAATTAACCTCTTCAAGTACCATGAGTTGACTTGGTATAAGGCGAGCAAAATTGTCTGATGACAGTATTCGAGACGAATGAAACCTCAGAATGTATAATGTGCCCCATCCACAAGAGACGATAATACTTTGAACTTTGCCAAATACAGAAAAAGTACTAGGCGCGTATATGACCTCTTTGACCTTTTTCTAAAATCTTTCTCCAATACTTAGTTTGATCGGCACATTTCCAAATTCAACAACATTTTCATAATAAGTATAATACCTTTCATGTCGGAAAAGTTCTAAGACAAGTTACAAGCAGTACCATGTATTAATAACTTTCTTGAGCAGTTGTATATGAAACCGCTAATCCTATCAAGGGTGGAATTCATCAAAACCCTCTTGAGTCACTACAACATCAACAATTTTGCAATGATATTCAGATTATGGATGTAACACCTAACACGACGACCTGGGCTTGAAAATATTGAAATGGAGGGGCAACGATATCGGCAACTCAAGCAAAATGTCAGGACGGATATACTTCAAAGTATTTAAACCTTTTGTCTACATAGGGTCCTAGGCCCTACAGTTACCTCAGAAAATGACATCCGCGCAGAGATCAAGCTAATAATCACTCTTTTTCCAATCGCGTCATCTTCGGTCTCAAACGAAAGGCTCCCCTCATACGAACAAAAAAAAGTACAAATACACAAGCATCGTGGCTCTGCTGTTTAGTGTTGACTTTTTCCAAAATGGTCTAAAATCTCCGTTTTGAGAGAAAAATTCTTCAGACGATATTCGGTCTTGTTTTTATCGGACAAGTATGAAGGTAGGAGAAGCTTTAGTAAAAATTGGATGCAGTTAGAAAATGATCTGCGGACTGTCAGAAATTACAAGCAGGGGTTTGTTAGACTGATTCGATCACTCCATCGCCGTCGCCGATGACTAACCGCCATCCACATGGAGGAGCTGACTACATCAGTTAATTTCATTTCCACACTCGGAATATATTGTCAGAGGCAATAGACGGGGGTTAGATTGTTTCAGTCACCCTTCGACTTTGCTCTCCCTGAAGGATAAACTCTAAACTTTTTAGCGCTTTACCGAGCGGTTTGATGGTTTGCTTAAATCAAGCTCTTCTGGTCAGCAGTCAGCACAAGTCTTTTTCTCGTGAAAGGGTTTCAAAGCAAATAAACGGGGGGCAAACTGCTATGGTTACCCTCCATCCTTTTCTTCCAGTAGACAATCCTTTCACTGACTTTTGGTTAAGCAGAATAAAGCATTGATTCAACTACTTCCAACAAAGTAAGATACACGTAGATACCTCTGTTTAAAAAAATAATCGCAGGTGGCAATAGAGTTCCCACCTGTAATGTCCGGCCCATAATTTGTCTGGCCACTTTACCCCAACCCCCCTCTAACCCTAAATGGATCCACAAATTTGGTCTAAGTCGGCCCTCACATTGAGGCAACAATCAATAAGCAACTGGCAATAGGAAACACGCAAAATTATCGCTCACAATTATTTTACATTGAATTAAATTAGAGGTCTCACATCAAAGCAACTAAATATCGCTCGAACGAAAAATGTTGCTGATTGCTTATTGGCAGTTGCTATAGCAACTATAGTTGCGTATTGCTTGTTGCCTCAGTCTAGAGCCGCCTAAGTGTGTCCTGTTTTTATTGGGACAGCCACCTAACCTAGCTAAGGGTCAAGTGACTTATTTTTTGATACCCTGGGGCCAGATTATGTAAAATTAAAACGATCGAAAGTGATCGTTTCGACAATAGCTGTCTCTGTCTATTGCCACAGATATGATAGAGACAGGTTTAGTGAAAACGGAAGCGTTTTTCTTTTCGTATTTTACAGAATCCCACCCCTGGTCTATCCGGACTGTAAAGGCAATACGAACAAAGCAGAGACAAAATAATTTTCATATGCGTTCATGAATATATGCGCGAAAACAAATTTTTTTTAAAAGAAAATTGTTGTACATAATTTTAAAACAAAAGTAGCCTATAACTCGCACATAATTATTTCACACATTTAAAAGAATGACATTTTTAAATCGGTGCAATAGTTCGAACGATTTTAGCGGACATACAATTTTGCTATTCAGTTTTTCCGCAACACAATGCAATGGATTGAGTAAACTTCAGCAATTTTCAGGGTCTATGCTATGTGCAGCGCACAATCCATTATGAAGCTCAGTGATTCATTGCTACTGTGGTGCAAATACGTTTCTCACTTCACATCATTGACCCAAGTCACCCTTCGGCATTATTTTGCACCGTGCCACTGACATCGAACCTTTGTCTTCCCCTCGTTAGTATCTTTGTATCTAACGAACGATGTGGAAATTTAAATTATATTTCTTTTTGCAGCCAGAGATTTCCACCACTAACACTGCGCGGTGGTAGCTGTGATTTCGTTCATCACGAAATTTTCCAAGGTCGTTCGGTTTGGAGTCTTATTTTCGTGGAAAATTTAGTACTCCCCGTGCAGACACAACAATTGGCCCAAAACAACAAGTATCGTTATTTCCAAGTACCTACTCGATTGTACTCCCCGAAATGAACATACATGTGTTCGGGGGGTACTTCCACATGCAGGCATTTTAATTTCCAAGTGCAGTACAGTGGTCTCTTGTCTATTTCTGTTAATTCCGACTCAAAAACGAAAAAAAGTGCCAACCAGCAACAACCATCGCTAGAATTAGAAAAATCGCTAAATTACGGTCGTGCATTTTGTTTTAATTGGACCGATTAGAATTAATGGCACATCATCTGTGTTTCAAGGAGCCACTCATGAGGTTATGTTGTATAGGTTAGAACTCAGGTCCATGTCGGTCGGTTGTGTTTCCCATTTGAACAATCATGGTGGCAACAGCATCAGCGGTGGCGGCCGGCGACGTCGGCAGCGGTGAAGGTAGTTCTGATTGTATATAGTTGCCAGTGGCCTAATACGCGATTGCCAATTTGGGGAGTCGAGTTCATTTATTGCCAATAGTTCGGTTTGAATTGTTATCGCATGAACCTTGTGCTTCTTCTTTTTGTTGTCGGTCGTTTTGCTGGGATTAATTCACTCTTAACCTATGTGGCGCGCGAATAAGAAGGTCTTCTGCTGCTGATTGGGTAGTAAATTAGTATGTGACATCCGTGCGCGGCGGTATTTCGAAAATGAAAGGAAGATATATCGCGTCACACGGTCTTACTAATTTTTTTTTGTCTTGTTACCGTGGTCACATTCACAGGAGTAGGTATCGATCGTCTAATAACCTTTGGAAGTTGGAATACATATCTAAAGTGAGTTTTTTGCTAATGTCAGTCAGTGGGGGTTATTTTTCATATATCCAAGTAGGGTTTTGAAAGCCACAGTCGTGCACGTGTGACATTAGAAGAGCACATTCGACAGCAAAATTGTACCGCAAAGTTTAGAAGTAGGTGTACACAAACTGCGGTATTGTAACGAAGCGAGCCCCTCATTTAACTCTGTCTTTATCGAGATTTATATTGATGGTGGTATATTTATCATATAAATACTCCGTCAATGACGATATTAACGCCATATGTCGGGAATCGCTCACAAATGTAAGTTTTCTCGACAGCCAATACCACCAAACTGTTCCTATCAATAAAACAGAATAAAAAGGTCTGCAGAACGAATGCTAGGCCATAATTAACGTTAACTTTGCGAGGGATATGAATGGTTGTCTATACGCACCTGGAATGGCAAGTTAAAGGTTTACTTCACGTTCACTTTTTCAGGCTGTAAAGAATTATTTGTCTAATACAGCAGTGTAATTGGGTCAAATGCACCATGTAACGAAACTTCCCCTTTCGTTACAACAACAAATATAAATTCAAATTCGATTGTAGACAGCCATCTGAAACGCAACCGCAGATATACGTCTTTAGAGGTTAGTTTGCTGGACCACTGAGCTAGGGTAGGGGTCTCAGGTTCGATCTTCCACAATTGTGGATCCCTTCCATTCGTTCCAAAAAAGTATAACTCACAGAAATAAATGGTTTCTCATTTTACGTTATTTGGCCCCAGGTCTTCTTTCTTTTTGTGTCAATACAAGTGCTTGTTTATGAAAGCAGTCATGTGTATAAAATAAAAATTGTCTTCCTGAAGTTGAACAATAAAATTAAAGTAATGTTTCAAAGAACAAAAATTCCCTTTTGTTTGTTCTGGAAAACAGAAATTTTCCCTTTTAGCTCATTTCGAGTACAAAAATTCCCTCAAAAAAGGAAATTTCCCACAATCTGGCAGAACTCAATACCATCGTTCCGTCGATATTGAGTATAGGCCCATGCAATAAAGACAATCTGCGTCTGCATCCTGGTCCTGCGAATTGGTGACGGTTTTTGCCTTAAATTTTTTTTCCTTGGCTTCTTTCTTGTAGACCCTTTGACGTTTTCAACTTTTTAAATAATTTTTTTTTTAGTTGCTTGGGTTTGGCATTCCAAACCGCCCCATCCCGTTCTGCCCCGAACCATGTGTTTAACTAAGAATATTAGTTTTTTCCAAGAGCAAATAAAAAAAAGAGTAGTAACTAATTAAATTATTAATAAAATTAGTCTACAGTGGCCGGCATAAGTATGTTGACAAAACTAAAGTTAAAATTATAAAAAATATTAGCGAAGAGATTTTTGAAAATTTTTTTCGCAGTCACTATTAGAATTGTTTGAAGAAACTTTTTGCATCAAAACATTTATTTTTGCTACAGAGAAAAAAAGTAGAAAAAAGTTGACCTTCACAAAAATTCTAAATTCTAAAATGTTTAAATGGGTTAAGGAAAGCAAAGCTAGTAGCAAGAGAAGTTATTGATAAAATCCAATCCCATTGTCCGCCCCGGACCTCATTCCGTCACGGGTTCCCCTACATACAATCAATTAGACAGTATACCTACCAGACCACAAAATCACAAATCTACTGTCTTTAATTTTATTTTTAACCCCTAGTTTCACAGCGGAAGTTTAAACTAAAGTTCAATTAAACCTGACCTTGAGTTTAAATTTAAAGTTCAAATCTTCAGATTTCACAATATAATCTGTGCTTCAGTTCAATAAACTCAGTTTAATTAAATTTAATGAATAGAATTTGGCACAAATATTAATTGTTCAGCTGAAGTTTAACTAAAACTGTAGTTTAAATTTCAACTGTGTAACTGGGGGTTAGGTTAGGTTAGGCTAGGTTGAATAGGGTGTGAGTTCATCACATAGGACTAGGCACCATATTGGACCCCTCGCCATTCCTGGGGAACCTTAACGGTCAAATAACCTAATTCACTTCGCCCAAACAATTAATTTCCTTACAGAACCTGAAAATTGTCTCAATTTTGTTCGCGAGGCCAACCTCCTCCAAATTGTCGAAGAAGTACCTACCAAGGTATTTCCTCCTGTACCGAGCAATAGCTTGACATTCAAAGAGGAGATGGGTAATATCCTCTGTGGCCTGTAAGTCTTCGCAATACCTGCACATGTCTGTATCTGTCAGACCTAATCTCATAGCGTGCTTCCTTAGAAGACAGTGCCCGAAGAGTATCCCTATTGCCATTCTTAGCCTTGATCTGCTGAGCTTTAGTAATTCTAAAGATTTTTTTACTATCTAGCTTAGGCCACAGAGCCTTTGAGACCCTGTGCCCTACTATATTCAACCATCTCTGATCTGCCCTATTTTTGATATCCTCGAGAATAATTCTCTTGGCCACGGCTATTGGTGGTCTAATGCCCTCAATTGTTTCATTAGGTGGAAGCTCAGCTCCGGTTTTCGCCGGAACATCAGCCCGTTCGTTACCCTCTATATCACAGTGTCCGGGTACCCAACACAATCTGACCTGGTTCTGCGCGCATAATGCTCTGAGCATTGTGCGGCAGCTCCTGACTAGTTCAGATTTGGCGATGAAGGACTCTAGCGCCTTCAGAGCAGCCTGACTATCAATGTAGATAGCGATATTCTTGTTGGATATTGATCCCATATCAAGTAGATCCGCAGCTTTGAGCACGGCCAGAACCTCGATTCTCTTCTGCATTACTAGTCGTGACCTTTGTGATGCAGTTGCATTGCTTTTATCTGCCAAAAACAAGAAAATTGAACGCGTGCTGGAAGGACTTACCGGTAAATATCTGCCAAGAAAAATCCATCTTATCAAACCCTGTTTTCTTACCATTCATGTCCTTTGAAATGCAGTTGCACTACTTTTGTATAATAAGTTTAAGGAAAAGTAGCGAATGTTGGAAGACCTTACCGAGAGTGAGGAGCTTATACTCCCAGAGGTAGCATGCCCCATACAAATTCCATAGCAGAACGCGCACACTGAATCCTAAAAGCCAATTTCTTCATAGGTACTCCAACATTTGACAATAAATAACTACACCCTAAAGAAGTATTACACCACAGTCAAATCTTTTTGGCGGTTTTTCGTCAATGCTGTATGACAGCATTTAATATTTTTTAAAGCAATACACAAAAACTCGAACAGCAAAGTTCAACTACAACTTCACTGAGGCTAATGTACCAATACCAAAACCAAATCAGCATGACACTTTCGCTCCAATTCGCAATAGTTACACCACAACTAAATGAAAGTTTTCACAGATATCGATGGTCCCACAGTCGCTTCCTAATAACCCTATGTCCCCACTTAGAACCCCATTCGAGTTCGCTCGCTTTCTTTGGTTCACCTGTGCCTTCCTGGAACCACCTTTTAACGATCCATTTATCACCTCTTTATGGGTAAACAATTTTCCATGGACAATGCATACTGGCTTCGAACTCTCGCTTATTTTATAGCATTGGTAATAGTCAGTCGACTGCAGTAGCAGTACCTACCGACTGTTCTCTGCACCAGGGCATAGGTGTGAATAATTAAACGCCCGATTCTGGACCTCAAATGGAAGTCAGCGTTTCGTTGGTGCGTCGCGCAATATCAATTACCCGCTTACGATAAGGCACCTTGCGGACAGCTTCCGGGGCACTGGGGGAATCAATTGGAGAAGCTTGCAAGCAGTCCCAACCGTAAAAATAGTTATTTGCCAGGCCAGGCCATTCGCAACACTTGCATTAGTCAAATAGAAAGCAACCCACTCACTAATGAGCCGTAGGAGATGCGCAACTATACAGAGAGAGCCTCCCGAGCAAATGAGTCTGTCTTAACTGTCCCACAGCCCAGTCGCAGCTCCCAGCACAGCGGCTACCGCTGCAATGGAGAAAATCCCAACACTCTTGTGAGTCATTTTATGTTTTTGTAGTTTTCTGCCAACGAGTCTCTCGAGAGTGTTTTTGATTTGCAATGGCACTCTGGGACTGGGATTGGGATCGGTATTGTTAGTCGAATGGCAGAGGGCGGCGGATTGGCGCAACATAACATCGATTTGGGAAAATTAAATGTTTTTTGTTTCCCAATCATACAGAGGCTGGTTCCCCGGTCCTTTGTGGAACCACAGTCACTTGGCTAACTGCTGCTGCCTACGCATCGTATAGCGCGACCAACATGACACTGCGGCGACAAGAACACTAATAAGTCTGCTAATAGTTTTGACTTTTGAGCGTAGAATTGTTTGAAGAATAAAATGTTGATTTCGCGGATGCTGCCGATGCAGAAGTAAGAGGAAGCTGAGAGACATTTGCAGATAAAAAGGTCATAGAGGTGTTGCACCTTCCCACGCGTTTTCGATTTCAATTGGAATCGTTGTGTTGGTTTCTTATATAGTGGTGCTCGTGGTATACTCATTCAAAAGTTTTGCTTTAGCGCACGTGGGCTTGTGAGAATTTTTACAAAACTTTTGATATTTTTTTTTGTAATTATCGGGATATGTCAGTTTAATAAGATTCTCTAAATTCATCTGGTAATTAAGATAAAGTCGTCATCATAGTTAAACTGGTTTAGTTCATGAAGGATTTGAACATGCTAAGCTGTACCTTATCACCAGTGGAAAGAAACTGTTCCAAATTAGGTAGATAACTATGGCGATACTATTCGGGGTTAATCGCTTCCAAATTTATTCGTAGATAAATTTCTTTTAAGCTACGTCGGCAAGGACCATTAGGGGTTAATTTAAATTTACATATATAGCTACCAACGGATCTGAATAAAATTAAAGTAAGAGCGACGAAAAGCATCGAAAGTTACTAGGTATCTAAATTCCGTATACCTACCGAATGCTTGAATAATGTTACAGGTTGGCGAACATGGTCTGTATACAGGACAATTCATGAAATGGATACCATCTACTGTAACAAGACCATTAAGTTGTGTAATTAACGAAATAAGGCTTAATAGCTTGACTTTTTTTTTTTTTAAAAGGCAAACCTATATAACGCTTCATCAGCGCCCCGAGATGCTTGCAGATGTATGTTAGTTCTGCACTTAAATTGTTGTAAATTGTAGTCGTCTGGAAATATATCCCCAGGAAGCGAGTTCCAAAGTTTGCTTGTCCTGTAACAGAAGGAGTTTTGGAAAGATGATGTCCTCGCGGTTGTCAAGTGTACTGTATGGTCATGAGCATTAGCAGCCTGTCTTGTGGGGCGCCCAAAAGTTGCATTTCGAGGGATAATGTCCTTGAGTTCCTCGGAACATCTACCATGGAAGTACCTATATAGAACAAGCATAGGTCAGTGACTTGTCTTCTGTGCACCAACGGTTGCAGATTCGATGTGAGTGTAGGGTCTCCAATAAGTCGAACTGCTCGTCTCTATATGCTGTCAAGTAAGTTAAGTGAATGTTTTGGGGCCGAGCTCCATATATGGGAGCAATATTCCAGGCCTGGTCTAACCTGTGCTTTGTAGAGAAGGAGAAGTTGCTTGGGGCTAAAGTACCTCTTTGCTCTAAATAGGTAGCTCAACTTAGCGGACGTCGATCTTGCGATATAGGATATGTGGTCCTGCCATGTGATTCCTGAATTGACTGTGACTCCTAGAAAGTGCATTGAGTCCTTGGGATAAATTGTTACTGCCTGACCAGACGCATTTTCGAAGAAGATTGGTCCGATAATGCCTCCACCTCCAGCCCAAAAACTACTCGCAACTTATAAATCATATCTGCACAAAACAGTTTTCTTAAAATAATATAACATTGTTGCAAGCTATTAAAAACACAAAAGTAATAAAACGTTTACCAGAATAGAAGTTAAAATTCATTCCATGTACAATCTAACTTTTTCTCATTCCTCCTGGTTTCAGGAGCATTAGGATAGCTATGTATAGGAATGAAACGGCTATGTTAAAATCTTTTTTTTGCATACCAAAAAACGATAAAATAACATAAGTTTTAGGTTTATTTAACAAAACAAAAAATATATTATTCAGTACTAACAAAAAAGAGTTAAAAACAAACAGCTTCACTTGCAGAAAAAAAACAAAAACAAAAAAAAAACATAACAAAAAAGCGTATAAAGAAAAAAGGAACAAAAATCAGAAAAGTGCGTATTTATGACAATGATAGAAATCCAGACCAAAGGAATAAATATACAGACTAAACAAAATAAGAATTAAATCACTTCGTAATAAATGTTATTAAGCTATTCGAATCACTATTTTGTACAATAAGTTCAGTCAATCATTTTTTTTTTTTTTTGACTCAAAGTTTGGCCAAGGATTTTTGTTTTTATTCACAAAATACTTTTTTTACTCTCCACTACGTAATTACAACTGCACAAGAGACCTGCTTCGCTGACCGGTGGGTACCCATTAAAGAACAAATTTGTGATCCACAGAAACGGAAAAATGGGTATGACGTTAAGGAAAATGCTCATGTTCCATACCCCCTGATGTGTTCCATACATACCCACTCTCCCCTAATCGTATGAAAAATATAAAAATCGTCTAAAAATACTTATTTTAAAGAATTAAAGACCGCAACGCCGATTCTCAAAATTCATCTATGTTTTTTATACCCTCCACGGGAAGGTATATTCACTTTGTCATTACATTTGTAACGCCAAGAAGGAGTCACGGGAGACCCTATAAAGTATTCTGAATCAGGATCACATTCTGTATCGATTTAGCCATGTCCGTCTGTCTGTCTGTCCGTCTGTTACTTACTTACTTAGGCGGCTCTACAGTTCGGGGTGAACCGAGGCCTCAGCTAATAAGCCTCTCCAGTTAGCCCGATCCTTAGCTAGCTGCCTCCAGTTACGCACTCCTAGTCGATTGAGGTCGCCTTCGACTTGCGCGCGCCACTTAAGGCGAGGTCTTCCTCTTCTGCGTTGTCCCTCCGGGTTAGACTCGAAGACTCTACAAGCCGGAGCATTTGTTTCCATCCGCTCCACATGTCCTAGCCATCTTAAACGACTTACTCGCAATTTTTTGACCAGGTCGATGTCGCTGTACAGCTCGTATAGTTCGTGGTTGAATCTCCTTCTCCAAAGCCCGTCAACGTAAACGGGACCGAAAATTTGACGAAGAATCTTTCTCTCGAAGCGGCCGAGGATATCTTCATCCGCTTCATTGCCTTCTTAGCCCAAAGAAACAGCGGTTGGCAAGAGTTATTCTTCGTTTAATTTCTTCTGAGATATTGTTGTTAGAATTTATAGCAGAACCGAGGTAGATAAAATCCCTCACTACCTCAAAGTTATAGCTGTCGATCGTAATGTTTTGTCCGATTCTACGATGTTGGGTGTCCCTTCTTGTTGACAGCATATACTTGGTTTTGCCCTCGTTGACCGCTAGACCCATTTTAGCCGCTTCCGTTTCTATACTAGCAAACGTACCAGTGACAGCCCGCTGTGTTCTACCAATTATGTCAATATCATCGGCGTAGGCAAGTAATTGGACGGACTTTTGAAAGATCGTGCCTTGCGTGTTGGCCTGTGAGTTCCAGACGATTCTTTCAAGTATGATGTTGAAAAAGTCGCACGACAGCGCGTCACCTTGTCTAAATCCTCTTTTGACATCAAAGGTTTCGGTGAGGTCGTTACCGACCTTGATGCAGCAGCGAGCTTTCTCCATCGTCATCCTACACAATCGAACGAGTTTTGCAGGGATGCCAAAGCTAGACATGGCTCTGTATAGCTCGTCTCTATAGATGCTGTCGTACGCGGCTTTGAAATCGATGAAAATATGGTGGGTATCGATTTGAACTTCTTGGGTTTTTTCCAGGATATGCCTAAGTGTGAAAATTTGATCGACGGTGGACTTTCCTGGCCTAAAAGACGCTCTGATAGGGGCCAATCAGGTTATTTATAAAGGGTTTAAGGCGTTCACACAAAATGGCCGTCTGTCTGTCTGTCATAAACACGATAGCGTCCAAACGAATCGACCTAAGCAAATTAAATTTTGAGAGAGGACTTATTTTTACCGCCGTCTCGTCAGGTTTGCATTGAAAATTGTCTATGTCGGTTAAGTAGTTCTGATACCTTCCATACAAAGCCGCAATATTAGACACATGCGTGTATAGTACATCCTATCCTAACTCGCATGGCAAATATTTTGCACGACTTTTTTGCAGTGGAGGGTGTCAAAGCATCGGTCAAGCCGATGATAAAACTTTTACTTGTTTTTTTTGTTTTTTTTTTTTTTATGGACTTATGCTTTTCTTCTACTCTATTGTTGGTAGAAGGAACACCTTTTTCAAACGATTGCTATTTGTTTTCAGACGTTTTAAAAATTGTTTTAAACATTTGCAATATCTGATTGTCTAATGATTTCTATTTATTTTCAGACGATTTCTATTAAATTTGAGACATTTTTTCCAATTTTTTCTGGCAAATACTATTTATTTGTAGACGAAAAAATTGTAGCCTAAAATATATGTCTGCTTTTGGTGGTGCAATCGACTAGTAATTTGTATTCGAGTCCTCCAGTGGGATAGCAGAAATCTCGGAAAAAAGGACTAGTCCCCTGAGAGGTTGTACATAAGTTCAGTGTCAAACTAAAACTATACTTTTCCCTGTTAACTGTCCGCACTGCCTATGGGCCTATGGAAGTTCCTTTCAATTGCTGACCAAAGATGCCACAATTTCCGACTTATCAACAATATAGTCACTAAGACGTCGTTTTTTAAAACGAATGTGACCACACGTGTTCAAATAACTTCGTGTAAGACGGCTAGTCGGCTAATCAATCTGAATAGGATAAGAGAAATCCAATAAAATAAATCTTCGCTGTAATTATTTATACATACCTACTTTACATTTTCGCGCATATTGTTAAGACACACCGCACACGCATCCAAAATCTGGCCAAAGAAATAAATTCAGCTTTCTAGTAGCTATTATCATTCATAAAAAAATATATATAAAATATTTTATTACCAAACAGTAGGTATTGTTAATTCAAATTAATTAACTTTTTATTCTCCATACCATAGGTATCCGTCTTCTGACCGCACCTCAGTTGTAACCTCATCCTTGGCTAATGATTTACACCTTCGTGTGAACGAGGCATTAGAACGCGTTTTGTGTTTCTCTATAAGCATTTTTTCGTAAGAAACCATTTTCGCAATCACGTCCCTGCCGTTCTACCAAGACGTGTCCTTCGTCGATGTTCTTTTCCCATCGCAAACGCAAACAAATTAAATTCTCAATATTTGCATAAAAATGAGCCCGAAAGCAAACAGATTTATGATTGAACACTCCGAGTGCGGTAATCCACCAACCCACATGCGACGAAACGGAACGGATTACGAGTAAGTGCGTCTATATGGTGCGCCTCGCCGCAGTGTCTTGCAATTAATTCACAGATTTGTCAAACTCATTCAGCGGGGACGTCCAAGACCACCGACAATACCTATTCGCATCTATTGCAATTTGCTAGTCGCACGAAGTGTGACTGTGCCTGGGAAGCGAACCCGAACAGTGGCAGTCTCTGTCTAAACGCAGCAACACAGCTGTTTGCAGTTTAATTAATGGGCTACACAGCGCATTTAATTCGAATATTAATTCCCATATAAATATCGGAAGATACAGTATACAGCCGGAGAGTGGTAGTGGTCTTCGTGGGCTGCAAAATAGTTACTTGGCAGCCGCCCACGCAACAGAATCTCTGCAAGAAATCACTTAACCAATGTTTAATGGCCGCAATTGCTTTTAATATTTTTTAACGGCTGAGAAGTATGAAAAAGCTTATTATTGTTGAAACCAGAAAGATGAATATGAAGTCGCAGGCGAGAAGCATATCCGCAGTGAGCTCAGAATCATTAATCAATATTGTGCAAGTTTCAATTAGTCAGCCGCAGCATGCAGTAAATGCAATGATAGGGGGATATTGCCTTAGGCTTATTTGAAGCGGAGGGAAGAAAAACTATTTCGATTTGAAGTTGGATTTGGAAGAGGTGAGGGTTTGACAATCAAAATAGACCGGCGATGGAAAGTCCCTTAGACACGAAGTTAGTTAAGGAAGGAGATGAAGAGCTACACTACAGCTTTTATGCTAGTCAAAGTCGTGAACCAGTACTTCTCCCGATTGTTTAGTTAGACTGCTTATGGAAGCAGCTGATTTGTATCATTCTGTTTGACAAGTTCATGATACTAGATTGAACGATTCTGTTTTGAAAAGATTACTACAAGTTTTTTTTTAACTGTTAAATCAACAAGGCGAAGGCACATCGACCTAAACTGTCGACCGGTTACCCGTACTATAATAAACCATATGGGAGCTTCAAGAATTATTAAATCGCCTTTTCCAAATTCCGTCTAAACAAATTGGATCGAAAATAACTCGAAGAAATTTGCGTTCAATACGAACAAGGATATCTTCATTTGCTAATGCGGATGATTCTGCGTCTTATATAGAGTTTCTTTACACGTCCTTATTCTTACCATTTAATTACCTTCTTGTTTCAAAGAAGCTGCGATTATCATGCGTAATTCTTCGTTTGATTTCTGAGGTGATGTCATTTTCAAAGTTTGTAGCGGAGACAAAGTCCACAAGTACCTCAAAGTTAGAGCTGACTTTTAGGACACTCTGCCCGATTCGACGATGTTGTGTGTCCATTCTTGTTGACAGCATGTACTTGGTTTTTACCCTCGTTCACTAATAAACCTATTTTTGCCGCTTCTGTCACAATTGTACTTGTAAACGAGCCAGTGGCAGCTCGGTGAGTTCATTCAATGATGTCAATGTCATCGGCGTATGTCAGTAGGTAAGTGGAAGGACTTTTGAAAGCCTTGTTTGTTGACCTGAGAGCTTGATGAAGGCGCATCAGCTTCTCTTAATCCTTTTCTGGACATCAAAGGTCTCGGTGAAATTGTTGCCGACCTTAGTGAAGCAATAAGTGTTCTTTATGGTTATTCTGCACAATCTGATGAGTTTGGCAGGGATGTAAAAACTGTGCGACATGCGGCTCTATATAACTCGACAATATAAATGCTGCCATATGAGACCTTAAAATCTATAAACACATAATGGGTATCGAAATGGACTTTTTGATTTTTTCCCGGACCTTATAAAACAACACCGGAGTTCGTTGACAGCCTCACTTCCTTTTGATTGGAATGGGTCGTCTTCGCCGTATAATAGTCAGCAGAGCCAGTTTTTCAATATTCTCAAAACCCATCCCTAGAGATCTCTGTTGGGGTATTATTGAGTGGGCACGTTGTTTTTACATTTTGCTAAAACTTTTCGTCCAGCCCATTTCATCTTTTCTCCACTAATTTTTCTGCTACATGCAGTCTCAGTGTTAGATCTGCGACGTTATCCCATTAGGGGCTTACCCACCACAATCTCTATTTCAGCACCCTGACTAGCCTTAAGAGATTTTTTTTTGAAATAACTATTTCTCCCGAGAAAGGCGAACCTATAACGCTTCATTAGCGCCCCAAGATGCTTGCAGATGTATGTTAGTTCTGTAGTTAAATAGCTGCAAATTGTATTCATTCATTCATTCATTTTTAATGGTCCGCTTGTCCATTAAGTGGGTCGCGGGTGTAGGTTGCTCAAGTGGACCCTCCATAGCTCTCGATCCTCCGTCATCGACTCTAAATCATCAAGGGCAATCCCCATACGGGTAGAGGAGAGATTATGAATTTGATCTAACCATCTCATCCTGGGTCTACCTAGGGGACGCCTGCCCGATGGTACGGATTCCATAGCACGTCGTGGAATCCTGGTCGGGGACATGCGTTTAACATGACCAAACCACCGAAGCATTGATCGCTCCGTCCGGAGAAGTAGCTGCTCGACATTGAGTTCCTCACGTATTCTGGTCAGCGTTACCGATGGGCGACTTTAGTCGCCATTTGGCGACTTTTTTGATCTCTTGGCCCCCGGCGGCGACTTTTCAAAAATTCTCTGTTTTGGCCACTTTTTACAACATTGGCGACTTTCGGGCGACTATTTCCATAAAAGAAATCCTAATAGCTGTTGAACAACTCAAAAAATATATAATGTAATCTGTATCCATAATTAAAACTTCCCAATATCAATTCACTGTCAAGTAAGTATGTTTTGTTTTACCTCTGCTTCACCATTGTTGCATCTTTGATTATGCACAGAGCAAACCATCACTGAATAAAAATTGCTGAAGACAGTTTCAAGTGACGAACGCTTTTTAAACTATTTTGAGGAACCAAATGTTAAAGAATTTTGGTTTAAGATTGGCCAAATGCCGAAATGCATGGGAAAACCATTTTTATAAATGTTTATTGATTTGTAGTGAAAATGTTTACTCTGCCTCGAGTGAACAAGATATTACCTCTCCACTGAGAATCTTACAAACTTTTTATTCAACGAATTTCCGGTACATAGTAAGATTTGAAAAAGCTATCAGCCACAAATGGACAGACATTTTTCGTACTATTTGTCATATGCGTGAAATTACTATTCACATTTGTGGTTTGACTTCATCAAAACTATGTTCGATTAATTCCAAATCACTTTCGTCGGTAGATGAATAAGCTAATATTGCTAACAAATTAGTAAATTATTTGCCTGTATAAGACATTTTAAAGACCTTTTTACCACTGCAATTTATGAATTGACAAACAAAAAGGTCACATTACAAACTGCAATTTACGGAAAACAAAATGCATCTGTAATTTTTCATTTTTACAAAAGCGTTCCTTTAATTTTTAGTAAGTTTCTCTTCTTGAGAAAGACTTTATCCCCACTGACATTTTAACAGTCTTTTCTATTTTCACTACAAAAGCAAAGGAAAAACCTAATGAACATGTTTTGTTGAAAATACTGCATCGAGTATTAAGTTTTGTTTGTATAAGGCCCCTTTTTAAACTCTTGGCGACCTTTTTTGGCGACTTTATCATTTTGGCCATCGGTAACGCTGATTCTGGTATTTCTGATGCGATCTCTAAGGGTCACACCAGCAATACTACGGAGAAATCTCATTTCGGCAGCTTGTATTCGCGATCTTATTCTTTCGGTCATTACCCAAACCTCATGACCATAGGTAAGAGTTGGAACAAACACCGAATTAAAGACTGACAACTTAGCTTTGACACCAAGTTCAGTCCTCCTGATAACAGAATGACCAAGCTGTCTCAAAATCGATCCAGCCTGACCAATCCTACAGGAAAACTCGGCATTGCTCCTTCCATCACTCGTGAATAAGACCCCGAGATACTTAAACTTCTCCACCTGTTTCAATGGGACTCCACTAACATGCAGAGTGCATTGAACAGGCGTTCTAGAGACGACCATCATTTCAGATTTGTTCACATTTACTTTCATCTCAGCTTCAACACAAACGGCTACAAACCGATCGAGTGCGCGCTGACGTTCAGTCTGAGAGGACCCAAGGATGACCAAGTCATCAGCGAAGAGCAAATGACTTATCCTCAGATCTCCCAATTCGAAACGTTCTTCGCCAAGACTGCGCTGTAACATCCAGTCCATATAAGTAATGAAAAGGAGAGGCGACAAGACGCACCCCTGGCGAAGTCCAACGCCCACGGTGAAAGGTATTGATTTAACGCCGTTTACCCGAACACAGCTTTTACAGTTTGTGTAAAGAGATTGAATGGCTCTCAAGAGAGAACCATCAATTCCATACTGCTGTAATACACTCCAGAGTTTCCCTCGAGGGACTCGGTCATATGCTTTCTCCAAATCTACGAAGCAAGCGTAAACAGGTGTAGCATACTCCAAAGCCTTCTCAAGTACCATTCTGAGAGTGAATAACTGGTCGGTTGTGCTTCTGCCGGGACGAAAGCCGCACTGCTCATCTCCTAATCGTGCCTCGACCACAGCTCTGCAACGCGTTTCCAGCACCTTGGCAAAGACTTTTCCGGGGAGACTTAAAAGTGATATACCCCTGTAATTGGAGCAATCCCTTTTATCCCCTTTCTTGAAAAGAGGCACAATCACCCCAATCTGCCAATCGCTGGGAGTTTCGCCGCATTCCCAGGCCACTTTAATGACACGAGCGAGCCATTTGACTCCCTCTTCACCTAAGGCCTTTAGCATTTCTGGCCGGATTTCATCCACTCCTGCAGATTTGCCAGCTTTTAGCGATTTGATCGCAAAAGTGACTTCCTCTACCGTGGGAGTATTTTCCGCCCTGCTTAAGGCGATAGATGTGTCATCCTCGATGCCCTGGATTGGATTGAGCAATTCGGAAAAGTGCTCGCTCCATCTGCGCAAGATGTCCTCCTCATTAGAAAGAAGTGTACCATCTTTGGATTTGACTCCTTCGATAATGTTCCACTTCCTTCCTCTAAGACGGCGGATGGTCTGCCAGAACACCTTGCTTGCAGATCTGTGATCGCGGTACAATTTTTCGCCGAACTCCTTCCAAGAATGTTCTTTGGCTGCTTTAACAGCCAATTTGCAAGTTCTTCGCGCCTCAATGTACCGGTTTCGAGAAGGAGAGTCCCCCAAGTGAATCCACACCTTGAAAGCCTTCTTCTTCTCTCTGATAGCTTCTTGAACTCCGGGCGTTTTAAACCACGCAGTTCTTTTCTCACCACCAGCCGCCACACCGAGCCGCTTCACTCCGCAAACATGTCCTGCAGAGGCAATAACTGCTGTTGAAAACAACTGCCATTCTTCCTCTACATTCAATGGAACATTTGGAATTTGTTCAAACCTTTCAGATACCTGCCGTGCAAATTCCTCCCGTATCTCATCGTTCTGTAGCCCCTCCCACCGTATGCGCGTAACCATTCTTGGTTTACGCTTTGGCAGGATAGGTATTTGATCGTTGAGATACAATTTGCACAACACCAGGTGGTGATCAGTTGACAGTTCAGCCCCTCTCAACACACGAACATCACAGACCATCCCTTTAATACACGATGGTACCACAAAGAAATCTATCAGCAATTTCTGCTGAAGACTTCGACGGTACCATGTGTATTTATGGATATCTTTGTGTGCAAATTGTAGTCTTCTGGAAATATTTCCCCAGGAAGCGAGTTCCAAAGTTGGCTTATCCTTTAACAGAAGGAGTTTTGGAAAATTGATGTCCTCGCGGTTGTCAAATGCACTGTTTGGTCCTGAGCATTAGTATCCTGTCTTGTGGGGCTCCCAAAAGTTGCATTTTGAACATCTGCCATGGAAGTACGCGACTTGTCTGTGCATACCAAGGGTTGTAGATTCGATGTCGAACTGCTCGTCTCTGTTTGTTCACATCTCTGACTGTGTGAAATAGTCGCATTCACATGCCCACTGGATTCGCCGTGTTGTTCAATTGCTTGCGTCCATAAGTGCGTTACGTAGCTGAACAGGTCTCTAGTGGAACAGGTCTCCAGTGGAAGTCGAAATCCGTATTGCCTGTCGCTTATTAATCGGTGGCCTTCTAGATATTTGATTATTTCGACATTTATTGCCTTTTTCATTACTTTTGAGAGCATTGAAAGTAACGATATTGGACGATAGTTTTGTGGCAGACATTTCCTGCCTTTCTTTGGAATAGGTTGAATGCGAGCGGTCTTCCATCGAGAAGGAAACTCTTCTGGGAGTACGACATGCTAAAGAGCTTAAAGTTCGAGTACACAGCTCTTGAGTACTATAGCAGGGATTCCGCCGGGTCCCGTTGCCTTATTGCAATCTAGTTCTTTAAGAATGCGTTGAATTATTCGAGGCAGAAATTTCGCTTCTGCCATCGATGTTTGCACCCTCGGGATATTTGGTGGCTCTAGTTGTGCAGAATCTAGGGTGGAGCTCAGTGAAAACATGCTAGCGAAAAGGTCTGCCTTTTCTTTAGGAGTTGTTGCTAGCGTGCCATCTTCTTTTACTAGAGGTGGAAAGGAAGAGCAACTAAAGTTATTACTGATTGCCTTTGTTTTAGACCAGAATGCGTGTGAGCCGTTAGGACATCCAATTACTTTGTTAGTAACTCTTTTGTTTTAAGTTGACTTCGCCGATTCAATAATTAGGTTGCATCTATTTTTAAGAATTATAAATTCAGATCTTTTTTGCCCCGAAACCCGGTCAACCCCCCATTCACGGAGAGCCTTGTTTTTCGCTGCGGTAAACTCGCTTGCATTCTTTGTTAAACCAGGGTTTATTTGAAGCCAGTTTTGTGATGCAATGTGGAATATAAAGATCCATACCGAGCACTTAGATAAAATCATTTCGGTTACGGCTTTTGCGCACATATTGACATTGGTATCTCTAAATCTCTAATATCAGCCCATGGCAATGAACGGAAGAAATTACGCAGCTCGTCCCAGTTAGATTTACTATAATTCCAAATCGAACTATGGCTATACTGGTTCGCTTCTATTGGATATTAAAGCATGATCCGAATTCCCTGGGAGCAGATATTTTTATTTAATAATTATCTGGCTCTGTTTTGAGAAACAGATTGAGAGTGTAATTTGATACATTGTCTGGAATTCGTCATCGAGCTGAGTGAGATTGCAGCAAATGGCGAAGTCTTCATCTTGTTTCCCTGCCTCATCCTTTCGATTAGAATATCGTAGCCAATCCATGTTATAGGCATTGAAGTCACCAAGTATATAATAACTTCAGCCGTTGGATGATGAATTTGTATCCAGTCTACTTTATCGGATAAATGACGAAATAATTTAGATGGTTCGTTATTGTTTGGCAAGCAGTACAGGCAGCAGAAGAATTTGGTACAACTTTGTAGGACGACCTTTACCCATATTATGTCGAGATCCGCAGGTTCTATCTCTTCTTTTCTTTAACACGCCACATCTGTTCCGGCAAAACACATCAGCTGCAAATATGACGGAGTAGCTCACGCAAAGTCAACGACACCGTCGATTAAATCTAGTAAACTCATCCGTTTGAAGGGCTCATGTTAGACTTCCTTCCCTTCCAAACTCATAAATTTTCGCATCCATTCATCTTAAGAGATTCTACCTGAACTAAAAAAAAAAATTTAAATTTCTCCACTCCGCTTCAATTATTATTTCCGTACGAACCGTTTATTTTCATATTTTCCCGACAATAAACAAATTTCACAAAGTCATGAAAAAATAACTCAATCCGGCTCGTTATTTTCCAGCCATTCAAATCAATTGTGTGATCATAATGTCGAATGAAATCATTCAATGAATTAATGCTGTGACATCCATAAAAAGAACCTTAACTCCATCTCTTAGGAGGATAATTATTCTTCCAAAATCTGAACCACAACACTTTTGAAAAACCCATACATATACGTACCTAAATGCATCGAGTCTTCCTTCAGACTTACCAACAACGAACAATAGAATCCAACCGAAAATCGTAACTTTTCTTTTCGACTCATAACGCTGACACTTAACGATAAATAATCGCATTTTAAACTCAAGAACAAAACTAGAAAAAGTGCTGAATGACAATAATAATTTCACGCACACACTCGTGGTGTCCAAAACAAACATAAAGTACGTGGTTTTAAGGCAGCGGTTATACCCGAACGCACCAAAACAACGTGTGTTTTCAATTTGTAAGAAGCCAACAGGAATGTATTTGCTGCTCACAGGTGGATGCTGCGGTATTATCGGGTGAGAAGGAGAGTGGAATTTATGACCCAAAACATCTCGGAGCAATAAATAAAACATACAAATGGGACACTGGCCGAGCAATGTCAGTAGGTAATGGGTACCACGGGAGATGATTGTTGCCGCCTGTCGGACTGTTTTACTTTGAATTGGGTTGTATGCGCGCAGCCGGCAACAACCCGACGAGAGTGTGTCCTAAACGGAGATTCCCTCGGAATTCTTGTTGCTCGTGTTGATGATGCTGGAGCGCTGGAGGTAACCTCACGGAGGCAAACTACTTGAATTGGGAATTTAATTCGATTTCACGCGGCGGCCGGCGACTCGCGGTGGTAATTCGGCTCATTGTTCAGATCAGCTATTCATGGAGAGATGGTGTTTGTTTGTGTGTGGCGGGAACGGGTAGCCAGCGAGGAGACTTTGTTGGATTCGAAGATGGAATTATGTGTTGAAGCCAGTGTTTTGGTGGACCATTTGAGGGAATACTTTCCTTACAAATGTACGTAAATAAAGTTTTTGATAATGTCCTGGAACTGGATAAACCTCGTTATATTTTGCCGGCGCAACAACTTCATATTGGACCTCAGGCAAGGCTAAGTAAACGCCCAAAGTTGACACGACGAAATAGGCTAACTTCGGACTCTGCCAAGCATATCGGATGAGATCAGTAGGTTGTCCGGGAGGGTGTCAGCATAATGCGAGAGAAATCCGAACCGTCTATTCCAGCTAACCAGCCGACGACTTAGCTCACCTGAAGCTTAGTGTAAAAGCTAGATATGCACTTACATGTAGTTGGTATCTCGCCAAAAAATAGAAAAGGTTTTCAAATCCTTCCAGGTTAATTCCCACAGGTACTAGGCTTGAAGGGAGAGTATTGAAGTCGATACTAGAAATATTAGGATAGCTGTGATCCTAAGGCTTAAGCTTGGAAGGTCGCAGCTTCTCTTCAGGTACAAGCTGTCGCAAAAGTCATCACCGTATCGGACAATGCTATGGCGGCAAATTTCAATTCTACCCTAACATTATAAAACAGAAAAATACACGTCAACGGGACATGAATCGCTATACTCATAAAAAAACGATTTGCTTCGACTTTTTTCCGGAAAAATTCATCGGCTGCGATGACGCAACGTGAATTTCATCGCAGATTTCCGGTCGCCCGACACCAATAGGGAAAATACTAAAACGTTTAGCCGCTGGCATAGAAGAGTACAAGAGTATGAAACAACACGAGAACGAGATACTGCCACGTCAGGAGCAGCCGTTCTGCTAAGAATATCGAAGCGTTGGCTGGCCTGGCTGACGACGTCGGTCGCGGAGAACCGCTGAGCGGAGTAAAGGCCAGATCCAGATGACGTGCCGCGCAATTGGGCATCAATCAACGGTCTTTAAAGAGATTTTTGGTTAAAGACTGTAAGATGTTCCATTATACAAAGTGCAGACTAGTGCATCGGCTGTTGAGCCACAACCGTCATTCTGAAGGCTACATTTCCGAGTTTCATAATCTCTCGTTTTGGCGATTTGCACTGGCCGGCAAGATAGCCCTGTTTTAAACGTTCCAGACTTAATTTTGTGTTTGTTTTTTTTAACCGTGAGTATATGTCAGCAAGTTCAGACTCTTGAAGCCCTCAAAGAGAATATTCGTCAAAAATAAAATTTTCTATCGCCGAAAGTTCTGGCAAGTGTTATAGAAAATGTTAATCGAGTCCGAAAATTCATCAATTCTGGCGGCGGTCGATATCCTTTTCTTAATGCAAACAAAATTTAGGACATCAAATAAAAAATACAAGCAAAGAAAGTTGTACCTACATTTGCCGAAGCTGGGTTCGAATTTTCTCATCCATCAACGAGCTTCCTTAGATAAAGTTGATGCCGAACGAGATTGCAAATATGAATTCTTATTTACTGATGGGTGACTTTTATGTTCACATAGGTGTGAATATCATAAATCATAATATTGAGCAGTGTACCTGGGAAAGACCGGTGACATCGATCAGAACTTTTTGAACTTTTGCTGCGCAAATAAATCGCACAATCCAGAACGAGGTTTTATTAGCTGAATCGATTTGCAGTCGACATGTTTTGGCTTTCCGGATTAAATCAACATTTTTAATACTGAGCAGCTCATAGAACTCACGTTTTAGTTAGAAATAGTCGGCCCTAGCGAGGTATCCGTCGGAACGGAAAATTCTCCGATTTCATACGAATCGGAGGATTTTCGCTTCGAGGTATACTTTGGAAGACCTTTTCGGAACTTTTTTCCGACAAATATGCAACGCACACTGGGGTTTTGCGTTTCAGTGCGATCAAGTGCGTTTTTACTGATATTTTTGACAGCTTCATACGAATTTTCTTCCGATATGCTCCGACAGGAATTGGTTACGGAATTTGTTTACGATTTGCAGTGAAGTGTTGATAAATGAAAGCAATAAAGAAAAAAAAATGTTTAACAAAGTAATTGGTTGTATTTGTTGCTTAAATTTGTGTTTTCACAGCAAAAACAAACGAAATAACAATCACTAAATAGGAAAACCGCGATGTACCACGAAACAACATCATGTCAAATCAATGCGTCGTCGCATTTTAATCATTCTTTCCGAAGGCGGATACCTCGAATGTAATTTGAGTCTCCGACGGAATATGCGTTGCGGAGAATTCTCCGTTCCGACGGATACCTCGCTAGGGCCGAATGATAGTATTTTAATTATAATAATTTCTATAACAATACAAAAACACTAACGACTAACTTAATAGTCTACACACTGACAAAGACTACGAAATCGGGACGACAATATACTAGTTCGATCTCTCCAACTTTATCTTTTCAAGAAGATTAAGTTGAAGAGAGAGACTTTTAACGAATAAAGTTTGTTAATGCTTCATATTAATGATTATTTCATTTGATTTTGTTTTTAAAGTATTTTGTATTAAAATTATGAAAATGGTAACATTGTAATTCTTATTCTAAGCAACCAACTAAGTACTAAAATCTATTTGAATTATATAAATGAACTAGCAATGCCCGCGGCTTCGCCCGCCGGTTTCATTTCTTTTAAATAAACCTAAATTTATTTGACTTATCATTGTACGTTTGTTTATATATTTTCCTCTTATTTAGTTTACAAAATATTTTAACGCAATGTTTTTGTGTAAACTTTACACGTTATTGTTTTTAGTGGGAGCAAGTGTAAACAAATTACCACTGCAGCTCACACGCGACCATGCAACATATAGGTAGCTGTCCATGTGAAAAACATGGCTGTCGGAGGTAAACTCCGGCAATAGCCGAGCAGCTCCAAAGATTACCCCATACCTCCGTTTTCGCTTCCACCATCTTCTCCCTAAATAACTTCTACTGGATGTCTGGATCCGAAAAATGTAGCCAGTACAACCGTAAAAGAACTTTTAAAACCGGCCTAGTAGTTCGAGGATATCCTTTACCACCCCCTTTATTTTCACTCCTCTACCACTACACTAAAACCTAAACGGGTATCAAATCTATAAATGAGAGAAATGAAATACATCGTACCAATAGTTTAAAAATCTAATAAAATATGGCTTACATTATACTAACACCCTCACGGGATAAACATTGAAAATAGGTAAATTGTATTTTTTTGCGTTGTGCTATTATTTTATTGTATGTATTGTGATTAGAAATTAACCCCCATGCAAAATTTCAAAGTCCTTAGTCAATGGACATAACAGCAGTGTTTTATTATGCCCGTGATCTGAACCGGATCAGATCAGCATAATAAAACACCCCAGGATCAATTGTAATTTTTCTCTGGACGTGTGGCATTACTGAGAGAACTTGACGTTAATTCCTTCAAAATTTGACGTTTCTAATGTAAAAAAATCCGAAATGTGTTAAAAAAACCTCAAGCTGTTAAGAAAAAATATTTGGTTGGCGATTGTAACAGTTGTTGTTTAAATATATTTTTATTTGAAAATTAAATTTGCCTTTTTCTGTGGCGTATTTCGCGAAGTTATCCCTTTCACAAGTGCGCGTTCTCTTCGGTTTGTTTACTTCTATACTTTGTTTGACATTTGACAGTGGCTTAAAAATTTTTTGAGAGAAATGGAGTGGTTTGATTGGTTATTGGGTTGTCCAAATTTTGTAAGCCACTTTATTTGTATTTTGTTCATAGAGCTACCAACATACACGAATAAAATTATTCGCCTAAATGTATACTATCATATTATTTATCTGGATCATAAAAAATTATCCAGATAGAAAGTTGGATCACATGTTGTTGTTGCGAAATAGTGTTAATTTGTGATCTGGTTCAGATCACGAGCATAATAAAATACGGCTAATATTTCACATAAATGAAAACTCGTCACAGGTATAATTTGATTAATAACGCGATCATATCGTTATACTTTCCATAGCTATCTACATACCTACGCATCACAAACTCCTTATAGCTACGTAGTTTGTTTTATGCATATTCATTCCCTACCTCAAATTCATCTACGCATTTCATGAGCATTTACAATTATGCATTCTGAATGCCCGTCGTGCGAGTAATCATTCTATTTTTAGAACGCAAATCAAAACTACCCTTCCTAAGCACAACTGCAATCGATAAAGCGATTTTTTCGCACTTGGCCAAATAAGATTTCAAATTTCAATTTATTATATCTCACTCAAAATACTCGGTAAAATATTGCCTAACAATTAAAAGCATAACTTGAATTGACATAAATCCATTTATGAGTATAATGGCAAGTTAAGCGTAGTAATGTCGAAATAGAAAAGTTTGTTTGAAAAGTTTTTGAACTCTTATGGGACGAATTTTGAAAAACGATGAATGAGGCATGTAATAATTTTGACTTATCTATCAATATACAAACTTTTAAGTTCATACGGCTAACGGTTCGTGAGACTCCTCTTATTCCCCGCGACCCCTTTACTCCTGAGCACTTCTCACCCACGCTACGGACTAAGTTGGCCACACATCTATAAATCAGGAAAAAAATCATGAAAATCGGACGAATGGTTCTCGAGTTATGAAGAAACGAACAGACGGACGTTGCATTTTATAAGTAGTATGGATGGATATCTTTGTAATAGAGTGAAATCTTATAAATTTATAATCAATTTGGAGAGCAAATAAACATAAAATACCTCCCTTTTTTCGTATGAACCACTTTCGTAAGAACCTCGACCTTTCATTTCGTTGAATTTGGTTGAAATTATCTAGTAGTTGCAGTCCCAAAAACGCTTGTGGACAAAGTTCTTTTGCGCACTTAAACAGCAAGCGTGGAGAGAACATAGAGAAGCAGGGATAAGGAAGATGAATGAGTATTTTATTACATATAACAATATTCTCATTCATTCGTCCTCCAACGAAACTATAGCTAGTAGAACTTCCTTAACAAATATTCCGTATCTACATTTTAGTCCATCTATTCAGGAGTTTCAAACTGATCTGTTGCCGAACTAAAATAGCAGCGGTTTCCTAGAGTAATTCTTCGAAGGAAAATTGGCTTAGTTGTGAATAAGCCACGACAGAACACGTTGTAAACAACACTAAAATAACTGTCATTCCAGACCGCCTATTTGATGCGCTCAGCAGGATAGTTGAGTCCCAATAAAACAGGTGCAGATGTTTAAGTATCTCCGGCCCTTATGCTGATTTTTTCCCTATAGAATTGAGTGTTAATTTTGAGTCAGCTATGTTATTCTTTTATCATAAAGACCGAACTTGGTGTAAAAGCTTAGTTATCTGGTTGCTTGTTCCGAATCTTACTTATGGTCATACTGCAACACCAGAGTAGGTAAGGTACTTAGTGCAGGTCTATTTCTCCAAACGATATATACTTCAATCGTTTGTTTCGGTCCAAGACGTCTCATAAAATCCGTGGTACAAGGTAATCGCCCTCTGATGGGTGGGCCAAAGATGATATCATATGATAAAGTTTGACATCTCTCCTCTACCATCAAATGGACTGCCGCTTATAATTTAAAAACCGGTCGTAACTATATCGTAGGGTCTACTTTGTTATCCTATAGACAGGACTTTTGAAAACCTCAATCCGGTACCCTACATGCTATTATCTACCTTACCTACTTACCTACATCATAACTAGTATACGCTTTCTAAATACTTCGTTATACTTACGGCAGAATGATGCAAATCCCTGATGCCAGATCTGGATTTGATTCATCACATCTGACTGTGACAAAACCTAATCACATCACTTGCCAATGTCATCTATGGCACATGACGTTTTTCCAACACTATCCGACAGGACAGACAGACTCGAAAGAAAAACGAACATACTCTCGAAGTTGCGCTCATGCGCAGCGTATAATAATTTATTGCACTGACCACATACATCAACTGTTAGCTATCAAAGTGAACTAATTACCCTATAAATGCGCTGCCACCGTATATTGCGACATGCAATTTTCTTCTATCCCCTCCCAGGTGCACCGATTCGCCGGGATCTCATTTAACATTCACCTGTCCACTGCACTGTGGAGAGACTGTTATCAGTGATATTGTGGTGGCACAGCTTCTGACCAGCTAAACTGGTGACTGCGTAGCGTGATTTGGTACTCCTGCTATACTGTTGCTGCCTATATACCATGCTCTGGGGTGATTAACTCATGCAGCATTCTTGGTACAGCATATTCCGATGGCAATGTGTCCAGTCTGGGCCATTGGGGGCTGTCAATGTGGAGAAGTAGTTGTTCTGCGTTCAGCACTTGACTTCGGCCAAGATAAGAGCCGAAACGTATATAAACAGACAAAACGGCAGCACAATCCGCCGCCGGACAACGACGACGGACAGACACAGTAGCAGTGAAGCAACAGTTGATATCTTTGTTCGGAATTTATGTGCCTTTGGAGAATTTTAAATGAAATTCCATGGACTTGGTAATTTACAGCGTTGCCCCTGAGACTTTTTTAGATTTGTGGTAAGTACATTTTGACTAAATAGCTGGTGTATAGTCAAAGTGAGCTTTATCATGGTATTTCAATCGGCTGGACCTCTTAAATTATTTGTGCGTTTGGTAAACTATGTTGGGGTATGTGATATAAGTAAGCATTCGTAAGTGACATATGAACGGATGGTCGTCATGAGAATGGAACAACTTTTAATTTTCTGCTGTGAAGTCAAAAAGAAAGTATATATAATATATACTTTATCGAAGATATTGTTGACAGCTAGTCCTAACTACAGTGGTTGAATGCGACATTAATATGGTCGACTCTGGTTGACATCAAATTTAAAGTGCCCAGACTTTGGAACTGTCCCAAACTGACTTGCTAAAATTTTGACTTCGGGGATTGAGCATGAAGAAATAGAAATGCTATGTCGCAAAGGACTATATGAGTCTCAGAAACCACTCTGCCACTTAGAAAGCAACCAAGACCCTTCGGATCTGCAAATGTGGAATGTTCATACACTGAACGGAGATCGTATGCAGCCAAACAGTTGCTAGATTGATATAAGACAGATAAAACTGCCAACCAGAATAGGCGATAGGATCACCCTGACGAAAAAGCGGATAACAAACTGTGAAATATACTTATATAGCCCTATTGCGAAGATCAACTATCAATCGGTTGACGGTTGACACAATTTATCAATTGCAATTGATATTGGTACTATTGCGAAATATATTTGATAAAAATATAAGCTATTGTGAACATAACGCAAAAAATAGAGTTATTGTGAATGAAAACTCAATTTTGACAGTTATAAATATATTTGATTTGAAGAGTGATTGTTACGACTTTCAAACAAATTATTTAAACAATATACATAATTACGAGTGTTACAAATCTGCGATTGTGCAATTTATTGAAAAACATGTCATTAGTGGAATTATTTTTTGATGATGACGAAGGCGAGACAAATTATGCGGAATTGGCTGCTATACGGAGGAGTTTGTGAGACGCATCTAATCCTTTGGAACTGGAAAACCGAAGGTAACTAATTTAATTTCCAGGGAATGAAATTTGGCTAATTCTGAGCTCCTTTTTTTTAGAAAAGTGTAATTCCAAATCTAATAGGATGCTTGGATGGGAAACACATTAAAATCGTTGGTCCCAAAAAAGAGGTTTGCGACCTTTATTATAATAGAAAAGGCTTTTATAGTCTTAATGCACGCATGTATTCAATTGAAGGATACGAATCACAGCCTCTTTCCCATATCATTAAAATGGTGACATCGGTTTGGGCCACCACCAGTCGCAGATAGTTCGACTTTATTTTCAACCTTTTTCTTTTTTGTCTTGCAGTTTAGGTCGATCCACACCTATACATGGGCAGATATTTAAATTGATCATAAAGTTATTGGAAATATTGTACAATGTACCCTTTGCTATTTCTGTCAATCTTGTTCAGGTGGTCCTAAGATATTTAGCTCTATTGCAAATTGTTCCCACTTCGCCTGCGCACCAGTTTTGGAAATAAATCTTCACCCAATCTATTAAGTTGCCATTTATTGCAAACTATTTTACCCCTTAAAAAATAACAATTAAAAATGTTGATCTTCAACAATTTTAAAAATTCTTCTATTTCTCTTAAGCATTCGTCCTTATCAACACCGAAATTCCGATTGATTAAAAAATTGACAGCTACCAATAAAATTGTTCGCGATTGACTTTCACAGTACCGTTTTGTCAACCGACTATCGCTAATTGATGCACGTTCACAATCGGTCAACACTTCATTGACAATTGATCTTCGCAATATCATTTCGAAAAATTGATTGAATAGTATCAACTATCAATTGATAGTTGATCTTCGCAGTAGGGCTGATAATTTCTACTAGCGGGCCCGGCAAACGTTGTTTTGCTGCTCGTTCATATTTTATTTGACATTTTATTCATAATTTTTTTTGGTGGGTGTATTAATTGAAATTGTATTCATGAGCTTATTCTTGCTTTTCGATTTTTTTTTATTATTGAGTGTTTATTATTTGACATTTTGTGGAATCGGATCGCAGCGCAATACCGGGTCCAATTGTGAATATAAACCATCCCAAGATCCATTCAAACACACACACAAAATTTCACTAAAATCAATTCAGCCGTTTAGGAGGAGTCCGGTAACAAACACGGACAGAAGAATTATATATATAAAGATTAAAGTGATTGCTACGGGAGCAGCTACAGCGCTTGGATGTGAGGTTGTCATACGCGAAAGACTTAAGCAAAATGTCTTGAGCTATCAACACGTTAGTGAACGTCTTACGACAATCCGCATCAAAGCTAAATTCGGGCAAGATCGGTAACGATCTTACCGAAACCTTTAATGTCAAAAGAAAATAAAACGCGACACGCTGTCAGCGACTATATACTTGAGATAATTATTTGAAACAAACAGGCCAACAGTGTACAATCCTTCAAATTCTTCAAAACCCTTCTTTGGGTTTAGGAGGTAATAGTAGATCTCTACACTCTACCTTTCCCGAAAAATTAAGAGGAGTTCCTGTATAAGACCCTGATCATCCCGGTCCTACTTTATGACGCTGAAGGTTGCGTTGGACTCTATCATAAGCGGATAAAGATATCGTCGGTCGCTTAGAAAGACAGATTTTTTTATAAAATGATCGGTTCCTTGTGTGTTGACCGCCTCAGAAGTCTAAAATGGCTATTACACATTTAGAGCGAATGGACACAAAATGCTCCGGCTCATAGATTTGGTAATTGGCGCACTTAAATAAAAGGGCACATCAACTAACTTTTTATGTGCAACTTGGAGACAGTTAGGTAGCTATAATGACCGAGCTAACTGGAGAGAGGTTTGTTAGCAATTTGACACATTCCATTCCATTTGAATGCATTCCTTTACTAATGGCATACCTAGATATACACAAACGGAAGATGATAGAGATGTCAGAGAAACAGTGCCTCTGAAAAAATTGTTTTTTTTTTTTGTGATGGGTAATTGCTGGAAAGGAAAATCGTGAAAAGACATTGCAGAGCTATTACGCGAGGGATGCTTCTGCAATAGTGAGGGACTTTAACCCGATCTAAAAAAAAAAACTCCCAAGAGGACTGACTTTCGTCATCCCGAATCGGAATGCACCTAGTCGTTCGACTAATCGGCAATTAATTTTTGAGTAATTTTAAAAAAATTAGAGGGTAAATCCGCCGTTTGTCGGATTTCTATACTTTTTTGATTGAAAATATTACCTACTTTCTTGGCTAACTCTTATAGATCAAGAGGTTTTACCCGCCTTAATATCCTGATTACATTGTCAGTATTCGAAAGTTCTGTTATGTTTATGTTAACATGGTCAAGAAGCCTACTTCGGTCTTCGGTGCCTTTGGGCAACTTTATTAACTTCTTCATAAACCATTTCAATGTTAAGATTCTATGTAGATCAGCGTTGAGTATTATGTACCAAGGTGCATTGACTATGTTTCTTAGTATGTACTTTATTTTGGAAAACTTGAATTTTTTGCAAAATTGTTTGGCATGTGCATGGTTTTAGAACTTGCAAGTATAGCAACTACTTATTGTAATTTGACAGAGATGAATATCTCCCAATAAGCCAATACATTTTACTGTATCGCATTCGCATGTTCAACTCGTTTCTTTTTTTTTTTTCTTTTTTCTTTACATGCGCTTTCCAACACAAATTTAGCATCTAGGGTCATGCATAGATATTTGGCTGTATTTGAGTATTCCACTACATTGTTGTTTATGTATACTGAAATACATGGTACGTTTTTATACGTACAATTAATGTGGACTGATATATTATATGACTCCAGAATTGCCGAATATTGCTTTGGCAGTTGCCTTTGTAGTTTGTGGATCAGACCTTTGTGCCAGACTTTATCGAAGGCTTGTGCTATATCAAGAAATATTGTAGATATTATATAGATATTGGGCGATATGAAGTTACCACGTTAGGTGGCTTGCCTGGTTTTGATATCATTACCACCTCCGCGACTTTCCACATGCTTGGAACATATCTCAACTTAAATGCAGCATTTATAATCTGCGCTAGTTTTTTTCAGACATTTTCGTGGCAATTGTTTCAAAATTTCTCCTGTAATCAAATCATACCCTGGGGACTTTTTCATATGTATGCCTTCTTTAATTTCTTTCGCAAGTTCTTTAGCTGTTACCGACCAAATAGGTCTATCTTCTCATCTTCCGGTCCTTAATAACCTTTATCTTTATAAGGTTTAAATACGTCTTCAAGATACTCTGCAAATGTGTTTGCCTTTTCTTGGTTGCTTCTCTAGTTTTTACTGGGGTAATATGAGCTATTGGCCTGTTCATTTTCTTTGTTGCATTCCAGAGCTAGTAGTCAGAACTGGCATTATTTGTGAGGCTGGTGAGGTAAGTTTTTAAAGAATCGTTTTTGAATTCTCTAATAGATTTTTTGAGCTAGTTTTTTTAAGTTGTTCAGTGTAGTCTTGTCGCGTGGCGCCCTTTTCTGTTGCCAGCGTTTTCTAGTTTTCCTCTTTTCTGTAATACATAATTTCACATATTTCGCGAGGATAAGAGTTTTCTTTGATCTTTTTTGTTGTAATGGGAGTTGCTGGAGTTGTTGTTGTGATTGCAGTTGAAAATATGCATTTTGATCCTGATCTATAGGAAAATATTGCCGAATTTAATAGAGGTTGATATTTTTGAGAAGCCTCCATAACATCTTATAAAAATGCATCATCCTGATGGTCATAATGTCCCTTAAACAAATGTTGCCAGATTGATCGCATTCACATTGTACTAACATAAGTTTCTTGACAGTTGCGTGTACTTACATTCCAACTTGTCCATCGAATCAAAAACAAAGGAATCCAAAGCACTTACTCAAACAAAATAGTATATAGACAGCCACCATGTCAAAGCGACGGGCATTTTTTTTTCCACTTACACGGTAAAGTACTTAACACCATTCCAATGCAATTTTGTCACCTAATCTGGCAGATTGCATGGGCACTTATGTCGATCGACTCAAGTGACACCATCGAAATGACAATGAAAAACGTATCCCATTTGCGTGAGTAATTAAAGTGCAACCAATATACTCGTATCTATGCCTCTATATAAGCCGTAAATTACTCCACCATTCGCACGCATTTTCTGTCACCAGATTCGCGCTAAAAATCCAACAAGTTTGCTGGTCAACTCTTTTGTTTCCAGATACATTTCGCATTGTTGGTACAGCTTTGTGTTGTTTTGCTCTATTTAAAATGTCCATTTAACTGATTGGTAAGTAAAACAAGAGTCGTATGTTATGTTGGTGGTGGTGTTGCCTGCTAAATGGCCGGCTGTCCTAATTTATTGCTAACAAATTCGATTAATTTGTAGCGAGTGCGTGTGTACAGCATGCGTTAAAAAATGACAGCGACACTTGGTCTAAGTGCGCCAAAATGTGTACAAATTGGGTGCGCAGGGACTGATGGATTTAAGAGCAACTATGCACACGTGGTATGGATGGATATTGAATACCTAACCACAATGTTATGGCCATCAATTATATAAAAAGTGTGCCAAACATCATAATTCCATCGATCATTGTGTGGAACTTTCATAAAAGCCTCAACAAGTCATTGCTAAACCTAAACAGATGAAAAAGCTAATCAATAAAACTCAATTAATTATTGGTCGCGTGGGCATTTGATGACTTGATGATGTACCCCAGTACCCACGATTAATCAAATGCTAGGCCATTCTTTCGTTCAATGAAAATTCACATGTACCTGTCAGAGTACAAAAATTCAATTAATAATTTTGTTTACAACATTATAAATTAATTTCGGTTACGACGACTAAGCCGCTGATGATCAGAAAACTGTTTTCGCCAGCGTTATCCAAAGAGATGAATAATTAATTTACGGCTTAAACGGGAACAAAGCATCTGCGTAGGATGTGCGCGCACAACTGCGCTGAATATCAAGTTCACAAGGTTCCTCAGCGCACAAGATTTCGTGTGCTTTGGTCCCATCGTCATAAATCGATTAACAGCTGGACGCCCCTTCTAATGAGGAAACCTGGAAACCCAATAAAATTGAATTCGATTTGAGCCAACCATCTAACAACTCATCAGAAAATATTTACTAAATCAACACCTACAACAGCCCGATGATGTCGAGTAATCACAACAATACATACACATACACACGCGCACTGTCTAACGTTTTGGGCATCTTCGTCTATTGATGATGATGATGGTTATCCGTCATATAGATACGTATTACAAAGTGCCCTCAACAAGATGGAACAGAACTCAAGTTCAATTGAAAAACCTAATCAAAACAATCCAGGGGAACATGTGAGCCCACTCTTGCAGAGGAGGCTTAACGACGAGTACCACAGAGAGTGGAGTGTGCCCAAGGAAGATAGACCCTCTTTCAGATGAATATGCTCGAGTAATCTGCTCCAAGTGGTTAGGTTTTCTTGAATGGAATTTCCTTGTAAGATGATTGGACAGATTTGACAGCGGTCCTCTCCCTTCTCTGCTTGATGAAATCAATTAAACCAATTTTGAAAATTGGACGAAAAGCGTGTGCGTGTGTGCATAACAATAGACCACCACCGGTCTGTATCTGGGTGGATATAACAAAGTATCTAATTGGTATCAATCAACGGCAGATTTATCTTGGGCATCCATATTTGGGCAGTCGTGGGTTTTCGGTTGTTGGGAGAGCCCCGAGAAACCCATACAAATCGTACATCCAACTGTGATTGTTATAAAACTACGCACACACTCGGCATGAGGCACTTTCCGGAGGATCCAGCGATGACTAAGATAGACAGGTCGATACTGAGTTGAATGGCTGCATGATGCTCTATTAATGAAACTAATTTGGGCATAAATAAAGCAAATAGTTGGTCACTCGCTGGGAGCAATATCCACATCAAGCTATTTAAAGCGATTGACTCTAGGTGTTCTCTGAGGTGGTCAATGGCATTTAAGTTGGTATATGATTGAATGAATTTTTTTTTTCGCAAGCTTAGAAGGTTTATATCGGTATAGTTGGTAAATATTTTTTGAAAATATCATCTATAGGAAGTAATATAGTCTGTTGCTGGATATGGGCCTATAGGGGTCCTGAGCGAATTCATGTTTACATATTGTGAGGAAGAACAAAAAATACCTCCGCTGAGTTAAGAGAGCATCAATTTTCATCGAATTCATAGATCATATTTAGACTAACTTTTATTTGGGTTGGTTAGTGTAAAGTCGGCTCGGCAATGCACGACACGGTCGGTAGTCGGACTTATATTAACTCCTTCTTCATGCACACGAGACAACCAAATAGATAATAGGGTGATGGATGCTTGGTGTCTTCGATCACACCCACACTCTACTTCTGGTGTATGCTTACTGTCAGTTGAGTTATTATTTTTAGCAAGATGCTACAATTAGCTTAGGTATATGGTTGGTTCTCAACAGAAAATGAGAAAGACTTCAATATTCATAGCGTTCTATGTCTTGAACCATGCACAACTTTTGGAAGCAATTAAACGTATTGGCATTATTTGTGAAGTAATGGCGGACTGGCTTGATAACTATCTGGAAACCGCGGATGTTTTGTATGAAAGTTGAAGATGTTTATAGCATAAGAAAATAGGTACATTAATGGGTTCCTACACAGAGATTGCATCTAGGTCTAATCCCCTTCGTGTACAAATAAGCTTCTTCGTTTTTTGAGAAGAAGTTCGCCTAGACGCCACATCGATAGTGCTCATCGGTCCCTAGAAAAAGGCGGCATAAGTAATGCAAGATGAATTTAATTTTTACCAAATGTTGTCACGATAATGGCCTCATAATAAACGCTGCAAAATACGAGATGATTCACATCCAAAGTGCACAGTAATGAGAAGAAGATATTTTTAAAAAGTGATCTGTGCATTTTTACACAACACAATTGAGGTTGTAGAAACCTACAAGTATCTAGAATGCATTATTGACATAGTCACTTTATCTGGAACATGAACAGATCATCGAGGAAATTCGCTCTAACGATAGGTTTTGATTGCATTGGTGCATCTACGACAACCACGACACAACGCAAGTATTGAACCAAATTTCCTGTCCAAACTGAGGAATGGTAGACATGCTTTGGACAGTGCGTCACAACGTCACAACCCCATATATGACAGTGAGTTGTATATGTAACAAATACTGAAATACAGTAGATAAGGGTGGGCTGGGCCAAATACAATTTTCTTTTTAAACATGCAATAAAATGAACAAAATTAATTTTTTTTCCATGTTTGGTGGCTGCCTCGGCTGGCTTCGCAGTAGCGAATTATGTCACTAAAATTTTCCAAGATCTTGTTGATGGTTTCGAACTGTAGCTCATCGGATTGTTGGCATAACAAGGGTCCTTCACGGTTCGCCACAAAAAAGAAAGTCCAAAGGGGTTAATTGAAATTGCCAAGATGGCTGATATGATAACACGATTTGGGAATTTGGTGCGCAAAAGATCGTTTGTGGCATGGGCTGTGTGACATGGCGCGCCATCCTGCATGAACCAGAGGCCGTCCAAATCCATGTCTTCAATGTCAGTAAAAAAAAAAGTTGGTTAACATTGCTCTGTAACGCCCGGCGCAGGGACATAAGTCCATATGGGACATAAGTCCATAATGGCCTTATAATCAAATATCATAATCATAATCAAAATATGGAATTATGTCCCACCGAAGTGGGATAAAATTTTCCGTGGGAAGAATCTGAAGATCTATTCGCGTGAATTTTTAATTTTCACACCCCAGATCGATCGTCCCTTGCTCAAAAATTTTCTTGGCTCGCATTTAGGTTCATTAAAAGTCGATCCTTCCCTTCGCAATCGTTTCCTGGCTACGCCTTTGGTTTAATTACATGACCAAATTGATCGCTCCTATTGTATTGTATAAGCTATAAGACAACCCACCGTAATGACGGTAATGATGTCTCTGGTGATATGCAATATGAAAAGTTGAGAAAGCCCAAACTTCTTTTTAAAAAACGCACTTTTTTTTTGGGCTACACAGCACTCACTTTGGAAATAAGTTTTCAATATTTCCCAACGTTGTTCAAGCGTAACGCGACACATTTCGTACCCATAATGTACCTACTTATTCAGGCCTAAAACTATATTTTTGTCAAATTGCATTACGATTGGTTCAGAGGTTTAGTTGTAAAAAGGGTTAAGAGACTGCCAAAGGTATTTTGCATTTATAGTGTGGATATCCTTTTTAAATATCTTTTTTCGAATCCGGACCTAAAGCATTCACCGACTTTATACGGTGTGAAATTGTAATAATAATTTGTGATATTTCCTGGAAAATGCCATGAATCAGATTTGGCATATAATGGGTTATCTATATGGTTATGCTTATGCATGCATTTCGTGGCTAGGAAAATACAGCTCTGTAAGCTCAGCAGTCAACCTTGAATGTTATCCGACGTCTTATTTGATCTGTTTATAGTTTGCCATTTTGAAGTATGGATCGTTTACCCAT
This sequence comes from Cheilosia soror, assembly GCA_949372485.1. Classification (NCBI taxonomy): domain Eukaryota; kingdom Metazoa; phylum Arthropoda; class Insecta; order Diptera; family Syrphidae; genus Cheilosia; species Cheilosia soror. The sequence goes on from OX443561.1 coordinate 41,022,991, forward strand.
AATTATTTTTTTTTTTGTTTTTGCAAAAATGGTAATGTTGCCGTCTGAGCTTACAATTTCCAAAAAAAAATTTATTAGACTGAGCTATTACAGACGTTGAGTTCATCTCGCTGGCTGAATAGAAAATATATGTGCTATCAATTCCTCGGCATTCTCAGGCTCGGCGCCGTATAATCATGCAACAGACAAACACTCGCGTCACCATTCTCTCCGCCTCACCATGACCACCACCAAATGTTGTGATTCGTGTGAACTCAGCTCTAACTTACAGTTTAAGCAATAACATTTTCATGAAACTTCATTTGTATTGAATAAAACGTTGATTCTAATAATTAGCAGCTAAAAACCTTTAAATACTTTGAAACATTTTACTACCCCCTCTAGCCATCAAAAAATGTCCTGATGGACACTTAAATGAGCTGATAGTACAAACGATTATGATCTCCGTAACCGTAATTAAATAAATCGTATTTGCTTTAACTGAATGTCATAATACCAAGAAGTTGTTGCACAATGTTCTTCTGAGTTCTGACCCATTCAAAATCTGCAACACTGTTGCCCATTGGGAAGCGAACGCAACATTTTTACGTTCCCTTAACAATTTCATCATATCGCGGATCTCCTTGCAGCTATTTGGTAATTTTCTTTACGTAGAAAATTAGACTTTTACGATATTGCTGCATTTTATACTGCATCGTAAAGGAAAAAACACACGCATAAGGATAAACCAATACATTTGCCTGGACACCGCATCGTTGGCCCAACATCTTTTAATCTCACCTTGAACGACATTTGATCTCACACGCCAGATAAGACATTTAAGCCCCCGACACTTAAGGGACAATCACACACTTTACTGCGCAGTCGTAATGAGTGAATGCCAAGTAAAGACCAACTTAAAGAGCTTTTTTAATGTGTTCCTAAGGGTACCACACATCAAAAACTAGGCTCTCACTCTTTTCAGGTCAATGAAATCTGTAAATCGATGTTCAGGTAATATCTTTCGAATTCCATCGGCCAAAAGGACAGCTTAGCACTGCAGCGACACAGGCCGATTAGTACCGCAAGTGCAAGGTGGTAGATAAAATGACGTAATTTATTTAAGCGCCTATACTGGCTAAACGATAAAACCAACACCAAACCGTCATAAAAATCCAAATAGATGCTCTTTAGCGCATAAAACACGTTGTAACCTATACCGTTGGACAGCACCACAACCACCGCCGGCCGCCTCCACCAACAACAGGCGGTGGCAGAAATGCCTTTTGTACCTCAGGCCCAAGGTCCCCACAGAACATCCGCTATTAAATGGGTTTTACGACTACCGCGAAGTGCGCAGGATCCCACCACCAACAACACCGATGTTATCGACTATAGACGACAACGTAGAAACCGATTCTTCGTATTTAAAAACCCCAATTGGATTGGACCGGAATATGCGCGTAAAAGGAAATTTAAAGCCGGTTGACGGTAATCCAATTTTAATTGTCAAATAAACGCGTTTAAGGAGTCTAATGACTCACGTACCGCTGTGGTAGGTGGACATAGACACGTGTTGGTGCTGGTTAATGGGCATTTTTGAAAGATCAGCGTTGTGGATGGAGGGTCGATGGGTAGTAGAAAAGGCCCCGAGGTCTAATATTTAACTAGAGAACGCTGTGTGAATGCAAAACAAGTAAGTAGTACATATAGACATCAGCTTGTATCAAATTAAGAGTACCTAATAGTTGACTTCAATGCAGTCGTCTAATGTGTTAACTAGTGCAGGGGTATGGTTCATTCTTTCTTATACCTGACCCATGGCGTTGTTCACCACACTAGCAAGCGACGAAATAGTCAGGACGATGCCATCAACCTATCGTTGGTCAATGCCGCAACTGTAACTACATATGGCTTATGGCAATAATTGTGCATATTTTACCTTGACTTCCTGAATACCTGACAAGGGCGATCATCGAACTTGGAAATAAGCAACAACAAATGATCTGTCGTAGAAAACCAGTCTCAGCTGTTTCTTTGTTGTTGGACCCACGACCCTATGTGGTTGAGTCAACAGTGGTACTATAGGCTGATAAGTTAAGTAGACAAAAATAAATAGTTGACGCAATAGATTCATGTTGGACCCTAGAGATAACTTCTCATAGTCATTCGTTTTTTTTAACGAATGTAAGGAACCTACCATTGCTCTACTCAAAAGCTTCCTCAGGACACTAATACACACGAATGTTAGTCAGATATTCGTGAGAACTGGCACAGCATAAAGGAGCTGTTGTATGTGTGTTCCGGGGTATAAAAAGAACGTTTCAAGGCAACAAGACCCGAAAGAGACCTGTAGAGATAAGCAAGGTAACCTTGTAGTAGAGTCACAGTCGGTGTTAAGGATATATGGAAATACTACTTCTGCAGACTGTTCAACTGTGAAGACTACCGAAATTCCGTTGTCAGGAAGAACGACCAAAACGGAGTGAGGATAGCAATAATTGAACTCAAATTCAACAAATCTGTTGAATCAGATAGAAGAGGGAGGCGACTTCCATACACCAACTCTTCTCCAGAATTTGGTCGGAAGAAAGTGGAACCTCATCATCGATTGTTTGGTTCACAAGAAAGACCCTCTAAATTAAGCCAACTATAAAGACATCAGTCTCTTTAACATCGCATCCAAGATCCTGTCTGCTGTACTGTGTGACAGCTTGAAAAGATTTTGTCAACGAACTGTGATTTATCCCTATCAGCGTCATTTAATTCCCGGCAGGCTTCATTAAGGTCGGAAACAATCGGCCCGGCACCTTTGATGTTAAAAAAGGATTTAGACAAGATGAGTCGCTATCATGTAACTTCTTCAAAAAAAATTTTAAAATTGGCGAAACTCTCAGGTCAACGCACAAGACTTTCAAAAGTTCGTTCATTTAACTGGCATATAGCGATAATAAGTCAGCGTCACTAGTGGCTAAAAGTCAGACAGAACTTTACACCAGATAGCTATATCTTTGAGGTTTGATGTAGGTAAGGGTTTTGATTACCTGGGGATAGTACCACGAAACAGCAAGTATTCTTAAACAATAGCAAATTTATCGGAGCAATATGTTAAAATGCTCCCATTCCACAATATGTACTTATTGTTTCGGGGTACAGGCCCCAGGGCTTTGTTATAAGCTATGAAAATGGCATCACATCAAAAATCAAAAGAAGAATTGCATTTGAGAATTATATTCTTTTTTTTTTTGGCCTATAAGGAGGCAATTGAGACCTAATCAAGAAACAATTATAAGACTCTTCATAAGACCATCTCCATCGCAGTCAGGCTTTATGCTGCAGCGGTATGGATTTTAGTGAAGCCTGAAGACGATTTCCTTGACAGGTACAAAAGCAAAACTCTTTGAGTGATGTTCGATATTCGCTGACTGTCTTTCGAAAAGTAGATTTTTAACGATGAACTCTAGAAAAATGCAAAGTAGTCTTGGATGGATTGACTCTCTAATTTCCAGTCGGAGGGATTACATTCGATGTCGTGGTCGCGTTTGTTGTTTTGTCGTACCAGTTATTCATACCTATGTTGACATCGCTTTGTCACGACCCGTGTTTTGCAACGAGGCTGAGGCTGGTGTCGGAAATAGTCGAAAATTCACTTATGTAAGTTTGAAGTGTGCCACTTGTTTTGTGACGTATAGACACTGTAATAACACATTGGTTAAGTTGAACTACTCCCATGCTGTCCTGTTATAATATGTTTCCCTCTTATGACATTAGGTAGAGCTCCTAAATGGAAGGTGGTCAAAAAAAAACTCGATGTGTCCAATTGGAGGCAGTTACAAAAAGACCTCGTTGAATGGGAAAGTTTCTTTGCTAATGGGTTTCCTTTGCCTATGACGATACCTAAATAAGCATCTAAGCTAAAAATGTAATGTTATTCTTGTTCTTGTGGTGCATTTCTTTTTTATACCCTCCACAGGAAGGTATATTCACTTTGCCATTACGTTTGTAACGCCAAGAAGGATTCACCGGAGACCCTATAAAGTATATATATTCTGAATCAGGATCACATTCTGAATCGATTTAGCCATGTCCGTCTGTCTGTCTGTCTGTCTGTCTGTCTGTCTGTCTGTCTGTCTGTCTGTCTGTCTGTCTGTCTGTCTGTCTGTCTGTCTGTCTGTCTGTCTGTCTGTCTGTCCGTCTGTCTGTCTGTCTGTTGAAAGCACGATAGCGTCCAAAGGAATTGACCTAGGCGAATGAAATTTTGTGAGACGACTTCTTTTTACCGTCGCCAGGTTGGTATTGAAAATGGGCTATGTCGGTCAAGTAGTTCTGGTACCTCCCATACAAAACCACTATTAGACCCACGTATCTCTCTGTCTGTTGAAATCACGATAGCGTCCGAAAGAATCGACTTAGGCAATTGAAATTTTATGAGAGGTCTTATATTTATGGCCTTCAAGTTTGTATTAAAAATGGTCCATGTCGGTCAAGTAGTTCTGTTACCTCCCAGACAAAGCCAATATTTGACCCATATATCTGTGTCTGTTGAAAGCACGATAGCGTTCAAACGAATCGACTTAGGTGAACGAAATTTTGTGAGAGGACTTTTTGTAACCGTCGTCAGGTTGGTATTGAATATTGTCTATGTCGGTAAAGTAGTTCTGCTACCTACCATACTAACTCGCATGGCAAACATTTTGCATGACTTTTATGCAGTGGAGGGTATCAAAGCATCGGCCAGGCCGATGATAAGACTTTTACTTGTTTGTGTTTGCTTTGTCGCTTAGCGGATGGGAATATTGTTTATGATTAAGAGAAGAACCTTCTCTTTCTAAGGTAATCGGACAAATTTCCCGATTCGATTACTGAATCACCAGAAAACGCACAAACAACATCCATCACGTTTAGGACCTACACATTAGGATAAAGGTTGAATTGATATTCGACAGAGTACGAAAACTCACCGATACATTCAAAACAAGATGTGATCCTCCAGATAATCATCTTATAAATGATTTAAATGCGGTATACCGTATACCATAATACTTAGCTAATTCAACGTTTTTATTTTTTAAGTATATGTAAATCTATTATTTATCTAATTATGAATTCATCTGTGTTAAGTTATTTATGCATGATCTACTTATTTGCTTATTTATTTATAGGTATGTTAATTTATTTATTTGTTAATTTAATTATGTGTTCATTAAATTATTTTGTTAATTTATTTATTTGTTAATTTATTTATTATTAATTCAATAATTTGATTGTTGCATATTTGTTAATATGTATTAATTGTTTTTTGATTCGTTATTCTATTAACTTTTTTTTGTATCTACGTCCTAAGCTTTTTATCTTTTGTGTTTTTTTTTTTTTTTTTTTTTGCTTTATTTGAATTTGAGGTTTTTTTTCGTTTTTTCCTCAAAATATAATGTTTATTTCAAAAAAATTCTAATTTCAATGAGTCCACGTATAGTAAATACATAGTAAGATTATTAATATCATATCTATGTAATTGTAAATTGTGCGGCAACAAGCAAATGTAATATTATGAACAATTTTTTTTTTTTTTGCGTGTAGCTGGATGTAAAATCGTTGAAAGACATTGCATGCGAGCTTTGCGATAGTGTGGGACTTGCGCTTAGCTCACCCACTAAAAACACCCGAGGGAAGCATGGTGTTGCCATCCTTCCAATAATCGAACCTAGTCGTTAAACTAATCAGCAATTTCTTTCTAATACTTATAATAAATACTATGCTATAAGGTACTAACGTTAGTCTGTTACCTTTTGTTTTTTAATTCGTTATCACTTTTGTTAGTGTGATTGAGTTGTGAAATTGTCTTTATTTTCTTTATTCCTAGTTAGCTAGTTCGAATGGTTTTACTCTTTGTAATCTTCTAACTATGTAAATTGTTGTTATTAAGTAGTTCGACTACTACTCCTGAATTAGCATGGTTGCGAAGCCTACCTTTATGTCTTCTTGCGACCTTCCTGAGCTCGTCCTCTACCGTTTCAATTTTTAGATCTCTATGTAGATCAGCGTTACGTATGTACCATGGCGCATTAACAATATTGCGTAGTACTTTGTTTTGGAAACATTGAATGCTTTGTAGGTTTGTCTTACTTGTGCACCCCCAAAGCTGGAGACCATAAGTCCATATTGGTTTTAGGACTTGCTTATATATTGAGAGACATGAATGCCTCCCTATGAGCCAATATATTTTATTCTAGACGCGCAACTTCGCCATTTTTTGGTCCAATTAGATATATCACTAACTGTCCTTTGCAGTTTTTCTGTAACTTCCTGCATTGTTTTTCCGACAGCAAGTACAGCAGTATCGTCTGCAAATGTGGCTACAGTAGTTTTGTCATTTTGTGGTAGGTCGTTCGTGTATATAAGGAAAAGTACAGGTCCTAACACACTACCTTGCGGTACTCCCGCTTTTATATATTTTAATTCAGAGTACTCATCTTCTTGTTTAATTCTAAATAATCGCTGGATTATATATGACTCTAGTATTTCTGAGTATTGTTTGGGAAGATATTTTTGTAGCTTATGGACCAAACCCTCATGCCAGACTTTGTCAAAAGCCCGTGTTACATGAAGGAAGATGGTAGAGCATATTTGGTTTTCTTCTAAGGCCTTTTCTATTTTATCAGTTATTCTGTCTCTGTGAACCTGATCTATAGTTGAGTACCTATTTCTACATCCAAATTGATGGTTTGGTATCAGTGTTTTTTCTTCTATGATCGGATTAAGTCGTTTCAGAAGAATTTTTTCGAAGAGCTTTGATAGAATTGGCAAAAATGAAATCGGACAATATGATGTAACTTCACTGGGCAATTTGCCCGGCTTTGGTACCATAATAACTTCCGCGACTTTCCACATGCGTGGTACATACCTTAGTCTAAACGCTGCATTTATTATCTGTGCTATTTTTTCATACAGTTTCTTTAGAACTTCACTCGTAATTAAATCAAACCCCGGAGCTTTTTTCGGGTTAATTTTTTCTCTTATTTCAGTGGATATTTCCTCAGAGGTTACTGCTGGAATCAATCTCTCGTCTTCGCACATTTCTTCCGTTTGATGTAAATAATCAATGTCTTCGTATGACTGGAAGACGTTTTCAAGATGTTCCGCAAATAGATCCGCCTTTTGTTTATTTGTGAACGAAATAAAAATATCTATCTACAACATCCATCACCAAAACTATTACCTTAACGTGCACACTTAGATATTACTAATCTACCGACCTTCAAGCAATCTGCATCCGTTTCCAAATCGATATCAGGCAAACTCTATGTACAACCAATCTGCCCACTCGGATTTTTCTTGTCGCCCTGCATTTCAGTTAACTAGTTAACTGACACTCACTCTCGATACAAATTGCTGGTGCTCCATCTGCAGCTGCAGCTCGTGCTCCCCAACCAGACAATCAAAACAACACCCACCTGAGTCCGTGTCGTTCGTACCGAAAGATCTTTGGACATTTATTCACTCCTCAAGGAGCAGATATTCACTCCAATTGCGACTGAAACATGTCACCTATCCTTGGACATTGTCATCAATTAGCCTGTCGTCTGTAAGTAACAACACTGCGCCGACCCCGACAAAGTAGTTGGCCGCCAAAAACGAAAAAAAAAAAATGTAAAAAGAAAAAAAATCGGTGACAATCGGCGCTGCGCATGCTTTCTGTCACCGTTGATGGAGGAGCACAACTCATGAAACTGATGTAATGAAGATTGATCGATGGATGGATGAATCCTAGAATAATTTCATTTCTAAGAATCTCAGCCGAGAATCTTTGGCTTGCGTTTTTTATTGCGAAATGAGACGGAAATAGTTTGATAGATTGGCGACCATTGTGTCTGTCTAGATGAATTAGGCCCCTTTGGGATTCAAAAAATACCAACTTTGACAAGTACTGCCTACAACAGTCGCACTTTTTAGCCGCACACATGTTCCGCAAGCGCAAGCCTCATCTAATTAATGCACAGCACACAGATATGACAGCAAAATACCAAACATCACAATTCACGGTCTCATAAAATTTGTGCAAGGCAGAGACCCCCAACAGTCACTGTCATTAAATGTGGAAGCACGCTTGTGGACAAACGTCAGACATCGGCGCTGTCTTCCTGGCCACCCGATGTACGTGTACTTCCCAATCGGGTGCACATAGAACAGAGTGCACAAGAAGCTTCCTCCTCCGATGATGGGATTTTAATTTCATAATTCAAGACCGTGTTAATATGTAACTGCCCCGAGCTCGTGTGATGGTGGTGGTGGTGGTGGCGCTCCATATTCATGGCACGTCCCCCGGGCCGTAATTAATAATCGTTTGGAGGAAATTTGCAGCGTTGTTCTGGTGGTGGAGATTTGCATAAATCATCGCTTGGATGCATTCGGTTCGGTCGCTTGTTGTCCGCGTCTCAGGGAATATAAGTGATCCAGTATTGGGTTACTTAGCCGATGGCGATGATACGGTGAGCCAGCTGCAGGCTCACCAGCATAGAGATTGAGTAATCAGGAATCGATTGATGGGCTAAGTGATGTACTAAGTGGTGGGCAGTTTGCGTACTAACAGGTATTTCGCGATGCTAGGAACTTGTTTTTTCATTTGCGATCATATCGTAAATGGTTTCGTTGCCTTGTCCGCATTGGGGGAAATGTGCTCGTGGAGTAAGGTTTTTGTAAATAGTTCTATTGTAAGCAAACTCACGCAATTTGACATTATGTGTTACAAAATCTCTGTATATTACGTACATGCTATAACTCAGCAAGCATTGGCTTAATCATTCATTCATTCATTCATTCATTTTCAATGGTCCGCTTGTCCATTAAGTGGGTCGCGGGTGTAGGTTGCTCAAGTGGACCCTCCATAGCTCTCGATCCTCCGCCATCGACTCTAAATCATCAAGGGCAATCCCCATACGGGTATAGGAGAGATTATGGACTTGATCTAACCATCTCATCCTTGGTCTACCTATAGAGGACGCCTACCCGATGGTACGGATTCCATAGCACGTCGTGGAATCCTGGTCGGGGACATGCGTTTAACATGACCAAACCACCGAAGCATGGATCGCTCCGTCCGGAGAAGTAGCTGCTCGACATTGAGTTCCTCCCGTATTCTGGTATTTCTGATGCGATCTCTACGGGTCACACCAGCAATACTACGGAGAAATCTCATTTCGGCAGCTTGTATCCGCGATCTTATTCTTTCGGTCATTACCCAAACCTCATGACCATAGGTGAGAGTTGGAACTTAATCATCTCTTCCGTAATTGCATAACGACATTACGTAATTCTGTGTTCCGTGATTGTACTCTTTCTTTCCGTGAGCGCGTCAATTTTTCCGAAATGTCATTGGATTAATAAATGACAACCAAATTGGTCATGGACATGTTATGAAGGAGCAAAGACAAGAGTAAGATGTCCTTTGCTATAGTTAATGCAGTTCCAGATTAGCTGCCTGAAGGAAAAGTGAACCCCAAGTGACCCCAAAGTGCATCAGTTATTAATTGTGGACGAAGGAGTCATCATAAGAATGTAATATCCAATCCATCCCCCAGGTCATTCTGGGAGGGAGGTGCTTTTCTTAAAGGCAAATCGGTTCACCGACAGATAAAAAATTGTAGTCTGGGTAGGTGAACGTCTACCAAAAGAAATCCTATTTTGGCTTAAGAAAAACTTGTAATCCACTAAAGATATCCGCACGTCTGCATACATCCAATAACTTGAAAATATGTAGCTCTGGACTGAATTTCATCTATCTACGAAATGGCAGAGCAATTTAATATTAACCTGTTTTGGGTTATGGGCGCAGTAGCGCAGTGGTTAGTGTGCTGGACTACTGTGCGAGGGATCCCAGGTTCGATCCGCAGAAAAACACAAATTACATCTTAAGGTTTTGTTTACTGCGCCACCTCTCGCGAACGTCTGACACACATCCGAGAGTATTACTGTCCTGAAAAAGCTTCTCAATTCAGCCGTTCGGACGCGTCATAAAATTGTAGGTCCTTTCCATTCGTCTTAAAAATAGAAACTCACACAAACGAATGGTTGCGAGAGCTAGGCCTAGGGTGTCTACCGCCTGTTGCGCCGCCTATTTATTTAGACGACTGTATCTTCTATACCCCTCGTCCTAGGGGTATGATATGGAACTGGTCCTCCAAGTTGGGGGTTGTGCATCTGGGTAATTACCTTACCACGGAAAAAATTACATGTTATGAAACAACAATAGCCTCGGGAAAAGGACGGATTTAATGTTGACGACTCTGGAAAACGAAAGAAGGACAATGACCTTCGGATCTGCAAGTGGAATTTCGTACACTGAACAGACCACGTGTACCGAACAACTAGCATCAGAGGCCATAGACTGTCACAAGGCAGACATAATCGCCATCCAGGAAGTGCGATGGAGTTGGCCAGGCAATAAACGGATACAAAATTATGAGATATTTTATACGGCAATTGCTATACTAAAGACATCCAGCGTCTATTTGGATGTGGATTTGTCATACAAAAAATGTTGATCTGTCGGCTGAGTAGTAGAGCTCTATCCCCAATAACTAAGGAGACTAAATGCTTTCTACGCCTGCACGAAGGCTTTCGGGAAGAAATGGGGCTTACAACCGATCATAGTACACTGGATGTACACCGCGATTGTAAGACCAATTCTGAACTATGGCTCGGTTGTATGGTGGGAGGCTGGTAACACCAAATCCTACCTCAAGAACCTGAACAAGGTACAAAGAATTGCTTGCATAGGTATAACGGGTTCACTAAAATCTACACCACAAATTGGCCTAGAAACGTTGTTGAACCTACAACCCATCGAGCTATATACTAAGAACGTGGCAGCCAAAAGTGCTCTCAGACTACGAGAGAACAAAATTTGGAAGCCCGAGTCATTCGGTCACTCACGCATACTTCACATCTTTGATCAGAGCGGCCTCATGCCACTCACAGACTACAAGAAACCGAGGTATGACTTTGACAAGAATTTCACGGTCTGTATACCGGACAGGAAGGACTGGCTATCCCCGAGTATTGTCATAAAAGGTATACCCATCTTCACAGACGGAGAATGGAACGGGAGCAGCAGTCTTCTCAGAAGAATTAAACATCAGCCACTCATACCGACTGGCAGACCATTGTAGCGTTTTTCATGCGGAGATCTACGCGGTTAAGAAAGCTGCGCAAACTGTCTTAGCGAGGGAACTACCAGCAATGGAAATTACCTTCTACCAAGCATCACTTCAAGCGATTAACTCCAATCTGATAAACTCCAAATCAGTAGGCCAGTGCCTTTCAGCACTGAGAGCATTAAACCATCACACAGTAATGCTGTGCTGGGTTCCTGGACACGTTGGTGTAGAAGGGAACGAGGCAGCAGATGAACTGGCCAGATGCGGCTCTGAAATGAACGTACTATCAGCTGACAGAGAAGTATTACCAGCTTGGCTAAGGAACGATGGAACAATATTCCCGGTTGTACTATAACTCGTACCTTGTGACCCGCAATCGACACTAAAAGGTCAAAGATCCTAACATCTTTTGATAGAAACCAAATCCGAGTGCTAGTCGGGGTAATAACCGGACACTGCATAATTGGGAACATGGCCAAAAGACTAGGTATCTTCACAAACGATTTCTGTAAAGTTGCAGAGATGAAGAGGAAATAGAATCTGTGGAACATCTCCTGTGTTACTGCCCAGTCCTCCAAGAACGCCGCAACTCTTGTATGGGAGCATGGTTCTTCGACGGCTTGGAAGATCTAGCAACGGTACCTCTATCAGATTTAAAAATATTCATCAACAGATCCGAATGGTTTTGTTAGATGCATATCCTATCATGTATTACATAAGGGTAATCAAAATGGGCCTTAATGGCTTCCGGGTGAAAATTGGTATTATAGCAAACTACCCCTCTAACCTAACCTAACCTAAGGAGATTCTTTCTACGACCTTCTAGTCCTATCTAAGGCGGATGAAGATATCCTCGGTCGCTTCGAGAGAAAGAGTCTTTGTAAAATTGTCGGCCCCGTTTGCGTTGACGGGTTTGGAGAAATAGATTCAACGACGAACTAAAAAACTGATTAGTCAGTCGTCTAAGATGATTAGGATATGTATAGCGGATGGAAACAAAAGCTCCGGCCCGTGGAGTCTTTAAGTCTAACCCGGAGGGACAACGCAGTAGAGGAAAACCTCGCCTTAAGTGGTGCGCGGAAGTAGAAGGCGACCTCAACTGACTAGGAGTGCGCCACCAAAGGCAGTTAGCTAAAGACCGTTCTAACTGCGGAGGCTTTGTACTTGAGGCCTCGGTATACTAATCCCTACATGCAAACTTAAATGAAAGGTGGATGCTTTCGAGGGAAGAAATTTTAGGTGGACAAGTCACGACAAAACAGATTTTTGGAAAAGATGGAACTGAAACGCTCTAAAAGAATTATCTCTTTAAATATATTACATATACTAACACTATAACAGGTGATCATTTCATCACTGAATACTGTCTGAACGAAAAACTAGGCTTTTTGTACCTTCAGGAGGAGCTGTTGCACGAGGAGGAGACTGCCCTCAACTTTCTCTGCACCTGCTTTCTCTGTAAAATATGGGATTTATCTCTAATTCTAATACATATACCTGTCACTGGAAACTCACTTCTTTCGTTTACTGGATCTAAATCCAAAATTGCAAAAGTCAGGGATGCCTTTTCCGCTTGACATGCCGTCACATGCGCAAGCGTATAAGTCAATTAGCCCACCAGTTTTATGTAATTCACATATGACTCGCTTTTTTTTTTTAGAGAATTACGCTCCAGCATACCTAGACCTACTTGTAGATGGCATTTCCGGCGACTTTTCAAATTCCATAACCCTAGGTGCCATACATCCCATTTATTACATTATCCTTTTGACACTTTTAACCCCCCGATACAGAGACCGGCAGCAGCATCATGCCGAATAACAGACCCACAAAATACCACTAATCCCCTCGTCGAACAGGCTAAAACTGACAGAATTAACACCTCATCGGAATTTACCGCCATCCAAAATAAAACATTCCAAGGTCAGTGCTATTAAGTATCGAGAAATGTCGGTCTGTCATAAAAATTTCATAAAATCCAGTAGATACCCCAAAACGCTAACAAAAGGAAGAGACAAATCCCAAATTCCATACCGCAAAAGTTTCCAACTAATTCGCGTTAAATTAATACCCCGCTACTCGGCTGGAATTCTACTAAGAACAGAACCACCAGCGCCATTGGAGTCGTTCTCGTTCATTCTCACTCAGGCTTCGACTTCGTGCCATCCTTGAGCTGGAAATGATAATCTCCAATCGGGCTCTTCGCTCTTATCGCCGTAATTAATAACCGCATAGCCCCAATAAAGAGGAATTTAAGATGTCGATGTTGATTTTTATTTTGTTTGTTTCCGTTGTCCCTTGTCCGTTTGACCATTTGTCCATTTATTGTTGGCACTGCTCCGGTGACAGAAAACGATTAATACACTCATATGGTCTCTCTGTGTCTGTATGATGACATTCTGTCTGCCTTTTGTTGCACTTGTGATGGCTTGAGCTGCGCTGCACACGTGAGGTGAGGACTTTGCCGAACAACATCACACCAGCACCATAGCGCGCAAAGTGTGAATTCGGACTGCTTAACTTGTTTATGTCGTCAATTTGGGAATAAATTAGCCACGGGACTTGGGGGTGGATTTGGTTTTTTTTTTTTTTTTTTAACTTTCGCGATGACTTATGGCAGACGCCTAATGGGTATCTCGCTTCTCTGGTTTTTTAGGACTGCTTTGCATGCACGTATGTAGACATGCATATGTTTGACGGTGAATTATGCGACATTCAGGTAACATGGCAGGATGATGCCGGCGCGGTACTCAAACAATAGAAAATCGGATTTCGGTCGTCTTACACTGGCATAAATATCACTTCGGACGGATGGTATGGTGGCGAGGGAGGCGTTCGAACGAAGATGACTTTGGCTTGCGTCTGGAGCGTGTTTGTGTGCCTGGATGTCAGTAAATTAACGATCGAGATCTCAGAAGGAGGGCGGAATGCCGATTAAATGATTAATAAATTATGCGATAAATGACAAGTCGGGTTTGGTTAAGAGGTGCTGTTTGAGGTGACATTGGTATGGCTTTGACGGAGAGATGTGTGTGATGTTGTATATGGTATAGGTATGTCCGTTTGTCGTATGTGGGATTTATTTGATGGCCGCTGATGTGGCCAAAGGGAGGCTATAAGATGGTGTTTTACAACCCGCAGGTGATTTGAAAATCCTCTAAATTTGGGATCATAAGTATCTATACCAATCTGTCTCCGAGAATGGGAATGTAGATAACAGTGGGGCTGTTGCACATGGTGCGGGTCAAATATTATTTGCCAAACTGCATGCTGTAGAAACAGTGGTAACAAAATAATGAACAAAACCTTACTCCCTATAGGCCTCATTTCATTTGCGCGCACAGATTTGTGAAAAATGTTTGACTTGTGAGTTTCTCACAATTTTCTCAAGACTACCAGTACTTATTAGGCGGAGGCGCCAATCAGTTCGACAAATGATTTCAGATGGATGACTGAATTTTCCATATTTCAAAGTTTAGGAGATATCTTTCTTGTGGATCGAACAAACAATGTTCAGATTCCATTTATGGGCCAACTTTCTTCCGACCAACCCTTGGTGAATGCTCTCCGTCAACTAGTGTCCCGTTGGTTAAACGTTTTAACTGTTCTATTCAGCAGCCTTGTTGAGTTTAGATATTTTTATCCTCACATATATATCGCTCGCTTCTTGTTTTCTTTCTTTTTCCTCTTGAGCATTCGATCTTTTGCCTTCCTTTTTAGCTCATACCCAGCTTATGAGCTGCTCTCGTTCTTTTCTGCAGCGCTTATATTTGAAGGCGATCTGTGCTTGCTGGCACTCTTCATCAAACGAAGGGTTTCGTATGGGGGTGCGGCATCTCGGATGACCTTTTGGCATCGATGGCAACTATGTAGGGCTTCAGAATACGTTAAAGGTCAAACCACCTCTCTTCCGGATCAGAGCGATATTAGTCCCCCGCGAATCCGCCGTAAAGCATTACTTCGCGGGTGTCGTTATAAAGAGATATTAATTCACTCTATTATTTGAGCTATTCACTTTTTGTTGGCGCTTTAAAGGCGTAAGATCGTTGTGTATTTGCACGGCCACGTTGCTTACACTAGTCCAATTTCCGTCTTTATGCAACATGTAATTCACAATTCATGTTATCGGTAGTGAGCCAATCCCCAAATTGATCCCTTAGGGCAATCCTCTCGGTTTTGTACCGTGTTCATAGAAGAACACGTGTTTCGCGATTTCAGAAATGGTTTCGCAATGTGGACAGTTTGTTGTGGTTTCATGTCCGTGTTTGAAGAGATATTCTCTGTAACAGCCATGAATCGTCAAGAACTGGGTCAGATAGAAATTTGTTTTGGCATGAGTTCGTTTTTTCCATGCATCGATCACTGGTATGAGATGATGTGTCATTGTTATGTTGCGAAATGTAAATGCACCGAGGAGAACCAAATTCAATACCAATGCTCTAAAAAACCCCAGCACATGTCGGAATTTCACCACCACACTTAACGGCAAAGCATCGAGTGCAATTGAATTAGGCGAACCATCTATAGAAGCGATGATGTGGGGAAAAGTAAAAAAGCGCGTTTATAGAGGCTGGCTCAGAAACTGTGCCCAAAATGTCGACAGTTAGAGATCCTTGGATATCCCAAGACACCTGGAACAAAATCGAGTGTCGTAGATCGTTGAAAATTAAAGCAAACGCCGAAACCAACGTTCAACGTAAAGTGGCTCTATGTATCGAGTACCGAGTAGCTCACAAGACAGTGCAGCGCTGTGTAAGGCGCGACAGGAGAAAAAGAATGGACGAACTTGCGGAAAGTGCTGCAAGAAGAGGAGATACGAAAGAGCTGTACAAAATCGCCAAGGATATTGTTGGCCGTAAAAGCAACACCAACCATCCTGTTTTAGATGTGGACAGCACACTATTGGTAACAATCGAAGATCAACTGCGAAGATGGAGGGATCATTTTTGTGCCCTGCTAAATGAGGAATCAGATGAGCAGGGTCCAATGATGAGCAGCTAAAAATGCGGCATCAAGCGGGCTTTCGTAGTAGTCGGTCCTGTGTCGATCATATCAACACCCTGCGTATAATACTCGAACAGTCAACCGAGTTAACGTCACCGCTCTACCTAATTTTCGTAGACTTTGAGAAGGCCTTTGACCGAGTCAACCGCGAATGGATCTAGAAATCCTTAGAACGGAGAGGGATTCCCCCGAAGATCGTTGCTGTTATAAAGGAGTCCTATCACGCCGCAAGATGCTTCATTCTGCATAATGGACAGCTTTCCGGCTCTTTCGAAGTGAGGAGTAAGACAAGGGGATATCCTGCCGCCTTTGGTGATAGATGATGTACTGACTGCCACTTTAGGTACAACTGAGAGACATGGAGACCGTTTAAGAGGCTAAGCCACCTGGATTATGCCGACGATATCTGCCTCCTGGCAAGTATCAACAGCGGGATGAACGAGATGTGCCAATAACTGCAAGTGAATGGAGAGATGGCTGAACATCCAACACCAAAATCATGCATACTGGCCGCTTAGCACATCAGCCGATTATTCTGAGACAGACGCCCATTGAGGAGGTTAAACAATTTAACTATATGTAGGCAGTTTCATATCGTCCGATGGAGGAACGGATCTGGATGTTAATATAGCAGAATAAGTAAAGCCCGCAGCGCCTTTGGAATATTGTCGTCAGTGTAGAAGTCCAGTCAAATATCCCTACACACCAAGTCAAGGCTCTTCGAATCCAATGTCAAATCCGTACTGCTGTATGCCTGTGAAACCTGAAAAGTCTCTACCTCCATTCGAGAAGATTACATTAGTATGTAAACCGCTGCCTTCGATATATTCTTAAGATCCGTTGGCCGCAAATTTTATCGAACCAAGAATTGTAATACGGGTCAAAAGCTTTTGAATGTCGAAATTAGGCAGCGGAAGTGGCGCTGGATTGGCCACACATTGAGGAGACCAAACGACAACATCGCGAAACAGTCCTTCTAATGGAATATTCAAGGTACACGGCGAGTTGGTAGACCAAGGACTACTTGGAAATCAACAGTATTGGCCTCAGATCGAGAAGGATGGAGGTAGTTTGTCGCCGCCCTATGCGCCACCCGCGGTTAAAAGACTCATAACATTGTTATGTTGACAAGTTGCAGTACTGCAATTTCTTTCGTATCTTCTTTTATCGCCATCTACCCGGCCATCTCAAACTCGCTCGGTTCTTAGAGTTTTCATTTCTTCAGCGTGTAAATCGATAGGTAATATGGAAAATACGACGAGTATAGCATCGTTTGAAACAGTTCTGAATGCACAGGCGACTAAGTAGTCTCTTATTCTGTTTCGGGAATCCGATGTTACTCATCAACCTCGAAAGTGCAGTAATATGTATCCTAGCAATCCTAGGTATTTAATAAAAATAGTTGAGAAACTATTCCACGCCCTCCACACTAAACGTTATTGTTTCCCCAACTTTCCTACTCGTAATACTTTACCTGGAACAATGTAATGATCCCGTCTATATTGGACATTTAAAATACTGCATGTCGATCGCAACAAGATCAATCTGACATTTTTAATGAAAGTTGAGGTGAGGAGTAACGTTACGTCCTGCAAAGTCGTCCTGTCCTTAGCCTAAGGGTGTTTGCAGCAGTGTCGGATGTCCTCATAGTCTAATCTGGCTTTGGAATCACCCCTGGCCAACAGGCTCGTTATTCATTTGTCAGTAACTCACTACGGGGATGTGAGACTTGCCATTGGCCCCTTAAGGGTTTCTCCGCCACCATCTGTGTTTCAGCATCCTGAATGGTCCTTAAAAGTCCTCACTGACCTGAACTACAAGTAATGACAAAGTATAGCAAGGTCTCTGCAATATTGACTGTTGACGACATCGTTGATTCAATCAAATGAATAATTCATCCGATGTATGTACATATATCTACGTCCTCTTTCTGAAGAGCTCATGCTAATACCCTATTCACACCGATCCGAAAACTGGGTTTTCGCGAAAACAATCAATAACTTTATCGAAAACAGAAGTGTTTTCCCATAGCTACACATTTCATTTTTTTTAAATCTGCTGTTTGAAGTCGTTTACGTTTTTCGCATGAAAACGCCACGAATCGAGTACCTACCAATCAATCGCTGGGTTGTTGAAGGAAGCACACCGTTTGCAATATTCAGCGTTTCTCATATTCTTTCAAGCTTTTTGTACCTAATGTTCTTTCTCCTTATTCCTATTGTTATCTTTGCATCTAAAGCCCATTATCCTGCTCGCGCTAAATTTTATCTCCCATACAAAAATGTCTACAGAGATAAAATTTAGCGAGGCAGTTTAGCAAAGCAGTATCCTGTTCCGCACGCTAAATTCTTACTTTCATATAGATGGGACACGCTTAATGTCAGTCCGATATAACAATATTAGGCCTGCTTTATTGGCAATTCATTTCAGTGAAGTAAAGTAAAGTAGAATTTTTAACACGCAATTACAACAACTACATAGAGTCTCGAAAGTGTCAAACAGTTTGTAGTTGTTGTAATTGCGTGTTAAAAATTCTGCTTTACTTTACTTCACTGAAATGGATTGCCAATAAAACAGACCTATTGTATCAGCAAAATTGTGGTTGTCTATTATTTTTATTTCTACACTCTTATTACAAAAACTGAGCAACTATTGTGGTTCTTGTCCAGTTATAGCCATATTACAAAAACTGAGCTACTATTGTGGTTCTTGTCCAGTTATAGCCTCTCCTCCAACCATTGCAAATTCTATCCATTATTCCAACCACCACTGGTATTCGCTAATTATTTCTATAAACTTCTGAGTTATCACCCAATCCATAAGGTGGCGCTGCATTAGTTTCCAAGTAATACTGTCCAGTAGCTCTGAAATTGTTCATGTTCGTTAAGACAATGCACAAACCAATCAGTCGAACTCACCTCATATCGACATATTCGCCCATCATAACAGTGGTGTTTAAAGTTGCCATTCGCCGACACTGTTTCACATTACGAAATTGAATATTGTGCAATGAGCACGGTATTGCCGGAAAATTGCGCGGCAGTCCAATTGACTCGGCATACAGCTGCACTGCTCGATAATGACTGCAGGAAGCTGAAAAAAAGCTAATTTTACCGCAATTTTGCACTTGCAATAGCCGCACTTACTTAATGTCCTTAGATCAGAATTATTGCAGCCTGGTTGTGGTGCCCGGCCATTATTTGGATAAAAATCCACTCGACCTCGAGGTGTTTGGTCGCCAAAAATCGGATAATCCGTATGAACGACATCGACGAACTGGCCATCAGTCGACCGTAGGCCATCTTTCGATTCCGGTGTAAACAGAGGAAGGGCTGGATCAAGGCCAGTTATTCGACCGAGAGTACCATTAAAATAGCGGCCAACACACCCGGCAATATGCGCTCCCAAACTGTGTCCAATCAAATGCACATCCTTGGGATTGATTTCATGTTTTCTAGCGGAAGGAAAATGTTTTAGTTTAAGGTGATAGAAGACTTATAAATTTAGACGCATACGTCATAAATGCGGAAAGGATGTCCCCAAAACGGACAGCCACTTTAGCAATTAGATTTCTTGATGTCGCATAGTCTTGGGACGCAGCCCTTTCCCAATCGGCCATGTAAACGTTGTCCATTCCCAGAGAGAGATATGCTGCAATTTATATTAAGATATTTCCAAACATGTCACCGTTAAGCTTACCATTTCTGACGGGGACTATTGCCGAATGACCTCTATTGCCAAAGTAACCATGAATTATCAGTTTTATGTCCTTTTTTTCTTCCAACTGGTCTACATCCTCGAGTTGTAGCTCTTTAGAGTTGCCTAGACGAAGGCTGGAATTATGTTTTAGCTTTCGGTTATAGCTTTTGTCTAAGTGCGCTTACGGTCTTCTGTAGTAGATATTCGCCTGTGACAATGAGCTCTCGAAATCTTTTGCAAACGGTGCTGGTAAACGTCCGAAAAATAGTACCACGACTGCCACGACGAATTTGTTCATGTTCCTGATTGGAAGCTTCACGAAAAACTGAATGCATAATGTTAAGGCGATATTTTGAAGGTTCAAGTACGTCGACTGGCTTGCGCTATTAGGGCCAACTATTAGCGGTCTTTAGGTGCACGCGACTGAGTAAATGCATTATCTGACAGGAATTATGCTTTATTATTGTAATAATCACCAATTACGAGCTTATCGCTTGTCGTAGGTGTATTAGTACAGAAAACATACCTTTTTGACTTAAATGGTTAACGTTCACTGAAATATTTTCATTTTCTTTGGGGAATTTCTCTAAGCGGCCTAGAGTTGTCAATTTAGATAATGTTTGACTTTATGCAGTCTTTTCGACTCAGAATCATAACCGTATGTTCCCAGAAAAGGCTGGCGCTATATAAGTATTGGAGGAACCTTTGTACATCACTTTTTGGAGCAGTTAGGCGTTCAACTTTGACACTTATCATAGACGCTGACTACCTCGTTAACCTGGTACTGCGTAAACTGGTAGATAAGATACTGGAGCAGCAATAGTGGGATACAGTTTGCTATACTCGACCTTCCTTACTCGTTTTGTTTTGTTTTTTTTTCGCTGGAAGGCAAAAACTTTATATGAAGCCGGATTATCCATTATCTCTCAATAACAGTCTGACAGACATCCGAGAGTATCAATTCACCCGTTCGAACTCGGCATTAATTCTAAGCTGCAGGGATTCGTCCCAAAATAAGAACCCAGGCCTAGGGTTCCTATATGGTTCCGATTCGCCAAGTGCATAGGTATTTATAGCTGGAGCGTGCTGTCATTTGTTTTTCCTGAAGATTTTTACCGGTTGTGTACATCAGTAAAAAAATAGACGTCAAAGGGAAGGTTCATTTGGGTTTCCTTTTCCCTTCAGCAGACTAACTTGTTGTTGACGGTTCCAAAGCTCAGGACGTGGTAACTACGCGTGTAATGGTTGCTCATGGGAGTCTCCTTATCCTAGGAAAGGCTAATGTATAACACGCGTCCATGGCAAATTAAATTAAATCACTGACTCTTACGCTCATCGCACTCTGTGATGAGATACGAGCTGCCAAAATTGGATGTATGTGTCCCAAGTTCGGCAATAAAATCGAACGACACAAAGATCCAATATGCTAGGTATCTTCCGTCGATCGATGTATTGACAATGTCAATAGATTGCGAACGACTGAAGATTTTTTCAAACGTCTGACTTGCCGGAGCAATAAGATGCACGTCGACCTAAGATATATATTGTGCTTGATCGACGGAAGATACCTAGCATATTGGAATTGGACCAAATGCGGATGTAGCTGACTAGAGACGCTTCTTGGTTGGAGTATAAATAAGTATACATACAGCAGACTTAACATCGAAGCACCATTGATCCGACATTCCGAAGTGCGTTACACTGAGGGACTTAGTTTAGAGCCCAATTGACTATTTTAGAGCTTACAAGACTGTCTATTTTGGATGTAGATATATATTTTTTTTTTTTTATTTAAGTACCTCTTTCGAGAATGGCGAACCTATAAAGCTCTAATAGCGCCCCGAAATGATTACAGATGGGTGTTAAATGTGCACTTAAATTGTTGTAAGTTGTAGACCACTAGAGTGAGTTCCATAGTTTAAATATCCTGTAGCCAAAGGAGTTTTAGATGTTCACGTGGTTAAGGGGATTGATGAGTTATGCTTTGATTGCCGTTGTCTGTCTTGTAGATAGGATGCATAGACGTCGTATATTGGCATTTCCATTTAGTTCCGCTTAAAATTTGCCATAAAGTTACTCTTTTGAGTTCCAGCAGCTGTAGATTCGATCAAAGGATTTCCTAAAAATGTTCGTTTCTAATGATGTTAAATAGCTATGTAGTAGCAAAAAGTTTTCAAGTCAAGAATAAATTCAAGATTAAAGTTAGTGGGGTAAACATTTAATATTATTGAAACATTTAAGTGACCTCAACTGTTTGACTTTATGCAGTTTCGCCCCGATGTGGTGGGCGGGCCCATCAGGAGACGAACCACCACATCTATCTAGACGCAATATTTATTCGATGTTCCCGGGTTGACATTAAGCAACTCCAAGAGGTACTGTACCACTTTTATATGTGGTACAGTCGGTGAATTTTTCTTTGTAAAAGTGGTGAGCTTAAGTATTTACGGCTGCCAGATCCAATCAAAAGTCTTTGATATGACCAATGTTACGGCTGTGGATTTGCAATGTTGTTCGATTGCCTGTGTTCATTTAGTGGGTTACACAACTCAAAACGTCTCCAGTAGAACAACGTCATTTCTGTGTTAGTCCTAGCAATCCGTCTTTCTTCACTAAAGCTGGAAATGATGAGCAACTGACGTTACTATTTATTGCATCTGCCATAGACCCGAAGGCCCCCGTACTATTTAGATATGCAGTAAGTCTACTTATTCTCTCGTTATAAATAATCTAGTGTAGCAGTACCTGGGTTGTACCAATTCCGGAGACTTACAAACAAACAAACCCCTTATTAAATACAACAAAGACTTAAGCGGGATGTAAACAGCATACACAATATTTTATTAAGTTAACTAAATTTTTCATTTAAATCAAAATGTTTACGTCTGCTTCGTTAGAACTTTCCATTGATAATATTTTTTAAATTAAAATTTGACTGTCAATATCAATTTTATTATCAGATTGATGCGTTACCAACGTCAATAAAGAAAGAATTTACAATTTATAGTAATGCTGCCAATGTTAGTTAAGTTAAGGCGCAAACACAAATATAGCTCTTTTTTCAGATGTTTGCAACTGTAATTTCTTGAACGCATTGTCCTTCGCTGTGGTGTTGCTATAATAGATATATTCTTTGGTTTACTCAAACCAAGTTGAACCTTTTCAGTCATCCTTTACGCATGTATTAGCGACAGTCCCCCGAAAGCACAAAAGCCCTTGGCAACCCTTGAATAAAAACGCGACGATACAATTCATGTGCGGGATACCGCTTACTTTACTTCTTTTGGCGCTCCAGTCCAGACCAGAGCGGACTAGAATGATTTACAGTGTATTACAGATCCCTTCAAGTTCAACGCCAGTCTTTTCACCACTACTTGTAGACGGATTCAAGAGGCACTTGTAAGACATGGCCCATTTTTTGTATCTTGCGCCGCGATCTCCATTAGGTATATAAATGGCAACGGTTCTAATTCTAACTGTTGGACATTTGCTATGTTGATATAAATACACTAAGGCCATTATTAATCGATGTCGAAAAAGAGTGAAAGGCACATGGTTGATTCGGTAAAATCTTTCCACGCAAAAGAAAAACAAAAAAACAAATTCAATGAGCTACTTGCACAGCCTAAACAAGTACCTACATCGACAACCCAGATCCACTCTTGCGAATACGCACTTATTGTGCGAAGGCTGCCAGCAAATAAGAAAAAAATTGCTTCTCCATTAAGTAACATTTATTTCTTCTTTTCTCACGATAAATCTCCTCAAATTATGGCATTTTTATTGAAAAATAAAAAAATAGTAGTTTGATTTGCATTTGAGTCGTTAACAACATAAACATAAATACATAAAAATTAAAAGTCAAAAGTTTTGTAAATGCAACAGCGATCTGACGGAACACACACTGAGTTTTATAGGTTGCTTGCTTCTGCCTCTGATGGGGACACCTTAGAGGGCATCCCTCGCCTCAATGGGACGAATCTTCATCTGCACCGATTTCAGCGAGTACAAGTCTCCATGGAACTCATCCCAGTACATACCCTGACCCTTTTTCGATATGTCGACATCTCCCTTCAAGTACTGTCCATGTAAGTTGCTGCAAAAACAAAATATTTCCATTTTCACAGTCAATAGCACAGTCAAAACCTAATGCGTACTTACCTTGATTCACATGCCGCATACCACCAGCCACCGGTGTGTAACTGGGCGCAATTGCCCTCCACCCAACCGTCATTGTCATTGTCAAAAGTGGAGAATTTATTTCCAGCCTGCTCACTGAATGAGTCTCCGGCCGATCCCGAGTACTTTCCAAGAATCTGCAATGGATAGAACTCCTTCTCCCCACCAATGGCAAAGGAACTGTACTTAGCGATGCGTGTCTCGTTCTTGAAATCCACCAGGACAATCAACAGCTCCTGTAGGGAGGCGGAAGTGATTGCGTGCAATTTGTCCAGCCCTATAAAGAATTCACCGGCCAAGTTGCCGAAACCCAGTTTGTACTCGTTCCAGTCGCGGTTGAAGTTGATGGAACCATCGAAACGATTTAGAATGACTGTCCAGCCCCCATTGTCGGCGGATTCACAGAGCGCGTAGAAGGATTCGGTTTGTGGAGCCAATTGGATTTTCTGAATTCCCGTCTCTGGCAGTGACGCCTGGGCGCAACTGATGGGTTCTAAAGGATATCCTGGCGATGCTGCGTAGCTAAAGGTGTTGGGATACTGAGATTGAGGCTGGCCTGGGGCGACATAGTATGGAGCTCTGTTGGTAATAGTGGACAAGCGTCTATGGGTGCCTCTAAATAGGTTGCGAAAAAGGAAAGGAAAAGTGGAGACATGTAACATTGAACAAAAGGTATATGGTTAGTAAAAGCGTAGTTGATAGTTGAAAAAGAACGGCTGACAGTAGAGGTAATACATCGGACATGAGTACAATAGGAAGCATTTAAATTAAGAACAACAAAAAACCAACTAAAAGTGACTTTCGATGAAAACTCATTTAGACCATTATATCGGCTCATTTTGAATACCACTGTAGAGACGGTGCCCTGCTAACCTTGCAAACCGTTTGCTCCTGACGATAAATATAAACAAGTAAAAGTGGTATCATGCTTTGACACCCTCCACTGCTTAAAAATCATGCAAAATGTTTGCCATGACATAGACAATTTTCAATACAAACCTTACGACGGTAAAAAGAAGTCCTCTCACAAAAATTTCATTTGCCTATAGGTCGATTCGTTTGGACGCTATCGTGATTTCAACAGACAGAGAGACACATGGGTCTAATGGTGGTTTTGTATGGGAGGTACCAGAACTATTTGACCGACATAGCCCATTTTCAATACCAACTTGACCACGCACGGAGCAAGCCACGTTTAGCAGCCAAAACCTTGATATAGCAGATTGTTTTCAACTGGGTGAGCAGATTAGGTGTACCGTTGGAATTGTTGCCATCGACTTGGCACCAGATGCCACAATTTCTTCTTTGCGGAATTTTTTTGTAGCGTCTTCCGCGGTGTTTTGGGGGTTTTCAGGTTTTTGTTTATGGACGCTGTGAACAGTTTCAGCTATTTTGATTTTAAATACTGCTCTCGGAAAAGGTGAACCTAGGGCTTCAACAGCAACCCGAGATTAATTTATGCGCAGAACGAAGAGATAGTGGAGGAGGTGGAACCGCAGCCCCAACGAGCACCACTAAAACTATAAATGTGCATTTCTCGAGTGCGGAAAAGGTGGAACGTGGAAGAGGAAACCGACCCGGACGAATGGCTATTAACTTTTTATCTTATTTTTGGCACCTACAATATTTTGACTCGATTATTAAAACAAACGGTATTTTTAAAGTTTTTAATTGAATATTTTCTTTGGGTATAAAAAAGGGCTCGTCTGGTAACACTTATAAGTTATATATGAGAGTCATATATGAGAGACCTGTCAAAAATGATTTCGCATATTAAAAAAATGAAGTTATTCTTATTAAAGAGTATAGGAACAAAACGTTTAACAACAATGAGATCAAATTTGTTTAATTCACAAAATGATTTATATCTAGTGAAGATTTTAATGGTTTGACAGTGTTATAGTAAAGAGGGAATTTTTCCTCTTTTTAAAATTCCATCAGTCAGAAATCGTCTTTTTAAGAGAAAGAAACAAAAATGTAAATGTAAAAATGTAAAAAAAAAAATGAATAATTTGTTTGAGTTTGCTTTTATAAATGGGAATTGTATAAATATATCTCATTTATACTACGGTCATTTTTGTGCACTTGTGCAGGTCTTTAAACTTTCAATAAGGTTAACATTAGACGTTTTTTTGTTATCAGAGTGATCTGATTCGGCTCAGATCATGAAAATAACAGACTGGATCATTATCAGATTTTATATTTAAGTTGTGGCAACAGTTGTTTTTCACATATAAAATCCAGTACCAATTATGACAAATTTTGTATTGCCAACGCCATATTACAGCCACACGGTACAATGTGACGTCACAACGCGATGATTTCTCCAATGCACTTGCTCATATTTGAGTTTGACATTTCGCTTGTTGTGTCGGGGTTGTTACCATATGAAAACACAATCTGCATACATTTTGCATTCAATATTTTGTTTGGGAAACTAAAGGGTTTTCCAATAAGAGGTGTTATTTTGGTATTCAAAGAAAAATGTCATTTTTTGAGATAAATGATCGGATGTTTATTTCATAATAAAGAGGTAGGTATGCCGTTAATAATGAGAAACAACATCAGCCAAATGGCCACCACGAGCACGCTTACAGGACCATAACCTTTTCATTAAATTTTCCATAACCAAATCGCAAAGTGGCTGCCCTATGTCCTCGATAGCCTCACGAATTTTATCTTTGAGGTCTTGAATCGACGCTGGGCTGTTGGCGACGTTATTGCTGATCGGCCGGCTTGAGTTATTGTGTTAACTGAACTTTATAAGCCTTAAGACCCAAGTCTTTATGCAAAATACGGTGTAATGACGTTTGTGGAATGCCCAATTCCAAAGAACGACGAGGAATGGACAAACCTGGGTTTTCTTCAACATTTTGGGCTACAGCAGCAATATTATTATATTATCTTATGCGAATTTGAATAAATGCTAATTGATTTTTTGTCTTATTAATACTGTTTCATATTTTGGTCTGGCAACATTACTGTGTGGCTATAATTTACAGGGGCACCAACATTTAGTGAATGAAATAAACAACGCCACGAAACAACAACGAGAAATAGTTGAATTAATTTTTAGATCATATTTCGTGATCTCGATGAAAAGCAGGATCACATGTTGTTGTTGTAAGTGCATGTAAATCGATGATCTATATCTATGGATCATAGCTGATAATAAAAAACGGTCAATATTAATATCCTTTTCTTTTTTTCGTACCGATTAAGGCGTTATTTCAAAACCGAATTTTATGAAATATGTACAAGTAAAAGGTAAATTTGATAGATCGGTTATAATTAACCTACGGCCCGCCGAGCTTTTAGAACTGGCCCACCTGACACAGTTGAATAATTTTTTATTCAAAAATTTTAAATTTTGCTCGGATCCAGAGCGTAAGTCTACAGAGATGTGTAGACTTATCGAAAAAAGAAATACTTTGAGAAAACAATGCATTATAAGAAATTGATTTGCTCTTCATTTTCAAAAACTGGGCTTCTCAATTTGTTGGAGCCTTTAAATTTATATGAATTAAAGATTTCCTATAACTTAGGTCAAAGTTCGACCACAAGCAATACTATTAATTTTAAAAACAAAGGTGTAGGTAGACATAGACATACTTATCTACTGTCAAGTGTCAGTCCAGAATTAGACGCTGTGATAAAGACTGTTATTTATATAGTGAATTTTATACGAGCGTGTAATGGCCCATTGGATTGCACGTAAGAAAAACAAAAATTCAGAAAAGCAAAAGAGAGCACATTCTCGAGAAAAGTGCTCAGCGACTATTGGGCATCCAGCTTAAAGAACCTTCGGGAAAATGAAACAAAGTTGTATAATACACACTGCACATAGTTGATATTATAATTGTTCCTTTTATGTACAATGTACATAGTCTGTTTCTTATACGTATACGGTGATATCGGCCGACGCCGCTTGGCTTGGCGAGGTTTCCTAGGGGAATAGGCGAGTTACCACATTCTTTTTAGTCTATTCTGTCGTAGAGTGAAGATCCCAAGTTTTACCAAGTGACAAGTGTGCCAGTAATTTAATTAAACGCCAATTGCAAATTGACCATAAATTGCCTAAGAACATTTAACTGCTGCATTACGTACAGCAGCAACCGTGTGTAATCATTTTTTTATTCAAATCCAAAAGAGTGTTTTTGGATTAATTCGTTTTAAAGCATTTAATTGTCCCCGAAAGGTACGTTGATTTGGTAAAAATTGATTTTTGTAATCTCATGTAAGGGCTTCCGCAGGGGGACGAAGTAATTACTTAAGAGTGTGCTTTGGCCACTTAGAGGATCCAGCAGTAAATATTCACCACCCGTATTATCTGGTTAGCAGGGGAAGAGAAGCGATAATTTCGTCTGCGATCAAGCTCTCCATATCAGCGCTTGATCATATCTCTCAGCCCGCCACTCCGAATCCGAGATCCTTATATTCACCACCCTAACTGCATTAGCACGAGGCCGACCATCAATTCACTCTTTGTGGGTGACGGCACAAAGCCACCTCAGTAAACTTCGTGTCATCAAGACGAGCGTGCGGTGACAAAATTCGGTCAAAAATTCGCATTTTTGGTGATCGATAACTCCATAATATCATCGGTGTACATGTACATACACTGTACAGTAATTCAAATACAGTTTTTTTTTAACTTTTTTTTAAAATCAAGTTCCATATCTTAACATGGTAAAAGATTAGAATAGAAAATATGTTAAATCGTGAAACCTAAAGAAAAAGAAAATTATACAGTAAATTTAATTGTGAGTTACTAACTATTTTGATAAATTTGCTTAAAATTTAAAGTACCTACAAGGAAAGAAAAAACAACTTTATTTAATATGCAATTTCGTTACTTAATTATAAAAATCATTGCTTAATCTATCGTTGATATTAGTTTTAAAGTAGTGCATTCAAAAGATAACTAGTGTGGGTGATTGGGTACAGAGGGGAAAAATGTATTAGCGGATTATATCACATCACGGAGCATCACAATCGCCAGGCCTGCCGAAGGAGATGTACAAGGTATGTACCGTATATTTTTTTTTGCACCGCAGTGAATTGAAGCGGTTCTATTCTTTTTAGTGCACATTTTTTTTATATTTTTTTTGTTGTCATTGGCTAGAAGAAAATGCCATTATATCGTAATTCCCTGATTTGCTATTAATATTAAATTGCATTTTAAGATAAAGAAAAAAAAAGAGGTACTCGTAACTCCACTAAATGAATTAGTTCAATTTGTTTTGCTTTCAAAATTGAATGATAATTAATGAAGTCGAATAGTAAATCTAAGCTGATTCAATGAATAAAATTATCTTGTAAATATGTTTAACTAGAGCCTTTTTACATGATCCTATTCTCCTGGATTCAATGAGAAGTATATAGTCGTGGCTAATTTGGGCTCTCGGTGTAGAAGCTAAATTATATTTACCGAGTGCAATTGGTAGGGAGGGATACGTGATAGAGGGATGATACATCTGATCTCTCATTTTGATTAAGGATCGAGAAGGTGGAATTTGTGGGTTTAATGTTCTATGGTATAATAGGACAATATTCACAGCACGCATAGTTTTTTTATTTGTGAACGGCAGCGCGAACTTGGTCGGTGCAAAGAACTCCCCCATCCCGACGAGCTGAGCTTGAGCATAGCAAGGCGTGCTACCCGCATCCGAACCAAGGTCCGGCCCAAGCTTCCCAGCAAAATTGTCGTTACATAAATTGGCGCCCAACACGTGGGACCCGAAGATTTTGGTCTCCGGGAACTACATATTTTGTATTTGAGACTTAAATAAATACATAGCTTAAGGTTACTAAACACCTAACCTCGTGCTAAAAGTAGATCATTGGAATTTGTTAGCTTTCATCATATCTATGGCTTAACTACCGGATTTTATTTTTTTTGCACGTTTGAGTTTATGATACAAAAATATAAGTAAACAAATTTGTATAATGTTAGGAATATAGTACCCTTAAAGTAATTGAGTAGGAATGAGTAGGATCTGAGTAGGAGCTACTACCCCTAAAATATTTATAGGGAATTACATATTCTGGTGTTAACGGTATGCAAATGATTCATTTTAAAGTTCAATTTGAATATCATAATCTGTTTAGGAATTAATTATCTGGGATGACATCTGGAATTAACCAAGGAGTAAATGATATTTGATTGAGCTACATTTTTTTATATAGAAATATTCAAAAACCCATCGAATTTCTCTTCAATTCTTATCAATTTATAAAATTTGGTTCACACGGCTATATATTTTTTTTTGATGAAGGGAAGGTAGGATCAATTTTATGAATATCGATTTTGTTACATACCTATTACTATATACTTATCGAACAAAATGGCGGTTTATCGAAGCAATGAAAATTTAAATGAATTGTCTGATAATACTAATATTTGCTTAATTTGCAAGAACAGATTGAACAATGGCCACGAGTTGATAGCAACTCCGTGCGAACATTACTTTCACAAGGGTTGTGCGGTTGAGTCTATTTCTAACTTTAGAATATGTCCAAATTGTAGTTTGGCATGTGAAGTGAAAGATCTTAAGCGTAAGATATCGATCAGTTCTGATCAACCTAGACCTTCGCCTATGAGAGGTAGAGGTGCTATCAGCAAAATTCAACGACCTAATACGAGATTGCAAAATAAGAATTCTTTAAAACAGGGTTCAGCTAGCTTAAATAATTCATTTAATCCGCCAGGACCTAGTGAAGAACATTTGCGTAATTCTTCTAGTCGCTTAAACCACTCTTTAAATGGTTCCAATCCAATTTTAAACGCAGATCCTCTTCGAGATGAGATTAAGATAATGATCACTGAAGGAGTTAACAATAGTCAAAATCAAATGTTCTTAAGACTCAAAGAAATGTTAGGTCCAACAATAGATGAAGCAGTTCGTAGACATGTGGGAAATAGCAGACCCAATAATTTTTCTTCCTTATCTCAACCAAGATTGGGCGGAGATATTAACCAACCGATAAGAAATCAACCAGAAAACGCAAGTTCCTT
The DNA here is from genome assembly GCA_949372485.1 of Cheilosia soror. NCBI lineage: Eukaryota > Metazoa > Arthropoda > Insecta > Diptera > Syrphidae > Cheilosia > Cheilosia soror. The sequence continues at coordinate 41,054,023 of OX443561.1, forward strand.
AAGAAACCAAATGAATTCTCTAAGGTTAGATAATATCCCGCAACCTCCTTCTGTTCAATTGAACAACCCTGACAAGATTGCTGGTATTATAAATAACTGGCATCTGAAATTCGATGGCTCTTCGGACGGCATTACTGTAGAAGAGTTTTTGTACAGAGCTGAAGCCCTAACGAGGCAATCGCTTGGCGGTTCTTTTACGACACTATGCGATCATGTGCATATTCTATTCAGTGGAAAAGCACGTGAATGGTATTGGCGATTCCATCGCAAATCCAGAGAACGACCCATAACATGGGAAACTCTTTGTCATTCACTTAGGCGTCAGTACAATGATCTTAGAAGTGATTTTGATATTCGGGATCTAATTCGAAGTCGCAAACAGAAGGAAAACGAATGTTTTGACGATTATTTTGATCGTATTTCGACTCTAGTTGATAAACTCGATAATCCTATGTCAGAACGGGAACTAATAGAAACAATTATTCGGAATTTAAAACCTGATATACGACATGAACTCCTTTATGTGGAAATAGGTTCCATTGCTCAACTAAGAGGAGCTTGTCGGAAACGCGAGTTTTTTATCGAGGATACTTGTCGGGTACCATTTCGAGGTAACATTCCATTTCGGAACCAAGTGTCTGAAGTTGTTGAGGTAGAAGACAATAGTTTCTGTGCTGATAATCTTTGTGGGGAAGATATCCCCAAGGAAATGTCAATCGAAGCAGTAGCAAGGAGCTTTAATTGCTGGAATTGCGACCAAGAAGGTCATCGCTACGAAGATTGCATGCAACCTAGGCGTGTTTTTTGCTATGGTTGTGGAACTGTCAATATCTACAAGCCCCAGTGCTTGAAATGCAATGCTCCGGAAAACTCGAGAAAGGATGTCAGGAGATTCGGGCATCCGAATCAAGTGTCTCGGAATCAATAATGCCTATGCCAACTAAATCTCCAATTATAACTAACAGTAAACTTATAAAGCCACCGCCATGTCAGATAAATCCCGATGTTCCATATCATATCCGTTTGCAAAATTATAATAAGATTCGCACAAGAATATTTTCACATAGTGAAATCGAACCAAACCGGTCTACCAGGCGTATACGCAACTTTTGGCGTGAGGTGCGAAATACGAAAAGAAAACTTATTTCAGCGATAGTTTCTGAGCCAAATGACTTACGTCCATATGCAGAAGTACAGTTGCTAGGTAGGACCATAAGTGGACTTCTTGATAGTGGCGCTACCATTAGCTGTATCGGTTCTAAAATGGCTAAGGAAATTTTAGAAACAAATGTAAAATTTAAGAAATTTAAAGGTTCAGTGGATACAGCTGACGGAAGCGCACAACCAGTTTTTGGAAGTCTAATTACGGAAATAACTTTTAGAAATAAAAAGAAAAGTATAGAATTGTTTATAATACCCAGTTTGTCTCAAAATTTATATTTAGGAATCGATTTTTGGAGAGAATTTGAATTAGCCCCACATATTATTAGCGAGCTGAATAATCCCCGACTAGAAAATGTAAACCCGAATGCACACAAATTACAACCCAATCAGGTTAAACGGTTAGAAGCAACCAAACTATTGTTTCCTTCATTCGAACAAGAAGGTCTGGGAAAAACGAGCATACTGGAACATGTCATAGACGTTGGAAATGCAAAGCCCATAAAGCAACGGCATTTTCCCATCTCACCGGCTGTTGAAAAACTAATGTTTGAAGAAGTCGATAGAATGCTGGAACTAGGCGTAATTGAGGAGTCAAACAGTTCCTGGAGTTCGCCTGTGGTACTGCATAGGACTCCAGGGAAAGTAAGATTTTGTTTGGATTCGCGGAAATTAAATTCCGTTACGGTAAAGGATGCCTATCCATTGCCGCACATAGGAGGAATTTTGAGCAGGTTACCAAAAGAGGAGTTCATTTCTAGTTTAGATCTAAAGGATGCCTTCTGGCAGATCCCACTAGAAATGAGCTCTCGCGAAAAAACCGCATTTACAATACCGAACAGGCCTCTTTACCAATTTGCGGTAATGCCTTTCGGCCTATGTAATGCTCCTCAAACTATGTGCCGGCTAATGGATAAGGTTATCCCGAACCACTTACGACAAATGGTATTCGTTTACTTAGACGACCTTCTTCTGATTTCCGAAGATTTCGACTCCCATATATTCCTTTTGCAGGAGGTAGCACAATTTATTAGGCGCGCTGGTCTCACTATCAATATCCGCAAAAGCAAGTTTTGTCTTACCGAAGTAAAGTATCTGGGCTATGTAGTGGGCAACGGAACTTTGAAGACTGACCCTGATAAAGTCGCAGCGATTGCAGACTTTCCGGTACCTACCACTGTTCGCCAACTCCGCAGATTCTTAGGAATGGCGGGCTGGTATCGCCGTTTCATTTCGAATTTTGCAGAGCTGTCCCATTCACTCACTGAACTGCTTAAGAAGGGTAAACGCTTCACCTGGTCGCAAGAAGCTCAATCTTCTTTTGATTCTCTTAAAAGGGAGTTAACATCGGCTCCTTTTCTGGCTAATCCCGATTTCGGGAAACCTTTTATTATACAATGTGATGCTAGTCAAAATGGAGTGGGTGCTGTGTTAGCCCAGCTAAACCAAGATGACGTTGAAGTTCCTATTGCCTTTATGTCTCAAAAGCTGAACAAGGCGCAAAGGAATTACTCTGTAACGGAACAGGAATGCCTTGCTGCTGTTTTGGCTTTAAAGAAATTCCGTTCGTATGTGGAGGGCCAGGAATTTACGATAGTAACTGACCATGCCAGCCTCAAATGGCTAATGCAGCAAAATGATCTCAATGGTAGACTGGCGAGGTGGGCCCTTAAACTACAAGGTTTTGTATTCAAAATTGAACATCGGCGTGGTACCGCCAATGTGGTTCCGGATACCCTTTCCAGAGTCCATTGCGACGAAATTCAACTGCCTAATAATCAAAGAGTTATAATTGATTTATCTTCACCACATTTCTCCTCTCCGGAATATGAACTTATTAAGGAAAATATTCGTGAGAATCAATCTCGATTGCCAAACTTAAAAATCATTGATAGATATGTTTACTATCGGAAAAATGGCACTACTGAATGTACTGAAAAACAGGAGGATTCGTGGAAGCTCTGGGTGCCTGCAAAATTGACGGAAGAAATAGTCCACCAAGCCCACGATGTTCTGACATCAGCACATGGAGGTATGGGGAAAACTCTAGAGAGAATTCGAAGATACTTTTATTGGCCAAAAATGGTTCAACATATTAAGGATTATATAAAGAAATGTGAAATTTGTAAATCCACAAAGAGTCCCAATATTATCCTTAGACCACCTATGGGTAAACAAACAATAACCAGTAGACCATTTCAGAGGCTTTGTATTGATCTCATAGGTCCCTTTCCGCGTTCCAAGTCTGGTAATATAGGAATTTTAATAGTGATGGATCATTTCACAAAGTTCAGTTTTTTAAAGCCATTGAAAAAGTTTACCACTAATTTGATATGTAATTATCTCGAACATGAGATTTTCCATACGTTTGGAGTCCCTGAAACTGTTGTTTCCGATAACGGAACTCAATTTAAAGCAGCCGAGTTTCAAGCTTTTCTAACTTTGCATGGAGTGACCCATGTGAATACGGCATTATATTCTCCGCAATCAAATCCTTCGGAAAGAGTTAACCGTTCGGTGGGGGCAGCTCTCAGGGCTTATGTGGCAGCAGACCATAAGGATTGGGATGAGTATTTGAGCGGAATAAGTTGCGCGTTACGAAATTCTGTACATCAATCTACTGGATCCACTCCTTATTTTATGCTCCTGGGCCAAAACATGGTGACGCATGGCGCTGATTATCAGTTGTTAAAGAATCTGGACATGTTGAATGGTAGCGACACGCGTATTGGGCCAGAGGAATCTCTGTTATTAGTAAGGGGAAAAGCCATGCAAAATATGCGAAAATCCTATGAAATTAATAAAAACCGGTATGATAATCGATCAAGACTCGTAAATTTTAAAGTAGGTCAGGAGATCTTTAGACGAAATTTCGCACAGAGTAATTGGCAAAAAGGATTCTGTGCAAAGCTTGCTCCTAAATTTGTCAAAGCTAGAGTTAGAGACAAGGTTGGATCGTCATATTACGTACTCGAAGACCTAACAGGGAAATTAGTGGGAACCTTTCATGCAAAAGATCTCAGGCAGTAGGTGTGTCTCAGGTCATTTGCACTTTCTCAAACGAATGAGCAACTTACCTGCTTTGTAATGGCCCATTGGATTGCACGTAAGAAAAACAAAAATTCAGAAAAGCAAAAGAGAGCACATTCTCGAGAAAAGTGCTCAGCGACTATTGGGCATCCAGCTTAAAGAACCTTCGGGAAAATGAAACAAAGTTGTATAATACACACTGCACATAGTTGATATTATAATTGTTCCTTTTATGTACAATGTACATAGTCTGTTTCTTATACGTATACGGTGATATCGGCCGACGCCGCTTGGCTTGGCGAGGTTTCCTAGGGGAATAGGCGAGTTACCACATTCTTTTTAGTCTATTCTGTCGTAGAGTGAAGATCCCAAGTTTTACCAAGTGACAAGTGTGCCAGTAATTTAATTAAACGCCAATTGCAAATTGACCATAAATTGCCTAAGAACATTTAACTGCTGCATTACGTACAGCAGCAACCGTGTGTAATCATTTTTTTATTCAAATCCAAAAGAGTGTTTTTGGATTAATTCGTTTTAAAGCATTTAATTGTCCCCGAAAGGTACGTTGATTTGGTAAAAATTGATTTTTGTAATCTCATGTAAGGGCTTCCGCAGGGGGACGAAGTAATTACTTAAGAGTGTGCTTTGGCCACTTAGAGGATCCAGCAGTAAATATTCACCACCCGTATTATCTGGTTAGCAGGGGAAGAGAAGCGATAATTTCGTCTGCGATCAAGCTCTCCATATCAGCGCTTGATCATATCTCTCAGCCCGCCACTCCGAATCCGAGATCCTTATATTCACCACCCTAACTGCATTAGCACGAGGCCGACCATCAATTCACTCTTTGTGGGTGACGGCACAAAGCCACCTCAGTAAACTTCGTGTCATCAAGACGAGCGTGCGGTGACAAAATTCGGTCAAAAATTCGCATTTTTGGTGATCGATAACTCCATAATATCATCGGTGTACATGTACATACACTGTACAGTAATTCAAATACAGTTTTTTTTTAACTTTTTTTTAAAATCAAGTTCCATATCTTAACATGGTAAAAGATTAGAATAGAAAATATGTTAAATCGTGAAACCTAAAGAAAAAGAAAATTATACAGTAAATTTAATTGTGAGTTACTAACTATTTTGATAAATTTGCTTAAAATTTAAAGTACCTACAAGGAAAGAAAAAACAACTTTATTTAATATGCAATTTCGTTACTTAATTATAAAAATCATTGCTTAATCTATCGTTGATATTAGTTTTAAAGTAGTGCATTCAAAAGATAACTAGTGTGGGTGATTGGGTACAGAGGGGAAAAATGTATTAGCGGATTATATCACATCACGGAGCATCACAATCGCCAGGCCTGCCGAAGGAGATGTACAAGGTATGTACCGTATATTTTTTTTTGCACCGCAGTGAATTGAAGCGGTTCTATTCTTTTTAGTGCACATTTTTTTTATATTTTTTTTGTTGTCATTGGCTAGAAGAAAATGCCATTATATCGTAATTCCCTGATTTGCTATTAATATTAAATTGCATTTTAAGATAAAGAAAAAAAAAGAGGTACTCGTAACTCCACTAAATGAATTAGTTCAATTTGTTTTGCTTTCAAAATTGAATGATAATTAATGAAGTCGAATAGTAAATCTAAGCTGATTCAATGAATAAAATTATCTTGTAAATATGTTTAACTAGAGCCTTTTTACATGATCCTATTCTCCTGGATTCAATGAGAAGTATATAGTCGTGGCTAATTTGGGCTCTCGGTGTAGAAGCTAAATTATATTTACCGAGTGCAATTGGTAGGGAGGGATACGTGATAGAGGGATGATACATCTGATCTCTCATTTTGATTAAGGATCGAGAAGGTGGAATTTGTGGGTTTAATGTTCTATGGTATAATAGGACAATATTCACAGCACGCATAGTTTTTTTATTTGTGAACGGCAGCGCGAACTTGGTCGGTGCAAAGAACTCCCCCATCCCGACGAGCTGAGCTTGAGCATAGCAAGGCGTGCTACCCGCATCCGAACCAAGGTCCGGCCCAAGCTTCCCAGCAAAATTGTCGTTACAAGCGAGGGAATTGAACGGTGGCTTCTTGCATCTTTTTTTTTACACAACGTTAGGGTCAGCTTTTAAGATTGCTGCTTAAAACAGACAAGTTAAGTTTAGCCTTTATTTGGCAAGCAAACAGTTTATTTCTGCGTGCTTCATCTGATATCAATCGCACCTAGCGAGTTGTAGGTTTTTTTTTTTTATGGGTACACATGGTTAAACATTTTTTATAATTTTCACCTAATCTTGAAAAGTTGTGCATAACTGTGTTTATCAGCCAATTACTCTAGAAATTCCATGATCAGAAATGTCACATTCTTTGAATGAAGTAATTTTTGACCCGTCTTCCGCGTTCAAAATTTTCTGCGTGACATCTTTGATTTCGAACGGTAAATTTATGTTTAAAATGATAAAAAAGACACAACAATATATTTCGTACCAGCTCTAATACAAAATGCAGGCCAATTTAGATAAAAAAATGCTTTACTTTGACTGTTTTTATTGGAACTTCCACATAAAAATTACTTTTTTATACCCTCCACAGGAAGGTATATTCACTTTGCCATTACGTTTGTAACGCCAAGAAGGATTCACCGGAGACCCTATAAAGTATATATATTCTGAATCAGGATCACATTCTGAATCGATTTAGCCATGTCCGTCTGTCTGTCTGTCTGTCTGTTGAAAGCACGATAGCGTCCAAAGCAATTGACCTAGGCGAATGAAATTTTGTGAGACGACTTCTTTTTACCGTCGTCAGGTTGGTATTGAAAATGAGCTATGTCGGTCAAGTAGTTCTGGTACCTCCCATACAAAACCACTATAAGACCCACGTCTCTCTCTGTCTGTTGAAATCACGATAGCGTCCGAACGAATCGACTTAAGCAACTGAAATTTTATGAGAGGTCTTATATTTATGGCCTTCAAGTTTGTATTAAAAATGGTCCATGTCGGTCAAGCAGTTCTGTTACCTCCCATACAAAACCACTATTGAACACACGTCTCTCTCTGTCTGTTAAAGCACGATAGCGTCCAAACGACTTAGCTTAGGTGAATGAAATTTTGTGAGAGGACTTTTTTTAACCGTCGTCAGGTTGGTATTGAAAATTGTCTATGTCGGTAAAGTAGTTTTGCTACCTACCATACAAAACTAATATTAGACACATACTAACACGCATGGCAAGCATTTTGCATGACTTTTATGCAGTGGAGGGTATCAAAGCATCGGCCAGGCCGATGATAACACTTTTATTTGTTCTAAGATGTCTTTGCAAAAAGAGGAATTTTAATTTTATGGACTGATTTGGAAAGTGAAAAATATAACAGCTTATTTCAATTTGGTCTTGCAGATGATTGCCCATCCAAAAAATAAAAGCTTTCCCAGATCTTTAGTGTTTGCAATACATTATGTTTGTATGAAATACTATAGTCTAGCTAAAACGCCTTTGAAAAAGAGGTTAAGTATGGCTGCCATAGATGATTTTCCACCTATATTTTTTTCAGAAACAACAAAAATTAAAAAAAAACACAGAGTTGGTTGTTCTACATAAAAAAAAAGAAAAGAATGCATTGCATATTAATAGGCCAATCCTTTATGACCATGTACTCATTCCCTATATTAAATTCTACTTTATGATCAAGGCAGCATTTCTAAAAAGTCTTTGTGCATTAAAAATGATTAAACTAATGCGTAATTCTTCTCTTATAATTGAAAAGCAAACATTTCAAGTCCAAATACCTAAACGATTCTTTGAGTCACACCGCGCGCTTTTGTCATCTTTCAATGACTTACTGCAAACACGTATTCGCATACCAATCTTGCATTCATATCGGCTGCGATTTAATTTATTCATTCATTCATGCATCACAACTCACAACACCGTAAAAACAATTAAATGTCTAGTTACCTTGTCAGTTGGGTTAACTTCATTAGGCTAGTACCGAATTCGTTTAGAGTGTTCTCCAGCTGACTTACTGACACCCGAGTAGACGTCAAGAAGGTGGCCAATGCATCCAATTTACTTGAGATGCCTTCAGTGTCATTGTTAGTGGCCACAGCTTGTCGAATACGTACATGAGATTGTGACTGCGGCACATCTAGGAGAGGTTATATACGTTTGGCATTACTTTGACGCATTCCAAATACAAAGGCAAACTTACCTCCTTTCTTGTTATCCAACGCATATCGCATGACATCCATTTTAGTGAGAAGCTCGCCTACAACAGATTGAACGCTACGTTGTGCATAGTCTAGGCCCTCCAATTGTTTAGCTGTTTGCTGTTGCTGAACATGAATCGAATTCAGACCGGCACTTGTTGATGCATCGAGGTCCATTATCCTGCAAGGACAAAGAGTTATGTCAATGTCATATATTACTAATTGAAAAAAGTAGCAAGTACATAGTTGTTTAACTAATATTCTTATAAAAAATGTGACACCCGCAATGACAGTCAATCGAGGTCGAGGGTAGGCATGCTCTTGACATTGACTTACGACTATGACAACAAACCACTTGAAATTCAAATTCCCTAACTTTAGAGATGAAGTCAGCTGGTGCCAGGTAATGTATGCATTTCAATAAGTCAACATCTTGTGGAAATGAGTCAGTGAACAAGATTAACTCTTAAAATAACTTAGCATTGCAAAGTTGGAAAACAGAGCACGATGTCTATAAAAATAATAATTGTAATCGTAATCCAGTGATTAATAAAATGTATTATTATAGGTGCAATGGAATTGAAGGAGAAAAAAAACTAGGCGGAGCTGTTGGGTATTTTGTTATGATTACAACTTTAGAAAGGTGGCTATTTAAGGAAATTCCTGATGACATACCATCGAAGATATATGGGGCGATGCAATATGTAGAGCATTGTAGTTGTAGATAAACCCACAATGAGTCACAAGCGATACGGTATAACAGTGCGAGCAGAGTTCTAAAAGTTCATTAACCTTGGTAGAAGCGATAAAATAAAACCGAATAATAAATGTCATACGTAGGTCAATCAAGATTATTTATAGGGCACATGAATATTTTTATAAATTTGCTGATTAAATGTAGTCATAGAATGAGCGCAATTGAAGAAGGTGCCTAGATATGGCAATGAGTAATCTAACAAAACTTTTTTAACATTTCTTAATGATATCTACATTTAACATTTCTTAATGATATCTACACTCACGCGCATAGCCAGAATGGGCACGACGTTTGGGGAAGTCTGGTGTTTTCTACAAAAAAATTATCCAGCTTAATGAAACTGAAAATGAATTTCAAACAAGCAATCGTTCCTTCAACTCCGCCTAAGGTCCGAAGCTTAGATAAAGGTAGGAGGATGACTAGATCAAGGTCTAATATAACTTATGCCAATAATAACGCTGTATTAGAGAACACACAGCATTCGATACTAGCCGATACGTGAAACCGTGTCAGCAATGAAGACCATGGCATGAATACAATCGGGTCCTAATTATGCTATTTCACACGTATTCACAGACAGAGGAATTAATTCCGGGGAGAATCGGGTAGCTGCACTGAACGGAAGTCGGCGGTCTAGTTCTATGTGGTTTGTGGCATGCTGCAAAATCTGTCACCACTGGACATGCAGGATGCAAAAGCTTATGTACTTAACGTATTCTTTCATTGCATACCTCGTTTAAAGGGTCTTTCATTAGCGACAAGACAACTTCAAACTTTTAGGGTGAACGCACCCTTAAACGGATCACCGACCTGTCAGTAAAAATTCAGTAAAATCAACGGGTTGGGTACGAAAACTCCAAAGTTAAAATCCCCAAATCCAAAATACCCAAATAGATTTCGAGTGTATTCACAACGCGTTAACAGTAAAATAGGTATCGGGGGGCATGGTGCCCTCCTGCAAGCAGGGTGCTTGGGGTCACTATTGGATTTGGAGTTGGCGCAGTTAGGTATACGAAAATTTCTTCAAATATTTTGCATTAATATTTTTGCAATTTTTTATTTGGTGGATTTTGAATTTGGGGATTTTGTGATTGGGGATAGTCAATTCGGGTATTTTTCAAAAGGTGGGGACTTTGGGGTTTCAGGAGTTTGCACTTGGGTATTATGTAGGTATCCCAACATAAACATTTTCATTATGGTGAAGTACACGAAGGAACATCGTTTACAAATAATTAAAATTTACTACCGAAATTCCGAGCCGGTGGTCGCAACTTCAAGAGCGTCAACGCCTATTTTCGGACATAATGATGAAGCTCATTTCTGGTTAAACGGCTTCATCAATAAGCAAAATAGGTATGCGTTACTGGAACAGGTGAGAACCCTCATCTGCTTCATGAAACAGCACTTCATCCGCAAAAAGTCACTGTTTGGTACGGTTTTCATGCCGGTTGGTGTCATTGATGGGCTGTTTTTTTGTCGTCGATGAAAATGACCGTCACAGAGACATGTTGGAATGTTATTTATTTTCAACCGCTAATGTGTTTTACCCGGCAAAAAAAAACTTTAAAAACAAGAAAAAAATGCATTTTTAACTTGATCCAAAATCAAGCAACGCGACGGTCTATTGGTTCGAACTGTCGGAACAATTGTGTAGATACCTATTAAGGTAAAGGCTACAATTTTTTCGTCTACAAATAAATACCATTTTTCAGAAAAAAAATTGTAAATGTCGGCAAAAATCGAAAAAACGTCTGAAAATAAATAGAAATAATCAGAAAATCAGATATTGGAAACGTCTGAAACAATTTTTAAAACGTCTGAAAACAAATAGTAATCGTGTGAAAAATATAAAAATCGTCTGAAAAATGTATTTATTTACTAGCTTTTGCCCGCGGCTTCGTTCGCGCAGTCCTCTGGATTTGGCACACAGAGATTCATTCACAGTCTGTTAGTTCCCTCTTTTATATTTATATATCGCGCAGGAAAGCAATTAGTAAGAATTCTTGGGCGTTGTTTCGTCGCTGTGTGTAACAAAAACTTAACAAAAACACTGCTACACTGTTACTTTATAGGAATTGGGTGCTCGAACACACACCTCCACGCATTTTACACACTGCGGACAAAATGTTTCATGGAAGAAACAATTTTGTCACAATAACGCATCTGCGTCGATATAAAATTCCTAGATAAGAATATTCCTAATTGGGAAATGTTACCAAGCATGTTTTTAAAATGTTACTTTTTCGGAATATTTTTTGGTAACAAAACCGAATTAACGACGTCACACATGACACTGACATGACACATGAAGTCGCTGAATGCTCCTTGGGATCTCTGGACAATATCTTTAACGCCCTATTGAAGAAAACTGCTCAGAAATTATATGATTTGGAATACGTACGTTGGAGTTGGATGAAGCATATTCAAAGGCGACAGAGGTTGGGACACATACACATTACAAAGTTTCAAATTGGTACGACGAACGGTTCGTAAATTAAGAAAATTGCCCCTTAAAAGCCAATCGCCAATAACTCGGGCCCAAGCAAAATTTCCAAAATCGGACAAATTAATTATTTATTTCTTATAATGGAGTACACAAACCGAGTTTGAAGTCAACCGGTTGAAAAATAAAAATGTTCCCATATAAATTCTGACTCCACCTTTTACCCCTTTAGAGGTTTAATTTCCAAGATCTGAGAAATCAGTTTTTTTTTATTTCTCATAGCGAGTAAAGAAAACGAGTTTGAAGTCAATCCGATGAAAAATAAAAATGTTCCCATACAAACTTTGCCCCCTCTTTTACTCCTTTAGGGGTTGAATTAAAAAAAAAAAACCTTTCTTATTCCTTGTATACATCATCAAGGGAACCTTTAGTGAAAAATTTCAGCTTTTTAAAGCAAAGGGTTTGGGCTGGGCGCTGAAGAAGGCTAGATATATGTTTGAGTAAAAGGGAATATTCATAGAGGCAAGATTATATTTTTTCAGACAAAAATAAAGCTGACGATTTATTCAGATTTTCAGACGAAATTTCAAGTTTTTCAGACGAATATTTAAAAAAAGCCGACAAAAACTAGCAGATGAATATATGAACAAATTAAAAGATGAAAATAATTTCTTTTCATACGAAAATGTTTTAACCTTTAGGTAAACAAAGACTTTTATTCATAAAAAATTAAAGCATGTTTAAGTTCCAAATTTTTTAATACAAATTTCGCTTAGCAGTAAACATACAATTGACTTCTTGACTCCACCAAGAAAGATAACAGAAAAATATATCAAAGCCCAAAATACACATTTCCTTGTATTATATGCAAAAGTGACATATTCCTTGACATTTAATGATCGGAAACAAGAACCTCTATTAACAAGCAATATTGAATCGAGGTTTCTTAATTTCATAGCCATACGCTATAACTTATGATGAAAAGATATACATACATAAATTGAATTAAATTTAAATACCCGTATCGACAAACATAACTGAACCGGAATTCAATTCGAACGAGTTTCAAAATTATTTGGTCTAAAATACCAACCACAAGTAGGTAAGTCAGACAGAACATAAACATCTTTCAATAATTCTCTTAGTTTAAGAACATCCTAAAAAAAAAAGATTGTTGTTGGAAAAGTCTCAAAATAATATCAACCTTGTTTCCTACTCCAATAAAATATACTAATAAAATGTAGACAGTATATAATAAACAACTTAGGGAAGGTCATTGAAACACATATGGGTAAATGACTAACTGGCACCAATACCAAATAAATCCACCGGCGAAACGTGCTCCGGGTTCCACCTCCACTTGCTACGTGGTAAAGGTAATGCGCGTCACCAAAATGCTTAGCAAAATAATATACAACCATAAAGTGCATTAACTCTAATGTCTTTGTCACGATCATGGCTTACGCGGCCTCTATTCCTTTGCCAGCAGAAATCGGGTTTTGGGAGAAGTGATTAGGCACCTCGCACCGATTTTGACACAATGTTTACCAAAAACAGTGCTGCCATATAGCTTACACATACCTCTAATGGACCTCCGTTGATAATTAATTTAACTACCGCTGTGACAGTTTCGAAGAAGGTAAGACTTATGTGACTTAATGAAGAAGAACTACGGACGAAAATCTGATTGGATTGGCAACTCCCCCTTTTCGATGTTTAGAGAAGTTCCTCATCACTTTTGATTTAAAAATAATCCTAAGGTGGGCGGTAGAAGGAGTATAAGTCAAAATTTGGTCAAAATGAGATAAGTACGCCATTCGACTGTAAAATTGATATGACATGTTTGGAAAAAGCAGTATAAGTCTATTGCACACACAAATCTCTATAAAGGGCAGTGATCAAAGTAATATAGCTGTATGAGACATAATTGTGGGAGGTTAAAAGAGTATAAGTAGACTTATACTATTATGAGCAAATAGACTGTATTTTTTTTTTGTTCTGACTGGCAACTATAATGCATTTTTCTTTGACTTGTACTAAAGTGACCAAATAATTTGGCTATGCTCCTATTTTTCTTTTTCGCTTTTTAAGTCTGCATTGTCTTAAGAAAAAAGGATTCCACAGGCGAAATTTTTAAGTGACAGTGTTGAAAGTGGTTTTCTTAAAATCAATAATTTTTCCACAAAAAAAAAACCTTTGGGCAGTTTCTGGTTCGTCTTTTCCATAGCATTTGAAAAAATCAAATGTGGAAAATCACATCTGTCACGTGGTGGCCACGATCAGTGCACTTTTGCTGGCGTTCTTTGAAGTTGCCAGCTATTATTTCCAAAATTAGTTCGGCTTCCACGCGAATCACTTCTTTCAAGTCTTCCAGCGTTCGGGTCCTAGTTCCGATCTTTAGCTAGTAAAATAAAGATTGAAATAATTACACATCGATAAATAAGGGTCAAGGGACCGAGGTCATTGTGCGTTGTCCCCAGGCTGCAACTGTTGCATAATTTCCAATTTGTATGTGAAAATGCAGCTCCAGATACGAAATACGCCTTATCAAACGGTCATTGATACCAAGATCAACCAAGACTGCGCAGGAAGGCTTGAAGAACACGTTTCATACTTTTAGGGGTACGAACCGTTCGTGGAGCCTCTGGAGGTCTTCTGTTCGTCAAAGCACCTCGTGTTCGTGTACACAATGCATTCAAATCAACGAAGAATACTATTTTGCGGAGGAACAGCTTTAATTTTGTGGTTTTTGAACCGGCGACGAAATTGACTGCCGTGACAGACTCATTATTTCGGACAAAACCAAAAACGCGGTGCTCTATCATCCAATGCTCAATGGATTGAACCACAAACCGCATAGAATAGATCGTCGACTCATCTCACATAACGGACTTAGCCTACAAGCTGCCTGCGGGCCCAGGATTTTTCATGTATTGGTGCTGTACAAAATCAAAGGAGCGCCATTAACGCACGCATACTTGAAAAATCCTAGGCTCATGGTAGAGCATGGAAAATCATTGCCGCCATTGATTTTGACATTTCACACGTATTCACAGACAGGAGAATTAATTCCGGGGAGAATCGGGTAGCTGCACGGAACGGAAGTCGGCGGTCTAGTTCTAGATTCAGTGTGCTAAGAGTTAAGACATCGCAAACCTAACAGTAACTGCAGCGCAGCTGTCGTCCCAATGCGAAAGGAGTACGAGACGTTTCAAAAACGTCCGATTTTTCTGCCGGATGCTGTAGAATTTCCAAACAATAATAGGGGTATTCACGATCACGATTCGGCGTATCAGGTTTAGTATCATTGTAATAGTGTTTTCTTATACTACAACAACAAAATATACTTGCTACCCTTTTACACATTTACTTACTATATACCGTAAACCTATAAATTAATAAATAAATAGTTGGCGCAACAGGCGAATATGCCTATACACGATGTGATAAATACCCCTACACCTAATGCACTTATTATAGCATTCTTTTTTCCTTAGGTATATATACCCATTTGGATGTATGAAATTCAATTTTTTTTGTTTTAATTTTGTCATTTGTTTATTGATTTTACCAGCATAAGTCACATTTCGAAAAAAATGTTAATGGTCAAATAAGTACAAGTCACCTTATTTCCTTATTTACCGCAAATTATAAAAAAAAGTCCGTTTTCTATTTTTGAGTTCGACATAAAAATAGAAATTCACAATTTGATTTTAAAAAAATATCGAAGATTGAAAGTTTTATTAAGTTTTTTATCTCTCCTGAAAAATTGCAATTTTCGACTTGTACTCCTTCTACCGCCCACCTTAGTCTTTGACAATATTAGGTATTTTTTAAAACCAGTAAATATTATTAAATGCTGAGAATAATCTCTATAGTCACCCGGTAATTGTTTACATTTAATAATCTGCTCACATTGGTCAGTGACCCAAAACCATATCTCTAAGCTCATCTCCACAATTGTTTACCTATATCGCATAAAACTCGTCGAGAAGTTAGTAAATACAACACTGACGTTTGTGTGTAATAGTAGCTTTATCTTTGCATTGGCAATAGTACTAAAAATAAACTGCTACCACTGTAGTAGCTTTGACAGTGGCTGTCGCATCTGTTGACTTAATTTCAAATAAATACAAGACACTTAACTAAACTACACCTACAGGTATGTTAATGGCATGCCGGTAATACTAGTTTGTATTGGCTTAGAGATTCGTTGGTAGGCAAGGTTTGTGCCCAGTGATGGCATTGTTGTCCGTCGTGGCCTTCACAGTTACCGGTTTCACGATATGTGAGTTTTTTGGCGAATGTTTGGATTTGGATGGCTTAACGTGGTTGCGGTTTGCTTAGACGTCTATTGGATTACACATGAGAAACTACTATCAAATCAGTCAGCAGTCAAATTTGAATGTTTGCTCTTGAATTTGGTAATATTGAGATTGGGTCATTAATTTATTATTGCGGTTGCCCATTCGAGACAAAACAGGGCAAAGAACTAATCCCCTCCCAGCTAATAAAAGTTCCACACATTCCGGATGAATGATTTGAAATTTCAGTCCATGCATAAAAAAAAGTTGAACTTCCTTATGGGCACGATCCGACCGCACGAGCGCTTTTTCGCCGAAATCAAAAGAAATGTTTACCTAATTCAAGTACATGTAGTAGCATCTGAAACAAATCAAGAGAAAGTTAGCAGGCGTACTATGAAGTGTGCAAAAAAAAAAATTGCAGATAAGTGTTGATTGGCGAAGGCTGAGGTAAGTATTTTTTGGAATTTCCTATATAAATAAGGTTAAGTGAGATAAACTCACAGAAATAAACACTGACTGTTACCCGAATGGAATAGGACTACTAAGAAATTCGTGTATCTATTTATAGACATAGACGAATGAAGAATGCATATGTAAAACAGCTTTTCAGAACCTTTCGGAATACACGAATAAAATATGTAATCCGATGTTATGTCATCACTCCTATATTCAATTTAGTTTTGGAAAACGAGTATGTGATCAGATCGATCCAAAATTAATACCGGAATATTATTCAACGGAAGAAAGCAAGTACGTAGATACATTACTGAAGGCGACAAACGACATTTATGTCATTGTCGTATGTTCTCAAATTTTAAATTGTAAAATTATTTTTATAACGAAAAATAAAGAACTTACTACTACAGATACATTACTAGTGTATGTTGATGACCTTGGTATTCAAGACGATCGATCAACTGTAGCTTGTAACTCGGTACGGGCATAAAATATGTGCATTAAAAAAATGCACATGATTAGGTCTCACTAGCTTTGTCTGCATTTTGCCGAGCGGTATATTTAAGAAAAAATAAATCAGCCAATAAAAGACTTCTGTTGACACCCTCCGGCATTGAAAAGAAGGCGCTATCCCCAGTGAAACATCCCGCGGACGACTTTGTCAAGAAGACGCTTTTTCTATAATTTTCCATTACCACAACAACCCTGCGGATGTATGCAAAATTTTCTTCTGGGAAGATCGATCCAAGTTGTTGTAGATGGTGTATCATCGAATTCATTTGCTATAAATGCAGGAGTGCTCCAAGGGTCTATTCTTTCTCCAACTCTATTTCTTCTCAACATCAACGATTTGCTTGGATCGAAAAATAATAATATCTACAGCTTTGGTGACGAGTGATGACAGCACTCGTATATCCTCCGTCTTGAATAATGAGCCTGTGAATGCGGCTACATTACACAGTTGGAGATGTGAACAAATTAGTTCTCTAAATGATGATCTGGACAAAATCTTGAAGTGGGGAAAAGACTTGGTTGTATTTAATGCAAACAAGACACAGCTTACAACATTTTCTATCTAGGAAAAATGAACTGTGTAAGCTGTGTCTTGTTTGCATTAAATACAACCAAGTCTTTTCCCCACTTCAAGATTTTGTCCAGTTCTTCAGATCCAAGTGGATGTCCATCCAATCCATCCCAAGGACTTAATTCACCTTCTAGAAGTCACAGTCAATTCAGGAATTACATGGCCGCTAAGTTGTGCTACCTATTTAGAGCAAAGATGTACTTTAGCCCCAAGCAACTTCTCCTTCTCTACAAAGCACAGGTTAGACCAGGCCTGGAATATTGTTCCCATATATGGAGCTCGGCCCCAAAACATTCACTTAACCTACTTGACAGCATACAGAGACGAGCAGTTCGACTTATTGGAGACCCTACACTCACATCGAATCTACAGCCGTTGGTGCATAGAAGACAAGTCGCTGACCTTTGCTTGTTCTATAGGTACATCCATGGTAGATGTTCCGAGGAACTCAAAGACATTATCCCTCGAACTTTTGGGCGCCCAAAAGACCAAAACTCCTTCTGTTACAGGTCAAGCAAACTTTGGAACTCGCTTCCTGGGGATATATTTCCAGAAAACTACAATTTGCTGCAATTTAAGTGCAGAACTAACACACATCTGCAAGCATCTCGGGGTGCTGATGAATCATTATAGGTTCGCCTTTCCACGGAGAAGTATTTAAAAAAAAAATACAAAATTCTTTTAAGCAGCTACCAAAGCTTTGCCAAAGTCTGCACGAATAGGATATTATTGGCGTTTATTGGAAGGCAAAAGAGTGAGACTCTCGACTGCCGAATTCCCAAATTCCATTAGCGTTGCAATTGCAATAGATTGTGGTATTGGCAGTTGGCTCAGAAGAACGAGTGCTAAAGGTTAGCAGACATATAGAAACTATTGTCACGATACCTACTAACAGAGTACTATCCGAATGCAGATTCCGGAGAAATCGCTTGAAAAGTAAAGAGCGATACCCACTATTCTGTTAATCGATCTTAAGGCCGCATATGACAGCATAGAGCTATATAAAGCTTGTAATGGTATCATAGGTAAAGTCATAGTGCGTTTACTTGTACAGAATCCGAATTGAATCGAACCGAATCCCCCACATGGGTTTAGAAGTCATTTATGGAAAAACCAAGTATAATGCTGATGTTGGGTGCGAGATGATAGATACACCCAACATCGACGAATCGCATAGCTATACCTTAGACTTTGTCTACCTTGGCTTCAATATAATCTCTGAAAATAAAATCTCAGCAGAAATTAGACGAATAATAACCCTTGCCCGTGGCTGTTGCTTTAGGCTGAGAAGGAAATTGAATATTAGAGCCCAAATAACGAAGAAGATACCTTTTACATCCAACGACGAACTATACGGACTTTTCATCGATATCGTACTTGAAAAAGATTGCTCAACAGTGGTCTGTAAGATGGCTATAGTAAAATATGTATAGCGAATAGACACTAGCGCCCCAGCCCGAAGAAATTCCTACCCATAAGTAGGTACAACACAGTTGAATAAGACCTCACCTTAAGTAGCCCGCAAGTGAAAGGGAGAGGCTCCAGATCCACACCAAATTGTATCGCCATTTAACTAATTGTCGGATAATTGCCACCTATAAGCTAATCTATTAGGTACATAACCTAATCTAAATAAGCATTTCTGGGGTGCCGATTAATTCGGGACCCACCAGATTCATCCATTTCGAGACACATTTTGGAGTGGCATCTCGAGTGAAAAACAGCAGGGATAAATGTACACAACATAGAGCATAAAACAAATCAATAAATAAATGTCACAAGAGGTCCGTATAGGCACCTTAGACTTAGCCGAGTCCGACCTGTTGAATTGAGAAACTTCTCAGGAAAGTTATACTCGCAAATGTTTGTCAGACGTTGGCAAAAGGTGCATCAGGTGGAAAACAAACATTCTTTTGATACGAATTAATTTTAATTTAAGAAAGAGCAATAGAACCCAGGTAGACGTCCTCTCTAATAGCTTCGTACTAATCGCTTCCGCGCTTAGTCACCTATATTATGAAAGTCCTTTCTTTTTGAAGATATCCAAACTCCGACGTACAATTTTTTAAAACTTCTAACTGCAAACTGCGGTCTGTTTTTTAAGTCTAAACAAATTGATTGCCAATGGAAAACGTATTGCCCTTTCGAAAAAAGAACCTAAACAAGTAAAAGTGTTATCATCGGCCTGGCCGATGCTTTGATACCCTCCACTGCATAAAAGTCTGCATGATGTTTGCCATGCGGGTGGTTAGTATGTGTCTAATATTAGTTTTGTATGGTAGGTAGCAGAACTACTTTACCGACATAGACAATTTTCAATACCAACCTGACGACGGTTAAAAAAGTCTTCTCACAAAATTTCATTCACCTAAGTCGATTCGTTTGGACGCTATCGTGCGTTCAACAGACAGAGATATATGGGTCAAATATTGGCTTTGTATGGGAGGTAACAGAACTACTTGACCGACATGGACCATTTTTAATACAAACTTGAAGACCTCTTATAAAATTTCAGTTGCCTAAGTCGATTCGTTCGGACGCTATCGTGATTTCAACAAACAGAGAGAGACGTTAGTCAATTCTAGGTCAATTCCTTTGGACGCTATCGTGCTTTCAACAGACAGACAGACAGACAGACGGACATAGCTAAATCGATTCAGAATGTTGTTTCAAGAATGATGCTAAATGATTGCGGATCATCTTTTCTTAAAACTTTTCAAGTGGTATTCCTACCGACCTTAACGAAGCTGTGAGATGTTTCCTCCGTGCATAATGAATGAGTTTGGGGAGAATGCTTTCTGTAATTCGTCCCCATATACGCTTAGTAGTGCAGGAGACACGAAAATCGGTAAGGAGGTGGGGAAAGTCTATCTGGAATTTCTAGGATTCCTACCAGCAGATGGCCTGCCAAGGAAAACTAAGAACTTTGCTTTTACACAGAACTGCCTGTGCTCTTTTTGCTATAAGCAAAACTTATTAGCGATATCATAATATTCCAAGAAGTTGAGTTGAAATTACCCTCTTCCAAGAGGGGCTGTCCTGGGCATAACAAATATATGAAAGGTGATTTGCAATAATTGCAATTTGTACAAGCCAGTTTCAAAAGCTACCTTACAGTTATATTTCCTATAATCCCACTGAAGTAATGAGCCGCAGTTCTTACATCATTAAGAAGATGTTTTAACTGTTATGCACCAACTGAACATCAGAATCGCTATCATTTGTTTAAATACTTCTGGTCATCTTCACCTTCTGAACTTAAAAAACATGTTCCCCCTAACATGCCACATTGAAATAACCCAAGTGATATCCATAAAACTGCGTTTTGTCATTATTGCTCAACTCATGTATACCTATGTGCTCATCAATTCTGAAGCCATTGGCAATCTTTCAAGGACCATACTGACAGGTTCACTAGTTGTGTGCGCTCAGACCATATCAAGGAGATTTACACTGAAAATAAAAAAGATGAGCAGAGAAGATTTTATACCACTATATGGACATCGGTAGGTAAAGCCAACAAATTCAAGAATTGTATCTGCGGCCTTCTCCTTTGGGTTTTATTCATTTATTTTCTCAATTCACCTCCATCTGTTTGTTCTGATATAGCAATTTAAAACCTATGCAATGCAATTACATCATCTGTGCAAACTAAGATGTGATATTGAATCGAAGGCTATTGCAAGAAGAATCATTTGCCAATCAGTGATTAACACAGCAAGTTGCATTTATATGGGATCCGGTTTTAAATATAAAAAAATATACCCATTAGGAGCTTTGTGGATGACACACCACAGACCATCACCGTCACCAAATTATTATATAATCACAGAGAGCCCTATAGATACAAAATGCCATCGCTGTCATTTGTGGTGTGTCGTCTTCGCCTTTACCCAGTGCTTCAAATAATGTCTTCACAAGAGTAAAATGACCCATGTTTCGGTACGGAAGACATTTGCGCTCATAGCTCGCTAAGAGTAATGAACCGAAAGAACCAGTAAAACAGCACACAAAAGAAGAAACAAGAAAAAATGTAAACCCCAAATGTCTGTACCTACATAATCTCGTGGAAACATCTACCTATGCCGGGGATCCCCGAAGGTTTTCCATTATTTCGACTGATTTATCTTAAAAATTATTTTTATTTTTGCGAAACCCATGACGAGTTACCAAACATGAATGGATGCATATAAACGCCCGCTTTAAGTCGCCTTAGGGTTTCGAAAGACCGCAGCTTGACCAAGACAATGAGTCTGATCTTTTTGGTGTCAATAAAGCGAGTTATTGGGAATGTATGTGTAGGTATTTCACATAATGTGAAACGAATTGAAGAATATGTGCGAAAAATTATCTCCGCAAAAGGTTGATGACGAGCAATCTTTTAAATAAATATTTTGATTAATAGACTTTAGTGATTGTTGCATTATCAAAAGTGAAAGTGGAGTAAACAAATTTGGTGTGGGATGGTATATTAGGTCTAACTAGTGATAAATATCGTAACCTGGCAGAAGATATCGATTTTAGTTACTTACTCATTTTGAGATTATTGCAAACCTGCTGAGACAGGTACGTACTCATAGATCATACCTTGAATCGAACAGAGCTTCGCAAATTAAGGATAGTGGCGAGGAAAAGGCGCAATGATTAAGCGGTTAGCTGAACAACGCATAAAACCCGAAAATTTGGTCTTTTAGTGTCTTCAACTGCGCCAGCTCTGGCTAACTGTCCATAATGCAGCCGTTCAAATTATAAAAAAAAATTTAGCTGCTTCCATCCTATGGTTCTCTATGGAATATAAGACAAGATAGGGTTGAAGCAGAAGTAATATAGCCTATAGCGAAAACGAACACTGCCGATGGCGGGAATTGGATAGATGTCACAGCTATAGCTTTAAAGTAAAAAGGCGCTTGTCTACCTCGGCCCTACTATGTATTTAATCTTGAAACAATATGTCAGTCTCATTAGAAATTAAATTAAGAATAACACTTGTCAAACGGAGTTTCTTGTGGTTCAAAATTCTCCTTATGTTCAACGGTGGAAGTGTTTTGGTTATCCACCCGGAGCTCGCTCGGGTTGTCCGGAATGACCACTATATTCCGAACCACTAGACTATGGCCGTCGACGTATTTTAAAGTTTATCGAACAAAATACCCGTCTTGCAGACGTCAATAACATAAAAATCATGGTTTACACCGGCGCGCGTATTGGTTTAAAGAAATTTTCATAAAACGACCAAGACAGGTACACAAGATTGGTCTTGGTTTTTCTTTTAACTGCGCCGACTAGCCAAATCAATGTAAGGCACGAGTGTCGACCTAGGAGATATATTGTGCCAAAAGTTTGAGAAAAACATCAGTTAGCTGATGATGCATTTAGCAGAACACTTCCATATGTCTTTAGAACACGCAAAGATTCACATATAATAATGTTCGGCTGTTTCATCTTCTTGAAGACATAATTGGCACTCTTGGGAGTCGTCTATAGGTGTATTTTGTTTAAATGATATCTTATCGTGTCTAAGCGGATTTAAAATTATTTTGACCTTATTATTAAAGGACTGAATAGCTCTTTTGGCTTGTCGTAAACTTGGGATTTTTTTTTTGACGAGTCCTAATAGTTTCCGGTACTGTAAAAGAGATTTATAAACCTTGTTTGGTGGCCAGTTCATCGGCTTTTTGGCTTTTTGGTTCCCCTCAGTTCCCTCATGATAGGAATCCAACCATCATTTGGTTTGGGAGATTTTAAGGCGACATATATGACTGAATTGGTGTCTATGATGAGTGAGCTAAGGGCGTATAGCTAGATACTATCAGAAATACGGTTGGGGTGTTCTTTGATGGCATAAGGCTCTGAATGAAATACAGTGTAGCCTTTCACCCATTGGTATTGAGACATTATAATTTAGTTCGTGAATGCCAGCTACGACACCCGAGTCCATTAGAGCCATTCGTATACAACATTAGGTCGTTTTGGTATTTCTGTGGGTTATTGGTAGCCAATGGTTCTCTGCTAGGGATCTTCGAGAATATCTTTTTGCAGCATAAATAAATACTTTGGAAAGCGGTCTGAAGATCAACCGTGGTAAGGGTTCAAAAATGCTCATACAGTCTCGAACATATGTGGCGCAGTCGTTCAGTATAGTGAGTATGCTGGACAACTGGGTGCGAGGCTTTCAAGTTCGACCCCAAAAAGAACTAATTATACTTGTAAGGTTTTTTTCACTGGGCTACTGAATAATGTATCTGTGTGAGAATTTTTTTCTTTTAAAAAATAAAATTATTCCAAAAAATAAAAATTCAAAAGAATTGCTGTAAGGAGCTATTACCTAGGCATATTATATTATTTTTATTATATTAGTCTGAAGTATTTTGTCTTCTTCTAAGGTTAGAGAGGGTCTTGTTACATACTAAAATATGCGCAGTTTGTTGTTCTGTAGAGCAGTTCTTTCTGTATACCTAAATGTTACGTTAAGTTCTGTGTCGGCCAAGTATGATACTGATAAATGCTGTTGCTGCCATATAAAGATGCAAGCTTGTTTCTGTTAATGTCATCAGTCGCCCTTAAATAGCCAGTGAAATGGTATATGTATAAAAGTTCTAGAACAGTTCCAGAACATGTTTAAGTTAAGCAACATTTGGGTGAGAGCGATTTTAGCTTCAATTAATACCATTTTTGTTCTGGCAAGGAAGAAGAAAAATAAAAAGCAGCATTTCCATCTCTTATATCCAGTTGCACAGTGCAGAGTTCAGTGTAACTTAAGTTTGAGTAGAGACAAACAGATAAGTGCATATTTTGCGTTTCACAGTCGATTCACAATAGGTTCTCACCTCAAATGGTACAAAAAACTTGGCAGCACTTAGAAAAATTGTTGTTTTGCAATATTTAATAATTTATTCGATTTTCCAAATGGGTTGTTAATGACAAAAAAACCCCTAACTTTAGCAAAAACAGGAATTATTTTGTTTAATTGAACTCGTAAAGAGAAAAAAAAAGCAAATGAACCACCTGTCTCGTGTAACACTTAAGTGTCCTTAAGTTTTGTAATCAAATATGGCGCTATGAAACAGAAATCGAATATTGAGTGGAATATGAGGGAGAATGGATACTTAAGTGGTCACTGTGCAACTTGGCTTTAAAATTTGCGCCATATAAAAAGCCACTGGGTGAGGAAATCAAGAACCATTTGAAATACACCAATCGTCTTCCGCTGAAATATTAAAACTAAAAGCAAGAAAATTTCCAGCTATATGCTGACATGGTGCCGTGAAATAAGGTAGATGGAAATAATGTCGATCGACTTTATTTTTCAGATTGGAAATAAGTTCGAATTGGTCCTTTTTTCGTGGTCGACTTTATTTCCATAGCAAAATGGTAATAGTTTTCGAAATTATGTCGGAAACTAAAAAAGTAAACCCCATAAGCAGTGAAACATGTATGGGGGCATGCTGCACCCCCCCTGCTTGTTTTTACTGTCAGATATGGAGTAGATGCGCTGAAATGGTCTTATTGAAGTGATCGACATTATTTCCATTTTTTTTAAATTTTTTTTTTTACAGTCGAAGCACAAATTTTTGTAATTCGACATTATTTCCAATTTGAAATGGAAATAAACACTGTTTGGCCTTATTTCCTTCGACTTTAATTCACGGCACCTGCTGACATTATGATTCGGAGATATGGCCTACCATAGAAAGGAGGAAAATTCTGTTTACACCACCCCTAACGCCGCTTTTTCTTCGCTTCCCTGTGGAAAATAATATCGGTACCTACATCTTTTAATTACAAAATGTAGGACGACTTCAAATTAGCACCAGCCAGTAAAAAACTGATGAATATCTACTATCTGTTGACATATAGTAAGCACACAATTCTGACCTTAGTGAATAATTACCATAGGTACATACTACAATAACCGCCAGCATCGGATAAGCTTATCAAATTGTCACTTCGTGACTGTAATCTTAAGTAATATTCATTCAATATGAAAAGTGAACAGAATGACCTGACAATCAGATAGATAACTAGATCAAAACTTATCACGCATTTGGTTTAAATCGTTGACAGCGGTTGCACACTTTACGAATCAACAAAAATAATATCTATAACTATAGCTATACAGCTAAGATGCAATCTGTTAAAACAAAAATCATATATAAAAAAAAAAACTAAATCACTTCTATTACCACCGCCGCCTATTAACATTCATCAATTATGGCCTATTAAAAAAAATAACAAATCCATTAACAAAATGTTTACTGCAACATTTATCTCACTTAGCTCTTGAGAAATCTATAAATTCTCCATGTGTGTGCTGTGCAGGGCCAGACCGATTTTAAATTCGCCGACCCGACCAACGCGCATATTATAAACAAACTTGAAAACATACTAAGCGTCAAAGAATAGAAATTGGCACGCGTTAACGCAGTTAGCAATGGCCTTAACCTTCGAATGTTCACAATTCCTGATTTTAGTATCTACAACAAATCAAAAAAAAAAAAAAACTCACTTATTTCCAATAGCATCCAATTTATCGCGTTGCGCCTGATCCAGAGTAACTAAAGCAGATATACGATCATAAATATTGGTCATCATCTCGTTCAGACTCGCTACAGAAGATGACGACTATAAGACAAAAACATAATATTGCAAACACATTAATCACACGGGCACTATATTTAGACCGAACATTATTTTAATTTTAATTTTAAGCTTTATTTTTATTTCGTAAATATTTTTTAATTAGACATGGGAAGATGTAACCAGGTGTCGCAAAACCCACCCGATTGTTACGAACTGGCAGATGTCGTGATTGGGTGTATTCATTTGCAGTACAAATGCACACGATTCCCATGAAGAGTAGGAATTTCTTGCCGAAATACATTTTTTTTGTAACTTATTTTAGTTAACACCGACTTAACCAGACGACCGTTTAAAAATTTCTTAAGCGAACAAGATTTACACTTCCGAGCGTACGATCACCGCGACTAACTAACCAACGCCAACTGATCAGTAGCAGCTATCGCTGGCTGATGTTGGCTTCACTCTTGGCAGTTGAGTCAAATTCTTGGCGAAAAAATTTAAACTGGAAGCCGCCTTGCCAAAGTGATACATTTGTACTGAAACTAGCACGTTTTGCTACCTTAATTGCGTTATAATAATTTAAATATAAATAATGCGATAGACATAGCAACTGAAATAATTAAAACATGTAATTAAATTCAACAAGAAATTTAGAAAGGTGCTTAGCCCGAAAAGAAAGGAAAATCGACCTGATTGTGGTCCAAAACGTTGGCGATAGGCTTATGCCTCCTTGTCCATACGCGTTCTATGAAGATACTAAATGGTGTTTTTATTTTTAAATAAACAAATTAGCGAGTCAATGGGCGATATGCATAAAATGGGTTGGTGATGAAATCTCCTTTTCCAAAATCCCCTTTCCAAAATCCTCTGTGCTAAAATCCCTTACTCCAAAAGACCTTAAGATAAAATCCCGATATTTAGATTTGGTGTTATCAACACATAAAATGCTGCCCCCCTGCTTGGGGTCACTGTAGAATTTTGAGTAGGTGCAAGGTTAGGAATATGCAAAGGTTAGTTTACTTACGGGAGATTATGGCATAGTTGATTTCGTCCCGGGAGATTTTGGAAAAAGAGATTAAAAGAGAGATTATGTCCAATAAGGGATTTTTGAATAGGGGATAACGTAACGATCCCGCATAAAAGACAGTAAATGCTTTTACTGGGGATTTTCTAAGTAAATACTATCTAATTTTGGAATGCATAAAATGGAGTAAACAGTAAAGATTAAGTATATCTACCTATAGGTACTTCAAGTAAAAGCATATACTTTTTTCGGATGAATTTTGTAAGTATGTACCTAAATACTTTTTTAGGAATGCATAAAAACTAACATTATGTACTGTTTTTTCTTCAGTAAATACTAGAAATTTTTTGAAAATCGGAGCTTCAACTTCAACTTCTACTACTACTTCCACCTCTACCTTTCTGTATTTACTTAAACCTTTTACTTGAAGTATATATCTACTTTTTTTATACATACCACCCACTCTCCACTGCATACAAGTTATGCCAAACGTTGGGCATGTCAGTTAGTCCATTACATATACAGGGTGTTCCAGTAAGGCGGTATAATCCTTTAAGGGAAGATTCCTGAAGTTCCGCCGAACAAAACATTTTAGGTATGAAAGGCGGGTCTATTCTCCCCACATTTCCCATTATAGACCTTCAAAGTAGATGACCTCTAATTTGGAGGTGTTACCACTTAAAACGCTATAACTTCTTCTAAACTGTTATAGGTCTACAAAAATTTTACATTTTAAAAAGACAATTTGGTAGCGCATACAAGTCCTAAGCACTTCGGGTACATCTGTGGAGCTACAAAAAAGTTATGGCTCCTTAAACTTAAAATTTTGAAAATTTGTTACAATTTTTTACTTAAAGTGTTTTTTTCTCAAAATTTTGCAAATTTCTTACAATTTTTTACTTAAAGTGATTTTTTATCAAAATTTTGACTTTTTTATGAAATTTTTATCCTTGAGAAATTTCCTAAAAATTAAGTTAAAGAACTTTTTTACGTACCATCAACAGAAGTTGTAGTAAAAGCCGTTTTTAGTCAGACAAAAATGGTCAAAAAAAAAACTCGATATTTCTCAAAAATAAGGTCTTTCTTTCAGAGCACCCCAGAATAAAAGATCTATGGGTCAGGAGATCTGGGTGCCGAAGGATTGCAGCCAAATCGACCATTCAAAAGTTCGTTAAAAGTATAGTTGAGGTATGGAGTTACCCCGCTGCTACTGTGATATAAGGTTTGTTGACATAAGGTCTTGTTGAAAGAACATCGCTCTTCTCTGAACAAGAAAAACATCTTGAAGGAGCTTCGGCAATCGTTCTCTAAGAAATTCCAGGTAGTAATGAGAACTAACTGTTTGTGGAAGATCGTGTGGGCCTACTAAAATGTTTTTAAACATTTACGCTTAACTGGGAGGGTATACTTTATGGGGAGACCACGGAGATTCCTTCTTGGCGACGCGTTATAAATGTAATAGCAAAGTGAATACATGTATGTACCTTCCTGTGAGGGTATAAAAAAACTTTAAGGGAACTCCTGTCTTTTTTGGAAGCTGATATATTCAGAGCAGTCAGACTTTAATATCAGGCGATAATATGTCTGTGTCTGCCTGATCTATTACCTACAGTTGTTGGCAAATTATGCTATCGTACGAATAAAAATGTTTGCGCATTTAATTTTTCACTTTTGTTGTTGGGAACGTGTATGTTGAAGTTAGCAGCTGCCAAAAAAAAACCCATCCATTGATTCGGCTACAACTAAATTCTGATTGTATGTTGTAGTTGACGTTGAAATTAATTTAAAGAGTGCCAGTTGTAAAACAAAGGGTAATTGACCAAATCATACATTTTTCCGGTGTTCTTATTAAACAAGACACACACACACACTATCGTAAAATTCGCATGCGATGTCTTTCAGGAATTGTTACACAAAAAAAAAAATTCCACAACGACACTTGCAAACGTCTTACATTTTACATATACAACATCCCAATTTATCTGAGCTTCAGATACATTATCAAATATACCCACGAACAGTATTTTTTTAATACTGTGTTCTTAACAGCTTGAATACTTTTCTCTAAATTCGATGTATGTATATTTTTATATAACAATGGGGCTTTATATTATAATAATTTTTAACATTCAGTTTAAGTTAGTTGTAGGTCACAATAGATAATTTTATAAGGGAAAAATTGCTACTGTGGGACCGTACAACTTAACCTGGACATTAAAAATGATTATTAGTACCGCGCAATATATACTATGATGAGGTATATAATAATTATAATTAACTCGTTACGGATTAGTGTTCAAGTTATGCGAAATTTATATTTATGAAAGAACAGTCCGATAAGATACTTTGGTTTTTACAGCATTAAGACGTGAGAACAAAACCCAATGTGATCTTAAATACAAAATTCCATTTCATGTTGTTATCACTGCGATGACTAATTTTTAATGCAAATTAATTCTGCTCATAAAACCCAGATAGCTAAGCTGTTGTCATTTGAGCAACATTATCAAAATACCACAAGTACCATGACTGTTTTAAAAGTATTGACTTACCAGAATACAATCAGTAAAAATATATCTACTTAGAAAGCTAATTTTAACATGCTCCTGTAATCATATTAGTAAAAGAAAAATATATGTTGTTTTCGTACAAAATTTGGAGCTCGATCAATTCGGACATTACCATGATAGGGTTATTAAAAAAAGACCAGTTCTCGAGGAGCTCCTAAGAAGCCGCTTTTTAGTAACAAAAACCATCATACTTGTCTTTGTACGTGACCAGGGACATGCCCAAGAATTCAGTCTTTTGGAATTTCAGTAATACATATTTACAGACAAAACTGATTAGAACAAATCAAATTTCAAAGTGTGAACCCACTGTTAAGTATGGTGACGACAGTGTTATGGTTTGGGTCTGTATGTAAGCTGCCGGCGCGTGAGAAACTTGATATTCATAGGTACCATATTCATATGGTACATTACATACCATTACCTAGACATATCTACTGTATGTAAGTATACTTAAACGAAAATCATTCCCCATAACGCTTCGGGACAGTGTTTTAATCCATTTTATAGTTGAAAAGGTTCTTTCAACATCACTAGCTGTGGTCACTGGAAGACTGGCCAAAACCGTAAGCAAGAAGTTTAAATCTACCTCTAAAGTAAGTGAAGTCTTGTCACATATATCAAGCAATCTTAAAACTTCGGTAGAAGGATCACTCGACGATATTTTTTCACACCAAAGAATGTACTCAGCTTTCACAGCTGACAACGAAATTTCATTATCAAAGTAACATGTTAGTTTTTCCATTTCGTTTACTCGCTCAACTGCAGCAAAACCTGGGGAGAAGAGCTTTAAACGATGGTAGAACGTCTTCGTTGACCATAAATCTGTACGTAAGATTTTGTATTAACGATTCAATGCAAAGAATCAGTATAGACTAGACACTTCTAAAGGTTTCTGGATTGGAACGCGTTGTTTGTTTCAATTAAGTTCTCTGAGGTCTTAATTTAACTTCAAATAAGTCCTCGGCAAGTTGGGATGCAGATTGAAAAGCTTCTCTGAAAAAATCTTCGGCATTTTCTCTGATGTTACTAAGAGAATTCAGAACTTCTTTTGTGCGGTCGATTGAAGAAACGAAGTCTAAGGATTTGTTCTGTATGAAAAAACACTGATAAAGGCATCGTTAAACTGAATAGTTTTTCGCATACAGTGAGGCTTACTAGGTAATCATTTTTTTGGACCGCTGCTAAATGTGTTGATGCTTTCGAAATCATAGCCCACGCTCTTCTCGGTATTTCTTCAAGACTTAGGCCCGAAACACACATGCGATTTCAATCGTGCGACTGTTTAGTCAAAAAAAATGAAACACACACATTTCAATGTGAATGCGTGCACATAATTTCGGATTTTATGTGCGCGCATTCACATTGAAATGTGTGTGTTTCATTTTTTGCGACTAAATAGTCGCGCGATCGAAATCGCATGTGTGTTTCGGGCCTTATTACGATGAATTTGAAGGAAATAATACTGTCAATTATGCCTTTCAATGAATCTTGTTTCACAGAGGCGTAGAAGTAGAGTTCTTCGGCTCACTGGTGCGTGTTTTTAATGACATTTTTGAAAGTATATTTGCATTTGAATGGTTGTGGAAAAAATGACCTATTTCACTAACTACACCAAGGCAATTGCGAATTGCAAAGCCTGGTTCAAGCACAGTGTACTATACATGCCTAGCGTTTGGATAATGTTGCCTAATCCAGAACTGTACTCCACTTCAATCTTCAATGACCTGCCATATTTGCGGCCCCGTCATAGAGCCTTGGACAACACAATTCTTCATATCAAGATTTAGTTCTTCACATCGCTACAGTATGATTTTTGTTAGGTTGTCAGAAGTTTAATCAGTAACAGGAACAAAACCTACAAAATCTTCCCGAAGCATACAAGTTTTGGGATCTGTTAAACAGTCGACTTTATATCTTCGGTTTTTATGATCGGATTTTGATGAAACTTTTTTTTATTTGTTAACTAATTTTGAATTTATTATTTAATTAATCACCCCTATTCCCGTTGGCGTTTGTCGTATACGACTCATGTTTCGTGTCGTTCTAAAACGATGATCAGACTTTTTTTTTAACTTTTTGTTAGCAATTTTATTTTGTTTTCTATGTGTTCCCCATCATTTCAAATAGTTTGACTTAAAAAAGTTACAAACACCGACTAAGAAACGAAGGTAAATACGGGAATAGGGGGGTGAATATAAATAAACTAGTATACCTACCTGGATGGTCTTGTGGGCGCAACCTAAAGTTCTTGCACTATGAAAATTCTTTGACACCTGAAGAAACAAACACAGCTAACGAATGACAGAAGGGTAAAAGAAAAGTGATGGTGGACGGAAATTAGTGCAGAGTGGTTAGAGTCGTGCGAGAGTACAGTGGCAGTCGGTAATAGACATATTCTAAATCAGAAATTACTTAAATCATCCTAATTGTATTTAGTCATAAGAGAATGAATTATGGAATAAAAGTGAATTGTAAACAGCAGTTGTTATTATTACTGAGATTCCAAATTGGTGACCCCGACGTGATCGCGTCGCAACACATTCTCTTCCTAACCTCAACCTAAACACATTTTTTTTTTTTTTTTTGCAAATTGCATCACCGACTGCCACCGCGTGTGCACAAACTTTAAAGTAAACTTCAAAAGGCACAACGCCACAAAATACAAAGAGCGCACACATTACTCGTATTAATACGGGTACAAAAAACTGAAAAACGACAGTGCCCTAAGCAAGTCGCACCGCTTGGACAACGGGGGACAGCGACAGTGCCCTTAGCAAGTCGCACCGCTTGGACGACGGGGGACAACGACAGTGCCCTTAGCAGGTCGCACCGCTTGGACGACGGGGGACAACGACGGCACTAGTCATACCTCGAGGAACACGCCGGACAGACATTGGCATTTTCAACCCGGTCGCCCCATACCACGATCGTCATACAACAATAAACGACATAGTTCTCACATGCCACACGTGCAGCGGAGTAGGAGCAATCATCCAGATAAGTGTCCTTCTTGGGTATGTCATATAAGCAACATTTTCTTCTGTAAAATTACTAGCTAGTAGCTAAGCCTAAAAAACAGAATTGTCATAGTCACATATTATTATTATATTATAATTTATGCCCATATATTATATATATTTTTTATTGTAAACCGATTTCCACCACTCAATCTATCTGCTTCACACCCGACTACTAAAACATGACTGACCTTAACGAAACTAAAGACTCTAATCCAACTCACATAGCTGCAAACAATGCCCCTACACTCGCTTCAGGAGCCTCTTCTTCGAACCCATCAGCCAACGCAGACGCTGCTGCAATCGATGCGGTGACGTACAAGCCCATACAATTCTGGCAGACATGCCCCGATTTGTGGTTTACCGCAATGGAAGGTCAGTTCGCGCTGGCCAAAAACATGTCCGACGAACGCAAATTCTATACCGCTATCTCTTTAATGGACATCGGCACAGTGCAGCGGGTGCGAGACGTTATTGCATCGCCGCCTGCGCGGCAAAAATTCGAGGCACTCAAAAACGCGGTGCTATCAAGATTGATGGACTCTGAGGACGCTCGATTGCAACAGTTACTTGGTGGTTTAGACTTGGGAGACAAAAAACCCAGCCAGCTACTTCGAGACATGACCGCATTAGCTGGTTCGCAGTTCTCGCCTGTAATCATACAAAAATTATGGTTACAGAGACTACCGGATATGGTAAAGGCTATTTTGGCAGGCAGTACAGTTGATATAGAACAGATGGCTCTCACAGCAGACAAAATTGTCGAAGCAACTAAAAACTTTCATAATTTCGAAATCAACCAGGTGGACCAGCCCTCCACATCTCGCCGACAATCGCGTTTTCACACGGGAAACCCGGCAACAGCTACAGTTAGTGGAAATATCTCACCCTTTCATGAGTTAGAGAAACGTATTAATGCACTAACTGCGCAAATACACGAGCTCAAGGCTACAAATAGAAGAGCCAGGAATAGGTCATATAGTCGATCTAGGGATCGTTCGAAGGATCATGACAAGTCAGACTATTGCTTTTTCCACAGGCGGTTTGGTAAAAGGGCAAGAAAATGTACCAAGCCCTGCTCATTCATTGACTGGTCGGAAAACTAAAGGCAGAGTCAAGGCTGGCAACCGTTGACTCTTGCAAAACAAACCAAAGCCGCCTTTTCATTTTCGATAGTTCAAGCCACAAGCATTACCTGGTGGACACAGGAGCAGACATATCAGTACTCCCAGCGTCGAAGAATGAACAAAAACACTCACCTGACCCCAATTTTTCCCTTTACGCCGCAAACTCATCTCGTGTCAAAACATACGGTAAGAAACTGGTTAAACTTGATTTAGGGCTGAGACGTTCTTTCAAATGGGTATTCGTCATAGCTGACGTAGACAAGCCAATAATCGGTGCCGATCTCCTCAGAACATACGGACTTCTCGTTGACCTGAAAGGAAAGCGTCTGCTAGATCCCTTGACCACTCTATATACTAAAGGACAATTAGTAAATAGCAAGACATCGATATCAATCGTGTCTGGCGACATCACTGATTCAAGAGTTTCCGATTTGATAAGGAAGTACTGCATTTCAAACGACTCTTGCCTGTCAAGGAAACCGCTTCAGCATAAAGTAACGCATCACATAATAACAAAAGGGCAGCCGGTGTACGCAAAGGCTCGAAGGCTTTCCCACGAGAAGTTATCAGCCGCCAAGAAAGAAATCAGATACTTGCTGGAGCAAGGTGCATGTAGACCATCGAAAAGCTGCTGGGCGTCTCCACTTCATATGGTCGAAAAGAAAAATGGGCAGTGGAGACTCTGCGGTGATTACCGAGCTTTAAATTCAATCACAGTACCAGACAGGTACACTATTTCGCATGTGCAAGACTGTACACATCGTCTTCACAACTGCAAGGTTTTTACAACGCTTGATATATTAAGAGCATATCATCAAATTCCGGTAGAGCCGAGTGACATTGAAAAAACTGCTGTCTGTACGCCTTTCGGACTATTCGAATTTACGCACATGATGGAAGGACTTAGAAATGCTGCGCAGACCTTTCAGCGGTTTATTGACGAAATTCTCCGAGATTTTGATTTCGTCTTTCCGTACATCGATGATTTCCTCATTGCTTCCGAAGACGAAAGTACGCATCTAAAACATCTTGAAGCAGTTCTCAAGAGATTGCAGGAAGTAGGTTTAGTGATCAATCTATCCAAAAGCGTGTTTGCACAGCCAGCAGTAAATTTTCTGGGACACCGAATAGACTCAGATGGAATTCGCCCACTTCCAGAAAAGGTTGAAGCAATCCTCAACTTCAGTCGACCGGAGACAGTGAACGACCTACGTAGGTTTCTGGGAATGATGAATTTTTACAGGCGGTTTGTACCCAAAGCCGCGCAGCATCAGCTTCCTCTCAACGACTTACTAAAAGGACGAAACAAGAAGTGTGATAAGAGCAAGATAGTTTGGACAAACGAAACCCTTGAAGCTTTTAGCGCGTGTAAAAGAATCCTTTGCAATGCTACCACACTTGCTTTCCCGAAACCTAACGCGGAAATATCACTAGCGGTCGACGCTTCAAATACAGCGATCGGAGCAGTCGTGCAACAAAGAATAGAGGGAAGTTGGCAACCTCTAAGTTTTTTCTCATCCAAACTAAGCGTTGCTCAGCAAAAATACAGCGCCTATGATAGAGAGCTGCTAGGGGCTTACGCGTCAATTCGACATTTTCGACACATTCTCGAAGGTAGAAATTTCACACTCTACACCGATCATAAGCCAATCACATTTGCTCTTCAGCAGAAAGCAGACAAGGCTTCACCTCGTCAACTCCGATATCTGGATCTTATTTCACAATACACTAGCGATATAAGATACCTGCCTGGTGAACAGAATACGGTTGCAGACGCACTTTCACGAATTAACGATATCACAATTACTGAAACCGTGGACTACGAGGCAATCGCAGATGAGCAAGAGCACGACAGCGAGCTGCAAATGCTGCTAACAAAACGATCCCTGAAGTTTAAAACACTTCCGTTGCTTCGTTCGAAAAAACAATTATATTGCGATGTGTCGACCGGACAAGCTCGACCATATATCCCTGCACGTTTCAGAAAGATGGTTTTTGACGAGATTCATAAATTGTCACACCCGGGGATTCGAGCGAGCGCAAAAGAGATGAGACAGCGATTTGTTTGGCCATCAATCAACAAAGACTCACGAGAATGGGCAAGAGCATGTATCCCATGTCAGCGTTCCAAAATCTCAAGGCATGTATCGAGTCCAATTGAAAATTTTTCAAATACGACGGACAGATTTGAAAACATTCATCTAGACATAATCGGACCACTTCCAACTTCAGATGACTTTCAATATTGCGTAACACTTATAGATCGATTTACTCGCTGGCCTGAAGCCATTCCAGTTAGTAACATAACAGCAGAAACGGTAGCTCAGGTCATATGTAGAGAGTGGATTTCACGATTTGGTGTACCCGTTACAATCGTCACCGACCAAGGTAGACAATTTGAGTCAGCGCTATTTAATGAAATGAACAAATTATTAGGCGTTGAAAGGATTCGAACGACGGCATACCATCCCCAATCCAACGGCATGATCGAGCGCTGGCATCGCACTCTAAAAGCCGCTATCATGTGCCACCAAAACAGTCAATGGACTCGGACACTTCCATGGGTACTGCTGGGTTTACGTACTGCATTGCGCGATGAGCTACAAACGACATCTGCCAACCTCGTGTACGGACAAAACTTAAGGATTCCTGGTGAGTTTATACAACGAGGACATCGCATGTATCAAACAGACTTCGCGAAACATCTTAAGGAACACTTCCAATATGTTCGTCCGGTATCGGCTTCGAATCACTCCAGTCAAAAACCATTCATCTTTAAGGACTTGCATACTTGCGACTACGTATTTATCAGAAAAGATTCTGTTAAGGCGTCACTTCAACAACCTTTTCTAGGGCCTTACAAGGTTCTGAAAAGGGATAAGAAAATATTTACTGTAAGCGTTAAAGGCAAGCCAACAGCAATCGCGATAGACAGACTCAAACCAGCTTTCACATACGATTACATTCATCCAGCCGAAGGAGTCCAAAAATATCCAAAAGCAGCAAAAGTTAGATTCTCCATGCCCGAACAGTCATCATCAGTCACAATCGCAACTCGCTCAGGAAGAGCGATTCGGAAACCTCTTCGGTATCGTGATCCATAGGAGGTGGATCACTAAGGAGGGGGTGCTGTGGGCGCAACCTAAAGTTCTTGCACTATGAAAATTCTTTGACACCTGAAGAAACAAACACAGCTAACGAATGACAGAAGGGTAAAAGAAAAGTGATGGTGGACGGAAATTAGTGCAGAGTGGTTAGAGTCGTGCGAGAGTACAGTGGCAGTCGGTAATAGACATATTCTAAATCAGAAATTACTTAAATCATCCTAATTGTATTTAGTCATAAGAGAATGAATTATGGAATAAAAGTGAATTGTAAACAGCAGTTGTTATTATTACTGAGATTCCAAAGTCTCATTATTTTTATAGATTTGTTTATTATAGTATTTCGTGGGGATTTTGTGTACTTTTCACATTTTTATGATTTACATAATACTTAAAGACTTATAGTTGGATATCCTATACTGCACACATTATATATATATAAATTTTCGAGAGATATTCGAATCAGACCACCATTGTTGGGTCTCTTTTCGTCTCCCTACCACTATAAACCCTACCCAGAGAGACTCTCTGGACTTCTCCAGAGTGCTTCTCTGAGTTCGATTCCTAGTGTTAACGGTGTTAACGCTAGCATCTGTTTATATGAGATCTGTTTCATCCAATGGGTCTCGACCCAATGTTTTCCCAAGATCCTCATTCTTCTGCCAGCCAAAGCCGGACATTGACACAATATATGTGCCGCTGTCTCAGATTCCTCCAGGCATAGCTTACAAGTATCATTTTCTCTAAGGCCCATCTTCCTTAAATGATACCCGAAATTACCATGACCTGTAGTTAACGCCACCACGCATTTCAATGTTCCTCGACTCATGCTTAGAACCTTTCTCTGAGTGGAGCAGGTCGGCCATTGTATTGCCATTTTAGCTTGTCTACATTGTTCCACGGTTGACCACCTTCTCAGGTGTTCTGCCGTGATCCATTTGTGAATCAGCTGTTCTACCATTCCTCTACCAATTGGAGAGAATGGTTCTGGTCCCAGCAACTTTTCAGTTGACCCCTGTTTTGCAAGGGAGTCCGCCTTTTCGTTGCCGTCGATCCCTATATGTCCTCGTACCCAAGTCAGTGTTACCTGATTTTTAGATGAACACTTATTGAGCTTAAATACACATTCCAGTGCCAGTGATGTTGTGATGGTTGTCCGCTCCATGCATCTAATCACCGCCTGGTTGTCCAGTGCTGTTAGGATATTTCTTCCTTCCACCTGACTCTCAAGCAAGTAATCCAACGCATGCAGCAAAGCAATCATCTCAGCCTGGTATACTGAAGTGTGTTTCCCGAGGCTAATGTGACGGGCTAGTTCCAGATCTCCTGAAAAGATTCCGGTCCCCGCTCCGCCATCCATCATGGATCCGTCTGTGAAAATCACGATTTCACCATTCCTCTTTTCTGGAAGTAATCCATTCTCAATACGAGTTCTGTGATTCCTTTCCATAACACACATCTTTGTTATAACATCCATAGGCATATTCAGCTCCCTAATCTCGTTTTTGACAAGCTCCAGGATCCTTCTGTGTCCATAGATGGTACCCCTATTGTGCCATTTCGCATCTCGATGCAGACGAAGTGCTGTTAGGGCCGCTGTTTTCTTAATAAATAAGTCTAGCGGTAAGATCCCTAAGATTACTTCCAATGCGCATGTTGGTGTTGTGCGTCAATACGCACCTGTAATTCCTATACATGCTAAACGCTGGACCCTATCCAGGTGCTTCTTAGCAGTCTTCTGGGAGGCTTTCGCCCACCATGCAACCGAAGCGTAGGTGATAATGGGTCTAGTAATCATCGTATACATCCAGTATGCTGACCTAGGAGAGAGTCCCCACCTCTGTCCACATACACGTTTGCACTGATGAAGTACCCTTTTTGCCTTCCGGACCTTCTCTTCAACATGATAATTCCAAGTAAGCCCAGTATCTAGGTATACTCCCAGATACTTAACCTTCTTGGTCGTTGCACACATTATATACTAATTCCATTGTCTTATAGTTCGTTGGTATCCCTTCACTTGTTTCCATGAATTCTTCTTCGTACTCGTGTCATGGTTAGCTTTTCATACAGCTTTCAATGAAATGGTTTGTCTATGTTTTGTAACACATACGGCAACACTTTTCGTTTTGATACTCTGAAAATTCCAAGTTGTTTGGTATCTGTTTTATGATAATTATTATGTTTCTGTGTGAGGCGAACTTGTTTGAAGATGAGCATCATACCTATAGCTACGGCTTATCAACCATATAAGTAAAGTACCATACCACAGTTGTTGTGTCTTGTGGGTGACATTTAAGATGTGTCATTTGAATTATGTATATATTTCTCGTTGGCAATATTCAGTGAATTTGTATTGTATCTTAATCTTAGGTTGGGTAGTCAGCTATACTTTTAAGTGTATGTCAGCACTTGGTGGTCAAAATACTTCAAGGTTTGATAATATGTACCTAGGTACTTGTGTGTTCTTTTCTTAGGTAGCTAAAAGTCGTTTTAGCGTTTACTCCAATAAGAATCGAAAAGAAAGAAAATTACCATTTACGAACCTGGCAAGGGCATAACTTCAAATACAAGCAACACAAGTTTCAAACCGCTTCATTAGGGAATTCTAAAAAAGTCAACAACTACTTCTAATCGAGGCAAATTCTGCTTAAAAAGTTCGCTTAAAACTGTTGTTTGGTTTATTACGAATATTAATGTAAACAATTAAAACACCCTTCATATAGCATTCATCCTTCCATAGTTAGGTTTCTATATAATATCTGTATATACCAACCTCTATAATTGGGAACGAACTGAAGGCGTACAAATTGGAAATATGAAACAGATCCCTCCAAATGATAGTATTATCCGGGACGGACGGATATCATTTCTGATAAGGTATAATAATTGTGTCAACGAAAAATGTCAATGATTGAACTTAATAATTTCTGCAATCATATTTGTATTTAAAATTAAATAAGAGTTGGTAATCTTAACTTAACTATCCACTTATGAAATTTGCATTTTTCTTAAGATGAAGATGCTTTATAAAAGATATTGTGTCATGTTAGAAGCAAGTCAACAACTATTTATTTTATCTTCAATTATTGTAGTCATAGTTTGTATTGCATAGGAGCATGAGCATGATAGATACATGTTATAAGTGTACATAATTAACTACTCTTTAAAATGTCCAGCAGAGTAGCCAAGCCATACTCATATACGAATTAACACCTAAGATAAGCTTGGCTTTGAAATTTGCATACAGCGAACTACACTGACAGAATAGGAGGGCTGTTTTGGATACAGCAAATTTATTTATTTTATGTTATATGTATTTGTTTAGATATCTTTTTTCACTTTTGTTCACTTTGGGAAACGTGAACCAATAAGGGTTTCCCGAGATCCAGCATTTAGTTTGTTGAGTAGAACGACGCTCGAGTGAGAAAAGATTCGTTAGAATATGCCAAAGAAGTCAAAACTATTACCATTAGGGCCAAAGATTGCAAAATTGCAGTGCAATTGGACAAAACCTGTACGTCAAAAATTGACACGATTTATGACATTGTGTAAATAGTAGCTTAATAACTTGTGACACTTTGGTTTTTTTTTTCTCCTGAGGAAATTATTATACTAATGGCAGCAAGTGAACGCACTACTTTTTTTTTAGTTTGTCTTTTCAATGTCATAGTATTAATTGTACCTGATAAGGCTTGAGAGTAGGTATGCTATACTAATTTGCACATGTTTTGTAGATTTGAGAAAAGCATAATGGCCAAGTTCCTCGTGGTAAGCTCTGAGGTGCACTGCTGCCTGCTGGAGTTGGGCTTCTTTAGCGGTGCGCTTTGTCTCCTCTCCGATTCGTTTTCATTCTTATATTAGTATAACAGCGCAGATTTGGCGAACAACTTTTTGGAGTGCAAGACCTGAAGAACTCATTTGCTCTTCTTTGATGATTTGGTCAGTTTTGAGCACCCTCAGACTGATTTTCAGCTGGATAAATGTAAGTGTGAATAAAACTGATAGGCTATGGACGTGTGTATTATGTATTCAATTTCGACAGAACTGGTATATATTCTACTTATTTTTCAGTTGCTATAATCGACTAAACGAAGTCAGTGGCGGAGCATTCAGAGTCCGGTGGCTCTATTTTATTTTAGCATTCTACACACGCGATCCTTGTAATGGATAGATCGGAAATTGAAAATTAATGAATGAATAGATAAAACTGTCAACTGGTAGTAGAAAAATGCCGATTTTGATAGGATTTTCAGAATTTTTTTAAATTAACCCATTATAGGGCGAACACACGGGAATGAAAATTATGAACTTAAAATTGTGTCCACCACCACCATTACAAAAAATAACGTGAATGAAGCCACCAAGCTCAATCCTCCGTGTTATGCGTTATTATACATATTAAAAATTAAACAGTCAAAATATCGTACGGGCTGCTCTATTCAAATTCATAAAAAAAAAACAAATAAAACTTAATTTATTTATTGAAAATCGTCTGCGGAATGGATTTCGAATCGAACACATGAGTATCTATAAGTGTACTGCTTGCTTCGGCGATGATATCATAATTCTGCGAATGAAATACAGACTCTTAAGTTGCCAATGAAGAAGGGCAACTAGAAAATATTTAAGTTTAACAGATTAATTAGTAGAATCGACCACGATGGTACATAGCTGCTGGCAGATTTTGACATGAGGTTAATAAATAATGTCAAGTACCAGATATTAATATTATTTAGCGTTTCAATATGAGTAGCATGTGTGATCTAAAGTGAGCTAAATATTTAACAGCACGACCAAAAGTTTGTATGGAGCAACACAAAATATCTCACTATCTATATAAATATGTCTGTAGGTATCGAAGATTT
This sequence comes from Cheilosia soror, assembly GCA_949372485.1. Lineage (NCBI taxonomy): Eukaryota > Metazoa > Arthropoda > Insecta > Diptera > Syrphidae > Cheilosia > Cheilosia soror. The sequence continues at coordinate 41,095,767 of OX443561.1, forward strand.
GGATACGAATTTATGAAAATGTGATCCGATCGGTTGTCGTTTGGATATTTCGCTCTAAAAGTAATTCAATTTTTTCAGATCACTTGTAACTCGAATCGTATATTTCAGTTAGTATCTATAGTGTGATTTGAAATATTTTTTTGAAAGTAATATAACCTAGGTTATGGCAATAAGTCAAATCAGAAATATGGAAAGCAACTGAAAACAAATAAAAGCTGCCTTTAAAAAATGCTCTCGCTTTGTTATAATAGTTACTAATCTAATCTACTCGTCGAAGCAATAATCTTTATATTTGACCAAAAGGAAACAGCCCAAGGGTACATTGCAATAGAGGATTCGTAGTCCTTTAAGTTACAGTTCTCTCAAATAATTTCAGTTTTGGCCCATCCAGGGTTAACACATTCACTGCCATGTCATTCAAATATGAATGACACTCATATTTCTGTGCAGGCCACATTATTTATATGTGTTACAGTTACATGTCTCTATAATGCCATGACATTTAAAAATGAATGACATGAAATGTTCCATTTGAATTTTTCGTAAAATATTGCAAGTGAAAAAAAGTTGATTTTGTTCAGTTTTTTTTTTTTTTTTTGCAAAATTTGTTTTTTATTTGTTTATATCTGGCAAATTTTTGCAGATTTCGCAACTTTCTCAAAGCACTGTGTTAATCGCTACCATCGTAGACCTTTGGTGTTCTGTAAAAGCTGATTTTTAGCAAGAATTTCTAAACTAATTTCCGGTTTTCAGAAAATATTAAATTATGGATCAATGAGCGAAAATAACTTTAAACCTGCACTACATCTACTCCAGCAATAAAGCGACAAGCGAGCGTAAGTTCTTGTATTGGATAAAGGACCATTCACATAGTAGCGAACGAACGAATTGATGAAATGCGAACAAACCACTTTTTATGCATTTATAAACAGAAAATTAATTATTCCATCAAAATTTATTAAGAAAACAAGTTTATTAACAGTTTAAATAACGAAATTTCGAAATACAAATTTTTTGCCGCGAACGAAAACACCCTGGCGCGAATTGTCAGTCTATGCACAAGCACAATCCACATCATTTAAATCGCGTTCCACAAAGTAGCGAAAAAAAAATTCGTTCGAACTTAACTTTATTCCAAGAGGAGAATATCTTGGAATAATAAAATGCGGAATTTTCTGTTTATAAATGCATAAAAAGTGGCTTATTCGCATTTCATCAATTCATTCGTTCGCTTCCACCGTCGCTTAAGGACGACGGTGGACGCAGGCACTACCTACAGGGTAGCGTGCGATGAAACAAGCGCAGCTCCATTAATCACCCCTATCGTGGAATTCGCCGGAGGAATTATTCACTGAAAAATACATTTTGGTATCGTTAAGTCCGCAAAGTGAACAGTTCCCCATGCGGCCATGCGGGTAATGAAAATGAGTTTCACTGCATCGTTGAAAACGTTCAAATCGAATTTTTCCCGAACAAACTGCTAGGTTCCACATTTCACTTTCACTCGAAATGAAATCGGAAATGAATTTTTGTGTTCTACATTTCACTGTATTCGATTTCGATTTCAAAATTTTCGGAATTGACAGCTAGGTTCCAGAAATCTAGTGAAATCGAAATTGCAAATCGAGTGAATTCGTTTTCAGTGTTCTGCATTTCGAGCGATTCGGAAACTCCGAAATTTTTTCGAAATCACAATTTCACTTTGTTTCAACTCAAAAAATTTTGAAATCGAAATCAAATACAGTGAAATGTAGAACACAAAAATTCATTTCCGATTTCATTTCGAGTGAAAGTGAAATGTGGAACCTAGCAGTCAATTCCGAAAATTTTGAAGTCTAAATCAAATACATTAAAATGTAGAACACAAAAATTAATTTCCGATTTCATTTCGAGTGAAAGTGAAATGTGGAACCTAGCAGTGAGACGAAGTGAAATTGTGATTTCGAAAAAAAACTCGAGTTTCCGAATCGCTCGAAATGCAGAACACTGAAAACGAATTCATTCGATTTGCAATTTCGATTTCACCCGATTTCTGGAACCTAGCTGATAATGACATTTCTTACCCGCATCAAATTCATTGCGGATTTGATAGGTTTTCTTGCTTGCCATCGTGAGAATTTTTTTAAGAAAATGTACATATAAAAAAGCTGCTTTATTAAGCCGAATATTTGTAGGAAATCTGTGCAATATTGAACTTTTTTGAAATCACAAAATATTTAGTCTAAAAACACATTTATTCCGGAGGTTCCATGAAATCATTCACTGATCAGCAGGCACGTAGCCAGGGGGGGGGGCTTGAGGGGCTGAAGCCCCCCCCGAAAGTCTAGCCAAAAAACAAAAATTTTCTAAAGCCGAATTTAAGACTATCGTTTCAGTTTCAGTTTTAGTTGAGTTATCAGTTAAGCTTGTTACAGCCGATTTCTTCACCAAGTACTAGCGCTAGTACCGGTGGCGGTATTAGACCAAAAGTTGATACTCAAATACCTAGGTATCAGGTCATTTCTTCACGAAGTACTAAGATGAATTTGGTACCAAGTATTAATTAGTACTCGGTATGAGCTTGACCCTCAAAATCGGCAGTCTAACGTCGTTAGTACCTGAATTAGATCGATTTCATTGCTTTCGCTCTTGCCTATTTTTGTCAAAAAGTAAATACATCGTAGGTTTAAGTCTAATGAAGTTGATTAGAAAATGGATTTCGACATTGAGAATGAGAATGGTGAAGAAGGGGTGGCAACTCGTTGATCTGAGCGGCGCATCTACCATATTATGCTACAATGGAAAACAGTAAATACTAAGAACGATGTGGATTTTTTTGGCGATTTCAGTTGTCCAGAGTAACGTTTTTTACGTTCGAACGTGGACGAATTGCAGTACGGTTAACATATTTTATATACTTTCAGTTTTAGTCGGTAATCGTTTTTATTCACGATTTTACCAGTAATCGTTAGATATTGCCTGAGCAGCAATTGCTGATCAGATCACTCTACGATTCATGACAAGTGGATCGATTCGATGTATAGTGGTTGCCAACGTCATTTGCGTAGCAGCCGCTAGTGTATGTCGCACACTGCCAAAAGTATGATGTATGGCCTAGACACGCCATTTGGACAAATTTATTCAAATGTCAGCAACATTGGAAGAACAGGAGGTGGCCGCTGCTGCATTTTATCGCTTTGCATAGTCTCCACGAACAATCAGTGCAACCTACCGCACTCGCATGTTAAATTGCAAACACCGAATTGGTTAGTTCAGTTCCATAATGTGCAATAATAGAAAAAAAAAAAAAAAACCAATCATATACGCTATCATATGCTATCCAATGCTGGATACCCCTAAACACACACTATTTTACAGCAGGAAAGCAACAAAAATGTTTAAAAAAATACTTGCTCTTATGAATAAAAATCAGTCATCCTGTAAAATGATTGACGCCCAATGATCATAAAAATGTCACCGTTATGACATTTCAGTCAAAAATGGGTACTAGACCAGTTTTTAGACGTATTAGTCGTAGTACGGTTGATAAATTTAGCTCCGGTACTAGCAATGTGAAGAAATACACAAGTACTAAGTTCTCGTTAGTACCGAGTATCAGAAGAAATCGGCCGTTAAACTGATGACTAAATGCAAAAATGAAAGCGTTTAACTAAAACATAAGTTTAACATAAGTTTAACATAAGTTTTCAGAAGTTTTAGTAGATAAATCTTCTAACCTTCGGCTAATCACGAGTAAATTGAAAGCTCAACTGAATACTAGACTGATGTCTGTTTAACTGAAAGGTTAACTGATAGCTCAACTAAAACTGAAACTGAAATGATTGTTTGATATATGTGACAAGACTTACTTTAGAGGTATAAATTTCTTGCTTACAGTTTTAGCAACGCTTCCAGTGACCACAGCTAGCTAGTGTTGAAAAAACCCTTTTAGCTATGAAAAGGATTAAAACAATGTCCCGAAGCGTTATAGAGAATGCAAGGTTAAGGTAACTTGCTATGATATCTGTTCATTCGGATATTATTGTGGATCTAAATAAGGTGATTAATCTCATGTTAAAAAAAAATCAAGATCCCAACTAACATTTCAGCTTCGATAAGCTTCAATAGAGGATTACATTTAGTTTCCAAAAGAATCCTATAAAACTTCGGTAAGGTCCGAAAGGCGAACACTTATCGAAAGCATTTTATCTATAAAGCCTCTAAAACGATTCCTATTAGGACTCTAATAGCTCAATATTTCATTTCTAAGACTTCTAAGTATCAGAAGTATCTTACTCATCATTATGCGCTACCTGTAATATGCATTTTACAAACTTAAAACTTAACCAGTTCAAACTTTTCTCTATTATCAAAACAAGCTTTGTTAAGAGTTCCATTCGCATTACATATTTACCTTCGGAAGCATTACATATTTATCTTCGGACCTTTAACCAAACTGAAGAAATGTTTGCCTACGATGTTTTGTCTTCTGCTTCAAAAAATGTGTGTAAAATTATTATTTAAGTACATATCTATGTTATGTTCGTTTAAGTACATACGATTTAAAAACTAATACGAATCAATGAATTGGAATATTCTTAGTTTTTTGCTTCATAAGATTTGGATCAAGCCCCCCCCGAACCAAAATCCTGGCTACGGCCCTGCTGATCAGGTTACGATGTCTCGTATTCTTCTCTAAGACCACCGCTCATTTCGATCTTCCTCTTATGCTTCCAAAAATAGAGCTATCGTATCCATTATTATATTAAACACTTTATTTTTTATTTAAATCACTTTTAAAACAAACTTTTCTAATGCTTCCGAGGAATTCAGCTACACAGATCTGTATTGCAAAATGAAAGACAGCCGTTTGACAGTAAAACAAAGTTTCCCAAAAACGTGTCAATAAAGAAACGTTTCCGACGGATTCCACGGTAGCAGTAGAAGGTGAAAGGGAATCGAATAGCTATAGGTGAAGTGAAACTCAATTTCGACGGATTCCACGATAGGGGAGGGGCGAATATGTTTTACCTCAAGTAAGCGAAAGAAAAACATTAGCATTTAGCACCAAAGAGGAGACATGCGGTCACATTGATTAGATGGCTCCATTGTTGCTCTGGATGAGGATCAGTTCAGTGGGACTAATTTGTTTTTGCGTAGCATCGTCTTTAGAACATTTGTTTTTGTGAATGTGAATCCAGCCAAACCAAAACCATACTGAGATGTGCGAAGCGAAGTAAGAAATACACAAATTAGAAGCACAGCTTTTAAAATGGAAGAATTTCCGAATTCCCACCAGTGTCAATGGCATCGGTGCAACGCAACTGTTGTAATAAAAATCCGAAAATAAATCTTATTCTATATTTTAAGGGCTTATTGCATCAGAAGTTTGATAAGCCACAAATTCAAATAGTGGAGATAATCGTATTCAAAGTTTAGAAAAAAAAATAACAAACATATAGGTTCATGGCATTTATTTAATTTTTTTTTAAGATGAGTTATAGTGTTATTCTGCATTATTATAAATAAATAGTGGGAAACCAGCTTTTGAACTCGCCCAATGCTTCCAATTTCTTGAGATATTTGTATTTTTTTCTTGGTTCTTCCTTCATTTCAAAATCCAAAATAAAATGAGAATAGATTTTTAGGTTAGTTGAGAAAAGAAGCGTATATATTGTACTGAAAATCCCTTCTCTTTTCTACTCACTTAAAATCAATGTGCATCGCCCGAAACGACTTTCATGGGAAGGGATGTGTGGCCCACTACACCGGCATGACTTTCATTCACATGAACGACTTGGCCACACACAAAAACGAGGCCTCATTGGAATAAAATGAAATTTAGCAGGTACGTACAGGAATACCTAATGAAATCGAAAATACAAAAATTTTATGGTAGAGTCAAAGCGAACGCCCGCTTTTTACGTCCTCACTTTGCCAACGCAAATACCAAATGAAAATTTGTATCAAAAGCGCTATGGTTTCGGAAAATAACCTTCGTGATCATGCGTCATGCCCATGCGAAAATTATTTCTGAATGTGGATTTTTGGTGCATTTTCAGTACCATCTACCTTTCTCCTTTCTACTCACAAAAAATCTACTTGTTTCTCTGTACACAACGTTCATGGTTAGGAGTGTATGGCCATGGTAATAGAAACCAAACAAAAAATTAAGTGGATGTTGCATGGAGCATGGTGGTTTTTTGTAGGTTGTTCATTTATTTATTCTAGAAGATTTTCTTACAAACTGTTTTTGATCGGATTTTAAGATTTTTCCCCTTTTTGGATTGTTTTCCCCGTTTTTGCCCTTTCCCCTTTCGTCTTGAAAAATCGTCAAAATGGTGATTTTCCCCTCAACCTGGGAACACTGGCGTCTTCCTCTTTCAAGATATTAACTTCCTTGTACTCTCCATTTACTGTAGGTATGCTTAACAAAAAAAACATTTTGGACTAGTACTAAAACAGTAGCGAAATCCAAATTTGATTTGTCCGGGATCATGACGTTAACTAGAACGACTAAAATCTAGAATGGTCAAAATCTCGAAAATGAATTTGATTAATCTCGAATGGGTCAAAATCTAGAAAGTACAAAAATCTCGAAAGTCTCTATCTCGAAAAAAATATAGAAAATAAAACTGCTTTCGAGATTTTTATAATTCATTAAATTTACTCCGAAAGTAATGAAAACAAGTCTAATGTCGATTTCCATTGGGCTTTTACCATTTTGCTCTCAGATCTAAGATTTTTCCTGCCCAATGGAACATGAAATGAGATTCTTTTTGTTTGCGTTTGTGTTGGTGTGTTATTTGACAGTCTGTTTTTTTTTTTATTTGACAGTCAGCTAGTTTTTTTATTGCGATTTGCGTTTACAAATGTCTCTTGCCAATCACCAATACGAAGGTTAAAGTATGTGTAAATCTCGCCCTCGAATCGAGATTCACAAAAGTGATCTGAATCTTAAAAAAAAGTGTTTTTTTTTTGCCCGATGAGAAATGAATTTGACAGTCAACTGATTTCTAGAGCAGAAAAACTGGTCTGAATATGAAAAAAGTGCTTTTTCTTGCCCAATAGAAATCGACATAAGATGAATATTTTGTAACTTCTTTGTAGTCATAACAAAACACATTCCTTCGAAACCATAACTATAACTATTCAACAGAAAATAAGTTTAGATACATATTAGTTTTATACGAGTACTTGTAGACTAAGTATGTGAATTTCTACAATCTTTTACACATTTTTGTAACACAAAGTTACAAGTTCGATGCTGATCTTCTGATGATCACGTGCGGACAAATTCAACACAGGCTCTTGTAAGACTTGGTGATATTCCGCGTTGTGTTATAGGCCCCTATTATTTTTTAGCTGACTCATTTGCTTGCAGGAACAGTGAATCAAATTGTTATTGCATACACATGCAATTCAAATAGTTTTCCATATGAGTACATTTTTCTCTAGATTTTTGTTTTCGAGATTTTTTCATTCTATATTTTTTTTAGATATTTTTTTTTTCTAAATTATGGTTTTCTGTATTATATTTTTCTAAATATCGGGGTAGACCCGTTTTGTCCACCAATGCAGCCTTTTTATTCACACTTGCCAAAAGACAGTCAAAGCTGAAGAAGACATCCTGTTCCATAAAATTTACCTGGAAAGGGGTCTTGCTTTTTGCGTTTGAGTAAATTTGGGTGGCATATTTCTTTTAATGCAAAATCCCTGCCGGATGGCAAATGTGTGTGTCCACTTACTAGATAGTGATGACGATGAGTAATGCTTTTTAGCTTTTTTTCCCTGACTAGATGATAGGTAGAATAAAATGTATAGAAATGAATGAATGGATGCTTTAATGTTTGCCATGCGAGTTAGTATGTACCTACTGTACACGAATGGGTATAATATTGGTTTTGTATGGAAGGGAGGTGCCGGAACTACTTTACCGACATAGATTTTCAATCCCAATATCGTATACAGCATAATCTATAGCTGCATAAATTTGTGGATCGCACCATTTCATATAAAGTTTGCATAAACCACTCTTTGTGTTTGTATAAGATTTCCTCTAGATGTTCGCATTTTGTTTTTCCGTGTGCCTGAATAAAAAATCGAAGGCCACAACTGCCTACGGTTGAACAACTACAGGGATTCTGCTAAATTCCACAACACAACTAATATGTAGTTAAATAAGATGAAAGATCAAAAGCCTTGCAACAAAAATAGTACAATAAGTGAATCATCGATTTTAGCGGCAAAGCACCTTTACGAGTACTTTGTATATAATTAATCAAGCAATTCACCTCTCAGAGGGAAATATTAGTCGATTCAAAAATAGCACAAACGTTATCGAACATCACGAATAAATATTTAGCAAGTGTATTGAGTAGTTTCGTATGCGAGTAGGTTAGCGCACGCAGTTTGAAGAGCCGCGCGGTTCATTAATATTGTCTGTTTACACTGTGCGCAGTTAATTTATTTTGTTTGAAAGTAAAAGTTCCCCATTCAAACATTGAGCAGGTGTTGCCATACAAATCTAATAAAAACAATTACCTATTATGTGTTTTTTTTTTAAACTAATTCCCACAATAGAATTAAGAATCTTTCGACAAGTCGCATGGGAGTGCCGGCATATGTCTCCACAGATGTTCGACAAGTCGATGATATAATGTATTTCGTGGCGACATTCTGGTGGAGGAATTTTATGACATAATCGCCATCGTAGGTGGATGGTCTGGATGGTCTGAAATCATTGTCAAAGTCGTTGATTAAGTAGCGAAGTATCCTTGAGACATTCCCTTATGTAAATGTCGAGTGTGTTCTTCGCATTTCCATTCACGTTCTCCCAATAGTGTGCAGAATCAACTTAGGACGAGTAAGCAATCAGTCAACAATCTGGCAAACAAAAAACGTGACAACATGAAACGAGGCAGATGTATGTACACGATCACACCAAATATAGAAGACAAAAACTAAATGATGTAAAACATTTGCTTTCCTGATTATTAGATAATATTTGTAGAAACGCCCAGTCGTGCTGTGGCATTTTTTTTTTCTACAGTTTTCTTAACAAAAGAAAGATTAAAGTGAAGGGCATACCAAATTATGAATGTGCTAAGTACTCGCAAGTTTTTGTGATGTCAGTTTAATTGTAGCCTGTACGTGCCATGTTACATTGTGGTAACATCCTATGCATAGTCTTGCCTTTATAAACATAATACAAAGAGTTAAGCTAAAAATTATAATTTGGTACATTATGGTTAAATAGATTTTAAGTATGAGCAGGGGCGTAGCGAGGGTTCGAACCGTGGGGGGGTGATCATTAAAATGGCGACTTTTTTTAGGAATTTGCCGTATATAAATCATTAAAATCGGCCCAGCAGTAATATAGTTATAACGTCATCGGATGTTACCCCATAGAAGATGTTTTTTGTATGGGAGGTGTCACGCCCTTTTGTCCAATTACGACCACTTTTAACAGGAACACTCCTGGGCCAATACCTAAAGACCACCTGTAATTTTAAGATCAATAGAGTCGGTGGTCTTTGAGATATACAATTTTAAATTTAAATTTTTAATTTTAAAAGTAACCTAATTTAAAGTTGAATTGAGCTAAGATTGTATACCTGCATTTTTTCATAATGTATTTTCAAAGGCGACCGGTTTTGCAGTGCGAAATTACTGAGTGAGAAAAATAAAAGCTTATCTACTAAGTAGTGTATCTTAAGGACCATTCACATGAGAGCGACCAACTATCTACGAACGAACGAATATTCGCGAGTTTTGACAGTTCGCCAATTTCAGCATTCAGTTTCTATCAGCAATTTCTAATTCGAGGTTAAGTTCGAACGAATGTTTTATTCGCTACTTTGTGAAACGCGATTTGATCATGTGGATTGCGAATAAACATTGACAGTCCGCGCCAAGAGTGTTTTCGTTCGCGGCAAAAAGTTTGAAATTCGAAATTTCTTAATGTATTTGAACTGTTTATAAACTTGTTTTCTTAATGCATTAGGTAATCGAAACTCGCTAAATTTTAAGGTGTTCACTCGGCAAATTCACAGATGCCGACCGTCCTTTTTATAACTAGTCTATATTGTTACTTCTGTCGGTGAGCTATTACGTATATTGGCTCCTAAAGTAAAATTTTCCGAAAGCGAATATTTGGTACTCTCTATTTCGACAGCAAATTTTCAAGTTTTAACAAATGCGATAAGGGAATATGGTTCAAAAAGCCTGCATTGTTAATTTTGCAGACTTCAAAAGAAATAAATTAAGACTCGGAAAAAATTACTTACCTAAGTCCAAAAAGTATTATGTATTTTTTGAATTTCAAAAATGTTACAAAGACGGTGCTGTGTTGCTGAGTTTACCGTCCAAAAGCTGCTCGAATGACGATACAGTCCACTAGAAACTACAGGTCCGGGTGGTGCAGTCCCTCCTGGACCAAATCAGTGACGATCGAGATTTACAACAGAAGGACTAACTCCGTCAACTGACTGAGGGTATGCTATGCGGTAGCATTTTGCATGGTGTCAGATGATACTAATTATTTTGTCAATGCGAGATTGTTACCAGCATATTTCGTTGGCTTCAGAAGACATTTCATGCTACAGAATGAACAAAATATGCATCCTAGGCCTAGCACCTCGAGCAACCATTCATTGATGAGAGTTCTTATTTTTGAGTGGCAATGTTATGCCTGCCTAGTATATACGAATGGCTGTATAGACCAGCACACAAGCCACTGAACTGAATCGTACGACACACAAGAAAAGTGATGGACGGAGGTAATTGGGAAATCGATTTCCTTCTCAGAGACTCAGAGAGTTAAAAAAACGCATATGAATGCTTTAGACCGTATTTAAGCATCCTATTTGTTCAACGACCACATTTTTGTAGGTATAGTGTACAAAGGTTGCAAACAATAGGGCAATATGACGGAACATCGAGTATCTAGGTTGTAAAATGTCCATATGCATATACCATTAGTCCCGATCAGCTAAAACTTATATTAACTTTCGTAAATGTGGGCCTAATTGGGTAAAAATGAAATATGTAGAAATTTCTATTGCCGCTTTCGGACGGTCTTGTAACTAGAGATGTAAAACGGAGAGTTTTTAAAATTGTTGCATTGACCATTGAAGTTATGGCTAAATGGCTAATGGCTAAACCTATGACAATATAGGACAATAGCTGATAGAAAAATGACGCATTCAGATTCCAATTTTTTGTGACTTAGTTTCGTGAAGTATTTATTATCTAGGTAACATTTCGTGTTTCATACAAAACGTTTTTCTTTTTTTTCTTTTTTTTAAGTATGTATCAACGAAATACAGAAAAGGAGCAAATATGGAAAATTTTGGAAAAGTGATCTCAAAGAAATGAGGGGAAAAATGCAACTATATAGTCGCATAAAGTCAGCCCTGACTCGGTGATGCATACTCCAAAGAAAGTCCTGCTATGTTGTTGGTTGGACTACAAAATCCATTGTATCTGGAGCACAAAATCATCTTGTAAATATGTAGTTAGATAGTTACTATAATACTCAGAATGCTCTATATTTTGAACAGAAAAATTAAACACAAGTGGCCATATTTGGCTAACAGACATAAATTTAAAATTTAGAGGGCCATAGCCACTGTCTTGTTTCGATATTTCATAATTTTCCCATTTGTACCTCTATAGTGATATTTCCTGATAAAAATGACTGTTTGACTTTGCGAGTGTTTAAAAGGCAGCTGGAAGGTTTCTCGCTGCAACGAACGCTATGTCCGCTTTATTCTTAACGAGCCCACATGGAAACACTTTTAAAACCAAAACTTTTAACCGTTTAAGCGTTTTTTTTTTTAAATTTTAAATTTAAAGGTTCCTACCAATTAGTCTTTATAATCTTCAATTTAAATACAGGGTGGCGCACGAATCGTGCTACAAAAACAAAACGTAATAACTGTTTTTCTGTGTGAGTAATCGGCTTATTTTGTTTTATTTTGCAGGTTACTATTTAAATTTATAAAAATGAATGCTTTTGATACCGAAAAGAGGATTTGGATGGTGCAGCGATACCATGCTTTGCAGTCCATTATTTCCGTCCAAAGGGAATTTAGGCGGGAGCTTGGCGGCACTCCCCCGAGTAGATGGACCATTATGAGGCTGGTAAACATGTTTGCCGAATCTGGAAGCATCGCACGAAGGCAGTTCCATCGAGATCCCTATGTCCGCGTTCAAGAAACAATCGCGGCTATAGCATCGTCAATTCAGTCAAATCCAAGCGCTTCGAATCGAAACTTATCGGTGCAAATTGGAGTTATCAGATGGTCATTACAAGTCCAAATCACAAGAAAGTTAAACCCTCTGGATTTGCCTTTTCGTCTTTAATTTCGCCAAAAACTGATTGAAATGGCCGAAAAAGACTACAGCTTGATAAATTGCTTGTTTATGTCTGATGAGGCCTATTTTGATACGAACGGCAATGTAAACAAGCAAAATTGCCGTATATGGAGGGAATCTAATCCACAAATACTCCAGAACGAGACACTTGTGGTGCGCAATATCATCAAGGTGCATTGTAGGGCCATACTTCTTTAAAGAAAACGGTGTAACAGAAACTGTCAATGGGGACCGTTATTTAAAGATGTTGAGGGAGTTTTTTTTTTACCCAGAACTGCGCCGAAGACGTATCCGTTTCAACAGCATTTGGTTCCAGCAAGATGGAGCAACTACACACATAGCCAGACCGGCTATGGCGGAGCTCCAACGAAAACTCCCAAACAAATTAATATCCAGGAAATCCACTTTCCGCTGGCCCCCAAGGTCACCTGACCTGACTGCACCAGACTTATTTTCATGGGGTTATGTCAAGCAAGAGGTGTACAAAACAAAACCCAGGAATTTGTCTGAATTGAAGCAGTCTATTAAAGCAATAATTGAGGCGATCACGACTTCAACCCCTTTGGCCGCAATGAACAATATTCTGATCAGGTGTCGCATATGCGTGGATGAGCGTGGATTAATATAAAATTAAATTGAATTTCTTATACAATAACAAGTAAAAGTGTTATCATCGGCCTGGCCGATGCTTTGATACCCTCGCCACTGTATGTACTGTATAGGTACACGTGTGTGTCTAATATTGGTTTTGTATGAGAGGTACCAGAACTACTTGACCGACATATACAATTTTCAATACAAACCTGACAACGGTAAAAAGAAGTCTTCTCACAAAATTTTATGCGCCTAAGTCGATTCGTTTGGACGCTATCGTGATTTCAACAGACAGAGAGAGACGTGGGTCTAATAGTGGTTTTGTATGGGAGGTACCAGAACTACTTGACCGACATAGCCCATTTTCAATACCAACCTAACGACCGACGGTAGAAAGAAGTCTTCTCACAAAATTGCATTCGCCTATGTCGATTCGTTTGGACGCTATCGTGTTTTCAACAGACAGAGAGAGACGTGGGTCTAATAGAGGTTTTGTATGGGAGGTACCAGAACTACTTTACCGACATAGACAATTTTCAATACCAACCTGACAACGGTAAAAAGAAGTTCACTCACAAAATTTTATTCGCCTAAGTCGATTCGTTTGGACGCTATCGTGATTTCAACAGACAGAGAGAGACGTGGGTCTAATAGTGGTTTTGTATGGGAGGTACCAGAACTACTTTACCGACATAGACAATTTTCAACACCAACCTGACAACGGTAAAAAGAAGTTCACCCACAAAATTTTATTCGCCTAAGTCGATTCGTTTGGACGCTTCGTGATTTCAACAGACAGACGGACAGACAGACAGACGGACATGGCTAAATTGATTCAGAATGTGATCCTGATTCAGAATATATATACTTTATAGGGTCTCCGGTGAATCCTTCTTGGCGTTACAAATGTAATGACAAAGTGAATATACCTTCCTGTGGAGGGTATAAAAAAAAAATTAAATACATTGATTAAAAAAGTTATTTGAATTTCTTATAGTAGCACAATTGGTGCGCCACCCTGTATTTCGACCAAACTGTTAGCCTGGACACTAAAAAATAAAAACGATAAAAGCAGAAAAACAATGAAAGTATGTGCTTAATTAAACACCGGTCTAAATAATTTAATTGTCGTCTTATTAATAAAAAAAACACTTTCCATTTCTTTCTTTCAAATGCATTATTTTTTTTTTTTTTTATTTTAAAATTTTCAATAATTTCCTTGTTTCATTCTATACTTGATGGTAATAATATTATTACTCAAATAATCAACTTTATCCATTTTTGTTCTTTTATATTCAATCATAAAATCAATTTCCTTTTCTTAAAATATTTCTTTAAAAATTATCATACAATTAACTTAACTTTAGACGTTATACTTTAATATTAAAATTATAACATTGTTTTATGGATTTTCCCTTTTTTATTTTTTTTTATTTTGAATCTTAGAAATTAATTTATAGTATAATTTTCTTTGCAATATATTTCATATATATATATATAAACATTACTAAAATTATTATTTACAATAATAATCTGAATCATAATTAGTTTTCTCGCTTTGTTCTTGTTTATCAATAAAAATATTTATTTTAAATCTCTATACAAAAGAACGAACTGAATCCTTTTACTAAATTCATTTAAAACTTTTTATTCCTTGTAACAATTAATTATTTTGTATTTTAAGTTAATTAGAGATGGAAATTTCAATGTAAGAAAATAATAAATCAAATTAATTTAAAGAAGAACATTTTGTTGATTCTTATAATTTATCCATGCAGTGTGATGAATTTTGTTTCTAAATTTTTATTTTTATTTTTTTTTTTAAACGCGTCATGTAAAACTTACCACAAATACTCGTACACGTACATTTAAATGCATGCATCACGTATTAGTTTATATTTATGACAGTTATTTACAATTTATGTATCGAAGTTGATTTTTATTTTGCTCATGTAAAAAAAAAAACATTTAATATGCAATAGAAAAAGCCGAAAAAATTCCCTTTGTTTTTTTGTAAATATATTTGATTTGTGTTTTTGTTTTTATTTCATTAGTTTTTTTTTTGTTTTGTTTAAAAAAAATTGAGTGTTTCTTAAAACTATGGACGAATTTCCGGGATGGGATGTGCGAACTATTTTTCGTTTTAATATTATGTATTACATATATTTATCATTTGTTGTGTTAACAAAGTAAAACAAAAATCGTAAACCAAAAATGATGCCGTTGCAAATCAGGATTTCAATAAAATGTATTGTATACGATTTGGGATGACAATTTGTGCGAAGGGTTTGGGAATATGTAGCAAAGGTTTCTTTTTTGTTGATGATCGATTTTCTTACATGTGGTTAGTTCGTTTGATTTTATTATTATTTTTTTTAAATCAGTTTTTATTTTAAAACTAACATTTGAATTTAAATCAATAGAGGTAGTTTTATTTAGACAAAGTTTGGTGACTAGGACATTTAATTCAGATTAGTGAATAGACTCAAGTGGATCCTAGAGCCGAACATTATGAGTTGTAGCCTGTAGGGCTGCTTGAGTGAGATTATTGAGAATCTATTTAGAAACTAAAGCGTCACCCGCCTCTCTTCACAGTCATATATCCATACATCAATACTCACTAACTATCTCCCAGTCCATCCTATCATCTTTCCTTTGGGCTGGATTGGACGAAGTTTTAAAAAATAGCTCAGTCGCTAACAGGGTCTCCGAATCCGAGCTCTGTACACAGTGTCTCTCTATACAGATACACATCCTTTGTCCGCTACTTGTGCTTCGAAAATATGAATAAAATTCTAAAATAGAACAATATAATTGAGACGATAGTACAGATCCTGCAACAGTAAGCAGAGGAAAGACTGTGGCAACTGTTAAAAGTCGCCAAACAAAAGTAGTGCATTTCTTAGCAATGAAAGCATTTTCGGAAAGCGTGTCACTGCACTTCATCGAAAACACTTTACAAAAATAGTCTAGGTTAGGGTAGGTTAGGTAAGGTGTCTGTCCTAAAAAGGGGACACACTTAATTAATTGGTCCATTTTAATACCACAAGAGGGGGGGGGGGTTAAGTAGTCAGAAAGATTCTATGTGCCGGGCATAACTGTGGGAATTCTATTGCTATTTGCGAATTTGGGTGCCTTACCTCGTTAAGAGGTTTTTGGTGGCGGCTAAGGCAGTCAAATCTTATTATTTACATCTCCTGGTTGCGGCTTAGTCTTCGGGTCAAGGTGGAGGGCGACCGTAACAGTCTGCCTCCTGTCTATTGCCTCTCTCACGGCCATCGCTAAGTAGGGAAACTGGTGCATGACAGAAGTGGGTGATTGATCCGGTCTTCTTTGCTGCTTGACCAAAAGTCTGTGAATGGATTGCCTCCGCCCTAACTGCTTGGTAACGAAAAAAGAGAGGTCCCGATTTGTGTTCGGTGAAAGAGGCAAGGGATGACCGAAACAGTTTAGCAGTCTGTTGCCTCTGACGGGGTCCTCGAATTGTCGAGATGAGGTTGATTGATGTAGTCAGCTATTCCTGTTGGCGGTTCGTCTTCAGAAACAGACAAAAGGGTGACTGAAACAGTCTAACCCCACACCTGTAGCTTCTGACCGCTTGCTTTCAAGAAGTGTGGCTGGTACGGAACGGAGACGAATCTGCTTTACTGTTTGACGCCGGTAAGAGTGTCAATTTGTCTTCGGGAAAAAGACGAAGGGTAACCGAAGCAGTATAACCCCGCCTATTGCCTTTGACAGTTAGTATGTTGTGAAAGCTATAGTCTATATTCTAAATGCCATCCGTATTCTAAAGATCTTTGGAGATATTTCAGTGATTGATGCGAAATCGAAAGTAAAGGACACAAAATTGTTTAAAGATCCACCAAAGACCAGGAACAACTCCAAAGCGCCACAGATCGTTAGAGAAATCCGTTTGGGTTTCAAAAAGAGGAATATTACACCATAAACTCCCAAAGATCATCCAATGTTACGCCTCGAAAGTCTGTTAGTGTGGTTCTCAAGAAACGTGATCGTTGTGATGATGATGGCACAATATTTGCTGTATAGTGGCATTTAGTAAGATAAGGCTCTCAGGTAGCTTCCTGAGCACCATGATCATGAGTGACCTCAAGTCAAGTCTCAAGTCTTGTACGAAGTTCAGTTCAGTTGTACAAAGTTGAAGTACGAAGGGGCAATTAAATCTTACAGAAAGTTGTGCTTAACATTGTATTAGATATGGGAAGGTTGATAATATTTTTGTAAAAAAAAATCTAAGCTGGATCAATTTATTGTATCGTGTATATGGGACACTTAAAGCCTTTAGAAATATAATACCTGTCTTTCTATTCGATAGAAAAAGAATATCGGAAATGGTTCTACTGAGTTGAAGGAGATAGTAGTCTACGAATCTCTGATAAGGCCCAGACCTTACATTTTTTGCATAACAATTAGCAGCAAAAGCAACAAATTCTTACTGAAACGAATACAAAGGACGATATAAGTAAACTCATTACTGCCTACTCATAAAACTTTGTCTATTTATTATTT
This sequence comes from Cheilosia soror, assembly GCA_949372485.1. Classification (NCBI taxonomy): domain Eukaryota; kingdom Metazoa; phylum Arthropoda; class Insecta; order Diptera; family Syrphidae; genus Cheilosia; species Cheilosia soror. The sequence goes on from OX443561.1 coordinate 41,113,248, forward strand.
ATTTTATTGTTTATTCAACAACTTATGGATTTTTAATTCACCGTATCTAGTTTTTTTTTTTTTTTCTGTTTTAAACATAAAAACTCTTTCCTACAAAACGTATTTTATTTCATATTTTCAACTTTAAGTTTCTACATTATTCTTAACTACTTTAATTTAAAATCCACTATAAAATTCTTTTAATTAGTTTTATCTTTGTTTTTCGTCTACGATTTTGGCGGAAATTCTAATATTTTTATTGTTTTTATTCTTCTCATTAAATATTAAATCTTATGTTAATTCGTTTTGATTGTATACTAAATTTTCTACTTTTAATAAAAATCAATGAAAATTTAGAAACTAACAAAGAATAGGTAATAATAATTGTGGAAACGTTTGTCTTTTGATTCGTCTTCGAGTCGAATTTTTTTTATTTTTATATCTATCATTTTCTATCATAATCTTTTTAAGAAAAGAAATATTTCGATTTTTTGGTGTTTTACTTAGTTGTTTGTGTTTTTTATTTTTATTTTTAATATCAATGCGGCTGTTAAAAACTCTCCAAAATTGGTTAAATTTGTTTAAGGATTATTATTATTTACTTGAGATAGGTTTTTGTTTTATTTTATTTACCTACTAGTACTAGTATCGATTAAATTTTAACTATTTGTAGTGATTTTTGTTCTCAGATTTTGAATTTTATATTTGTATTTTGAAAAGTCGCTACGTATACTTTTTTATTTGTTATGGATATTATTCGGATGGTTGGTAAAAAAAGAAAATCAAATATTTATGTGATTTTGTCATGTTAATTTTACAATAATGATTTTTCGATGTATGAACTTTAAATTTAATATTAATTCTAGAACTATTTTCCTTATGATTTTGTGCCGAGAATTGTTGTTTTTCTTTTTTGGTTCATTAAACGGTGCATTAAGTCATTTATGGTTTTAAGGTGAGTTTTTATATTGCTTTTCTTGTCGAATATTTAGGTCGAAACAAAGTTTGGTAACGAATTTATTGTTTTTTTTTTTTTCTAATAAAGCACAATAAAAGACGGATGCATTTATTTATTAGTTACAAGTAAAGCCAAAACAAAATAAAAATACAATATACAAAATTAAACTGCAACTTAATGTCAGCTTATGACTTTATGATCTAGAAATTTAGTTAGATTTTAAAATATAATGAATAAGTTAAAACTTAAAAGCATTTCTTAAATTTGCTGTGTAGTTAAATTAACAATTGGAACATCTTGGAATGGGACGTTAGCTAGATTCTAGTTGACACGTTATTTTCGTAAACCAGGTTCGGACAAATGTAATTGACATACCAGCCTACGCATCCGATTATCCACAATTTCGACTCTGCGAAATAAGGCCCCAAAAAACAAATGAAATAAGGCCCCAAGAAATTATACAGGAAACAACAAAAACGGTTTTTAATAAAATTTGGGCTGTTATGTATTTCCATTTTTTTTTTGGCCTTACATATTTCCTAATGAAAATTGGGGTCTTATTTCATTATGAAACATTATTTCATTGTGAAATAAGGCCACAAAAGAAGAAATGAAATAAGACTCCAAACGAAAAACGAAAACGTATGGGGGGCATTTTGCCCCTTGCCCCTTTATTGTCAGATTTTGAGCTTTATTTTTTTCTTTTTTTTGGGCCTTATTTCATTGCAGTGGGGCCTTATTACAATATTTGAGTTTGGGGTATTATTTCATTATGAAATAACACTTCAAATTTGGGGCCTTATTTCATTTTGTCTTTTGATTCTTTATTTCCTTCCACAATTTCTTCCGAAAATTGTGGAGAGTGATGGCCTCTAAAAATAGACGAAGACGTCTGCAGTTCTGCGCAATCAGCGAGAAAAAAACATCTGCCTATTCACAACACCAAAAATGTCTTTGATTGTAAAAACGGACATCTTACATACTCTCTAGTTCTAGTGCCCTCAGTCCTCACCATAGTGGGCACAATGTCTCTTTACTTAATATGCTGGAGCGAGACGTCACTGATTTGATCGCCGGAAGCACACAAATCAGGTACATCTTGACATTTTTGTACTGCGTCACATATCGCTGATGTCTGACAAACATCTGAGAGTATACAATGCTCTGATAAGTTTTCTCATTTAGTCGTCCCTTCGTACCTTCGTTTAAATGCAGACTTATCAGAGAAGAACACCAGCGTCCATTTTGCACAGATCAGTGTAAATATTCCTATGCAAATTCGAGTTCTGAGCGTGCATCGTAGCTCTGAAGATATTAATTACTTTTTCACAGCTCAAAATGACGACAAGCCACCATAAACCGCTCTCTGCCAGATTGTAATGCTTAATCTGCTACGTATACGTTCCACATTTCACTTTCACTCGAACTGAAATCGAAAATGAATTTCACTGTATTCGATTTCGATTGGAAAAAGAAGATTCAAAATTTTCGGAATTGAGACAAAGTGAAATTGTGATTTCAAAAAAAAATGCAATTTCCGAATCGCTTGAAATGCAGAACACTGAAAACAAATTCACTCGATTTGCAATTTCGATTTCACTCGATTTTTGGAACCTAGCTGAATATCTCTAGATTTTAGGAATTTTTCAATACATCTGGAAAATACGAAGGCCTGGATCTACAAATGGATACTTTCACGAATTCGGAACCGATTAATGATGCAAGGAATCAGCGTATGGGCTTATATAGTAGCTAAGGTCACAGTTTTACCGTTATTAAACTTGTAGACTATTTCTCTAATTCATTCGCTCGAAACACTTATTTTGCAACATTTTATCCCATTGAATGAACTATTCAGAACGTTCGATCTATTTTATATAGGTACCTACTTCCTAGTTCCTAACCCCCCAATTTCACAGTGGAATTTTATACTAAAGTTTAGCTGAACCTGAACTTAAGTTTTAATTCGAAGTTTAATTCGTTTCAGAATTTAATCTGAACTTTAGTTCGATTTAACGCAGTTTAAAGAAATTTAATGAATAGAATTTGGCAGTGTTGTAAAGTACCTACTTGGCTTTTATGCGACTTTTCCAAAATCGTTATTTGTCTTTTCTTTCAAAGAACACGCAAAACATCGTCAAAAAATATTTGTGGTAATGACAATTAGCAGTTTTGAAATTGATTTGTCACTGTGCCAAGTGATCTGAGGTTTAAATACTTGAATTAGTGGGTTATTTGACAGTACATCGGCCGTGGAAATTGTTTTCGTTTGTCGCTGGAAACATACGAACTTCATATGGATAAACGTTTTTGTTCTGAATAGTGGCTTTTCAAGAAGGTTTTAGTAATTTCATTTTGACTTCAAATTAAAATTCAAATGTATTGTGACAGTATGCGTAAATCTCGAAAATTATCGAGATCTGCAAAAAGTGATCCGAATCAAAAACAAGTAAAAGTATTATCATCGGCTTGACCGATGCTTTGATACCCTCCACTCCACAAACAAAAGTCATGCAAAAGTTTGCCCAGCCATGTACTGTACACGCATTTGTCTAATATTGGCTATGTATGGAAGGTATCAGAACTACTTAACCGACATAGACAATTTTCAATACAAACCTGACGACACGGTAAAAAGAAGTCCCCTGACAAAATTTCATTCACATAGGTCGATTCGTTTGGACACTATCGTGTTTTTAACAGACAGACGGACATGGCTAAATCGGTTCAGAATGTGATCCTGATTCCAGAATATACTTTATAGGGTCTCCAGTGACTTCTTCTTGGCGTTACAAATGTAATGACAAAGTGAATATACCTTCCTGTGGAGGGTACCTATACAAAGTTTGATCTTTTTGCCCAATGGAACATGAAAAGTGATCCGGATCAAAAAAAAAAGATTGATTTTTTGTCCCGATGGAAAGCCTCATAAGGTTTAAACGGCAGAATACTTTCGTTTCACTTAAACTAATGAACTCTGTTCGAAAACCCATTTAAAGAAAACGACAGGACTGATATTCTTCTTTGTTTTTGGAACAATAACAATACATTTTCTTCTAATGTCTAATCTTTTTTCGTTTTAAATTAATTTCGATTGAATTTAAAAATTAATCAGATCATTTTTCTCAATGTACAAAACAAAGTATTAAACTAAATACATACTGTATTCATTCATTCATTCAAATTCATTATTTACACAAAGTCTGTTCAAGGTTAAAACGAAACTGTGAAACCGAATTAATTGTGGAACTGAAGCTTAAAAGTATAGTCTAAACTTCCACTGTGAAACTGGGGTCTAATGGTTTATACATTTTACAAACTTTGTTGCGAGGCGTTTTGCTGCGACTTAGAGATTCCAATCTTCAATCATTCTTTGCATTTTCCCCAACAATTAGATACCAATAATTTGCATTACATATTTTCAAACATCTTTAATCATTTTTGCATTCTTTTCAGTTAGTATTAGTACATATTTATCTTGTGGCTTATATTTCCCCATTTTTCTAAATCCACTATAAGAGTAGCCATTTTTGAACTAGGTATAGGTATTATCTATCTACATATGAAATGAAAATATTGATGAACATGCATAACCCCCCTTTAACCAATGAAGTATATAAAACCTTACTACTAGCCTAATTAGAAAAATAGGTTTCCGGTTGTAGATGATTGAAAAGAATGTACAATTTAAAATGATTGGTAACGAAACATTTAATTTAGGTATGTGATTGATCCAATATGATTGCAATGATTCTTATTATCGCGCAATAACTTCAAAACGTTTTGCTATTGCAATCTTAGGTTAGTACGGAAGTCGATGAATCGAAATGAACACAAATCAAAGAATGCATCCGCAATATATTGGATTCCTTGTCGTCTAAGATCTTAAATAAGGCCTTCCGCTTTATAACTCTCTCTCTATCTTTGGCTCGGACAACGGACTAATGTTCATTCATGTTCAATTGGCCTTAATCTAAGTAGGCACTTAGTGCACATACATTGTAGTAACTATTAACTTCACAAAGCAATCCATTGGTAAAACAAATGGGAACGGTTTTAAACTCTTAAATTAGACCAGTTATTGATCCTGCCTGCTCTATTATTATAATGAACGAATATTGACTTGGCTAGGTAATGTGCGATAAGCAGAAACGCTGAAGGGATATCAAAGTTCTTTGCAAAATGGTCTGCGTCAATATTCTCTCAACCAGAAGAGCGAAGAATGACGATTCGATAGCAATAGCTCAACATCCCAAAGAAGCACAAGAAAGTGTGATAACTCAGAAGTCAGAATAGGCCTTATCAGGGCGTCAAAGTCTACCACTGACCAACTGTTAACGGTCTTAAGCGTAATCTTTGTGAGTTCCATTATGATGGCACATAGTCGGCTATCTTCTGGTATAGACAGCCTTCAGCCCAGCCATATACTTAGACTAAGTACCTATTTACATGAATTGGTTTGACTCGTTGCGATTACTGGGCTAAACACCATTTAATAGATGAAAAAACCTACGCACTTTCCCAGAAGCATTTTTATGATCGATAAGCCCTGTCTCTTCTATATTTTGCTAAAGAGGTAGCTTCTGAAACATTAGTTTCGCGTACTTGCTATGCCATGACATAGGTACGCATTGTGTGTCTTCACTGAACCCTATTTTATTATAGAATCTACATCTGTACACAACCTGAAAGTCTTACTCTTTTGCCTTGCTTTCAAAGAAGACAGTAGCCAGTGAGCCATATCCACACAGTCAGAGATGTGAACAAATTAGTTCCATCACAAGGACCCAATGCACCTTTTAGGAGTCACAGTCAATTCAGAAATCACACGGCAGGACCACATTTCCTATATCGCAAAATCGGCTTCCGCTAGGTTGAGCTACCTATTTAGAGCATAGAGGTACTTTAACCCCAAGCAACTTCTCATTCTCTACAAAGCACAGGTTAGAACAGGCCTGGAATATTGTTCCCATATATGGAGCTCGGCCCAAAACATTCACTTAACCTTCTTGAAACTTAGACGAGCAGTTCGACTTACATCGCTGTCACTTACATCGAATCTACAAACCGTTGGTATGCACGGAAGACAAGTCGCTGGCCTTTGCTTGTTCTACAGGTACTTCCATGGTAGATGTTCCGAGGAAGTCAAAGACAATATTATCCCTCGAAATGCAACTTTTGGGCGCTCGACAAGACAGGCAGCTAGTGCTCATCAGGACCATACAGTACACTTGACAACCGCGAGGACATCAATTTTCCAAAACTCCTTCTATTACAAGACAAGCAAACTTTGGAACTCGCTTCTTGGGAATATACCTATTTCCAGAAGACTACAATTTGCAGCAATTTAAGTGCAGAACTAACATACATCTGCATCTCGGGGTGCTGATAAAGCGTTAAAAAACTTTCGTTTTTGCCCAACTTCGGGCTGCTACCGTCTTTTAATAACTGCTGTGCTATATTTTCTTCAATGATGCAGTTTCCGTTCAGTACCTTAAGTACTGGAAATTGATTTCTGCCAAAGGATGTAAGAGCAAATTTTTTATATCGATTGCGAGCGATATTGGAACAACCGCAAATGTCGTTAAATTAGTTAAACTTTCGACCAACTAAAAGAATTATTGTATGACACAGAAACTATAAAACCCTTAAACGCATTTGAAAATGCTTTGTATGCTGCTCCGTAAAGTGTGCATTGACTAAATTTCTATAATATACATCCGTACCGTATAGACAAAATTTGTATGTAATACTCAAACTCATCCAAATGAGTTGACACTGTCGTTTAAATACATATCTAATTCACTTCAAGGTTTCCGGAAGGAATACAAACTGAAGCCTCTCTCTGACGAAAATCATTGTTCATACCCCCTGAGGCCCTAACACGAAAACGGCTGGGCTAAAATTCACCGACTGCTTTTGATGGACATACAACAATCGAAATGATTTCAAGGCATCCAGCTTGTGCATGTCTTGTGCATTGAAGCTGCACAAGCTGCAATTGATGCAGTATCCACTCCACATCAACTTGCGTTGCCTTTTCTAAGAATGTTGATAGCATGAGCACTAAAGAGCAACCACCAAAGCAAACTTTCGGTATACTAAGATAGCTAATTCAAGCACTTTTCGGTAAAAGGCAAATATCTCTCGAAATATGAGGTTCGACAAAAACCAAAACCAACCTACATAGAAGTACACTTCTGACTGCTGCAAACTAATAAGAGAGATAGATGGAATAGCACAGAGTCTAGCTCCACAAAATCGCAAAGCCTCAGGTCTAACACCCCAAAACGAAAATAAGTGGGTCAAAATGAGTGAATTCTCATGCAAATGCAAATCATTTGCTTTTTATCAATAAGAATGGTAGCTGAGCTGTGCTGGTGTTACCAAAATCACTGAGATCGTTGGGGAAGTAATTTGTTTGATAAAATTTTCTTAGATTGGAATATGACGAAGATGGAGTGCCCAATAAGGACATAAATTGCATGCAGTCTTTGAAGTAGTAAGACTTTATTAGGTTGATTTGGACTCAAAATAAGCCGGATGAGCCAGTATCTCAGATTTTTTCAACTAGGTATATTTACTACTATGAATAATTTTCCTTGTTGCATGTTTATTGAACATGGATCAATGGAGCAGGTAGGTACGTTGTACAAACTTTCACTACTAATGGCAGAATAGCCTGTGTATGGTGCACAATTCCTTGGCAACAACGCCGGGAACCCAAAATGATAGTCGAAAGTGAACTCGAAAGTTCCAAGTCTACGAAATTAGGGCTACAAGGTTTTTACATATGATTTTAAAAGATTGGGATACTATTTTTTATTGAGATACCGAAGATGTAAAAACTTTATGTTTTTGAAACTAAATTGCTATGAAATATGGACATTTCCATAAGGCTCCTCACAACGTTGTAAAGAAACGCTGGTGATAGTATAATCAGATATCAGAGGCGAGATATACTGAAACTAGGACCCACTACTTTAGCAGATGAAGAGTTATTTGCCTGAAGATAATTTGTTCTAGTATTGTTGCATAGAAATTCGTATTGGAATTCTCTCGCACACGCCCGTTCGCATTTAATCTTTCCATATTTCGCTTAAGAGAAAATTTGAAAGAAGCAGCGGTCAGGATACTCTGTCTCTGACCTCTGAGTATAACGTTTAGTGTCAGACTATCAGTTGCATTCTTTCGAACTCAAGCGTTTAAAATTAAATTGTTAAACAAATTTATAAACCAAAATCAAAACAAAACTAAGTTTTCTGTTTAACGTTTGTTTATTTTATATAAACTTAAAAGTTTTTTTCTCTTACTAAATTATCAACTTATAAATTTGTTTAATAAAATGTATATATATATCTACTTTACGAAGAAGAATAAACAGAAATAATAGGTACAATATAAAATTTTGAAAATTACAAAAATTAGGTACAAAAAAGAAAATAAAAATCATTGCTGACGACTATTATGCGTATAAACAAGAAAAAGAATATTTACGTACAATATAACGCTCAATTGACTAAATATTTTTGTAAAATTTACAAATTAATTTATATAGTATTTAGACTTAACATAATCTGCGTGAAGAATTAAATTTAAAACAAAAAACAAGGCATATGAAAACAAAAATAAACTATTATGTATTTTATTGTATGTAGTGGTAATTTATGTTTGCTCTTAATTAAAATAATAATCGACTAAATAATTAGAAATTAAGAAAATAAAAACAATTGTTTTTTTTTCTTTCTTAATTACCTATGTTCAATAATAAAAATTTAGCTCAATCTTTTTTGTGTTTAATATTTTGTAACAAAAACTAATATTTCTAGTAGATTTCTTCTTAAATATATATTGTCCTTAACCGAAAGGAACCAAAGAAACAAGTTTACATAGACAAAGCAAATAAAAACAAATACAGTTTCGTTATGAATTTTAAATTGCAAAACCTAAATTGATTTTTTCCTTCTTTGAAAGATGAGCGTACGCATCATAAATGACTGGATGGATAGTACAAGACGAATAAAATATTCTACACTAAAATTCTATTTATAAATCTTTTTTGTTTTTAGTTTAACGTTTTTTTTTATAATTATGCACTTCGTTTTTTTTCATAATTTTTGTTGTTATAGTGTTTCCTTTTATATTTGTTCGTAATTTACGTGTGTTGAGTTTTTTTTTTGTTTCATTTTATCTAAATGAATGGTCCTGTTGGTCGTAGTTCACATTTTTTTCAATTTATGGTTTTTCTAAGCGTCATCATTTAGAATCCTTGTCGGTCCAGATATACATTAATGTAATTTTGTTGCAAAATGTGAAGTTATTGTTGTTGGAACTCGTACTACTTTTGAAGTTTGGAGATCCAGCATAGTGGAGACAGGGACAAAAGGGGGTGAGTGTTATGTGTTGTTCGTTTTCGTCCTTTGTTGACATTTTATTTCTTTCCGAATTTGTTTAGTTATTAGAATTAATTTTATCTTCCTTTCTCTAGTTTTATTTTTTTAATTAAATTAAAAAATATTCTTTCTTTAGATTGTTTGTGTTTTTATTATTATTATTATTATTTTAATATATTTATGTATATGGCTGCTGTTAACAGTAGTGACGAACACCATCCAGGGATAGAACTTGCTTTAAATTTCATTTATTTTGTCTATTAGGCTCTGGATACAAATGCACACCTTCAACGGTGAAAATCGATGTTTCTGTAAATAAAAATTGAAAATTTAATAAACCTGAATACAGAATTAGGCACAATATAATATTTGAAGTAATAGATACAAAAAATACAGCTCAAACTTTCTGAAAAAAGCCTAAGAGACATGTAATGTAAATGCAGTTGCGTTGATAGGCTGAGACAACCCTACTTTTGACAGAACTGAGTTGAGTGGATCCGGGGTTGTCATAAGAAATGTGAAACAAGTCAGTTTATGGAAAATCCTCAAAGCGTTGACGAACTTTTTGGCTACGAGGGAATTTCCTGTAATTTTTTTCAGCAAGGTCAAATTGCAAATTAATGTTCTCGATGGAAAATTAAAAACTATGAAAACGAAGACAGTTCTTATTTCTGAAACAGTTTGAATTACGTATACTTATCTATTTTTAACAAGATTCTATAAATCAATACATTCCTAAGTTGACTGCCACGCCCCCTTTTTGGAGGCATCTTTGGCGCGAACATTTAACTGTTGCTTAAATTTGAGATGACAAGATGATTTTCACTAAGTTAGCTAAACTTGGAACTTTTTACCACAAAGGGTCAGAACTGTGTCTTAATAGTGACATTGATGCACTCAGAAAATCTACGATAGCTACAGCATCAGTCGGGGTTGTTATAACAAAACGAAAGCTTTAATGATGATGCACTTATAGTTAGCCCATATACAGAGGTATTAGAACCCATTAATGTACCTACCTATGTGGATAAAGTTTATCGACGGTACCGTCTGTCGACAAAAAAAGCTTTTATATGTTTGACAAAAGCTGATGGACTAAGGGGAGGAGAAGACTTTACCTTATGCTTATAGGTACATACTCGGCTCTCTCCCAAAAACGACAACTTTATCTGTGCGCTTTCTATTTATGTAATTAAATAGTTTTAGCGATATAGACATTAGAAGTCTCTTCCTCTTCATTCGTAGGTAAAGTAGCTCAAACCGGCTTAAGTAAAACTAAAAGAACAAATAGGTTGCGACACAATTTTCTATAAGACTTCGCGATTGAAACTTGAGGTTTTACAACAGGTACCAGCAACTGGCTGTTGGCTTCAATACCGGAACACAGGCTCTCCGAAACTGCGAAAAATCCTATTCACCGAAGCCAAAGGGATGGTAGATGTGTTTGTTTAAGCAGCATTTCCAGCAGTTGCTAAAAGAGCATCATGTGGAGAGAGTGATATAGGACAAGAAGAGAACACGCAGGCAATAGAGAACCGATTATCTACATCACCCTCACCCAGTAAAAGGAGTAAGTTGGCTTAGACATAAAAAAAAGCTTAAAAGCAACAAGGCCGAACGGTCTAATGGCTTACCAGCAGAGCTCTTCAAATACTTTGGCGATGCTTTCGGGGACACAGGCACTAAGTCATCACATCAACCAAGTATGGGTGGAGAAAAGCATGCCCCATGACTGGATTATCAACTCCATATGCCCCACCTACAAAAAAGGCAATCCTATGTCTTGCAAGAACTATCGAGGCATATTCCTGCTTAATGTCGCATATAAGATTCTATCCAACGTACCTACTGTGTGATCGTCTCAAACCGTTCTGCAACACTCTAATCGGCCCTTACCTATACAGATTTTGGTCCGGCGGATCGATTCTACACACTGAGGCAAATCCTGGAAAAGATCAACGAATTTCAAGTCCAGACTCGCCACCATTTACCGACTTCAAAGCCGCATATGTTAGCATTCATTATCAAGAGCTCTATCCGGCCAAATTCGGGATTACGGCCAAACTGATCAATCTGTGCCGTGTGACCCTGGAAAACACGCTCTACAATGTGCAATTTGGAAGTAGCTCTTCCGAAGTGGAAGGAACTATCTTCAACAGGTATCTTCAGCTGCTGTGCTGCTACGTGGAGATCCGGTTAAGAATTACCCTTAAAAATGGCTGGTACTTTGTTCTGGCAAAACAATTGTTTTACAAAAAACCTTATGCTGCCAGCTATGGGTTCCGGAAAGACTTTGATAGCGACAGAAAGAGGAAAAATAGATGCTTTCAAGGAGTTAGGACTCTCAGGCCACGAAATTACAAGGAGGCTAAAAAAAGTAAGACTGTTGTAAACAGTTATCTTGCGAATCTACAACACTATGGGAGAAATCAAAAAGGACGCACGGCAGAAGCAACAACATTGCGAGAAAAACGCGTTAATTCTAATTAATAATAATTCTAAATTTTACTCTTCCAGCGACTAAAATAAGGGTCAATGGAGTATCAGCCAGCATAGCAATGGTCCGAAGGATAATACGAAAAAGTGGTACTTTACAGAGAAGAAAACTTAAAAAGAAACCTGTTTTGAGGCAAGTACACAAGGAGCACCGAATGAATTTAGCAAGAGAACATGTCTCTTGGAGCAATGAATGGAAACGCGTTGTCTTTTCGGATGGAAAAAAGTTTAAACTTGACGGCGCTGATGGTTACAACTTTTATTTCCATGATCTAAGAAATGTCAGGACATCACATTACACATCAGGTGTAATGGTGTGGGGAGCTAACCTACTATGGCACAATCGAGTTGGAGTTTTTGTCCACAACAATGAACGGAAGCAACTATACAAATGTTTGCTGCAACGGACATTTTCAATGCAGGGGTCCGAAAACATTTTCGCACCCCTGCCTTGGATATTTAAGATAATGCCCCTATCTACCCTTCCAGGATTGTTAGAAGTTATGGGTTCAATCAGAAGACGTGGAACTTTTGCCATGACTTAAACATAATCGAAAATGTTTGGGCATAGTTATCTCATATACATTTTATTAATTTTTTGCTTTCTTTCAAAGATTTTGCATGTGGCTTCATCCTAGTGGCGCATCTTTTTATACGCTTTTCAGGTAGTTCATTGTTTGATCTTTGGAAATTCCAGCCGTAGTTTTTTATTTACCCTTAAATTTTATGACTTACTGTTGGGAAAATATGTACCTGTAAAGAGGTAGCAAAAGTTTCCGGGTAAAAAATTTCCAACAGGCATAAAGAGTCAAAATCGATTGCAAAATGTATGGTCTCATCCTAGTTATCGCCAGTGTACATCGACTAAATGGGTCATCCATATCAAAATCAGCTAAGAGGATTTTCGAATTCTAGCTTTCAGGGTTGTCTGACTGTAAATGAAGAATCCGTTCAACATTGAGAATCCCTACAGTTAAAAATATAAAGCTGTGACGCATGTATAACTCATATTCTTTACATGTTATATATAATCCACTCCCGTAAATTTTCATCAAAAGAAGCTAGCATAATCTTCCTCTATGCAATCGCAAAATCTTCTTCTATCTGTTTGCCTTTCGCTCTTCCGCGGGAGATTTTTGGGGAATCACAATCGATTTTTCCACCGAACGAAATGCAAATCACCGGGTTTTCTGCATAGAAAAAAGAAGAAACCTTTCAGTGCAGCCTCACGTTTGGTACGAGTACCAAATTTACATAGATTGGTTATGCGCATTACACATTTTTGCGGAATAATTTTTGGTATCCCACGAGTGTAAACGACTTGCCATTACATCCCCGAATGCGAATGTGTTCATCTGCCTTAGCAAATAATACCCGCATTTAATTATACAACATGCATATTTGCGATTTCCAATCCGCAAATATTTGGTTTGCGCTCTATTTCAAATTTCGACTTTCCAGCTCGCGAGCGCAAATACCCAAATGCCAACAAGCCATCCAAATCCAAGTATAGATATCCAAAGTTTTGTTTCCCCCCGTATCCCTGTGCAATCGTTATCCTCTTTACAAACAAAAGTACAGTACAACTCGGCTAAATCTGCATTTGTGGCTGATGAGAGTTGTACTGCAACCGTGGTTACCAGCCCACTATGTCAAATCGCAGCAAAATGTGGCTTGTGCAACACGCCGCCGCCGCCCTAAAACGCATCCTCATTGTCGCAAAATATAGGTGCGGTGTGGTGGCAGGAGCCGTATTTTCCTCTTTGTTATTGTTGTTGTTTCTGTCGTCTCCTTTTGTACACATAACCACACGACAGCAATGAATTACGAAATAATCCGGCGAAATAATAATTGCTTTGCTTATTTGAAATGGAGTATATCTTAAGCTATGGCTTGGCTGGGTACAAGCCTGAGTATTCCAAAAGGGACTCGGTAAACACTGGACTACTGTTTAGTTGCAAAATCATGCAGAGATACCGGTTGGTTTGCTCATGCTGATGGGGTGCCACTCTGCCACAACACAGATAGGGTAAGGGAATTTGTTAGCTGAAAAGTTCCCACTTTGAGTTTGAAGTTTTGCAAGCGGATTTAAATTGTAAATGGTGTTTGTGTGTGTTTTCGAATTAATTTTCTATTTATTTTCGAAATTAATTGCATTCACCATGGTTGGTACGGGTGGGTGGTGAGTTTATTTGGCAAGCGGTGGGATTCTGTTTGATTGTAAATACGTATAGAAGTGTTAAGATCTAGGAAATAAGGTGAAAGTAAGGGTATACCTACCTTAGAAATAATTTCCTAGTTAAATTTAACAAGCGAGTAAACAAGTAATTGGAACAAGACAAGTTTGTCTGTTGGAGACTGGGGAAAATGGTTCCATCTTCAAAATGTACTTTTCCATTGACAAGAGCTTTAAAATGTATAATATTAACGTACTATATCCGAGATATCCACTTTGTATCACACTAAGCTGCTGGTAAAACCACATATGGATCTGTTACAGCTAAAAAACTACGACAGCTACACCTACAGGCTGGTAATTCTTACCCTGAAATGACGGCGATTGCTTACTATGTTTGTAAGTATGTGAATACGAAAGAAATTGTTTGGATTTACTTCAATCTCTTAAATCAAGGCGAAGAGTAGGTTGGGTTATGTTCGGATTGCAGGCCACAACGATTGCAGGCCCATTGTTATACCCCAGGATCCAAATATCTCTGTTTTGTGAGCACGCGGTGTAGTTCAACCTCCATGCGATTAGTGGCGCTTATCACATTTTGTTTGTAAAAAAGTTTCCAGGTACCGAGAGGAATCTAGATTTTCCTTCTCCGCTAGAATCGACAAAGCTGTGCCTGCGTAGCGAGTTCGGCGACCGTGCAATTACCTGGAATGTCACTCAGGTCCGGTACCTATATACATATAAGGTACATTTTGAATTGTTCCGCCATGTTGCAACTAAAGGCAGTTTTGGACTTTAGGAAAACCCCAGGGACTAAATCGCGGCTTGACTATCGCTGAAAATAGTGACATGCCTTGCGAATATTAGATACATCATATACGTCAGCCACGACAGAGCCTCCTTAATCGCCATGACTTTCGCCGTCTGTATAAAGACAGAATTATCGATTCCTAGCTGAGTTTACTGTCTAGAATGATGTTTAAGTACTTGACTATATTAATGAGCACCAAAAAAAGGAAGTCATTTGCTTTTGGGGGGAACAAAGTAGGACATTTTGTACTTCCTTGTGAATACGGTTTTTTGGAGACCGAAATTGTTTGATCCATTTAGAAAGCTTAGAAACGGCATTTTGCAGAAGATGACTCAGCTTGTTCAGGTATTTTCTGCAGACAGCGATAGCAACGCCATCTGCATAGACAATTACCTTGCACGCATCCCCTTTTAGTATTAGAGTATTAGAAGTACTAGTTCATTCACCCTTTGGATACATAAGAAGGGTGGTGACCACACCTTGAGGTATACCACTAACACCGAATCTTCGAATCGAACCCCAACCTCGTCTAGCTATGAGTACCAATTTTTTTTTTAACATTTAACCTTCTTAAACGAAGAACTTGGCGTATATTTAGATCTCATTACCTTTCGTGGCTGACTAGTTACACGCCTCATTTTTGTTATTCTATATAAGAGAACTTGGGTCTGTTTTTACATTTATGTTTTTGATTTCACTACTTTTTGCGAAGTTTTTATACCCCCACAGGAAGGTAGGTATATTCACTTTGTCATTATATTTGTAACGCCAAGAAGGTTTGTATCGACAATTGTCTATGTCGGTTAAGTAGTTCTGATACCTTCCATACAAAACCAATATTAGACACATGACTGACTACTATCACCTTGGCTTTCTTTCTTATAAACTATTCATTAAAATTATACTCAGCAGGTATATTAAGTTCTATTCATATATGAAGCGGGCAGATTCCACGCCCCTTAAATGGACAATTTTTAATTTTTGATATTTCTCCTTTCGTGCAATGCAGCTCCTACCGCTCTACCAAATTTCAACCTTCTATGGCAATCGGAAGAGGCGCAAATAAATAATAACCGATTTTGAAAAGTGGGCGGATACCACGCCTCCTGAAGGGAGAATATAAGAGCATTGATTTTTTTCTTTCTGTACACTGCAAGTCCTACCGCCTCTATATTAAAATTCTAATTTCTATGGCAATCGGAAGTGGCGCAAATAAGTAATAACCGATTTTCAAAAGTGGGCGGATACCACACCCCCTGAGTGGAAAATCTCAAGTTTTGGACTTTTCTAAGTGTCTGCAGCACAGGTTAGTTATAGCATTCCGGCAAATTTCACGATTCTAGGATAGCCAGAAATGCTTCATAATTTTGATGATCATCATCTAAGTGAGTGAGGGAGTCAGCCAGTCAGTTACGGTTTTTGCGATTTTTGAAGTCCTGTATTTTAAGAACCACTAATGCTATAGAGATAACATTTTATGAGGTGGACCTTTTTTGCTGAGCTTGGTAAATTTTTCAAGTTTGAAGTTTCTGGCTCAATTGGTTCCGAAGTTACAGAGGGGTCGAAAACAGCCTGAGTTTGTTCCCGTAAAAAGGGTAAGTGCCTTTACTAGAGAAGTTGGCTGTAGCACTACCGTGCCCTTTGATATAGATTTATTAGCGAGTGAAGGGCCGATTTCTATATAAGCAAATTGGGTACATATCTATCTATCGATTTCCCTTTAATAGAAATGATGACACGAAGGATTATCTAGGAAAGTAATTGAACCCAGATCGAGATTCAGTTAAAACAAATAACAATCTTGTGATTTCCTGATAATTGTGACCATGGTTCTCAAACACTGTCCTTGCGATTAGGAGTTGTGCCGCACATTGTCGGATTTTTCGCACCATTATTTGATTTTTTTTAATATTGTATTTTTAAAATTCACTTTTCGGATTCGACGATACCAAAACATTCTTTTCCGTGAACAATTCCCCCCGGCGGATTCCATGATTGGGGTGAATATTTCTTGGTCGCCTTGTATTGATTCCAAACTTGAACAAATAAGATCCCACGATAAAACCCATTTAATGTGCCACCCGTCCTATTATTTCACGAATCATATTCACACAATTTGTTCCATAAGGGTAAAAAAAGACTCATATATAACTGCGGACATTGTCAAAAGTGAATGCTTTTCCCAAAAAAAGGAGGCTTTTAAAAATCCAATTAAATTCCCCATGTAATCCTATTAGAGGAACAAAACACTGGTTGCTTTCAAACGTATTCCATATTTGCCCGCCGAGCCGGGTGGTATGCCATTAAAACCTCAAACGCATCATAGCTACCACAGATTTGCACCTCTCATTAACGGTATTAAGAGGACAATAAAGCCGAATTCAGTCGGTTTCGAGTGCTTAAATACGACGTAATTCACAACGTTTAATACTGTGTGCAAACAATGGCGTGTGCTCATGTTTGCCTGGATGTTATTCGGGGCCTTCTCTCCCTCTTATAACTCATAGTCATAATCCTGGTCGTCATAATGTCAGAGGATAGAGTACTCTATATACTCATTCAATGTTTAAAGTGATAATCTCCTGGATTGGTTGATTGTATATGCATATATGAACTACTTTCATGACTCTATATCTTGTCCTCGATTGTCTAAAAGTCTACAAATGACTTTTAAAGCCTAAATTCCTATAGACTATTAGACCATCACAAAGGAAGACGGAAATGCGGGCTTCAATTAACCAAATGCCATCAATTGACCTTTATCGGACAATTTTGAGTACACATTGGCACTTGTGGTCTTTGGGTTTCTGCAGTGTTGAATTTTCTCAAAACCGCTTTTCACATCCTTGCAGAGGAAGGATGGTGTGTGGTTTGAGGCAATTAAATTTGTGCGGTCGTTGCTTTAATTAAAATTTATTAGAAATGCCACAGGTGATAACTGTCCCTCTGTCAGCCTGTATACCTATACTTGAATGACACAATAAGGCTATCTTTGCTGTCCATCAGTAGACCGCACATATCGGTTTAATTGATTTACACTTGAGGGTGGGATGACACAGTATAGACGTATGTATATTTGCAGTGTAAGCAAATATTTTGACGGATATCATCGAAGGATGATTATGTGATAGCAGGAGATACTTGTCTTATGCCATGTAAACCGAATGTCAGGATACATGACTAATTAGGGATGGGGATCGCGATATATGTGACCATGGTGATGTTAACGCAACGCAAATACGGTGATGTGAGGCGGAGGGTGGCTGTGCGATGCAAATTGCCTGTGTAATAATAAAGGGCTTTATTTTAATTGAGATGAAATGATAATGAAAAGGATATCACCTTTGCGGTTGAGGGAATCTGGCGCTGGCTGCTTCTGTTGATGACAAATAGGGAATTGTGCTGTGTATGGCATTTATTTTATTAATTAATTATCGATCGAGCGAGCGAGCGATTGATTAATTTATGTCACGAGGGTGATGTGTCATTGTGACGTTGTTGATATGTATAGGTATATAAAATCCCGGCATGTAGTCCTTGCTATTAATTAATACGCCTCAAAGTGGTTCAATACTGAAGAGGTTGGGTTCGATGTGTGCTTTAAAGTCAATATTAAAGAGAACTTTATCTCAATGTCTGTTTTAAACTTTGAAATAAAAACAAACAAAGTAAACAAATTTGTGATTGTGTATTTTGCATTTGGAGACACTCAAAATTGGATGACAAATAAAGGCAACTTTGACATGTCTGGGAGTTTATTCGCACTTGTTTACAAGGAATGGTACAGGTACTAGAAGAACATTTTTGGCTTCTGGATTGTCTTCCTGCCTTCAATTTTGGCAATTAAAATGCAAAGTTCGATAATGGCGTTCTTATAATTCTGCTCATAGGTCCTCTCTAAAAGCTTGTAAAATTATTTATTTACACTGTATCGTCTCTCCGTCGGGAGTTGAACGCACATTAGTTATGTTTAGCCTTTCTTACTTGAAAAAAAGATCTTGAAAAACAAAGATGTATCTTAAATTAAATTGGATGACCAACCGTTTCGCCACTTATTCAATATATGTACCAAAATCTTAACTTATCTTTTTAGAGCAAAAAGTGACTTTAGTCCGAAGCATCAATCCCTTCTCTATAGGGCACATGTTTGCCAATATTGCTCCCATTTATATAGAGCTTTGCCCAAAACATTCGCGAAAGCATAAAGTGAGGAGCAGTTCGACTAACAGTAGATTCCCCAATGATGTGCCCAGATTGCCCACTCCCGCCTGATCAGATATTGAAAGTAGTATTCCTGACAAGCAGTGTTGCTTATGTTAAGACTAGACTGATTGACAGCTGTGCCAACTTGTCGCTTCTGTACAACAACTGCCGTACAGCTATATTATGGCACTGTGCTGGGTGTTGTAGTTTTAATTTTACGTTTGCTAAAGGTATTATAATAAAAAATATATAACTTAACACTACTTGTTGAGCACTAGCTGCTAGGAGCTTTCGGCTCTGCTGAAGGTAATCCTCTATAATCGTTTCCGCTACTATTATTCGCTATCTAGTCGCATATGTTTCAGACGTGTTTTCATTTTCGGCAGGTAGGAGTTTTTCGATTTTTTTAAAAACTTGTTCAGTAAAAATTTGGACTTAATAGATTCCTAAATATGTTTTAATAGCTATATAAGAAGCCATTTGAAGGTATTCACCAGGTTTTAGGAGGCTATGGCACTTTTAATCTAAGCTCTCTATATTTCTAAAATGATTTTGCAATCTAAGTATAAGTGTCTTACAAAACTTTAAAGTAAATGTGATAGCCTCCAAGTTACACTTCCTTGATCGCTGAAGTGTTTCTTATACATACATCAGGTATAAGTATACAAGAATTTTAATAGACTAAGGGAACTTCCCGCTTAGGTTCACTAACTCTCTGAAGGCGTTCTTCTTATTAGTTCTTTCAGGAGCCTGCCTCTAACAGCTTTGTAAACGGGTACTGCAGATTTCCTGCAAGGTTCTAAAAAGCTCTATGAATTGTGAGCACTACAAATCTTTTAAAAGGTTATCACAGCCTTCGATGTCAGCTCACAGCTCTTTTAAAATGAGCTTTTCGTATTTTTTTTACCTCCCCCAAAATTTTTTGTAAGATTTTCATCAAAACTGGTAAAGGTACTATTTATCGAATATATTAAAAACAAAACAAAAAAGTTCACCACAACAATACAACTTACCATCCGGTAGTTCGTATAATTTTTTTGGCAACTGTGCAAAATACGGATGAAGCAGAGCGTCTTCGGCTCCTATTCTCTCTTCAGGATTCAATTGCAGGAAGGCATTCGCTATCGTTTCTCCTTCAATAATATCGTACAACCTAGGAAAACTATGACCTAATTTACGCGGCCTATAAAAACCTGCAAGGATACAAAAAAAAAGACATTAAATGATGAACTTTTAAAATAGTTCAAAGGATAACTCAAATATTCTCTTCTTCAAAGAGTTCAACCTTTGAAAGAAATTAAAATAAAACAAAAAACAAAAATCCACCAGTTAGCAGAATGCAGTAGCAAGTTTAAGCGTTTTGTCTACGGTGACATTTTTCTTCTGTGCGCTTACCTAATTTATGCGGTTTGTATCCGGGAAAATGTGTTACACCCTGCCACGTCTCCTCTGTCGGTGTGCCAAGCAATTTGAATATCTTATCCAGTTGATCGTACGTATCTCGAATACCGGGGAATGTTGGCATCCCTGTGACCATTTCAACGAATATACAACCCACACCCCACATATCCAATGATGTTGAATATTCGGTGCTACCAAGAAGGACATCTAAAATTAAAACAAAAAAATACAAGTATGTATTATATTTATTTTATTTAAATAGCTAAGAAATGTATGGATAAATGCAACTGTTTGCCTATGTCCTCCATCGTTTCTTAATAAACTTTGGAAGGTGGTTGGTTTTTCTGTTTTTCCAATATCCCATTTAGGATGGCGAATAAGGATGTGCAAAAAGAATTGTTGGTCGTTAGAGGTTAAGCACTGCAATTGTGAGGGAGAGATAAATTTCATAGCAAAAAAAAATTTAGCGCGGTTAGAAAGGATACGACGATGCACTGCAGCAGGTTTTGCTATCTAATAGGATTAAGCCCAGCAGCAGGACTATGGTAAAATAACCACCGGAACGAGAGTAAGGAACGAAAAAAAATTCAAGTGAAACTAGGATCTAGTAGCATTCTCCTTTGCTCACTGCCAAAAGGACTCTAGTTTTTTTTTTGTTATTCCATTTTTTTTTATGATTTAAGAATTATAAATGAAGTGGTAGGAGGTGATTCGGTTAGGAGTTTACTCGAGCAAAGATATCCCAGTGTATGTGGAACACTGATGCAAGGGAGACTGCCCACAGGACAGCAGATGGATAGAGATGAAAAGTTAGAAGATAACTTTTATTGCACGTGTTATGTGTATGGTTGCATGGGCGGATCCTTTTGCGAATAAAATTTTATTGATTTTTTTTTGTTGTCTGCCCAACTTTTGGGTCGACTGTCGACAATTTAAGAGAACTTTAGTTTGGGAAAGTTTATTTTTACACAATGAATATGGAAAATTGGTGAGGAATTCAATATTTAATGAGAAATATGTACCTACAACTACATACAACAATTTTGAAATGCTTTAAATTGGTAATCCCTTATAAAGACGGAAAATGGATTTAATGTGGTTATTCTGTATAAATGGTTCGTGCATAAGCTATTATCAAATCATAAAATGAGCCATCATCCGATGAAATAGATTAACGTTTTGAAGGGCATTGAAGGATATTAGTTTTAAGTTTAAGCGTACGGCCATCAATAAAATTGGTGAATTATAATAAATTAATGAATTGGTTCGGGTATATGCTGAACAATTTATTGATCAGTTCATCAAGTTCTCTGCAGAAGTTTTTAATATCCTGGAGCTAGACTGTCATCTGTATTTGCAATGCTATCGGCTGTCTCTGGGCGTGTCAATGACAATGGTCGTAAACGACGTCGGAACGCTGTCTCAATGTCGTAATAGAGTGACTCTGTCTTTCGCATCGTCTTCTCCACTGTCTCTAGCTCCTTGCTGTAATCTATCTATCTATCTGTGTCAAACAGCTGATATATTTTCGAATCGAGCACATGCCTCATCGAGCCGCTCGAGACGAACTTTCAGACTTTAAATCCCTCGGAATCATTGAAGAAGAACTCCACACTCTCCATATTCGCCGCCAAGCGCTGAATAGCGCCAATTATTGTCATCACTCGTTAAGAGCTGATGTGTTTATAGACAATTGAAAATAATTGATTTTTTTTTTTTTTTGAGTATAATCTCAAGATCCGCAACCCCAAGTCAATGAACAGAGGAAAATGAGCCAAGGACAATTAGATGCAAGGTTTCTTTCGGATGTACAAAACACCAATTTGTCATTCCCAATTGTTAAACCAAAGCTGCAAAATAAAAGTGCCTACATTCGTAAACCAAGTTGTTGGTGTATATTCGGACTGTTCCGCTATACTATAAGCACTATCCTATCACAGATACTAACTCCATATTATCTGTGATCCTATCCTATTGTTGACGTGCGCATGTCAGACTATACAACTTGCCCCTGATGTGTAACTTGGGTAAATACACAACACAGAAAAAAATAAAACACTTGCAGAGTACATGTATGTATGAATTCACTATACGCTGCTCTTCAGATGTTCAAATTCAAACACGAATCAAGACTGTACACTATAAACTTGCACAAACTTGCTTCTGCCGGCTAAAATAACAACTCTTCCCCACAAATACACCCTAGAAACACATAATCTAATACGCCTCTGATATCGTAGTACATAACATAGTGGTTTAAATTAAAACCTAGACGAGTCGGCGAAATACTACAACAACACCATCACCATTGGGAAGTGAGTATAACAAAACCAAAAGTGAGTATAACAACGCCTTCTAACTCAATATAAATAATAAATAATAAATTTTAAAACGATATATGATAGCTTCAATAGCTTTAATAATAGCTTCCTAACTTAACCTACTTCAATCTATTGCCTGCCGTCCTATTATAATATGGAACGTCATAGGACGGCATACACTTCATAAATCCAATACATGAATTCATAGAGAAATACAAAGCCATCTTGTGCTAAGAATATCCATTCAGGTAATAGAACCGTATATATAATAAAAATAGTTATTAAAATCATGAACTGACGTGCGTCGTAACAACATCATTTAGCTTTTACACAAATTCACTTAACTAAACCCCATCATTCCAGTTGAGGGAATTTCTTAATAGTCAAGAAAACATAAAATCTAAAGGATATCCTTTTGCAATCTATCTTAATCCCCTCATCTTTAGCACAAGAACTTAATAAACACAATCTGCATCATTTACAAACGTAAACACTGTCGGGGTAAACATCATCAACGCTAAACGAAAAAAAAAAAACAGTATCTATCTCACCTCCATGCTTCTTTTTTTTTGTGAGATTATCCAACATTTATTATCTAATGCTGCAGCAATGAAATTACGTCACGTTCCGTAAGCCAACACATACTAATAGCAACGATTCCATGGTAAAAAAAAAAACGGTCACAAACAACCTCACCCATCATGGATAGGAAAATATTTTGTTGCAATTTGCACAGGACACGTACATTATCCTACTCTAGCACCGGTACCGGTACACATTTTTCTACTTCCGTTTTACCCTCTCCAAGGATTAAAAAGCTTTTAAATTCATTAAGTAATAAATCGATGAAAACCTCCCCCACGCAAGGATGGCGGTCTACGTGAGTAGTGTATCTCGGCATATATGCGAGTGGATGCAATAGAATGTATGTTTGTCGTATTCAATTCACTAAATATAAAGTTGGGGATACCTATGGCGATAACAAAAGGATATTCCATATTCCTCGAACTATCTTGTTGTAATGTGCTACTTTCATAACACTTTTTGCATTAGGTAGGTACATAGAGCCATGAAAAACTGTATAGGATGTAGAGACCTTTACGATTCAAAAGATATGCACACCCGAAAGGATGCTCTGTATACGGTATACCAGTGGCAATGGAAGATAGACGATTGTTTATCTCTAGGTGGAGATTTTGGTCTGAAAATTGCGACCTAATTCACACGCAGCGTGTGACAGTTAAAAGTGGTTGTCTTCTGGACTTTCGAAACGGATTAGATGGATATAGCTGCAGCTGGTGATGATAGCGAAATCGTATATAAACAGGACAGTGGAAAGTCGCATTAGACTCAGCTTTTATGCATTTTCTGTTCTGGTGCGTCCTGTTCTATAGTGACAGGTTTTATCCAAGAATGGAGGGAAATTTAAAATGCAAATGGTAGGGACTGTTTTTATTTTGCTTGATGGTCCAATGATAGGTCAGGATGAAATCATCGGACTGCGAGACTGACATTTCAATCACATACAGTTCAACTACGAAAGACTTGAACCGCAGGCCAAGTACAGATGTTTTATGGTTGGTCATCTTATTGTGTAGTAGAGACAGATATAGAGATTTAACTTTCAAATTATGGTGGGCAATATCAATAGGGCCATGTATGAACTATACAGTAGATGATATGGCTTCAGTGATATAGAAAAGTCTAGGAAGTCTTAAAAGAGTCATTCGTTCTCAAATCGTTCTCCAATTACATTTTCAATGTATAATCGTCAAAATTTCATTCATCTTCCTAAGTCTTGCTCAACATCTCCTGGTCTATAAGGGTTCTCTAACCAAAATAAATAAATAAATAGTTGGCGCAACAGGCGTGTAGACACCCTAGGCCTAGTTTCTCACAACCATTCGTTTGTGTGAGTTTTACTTTTGGGATTACTATAGTTTTGCGCCGAGTCCGTACGGCTGAATTGAGAAGCTTTTTCAGGACAGTTATACTCTCGGATGTTTATCAGACGTTTGCGAGAGGTGGCGCAGTGGAAAAAAACCTTAAGATGTAATTTCTGTTTTTCCGGGGATCGAAGCAGGGACCCCTCTACACACTAACTACTAAGCCACTGCGTCCAGTTCTCTACAATAATTTAATAAAGCACCACCTGCTGCCATTAGCGGAAAATGAGGTACCCCGTCGGAGATAGGTATACCTAAAAAGGTCCTACAGTACCTACATAAGCTACGAATTTTATCAGCGCGGTTCTGGGACGGGAGTAGGCTACCCTTTCAAAAAAGCACGCCAGAGCAACGGCCACTTGTCATACTAAGAACAACACACACATTCTGCATAGCATAGGTACAACGTCTGTGAATGGCAATGGCAAGGAGATACCTCAGTGAAAAGTATATCTAAGACCTGTTTCCACGAAAGGATATTAGCACTGGCTAGGAGCCGACTTTTAGTTAGGATATTTGCCCTTCCTTTCAAATCTACCGATTTGTATTCACATATATACCTGGTTCGTATTGCAGACGTAAACGCCCATTTACGGATAAACGGAGATACGAGACAAGATAACAAGATTGTCTTGTGCCTTACGAGTCTTATGGTGTAGATTTGATGGTCATATAGCTTGCATTGATTCAGGCGATTCCATCTATAAATGCATTGAAGAGGTTATAAGATAAATTGCAGACGAATATTTGGACCAGATGCATCCCTTCTTGCCAGTTTGTCAGCTTTACAATTTCCCGGGTTAGAGCAATGGCCTGGAAACCAGAAAAGGGTGGCATTAAACTGTTTAGCAACCTCGTTAAGAAATGTGCGGCTATTTTTCACTGCCTTCGATTTTATTGCGATAGATATGAAATATTTGACCATTAGTCTGTTCTGTGCATTGTTGAGAGTATCTCAGTCGTTGCGGTAATTTCGTTTACTATCAACTAATTGTTTGCTGACGATGTCGATCGGGAAGATTGTAAAATATGGTTTAAAGTGCCGCTGTTAGAGAGGTTCTTAGTGCCTCCATGATGTTGAGACATGCTGCTCGTTTATGCTCCTAGACGAGAAAGCCCAGAAATGGTCCCACGGTCAAAGTGTAGGTAGTACTTCATTCTCGAAATGACAGATTTTTATCTTCATATGGAACGTCTAATTCAATTGGGTCCCAACCAAGACTATGCTTGCACAATTCTTCGAACTATTTGCTAACTGTTCACCTCATATCGCTGAGTATGACCCCAGGAATGGTCCACCTGTCAGTTGTACTGCCAAGTACTCTTTGTCACATGTTTTTCCCGCTGGGAATCGCACCTATGCACCCTGCTCGGAATATAGGCAACCAACCTACCCCTCGAAAAACAAAACACAATGTAGGATGACGCGTGGCAACTCTATATGAGAGCTCAAGCCTGTGAGTCTGACCTCTGACGTAAAGTTCAATTACATAATTTGATAGAAACAGAATTTGACAGGAATTAGATTACACAAGCATGAGTATTCAAAGGACTGGAGTATTCCCAGGATCATAGACTTAGCAAAATCTTAGCAGGAGGACGGTGAAAATAAAGCTCTCTCCAAGTACACAACCATAAAATATCCATAATGACTACACCTACTGTGCACAAATTCAGATTGTCCTTCTAACAGACTTTTCCTTGTTATCACAGTGGAAGTGCATATTTCTTGACAATTACTTTTGAACGCTACTCCACAGAGTGTGTTCTCTCTCTCTCTCTAAAGTGGGACAAATTTCTTAGAATCCATATCACGCAAACATCCAGACCAACAATGGAACAAACAATTCTGTGCTTTTGAAAAATTACGCAAGAACGAGCGCTCCTCAACCAGAATCACTATCATCAACTGGATGAATTGAACTTTTCACAACAATAACACAATCTCCTTGACATTCCTCATTATCTTGTTTTCTTGTTATTTTTATTTATATTTTTTTTTCTCTAAATCCGCAGGATTAAGAGACAACACAGCAAAAGGAAACGAAGAAGCAAAGCATGAGAAAATATTCTCTTCATAGCATCTTTGCACACCATAGCCACTCGTGTCCTGATTACACTTGAGCGCGCTTTGAATTATTATTCCCACTCCTCTTTGAAAGGATTTACAAAGAGCTAGAATCGACTTTAACTGCGAATAAACAAATGTCTTGGCGGATTATTCAAATAAGAAGAAATTCCACACCATGGCATGGAATTAGACATAGAAACAAGGACTATAACGCAGCGCGGGAAGGAAAACTTTCTAAAGAGACAGAAAGGATTTTTTTGTTGCACAAAATTTTTACGAATCTCAATAAATGTTTGTTCGGAAAAAGAATAAAATAAAATCCTTTCAATCGCGTCTGTCTAGAAAAAAGTTTCTCATTTCTTTCCTGGCGTATAATCAGGACTCAACAGTTAATTTATGTCAATGTTCTAGCCTTTGTACAATCATCAGCATCGACTCTGCTAATTGAATTAATTAGGACAACAATGGAAAGATACACGAAAGCACTTTCAAAGTTTTACCCAGATTGATGGAATAAATCAAACAGATTACCATAAGAAAGAGGTCCTTACCACATGAATGGAATTTCGGGCTAAAAATTAAAAGAAAACTATTTCCATGACTGTAGGGGTGGGTGCTTGCACGTTGTTGTTCTGATGTGTAAGGGACATTGTACAGAGCATTTAGCAGAAACCACTTAGCTAGACAATGGCCGAAGGACTTTTGGTTACGGTATATATCCTTTTCAGTAACTCCATTATTTGTGAGCCTTTAGGAATTTATATACCAACTACATTCGAATTTTCATTATTGTTGTTGGCACAAGAATTGTAGTCAACAATTACTGTCGCTATAAATCGACTGGACAGAGACGTGTATACGTGTCCTACTTCGTTTTTGGTATTTTTAGTAGAGTCATCGACATTTTTGGGACAAAGCAGGAACATCATTCTGGCTGGCACTCGAGAAAGGATGTGTGATAAAAGGAATCGAGTTTGGGGGCCTGCATGGTTTAATTTAATAAATTACCAGCCCATTATGCAAGGACACAAGAAAAGTTTTGCTGAATGGGTATACTCTCGGCTCTATGAGACATTTAGAAATGAATATGTTCTTTCTTTTGTTACGGAGAGGAACTATTATGGTACTGGGTCTGGGTGAGTTCTTGTTTTGAGGAAGATTGAGAGATAAGTCAGACATTCCTTAGAGAACAGCATTACGTATGTTGGAGATTTATCACAGAGATTTATCCATTTATGGAAGTGTCGGTTTGAAAATAATCACGGGTATCTGTCAATAGCTGGAAATGAAAACTTCGCTAAACAAAACTGGTCATTAATCCTCATTTGTTATGCCATTTAGGGGAGTGTAGGTGACTTGTTTTACTCTGTTATTATGGAAGTTCTATAGATGGATCGAAGAGGTATGACATAAACTATAGCCGTAAAGTGCCGATAAATCATTTAGTTTCAGGATTTCGGTAAATGAGGGTATTATAAACAAAGTAATTGGATGTCCTAACGGCTCACGCGCATTCTGGTCCATGGCAAAGACAATCAGTTCTAACTTTAGTTGCTCTTCCTTTTCACCTCTAGTAAAAGAAGATGGCACTCTAGCAACAACTCCTAAAGAAAAGGCAGACCTTTTCGCTGGCATGTTTTCCTTAAGGAACTAGATTGCAATAAGGCAACGGAACCCGACGGAATTCCGACTCAAGAGCTGTGCTCCAAAACTTGCACCTGTACTATGTAGGCTGTTTAGCATGTCGTACTCCCAGAAGACCGCTCGCATTCTGCCACAAAACTATCGTTATCGTCCAATAGCGTTACTTTCAATGCTCTCAAAAGTAATGGAAAAGGCAATAAATGTCGAAATAATCAAATATCTAGAAGGCCACCGATTAATAAGTGACAGGCAATACGGATTTCTGAGCCGTCGTTCCACTGGAGACC
The DNA here is from genome assembly GCA_949372485.1 of Cheilosia soror. NCBI lineage: Eukaryota > Metazoa > Arthropoda > Insecta > Diptera > Syrphidae > Cheilosia > Cheilosia soror. The sequence continues at coordinate 41,141,934 of OX443561.1, forward strand.
TGTTAAGCTACGTAACGCACTTATGGACGCTGACGCAAGCAATTGAACAACACGGCAAATCCAGAGCCGTAGCCTTGGATATATCAAAGGCATTTGACCGAGTCTGGCATAGAGCCCTATTAGGCAAGTTGGCGTCTTATGGATTGCCACAAAAACTCTGCGAATAGATGCAAAATTTTCTTCTGGGAAGATCGATCCAAGTTGTGTATCATCTAATTCGTTTGCTATGAATGCATTAGTGCCCCAAGGATCTGTTCTTTCTCCAACTCTATTATCTTTTCCACGATTTGCTTGGATCGACAAATAATAATATCTACAGCTTTGCTGATGACAGCACTCTTATATCCTTTATCTCGAACAGTGGGCCTGTGAATGCGGCTACATCACACAGTCAGAGATGTGAACAAATTAGTTCTCTAAATGGTGATCTGGACATCTTGAAGTGGGGCAAAGACAACTTGGTTGTATTTAATGCAAACAAGACACAGCTCACAACATTTTCCAGGAAAATTGCATCAACAGTTCCTCAGATCCAAATGGATTACCATCCAATCCATCCCAAGGACTCAATGCACCTTATAGGAGTCACAGTCAATTCAGGAATCACATGGCAGGACCACATATCCTATTTCGCAAGATCGGCGTCCGCTAAGTTGAGCTACCTATTTAGAGCAAAGAGGTACTTTAGCCCCAAGCAACTTCTCCTTCTCTACAAAGCACAGGTTAGACCAGGCCTGGAATATTGTTCCCATATATGGAGCTCGGCCCCAAAACATTCACTTAACCTACTTGACAGCATACAGAGACGAGCAGTTCGACTTATTGGAGACCCTACACTCACATCGAATCTGCAACCGTTGGTGCACAGAAGACAAGTCGCTGACCTATGCTTGTTCTATAGGTACTTTCATGGTAGATGTTCCGAGGAACTCAAGGACATTATCCCTCGAAATGCAACTTTTGGGCGGCCCACAAGACAGGCTGCTAATGCTCATGACCATACAGTACACTTGACAACCGCGAGTACATCATCATTCCAAAACTCCTTCTGTTACAGGACAAGCAAACTTTGGAACTCGCTTCCTGGGGATATATTTCCAGACGACTACAATTTGCAGCAATTTAAGTGCAGAACTAACATACATCTGCAGGCATCTCGGGGCGCTGATGAAGCGTTATAGGTTTGCCTTTCCCGGGAGAAGTATTTAAAAAAAAAAATATCACAATTCATCTATGGCTATGATTCAAATTGGCTCTCTCTTCAGATATCGCTATTGCGCATGTATTGACTTGACATTTAGCTATAAGTATAACGATAACCTTAACTAGCCTCCATTCCTTTGTAATACCCCTGAGGCTTCATGTTAATAGTTTCTGGGTATAAATCTGGAGTTCTTAGGTTTTCTTCATGATCTGTCGTAATGTGGTAAGGAACAAACAATTAATATTATCTACCTATAATAATCATACTAACTAAACCTATCATAATGTCAGACAAGTTTCAGCCTACTTCGTTCTTCCTCCAGACAAAAACTTCCGTATATTAGAGAATAGGCAGAAACAAAAAATACATTTTTGTTAAAAATTGTTCCAAATGACGTGACATGAACTACATAGCCTAAAACCAACTCAGAGTCTTAAGCAACATTCAAAAAAAGTTTTATTGAAATCTGTCAAGTACTTTTCGCCCTTTGAGGTAACAGAGGAAATACCTATAGTTTTATTTTTTGGCGTATTTTTTTGGGAAGTGAGTAGTAGTAGTAGTAGATATAACAAAAAGTGAGTATAAAAATTTTGCATGTAAAAGTAAAAGTGAGCTAGCTATAGATTTTTAAAAAAATACGCCTTATAATAATAAAGATAAAGATAAGGAGTCTGATGCGTCTTCGTAGTCAACAGGGTCACTTTTGTATTAGGACAAGCCTGGTTCCTGCCACCAGGCATAATTTCCCCAAAATAAATATTGAAAATGTGTGGGGTAGGTATGATGTCTAACAAATAATCTCGTCATGTATAGTTAGTCGAGCAAACTTTTCGCATGTGCCATTAGATACTCCTTAATTCGGTCTTATCTAATGTCCTTGCGAAAAAAATGCACATTGGCAACTTGACGTTATACTAGAACATGTAGAAGGAATGGGCATCAATACTGCTGACCGCGTAATCTTCGCATTTAACCCTAGAAGGTCAACGTCAACGCAGTCTAACAGAATGCAATTGGCTATGGATCGGCCTAACTGGTGAAGGCTTGTTAGTAAGTAGACTTAATTCATGAAGACGGGAATTGTCAATTGAATGTTTGGTTTCGTCAAACAGAGTCAATTCGGTCGACTTGGCCGTTTAATAGTCTCCAGAAACGACTTTTCCGACTGTGCATTCAAAGGTTTAGATTCAATAAACCAAATATTGGAAATGAATTGGTGCCTTCAAATGTCCTTAGCAGTTATCTGTTCGGGTCTTGTAAAAATTTACTTTCGTTAGTGGCACTTACGAGTGAGTATTTAGAGTCCTCAAACACAGACAAAATATTTTGAAAGATCGTTCGAAAATTGCGGCGTAACCCAAAACTTCAGTTATGTACAACTCGAAGGTCAACACTAACTATGTTCATTGTAAATGTCAGTGGCTAAGAATATTTATAAGTTGCATTTTCAGTTAAACGGCCTTTTACTTTGAGAGTAATGGAATATTTGTTTGAACGAGCTAATACATACTCGACAAAACTTAGTACACATAGAAAAGACAACACCTTTCTTGAAATATGTTTGATAGATACTTTCCGCAACAGCATACATATTATCATGTGACAAGTTGCTTCAAGTTGTCCACTAAGTTACAACTTCATTTTAATATTTCCCTAGATATTTGTTATTTGTTTCAAATATCGGGCTATGGTCGGCCTTCCTTTTATTGACCTGCTCCGGGAGGGGGCAACAGATAACTCGATTGTGTCAAACGCGAGAAAAACGGTTTAAATTGCGAAATGTCGTATATACAGCCTTGCGGACCACCAGAATGTATCTACACTGTAATGATGACGTATAAGTAGACCTTTTAGCCTATCGCGGAGGTACTTAATATTGCAGTTATGCACACTAGCTCTGCAAGATATTATGCAAATATCAGATTTTCTGTAATTGAATAAAACATGACAGTAAAAACTATTTATTGGCTCCAAATACAAATTGCATTCCCACATTCGAGTTTTCAAAAATACCTATACAATTTATATAGGACTTCAACCAAAAATGGACTTACATATATGTATGTATAGCAATTAAAATTACACATAACTATGCCTAAAAATAAATATATATCTAGACAATTATCTCACCTGGTGGACGGTACCATAACGTCACAACTTCATGTGAATATGTATGGCTTGGAACACTTTTAGCTCTTGCCAAACCAAAATCGGCAAGTTTCAATTCACCAGCATCGCTTATGAGTAAATTCTGTGGTTTCACATCGCGATGCAGTACTCGCCGCTTGTGGCAGTACGACAGACCGCGTAGCAATTGAAACAGAAATAAACGCACATTACGATGGTCCAGACCGCCCGGATGTTTCTCCATATATTGCGATAAATCCGTATTCTATAAAAACAAAATGAAAGAAAGTTCTATTAAATGAAAAATGTCAGTCACAGGAACAGGATATACTTACAACATATTCAAAAACAAAAGTTAACGTTTCTCTCGTATGTACAATATCGTGTAACGTAACAATATTTGAGTGTTTCAGTTCTTTTAGTAGTGATGCCTCACGAATCGCTGTGAATGGGGCACCCTCCTCCTCTTGCAGTCTAATTTCTTTCAGCGCAACTCTTTGATGGGTTAAACTGTGGACAAAATGTAATAGTTAGCAATCGCAAAAAAAAATATATATTATATTTAATTTAAAATTCAAACAATAATATTCCTGGTACAATATATAATTCAAATAGAATTTCTTTTTTCTGTTGAAATGAATTGAATTGAACACCGGAAGTGACAATCTACTCGCTAGGTGGTACTCTCCTGCCATTTGTCTGTATATCTATGCCATTCCAATGAAAATGGAAATTTATTCATTGGAACAATGCCGATAAAAATTGAATTTTGGCCGAAATAAATAAATTTTACATTTCACCAAACTTATGACAGGATATCCGATTAAATTTCTATTTCGCCTCAACGATTTCATTTCGATTTATATTGTGGCGCAGCAAGTTGTTGGGCTATTCTGAAGGACATTTTGTTTTATTGCGCAAAGGGTAACAGGTTTGAAGTTTTATTTTTAACCAACGAAATTCTAGATAATGGATATACATATTACATACACAACGTAGGTATATATTTGGGGAGACGGCCTGACATTTGATATCTGAAATAAAAGATGACGTCAATTATTTTTCACTGAAACAGATGAATGGAATAAGAATACTCGTACAAATGGAACGACTTAAGTTTGGACAGAATTAACGCCTTATTTTAGACAGATCAGAAGGAGTAAGCGAAAATATAGACTTTTCGCAGGATGTTCCAGTTGAAGGTCGTGGAGATTCTTGAAGCTCTGGCAAAGAAAACATTAGAAAGATTCGGACTTGCAAGTTGCTGTTGCAAGTATGGATAATCATTCGGAGTGAATGGTTCCAATGAGGTACGCAGAGAAGTGGAAACAGGACCACATGAGGTTTCTAGAAACATCGAACATTTTTAAGCAACACATTTACAAGCAATGTGCTTTCAGCAACCAAAAAACAGAAACCAAAACACGAACTAGGTATAGACTCACTAACAGCATGGCAGCCAAAGGTGCTTTCATGCTAAGAGAGGACAAAATTTGGCTGCATAGATCTCTTGGGCTCTCGCACATATGTACCTACATACTTGACATCTTGAATCAGACCAAATTCACGGATTTTAAGAGACTAAGATATGACTTTCGACAAGAAATTTAAAGTCTGGATAACAGGCAATACCGGCTCACTCCTATTACTGTCATAAAAAGTTATCTTAACTTCACAAATTGCTCATAGGCACAAAATGGCACATGAACAGAAGTCTTTTCGGAAGACTAGAAATTCAAATTACCTTTTGCCAGTCAGGCAGCACTTAAAGCTGCTAACTCCAATCTGGGAGATTTCAAATAAGTGATTAAGTGTGTTTCGGCATTAAGAGCAATAAATTATCATTGTTGTACCTACTAGTGTGTTGGGTTGAAGGACATTTTGGTATGGAAAGGAACGACATAGCAGATAAGCTGGGTCAGAAGTGGCTCTACAGTTGGCAAACTTTCCGCCACTAAACAAGTGGTTACAAGGTTTCAACCGAGTTAAGAGCTTCATAATGCTAGGTTAAATTTGGCTAAGAAGCAATAAAAAAAACACCTATGGTACACCGAAAGAAAAAACATTGGTTGAATCAAAAATGTTTCGTTGTTAGCTAACAATGTGCTTAAAATTGTCAAATCAAATACGTATGTGATTAAATCAAACAACGCTGCATGTTTGAAACAACTACTTTGGCGTTGTTGATTAAAATGCTCGTAAGTATCACAGATATATTTAGTTTGAACATGTTTGTAGTTGTTTCAAAAATGGTAACATTGTTAGCCTACAATTTAATTGTTGATTTCATTGTTAAACAACAATAAACAGGATGAAATTACACCTTAGGGACTTTACAATTAATTTGACCATACGTGTTTTTAATTAAACACAAACGTGGTCAATAAATTTAAAATCAACCATAATTCTTATAAATTAAACACATTCGTAGTTGGAGTACAACGATTACAGTACAATTAAACACAAACATGTTCAAGGCAAAATTTCATTGACTATTATTAAAGTATCATGAACGTGTTAAAAGTATCTACGGACATGTTTTTATAAGAAAAAATTTCACATTATCACAACCTACATTCTTGCCAAGACGTGTTGTAAAGCGGTCACGTGTAACAATCAGAAACGTTGTTAAAGTATCACACTTCAGTTAAATGTATCACGAAAATGTTGAAATAATAATGCAGCCAAGCATAAACATTGCTAAAGAAACACAAACATTGTAGAACTATCACGAATGTAGTTAATTTACATGTTTTCTTGTTAAACCAACCACAAACATCGCAGTCGCGACATGCTTAACGGAATTTGTCTTGTCAGTTTGCCTCGTTGGCGTCGGTCATCTTTTTTCTTGAAAAAATCTTCAGTATTCAGTCAGAAGTGCAAGTAGTAGGTGCATTACGTTACGAGCGAGTGTCAACAGTGTATTTTTCTTTGTAGTGTACAGTGACGTTTTGTTTTTTAGTGCGTTTGTTGATTGAGGCCGTGGTCTACCCCGCATTGTGAGCGCCATCAAAAGTAAGTTTTTTTCTCGTAAACTTTTACCACTCATAATTTTGAAATTTTGCTTAGATTCGACACCCGGATTTCAATACCCTGAAGTCAACACAGCCAACGGTGCATAGGTACGGTACGAGACAACACTCACAATTTATGTAGGTAAATATAATTATTTATAAATATAATAATTGTACTTCGTTGGGCCCCTGTTGTTAAGCCAACATATTAAAATATTAATTATTTATCACCATTTTGTTAACTAGCCTTAAGTCAAACTGTTATATGAAAGTTCAATAAATACTAATGTACATAAATAATGTAATGTAATTTTGCGTAGATTACTATTAGTTTTCAGTTTTTAATATAGTATTTTCAGCTGGGTGTGAGTAGAAATAAAATGGTAAAGTAAGTATGGACGTTTTAAAAGAAGCACAAAAACATTACAATGTTTCCATTGCTGATGAACAATGGTCATGCTATGCATTATCAAACACTATCCAGTGCATGGGCATTGTAAAAGAATCACGAAAAATGTACATGTACAATGTTTTCGTTGTTGATTAACAATGATCATGCTTGATCAATCGCTTCCCTGTGATAAAGTAAGCATGGACGTGTTAAAAGAAACACGACCATTGTACAATTTTGAATTTGTTAATCAACAATGATCGTGCTTAATCAATCGCTTACCGTGCTTGCTTTAATACGAATAACCTAAGGCGTGGTTATTTAAACACGAAATTGACAATGGCGTGATAGATTTATGCAAAAATACCCGTTATGTTTTTTTATAAAAAATTGACAATGTCGCATTTGTTGAAATGACAATGCCCATTGGTTGACGCAAAATCAAATAAGGTTCATGCTTGATTTTACCAACGTTTTTCTTTCGGTGTAGTGCCAAAACCTGCAGCTTGTGGACAGCATTACTTTACTTTACTTTTGGTGGCGCTTACCCGAGCCATCTCAGCCGCTGTATTTTTAGCTTTTTAACCAGGTGAGCGTCGCTAGCCCGTATAGTTCGTCATTAAATCTTCTTCTCCACACTCCATCGTCACAAACTGGACCGAATATCACTCGAAGAATCTTTCTCTCAAAGCATCCCAGCAGGTTTTCATCCGCTTTTGACAGGGCCCATGCTTCTGCACCATACAGCAGAACCGGGATGATTAAGGTCTTATATAATATCTCCTTGGTTCTATGAGAGAGGGCTTTATTTCTTAGATGCCTTCTTAGCCCGAAGAGTGATTCTTCGCGTGATCTCTGCGCCGATGTCATTTTGCGAAGTGATAGTGGAGCCCAGGTAGACAAAGTCTTTAACTACTTCGAAGTTGTATCTGTCCATCGTGATGTTTTGTCCGAGTCGCCGATGCTGAGAGTCCCTTCTCGTTGACAGCATATACTTCGTTTTGTCCTCATTAACAGCCAGACCCAGGACTTTTGAAAAATTGTACCTCTGGTGTTGGCTTGTGATTGTGAGTTTCGTACAACTGCTTCAAGAACGATGTTAAAGAGAGTACATGATAGCGCGTCGCCTTGTCTCAAACCTTTTTCGACATCAAATGAATCGGTGGTGTTCTTGTCGACTTTGACGGAGCAGTGAGATTTCTCCATCGTCATCCTGCACAGACGGACGAGCTTTGCGGGGATGCCAAAAATTAACATGGCTTTATATAATTCGATAATATGGTGTGTATCGATCTGAAATTCCTGGGTTTTTTCTAAGATCTGTCGGAGTGTGAAAATATGGTCGATGGTTGACTTTCCTGGTCTAAAACCACACTGATATGGGCCGTTCAGGTTGATGGCGAAAGGTTTTAGGCGTTCACACAATACAGACGACGAGATCTTATATGCGACATTCAGGAGACTTATTCCTCTGTAGTTGGCGCAGTTCAGAGTATCTCCTTTCTTGTGTATGGGGCACACGATGCTGAGGTTCCAATCGTCGGGCATACTTTCATCCGACCAAGTTTTAGAGATGAGTTGGTGCATGCAGCATGCTCCTTACCAAGCTATCTCCCGGTGCTCTGAAACGCTCGGCCCGGAGGCCATCCGCTCCAGCAGCTTTGTTGCGCTTAAGTTTGAATATCGCTATCCTCACTTCGTGTAGGTCGGGTGGACGGAAATTTTGGCTATCATCGTCCAAGCTGAACAGATCATTCTGCTTGACAGCGGGTTGTTGGCTGTCTCTGCCGTTTGACAGTCTGCAGAAGTGTTCTTTCCAAATCCCCAGCACCGACTGTGAATCCCATGCTCATATCTGCAGGCTTCTGTTTGAGCCTTGTATCCTTAGGTGGAACGCTTTACTTTGGTAGAACTTTCGAACTCAATTGATTCGACTCGCTTCTCGTGCTCTTTCTTTTTCCTTCTGAGAAGTCGGTGTTCCTCCCTTCTTTTTTGCGCGTAGAGCTCACGGGCAGCTCTCTCAGATCTGGTTCTTGTCTGCAGCATTAATTGATAGGCCTTGTTCTTGGCGTTATTCCTCATCGAACCAGGGGTTTCGTCGTGGTCGCCTAGTGAAATCCAGCACTTTGGTATCGGCACTCCTGATGGCACGCTGGCAGTGTTGTCACTGGTCCTCTGTACTTGATGTTGGTGACGCTGAGGATGGGCTTACTGCGAGGTTTAGGGAGATGCGGTCGGCAAAGGTTTTGTGGACAGCAATTGATTCTAAAATGTACTTTGATAAAAACCTACTTCGCTTTTAAGTCTTCTGAAAACATATGCAAGCCAATTTTATTCATTACACATTTCCAATCAATAAACATCAATTGACTACATAAACTGTATTCCTATGATCGCACATCCACAGAAAAATGAAACTAATGTACAAGACGCCGTTGAAACCATACCCACCACCTTTAAACATAAATTTATGTATACACGAAGATCTTTTCCAGCCGGTTCGTTTGATTTTGTACCACATTTTTCACATCCACATCCACTTATCACGTCTTATTCCCACTCCTTTTCTTACAAAACGAAAAGAACGACATAAGCGAAATGTAACACCATCCATCTATGAATAGTTTTTCGAATCCGTTTGCATCTATGCTTTCCACAGACTATTAGCAGCCCCAGTGGCGCGACATCAACGGCAACAGCAGCTGCTAATGTGTGCCACAGTTATTCATATTGACAATCACCAACCACCGCCACCCTCTGACACCTTTTGCAACTCTTTATTCGCAAAAAAAAAATACATACAAAAATAGGATATCTATTCAAAGACCGAGTTTTTGCGCACACAGCAAGCGATAAGGAGGAAAGGGACCTTGCGTCATTATCAACGACCAACCTCCAATATAAAAGAGACAGACTACAGACATTATGCGACACTGCATTAAGAATACATACGAGCATTATCTATACCTATGCGAGATGCTGAATGCTGCGCCATAACAGGATAACTCTTTCCATCTCCTTTTCGCTCCACAACGTTAAATTTGTGTACGTGTGAATAACGTTCGTAACCGTAGCCATGCCAGGATATTTGGGATAAGGCTAAATGGATACTCTTCGCCCAAAAGAGGGGGTGACTATTTTGCCAGACGATGAGAAGGACACGCTGCTACTGACCCAGATTCACAGACGACACACACCACCACACAAAGTCGCGTTGGATAGCCGTCCGACATTTTCCTGAATCTGAATGTCATGGCAAATTATCTATGACTGCACATCAATTATTATTTACGGTTATTGTACGATTGCTGCAATTATCCTGCAAAATTGAGCTGACATGTCCATTGGTTTCTGAGCGATGGCTCATCGAACGAATATGAGTATACGGGGAAACTAATAACACAAATGGTAAACCGTATAGCGTAGCCAGTGGTAATTACCATTAATGGATAGTTTGGGTTGAAGTTGCATACTTATAAAGGTAGGTATCTCTAACTATGTATCTCCATTAGTTGGCCTGACTTTGATTGTATCTAGTAATGGACACCCCAATCAATTGAAACGCCAAATTGGACTTACGGGATCGATAGCCTAAATTGTTATTTGAAATTTGACCGGTTAATGCGAGTGCGGGATACTGCCATTTGAATGGGAATAGCAACGGTAAATGTGGAACAACTATGAAAAGGTTACAAATTCGCATTGAAAAGGAGAATAGGATACGCGTGGAACATGCCACACGTCAAAGGATTTTTCTATTTTTAGACAAAGAGAAATGACGTTTGATTTTGAAAAGCTGCGACACATTAGACAAGCTGAACCTTTGACAGTGTCACTTTCCGCACTAGCTGTTTGAAATGTTCAAAAAGAATGAGGTTAATGGAAGTGTGATGTGTGAACGTCATGACAAAAGAAATAAAATGTACTAAATGCACTATGCGCACACGTTGATGGGTGCATAAGTTATAAACGCACATAAAATGTGCGCTTCTATGGTATGATCTTAACCCATTTGTATTATGCTTTGCATGTTAATTTAAATGAGATCGATAAAAGAATGGAGCTAGAACTGGGCAAAATATATCGCACATTTGTGTGTGCCCACTATTTTGTGCAAGCCAAATGGTGTGCGATTATGAAAATCAAAATGTACTATTGTGCAGAAAGGTTTGTTCAATACTAAACCTCCCAATAGAAGAGTGTTTTAAATGGCACTTAGGTTCAATCGATTTATGATCAAATAAATCCTTGCGATTGCTACACCAATTATCAATCCACCCGAAATAGGAACCCGCAAAAAATGTCCACAACTCAATTGTTTAAAGAAATCTCATTAAAAACACCGCTAGGCAAAATTCAATTTCCATATCGACCGCACTCAATCATAAAATTCCTCCAATGTGCCTATGAAGCATAATAATTGCATCCCTGTCGGTCGCAATCATCATCATTTTCAATCGAAGTCCCCTGCTGGTAAAAGGGAGAAAACGTTCTTCAGGGAATACCTATAATACCTCAGGGGAAAAAAAATCTCGTCAAACTCATCTGAGCGTTTTATTCAGAAGAATTAAATTAAAATTGCACAACGGGATACCCGCATCCTGTCTCACATCAGGGTTGCGGATAATTCTGATGCATATTATGCTCTATATTTCTGCATAATGTGGTTCAGCAGGGATGAATTAAAAAATAAATCCTAAAATCCATTCAAACACTTTTTTTTTCAGTTTAGCTGTGGGAGGTGGTCCGATGATGATTATCATCGTGTCCTTGGATGATGAAAAAGTTCTAATGATTTAAAAAAAAAAAAAAAACAAATGAAAAGAATTTCGAGCTTAATTGACCGTTTGAATCTTTCCATCATCCTTTGTTGATAAGAAAAAATCCTTTTCAAAGTTATACAAAAGCATGCAGTTTTAGAAGTCCTAGCTTGGCAGATGGGGTCTGCAATAGTTTGCCGCACTAACCCAATTGCGTTAGGAAAAAGTTGAGTAGATTCGTCTATAAGGATTTGACAGGAAGTCATTTAAATTTATAGATAATGGACTTTGATGTGCGCGTGGTATGAGAGGACACTTGGACTAACGAATAAAAAATGCACACTTTGAAGGTGTACAACAAGCATCGAAGATATACGATGATGTGGAACGGAAGAATGCGAGCAGTATGTCGAGCAGAAGCAGCGTCTATTAGGTGGCAGATTTGTCTCTTATAACCATACTTCGGCTAGACGCATGGTATCAACTCGGACCAATTTCTAATTCCTGACAAGGTGCTTAAGCTTTGAAAACCCTATTTTAAGTGCAGGCTGCACTACCAGGATGGTGTCAGAAGTGCCAACCCTACTAGGGTAAAGTTTCACCATATGATGGGTTTACTCATGATGGGTGTCAGCGAGTAAATGGAACAAAGGAAGAACCTTATACCTCAACGCTGCAAATAAGGTCCATGAAGCCGTTATAAATGTTGGTTATTGAACCTTAGAAACTAAGACGAAAGAATAATAACAGCTTCGATATGAGTTGTTAAAAATACTATACGAGTTGGCAGTACCTATGATAGAAGTTTGGTCTTATAAAGCAAACCAATTCCAGGAAAATCGACAATACCTATACGACAAATGCTTCAACAATCGCCTTTGTCTTATAATGCAAACCATTTCTAGCAAAAGCATTAATTTTCTGAAATATCTGCACCTTCCATCCACCGCTTCGTTATCGTTACTATAAAGAATATTTTTAGAATGGGATTCATGCGACCAGCTCAGACAATATTTTCACAAGACAAATGGGAGAGATTCATTTGCCTACTCGAATATGCTTAACATTCTCAAGTCAGCTGGTACAGATGGTAGCGGTAGGTATCTCCAACATTCCGAAGTGCTGTTCTTCAGCTCTGGGAAAATAAACCTCCTTCTTCTACCGGCTGCCGAACTAGCACTTAATTCTTTTTAAGGCCAACGCCAAGAAACGGAGAGTAAAATAAGAACGCGTCAAATCGAGACCTTTGTGGAACTGAAGATAAAGAAACAACTCCGGCCTCACCTAAGGCATAGTCTTCGGTAAGCTATAGGGAAGCTAATGTAAGGACAGACGATTCCTATGTCAAACATGGACAAAATTTAGTTTTGTTCATTTTATTGCATTTTTTAAAGAAACTCGTATTTGGACCACCCTTTATAACCTTGTCTCGGGAAACAGCGCCTCGAGATCCTCGCATATACGTATATTAGTCTTGCAATTAAATTATTGTAAGTTCTAGAATACTGTTGAGTTATGTCGGCAGGAAGCGAGTTCCATTTACTTGACCACTGATGTTTTGAAAAAGTGATTACCGCAAGAGGGGAACGACTTTTATGACCCTGATCTTGCGATATTGGGTGAGTGCTTCAAATAATTGAGAGAACTAATTTGAAAGCATCTATTATTGTCTGGTGTTAAGCTACGATTACACGGCCATTTTTTCGAGTCATTTAACTGACGCTCTGTCAGTTCAGTTCATTTAAATGGCGTTCCGTGTGATCGCCATTTTTGGGATACCATTTTCAGCGTCATTTAAATGACTAGGAAACTGGCGGAGCAAATGGCATGAATTTTGTGCCATTTAAATGGCGGAAAAAAATGGCCGTGTGATCGCTCTTCAATGACGCCTAGGACAAATGACTAAACTTTTTGGCTGTTGCGCCATTTAAATGTCAGCCTCCAAAAAATGGCAAGGCTCGAAATTCATGCTATGCCATTTTTCTACGCAAATGGCAAACGACAAAGCATTTAATACGATATCTGTACTGATATCATTTGGATTTTTGACTCGTGGCGAAACGTGTAGATTAGATTAGATTAGATATTAAGTCGGGAGAGCCTTTATTGGGCTCTGGCACTGCGGCCTCTCTAAAGGGCCATATTGTGCCTTCCCTGGTAGGTTCCTATAGCAATCTTTTTACTCCCGAGACAGTCAGGAAGAAAAGTATGTATCATCTCTGGGGGTATTCCAGCAAGATTTGCTGAGTTAACGAGTTCTTCGCCAAGGACATTCTTTCTAAGGCAAAAGAGAGAGAGAGAGAGGACATTCCGTGAGAATGTGAAGAGAGGTTTCGTCGCTCACCAGACATAGTCTACATGTGGCGAATATGGACGAGTTTTTGCCTACGCTGACTGAAAAGTTCGCTTGAGGCGATTCTCCATAAATGCCAGATCCAGTCCCTGTATCCATCTTGGACCCGTCTGTATACCAGAGTCTTACCTTGGAGGGATGATAATAGAGAGGTTTTTTGGAAGCCATATTATATTATTATATTAGGGAAAGGTGACCTCCGGTGGTAGAAATGGGGGGTCGATGATTTTCGAATGGAATAGAGGATGGATACTCAGGAAAAGGAATCGCAGCGATCGAAAACTCTCACCAGTGGCGTGGTAGCGCAGCGTGATTGCAAGTCGTGCTTCCGCTGAAACGCTCTCTCGCATATTGGAGTTCTGTTTTTCGATGTGTGGCTTCACCAACCTCAACAAATAATCGAATTGATTGGCTGACATACGAAGGACATTGCGATATAGTTCAGGTTCTTCTTCGCGCAATTCGAGTAGTAATCCAGCGCAAAATCCAATCTTCTCGCGACGGCTCAACCACTTCTTTTGCCAAATACTCCGCTTTCGTCGCGTTGGCTCGTAATCAAGATAAATACGCCGTCTCCGCAATTTCCACCATCGTCCCAAAAGTTCTTTTTGACAATTTTTATTACGATAATAATTTTTTTCCTGTTTAATTTAATTAAAAAATTCGCACGTATGCGTCGTGGCCGAGAGAAAAACTCTAAATGACAGTAGCTATATTTTTCTCATAGGTCATTGCCGTCTGATCACAAAACAGATAACTGACGCGAAATCGAAATAATAGGAAAGGTGCCATTTGCCATTTTGATGAGGCAAGTCAGTACCGTGTGATCGCCATTTTTCGCTCGTCATTTAAATGGCATCCCAACGAAAAATTCCAAATGACTCGCAGTGTCCGTCATTTGATTTTGGGACAAAACTGACGATGATAGTCATTTCGTGTGATCGCCATTTTTTCAATGACGAATCGTAGCTTCAATGTCGCTCTAATGCGACAGTTTTTCCTGACGTCACAGCGCCAGTTAAATGACTCGAAAAAATGGCCGTGTAATCGTAGCTTTATTGAATTCGTAAAACACTTTTGGAGGGGAAAGTATAAGAATGCTGTCATTCATAAATATATTTTGTTGACACTAGCAAATCATTGATAGGAAAAAGGAATATTGCTGGGAAAAGTATAGATCCTTTGGGCACTTCTGCTTTTATAAAAAAGCTTTGTATGCATCGACAGAGTTGTTGTGGAAATTCATATGAGGCTAATTTGCTTAGAATTGCTCTATCAAAGAACCGATGAAAAGCCTTTGAGATGTCCAAGACTGGTGGCTCTGGATTCGCAATACTGCTCGATTGCCTGCTTCCATAAGTAGGTTAGATAACTCAACAGGTCTTAGAAAATCCATAATTTAATCGATGGCCTTCTAGATCTAGATAATTTGATTATATCGACATTTATTGCTTTTTCCAATAACTTGAAACTTTTGCGGCAAACATTAGGTACCTTCCTTTTTTGGAAATCAATTGAATGCGAACGTTCTTCCAGCTAGAAGAAAAGGCAGTAGAAACTACATATTCAACAGTTTATAGAGTATAGGTTCAAGTTCTAGAGCACAGTTTTTAAGTATATACTATGACTGGAATTCCATCGGGTTCAGTTGCCGTTTTAAAATCCACCTCTTTGAGGATGCTAGAAGTAAATCTAAACATTTTACATCTGTCATTGTGATTCCAACTTCGGGATAGATGGCTGATCCAGTTGTGCAGCGTCTCGAGAAGAGTATAATTCTCCGAAAACCTTGAAGCAAAAATATCTGTATTTTCTTTAAAAGTTGTTGTAGACTATGCATTTTCCCAAATTAAAGGTGAAAAGGAAGAGCAACGATCACCATATGAAAGTGCCTTTGAAATGTTTCATTTTCCCTACCGTAAGGAGTCTAGCCAAATCCTAGAGCATAGTATTGCTCAGTAGGTACGTTAAAAACAAAAAAACGTTTCTGTTCAAATGTGTTCCGTGCAAGCAAAGATAGCTCCATAGCTTAAGAAACTGGTGGCTTTCATCAAGAGAACATATGAATGTGCTGCGTTTTTAGAGGAGAGAGGAATACTCGTAGGTAGGACATCGCTGTTGGGCCTAAAATGTACGGGTCTATATGCTTCAACAAAATCTACCTATATATTCGCCCGTGTCTTTTTATCAATACACCAGTTATTGTCACTTACCAGAAGTAAGTGGATTTAATGTGACTCTGGTAATTTCCGCCGGTTTTGCTGTTACTGTTACCTTTACCGGCTTTTCCGTACATGCGAGAGTACATTTACGAGAAACATCAATCATCAAAAATTGAGATACATTGGCCTAAATAGCATCAAAGGACAAACGACGGTATTATCTGAAGTAGGAAATGATATATCCCCAGCCATACCGTACGAGTATTCATGATTTCACTTCGTATGTGTTGTTGGCCTTTCAATTCCTCCCGCCAGTTCCATTCGGAGACACACATCACACAGAAGCCACCGACATCTATATTCATCAATGTTGCAACAAAGTGTAAATTCAAATTGCCGCACATGCCTGATCCAATAGACCAGGATATGTTTTATCATAAATCAGTAAACTGAATCATCTCGAGGCCATAAATTCAATTTGTGTGAAGCTCCTAATGTGGCTTTGTGCCGCCAACACAATGACCATTAATTCTAAAGGGTTGTACGCCAATGACGACGACGATGAACGAACGGGATGGCAGCCGACAAGGACAAAACACATGTCATTTGTCACAAAAGGGAGCAAATGTTTGTTTGATAAGAGACATTTTTCCCTACCGTAGGTCCTTAATTCGTTGCTGATAATAGCTTATGCCATTCAATATCCTTTGATGGCAAGTTATTTGAAAGAAAAAAAAGACAACAACATTTTTATCGTCCTGATTCAGCAAGGGTGAGCAAGCAGTGATATGCTCATGTCTGTCAACGTTCCTTTGTGCCTCTGATTGATTCCACGTATAAAAGGAAAAACAAATCCTATTGCAAACAAAAGCGCAGCAAATAAAAGAATCCCTATAATCGGTTTAACTTTCACGAAATACAAAAAAAAAGGATACAAGACACGCTCCACAACTGACGAGTTGAGTAATGACTGCAAAATGGATGTGAAAAGGGATAACCAATGGTCTGGATAGAAATAAGGATAGGATTTCCACTAGTTTAGCAATTAATCACTCACTCGACTCACAATCAAAAGGAATGAATAAAATCGTGTCCTTCGATTGGTTAAACATGTCAAATATGATAAAGGACTCCCTAAGCATATTATAGCCAGGTCACTTATATTAGAGAGGTGGAAGGTTGCATAAAGGGAGCCATGACCAAGTTAAATAGGTGAACGTTTGACAAATCATTTTTTGACTGTCACAATTATTTTTCTTAAAGGATGAATGACAAGCTAGACACTATTTCGTAAGACGCAATACTTACTTGCTGAAACCCTTGTAGACAGTTGCATATGATCCCTCACCGAGTTGTTCTAATTTTATATATGCATCCGATTTACCAAACGGTGAATCACCCTGCAAATAAGAAAAAGATAGATTTTATAGATAATTTAAATTTGTATGTAAAAAAGTTTTTGGAGTTTGAAAACAAGTTTTTTTGAAATATCTGTTTAGTATTTTTTCTGTCGAAATGAAATGTTGTTTTCTGTTTTGTTACTGCTATTTCGTTAACAACATTTTTACAGACTGTGCGATTCTTCAAATTGTAAAAATGTATTTCTAGGATAAGGTTAGGTGTTTAAGGAATAGAGAGTTTATAGGCACCTGTAATTTCTGCAGTAAAAGAACAATCATTTGATATTAGTTCAGTTGAATTCATAGCAAAAAGGTAACCGCTTTACTACCGAAAAAAATGCTGCCTCTGATGGATCCGTAACTACCATACTTATAGTGAGATGGGATGATGTGTGGGGAATGATTTTAATTTGGGTTTTGCCCAACCAACTCTTAGTAAAATCCTAACAGAAATGTCTACCATTATCGAAGAATATGCCAAAAATGGATAAACATGCATTACACGGCAGAAAAATGGAATTGTGCAAAAATGATGTTTTATACCAAAAGGCTGGAATTTCATTTGATCGGGGTTTGTTATTTTCACCCTTAATAATGAGAATAATGAAATCACTGCATAAATATAAACAATTACCAAAACTCACATGTTTTTTCTTAAATTTGCATCCAAGTCGTTTAAGAATTTGTAATCGACAATAATCGGCGTTTTATGGGGCGTTTTGTGCAACTAAAACGACAGTCAGAATGCGAAAAACTGCGTAGAACTTGTCTTCCACACTACTTAAACGCCACATGTCGTTAAACGACACAAAACGCCTAGAAACACGCCACATGTAATACCGATTTCAAAAAACGCCATTTGTCGTTCAATATAAACGCCACGTAGAATAAGGGTGAATGAAAATCGGCCCAGCGGTTATCGAGATATAACGTCATCGAGTTTCACCCCATAGAAGGTGTTTTTTGTATAGGTGGTATAAAATTTTTGAATGTTTTTTTGTATGTGAAGTGCCGCTCCTCTTTGGACCAAATTTGACTAATCTTCACAGTAGCACTCCAGGGCCAATACCTAAGACTATCTGTAAGTTTGAGCTCAATCGATTTAGTAGTTTTCGGAATATACGATTTTGAATGTTTTTTTTTTTTGTATGGGCGGTGCCAAGCCCCTTTGCCCAATTTTGACCAAACTTCACAGGACAACTCCAGGGCCAATATCTAAGATTATATGTAAGTTTGAGCTCAATCGATTTGGTGGTTTTCAAGATATACGATTTTGAAGGCTTTTTTGTATGGGCGGTGCCACGCCCCTTTGTTCGATTTTGACCAAACTTCACAGAAATCATATATGGACCAATACCAAAGATGTGTGCGAGTTTGGTCAAAATCGGTAAATGCGTTAAGGCGTGAATCGACGACAAATAGATATTACGAGAGGGCATATGAATTCTTATTCATTTAGGTGCTTGCAGCAATTCAGCTTCTATGCAAAATGCAACTGATGGGTCCTACAACAAGCGACCAGTAGGAGAGCAATGAGAACTAGGACTATCAATGCGCCAATCCTCTATTAATGGCTCAATCCATTAGGTAACGATCGCCATAACTGACCAAATCTCTTGCCAATAGGTTCGTTTTTCTGTTACCCAAATCGAACGACACGGAGGCGTTTAATGTTTTTACTTTAAATAGGTAGGTACAACTAGGTATCATTTATTTTATGCTCCTATGACTACGACACTGTCGTCCGCCAGGAAATTCTACTCATTGGAAGTGGTGGTGATGAAATCTCCTTTTCCAAAATTCCTTTTCCAAAACACCTGTGCTGAAATGTCCTTCCTACCTGTGTACTTCCGCGATGAGGACCCTTCGCCCGCGAGATTTGTTGGTACTGCTCGATCGGTTCTAAATTTTGTTTGTGAATTTTTAATCAAAAAATAAACATAAAGGTCTGCTGACTGTTATTTGAATTATTAATAAACAAATTTGAATCAAAATGTGAAATGTGTTCGACCATATAAAATACACATTTTGATGTCGTGCTTCGTTGAACCAACAAACTGTCCGTTGAGAAAATTTTGAATGCCATCTATGTCATTTCACCACGCACATTAGATAGGTTTCACTATAGGTACCCCAAATCATACAGGCGCATAGTCATATACCCTTTTTACTTGTAGGTACACTAGGTACCTACTCAATTAAATTATAAGCAACAATTTCTCAGATCGCACAACTTTGGATTTTCTCAGAATTCGCTTGCTTTTCTCAAAATTGCAAATTTTCTCGCGGCAGCGCCTTCTTTCTATTGTTATACATTTTTATCGTACACGCACGACGTACCTATCTATAATCAGTCTACAAAAATATAATACTTGTATTGTACTTGTACCCAGAGTGACCATAATTATTTTCTTAAATGTGCTAGAATCTAGCATTTAGCAGATTTTTTTTCAAACCAAATCCTGCTAGAAAAAGTGCTACACATTTTTTGGCTTTTGAATTCTGCTATAATGCCTGCAAAATTAAAAAAACTCCAAAAATTAAATAAATAATGATCGGAATTAATTTTATTTTATTTAAACTCATAATTAATTCTGTAAAACAGACATTTTTATAATATTACGTGTGTTCGTGCGAGATCATTAAGAACTTCTTCACTTATGTATTCAAATTGAGTTATTCAGAATCACGACATAGACGACTTGGATTTGAATATGACAGAAAAGGGTGGGAACAAATTTTTATTAGGTTCGTTCGCCGTGGTTAGCCCAAGGGCGCACTCAGTGAGCACGAGAAGTGTCAATAAATTTTCGTGGCTGCCAAAAAACCCAAGGAAACCTCAAAAATTTAGTTTCATGTCGAACACGAAATGTAACCATGAGACCTGTCCCTGAAAAAAATTTGTAATTTTTTAACATAAAATTTGTTTAATTAATGATTTTAATGTTGAAGAACAAATTTATTTTAACATTTAGTATAGTGCAGCACAAGTAAATTATGTATTCACAAAAATCTGATTTCACCCAAACGACAGCTATACGATTGACAGAAAAATCCTGCACTAAACTCTCTCCTGTCTGAACACACAGTGCTGAACTAGGGCGCTCCAGCGCTCATCTCGAACACAGGTGCGAACTCAGTACTATATCGAACGCGACAGGGCTATCCCAATGCGCACTAGTGCGCCATAGGGTCCACGTTAAACAAACGTATTGTTCGAGTTATTTCCAGCTTCGTTTGCTTAGTGGATGAGTTCAACTCTATTTTAAAAATAATTTAGTTTGGGTTTGTTCGATGTGAATTGAATGCATGCGAATTTAAAAAAAAAATATTAAGAATTCAGCTAGATTTCCTGCCAGATCAGAAAAATCTGCTAGAAATTATGCCGGCAGATTTTTATTTTTTTCCCGGCTAAAAAATATTTTTTCCTGCTAGATCTGACAGGAAAAATGCCAAATTGGTCACTCTGCTTGTACCTAACCTATGAATAAGCAACTCGTTTGCCCTTTTGTTTATGGAAAAGCAAATCTCTGTAGGTATTTTATTAATTTTTATCGTTCATTTGTGACAAAATTTATTTCTTACCTTCTAGAGAACTTCGCCTTTCATTTTATTTTCATACAGTGTACATGTACAATGTACATACATATTTCTAAAATATCGAATTTGATATTAATACGACATAAAAAGGGGTAGTAATGTAGGTACATATCCTTATACCCATCCATAAATAATGTCATATTCATTTTAGCAGTTACCCTTAATATCCGTACAAACAAAGTCTCTGAATATACCACAACGGTATGTAAATTATACCGCAAATAAATGTCGTATACATATACATACATGCAAATGATTCATAATATGATACGAAGGCGACCCATAATTAATTAATGATAATTGTCATACACATCCAAACTAACGACACAAAGTCCATTGATTTCACAATCTAATACATCACCCAGTGAAATGACAGTTGTTTTGTTGTATTTATTTACAAACAAATACCTAAAGTTTCGCACTGTACGCTGTTGCTGTAGTCTTTGTCAAATTTGCCGTTCAGCATAACTCCACAGACAATGAATAAAGCTTCCTCAGCAAGTGCACAAAAAAAATAAATAAAATGATAAAACTGCAAAAAAAAAATGTTAGGATGTGTCTTTAATAATGTATCGTATTCGTATCGTCTTCTTCGCATCCACTCTCACAATGATATGACTTATGACATGACAATGAGTGTGTATATAAATATCTAATCGATCTACCACTACCAACAAAATGGTAAATGTGATAAAATGTATAAATCATAAACATAAAGTGCCCAAAAAAGTTTCATCCAACAGCAACGCAAATCAAATCCCTAATTCCATTACATACAAAGCCGAACAACAAAATTGTCATTGATGACCTTCCCCAAAGCCAACCTCACTATCTACACTACATTGCAATTGGATTGCATTTTATAATTAGTTGTTCTTGTTCATGCAGCAGCAGCAGCACACCAACAACCAACTATTTATTTTTAATAACTAATTTGATTTGTTTGAATTATTTATGTTGGAACACTCAATGCACCGAGGTACAAAGGGTCCCACCAGGATAAACTTTAAAGAGATATTTAAATGATTTCAATTTAGTTGGTACATTTTCTCTCTTCTACTAGGTAAATTTCCAACAGAATGCGAGTGTGAATTATGTATATCTATTGAAATTGTCCAAAACTGATATGCAGTTCCTGTGAGGCTGGCTGAAGTAGGTAGGTACATTCATTCAGTGAATTTTTCTTATTTTTTTTTTCCTAAATTGTGATCTCATAAAGAAAATTGCTATTGCAGATATGAACTCGTAGAAACCCATGAGATTTTACCTGCACCATAGAATCACAATCATAACGAGTTCGAGTCGAGTAATATTGTATCCGCAAGAACGTATGTAGGTAGGTAGGTAGGTTATTCATTGAATTCATTAGATACTGTGTGTTCATAGAACATACTCGTACACATTCTAATATAGCTGAGTAGGTAGGTATTTCATTTGAGTAGGATGTGTCCATATCGAATGTTACCTTACATTACTTAAATTACATCATAACATTGCTAAACAAATGGATAGTTAGCAGTGAGGTAATATTGGCCATAGAAGGTACTCTGCTCTAATAGTGGCAATGGTGAGTGAAGGGTTTTAATCTGTTTGAATGCTTAGGTTAACTCAATACTATTGTAGAGTGTAGGTTGAAGTTTTTATCAGAATGGGATTTACACACACAGCATAAGTAGAAATTATATGCCGTAACTATAGTAGATAGGCAGTACCTTAGTGGAAATCGTAACCAGCAGATGTTGTGTATTATCATAAGATACATTTCCTTTCTGATATGAATGAAACACAGGATCGTTGGAGTAAGTTGAGAATGAGATGTTTGGTTATCATTTGAACCGAACGATAGTGGATTTCTCTTATAGCCTGTCAAAAACCACAAACCCAGTGGCCTGAACTCTGAACAGAATCATATGACTTCTCAAATGTATAGAAGTACCTGTATGAAAATGTTGGCATTAGAAATGTGACTATTCTATTTGAGAAGTCATAACTTATGAATATACATATTTAAATTAGAAACGTAACTTGCCTTTAAATTGCTTTTAAATAGAACATCATGCTGCCATGAACAGAGGAAAAGAATAAGAGGAAAATAAAAGAATAAGATCACTGTCAATAGATTTTAGATCATATGCAAATTCATAGGGCAAATTATAGGTGGTTATAGGTACCTAAATCATATAATATTATCATGTGAAGTAGGCCTTTAGTAAAGAGAGCAAAATGTTTCTATGTACATTTTATGCTGGATTTAATGGTAGATAACATTTTTATGATACAAAAGGAAATGAATTCTTAAAAAACAGATGTTGTACTCGCTGAGTGGGGAAGCGAGGAGTAACAACGATTCTCGCTTGTTTGGGATTGACCCTGACAATTTCTGTTGGGAAATTATGTCGAATTTCAGTCTCTGAATTATTGTTTGGGAGAATTACATTAACAACAACTCGTAGACACAGTCACTTTGGTAGGAATGATAGCTATTTCGAACTACACCACAAATTCATTATCAGACTCCTTTAAGTGATTATTTGAATAGTTTTGAATTCTGACAGTCAATTCTCCGTATATATCCACTTGGGAAGACATTTCTGTTGTCAGGAAGTGAACTTGCACCTCGATTTTTCTCAATTGACCAAGTGACTACCACTTGCGCTAATACAAGCCCGCCAACTGGTGATTAGAACGGAGGAGAAGACCAACCTCTGTGCGTTGTTGTTGCTACGAGGTGTTTTGTTTATTGTCGTTCTCCCGGTTTTCTTCGCTTGTTGTACTCTCTTTGTCGATTTCAAGAACGAATTTGAATGAATGTACATAGTATCTTTTGAGAAGGGATGGTACTGCAGAGGGAACGTTCGAAAGTTACTTATGTGGCGTTACAGTCCCGGGTATAGACATGGGCCTCAACCAATATGCCTTTCCAATTAGCGCGGTATTAAGCTACTATAAAACATTTAAAAAATGGAGTTAATTCTTAAATTTTTTTTAATTTTTGACATGCTGATATCAATATGACGTTCGATTTTATTCTAAAGTAGAGTGTAAGCATATGTGAAAAATTGAGACGATTTTTGAGAAGTGGAAGAGTAGATTTAGGCTAATTATCTCTAGTTGTCCACTCCGAATTGATTTAGGGTCCGCTTCCATTTGTATGCGCCAATTAAAGCGAGGTCTTGCTCTATTGCGTTGTTCTTCTGGGTCTATTATGACGATCCGTCCAATTCGTCGAGGTGGTGATTCGTTCTTTAGATAACATATAATGTACTTGGTTTTGCCCTTATTTTCGCCTAAACCCATTTTTTAAGCTTCTATCAGCGGTGTTAGTGAAAGCTCCCTGGAGTCCTGACAATGATGTGAATATTATTCACGTGTGCATTAATTTTACATCAGACCTTGCTGTTGCAAAATTTTCTTAAGTACGATGTTGAAGAAGTTCACGACAGCACATCACCTTGTCTAAACCCTTTTCTAATGTCAAATGACTCGGTGAGATTGTTTTCGACTTTAATGGAGCATCGAGCATTTGTGTAAAATTTGTCTCTGTAGGTTAAGGCTATCATAGGATCTGCGGTTTTTTTTAAATAAAAAGGGGATTCCAAATCCTGGAGCACTCTGACGAATTTCGGTCCATTGTACTACCAAGCAGAAAACCCTTTTTTGGTGTAGTGGTGGAGAAACTCTTATATTATTCGTTTCTTTATGGTCGGTGGCAGAGTATTGCTGTCCCCAATAAAATCCAAAACGATTTTTGGACTTTGTTTAATTTTTGAAAGTGCAATAAAACCATTGGACATTATTGCACTCAGCTATTTAAAAGAAAGACAAGCAGGGGGGGTTGCAGGGGGCAACATGCCCCCCCCCTACATATCATTGTGGATTTTATTTCCACTTCGATTTGGACTTTATTGCACTTTTGAAAATGAAATAAGGTCCAAAAATCGTTTTGAACTTGATTGCAATTTCAGAAGTGCAATAAAGTCCAAACTTTCGTTTTGGACCTTTTTGCATAAGACTTTATTTCATGGCACCATTCTAACCACTACACCATGGCCACCGACAGGATCTGCGGTAGTGTGAATATTTGGTCGGTTATTATATTATAAGCGCACCTAAAATCAGACTGCCAGAGGCCGATTCATTTTTGATAAATGGTTTCAGTCGTTCACAAAGACCGGCAGACAAGATCTGGTATACGATGTTAAAAACACTGGTGGCCCTTTGATTGACACACTTTAAATGGCCTATCTTCTTGTACACCGGGCAAACGATGTTAAGATTCCATTCATTGGGTACACATTCTTTCGACCTTCTTGGAGATGAGTTGATGTATTATCTTCACCAACTCGTCTACCGCTGACGCTGTCTTATTGAACTTGAGTTTAGATATTTCTGTTCTCACTTCATTTTGGTCGAGTGACGAAAGTCTCGGCTTTCATTCTCCAGATTAAATGGCAGCTTTATCGACGTCATCGCCATTTAGTCGTCTGAGGAAGTTGTTTTGTCCATGTATATGGACTTCGGCTTTACTACAAGGTATTCTTGTTCATCTCAACAAGTCTTGATGCAATCATATACATTGTCAACAAACTCTTTTCCCTGGTAAATCATCTATCAACTTTTTCGATCATGAGCTTCTCGTATTCTTTCGTTTTGCTCCAGTGAACTTTTCAATAGATTCAAGACTACAGGATTGACAAAGGTTTTGGGAATAGAAACAATTTGAAAGATATACTTAGACGTAATTATGTACTTGCATAAGAACTATTTCACTCTGGTGGCATGGCGTCAGCGCACATTTAACTAGCGTATATAAGGCTTATTTAAAACGTCATTTACTCGTCAGTTTTTATTTAATCTGTACTCTAAAAGAATGAGCTCACAAAAACCAGAATGATTATTTAGAGGTTAATTCCACAGGATGGAAAAATTCTTGTCGGATTCTATAAGGTGGCTTTTATCATATCGGGAAAAGAGTAATATTAGCGGGAAGAAGTATAATTGCAGTTGATAGCGGACTTCAGGGTTTGTTTAGCCTCAGATGGATAGAGAGTGGATTATCTTCCCCGGATATGATTTTTGAGGAGGAATCGAATCGATCGGACATGTTATGCATTGCGTACGTTTCAGATCACCTGATGTACTGGTCGATGACTGTCAATTAGCACAATGCTGGCGAATATAAGCCCAGGCCGACGCACCATCAGCGGCCCAAAATTTGCAGTCAACGCTGACGTGAACAATCTAGAAAATTTAGAAAATAGATTTGCTAAATGGCCTCCATAGAAGTGTCAATCATTGCAGGACGACATTGTGAAGTCTGTCTACATCACCCCTTCGGCATGTACATAACGTTCGGGCTACGCAACACAACATCGACGAGCATCGCCATCACCTAAGCGGAATGTTAAAAAGTCTCAGTTTAAGAACCCGGCAATCAAAGTACTTAAGTGTTTCGGATGGCCAGTTCCTCGGTTCACATTATCACTGATCAAGTTTTGGTATTCGCCGGCGCTGGCTGGTCACATCAGTTAGCTCGAGGAGATGGACGTTTTCCGCTATAGCGTCCGCTATTTGAGTTTTATGAACCTCTGAGACTTTTAAAGCCTAATCATTTACGTATAAAGCCGATAAGTAGAGTAATACCGATCCATTTAGCGAGCCCTTAGCTGCCTGCACTATACCATTGTAGAAAGTGTTCTGAGACTTGCGGCTGCAGCGTAGTTTGATTAGCTTTTGTCATATTAGCTTAATTTATATTCGATGGAGTATTATAGTGAAGTAGGTTAAGCGAAGCTAGAGATCCTGTTCAAACGTTTTAGGTTGTAAACATTTTTCATTTTTGTAAAGTGGGAAAAGAATATTGGTCCCAAGATTGTACCCTGTGGAAGCTCTAAATCTATATATATGAAAATGGTGGCAAAAATGTATAGTAATTCATCAATTGAGGACGGCTAGACCGATTTGGCTAACATTTTTTTTTTAGTTGTTCGTAATTGTCAGGAGAAGGTTCTTATGAAAGAAAATTTTGGGAAAACCCTCCGGAAAAGTCGGGAAATTGAAAAAAATCGAAAATTGTTTTTTTATGGAAATAAGTGTGCAATTGTTCCGGAATGGCTTTTCGAATAAAAAATAGAAAATTCTTAGTGGAAAACTAGGAAAACCATTTGAATTTTTTTTAACGAAATTTTGCATTTAGGTATCGCATAATTTGATGATTTTGGACGATGTAAAATCTTTGAAAAATCCTGAAATCTTTGTCGCTGTGGCGGCATATCAAGGGGTTAAAATTGACCACGAACATGAGAGTCGCATTGCAGAACGACCCATCTGCTCCTGAATTCTCGGGACAACTGCTGACGCGATGGACTTTTTTAACTCGCTTGATGTGCCAGGAACTCCATCGCATAATTTACAGCTGAAGGTGAGATCGATCATAATCATGTTGCGGGATCTGAATCATCCGAAATTGTGCAACAGTACGCGGTTGTCCGTCAAGAAACTGATGAAAAAAGTGATTCAAGCGACAAACATCAAGACCAAATTTAAAGGAGAGGAAGTCCTTATTTTATGAATTCCGATTATTCCAGCTGATCTTTCATTCCATTTTAAGCGGATTCAGCTCCCCGTTCGATTGGCTTTTGCGATGACAATCAATAAGTCCCGAGACCAATCGTTGCCCGTTCGCGTGTTGGCAAACCGTCTTCGTTGTTCATTTTTGCGTCGGAAAACAAATCGGAAAACATTGTGTATCACATCGCTCTCTACTGATTTCGATTCCATTCAAATAAATCATATCGAATTTTGAACTATCTGTGTTTTATTATCACTCTGGAGTTTATCCGAAGACGTTAAATAGGGGCGAGACGAAGTTCGCCGGGTCCGCTAGTATGTTATAAAGAAAGTCGAACGAACTTACGAGTAAACTGTAGGGAAACTTCTATTGGATGAGTCTAATAAGTATATAAATTATTAGGTACCTATACTATCAACACACTGGAAATTGTTTAAACAGTTCACCAGTGCGAGTGAGGTGGGCCTTGAAGGGCATTGCCAGATTGATGCCAGTTAGTGTTGATTGGTAATTATAATAACTAAGAGGACTGGCCAAAGAACTGTACGAGCCTCTAACAATCAAAATGTGTAAACAAATGTGTTCCTCATTATAGCCGCCTCAAATGTTTGTGTTCAACATAAAAGATTTCAAATTGGAACCGATCGCTGCCACACCTCCCACATTAACTACCGTATCAAAGACATTTTTGCAAAATCAAATGGTACTCTAAATTGATTTACTTACCCCAAATGCACTAAAACGTTTCCGTCTTGGAAGCGGGTCCTGTTTATTGAGAAACACCTCCGATTTGGGTCTGGGCGGTTTTTTTGGTCTCATTATGACTCGTGTCTCTTCCCTGATATCGTCGTCGAGTAATTTACTATCTGATGACACGGACAATTGACGCTGCACTCGATCGTGATCGTTTACGCCACTTCGCCAGTCTGCAAGATAATAAAAAGATACAAACGTTATAAAAGTTGAAAAGGGCAAAATGGGTAACCACAAAATAAAATATTTTTTAATTAAAAACAGAACAAAATAATAACCTCCAAGCGGAAAACAGAAAACCAACGTCTCCTTGCAATTAGAGATATTTATATGAAGGAATGTCGCGTCCCGCTTTTGTATAAAGCAAAAACTAACTAACGAAGTCAAGATGAAAAATCAAGTAGAGTAGTTTATTAAATTTCCATAGCACGCTCGACCCAGTCAAAAGTGACGTAAGTACTCCTCCCACTATCAAAAACACAACTATATCCACATCTATGTATATTCCTACACCACCCAGACCGAGCACAAAGTTAACGACGAAAACGAATGGACTGAGTCGCATAATGGCATCGAGGAGCCCATAAATATTAATGCTGCCCCAGCTTAGGTTCTTGCTTGTACTATGTCGTTCTTCGTTGGTTCCGCCGTTTTTCTTCGTCTTCTCTGCTTTTTTTTTGCGGAAAGCGAGACAGAACTAGATAGCCATCGAAAAACAGGAAGCCCAGCAACGGTCTGACATAATAAATTGAAGAGAGTTATCCTTAAAATTCAGAGTAATTTTCCTTTCGTTTTGTGTTACTTTTTCGTTCTCCATATTTGTTTGTGTCCGAGAAAACCCACTAATGAAAAACAGTTCCATGGCTTGGTTTCGGCTTTACTTTTTTTTTTCGTTGGCAAGGACTCACAGAAACTTTATGGAGATCTGTGTGTTGTTTGGGAGCAGAGTACGAGTGGGTATAAAAAAAAATGTAGAACAGGATGCAGGACTATGACTATGACACCGTAGAGAATTCAACAGAATTGGTACCGTGGGAATTCTCTTCAAGGATGGATGAGTGTGAACAATACGCGAATTGTTGCAGTGGTGGAAATGAATGCCATTGGATGTTGGATACGATACTGTGAAATAGAGGGTATCGCTTACTGGTTTCGACGGTTCGGAAGGCCTTTGTTTTTGACCCAGTAACCCACTCGGAAAGATACAAAAAAAAGAGGCGGGAATCGGAAATACTAAGTAGCGAAATGATTGCAGCGAGGTGCTGGTGGTTGCATTAATTAGTTTTCAAAAATGACTGCGCTACAGCGCTGCATGTATTGTTCGTTGTGTTGGAAGTTCATATTTCGGTTCGCTGAATATATGTAGTGCTCTTGATGGGTTATATGTTATGGATACCCGCTGAGAAAATGTTGAGTAGTGGCCTGGCACATGGCATGTGGGCTTTTATTGTTCGGTTAGGGGAAAAGCAAATTGTTTTTTTTTTTTATCTGATAAACGTTATTTTCAAATTTGTACGATTTAGTTTAAAATTTGTTTTTTCTTTATCCTTTAAAAAAGGACATGGTGGATATAACGAGTGACATAAGCTATATGCGTAGTTCATTTAGGGTAAACTGGGGTGCATTTGCCACTTAACTTTCAAGAATCAGTATTTTCGAAAATTGTTGATAAATTTCAAAATTTTTTATTGTTTTTATACTTTAAATATTTGAGATCAAACGTTGAAAAAGTTATTGAATTGAAAGAATACCTTGAAAGTTTTCTTAAACCTAGTCCGAAAAAGACGTTAAAAAAGCCCCCGGCTATGGACTACCTTTGACACATTTGACGAGGGTGATTATCATGAGCTTATCTAACAGTCATCTACCTCATATAAGGCTAACTAACTTGGGCGCTGTTTAAATTAAAATAAAATAGCAATCTTGATTTTCGGCTTTCTTTCACCTTTAATTGATTTTAGATTTTAGATTTTAGATTTATATAAAGGTGCGTTTAGAGCCGGTGTTTTTTGTTTTTTGCTTCAAATTCTTCTACTCGCCTTCTTTTCTGACTGACAAGTGTAGGTGGGTATGCCACAAGTTTTTGATAACTATTTTAATTTCTATACCCTCCACAGGAAGTTATATTCACTATGCCAAGAAGGGGTCACCTTAGACCCCATAAAGTGTATACGTACATATATTCTGAATCAGGATCAAATTCTGAAAATGCATGTCCTGTCTGTTGAAAACACCATAACGTCCAAACGAATCGACCTAGGCGAATGCAATTTGATGGGATCTCGAATGCACAAAAGCACGTTTAACTTCAAGAAGAGCTGCAGTATCACTGTCGAGGTTCATTACCTTTTTTTTTAATCAAACTACGCTTCTTTCTGCTTTTGATGATATTGGCCTTAAGTGCTTGAATCCTAGCATACAAGTCTCGCGAACTTTTTGCAAAAACTTGCATGCGGTGGTGCGGTGGGTGCTTCATTTCGGCCAAAACCTATTTTCAAAAAACGCACTGTATGGGCTACACAGCACTCACTTTAAAAATAAGTTTTCAATATTTCCCAACCTTGTTCAAGCGCAAAGCCACTCATTTCGGATGTATGATAATATTGATACTGACTTTCCGTCAAGATTTCCAGCGGAAACCAGCTGTCAGTGTCAAAAGAACCTATGATTTAAAAAGAAACCACTTTCCATCTGTCCTATGCGACAAAAATAGGATCTTAATAAAAGCTGATGGCTAAATTTTAAACTCAATGACATTGACAACATCAATGACATCGTTCGTGACCACCGCCAGCGCCTAAATTAGGCTGAATTAGAGCGATGACTCGGGTTATGTTGACCTTGAAGGCACGTTTGTTAGCTCTTAAAAAATCAGCCTTGTCGCCGAAGATTAACCCTGTCAGCGAAAAAAGAGCGTTGTCTACGGTAATTTTTCGCTAGCTCCTGGATCAGTTTGATTTTTTGCGAATATAGGTCCAAGCCCTGATGCAAAATTCATCAAGGTTATGTCTGCGAAAGGCCGAGTTCTTGTGCATGGCGCGGAATTAACTGCCTCGAGTTCTCCTGCACACTCTCAAGGACAGCAGCGATGTTTTCGGCAGATCTTGCCCTTGTTGTCGTATTGGTGTTGGCTGATTGACCAATTGAATCGACTGAAAAGTATGACTGTGTTAACTGTAAATTTGAAACAACGCTCGCATCGTTGCTACAAGAGAACACCCTTTTTGTCATTCATTCATTCATTCATTCATTTTCAATGGTCCGCTTGTCCATTAAGTGGGTCGCGGGTGTAGGTTGCTCAAGTGGACCCTCCATAGCTCTCGATCCTCCGCCATCGACTCTAAATCATCAAGGGCAATCCCCATACGGGTAGAGGAGAGATTATGAATTTGATCTAACCATCTCATCCTGGGTCTACCTAGGGGACGCCTGCCTGATGGTACGGATTCCATAGCACGTCGTGGAATTCTGGTCGGGGACATGCGTTTAACATGCCCAAACCACCGAAGCATGGATCGCTCCGTCCGGAGAAGTAGCTGCTCGACATTGAGTTCCTCACGTATTCTGGTGTTTCTGATGCGATCTCTACGGGTCACACCAGCAATACTACGGAGAAATCTCATTTCGGCAGCTTGTATTCGCGATCTTATTCTTTCGGTCATTACCCAAACCTCATGACCATAGGTAAGAGTTGGAACAAACACCGAATTAAAGACTGACAACTTAGCTTTGACACCAAGTTCAGTCCTCCTGATAACAGAATGACCAAGCTGTCTCAAAATCGATCCAGCCTGACCAATCCTACAGTGAAACTCGGCATTGCTCCTTCCATCACTCGTGAATAAGACCCCGAGATACTTAAACTTCTCCACCTGTTTCAATGGGACTCCACTAACATGCAGAGTGCATTGAACAGGCGTTCTGGAGACGACCATCACTTCAGATTTGTTCACATTTACCTTCATCTCAGCTTCAACACAAACGGCTACAAGCCGATCGAGTGCGCCCTGAAGTTCAGTCTGAGAATTTTTTGTCAATAAACTTTATCATTTGCACGTTTTGCTCGACGTCGTAGCTTGCCATTGTAATTTGCCTTGGTGTCATGAAATAAAGTCTTATGCAAAAAGGTCCAAAACGTAATTTTGGACTTTATTGCACTTCTGAAATTGAAATAAAGTCCGGGGCTATTATTTTGACCGGGGTTGCTTAATGTTCGTGGGCATTCTCCTAATATAAAGTGACTTCCGCTTTGACTTTCAATTCCTCCTAAATTCCACCATTATGATAAATAAGTCACAGCGGCTAAATATTAAAATACCTACGCTAGCGTAGATTAAAGGGGAGAAAATATTAAAATAACACTAAATGTTGTTAATAAAAAAATTCTCTAAAAAGAAATTAAATGTTTACACTAATAAATTTAACATCAAGCTACAAAATCCTTTACTTAAGGCACTTCCTTCTTCGGCTAAAGATCCCTTCAAGTTTTGTTATCGTCATTTTTAATTTGTACTTTCCGGATAAGCAGGACTACATATTTTTAAAGATAGAATTGCGTCAATCCGCTAGCATATTTATAACCGTCTGATTATTACGACCGCCTAGCTACAGAAACCAACCCGTGCGTCGCCACAATACCCGGGGAATACCGAAAGCTTGATCCTTGAAAAGTATATGAATTCAAATCCACTACACTTTTTAAAGTGCACTAACAATATCGCTTTAGCCCATGCATAGGTACCTATGCGAGTATATCAACGCAAACTTCCCTATTGATAGTCACAAATTGTAAATACCATTTCCCCTTCATCCTTCCGATACATACACTAGTGTCCAGCAACTCATTTCGATTTCGCACAGACCCTCCAATCGGATTTCCTCTTTTTCCAACATCGAACTCCTAAGTACACAAAGTTTGCCCGGCCGGCGTGCCTCTCAGTTTCAGCATCGGAAAAGTTTCGTTTCAATTTTGCTTGCATTTTTTTATTCGATTTCCAATGCAGTCCTTGAAAAAGGAAGAACATTTCAGAAAATTTGCAATCAAAAGTTGCATTGCATTGATATGTTTATGGAGATTAAACTCTGGCAAGGGCTTTGCGCAAAAGTTTCGTCTCTTTCACTTCCTCGTACACGAGTACGAGTATTCCTTTCAAATTATTAAAAATTGAATCCTTTTTGCATCAGCGACTTTATCAGTACCTACTCCAAGTATAGGAGAAGGCCCAAACGACGAAGACGTTCTATCATTCATCTGACGTCTTCAATTGAAATTTAAAAATTCACGAAATATCCTTAAATATTTCACAACACCTACACCTACACCACTGGTACACCCTCGTTCTCGTGATTATATACTTGTTTCCAAGTTGAACGCTTTTAAAGGATATGATTTTAAATTTTTCATTGCGGCGAATTCAATTTTAATTCCTTCGAAGAAGACGATGAAGACGATGGGTTGTCGTTAACAAAAAAAAAAACAGAATAACACGAAACCGCCACCAGCCAGCGCGCCATTGTTCTTCGCTTTCTTAAGAATATTGCTTAATACAATTGCTATGTCGTCCTTGAGAGTTTTGCCAATCCTTTGTTCCCGATTCTGTTCCAAAGTTAGTTGGGGAAAATGGGAAAATTTTGATGCGATTCAGTATTTTTGAATATTTCATACACACAATGGGAAATATGAAATTGGTTAGCATAAGGATTTTATGATGTGTACGAGCCTTTATGCGAAAGGATGTGTGGGTGCGTTAGGGATTTCATTTCAGTTTTATATTGTTGTTGTTGTTTTTTTTCTTATTGTTTCCTTTTCACTTGGATCTTCCTGATTTTAGGAAATTTAAGTGTGCCAAAGCGTGCTGAAACATATTTCAGGGAAATGTTTGAAATTGAGAAATAGAGTCCTTAGAGGTTTCTTTTCGTATAGCCATAAAAATAAAGTGAAACTGCATGTGCGTTGGTATCTATTTATCTGACCGTATGGATGTAGTAGATGTAGCTGCGGGAATATTTTAATAAAATTGTTTTACAGGAATGCTCTTAATGATTGCACAGTATAGGTATTTGGAATTTTAGCACATGTTCCTTTAGGGGATATACACGGGGGTTATAGGGGCTATCTTCGGAACTATTCGGCCATTGCCAGAGTTGACCTCCGACAGCCACGTCTTTCACATGGACAGCTATATATGTATTGAATATTCACGTGTGAGCTGTAGGCGTAATTTGTGTATAGCTACTTGCGTCCATTAAATAAATAACATGTAGGTATAGTTTATGAAAAGGCATAGCGATCAAATATTTTGTGAGCTTAAAAAGAAGACAAAATATAAACAAGTAAAAGTGTTACCATCGGCCTGGCCGATGCTTTGATACCCTCCACTGTATGTACTGGTACAGGTACACGCATGTGTCTAATATTGGTTTTGTATGGGAGGTACCAGAACTACTTCACCGACATAGACAATTTTTTAATACCAACTTGGCAACGGTAAAAACAAGTCCTCTCATAAAATTTCATTCACCTAAGTCGATTCGTTTGGATGCTATCGTGCTTTCAACAGACAGACAGACGGACAGACAGACAGGCGGACATGGCTAAATCGATTTAGAATGTGATCCTGATTCAGAATATATATATTTTGTAGGGTCTACGGTGAATCCTTCTTGGCGTTAAAAACGTAATGACAAAGTGAATATACCTTCCTGTGAAGGGTATAATAAACGTGCATTGATAGCTGAAATAAATTTGAATTTAATTTAATAGAAAATAAACCAGCGGACGGAGCCGCGGGCGTTGCTAGTTTTTGATATAAAAGCAAATATGTCTCAAAATGTCAACTTAATAGCTCTTACAAACATCAGGAGGAACATTTTATAATTTTATATATGAGATTGTAACAATTCAACTAACAAGCGGACACCTCCCATAATCGGACAGATTTCAATAAACGGACAATAATACAATTTTCCATAGTAAAGAATCCTCTCAGAAGCGGATGACTCTATAACCAGTCCAGAAGTGGTAACCAAATTAAAAATTATAAATGTAATTTCGCCTTCTCTTGTGGACAAAATTAACCTTGAAACACTTTCACTTCTGGCTATCACTAGGGGTAACTGCACAAGGAAACTCATCTTCGAAATGGGTTTCACGATCACGATGAAGCGCAGAAGTTAGAACCTTCATATAAATAGATCGTGAACTGGATGAATGGAACTGGTTCAGGAGTCAAGGATCTAAATTCTACGGTTGAAATATTATGTTTGGATCAATGTCGGTAAACACTATACAGAAATTAACAAAACCAAGCCAAGTTGCCAGCAAAGCACTGGATGCCAAGAAGGTATGGAAATGACACTACTTAAAAAAATAGGCAAAAAGTCATGATACTTAGGCACGCAGTCATCATGCATAAAAAGGTAGCCGAGTTGCACAAAAATTATATTTGAAGATTTAAAAAAACTGAATAAAGAAAGAAGGGCTAGAACCCTCCACAAACCCCAAGGTCTAGAAAAGAACTATTTGGAGAATAATAACCTAAAAGCTAAAAGACATTCTGCACTCAATCCCATGGTTCTTCTTAAGACCTGGCAAAACAGTTGCTTTCAATTTGTGTTCACACAACCACAAGTAATGAAGTCTCCTCAGAAAACCATTATTGCTGTTAGTTACATTCACATCCACATCGCATACTTCTCTTTCGTTCCGCTCCAACAGAGAAAACGATACACAGTGTTTGTTCAAGTGAATGTACTTCAGATTTGTGCCCGGAATCTCAAGGCCGAACTACGATCAAGAACAATCGCTGTTGTTATTTTTAGATTTGATGAAATTAATTTAATTTTATGTTAGACTATAGCTCAGCTTCTGGATGTACGAAGCTGAAATATTTATGTAATTACCTACTATTTTTTTTTTGAATTAAGAATTATTTCAGTAATCTTCAGTTAAAGGCAGTCAGAAAAAAGTACATGTTGGTAAAAAAATCCCCAAAAATTAGACGCGGCTATATAAACGTCCATAATAGCCTAAACCCTTCTCGGAGTCTTAAATTAAGAAACACTTAAAAAAACGGACCCAATTCATTCTCATAATTCATAAAAGAAAATGGACTCTATGTTGTCAAAGCATAGGCTTACTTATTAACTTAGGCGACTCTGCTATTCGGGGTGACTTAAATCCTCAACTAACAACCATCATCTTCAGTTGCGCACTTCACGCTGGTTGAGGTATAAGTTTTGTTAATATATTTCCCAAACAAATTTTATTGCAAGGCTCGGAAAGATGGGGGACAAACCTCTCCAAGAAAAAAACAGAGAGCCAATAGACTGTAAGGTCGCAGTGAACTTAAGATATTCTGCTTACACTCATATTCAAACGCTGTTAAATGAATAAAACAACAGGTCTGTATAGACAAGATATATTCGGCTATTCGTTTGTGTGACTGCTAGAGGAGGACGACACAATGAATGTTGTAGGTACATAATTGCATATATAGATAGATAGATTAGGGTTCTTATGGTTGCTTCACACAATATTTTGGCCAAAAGTAGCGGCGTTTTTTAAAGGCTTTTACTTAACTTCGTGAAAAATTTGTTGTGTCAAAATCTTGCAAGTCAATTTGAACCACTTTCTCTAAACTTAGAACTTTGAAATTTTCCATGCTGGTTGGGTTGTGAAGACAATGCAATATTTAGAAAGAATTTTTGGATTCTGACTTCCCCTGCCCCTTTAAGGGAGACTTTTTCATAACACGTGAACCATTAGCCGTATTAACTTGAAACTTTATATTACAATAGATAAGTCAAAACAATTATATATCTAATTGATACTTTGTACCGATTCGTCTTATAAGGGTTGGAAAAAGGAGGTACAAACTTTTCTATTTTTACCTTACTACGCTCAACTTGTCATTATACTCATAAATATATGTAGGTCAACTCAAAAAATCCTTTTAATTGTTAGGCAATACTTCGCTGAGTATTTTGAGCTAACATTCATCTTTCTAGTCCATCCAGAGGCCAAGATATAATAAATTGAAAATAGATCTTATTCGGCCAAATGCGAAAAAAATTGCTATCTCGATTGCAGTTGTGCTTAGGAAGGGTAGTTTTATTTGTGTTCTAAAAATAGAATTGTCGCTGCGGCGGGTATTCAAAATGTATGCTCATTATGTATGGCGTTGTTGAATTTGATGTAGGTAATGGGTATGTATGGATAAAACAAACTACGTACATATGTATGTAGGTATGCACATACATACATATGTACAGTACATACATATATATTAGATCAGCAGCTTGGAAAGTGTATAGGTACGCGTAGTAAAATCAATCAAACCATACCTGGCGCGAATTTTCATTTATGTGTAATACATACCTAACCTATTATGTCCATTGACTTAGGACTTTGAAATTTTGCATTGATGTTTCAGTTTTGATGAAAATACAATAAACTAATAGTAAAAAAAAGCTTTTGCAAGTATCTAGGTAGATATTAACTGCACTAAAAAGCAAAAAATAAAATAATAGTTTAAAAAACTAAAAAAACGCTTTTATAAGTAGGTACTGCACTAAAATAAAAAAAATAAAATTTAACCAATCTATTTTTAAGGTTTATCCTGGAAGGGGCTTAGTGTAAGCCATGTTTGTGTAGTTTACACTTAAATAATACAATACATAACTACAAACATGGCTTACACTAAGCCCCTTCCAGGATAAACCTTAAAAATAGATTGGTTAATTTTTATTTTTTTTATTTTAGTGCAGTACCTACTTATAAAAGCGTTTTTTTTTAGTTTTTAAACTATTATTTTATTTTTAGAAAGTTTTTGTTTTTCAAAAAGTCAAAATTCACTCTGACTCCATCCTTTTAGTCATTATTGTTTGGCAAATCATCAGACGATCATCGCTTCCGTCGCGTCGTGAGTTCAGTGATTGGGCGATAGGATGCAGAAGTCAATCCGCTTTTTATTGGGACAATTTTTCGTCATAGTAAAACAGCTACTTCTAAAATAAGGACAATCGAAATGTCGCCGTTAATGACTTCCGAAGAAATCATCGAGTTATTAAAGCAAGTGACAATATTATCTCCAGAAATGGACCTGCGGCCTGGTCTTCATATGATAGTGAGATTTAACGCCTCTGAAAAGCAAAAAATCGAGCCCTAAAAGTGGTTGAACATTGTAGTGGCATAATGTAGCTCCTGATACGCTGCCGTTTCGGACATATGCCTAAATTAATTTTTCACCATTAATGCCATAAAATTTATCTACTGATTAAAAAAAAATTCCAGACTTGGAGGTGCGTTTTCTTTCAATTTAAAATCCAACAGCTTTTATCGTCTTTTTTTAAATGAACTGTTCATGAAGTTTAAGGACTGAGCTTATAATTATTTTCCATTAATGATTCGTGGAATACTGAATATTTTAAATATTCTTGTCGATTCCGCAACAACTCAAGCTTTACGCCGTTGATATCGGCATTGCTCCGACTTAATTTCCTCTAAGAACCGGCCAACTGATTGCAATGTCAGCGTCCTCTGACACCTTTGCTACTTGACTCGCTTAAAAAACATTCACTTCGACTGCACCCTCCACATCACCCTGCAGCAAGGTTTTCATCCATTACATAAGCATAAACATTTTTATAACCTCGCCCACAGCGTCATCTTTTGACATTTTACTTGTAAGCAAGTAACCCCTGACGAAACAGAAAAATCTGTACATGTATGTAGATTGTAGGTACTACTCCTACATGTTAAAAAGGAAACAAAAAGGAGCACGTTATGCAAATGTTACTATATCCTTGTTGTTACCAGTGAACATGAGAAAATAAAGAAGACTTCTACGAAATACCCATTTGATGTTTCATTTTATGCGACGTATGTCACATGCATGGATTATTTCGTAATAAAAAGGAAAGAAAACAAAAACTTAAATCAAACTGCTTCATAAGAAGGATATAAAATCCACCAACGATTGTTATGCTCACGTATGTATGGCAGACTATTACTGTATGCTACCGCAAAGATTTACAATAGAAATACCCATGGATAAGAAAAGACTTATTTTTCAATTGAAAATATGTTTCTGTTCAATATTGAAGCAAAAACATCCTTGTTCTCTATATATATGTATATGATGAGGGTGCATACAATACAAACAAAAAACAACATCAAAAACTTAGCGTCAGTCATCTTTGACGGATTTATTATATTCAAATAGAAATTAAATATAAAACGGTTAAGCAAAGAATTATTTTCTACGAGCAATCCTTGGTCATGAATATGAGATATCCTTGTTTTTGGAGAGATTGATGCGTTTCGCAATATGATGCTTGATTTAGTGAAATGAGAAACCTTCTCATGATAATCAGTGTCTGGGAATTTATTTATTAAACTAAACTAAAAACCAACTAAAAGGTTAGCTTGCGGATTATAGAGTTAGACTTGTTGCAAGGACACTGCTGCAGGCTGGAATAAATCTGAGGGAATTTGCATTTTTAGATAAAAATAAAAATTGTTTGTAGAAACACAACACAGCAGAGACTTGGCGTGTTATTAAATTGCTGAGTCAAAAAGCTATGCCATGTACGGAGTTATTCGCATCAGACAACGATAAAACGACAAGGACTGAAATGGTGGTAGTTTTTAATTAAGTGTCGCCGTCTTGTCTGCAATATGATTTATAGTGGAGGGACAGATAGATTTTTTTTTTATTTTCATCGTCTTTTGTTGAACTTTCGATGTTTTTGTTGTTTTTTGTCTTTGCTTCTCTTTGATGTATGCACTGCGAGAGCATTTTCTGAATCACTATGAAATGCAATTTTTTTGATTTAAGGAGCACACCCTAGGGTGGGCAGGCCACTTGAAAAATGGTCCACAAATTGAAATTGTATTTTACTTGGAGTTTGAGGAATGTGGTAGTTTTTTTTTTAATATAATTTAAATAATGAAATATATAGAGATGAAGGGAAATTTGGTTAAGCATAACTAATTAATTAACTTTATGCAGTAAAATCTTTAACCAGAATTTATCTTCAAAAGCTTTCTACTATACCGTAGATAGAGAATGAACATCCTGATATGGATCCGTTCTATCTATACAAGGGTAGAACATTTACTTGATAATACTACTCCAAGTCTAGAAATGTCAGCACTCAGTTTCTCACCTCAATATTTACAAGGGAACATTGTCGTCTCCAGACAACTTGACAACCAAAACTAAAGTGAACCCATTTGGAAAGGACTGGACTAAGTGAAACGTACCCTCCACAACTTTGGATAAACGAGTGGCTATATTGGTTGTTGTCGTGGAAAACACCTACATTGCAACTCTCCTGCTTCATCACTAGCTCATTCTTGCCTAACAAAGAGGTGGAATAACTTGTAAACTGAAAATCAAGACGCTAGTGACGAAGAGGTGAGGGGAAATGTCGGAAAATAATTGGTGAAGACTGGCTATCTGGGGCCTATTTCACCAACCTACAAATTTGGATCTACAAGTATTTTTTCACAAAATCTGTAGAAAAATTACAAATTTGCGCTTAAAACCAGTAAAGTACACACGATTGTCAAATCCGTCAGTGAAAAATGTGTCCCAAATGTCTTACAACCGTCTGAACTTACAATTTTGTCTTACAGTATTATCAGAAATGTCATTGTCAGTCCATTGTAAGACATCCTTTGGACGCTATCGTGCTTTCAACAGACAGACAGACAGACGGACAGACAGACAGACAGACAGACAGACAGACAGACAGACAGACAGACAGACAGACAGACGGACATGGCTAAATCGATTCAGAATGTGATCCTGATTCAGAATATATATACTTTATAGGGTCTCCGGTGAATCCTTCCTGGCGTTACAAACGTAATGGCAAAGTGAATATACCTTCCTGTGGAGGGTATAAAAAAGTCGGTTAACATAGCTTTGGTAACAATCCGCACCAAATTGTCACTCTCTGTGGATGCATTGGCTTCTCGACTATAACGTGCTGGTTTTCCGAGCTCCAGATGCTTCAATTTTTTTTTGTTAAGGTAACCTCTGAGATGAAAATGCGCCTAGTCAAGTAAAGATGATTTTTCGCCCAAAATCGTTCTCCAAAGCTGCTCTAAGGCCCAAACTGCGAAGGGATAACGAAGCGGATGGTCGTGCGCCTTCAATTGCTGAGTGAATTGGACCTTGTAAGCGAATAATCCGAGATTTTTGAGCAGAATTCTCCTCAGGTTAGTGCATGAAATGTTGAGCTGTTCAGATCGATGGCGAGTTGATGTTCATGAATTGAGTCTCACACTCTCGGCTACAGCAGCCATGTTCTCGTCTGTGCGCAACGTACGACGACGGCGACCATGAGTGTTATCCACTAGCATATTAGTCTTACGAACTTTTTGCAGAAACTCTCGTAGAGCAGGCGCGGTGGGTGCTTCATTTTGGCCAAAACTTCTTTTCAAAAAACTCACTGTTTGGGCTACACAGAACTTATTTTGGAAATAAGTTTTCAATATTTCTAAACGTTGTTCAAGCCAAAAGCGACTAATTTCGTTTCGCGGAGGTATGATACTGACTTTCTATTTCGTGTGGGAAACAGCTGTCAGTATCAAAATAACCTATGATTTAAAAAGAAACTTAGATGGCCCTAACAGGATGTCAGGTTGCTGACGATCGTCGAAACAAGTCTGAACTTATTATTGTCAGACAATTAGGACATTGTAAGACTCATTGGAAATTGTCAGATGTCGTTGTTTATGGAAGCTAACAATAGCTTACAATTTTTTAATTGACAGACAGTTTAACCGGTGGTATAGACGCGAAATCGAAATTTACTTTTATTTGCGATGGAGAATAATTTAATCGTTTCAAACAACTCTGCATTGGAAAAGTCGCCAACATAAAAAAAAAATATTAAAAAAAAAATATTATAGAAAGAAAGTCCAGAGTGAATGGTCGCACAATAGCATACTTCAATTGATCCAGGAAATCGAGACGCGCCGCAGTCTGTGGGATGTTGGCTGCGCAGAGTATAAACTGCCCAAAGAAGCCCTGTGGCAAGAGGTCGCCGACGCGATTCAATTTCCTCATAACGAATGTAAGGGCAAATGGAGAAATCTGCGCACCACATTCAACAGCAACCTGGTGAAGTACAAGAAAAAGAAATCTGGTCAAGCTGCCAACGAAACCGTCTCGATTTCTTGGAAGTATTTTAAACAAATGTTGTTCCTAGCGAATCATCATCGAATTTTTTCGAATCCATCCGCAAAAAATTGCGATAAAGCTCTGGCTCCTCAGCTCGCAATTCGACGAGTAACTTGGAGTAGAATCTCTTCTGCTGACGACGGCACACCCAATCCTTTGTCTAAACACGACGTCGTTTTTGAGGCAAT
Source organism: Cheilosia soror (assembly GCA_949372485.1). Taxonomy (NCBI): domain Eukaryota; kingdom Metazoa; phylum Arthropoda; class Insecta; order Diptera; family Syrphidae; genus Cheilosia; species Cheilosia soror. The sequence continues at coordinate 41,184,655 of OX443561.1, forward strand.
TCATCATGCTCGCTGTCTTCCAACAAAAATCTTATCTGGGACAAAATTGTACAACCGAGTGAACGCACAATTTTGTGTTGTAAGGTAGTTGGGTATTGTAAGCTAATTGTCAGTCATTGTCAGAGCATTGACAGATCTGACAATATTGTAAGATCTTACAATCGTGTGTACTTAGCTTAAGACAATTATCTTCGACGAAGCTCAAATACCCGGTACTAATTTGTTGTTAAAAATATTTTAGTATTAAAAAATTACATATTTGTATGGGTAGTTTTTATTTGAGCAAGCTCATTTTTTGTCAAATTATTTTTAAATATTATTAAAACAATATGTGCAAAGTTTAAACTTGCTATCTTTACTGCAGCTATTTAAATTTAATTTTTAACATCAAAAATCTATATAAATCCGATATTTTTGTAAGGGAGGTAGTAGTAGTTTTCATCCGATCTTGCACATCTTCGAACTTAGTCTCAGTTTGGTGGATAAAAGCTTACCTACCAAATTCAAGTCGATAGCTCTTAAATTACGGCCGCAATCGTGCGGACGGACAGACAGACGGACATAGCTAGATCGACTAAGAAAGTGATGCTGATCAATAATATATATAGATTGTCATAGGTACCTCCAACACCTCATTTTGTGCGTTACAAATGAAATGTCAAAGTTAATATACCTACCCTCACCACCGTGTGGTACCGGGTATAATAAAAGTCGTGAAACCTAATTTGTCCCTCTTTTGTACAAAGAGGGACTTCCAAAAAATAGTTGGAAGTACAAATTTGTATATAAGTTAGTGAAATAGGCCACTAGTCTGCCTATATTAAAATGCCTTACATGACGATGTTGGCGTTCTCTGCTGGTGGAAATGCTAATACGGCCATACGGGACCAACATCATCGCAAAAAGCCCCAGTGAGAATGAGTGTGGTGAGTGGTGATCGTAAAAGCTAGACCGGAACCAATACCACTTCCGGTGGTGCCGTAGAAGTCGACAGAAGGTCTATTTTTCTCAAAGAATGTGGGGGCATTTCAAATATGAGATAGAATATGTGAATTAGGAGAGGAGGCCAATAGTGCGTAGACGACGGGACTAGAGACAATCGGCAACCGGACAGAAGCAACCCGAAACGAAACGCTATGCGGTCGACTCGCTTACAAAGCCTTATCCACAGTCCTTTATAAGCACTTTATAAGTCCCAGGTGAAAAAAGTGGACTGGGACCCATCTCATTCCCTGAGCGACGTCGGTCAGTGACTGACTCCGGAACGACTGCCAACTGACAAGGTCCAAGAAGGGCCCAGAATGCTACATGCCAGGAGCTTGTAAGCAGACCCTAAGCCACTCTGAAAGTATTTAGTGCAGGGCTGACCAGTCCAACCACTTGTGCACTGTTCTAGACGGGGGAGTAAAGTCTTCTACCATCCACCTCACTGCCTTACAGACCTATACGGCTGATATTTACAACATTTATTGTTTGGATCAACGGATCTCGTAGCTTCACCTCTTCTCGTATACCCGCTTTGGAGAAGTCCTTGCACTTCCCGGCCCATGCCATTTAAAGTGTTGCGCGACGTGCACGTTACTTGGCTCTATATGATCGCCGACATTCAGCATCGAACCATAGGTTGTTGGTGAAACTTAGCATATCGGAGGCGGCTTTATGGAAGTGCTGCCACTAGTCCACTTGAATATTGCGGCGCGAGACATCTTTAGAGGCTGAGACAAATGCTCCAAAGCGAGACTCTGGCAATTTTTTTTCCGATTGTGTCGAACTTTCTCACAGTATAGTTTCTCATTTTTATTATCAGATGTCAGCCACATTGTGTATAGCACGCTCGTCGTTGAGCCGCTATCTATTACCCCGATTTAAAAACCTGGCTTTGTCATAGGATCTTTCGGAATCAGCAGCTTTCGTATAGTACGTATATATAGATTTGGAAAACTTAACGTTGGGTCTTCACTTCACAACTGTGCTTAGTAGTAGCGTCGGAGTTGTGTTTTTTGTGTCTGTTTTTTGTTGTGATGAGGAATTTTAGGGTCGACATGTGTAACATTCGTGGGCTTCGATCGAATCTCTTTTCGGCGTATGCCCATGTCTCCAAATACAAACCAGCTGTTTTGGCACTGTGCGAGACCCAGGTGGGTAAAAAATCTGGTGAATCAGAATTTGATCTGCCTGGGTATCGCTTAGTGCCATTATTCTTTCTTCATCGCGGTCTCGCCATTTATGTGCGTAATGATGTAGCCTACCAAGTTCCTCAAGATTATGGCCAGTGTTCCAATCCGGAATTTAATTTCAAATGGCTCAAATTCCATGTCCGTAGGCAAGTAATTCATTACTGTTTTCTTTATAGAAGCCCTAATTTTGACAGCAACTCGACTTGTAACGAGTTCGATATGCTGTCTGATTCCATAACTAGAATTGTTTCCCTGTACCCTCATACTGAAATCGTCATTGCGGGTGATTTCAATATTCACAATTCTGACTGGCTTCGACATTCTGGACAGACAACACCCGAAGGAATTTATGTTCAGATCTTTGCTGAGGTAAACCAATTAACCCAGCTTGTAAATGCGCCAACACATGTACCAGACATTGGCGGTCAAAATGCCAACACACTGGACTTGTTTCTCACCTCCCACCCTAATAAATATTCCATTGAAATATTATCGCCTCTAGGTTCGTCAGACCACTGTACCATATCAGCTAATTTCTCGTACTCCGACCACAAAGTTAAAGAAAAAACTCCGAAAAGAACTGTATGGCAATACGAGAAAGCCAACTGGAGCGGACTTAACAGCTTCTTTAGGAGTTTTAACTGGTCGTTATGCTTCCTCGATAACGACGTGGAAGCCGCCGCTGATATGGTTACAAATATAATCACCTTAGGTATGAAATCCTTTATCCCTAACAGGATAAAGAGTATCAAACCAAAAGAAAACGCGTGGTACGACTTGAGCTGTAAAGAGGCTATTAGATTAAGGGAGTTGTGTTTTCGGTCTTACAAAGCCAACCCATCTGAGGAAAACCGAAAGAAGTTTAAACGAGCCAGAAACGACTGCAATGCCCTCTTAAAGCGTGTCAAATTCTCCTTTGACCAAAAGCTGAGGCAAAAAATACTACAATGTCCCAAGGGTAGTAAAAACTTTTGGTCATTTGTAAAAAATATTAAGAATTCGGCCTCATCAGCGATCCCAACGCTCATTTACAATGACACTCCAGCTGTCAGCTCTTTAGACAAAGCTAATCTGCTCGCTGCACATTTTGCAGCCAGCTCGATGCTACCAGATTGCGCTTTGTCTGCACCTGTACTCGAGTGCGTCGAATTTACCATGGGACCAATCCATTTTCGCACTCGTACAGTCGCAAGAGTACTTTTTGATCTGAACATAAATAAATCCGCTGGTCCAGACTGTATCTCCCCCATCGTTCTGAAGAGGTGTTCTTCTACGCTGGCAAAACCACTGCGTAAGCTTTTTCATCTGTCCTATTCTTCTGGACTCTTTCCGAGTAGGTGGAAAACAGCATTTGTCCAGCCCGTCCCTAAAAAAGGCGAATCTTCTTCTCCCACCAATTACCGACCCATAGCACTTACGTCCATTCTTTCTAAGGTCATGGAAACGCTGATAAACCGTCAGCTTATGAAATATCTTGAATCACGGAAACTCCTCAATGACCGACAGTACGGTTTTCGTGGCAACAGGTCCACTGGTGATTTGATGACTTATCTCACCGAGAAGTGGAACCAATCTCTCCATCACTTCGGTGAATCGAAGATTGTTGCGCTTGATATTTCAAAGGCATTTGACAGAGTTTGGCACCAAGCTCTTTTGTCGAAAATGCGTGCTTATGGCATCGATGCGTCTCTTATTCAATGGATTAGAAACTACCTTTCAGGCCGTTCAATTCAAGTTGTTTTGGATGGTCTCAAGTCTGAAACTCACCATATAAATGCTGGTGTCCCCCAAGGCTCCGTTTTGTCTCCGACTCTCTTTCTCATTTTTATAAATGATCTCTTGTCTGCAACTTCTAATCCAATTCATTCCTTCGCTGATGACAGCACTCTTAGCTTCTCATATTCTTTCCAGGACTTACGTCCCTGCTCTTCGGCCGTAGAACTGGAACGGCAACGTATGTTAAGCTCATTAAATTCCGACCTCGACAGCATTTTAAAATGGGGTTCAGCCAATAGAGTGGAATTTAATGCTTCAAAAACACAATGCTGTCTGCTGTCTCTAAAGCGAAACCCAAACCTACAGCCATTATCCATGAATGGCACTTGCATCACCGAAACCGAAAGACTTTCCATTCTCGGTATGTGCGTCCATAACAACCTTCGTTGGAATGACCATATACACGAAGTCGCCAAGAATGCTGCGAAATATCTAGGTTTTCTCAAACGGTGCAAGAAATATTTTACCCCTTCTGATCTGGCTACAATATATAAGGTGTTCATTCGCCCTAAACTTGAGTACAATTCCCACATCTGGTCTGGTGCACCAAAAACTATATTGCACTTACTGGATAGGATCCAAAATCGTGCGTTAAAACTAATCGGGGACACAAATATTGCGAATTCTATTCATTCGCTTGAACATCGTAGAAACGTTGCGTGTCTCGCTCTGTTTTATCGCTTTTTCAACAAACAGTGCTCAAACGAAATTGCCAGCTGCATTCCACCCCTTCAGCAATTCAACCGCAATACTCGCCATGCTAGGAATGCCCATCAGTTTACCATACAGCCTATCTTCGGACGTACTATGAAATACAGAGACTCTTTCATAAGCCGTACAACACGAATGTGGAATGCCTTGCCCGGCTCTGTCTTTCCTCCTCAGTACAATTTACAGACATTTAAAACCAATGTGCATCGGAATCTCCTATCTTCACTATCCCAATTTCCTTAATGCCCGCGCTGTGTGAATCACATTACACTTAAGAGTAGTCATAACCTCTTTAGCGCGTGTTAATTATAAAAAAAAAAAAAAAAAAAAAAGCATTAAGGCTTACTTATAAGATTGGTTTATTGAATAAACTTTGTAACTCTTAATCAAAGCCCATGCTTTTTTGGGGAGACTTTGGATCCAGTGACTTATACATATTATGCACTGTTAATACCTATAAGTATTTTCCGTTCTGTGGGTGGGATGTACATAACAACGGTGTTGCCAATGATGACCACACTTCCTTTCTTGTCATAGAAGTCGCGTTGTCATAACGTAGGGCCCTACTCATAAGTGCACTTCAGCAGCTTTTAAAACCATTCCTTGACACTGTCATCAATATACGTTATGATGTAGCTGGTCTCTGGGCGTTCGCGCAAATATGGTTAAAGCTGAGCACTTTTTACTTACATCTGCTTCCGGTAACAAATTCCTATAGAAATATAGACGCGGCTTTTACTTTCGGTAGCAGTAACCGTGTAATTGTCACTTTTCATATTCCCTTTTCCATCGCGCCTTTTGAATGATGGCAACATCAGCTTTATCTCCGTCACCTGTTCGGCAGCACGTGGCCGTATCATATTCTACTTACATATTCAAACGTCATTATCCTTATTATGTTTGCACGTGTCGCCAACAGTACCAAATCAATTTTAGCCGAAAACGTTTCTGTTTGCGTCACATAAATTTCTCATTCGCACAGACCCGTGCGGACTTAAATTTGTAAATTGTAAATTGAATGACTAATCGGAAGGAAGGTGCTGAATTTATCATGAAATGCTGACTTTGGTATGGAATGGAACTCACTCCATGGACTGATTTCGACCAACTTCTGTTCTCAATTGAAGTTAACGGAAATTGTGGTCGCACTAAAAATTCTTTAACACAAAAACCGCTCAAAGGATTCAGAGAAATGTTTTGCATTCAGAGTGCAAATTGTCTTAACTTAAATAAGGAAGTACTGTGTTTCCCATTTTATCTGTTTCCGGGTATTTTATTTAACAAAATGTCTACTTTGTTCAGTTTCCAAATTCTTGACAAAGTTGTGTGGAATTTAATTTAATTGAGAGACACATTGGAAGTAGAGTATGTAATATTTGATTAAAAATAATATAACCACATATCTGCAGTGCCTGTAAAAGAAAATCCTTTACAGATGCAGAACTATTTGGAAAGAAAAACTTAAATGACTGGAGAATTTCGTAAATATGATTTCTTTTAGCTCAGAAATCCTTCGAGACTATGGTTGCATGGCTGCTCGTTTTTATTTCTGATTCAGATTCATGTTCGCTTTTTATGTGAAGAACACAAAAGAACTTCACGGATTCTATTTGATTCAGAGTCTTTCTCTCAGCGTACAAAGAAAATCGTGTGAGTTGCAGGGGATTACATCGTCTTTTCGACTTTCATATAATATACGTATATGTGTTTCGGTGCTCACGTGGTATGGCTTTATTGTGATGTATACATCCCCAATGGATCCTTAGACTTGGGTATTTATAGGTAGAATTTATTATGCAATTTCCAGAGTAATACTCTCTTCTTGTGGTTGAGCACTTAAGTGGTATAGAGCTAAATTAATTTCGCCGCAATACATTTGTCCTTTTTCCATGGATAACGTATAGCTATTTAAATATTCCATAATAGAAAAGGATACCGTGTACAAATTAGGTAAATAAAATATGGAACATATGGAATGTATAGATAATGGTGAGTGTGTTTTGTGAGTGACCTTCTTTTTAGCATAGGTATTTCCTCTTAAGTGGCGCAACAGTTTGTGGCCAATCAGGGGCTCAAGAAAAACACTACGGCAATTCCGAATCCTATACCTCAATGTACATGAGGGGACTTGGTGGTCTCCGAATGGAAGGGAAAAAACTATTTTGTGCCGAGTCCGAACAGCTGATTTGAGAAGTAGAAGATTTTCAGGACAGTTGTAGTCTCGGAAGTTTGTCAGACGATCGCAAGATGTGGTGCAGTGGAAAAAACCTTAAGGTGTAATTGGTGTTTTTCCGGAAATAGAACCTGTGACCCCTCAAACAGTAGTCCAGCACTCTAACCACTGGTCCAATGCGCCTATAGTATCTTTACGTTATGTTAAGGTGGCAGGCCGCAACAGGATCAGCCTCACTTATGCCAGAGGAGGTCCATTGTGATACCACAGGATCTAATGATCTCACAACTACCCGTTGAACCAGCAGGAGCTGAGAATAAAGAGTTGGAGGCAACTCATGCTTTCATTAGACAGTTCGTCGAGATTGTCGAAGAAGTATTCTCCGAGGTGTAGTTTTCTACGAGCTGAAAGGACTGGGCACGTGCGTAGGAGGTGAAGAATAGTCTCTTTCTCCTCCTCGTCTAACTCTTACAGAAATCGTTGGCAGAGAGGCCCAGCCTCAGAGCATTTTCTCCCAATAATGCATTGTCCCGCGATGACACCTACTAATGTGATATATATCTTTTTAGTGTTACAAGATTGTTGGAGCGCTTGAAATCCAGCATGGGCCAGTTCTGTTTCGTGATGGTGATGATGATGATCACCTTCTATTAGTGGTGCTTATCGCATTTTGTTTAATTAAAAGTTTACACGTAGCAAGAGGCAGATAGAGATTTTCCTTTTCCGATAGAATAGTTCTAAAAATCCTGACTGTCTATACGGCGGGACTCTACTCGGTAGTAGGTGCGAAAAGTACAGATGTGGATATCTATCAGGCCACTTTCGCAATTCCGAACGGACGTTTTGACGTTGGAAGGTTGTTATTCAAAGAGAAGCCACAGTGCATTTCTTATCCTCAAAGGGCCAACGACAGTGCTGCCAATGTATCACTAAAAGTGCTGCAAGCAATGCCGGACGATCATAACGCAGCTCCTAGTTCGATGAAGAAATCCGACTGGTGCACAATGCACTACTCATAGAGCTAGCTGTACTATAGGTAATTGGTCAATGAATTGACAAATCGAAATGCAAGGTTCATTTCTTGACAAGGGGAAGCTGAAATGTTTTCCCAAGTGGATTATATACGGAGAATTGACTGCCAGAATTTAAAAACTATTCAACAACAATCACTTAAAAGTAGTCTGATGATGAATGAATGGTGTAGTTAGAATTACACTCCCTGTCACTTGATTACGAGCAGGCAGTTTTTTTTTTTTTTTTTTAATTTTACGATATTTTTCAAACACTTCGCTGATCTGGGAAAAAAAATTTATTTGGACGGCGCTGATGGATACAGCTGTTAAGCAGCTGTTTAACAGGTGTATCCATTAAGCAGCTGTTTAACAGGTGTATCCATTAGGTCCGTCCAAATTAACGACTGTTTAACAGCTCCCTAACAGCTGTCGCATGACTCTTGATTCAACCTGTCAATCCTTGAGTTTGCAACAAGGCGCTGGATTTTGCGTGACGCATTCAATGCTGATTTCCTCTTAATTTTTTCATGGTCAATATGGCTGGCCTTCTGTATCACGCGATGAACAGTCGATGTGTTAGCTGTAACTCCAGGTTCTGCCTTAATTTTAGCCTTGAGAGCCTTGAACTTGAAGCAGCTCTCAGTATTACCCGCCTTTCCTGACATGTTATTGCTTTGCTGACTCTTCCTTTGCAAGTTTTTCCATAGTTCTCAGGGTCCTTAATAAAGCTGTTAATAACAGTGGCGCCTCTTCCAATCTTGCTGGCTATTAAACGGATGGATTATCCTTGTGCCCGGTAAGCTCCCTAATACTCAAAGTATCCTTTTATTTGATTTAAAACATGTTAACATGTAGATTTAGCCACTGGGCGTAATCAAGTGACACAAAAACGAGTAAGACAATTATCTTCGACTATGCCGAAGCTCAAATACCCAGTACTGTATTATTGTAAAAATAAAAAAAAGTATTTTAGTACTAAAAAAATATATATTTGTATGGGAGGTATGGGTAGTTTTTATTCGATCAAGCTCATTTTTTGTCAAAAAATTTAAAATATTATTAAAACAATATGTGCAAAGTTTAAACTTGCTATCTTTATTGTAGCTATTTAAATTTAATTTTTAACATCAAAAAGCTATATAAATCCGATATTTTTGTATGGGAGGTAGTAGTAGTTTTCATCCGATCTTGCTCATCTTCGAACTTAGCCTCAGTTTGGTGGATAAAAGCTTACGTACCAAATTTCAAGTCGATAGCTCTTAAATTACGGCCGTAATCGTGCGGACGGACAGACGGACAGACGGACAGACAGACGGACATCGCTAGATCGACTAAGAAAGTGATGCTGATCAATAATATATATAGTTTGTCATACCTACAACGCCTCCTTATGTGCGTTACAAATGGAATGCCAAAGTGAATATACCCTCACCACAGTGTGGTACCGGGTATAAAAAGTATTTTAGTACTAAAAAAATATATATTTGTATAGAAGGTATGGGTAGTTTTTATTCGACCAAGCTCATTTTTTGTCAAAAAATTTTAAATATTATTAAAACAATATGTGCAAAGTTTAAACTTGCTATCTTTATTGTAGCTATTTAAATTTAATTTTTAACATCAAAAAGCTATATAAATCCGATATTTTTGTATGGGAGGTAGTAGTACTTTTCATCCGATCTTGCTCATCTTCGAACTTAGCCTCAGTTTGGTGGATAAAAGCTTACGTACCAAATTTCAAGTCGATAGCTCTTAAATTACGGCCGTAATCGTGCGGACGGACAGACAGACGGACATCGCTAGATCGACTAAGAAAGTGATGCTGATCAATAATATATATAGTTTGTCATACCTACAACGCCTCCTTATGTGCGTTACAAATGGAATGTCAAAGTGAATATACCCTCGCCACAGTGTGGTACCGGGTATAAAAACTGCCTGCTCGTAATCTAGTGACACGGAGTATATCTATCTATCATTCCTACCAAAGTAACTGTCTGTCTACGAGTTGTTGCTGTTGGTAATGGTATTCTCTCAAACAATAATTTATAGACTGAAATTCGACAAAACTTCCCAACACAAATAGGCTGGTCCACCATCACTAACGAGCGAGAATCGCTGTTACTCTTCGCTTCCGCACCACGTCCCCATTCAGTAAAAAGAAAGAATCATGCGAATCTATTAAGTTAGGGCTAAAACGCTTTATCTAATTAAACTATAGAGTTGAACAGAAGCCTGCAGATATTAGAAATTAGTATGGGTAGAGATTCAAAGTCGTTGGTGATAATTTGGAAGGAATACGCCTGCAGACTGTTAAAAGGCGGACAAAGCCGACAATCCGCTGTCAGACAGACCCGATCAACATGGATGATAAAAGCCAAAATTTCACAGTCAAAGTGAGGATAGTTAGGTATATCCAAATTTAAGTCTAACAAGGCAGGTGAAGCATATTGACGAAATTAGCTTTTTAAAACAGCTGGGTAAGGAGCATTCACCTGTAAAATCTGGTTAAATGAAAGTGTGAATCCTCGACGAATGGCTGAAGGAAATAAGGCCCCAAATTTCGAGTGTTATTTAATAATGCAATAATACCCCGATTTTAAATATGAAATAAGGCCCCAAATCTGACAGTAAACCTAAGCAGGGGGGTTTCAGGCCAGGGGGGTAGCATGCCCCTAATACATTTTCGTTTTTCGTTTGGGGTCCTATTTCATTTCTTCAATTTTCATAAGGAAATAAGGCCCCAAAAAAGAAATATGTAACACCCCACATTTTATTAAAAATCGTTGTTGTTGCTTCCTCTATAATTTTTTGGAGCCTTATTTCATTTTTGTTTTGGGGCCTTATTTCATTGGTGCCTTATTTCGCGGAGCCTTGACGAATATAATATATGGCACACGGGATGTGGAGTTTGTAACTGCAGAGAATTAAGTGTAACAAGTATGCCCAGTGATGTTATTATTATTACCAGCTACTGTGTGAACTGAACCTTTCGGCAAAAACCGAACCAGCTCCTTTTACTAGTAGGTACATATGGTTTTAGGTTACAAAAGTTAACCATCGACCAATTTTCACACTTCGCCAAATCCAAGAAAACTCTCCGTAGTTCCAGTAGTCAACCCCCAAACAACGCTTTAAAACTGAAAAAGGTTTATAGTACGGGAGGTAGCGTTGCATTTGAAAGAGTAATTTCATACCGACTGAAAATCATAACAATAATAGTTTACCTTTAATACATACGTGTTCTGATCGTCAGCTACTCCAATTGTGGTGGAGCTAAAGGTGATAGCAAGTTAAAGCTGTAAAAAAAAATGTTGCCAAAAGTATTTTCATACCGTGCCAAAATTTATGGGATGATTTTTGAGATCATTTTCAACCAAAAAATAACAATCAGCTGTATTGAGGAGAGGGGATTATACGTCAGTCACGTATATGAACATATTAAAAATGGTCAAATATAAAGTCATTTTATACCTTATGAACTTTATACAGCTGAAATTTCATACTTTTCAGATAATAAAAAAAATAGTCAGCTGCATCAATAACGGGGGTAAGACCGTCAGTCAGCGCCATAAACATGCTGCGCGCTCAGTACATCTGAGCATAGCATAGTCACTTTAGCAAATGAACAGACCGGTTTTTACAACGACAAACATTAAGCTGACAGCGATATTGTGGCTAGCAATAAAATTACTAAATATTTCAACCTCGATATAAGTATTATATCAAAGGGCACTACCCCAGCCAAGTTCTCTAGTAAAGACACTAATCCTTTTTTCAGGAACAAATTTAGGCTGTCTCGACCCCCCCTATAACTTCGGAAACAATTAAGCCAAAAACTTCAAACTTGAAACATTTTCTAAGCTCAGCAAAAAAGTCGACTTCACCTAATTTCACCTTTATAGCATTAGTGGTTCTCAATATACATGCCTTCAAAACTCGCAAAAACCGTAACTGATCATCAATATTATAAAGCACTTCCGGCTATCCTAGAATCGTGAAATTTGGCAGAATACTACATCCTGTGCTGCATACACTGGGAATAGTCCCAAACTTGCGATTTTCCATTCAGGGGGCGTGGTATACGCCCACTTTTTAAAATCTGTTATTATTTGTTTGGCCATTTCCCATTGCCGTAGAATCTGGAAATTTGATTGAACGGTTTGTTGGTTGCAGTGTACAGAAAGGAGAACTGCACGAAAAGTAATTAGATATAAATGTACGCCAAATTCTTTTTTTAAGAAGGAGGTTTACTTGGCAAGTTTTTCGCGTATAACTTCATTAGGGGCGGGTTTCCATTATAAACACTGATTTTTTTTTTAATTTCTTATGTGACTCATTCCAGTTAGGTACATAGCTGAATAAGTCTATACCAAAAACTGTTAGATAGGCACCTGTAAGAAAGTCAGGTGTATTTAAAATATGGACCCATACTTCGCTTCGCTCGTTAACCCTTTTTCGCAGTGTTTAGCGGTTCACGCGACTTCGTCGCTCCGCTAAGCGTACGTCAACAACCGCCTGGCAGGCGCCTGCGCCTCGAGCTAAAGCTTCATTATATTTCATATTTACTCTGGGGTATTTAGCAGTAGTTATAATATTTTCAGTCAATAAAAATGCATGCACTTTTCTGTGAAAATTAAAAAAAAAAAAATAGAAAAAAAGTTTCCGCGGGAGGTGGGAATAGGTATGTCAATTAAAAAAAAAAAATAATAAAAAAATGTATTTGCTTTGAGCCGCCTCTTGTCAATCGGGACAATGCATAGTATCAATGTTACAAAATTTTAAAAACTTTTAAAAACTCCAATGATTGTCGAAGAATAGCGCCATGGCCCTTTATCTAATTTTGACCAATCTTCACAGGAACACACCGAGGCCAATACCTAAGATTGTCCGAAAGTTTGAACTCAATCGATTCAGTGGTTTTTGAAATAAACAATTTTTAATGTTTTTGTTGTATGGGCGGTGCCACGCGCCTTTGACTAATTTTGACCCAGTAATACCTGGACCAATATCTACCTAACATTGTATCTTCTTTGTCGGAGGTTGTTACTCAGACACAACTACTGGTCCATTGTACTGCCAAACAGACACCTTACATTGCTGTACTTAGTTTTCCCGTCTTTCGAAGAAAGATGAGAAGGAGCTGCAGTGATGAAGAGCTTAGATGTTCGGCACTCACCGCGTCAGCCCCAAAGATCCGCCACCTGATGCGAACAAAGGCAGGACAACTACAGAGGAAGTGCTCCGCTGTATCGTCATCCTCTCCACAAGCAGGACAGATGGTGGTGTTGCTCAAGCCCAACACATTTATGTGTTTGGCAAAAGCTTGGTGGCCCGAAAGAACGCCCACAAGAAGTCTGCAGTCGATTCTCCTGAGAGACAGAAGGAAAGACGAGGACCTCTTGCAGATGTCCGGACGCAGTCGTTTGGTCTGTCTACACCCAGCACAGTCACGCCAACGACACTCGTGTTCACGAGAAACCCAAGTATCAATGGATGACCTAACCACAGGTGCAGGCAAACCCAACGCAGATTCAGGTCCTAAGAAATCTTCTTCTGAACCCAACCTGGCCAGCTCGTCAGCGATCTCGTTTCCCTGGATACCAGTGTGACCTGGGACCCCAACAAGTTTGAACGTGTTTAGCCTACCGACCAAGTTCAGAGAAAGCTTGAGTTCGAGCACTAACTTGGACGAGGTAAGAGGGTTGAGCAGCGCTTTTAATGCAGCTTGGCTATCACTGCAAACGCATATGCTTCTAGCCCTCCACCTGTTTGTCACAATATAGCGCATGCCATAAGTATAGCGAAAATCTCCGCCTGGAAGACAGTCGCATGGTTACCCAAGGGGTAGTGTAGTCTAATGTTCTCGCTTTCCACTTCCGCTTTCTAATGTTCTCGCTCTAAAACCGGACCCCTGTCCGGTTTTAGAGCTATCCGTGAATACACGATGGCATTCCTTCCATGGCTCGCAGTCTGGCCAAAGCCATTCTGTTGGCTGAGGAAAGTTGACGTGGTAGTTTTGTCGCAGTAGGATTTCTGGTGTCATTGCGTCAGACGGCATATCCATAAGACAGGGGTCAAAGGATAATTCTCGCACAAGTTCTTCAAAATTCCAACGCGCTTGGTACCAAAATCCACCTCTCTTTAACCGAGAGATGGTTTTCAGCGTACACCCCATGATAAAAATATCAAGGGGGGGGGGGGGGGGGAGAGCTTGGTGTTTATAATTAATGTTCTCTGTAATGAACATTAATTACAAACACAATGCAACTTATTTTATATATATAGATTACTTTTCGTGGCTGACTAGTTACACAATTTTTTTTTGTCTATATAATAACAGAACTTGGTTGTTTCTATACATTTATGTTTTTGTTGTGATTTCACTATTTTTGCGAAGTTTTTTTTTATTAGATATATATCACAAACGACGTTAAAACGTGCTCGCTTTTCACTTTGGCTTTCTATCTTATAAACTATTCATTAAAATCATATTCAGCAGGTAGATTAACTGCTGTTCATATTCATTTTAAATTTTTGATGTTTCTCCTTTCTGTACACTGCAACCAACAAACCGTTCAACCAAATTTCAAGATTCTACGGCAATGGGAAATGGCCCAAACAAATAATAACAGATTTTAAAAAGTGGGCGTATACCACGCCCCCTGAATGGAAAATCGCAAGTTTGGGACTATTCCCAGTGTATGCAGCACAGGATGTAGTATTCTGCCAAATTTCACGATTCTAGGATAGCCGGAAGTGCTTTATAATATTGATGATCAGTTACGGTTTTTGCGAGTTTTGAAGGCATGTATATTGAGAACCACTAATGCTATAAAGGTGAAATTAGGTGAAGTCGACTTTTTTGCTGAGCTTAGAAAATGTTTCAAGTTTGAAGTTTTTGGCTTAATTGTTTCCGAAGTTATAGGGGGGGTCGAGACAGCCTAAATTTGTTCCTGAAAAAAGGATTAGTGTCTTTACTAGAGAACTTGGCTGGGGTAGTGCCCTTTGATATAATACTTATATCGAGGTTGAAATATTTAGTAATTTTATTGCTAGCCACAATATCGCTGTCAGCTTAATGTTTGTCGTTGTAAAAACCGGTCTGTTCATTTGCTAAAGTGACTATGCTATGCTCAGATGTACTGAGCGCGCAGCATGTTTATGGCGCTGACTGACGGTCTTACCCCCGTTATTGATGCAGCTGACTATTTTTGTTATTATCTGAAAAGTATGAAATTTCAGCTGTATAAAGTTCATAAGGTATAAAATGACTTTATATTTGACCATTTTTAATATGTTCATATACGTGACTGACGTATAATCCCCTCTCCTCAATACAGCTGATTGTTATTTTTTGGTTGAAAATGATCTCAAAAATCATCCCATAAATTTTGGCACGGTATGAAAATACTTTTGGCATCATTTTTTTTACAACTTTTTTACATGTGTTTACGGTGGATTCCACCGCGGGTGCGGAAACTGACGATCATTTTGTTGATTATTGAATATTAAACAATTGCTAACAATGGAATTGCTTCGGTATAAAATTCCTCTTAAAAATGCAACGCTACCTCCCGTACTATTAAGATAAGTAGAAGAACAATCAAATAAAACTGTTAACTCTTGAAACAAATGCATACGAAACGGACAAGCCAACAGGAGAAGTAACATTTTTCAAAAGTCCGTTCTACCTAGATAGCGATATGTATTGGCATTATCAGGAGAAAGCCATAAAAGCACGTCTTGAGGTATTGAAACGAGCATCTCGAAAGGACTTCCAATATCAGCGAGTCGGATACAACCTAACATACGTACATATATAACTTTGAAGTATTTAAACACTTTGCACACATAACCTCCATTATTACATCGCCAATTACAATCGGCGCAGGGATCAGGCAAAGAATCTCTCTTTCCATTCGCTGTTTCTTCGGGAAAAGAAGGAAGACATTTAAGAAGGAATGTTCTGGACAGGACCCTAAATATCTAGGTTAGGGGTGTTGGGATATTTTAAGATACTAGATCCGTCGGGTTATTTGCGGTCCAGTATGTATCGATGGAGCTCGGCCCCAAAACATTCACTTAACCTACTTGACAGCATACAGAGACGAGCAGTTCGACTTATTGGAGACCCTACACTCACATCGAATCTGCAACCGTTGGTGCACAAAAGACAAGTCGCTGACCTATGCTTGTTCTATAGGTACTTCCATGGTAGATGTTCCGAGGGACATTATCCCTCGAAATGCAACTTTTGGGCGCCCACAAGAAAGGCTGCTAATATGCTCATGACCATATACAGTACACTTGACAACCGCGAGGACATCATCTTTCCAAAACTCCTTCTGTTACAGGACAGGCAAACTTTGGAACTCGCTTCCTAGGGATATATTTCCAGAAGACTACAATTTGCAGCAATTTAAGTGCAGAACTAACATACATCTGCAAGCATTTCGGGGCGCTGATGAAGCGTTATAGGTTTGCCTTTGACGGGAGAAGTATTTAAAAAAAAAAAAAAACGATTGATCAATCAACTTTACTACTTAATTAGTTGCCTAGTCAAAGAACTAAGTGCACAATGGCTGGCAAGGATGGGTCACGTAGAGCGTGTATACCGCATACTTTACAACAGACAGCTTTTATAGGCCTTCTGGTCTTTTTTCAGCACGTTGTAGATTAAACAAATTCACCTGGGAGTTCGGTTCGGATTTTTCAAACTACCTGTAGGGGGTTATGTCATTGTGATACGTTTGCATGGTCCAACTTCAGATAACTTTTCACATATCATATCACAGATTTGCGACTGTAACTACATAGTACATCAGATAAACAAGTGTGTATATTATTTACTCCTACATAAACTCGATAAGGGCTGGAAATAATACTAACTAAAAATGTAAAACTTTAAATTATACCTTGTGGTTTTTTTTCATTATTTGCCGCCTCCCGGTCTAAAAGTAAAAGAAAATAATAGAAAACAAAATTAAATTAAGAAAGAAATAAATAAATTATAAAATCAAGTTTAAATTAACTAAACTAAATTAGTTCTTAAAACTAAACATAGCATTTAAAGAAATAGGACATCAACAAAAAGGACTTTCACTTCAAGACTATTCTATATACCTACAGAAACCATTAAATAATTTACAAATGTATAACCGAGCTGATTACTTTGCACTTTAAATTGAAAATAAAAAAGCCAAACAAATTAAGGTAAATAATGCTTCCATCTAATTAACATCCTGATTCTGTGTGCCAAAGGAAGAAAACCTGAAAGTTGATTATAATGATGGAGAAAACATTTGTAAAATTCAACAACAAGCAATCTCCGTTGTTCCAATTAAATGAGACAATGAAAGGAAAACGACAGAGACATCTTTGAAAGGTAAATATAAATAAAAAGTGAAAGAGGGTCTTTGTATGTTAGGTAGATGTAATTTTGTGCATTTTCACTGAGCTGGAATTTCCCTTTTTATATTGCAGTACAAATGAGAAGGTATATACACATGAATTTAGTATAAGGATACATTCGTTTTTCATAGAGAATTTAGGTCATCCATCATATTGATTTGCGAAATTTAAATAAAATTGGTGAATATAGATTAGGGTCAGGAAATGGGAATTTCTTTTTTATATCATACTAGCAATGCCCGCGGCTCCGCTCGCCGGTTTCACTTCTTTTAAATAAAACTAAATTTATTTCTTTTAAAGCTTACACAATATGTTAACGCAATGTTTTTTTGTAAACTCCACGCGCTATTTTTCTTACGCGACCATGTCACATATAGCTGTCCATGTGAAAAACATGGCTGTCGGATGTAAACTCCGGCAATGACCGAGTAGTTCCAAATATAACCCCTATACCTCTCTCCTATGTACCTTATATCTACTGGATCAGAAAGATGTAGCCAGTACCTACAATGTTGTAAGAATTTTTAAAATCGCCCAAATAGTTCCAAAGTTAAGGTGCCAGTACACGATATGTAGCACGCCTCATATGTATGTGGCTCTTTTTTTTTCCAACCCTTATAAGATGGACTTTGAAAAACAATGAATAAGGCATGTAATAATTTCGACTTATCTATCAACATACAAACTTTTGAGTTCATACGGCTAACGGTTCGTGAGACCCCCCTTATTCCCCGCGATCCCTTTACTCCTGAGCAATTCTCACCTACCCTACGGACTAAGTTGGGCACACATCTATAAATCAGAAAAAATCATGAAAATCGGACGAATAGTTCTCGAGTTATGAAGAAACGAACAGACGAACGTTGCATTTTATAAGTATAGTATGTATGGATATTCCGTTTTAAATAATTTTTTGATTTATTTAAGGTGCCAAACTCTTATTCGACCCACAAGCTTTTTCATCCTTAATAGTAAAACTTTATTGTGAAGTGCTGTCGAAGAACTCAAGTCTCTTCGTACACAGCACAAGGGAAAATGAAGGCTATCCAGGAAATGAATTGGCAAGAAATAGTTCGACTGATGTTTCAGAACAAGCAGATCCATCCCGGCCTTGCCCACTTAAGCTTGAAGCAGGGAGAAAAGCCACAAGAGAGGCGAACGCTAGATGGGCCGCTTTAAATACCACAAGAATGCTATAGCCGCCCTTCAATGAAAGCAGAACCGAGAGTATCATGCGGAAGGATAGGTAATCCCTGTCCACCCTCGTAGGAATCATAACGACAAACAATACTCTGAGTGAGGTACCACATGAATGGGCTTAACGGAAGAATAACTTTTTAAAGTCGGTCATGAGGGAGCTCTTGAGGACACAACCCACTTCCTATGTCACTGCCCAGGTCTCAAACACATCAAGTATAAATTCCTACGGAGTCCGTAGAAGGCTGTAGTAGACATACCATATGAAGTTATATACCTTTATGTTTATAGGGAGAAATGACTAAAACACAATGACGAACGATATGTTGTAGACGGCGATATCCCATCCAGTTCCAGATAAATAGATCTCATCAGCACTAGCTCTGACGGCTTAAGAGCAGGCCTAACACAATAATTGGAAGACACTGCTTGTATCCGGTACTCATATAAATACATTATATGGACGCCCCTAACACTCCCATCAAAAAGCCTAAAAGCTGTCAAGAATGCAACTGAAAACAAAACCACATCACCCAGCACACATATACGAGTATCAGCATGCAAACCTACACCGACAGCACCATAAGTCGAGCGAAATTAGGTTACAACATGAACTCTGCAATATGGCTTGTCTTATTAATTTGTAATTTCGTTCTGTGCCATCACTCCCTCGCCCATAATTACATTAACAATTAGCATACATATGTACTACCTCGGGGGAAATAAACTCTTCGGCCAGCGCCATCAGCATCCCCGTCGCAGACTAAGTATTCATTTTCACCTAATGCTACTTTAATTGGGTCAAACGGATGCCCAGTCACCTAAATTCAACGTTCTAATCTTGTTTCCTTCAAAATTGTCTGGCATTTTCCATATATACCGTAACCGAGAAGTCCTATTGATTTATGCGCCACCTGTATAAACCAATTAGAAGATTATTTCGGTTGCTAGCGGGCGCTTTTCGTGACCGGGCTAATTTATTACTTCATCTTTTCGCCATAATACCGCCATTTGTTTTCTTAATTTTCGTTATTTTCATTTGGCTACCCCTGATGGGTATCCTCCTAGGATCCATTCATTTCCTATTAGTCCTTCTTTCAAAAGTACGAGTACTGACTACGGCCCCCTTCACGCTCTTATTATTTTCCACTGTTTTTTTTTTTTCGTTCGCATTTATGTCTCTACTCTAACGTTGCCAGGTATCCCGCGTGCCGGTTGTGTCCGTCCAGGAAATTTATTATCACGAAATCGAATTTGTTCGTGTGGAATGAATGAAATTTCATTCCATTTACTTTGTCGGGTGGGCTGCTTTTGTATATATAGTTTCTTTATAGAAGGATCTAAGCACTTGCCTACTTCCTGGGGGCATACAATTTTGTTGCTCACTCCTGTCGTGATGAGTTTATTTAGTCTAACTCTCCAGCAAATAGCAATTCAGATCTGGAATTACATCAACAACAAAGTACACAAAGGTGACTTACGATGGTGGAACTTATTAATTTCCAGTTGAGAGAACATGAGTAGATCTATAGAGGGATGGCAAGGACCAATACTTTAAAATGCTTTCGAAAATTTGGTAATAATATTGAATTTTTGATGTAATTAATCGAGTAGAAGATAATTGTACAAAATCATGTTTAATTGATGATGACAAGGACGACATGAAGAGATGATTTCAAAAGCAAGGAAGCTGTTAGAGAATCTGCTGAATCATAGTGAAGGGGGTAATAATTGGCCTTTATGTCGTGCTAAGAGTAGGTACTGATAAATTGCTGTGCCGAGCTAAGTGCAAAAGGTCGTTTGCCAGTATGAAATATTGGGCAATTACGTTCACTTGAAAAAAAGCTGCTAACTAGTCAAGTGCATGGCTTTTGTTGTTAAGTGCTGCGATGGGTAATTGTGCGAGAGAAGGAGAATTTATTATGACAGCAATATTTAGAAGGTGTAAGAAATATCACTAAAGCAAAAAATATAAAATACCTTCGGAGCAAGTTACATTAGTTGAGTGATCGAATTAGTGCATTAAGGAGTTGAAGATATACGCTTCGTATGGAACCAGAGGAGCGAGCTCAAATATAAGTCCATTCGTAATAGAAAAATCATGAAAAATCACGTGACCTCGAATTCAAAAGGACAAGGGTAGGCTTTTTTCTTTTTTAGTTCAGAGCAGAGCCAGAACTGTCAAAAAAAAGTTCGTGTTTCTTTTTTAGGTCAGAGACATCAGAAGAACTCAGAATTTGTGTTTCTTTCTTCGTTCAGAGAATGATCAGAGCGCAGACGAGAGTTGTTGCATGCAACCAAATTAATAAATAGTAACAATTAATACACAACCATATGACAGGCATGTGCTCAAGTGTGTTTCATAAACAATTCAGAGTACGCTCGCTTCAGAGCACGCTCAAAATGTTCGAGCTCTAAAAAAGAAAAACCGACCAAGTGCGAGTCACTCGCGCTATGTCCGAAGGTTCCGTATGTACGTAGTACTAGTAAATTACACTTACATCATCTGTTAGTTCATAGGTACAGTACATGCATAGTTAAGAACGCCTTCATCGTCACTCGTCAGTTTTAATGTAGATCTATCTATTCCTACTTCGATTTTCGATGCATAATTATAATTACATACATACTTACATACGCAACACTTACTAGGCAGACCTACCCCCTACAAACACCAACAAGAAATTTCTTTATAAAATCCATCGGCTCCACCCAACTAGCAAAATGGAAACGGAACCTTAAAAACGGCTAGTGGCGTAGTACCTATGTGAGCCTTCCTTTTTTTGAAGACACTTGATGAGGTTATTAACATTAAAATATTGCGCTTGCTATTCTAGGGTCAAGCAAATACTTGGTCATCCAGGCTAGGGGTTGCCTGTGACATGACATTTTTGCACGTGGAATGTTTGGAACCTGAAGAGACCGTTTCCAGCCAAACTATTAGCGGAGACCCTCGACTGCTATAAAGCAGACATAACTGCAAATAAAGAAATACGATGGGATGGCCTGGTCAGGATAAAAAGCGGTTGAAAAACTGTCACACTCAATACGGGGACTGCTATATATGCAAGGGACATAGCTTATTTGGATGCAGATTTGTCAAACGCGGCAGACTTTGGCAAAAGGTTTAGAGCTAGTGACAAGTGAGTCAAAATGTCCTATGGCGCTTACAGCAAAAAGGTGATGCTACCAAAGATAGTCACGAGCTCTTCGGCCAAACATATGCGCGAGAACATTGTTGGCAGTACAATCGGGAAGCATACGACACCACGTTTGCAAACAGACTTAGGCTAATTGATTTTGCAGAGGGGTTTAATGATACCATACCTAGCACATGTTTTCCTAATCTTCTGTCAAAATGATCAAGTTGCGATCGAATTAACCCACTCCTTCTAGATGAATGAACATTCAGAACTCTTAATTAGGATCGGCCCACTGTACCTTATTGTAGCCGAGGAGCGAATGTGGATAGCGTATCCCTCAATTTATTAAAATGGCCTATGCAGCCAGCATCAAATGCCGAGGACCAGTGGTATCGATACATATCGATACGACATCAGAAAAGGCCGCTACAGACGTGTTACCCGACTACCACAGGAAGCCCTTGGTTTGATTAGTTCGCCTACAAAGCGGTGCTGCAGGGCAGGACGAGAGTGGTTTGTAAGCTCTACGAGAAAAAGAGAAGGGAAAACTTCGTCTTCTCAGGAGAAAACTGAAAGCTC
Source organism: Cheilosia soror (assembly GCA_949372485.1). Classification (NCBI taxonomy): domain Eukaryota; kingdom Metazoa; phylum Arthropoda; class Insecta; order Diptera; family Syrphidae; genus Cheilosia; species Cheilosia soror. The sequence goes on from OX443561.1 coordinate 41,206,838, forward strand.
TCAATTGAGGAAATAGAGAATAGCTTCTCCTGATGCTTCTCACAAGTTTTACCAAAAAGTAAAACGACCCGAACAAAGGTCTGTGGCGAGGTGCGATGCAACCTTGTATATGAGTCACAGGCGGTGCTGATGATATGGAAAAACAACGAAATTCCGCTGTCAGGCAGAAGAAACTATAGCTAATCTGGACGACGAAAGCCAAGATTTCAGTCAAAGTGAGGACAGCCACGCATTTAAGCTAGAGTAAAATAAGGCCGATGGGCGAGACGGCTTGTCAGCAGAGCTTTTTATGGCAGCGGGAGACGACTTGGTGGAGAGCATTCACCAACCAATCTCCAAGATTTGGTCGGAAGACAGTATATGTTTGATAAATATAGCCTGATATCGTTTTTCCGGTCGACAATCGAATATAGAACGTCATATCATAATAGAAAGCTAGAGGTAGATATGGACTTTATATATAGCTCCGCTGTAAACTCTGAAAAAGACTTAACATCAGAAATCAAGCGAAGAAATTGTACTTAGCAATAGATATTATTGGACTGAAAGGGTAATTGAGTTGAGTGAGACGAGACCTTAATCAACTTGCAGTGCTCAACTGGAGGCAGTTTGCCAAAGACTAAGCTAATTGGAGAGGCTTATTGGTTGAGACCTAGGCTCCTCCTGGACTGTAGTTCCACTTCAGTAAGAAAGTAGATGAGGTTTGCATTTAGCTAGGGTAGGCAATTTGAAAATGCTAAATTAAACTAGCCCCCCAAAAGCGATGAGAATAAAACATGAAATAAACTACGTGACGAGTTACAAGACCAGAACCATTTTCTTCAATTGATGGAGCAAAGCTAGAGCGCGTGACGTGAAATCTACAGGATATGGGAATTTCTTGTATCAAGGAGACACTGGCTGCCAGAAGAATGAAGATTTTGAGACAACACTGGGTTGAACCTCAGTGGATGAAAGAAACCGATATTCTATAAACACATGGTATAGAGCACTGACACTAGATATCTCTCCGGGTAAGGGAGTTAGAGGTAGAGAGACGAAAAGGTATCCGATGTGGTGGCCGTGGCTTGTTTCGAAAACCCCTCAAATATTGCTAGATTCATTCATCTTTCGGCCTGCGTGTTTGTGCAAAACCGGAAAATCACCGAGCTCAAATGTGCAGGCAATTTTAATTGGATCAAAGGTGTGTCTGTGAAGTTTGGTCAAAATTGGACAAAGATGTCCAATAAAAAAAAAAAAAAAACATTGGAAATGCTTTTTTTCTTGACACCTTGAAAAATGGTCACGGATACAAACTGGCGAAATGAAATTCCATTCTTGTATTGATTCAAGATCACATTCGAAGTTCGTATAAGGAAACCAGAATGCGTGAGGTGGTCAATGTATTTCAGTATTGCCAGACCGCGCAAATGTTTTCGGATTTTTGCTCGTACAGTCCTTATACTTCGAGCAGATAAAACACATTCATTTAACAAATTCAGCAACTATGGCTGCAACAAGTGCATCGCTCAGTAGGCGCAGTATTTTCAAACAAAAATTGGTCAGGGGCTGCTGAAAAAAGTTTTCGAGAAAAGTTGTTGCTCATCCCTCATCCCATTAAACTAAAATTAGTATTGTCGACGAATTTGGTAACAATAACAATTTTCCCCGGTATCGAAACAAGATGCCAAACTAAATAGAGTGGAGTAAATGTAATGAGATGCAATATCTTTGAATAGCTTAAATATAGTATCTGATGACGTCAAGTGGCAGTGTTTGAAATATTTACAATACCTGCCATTATCGGTGTTGAAATATTTTGTTTAAATTTGCAAGTTTGCACGATGTAAACTTATAAACTTGTAAGGCACTGCGAAGTTTATACCCCCTCATCCATTGTACACATTATAGAGCTTACCCTTGTCCCGGTATGTCTTTTGTGCAAAAAAAAGAAAGAAAAAAACCCTCCTGTCATAAAACACACGAAAGTTTACCTCCATTCATAGCTCAACAACAGGTTTTGCCAGCTCACCAAAAGTTATTGCCATCCATTCAACCCCCCTCATGCCAACCCATCGGAAAATGTTATACAACACGAGAAATTCACTTGAACGGAGTTTATTACACTTCAAGGTGTATTAACGTGATAAGATATTCACCTTTCATGTTTGGTACGTGTTGGTGCTTTCTTGCCGGTTGACGAAGGTATACTAAAATTTTCTACGTTTGCGTCCTTTTACGGCTTCAGTGCAAAAATTCGACGCGCAGTAGTGTATTGATTTTCCGAGATAGTTTTCGTTGGACGTTTTTTTTTCTTTTTAATACATGCATGCGATTGTGTTTCTTAGAAAATCATATGCCAGCGAATCCCCTTAAAAACTTAGATTGGGGATTTTTTTCACTTCCATCAGATCCACATCGACTTTAAGGTACATATTATGTTTTGCCAAAGCGACTATACTCACCCTTCTGTGATGAACCGTACTGTAGTAATTTTTGGAAAACTCCAGAAGAATTATCAATGATGCGATAGCGTTTGATAAATTACACTTTTGGTGTGTTTCATCTTCGCCATCTTTTGAGGAAGCACGTTGTGTGAGTATATAGGGTTTCGCAAGAAGTACGGGTGTACAAATATACCGCCGCCTACCAAGTTGCGTGGGTCTTTGGTGGAGCATGCTAAAGTCAGTGGTAAGGAGTTTCTGAGGGTTTAATCTTCGGACAGAGTATTAGGTCAGACTCTGAGGTAACTAGCCGATGTAATAAGTTCAAACATTAATGAGGTGGAATGATTTGTTGTTTCGGGATTTTTTTTGTTTATTTTGTTTTGCCAATTAATTTATGAAAGAAAAGTTTTATGAAGAAAGAGAGTGTAGAGTTTATAGATTTCAGCGTTTAAGGCCGCATACATTGTGAATGGAGAAAGTTTTAGGTGACGTTTTATATCTTACCTTAGTACATCACCTAACAGCAGGTACATTCAGGGTTACCACGTGGGACACCTTATTGTCCATTAGATAGGTGTTTGTACACTGAGAGGACAGGACATCTATTTTTTTCTCCTCCAAATTGTCGAAGAAGTACCTTCCAAGGTATATCCTCCTGTACCGAGCAGTAGCTTGACATTCACAGAGAAGATGAGTCATTTCCTCTGCGACATGTAGGTAAGTCTTCGCAGTACCTACCTGCACGTTTCCGTGCCTGTTAAACCTAATCTCATAGCGTGCTTCCTTAGAAGACAGTGCCCAGAGAGTATCCCTATTCCTATTCGTACCTTTGATCTGCTGAGCTTTAGTACAGATTTTTTTACAGATTTTCTCCGATCTAGCTTAGGCCACAGAGCCTTTGAGATCCTGTGTACTATTATATCCAACCGCCTCTGATCTGCCCTATTTTGAATTTTCTCGAGAATGTTTCTCTCAGCCACGGCTATTGGTGTTCTTATGCCTTCAATACTTTCATTAAGTGGAGGCTCTGCTCCGGTTTTGGCCAGAACATTAGCCCTTTTATTACCCTCTGAGCATTGTGCTCGTTAAGCATAATGCAGGCAGCTCCTGACTATGTCAGATTTGATGATAAAGGACTCTAGAGCCTTTAGCGCAGCCTGACTATCAATGTATGTAGATAGCGATATTCTTGTTGGATATTGATCCCATATCGAGTAGATCCGCAGCTTTGAGCACAACCAGAACCTCTGCCTCTGGAACACACTGCATATATCCGGAAGTCTTAATGACGCGTGTGGGTCTATATCCCAAAAAAAATATTTAATTTGCCGTTTCTAACCAATTTATGGCAATTAAAACAGAGTTGTGTTTTGAACAAATTTTATGCAAGTGTCCCTATTATTTTTCACATGACTGTATATCTAAAATTAGATGTTTGTATATCAATGTAGGTAGGTATGTATGGATGGACTCCAAAGCAACCGAACCGATAGAGCTCAAAATTGGTAAAAATTGGACAAAGGGACGTGGCACCTCCCATACATAAAAAAAAAAAACAAATTGACCTACAATTTTTAGGACAGCGTTGCGATTAGCTCAAAGGTGTTTATGTAAAGTTTGGTCAAAATTGTTCACCTCGCGTTCAGCTTTTTTGACACTTTACAAAAATGTTCAGAGGTAACCCTCATACAATTGACAAAACTTTAGCACTTAACATTTCCACAAAGCCTTTGTCTACAGAAAAAATAAAATTTTAAACCGGCTCCTGGAGATAGCTGCCCAGAGAACTACAACTGGTAGCTATTCCAGTACGGAACCAACTTGGGGCGCTTGATGATTGTTTTGTCTTTGCAGAGGAAGTTTTTTTTTCAAAAAGGCGGTCGCAATTAATTGAAAAAAAAAAAAAAAAAAAACACGGTATCGAATGAACAACGAGCGTTTTCAGGGGATAAGTTTAAGAATATATCAAGATTTCGAAACTTCGAAACCCCCATCCATTAATTCTCCTATATCCAGACACATAATGAGACCAGATAGACTAAGTAAAGATAATTTTCATTTTCTATAAGGTAAACAAAACAAGATAAAGAATAAATGAGCTACTGTTAGGTCCCTAGTTGCAAACCGACCTCAAGAACCTTTAAAGATGGTATCATGCCTATAACAAGATTCCCTGGAAAATACGTACCTATCTTTAAGCCTTTCAGTTCCAATCCACAGTATACCTGACGTCATAGTACGAGTCGAAATAAAATAACCTTTACATGCAATTCCTCCCTGGATATACATATGTCCTAAAGGTATAGAAACCTACTTAAGACTGTGAAAAAATTGTTTCATAACGCTCTGAAGCTCTAAGGACGCCTTCCATTCCCTGGTATATCAGTGATTCATTAATTTTCAACGTCCCGTCGGGTGTCAAGCGCTTCAACAGCCCCTTCATAATTTTTTATCTTTCGTCAATAACTCTAAATCATTAAGGGCAATCCCCAAACGTATAGAGGAAAGACGTCGGACGTGATTTACTCATATATATACATGGGTCTACCTAGAGGATGCCTTGGCAACATGATTTTAATGTGACCAACCCACCGATACATGGATCGCTGCGTTAGAAAAAGGAGCTCTTCGACACTGAGTACCTCACGCATTCTGGGGGGCCAGATCAAATAAAATTAAAACGATCGAACGATATCGTTTATACCTCGGTTTATACTAAAGCTCTCTCTATCATATCCGTGGCAATAGACAGAGACTGCTATTGTCGAAATGATATCGTTCGATCGTTTTTATTTTACGTGATCTGGCACCTGGTGTTGCTTATTCGATCTTTGCGAGTCACCCCAGCGATATAGAAAAGGAATCCTATTTCGACTGCTTCCATCATGGATCTGATTACTCGGTCATAAACCCAAGTCTCGTGATGGTGATGAGGACTCATAAGCAAAAGATGGAAAAAACTCAGAATTAGAACCCGAAAACTTAGCTTTTGTTCCCAGTTCAGTTATCCTCATACCATTTTGGGCTGGCTTCCCCAAAATTTACCCAGCTGGTCAATCCTTCTACCGCTCGTGAATAAAGCCAGGAGATACTTAAACTTCTGTACCTCTTTCAATGTGGCATTTCATAATAACATGCAGAGTTCATGTTGCTTTTTATAGTGTTTGCCTTTTAGTGCGTCCAACTGTATCACTGAACCACGGAACGGATTTCGGTGCGGTTTTCAGTGGTACGATCTGCATTTCTCAGGAATGTGTATAGATGGGCCGGAGATTTCTTTTGGGACGACAAGTGAATTTCTATCTCCCCACAGCGAACGTCTACATGAAATATTCCAACAGTGAAATATGTATGGGGGTCATGTTGCCCCCCTGAAAACTCCCTGCTTGGTGTTTTTGTTGGATTTAGAGTAAATGCGATGTTGGACATTACGCAAAATGTATTTTAATCCATGAGAAACTTAACATACAACCTGAAAATCGTGGGAGTTTAGGTACTTCATATGAATTAAACCCCAAATTTTGTGGGAGTTAGTTTTATGTTCTATGCTTCTATCACCTGTAGAAACTGAGCATTCGACGGGTTAACAAAAAAAGTAGTAAAGTGAGTAAAACGGTTCAGTAATTTAATAAATACTGTGCACGCCAACTGGTTCCCAACAACTCGTGAACGCTTACAAACTCTTTTATTTATAAACATTTTTAAGAATAAAAATTTTGAAACAATCGTCTTCCAAAACCCCTGTACTAGAATAAATCGTGCTCTACTACTCCCCCTTACTAAGCCATATCTCGCGCATTTGCAAACCTTCTGTACTTCTGAGTTTATTAGTCTGGCACTAAAAAAAAAATCCCTCAGTGCTTATGCCAATTGCAGGTGCCTGAAAGTACCTACCTATTCCATGAATAAATCGTTCTTTCTGTAGTAAAGAAAATGCAATTCTTATGTAAATTCCTTTCTTGCCCGAATACAACTTATTACCGTGGTCGTGCTTATTTTCCAAGTCAAACACGAAACAAACATTTCAAAGTATAACCACCATCATCAGAGCTCAACATCATCGACATTACTTTTCCAAATTACCACCCCCGCCGTGAGTCCCTATTGCCTGGATGTATTTCGCAATTTTTCAAGTTTTTCCCACTTATTTTCGTCTCTCATTCGGTGCCGTAATAAATTTTCAAGTGCAGAATCATCATCATCCGTATATTATTTTCCTTTTGCATATTCCCTCTTCAACAAGGTATGTATACAAAAGTGATTTCTTTTCCCCAAATTACTTCGCCAAAAGAAAGTTTTCTGTTTTTTTTTTTTTTGCTTCCTCATTCAGACTCGGGAGAATTATATCTACAAGCGAGCGCAAACATCCTTCAATATTACCAACCAACTCCACCCAAATAATAGTCCAACAAACATATCACTCAAGCTGCGTGTTATAATCATGATGATGGCACCCCCTCCCCCGCCACGCATATGGTTTTCCGTATGAAGTGCGTGTTCAAAGTTTGGAAAACTTGATTTCTTAAATTTTGAGCAAAACAAAAAAGTTCGCCCTCTGTTTTGTCAGCGAAGACTATACACACACAGTACTCACGTTTGACTCTCGAACACGTCCGCAAGTCCTGCTTTGAAGTGGAAACAGTTTTTCTTTGTTTTCGAGGCATAAATTACTTTTCAGACGAAGAATGAGCTCGAAACGGAACGAGAAATAAGAATCCGAAACAAATGTGAGAATTGTTTCATAAATAAAATATTTCCGAAACAAATAAAGACACCAAAGGGAGGGAGGACCACACTCAACTCATACAGATAGCTGGGCTATACGGGTACACAAAAAAAAGGATATACTATACACTTTTGCTTAACGTTATCATTGTGATCTCACGAGGGCTGTAAAGTTGGAGATGGTGAATACAAGTAAAAGGTAGAGTATATCTTCTGCTATTTCATTGTTTTATACGGTTTGTTGGTCTTTTCTTACAGTCGGAAGTCGGAAGTGGAATTCAGGAAACTCACAGAGAAATGCGAAGCCGTGGAGTAATGACCAACAACTGACTCATGCATAATAGGGATGGATATTGAGCGCCGTAAATTGCTATTGTGTTAAATTTTTAACTTTGCTGAGCGCTCTTTTGCAGTTTGAAGCGGAAGTTTGTGTAGGAATATCGTGGGCGGGCATTTGACCATTTGATGTAAATAAATTATGGGGTGACTAACCTGGAATGCAACTGTAGAATGAGTGCAATTTAAATGGGTATATCCTTCAGCAGGCTCTTAAGACATGCGGTGAAATTCGTGGAGGCGACCTCTGGATGGGCCCAGAATGTATCAAATCCGATATGTCTCCTATGGCTACCCAGTATTACAAGTTCCCACTCATATGCGATATCTAACGAGTTGAGAAGCAATTGTACAGCTTCAACTTTTTTTGTTCAAGATTACTCACTAACTTTTGTCCCACCCACGGGTGTTACGTACCTAATGACGGGAAATAAATTTGCAGCAAATTAATGGAAGACTGTAGCTTCACTTTTATGTAAAACATCGCTTGCCTGTAGGTAGATTAACAGCCTGTGCTTGCTTATTAATGGATTAAGCAATGCGCATTGGAATTTGTAATAGCTCGAAATTGACCCGCATATTGGTACCTACAGGAGTTGCAAGAGCTTGGATGCAAACGACTTGGCTAACTAACTAACTTTATTTGAAAGCTAATGTAGATTAAAGCTCCATACCAGAAATATCGGATATCCTATTTTCTAAATTAAGTAAGTGAATATACAGTCCTGTCGACGCTACAAAGTTAAGCAACTGTTGAATAGGAGCAGGTCTTGACTACTATAGTGCCAACTTTGTCTTAGGTTTAGCCGCTTATTCTAAATGGAACTAAGCATTGTAATTTTTCTGTACTTATATTGCTTACTGACTTAGATAAATCAATAGTGTACTACTACTGAACTCAGTTTTAACCCAAGAAAAAACAAAAACTACATCTTCCACTGTCGCACAGCTCTCGGGCGTTTACTGCAGAAGCAAAATTACTCAGGACTTATAACCCAAGAAAAAACAAAAACTACATCTTAAGGTCTTCTACTGTCGCACAGCTTTCGGGCGTTTACTGCAGAAGCTAAATTACTCAGGACTTGTAAAAGAATTATCTATTTTGCACTCGTCCCAAATAATTACTTTGCATCTTGCACGTTTCAAGAACAAAGCCATAGTCAATGCTCAGACGCTGTCTGTACGATTTTAATGGCAGTTCTAGGGCTAACTGCATCCACCATGAAACGTTGCATGGTCTAATAGACCAGAGCGATCTCCAGCTGTTTTCGAATTTCTCCGAGTATCAAGTTTATAAGAAAAGCATGCCGCCCTCCGTATTAAACCCTCTCGGCTCAATGGCTGAGCTGTTAGTGTATCGGATTATAGAGTGTGAGATCGCTGGTTTAATAACACCCAAGTAATAACACTCATGCTGAAGTCATATTTGAGGATAATATTATACGTAACCCTCTGAAAAGGGTTATGGATGGGATCCTTTTCAAAAATGCCGAAACATACCTTAAAGACTCAATACTATAAAAATGCATCCTAACATGATAACGGTATGGTCCTAAGCCCTTTGCTAGTTAAGATTTTGAAAAATATTGAGTTACATATTTAGTCATTTGGATATTGTACGGTGACAAAACAAAATTTTGCTCGCTAACACAATATGTTTAAGCCCCTTAGAGGTTGCCCTCCTAAAAAAGGCTATTGGGTAAAAATCTAAATCTCCTGAAATATGTGCCCAATAATTTTCTATTATCTATGATCAGGGGCGTAGCGAGGGTTCGAGCCTTAGGAAGGAACTTTCAGGAACTTGCCGACTGTATAGAAATAATGAAAATCGGCGCAGCGGCTATCGAGTTAATATAGAAGATGTTTTTTGTATGGGAGGTCCCACGCTCCTTTGTCCAATTTTGACCAACACAGGAAATATCCCGGGCCAATGCCTAAGGTCGCCTGTAAATTTGAGCTCAATCGATTCGGTGGTCTTCGGGATATAAAATTTTTATTGTTTTTGTTTGTATGGGATTCGCAATACAGGAATACACCTGGGCCAATACCTAAAGCACCATTTAAGGAGCGCGACCAACTATCTACAAACGAACGAATATTCACAAGTTTTGACGTCCGGTCACATGAACAATTTTGTGGGTCACGGCAATTCGCGAATTTCACCCATCAGCTGTATTAAGAAAACAAGTTTATAAACAGTTTAAATACGGAATATCGTTTTCCAAACTTTTTGCCTCGGACGAAAACACCCTTGCCGTTGCCGCGAATTGTCAAAGTTCGCAATCCACCAATCCATCAATAAGCCGAGTTCCACAAACTAGCGAATTACATATTCCTTCTAATTTAACCTCAAACCAGAGATGCCGCCCGTTCTTTTTAAAATCGAATCGAATCTTGCTAAATTTTAAGGATTTCAGTCGGCAAATTCACCGATGTCGACCGTCCTTTCTATAAAATCGAATCGAAACTAGCTAAATTTTAAGGAGTTCATGTGGACCCTTTGAAAATGCCGACTTGTAGGTTTACATTTTTTAGAAGTTTATACGCTATACCTTATGAAAATCCAAACCAAAGACCTAATTTTTGAAAATTGCTCGTTGATTTGCCGTCTCTTGAAAAGCGTCCCCCTCGCTACGCCCCTGTCTATGATCATATAAAATTGCACACCGGAAGGATAAGCGGATATGAAGTTGTTGTACTAAATATATAAATATTTTACTCCTCAAATAGTAGAGAGGGGTCACTTTGAAAAATGGCAAAAAAAAAATTGCAAAATTGAGTGAAATTTTTATTATGGTCGATAAATAAATTCTTGCCATTTACTTTTTGAATATTATTTCCTGTAAATGTTGACCGTGACTATGCTTGAAGTGGTCCATCCGGAATGTATAATTTTGGCATACTTTTTCCAACATATCGACTGGTATCTCACCAATAACAAGAGTTATGTTATCTTCCAAGTTGCTGGCTTATTCCGTATATACGAAAGACTTCACATATCCCCACAAAAAATAGTCCAGGCGAATTCACAGGTGATATTGTTGCCATTATCATCTTTGAGGAAATATGGCCCAATGATGCCACTGACTACACCAAACGGTGCATTTTTGTGGATGCATTGGTAGTTCTTGCAATGCTTCTGGTTGCTCATTAGAGCATATATGGCAACTTTGATTTTGAATAGCCTGCTCAGTAGGACAATTACGACGACCATAAAATGGACGAAGTGATCTAAACACATTTTTTACTGAGCACGATTTTTGGTAATAAAATTCAATATGTAAATTGCAAACGTTGTTCGGCCGTAAGTCTATTGTGAAATGGCAATGCTAACTGAGCATTTTTTACTTTGACAGGTGTCACGAATCACGCGTGAACTGTCAAAAAATCAGGCTCAAAAACCAAACAGCAAAAAAAAGACATCTTTTAGAACGATAGTATTAAAACTTCTTAAACTTTCCAAAATAACTTAAGTGTGAAAGATACACTAAAGTGAAACGTTGCTAACTGCTCACCAAAGGTTTCACCGGATCGGCATCCGAATCGTTTATGTTATATGTTTTGGCAGTACCTCTGTGGCGTTTTAATTCGAACCTTTCGACCATTTAATGCTTACGACTCATCCAAAGCGACGCAGAATTCACCTTAAAGTACTCCAAACGACACATTATTTAAGTGCGAACCGTTCAAGTTGAATTTTCAGGATCAAGTTCTGTTTAAAGCCAGAAATGATAGACACATTTCGGTCGCAACAATCTATCTTGGATGATATTTCTCTTCCTGCTGTTTAATTTATCTCTTTTTGCACTTTTTTTGCTTGCAAGTTTTGATGATGAATGCGGTTGTTGACGCGTTTCGTTTCACTGTGCATAGCATGCATGATGCAACCATCCTTCATCTTCCCGAGAATAAGCTATGACATCCGAAGTGACGATGAGAATTTCTGAGAATTTAACTTTTTTTTTTAACGAAGCGAAACATATCATTCACATTCAATCTGAACATCCGCAGGGTCTTTTCGTCGCTGCGCTACTGTATTCATATCTGTCTTATTATATAGTTTTCTGCTTCACAACGAACAATGACTAGCCATTATCTAACAGTTACTGTGTGTTAATGTTTTGTTAGAGCAATCAGCATAGGGATGCACAAATTTAAAGTGAAACTTTTCACTCGAAATGATAGGAAACTCAATTCAAAAATATTAGTGCTACTATATACTGCTATTGTCCTTTCGTGAGCACAATGGACAGGGATGGGGGATGGTTTCAATCTGAACTCGGTTGGCCAAGACAAATTGAAACATCCATTGTTCAATTTAACTTTTCCATTAACAATATGTTCAACGAAAGGATAACAATAAGGGAGAAATGGACAATAGCCAATATTGGCGAGCATCTGTATAGTATACCCCCAGAGGAAGTATTCGTTCAAGGATAGCGAAACTTTAGATTGACTGCAATTGTAGGATATTTTTTATTCGCTTCATTGAAGTGTGGACAATTCACCTTTGATTGATTGTCATCGCTGTGTTAGTTGGGCGAGCGATCGAGTCGAATGAGAAGGAAATGAGAATTAAATTACAGAATATCCAATTTGTCTGGATGAAAAATTGGATTGATGATTAAAATTGGACTTTGTTGGCGATGGATTTTGTAAGAGCTGTATAAATGAAATAGGTACAGTATGGCCAACAGAAATATATAGACATGTATATTCAAAGTACTCTATTTTTGTGTTGGCGACTAGTCTACGTTAAGAGCAGCCACCTTGATGTTGGCGGAGTACTAGGTGCTTGTGCGGAGCCTAAAAGGAACTCCCCAAAATGTGTCTGTCTGTATGTTCGCGCTAATCTCAAGACTCAATGAAAGGAATTCGACTCGTTTCTCATTGTCATGATCTGTATTTTTGGGGGAAGGTTTATGCGCATTAGGAGTTGAGCTGAGATCCAAGTGGCTGTGACTTAGTAATTCGAAGAGAGGAAACTAAAGTAAGCGACGCCCTTCTTAAGATATTGATAGGAAAGAACATATCCAAGCAATAGAATTATTTTGCACGTGCAATAGTTCAAGAGGCTATATGTCCAATTTCTCTTTTGTATGTATCAACTTTAAGTAGACAAGACAAGAGTATTTTAAAAAACCTGATCCCTATTCCAGAGATTTACAAAACACAGTCAGAGCTAATTCCGTTTTAGTAGCAGCGCCTTTTCATCGTAACCATCAACCAGCTGATTTTCCCCATGGAACTTTAGTCTCTTTGATAAGTAAGTACATAAACCAAAGCTCTCAGAATTTTCTCGACAATGCCCGGGTATCATCTATAAGGTTTTTCTCCCACTTCATCTACTGTAATGATTTTTCTGATATGGTTCAGTACTTTTAAGACAAACTGTTATTTCACTTCTAAGTTCGCAAACCTCTGCCACCAAATATTAATTATCTCACAGACAACTCCATTTTTATAGCTTCAGGTAATTGTTTGCTTTACGTGTCAATATTGCGAAAAGACAAAAAAATGCAATTTCATTTGTTATCAAATGGATCCGTGCGAGGAAATGCGGACTATCCGGTAGATGTGTGTTTTTTTTTTTTTGTCTTTTTCGAATCCGAATTGATTTCCTTTTGGAGGGCAGTCTCCTGCCTTTCCTATGCTGAGTGTGGGTTTTGCGTACCTACATCCATCCCTTTTGGAAACCGCCAGAGGTTTGTATTATTACTTGATGTCATCCTGTCCATATCCATCCATCCTTGTTGACATTGTCGTTCTGCATTTGTAATTACAATTATTATTCTGGCATCATCAGCAGTTCGTAGAAGGTCCACTGTTATCCTTCACCACCGATGCGATGACAGACAGACACATTGGACACATTTGATGGAGAATCATATAATTTATTGTTTTTGCTATATAAATGTGTTTTCAAAATAGGTGCGGGAGGCGAGAAGTTAGCCGTATCGAACTTGTTTTCGGGACAATATGACAGCAAGTGTTCAAAATAAGTTTATTACAACTTTTTTGTTCGTGTTAAATGTCTAGTTTATGGTTCAACAAGTTTTGACATGCGAAACGAAAGTAGAACGATATTCTTGTAAAACATTGTGCATTGTGGGGGGGAGGGGGGTTATTAAATGGCATTTTAGCATTAATGGTATTGCAAATCATTATATATATCTGTTTTTCAACTAACGACTAACTAACTGTAGTAATGCATGGATTTATATCTGTTATACCGGTTGACGTGAAAACTTCTGGACAGATTTTCGTGAAACTTTGTTTGAAATGTTTCCTTCGATTCTAAGAGGGCTTTAGGCTATGTCATTGCCATGACTACTTTTTGGAACCGTTTTCTCACCAAAATGTATTGAAGCTAGTTATTGCGGAAGTCATGATTATGAAAACAAATTTTTATTGCTACTAAAGTAAAGTGTTTACTTTAAAGAATATTTTAACAATTAAATTGGTAGATACTTAGGTATTAAAAAACCACCCAATTCTCGCTTAGTAGTCTGATACTAGGGTTACCAAGGCCCTATTTCATAAAAAAAATGACAGTTGCGAAGGGTGACAATTTGTAAACTGACAGCTGGACAATTGTAAAATTTCTTTTTCATAAATTTGGTCAAACAATAACCAATTTAGTGTAGTTCGCACTCGATACTTAAAAAAATACTTAATAATCATTTTATTGTAATAAATGATTTCAAATTTAAGGAAGAATTTCATGTCCGGAAAAAAGCACCGAAGTATATCGTCGCTGTAGATCGAATACCTCGTAACCCAGAAAAGTTCACTTTTTAGGTAATGATGCACTTATATAGTAAAAAAATGTCCGGATCTAATGAAAAATACCTCGTAAGCCTAGAAACGATAATTTCAAAGCTATGCGAATAATTAACGAAATAAAAGGACGCGACATTTACATTCCGCATGACTATATTAGGTTTTCAAAGGACGCCCGAAAGGATCCATTTCCATATGAAGTGAAAAAAATGGTTTTCTCTGACTTTAAAGATTACACCGTTAAGAAATATCAGAGATACTGCTCCATAAGGCCCGGCAAGGTGAGTGAAGGCTACAACAATAAAGATGGATAACAGCAATCTTATTCTATCTATTTTGTTACAGGTTGTCAATGATCCTATGGTAACCGACTTACGTGCCTTAAGGTATTTGCCGACCGGCGAAATGCAATTTAAGCTAGATTTCGATCATGATTGGTCACCTCTACCCCAAGGATCCAAGGCGGTAACAGAGAAAGCAACCTGGCCAAAAATGTATCAGGAAGAAAGGAAAATTAAAAAGGAAAAATACATGCATTTACAGGAACTAAAAAAAGTTATTCCACAGGAATATCATGCCTTCTATGATAAACTGAAATATTAGTTCGCATTTATTTATGGATTATGCATTCATTTTTAAATATGCTGTATAATGTTAACCTTACTTTTTTAATAAAATACCTACGTTATTTTGTTTTTAATCACATTACTTGTAAATATAAACCCGTACAGGAGAAATACCTCAGAGGACAGAAAATTGTAATACCTCGTAAGCCAAAGCAAAAATGCAAGCTAATACCTCGTAACCAACGACATTAACATAAAAAATTAATTTTGATAACAAGTTGTCGCGAAATATAAATCCGCATCAATTCAAATATCTGATATCAAAACCAAATCAATTCTATTGGCCCTCATTATTTATATACTAAGTTTTTTGTTCCTCCTGAAAAAGTGATATTTCTGGGTTGCGAGGTATTCGATCTACAGCGACGATATATTGCTAAAAGGCTGGTGAACATCTAGAGCCCGAAAAACAAATATTACTCTCTTTATGATAAAACCCACGACAAATTTGTCAAACTATCTATAAATATGACAAAATTGTCAAAATATGACATAAAATAGCTATGACAAATATGTTGTTGTATTTAACTGATAATTATGTCACCTCTCAATATTTTATGAAATGACAATCTGTCAGACATGTGCGACAAATTTGTAGAATTGCCAGCTGGCAGTGTTTATAAAATATGGCCCAGACGTCCCACTTTTTCATACCAAAACCACTCTTCCCCTTATTGAGTCAAAATTTAATAAAAGAAAACATAGGTATATGGTACATTGAAAAATTTCCAAATCTGTTCTTATATTTTTAACAAAATTCTCTGTGAACACAGCCATTTGAAGAGCACAAAAAAAAAAACTTTCAAAGCTGAATGCATGTACTCAACGAATTACATCTCATCGCGTGATTTGAAAAATGGTTTTACTTTTATTTTTATTTATTTAGGTATTTATTATTATTTATTTTTTTTATTGCCACTTTAAATATGAACTAATTGTTACAATTTATATTTGTTAACGCCTTGTGATAATAAATTTATAAGAAAGGTTTACTTTTGAGGTATTTATCATAATAATTATGAAGAGAATTCAAATCCTTGAAAGTTAAAAAACAAATTTGTGAGCAGTACTTTTTTTAAATGTTTTTCGATCGATTCTACAAGTTTAACGAGCCAACTGAATACAAAAAAGGGTTTCCAGATTTTCGGCGCCTTCCTCAGAATTTCGTTCCTAAAGTTCAAATATTTCAAAAGCGCTTTTCGGATAGAACTTCAATTAGCACATGTATTATGTACCACTCTCGAAATAAATAAAAGGCAAATTCTAATTTCTCACATTCGGTCTTTTGTTACGATTCACAGGATTGTGCGGATACCAACACAAAATTGGTCAAGATCTTCACATTTCAACAGCAAAGAAGATAAGTCAAGTTGGATTGTAATGCCATCAAAGGTATAATGTAAAGAAAACCATTTTTATTTGTACACAGATACACAATTTACCAAAATTTTAAACTGTTTTTTTTTCACTATTTCACTAATAAAAATAAAAATAAGTGAATTTTCTGTAGCTACTTTCAAAATTCCTAAATTTCCCTAACTTTTCATCCATTCATTCATTTTTAATGGTCCGCTTGTCCATTAAGTGGGTTGTGGGTGTAGGTTGCTCAAGTCTCAAGTCTCTCGTCTCTCTCTCTCTCTCAAGCTCTCGATCCTCCGCCATCGACTCCAAATCATCAAGGGCAATCCCCATACGGGTATAGGAGATATTATGGACTTGATCTAACCATCTCATCCTTGGTCTACCTAGAGGACGCCTGCCTAATGGTACGAATTCCATAGCACGTCGTGGAATCCTGGTCAGGGACATGCGTTTAACATGACCAAACCAACGAAGCATGGACCGCTCCGTCCGGAGAAGTAGCTGCTCGACATTGAGTTCCTCAGGTATTTTGGTATTTCTAATGCGATCTTTACACCAGCAATACAACGGAGAAATCTCATTTTGGCAGCTTGTATCAGCGATCTTATTCTTTCGGTCACTACCCAAACCTAATGACCATAGGTAAGAGTTGGAACAAACACCGAATTAAAGACTCACAACTTAGCTTTGACACCAAGTTAAGTCCTCCTAATAACAGACTGATCAAGCTGTCTCAAAATTGACCCAGCCTGACCAATCCAACAGGAAAACTTGGCATTGCTCCTTCCATTACTTCCCTGACTTTCCCTGACCAAATTTTCCTGACTTTCTCTGACATTCAACCATGTAAATGACCATCAGATTAGAGTCTGTTTGTGTGTGAGGTCTCACGCCCCTAGTCCAAAAACCGACGCGCCGTATGTGTAGTTCTAGTTCACTCCTAGAAGACAAATGTATAAGCATTCTGGAAACGTATAAAATACAAATAGACAGATTCATTTTATTCAGTTCTGTATACAGAGATGTGTAAAGAAAATGAGTTTTGGGGCTTCTGAAATTGTAAAAAAGTGAAGGACCGACAAGTTTTCCACGGTCAATCATGTGGATGGGTATGTAGGTAAATATATTCTGAATAGGATCTTTCTTTTCTGCACGTTCGATGAGATGATATTTTTGAGATACGGTAGGGTGTTTTGGAACTTTTCGAACACTTAATTTAACTTCAAATATGCATTATGCCCGATACAATTAGAGCTATTTTCGGGAACTAGTTTTTAAAATAAAACCTATTTACATTCTCAGAGAAAAAGTGGTCATAATTGCGAGGCCCACTCTTTTGAGCCCGACAATCATAATCGTCCTATCATAATTTATTAAAACACAAAATTATGTCTAAAATTGTGTACAACTTATTGAGGAACTCATAAACACTATTATTTCGGTTCATAGTGATTTAATATACTTGTGTATAGCAGGCACAAAATGTATTCTTACGACCGCAAAGAATTTTCTATAGTGAACGGAGCTCTTACAATTATGTAAATTGTTTTTGCATAAAATGCCAGAGACAAATTTAAGTACATGTAAAATAACTGGATACATACGTCTTTTTGTGCGCAAACAAAATTTAAACCGCAACTTCAGTTCACTTGTGTGACGTGCCTAAATTGTTCTTAAACAAAGAGTATCATATATTTATAATGAACATTCACAATTTCGCTATAAGGGTGACAAGGTTAAACGCCTGAAACAATGTTAAGCATAGCACTTGAGTGCGCCCTTACATTTTAGTTAAATATGTTCTGAAAAATTAATTTCTGCCATCATGCAGTTATTCATTATATGCTCTGCAAAATCTCGCTACATAAAGTTCCTTTCCCGGTGAGCTCACCCAACATATGGTTCCCTTTGCACAAAGAGCACATATATAGTAACTCAAGGTTCTCAGACTCAAAGGATGCCACATTCTAAGGCCATTCACCGCAGCAATTGCAGTAGGAGACCAAAAAAAACACCCACTACACATACTCGTACCTATGGTGAAACTTAAATTCAATCCTACCCTTGAGTTAATGTGACTGGAACCATTTATTACGCTTTATGGTACTGCTGCTGGTGCACAACGTTCTAAGCGCCCTCACACATTTAGGGGGTGTGCATCAGGAACAGCACTAATGATTCTACCTTATGAGTAATAGAATTTGTTAGCTACACGCGATTTGTAAAACTGCAACCTGTTCCAGGTATAAAGTAAATTCCCCCCCGTGAAGTTGTGCAAGAGATATGATGAACAGAACCCCCATCCAGCTGAGTGCGAACTAATAATGTTGCATGGAAATGATGTTATGGTGCGATATTGTGAGGAAGGTATAACCATAATGAATACAAAAAAATGTGTGCAACATTTCAAGCAGCTGACACCTCGCCTTAGTGTACATTGTGGCTGATGAAAAGCGTTCTCATGAGGTTATGACTGCAAGTGATCTGATATGGGATGGCTCAAGTGCTTCGTAATTTGTTGGTATTCAGAGTTATGACATTTTTGTGCTAGTCCTTTTTATCCTCCGAATGGATACCTATTTGAAATTTTGGAATATGTTCTGGTGTTCTTTAGATCACCTTAAAGAACTAAACAGTTTATTGAACTAAACATTATGAACTCACTACTTCTTGTAGTTCAGTATAGTTAGTGATGTACTTAGCTTTCTGGTAGAGAGAGAAGAGATATTCACTTTATAAAACTTAATTAACATATAAAATAATAGTTTAAAAAACTAAAAAAACGCTTTTATAAGTAGGTACTGCACTAAAAGCAAAAAAATAAAAATTAACCAATCTATCATATATATATTTACCCTTACTGATTCTGTAACGCTCCATACTTTTCTTATTTTTCTCATTTTAAATAAAAGTAGGCGGTGGGTATTTGAATAAATTTTCAAAATTTGAATTTTCTCATTATTCAAATGAAATGGAGCCTACTTTTCAGATATTGAAATTTTCTTCATGGTTCAAACTCAACGATACTAATGCTCGGCAAGTGTTTTCAAAAGGCAATAATTGGCAAATAAAACTAACCATTTGCCCTAGAAACCTGAAATTTTGCACAGAGGTTTCCTCTAAAATGTATAGGTACAAGCAGTAAGGAAGGATATTTCAAGATTCAAACCTTAATGGGGGGTCAAAGTTTGTACGGGTACATTTTTATTTTTCACCCGATCGACTTCATCACTGACCTACTAACTGCTGCTCAGGTACTTTAATAGGAAGATTTATTTCGCGATAATTAAATACAAAAGACAAAACGAACTGATCGTGAAGGAATCTCTGTTGACAAAATCCTGAAGGCTTTTAAAATTTGGGTTTTCTCATTATTGCCCGGGTAGCAGAAATGTATGAAGAAGACGTTGTTGAAATTCCCACGGAAATTATATCAACCGGAGACTTGATTAAGACAATTTTTAGAGATTTGCTGCAAATGTCAATGCAGGAACTTTCAGAATGAGTCTGACAAATGCGCAGACATTAGAGATGAATAGGAAGATAATCGACTTAATTGGTAATAACTCCTAAATCTATTTTAGCGCCGATTCTGTTGTCAGTGAAGACTGAAGATCCAAATGATGCACCAAATTTCCCTGTTGAATTTCTCAATCAGCAAACTCCATGCAGCAAGCCACCTCATGTGCTTAAGCAACGTGTCATCATCATGTTGCTGAGAAACTTGAACCCTAAAAAAGGACTGCAATGGAAGTCGATTGATTGTGGAAGAGCCTGAACGAAATTTGATAAGAGCAAGAATTATTTCGACATGCAATCACAATGATTCCATTTCCGATAAATTCTAGCGTACGCTATAACAGTAAACAAGGCTCAAGATCAGTCATTTGGTCACGTTGGCATACATTTGAAGACCGGAGTATTTTCCAACTGTATGTGGCTTTATCACGATCAAGAGTTGCAAGTCAATTTGTTTATCAAATATTACTTTGCATACCCAGCGAAGCGGGTACAACTAACTAGTTTTTAAGATTTATCCTGGAAGGGGCTTAGTGTAAGCCATGTTTGTGTAGTTTACACTCAAATAATACAATACATAACTACAAACATGGCTTACACTACACCCCTTCCAGGATAAATCTTAAAAATAGATTGGTTAATTTTTATTTTTTTGCTTTTAGTGCAGTACCTACTTATAAAAGCGTTTTTTTAGTTTTTTAAACTATTATTTTATTTTTTGCTTTTTAGTGCAGTTTAATATCTACCTACACTACATACTTACAAAATATTTGTTTTACTATATATTAGTTTATTGTATTGTCATCAAAACTGAAACATCAGCATTCAAAATTTCAAAGTCGTAAGTCAATGTATACATATTGGTATATATTTCACATAAATGAAAGTTCGCGACAGGCATGGTTTGATTGATATTACTAGGCGTAACTACCTATACACTTTCCGTAGCTCAAATATAAGTATGTACGATTGTGCATGTGCATACCTACATATTTACGCATCACAAACTCCTATATACGTACATATGTACATAGTTTGTTTTATCCATATCCATTCCATACATCAAATTCAACTACGCCATACATGATATGAGCATACATTCTGAATGCCCGCCACAGTGACAATTCTATTTTTAGAACGCAAATAAAACTACCCTTCCTAAGCACAACTGCAATCGAGATAACAATTTTTTTCGCATTTGGCCGAATAAGATCTATTTTCTATTTATTATATCTTGCCCTCTGGATGGACTAGAAAGATGAATGTTAGCTCAAAATACTCGGTGAAGTATTGCCTAACAATTAAAAAGATTCTTTGAGTTGACCTACATATATTTATGAGTATTATGGCAAGTTGAGCGTAGTAAGGTAAAAATAGAAATGTTTGCACCCCCTTTCTTCAGCCCTTATAGGACGAAACGGTACAAAGTATCAATTAGGTATGTAATAGTTATGACTTATCTATTGACATATAAAGTTTCAAGTTAATACGGCTAATAGATCATGCGTTATGAAAAAGCCTCCCTCAAAGGGGCAGGAGAAGTCAAAATCTAAAAATTCTTTCTAAATATTGCATTGTCTTCACAACCCAACCAGCATGGAAAATTTCATGGTTCTAAGTTTAGCGAAAGTGGTTCGAATTTGACTTGCAAGATTTTGACACAACAAATTTTTCACGAAGTTAAGTAAAAGCCTTTAATAAACAGGATTACCTTGGTCCTTAAAAAAAATTTTAAAATAAATGAATAGACATAATGACACGAGAGGACTGCCTATATATGAACTGAAAATATTTTTTTTGTGTGCCACGACACAATCCCCATTCATTGCAGATACAAATCATTTTTGCGTTACACGAAATTGAAATTACAGTAGACGCTCGATATAGTGAACCTCTGTATAGTAAACTATCCAATGTAGTGAAACATAAAAATTTTACACAGACTACTCTAAATAGTGAACTATGGAAATCTCTATATAGTGAACTCAAACTTTTTTTCGCCAAATTCAATGAAAAATGTTCCAGTTTTGCAATGCGCCTGCATGTCAACTATTTTTCAAAACAAATTTACCGTTAATTTGTGTGTTTTTCTGATATTTTAGATATGAAACGTTTATATAAGAAAAATCTGTGCAATTAAATTTAAAGAATAAACAAATGAAGGTGACAAATTATTTTTCAAAAATTTAATTCATTCTTTCATTATTGAAAAAAATAATCAGCCTTATTTATAAACTTTATACACTCTCTATAAAAGGTCTAAACGCAAAAATATATATTAGGTTTTTGCGTTTAGAAAGAGAGTGTATAAAGTTTATAAATAAGGCTGTATATTTATATCAAATCAAGCTTTGGTAAACATTTAAAACTCACGCTCGAAATAGTGAACAATTTCGATATAGTGAACTGGCCTGGCTTTTATTAGTTCACTATATCGAGCGTCTACTGTATATGAACTACGCGGCGTTCGCTTGCGCTTGCATTCGATGTACGCTTTCTGGAACTAGTTTCTTGTTAAATTACATTAACCTAAATTGTTGGCGATCAGAACTAGTAGTATCTTTTTGACCAGAAAGTCATATACTTTCGGTAATACTCGCATAGACTGTGCGCACAGACAGTGCGAGTTGATCAGGTGTGCTGGTCGGCGTCTAACAAGCCTCTCACAGTCTTAGGATAAAGTGAATTTTTGAACGAAAGGCCGCTGCATTTAAATTACTATTCCAGTATGACAATTTTGCTAAAAGCTTCAACAGCTTTAGTCAAAATTGGATCATCACCTTCTGTATTATGCCTACGAGAAGTTAGAGCTCGACCTGACACAAGCATGGAAAGGCTATGCAAGCAACATGATGACAATTGGCCCGGACTAAACTCCTATGGATAACACAAAAACAATAGTAGAAACGCCAATATGGCTTGCACAAATTAAGCCCGAGAGGCACGCTGAACAAGACCCATTTCTTCCTCGGCCTGTAATTGCAATCAGAACTTAATTTCTGTTAAACCTTTATCGATGTGAGCTAAAAACTCTTGTAGGCATCATCATGGATTTTACCTCACTTAATGAACGTCTGATAAAGTCTATCGGTCTCTAGCTACAATCCCCGGGCTGTGCAGTAATTGAAACTCGACCCACCTACTTTAACACAAAATTAAAAATATTTAATACCAACTGATCTATTTGCAGTTAGGACATCCTCCTACTCTGTGAAGATCGATAGTTACATTCATTTTATCCGATAGTTAACGTTATTTTGGGGGACGACAATAGTTGGAGCAGAATATTGACTTGACAAGTCGGTTGCCCTTTCGAGTGCATCATTATTGTTGCATTGGTAGCATATTACTTATTGGTGATATCTAGAGAGGAAAAATTCGGTACGGCTTGTAAGGCCGTATCTATAGAGCACCTGAGATACACAAACATATCATAAGCTGAGTCTTTTACAATGTCCTTACATGGAATCTTCTGTACAGAGACGGCTACCATACAACGATGCTGTATAACATTTTTTTTGTTCCATTTGGGATCTACTTTCGTACTATTGAAAGAATATAAGGCCAGTACGTAGGGATTTCCAACATTCATAAAATCGCCAAATATCTAGGAATGAGGATATAGTTTACTCGCATAATGTTTGGAACTGAGGTAACTACCGTCTTCACTGGCAACGACTTTAAGTGGATTTATAATTCAGTTTGAAAGGAGAAACTCAAAGCCGCCATGGTCTTTCTTGTGATTAAAACTAGGTCCCTATTCGGCAAATTGATGCTAAAACCACAGCTGACGATTCAGAAAACTAATTTATGGAAAGTGTTTAACGATAAGACTAGTATGACTAGTCGCGTCATCCACGTGTGCAACGATTTT
The DNA here is from genome assembly GCA_949372485.1 of Cheilosia soror. Lineage (NCBI taxonomy): Eukaryota > Metazoa > Arthropoda > Insecta > Diptera > Syrphidae > Cheilosia > Cheilosia soror. The sequence goes on from OX443561.1 coordinate 41,230,489, forward strand.
TCGACACGGGGGATCAGAAGAATCATTATCTGGATGTACTACTTCTTCATTGGGGGGTACAATTGTGCACGACTTATCGACCGACCTGCCAAATTTATCAATTCCTCGATTGATAGGAATGCTTCTGTCGAACTTAAAATCGAGTTAGGAACAGTTTTGATGGACTTGGCAAAGTGGGATGGCAAATTGGTGTCAACGGGGTCCTCTATCAGTTCAAGAGTTTTACATCATAATGAAGACGGAGCGATGGTCTTAAGTCCTTGATAGGTACAGACGAGTTTTGGAGAGAGTGCCCCAGAATATATAGGGTAGCGGGCGGAATTTGTGTCTTTGCAAACTGATAGAAAATACTTCTTTAACGTGTCAAAACCTAAATGTTTTGCCTTTAGCGTTTCATTAATATAACGTATTTTTGCAATCAAATTAACCAAATGTGGCCCTTCATCGCCCACACACTGCAAGAGTCTTTTTTGGGAATTTCCGGACACACTCTTAATGGCGGCAGATATACTTACTTATATAAGGTGGCGCTACAGTCCGGGGTGGACCTGGGCCTCAACCAACAAGCGTCTCCAGCCAAGCACGATCTTTGGCCAGCTGTCTCCAGTTTCGCACGCGAAGTTGGTTAAGGTCCCCTTCCACTTGCGTGCGCTACCTTAGGCCCGGTCTTCCTCTACTGCGCCGTCCCTCGGATGTGGATTCGAAGATCTTCCGGGCCGGAGCATTCACGTCTATTACTCCATTTGCTCTACATGACCCAGCCACCGCAGTCGTTGGACCTTCACTCTTCTGGCTAGGTCAATGTCGCTGTACAGCCCGTACAGTTCGTCGTTGTATCTCCTCCTCAATTCACCATCTATGCAGACGGGACCGAAAATTACTCGAAGAATTTTCCTCTCGAAGCAACCAAGAGTAATCTCATCCGCTTTTGATAGAGTCCATGCCTCTGCACCATAAAGTAGGACTGGGATGATTAAGGTCTTATAAAGGGTCACTTTAGTTGTTCGAGAGAGGGCTTTGCTACTCAATTGCTTTCTTAGCCCAAAGAAACAGCGATTGGCAAGAGTTACTCTTCGTTTAATCTCAGCGCTGGTGTCATTGTCTGAGTTCATGGCGGCAGATATAGTATTGGCAATTTCAACTTAAATATTGTCTTGTAAATAAGACATTTAAGAATTTAGAATATTCTTAATCACAAGTTTTTTTTTAGAAGAGAGCACATGACTGTTGATTATTGTAAATGAGCAGCCACATGGTGGCATTTCTTGCATCGGAATTGCTGAATATTGAGACCATTATACAGAATCGGATAGAGAGAACATCTTATAAGGCCCAGGGCTAAATAAAATTCTCGAACACTGCTAGGTTCTACATTTCACTTTCACTCGAAATGAAATCGGAAATGAATTTTGTACTCTACATTTCACTATATTCGATTTCGATTTCAAAATTTTCAGAATTGAGACAAAGTGAAATAATTGTGATTTCGAAAAAATGTCGGAGTTTCTGAATCGCTCGAAATGCAGAACACTGAAAACGAATTCACTCGATTTCTGGAACCTATTTGAGAATCTACACCCACCTAGAGTTCAACTTAACTTAACGTCCAACTTCTGCGACTTCCTCAGTCTTCAGGATGCCATTAAATAAATTAAAAATGAGTTCTGCCCAATGTCCATTATCCTAGTGCATGAAAGGCGTTTTGAAGATTTTCTGGTAATTCGGTCTAGGTCGCTGGCGTTCAAAGCCGTAGAATGCACTCGATTGCAAGTATAATTTGTTAAGATGGTATTACCACAGACAGGCATACAGCCAGAAAAATTAACAGATTCATTAATTCCACTTCAGATTCAGCTTATAGACATTCTACCCCTTTTTATAAAGAATTTCACACTTGATGGGTAGGACTACTTCTCCATATCTAGCTTTCATGTATTTTGCTTTCTAATCGTCTTTGTGTTATACCAACGAAGCCTGAATAGTTCTGCTGCCCACTTTTGACTATTGTAAAAGGACAGGAATAAGATATTTAAAGCGAAAATTATTATCCTGTTGAACGCGTTTATGTCACCAGGGGGCTAGGGCTAATTTTGCAGATAGAATCGATCGCATAAGAGTATTAGACTGACAGAAGTGACAGTGGGTCACTTAAAACGAATGTACACCCATTAGCCCAAGATGGAAGTAGAACGGATCGGTCGAGAAATATATGCCTCAGAACAGCAGAGGAAGAGTCATGAAAATTGGGGAAAATATGAAGAGCTCTGAAGCACATTGCTAGTAGGAGTCTTAGGGGTGAAAAATATGATGGAAAAAACATTTTTCTTTTAAAACTTCCTTCGGGAATGGCGAACCTATACCCGCCAAAGGAGAAATATTTGCTAATTTAATATATGTAACTCGCCAAATTTAATGTATAAAAGAATGTCTCCCAAATTGCTCCCATGTCCAGAAATAATACTTTACTCCCTTACGCCCTTCACGATGTAGCAGTAAAAATACAAAAGGGCTGCTAAAATCTCAACCAAAAGCTATCGATTTTTTTACAAGCCAAATCCTCCAAAAATACAATTTCTTAGATTATACCGAACAATGGCTATAGGGACTCATCTACTCCGTTTTCTTTTACTTTTCACAACTTTTTTACGACAATCACTTTGGTGGTCGTAAAACTAATCCAATAAACTTTGCAATCAATCACGGACTGGTTGCTGGCCCTCACTTCCACCGTACCCCGGGATTGTCAATAAAAAAATTACCACATCACCATAAAATGTCAAATAACCATCATTATGGTAGAAAACTAGTATACAGACATTTTTCCTTTGTCGCATTTCCCCTAACGGCTTTTGGCCCAATTATTATTAATTCAAATAAATTTCCATGTGTAATGGGATTGCATTGAAGAGCCACTCGCATAAACCATGGGGCGAACTACCGCCAAATCCCTACAATTGGGAAGAGGATGTGCGTATGACATATTGCTGTTCCAGTGGAATAACAATTTCTAGAATTTCGAAGGCAACGTACCGTTGTCCTTGTTTACTATGCTCTTGTGTCTGTCTTCGACTGTGTAATTCCCTATAAAGGATATATCCATAAATAAATCCAAAGTGCTTTTGATGGAGTTTAAGGACCATCTATGGTAAATCCTTTTGCGTGCATTTGAATGTTATCCCTTTTTCTGCGTGTTGGTAAACTTTATGGTTTGTTTTTCGTGAAAATTTGTTCATTCTCACGTATGTACGAGGATATATGATGGGATGCAGTGAAAGGAGTATGGTTCGCGAATTTTTTTTTATAGCTACTGGGGGATATATTGAACGAGAGGATTTATATTTTGGTAAGCTGCTATTATTCACAGGACTGTTTTGCTGATTGTTTGGAAATGGGTTAACGCTTGTGGTTTTTATATTTTGGTGTAAGCACCGCAGGAAACGAAAAAAAAAAACTATTTTATGGTGTAATTTGTTGTTTTCATTGTTGGATAAAATAACAGAGGACGTGAATATGCATAATGGAAAGCTGCAAGTAATTTCGTGTGTAGACCTTGGCATACTAGATGCTTTCAAATTAGATGTATTTTTTTTTTGTTAGAAAAATGTGTGAAGTCTGGTTTTATTTCAAAAGTAGGTACTTTGCAGGCTGTCACTGTATTTATTCGACGACCGGCTAATCAAAGCATTCTTGAAGGGATGGATTGTATATAGATTGTTCCTGTTTTTTTTTTTGTCGGGTTAGGAAACACTTTACTGAAAGAAAATCCAGTATTACCCATTTTACTGTAATTTCTTCGACTTTCGCAGCCGAGAATGCACTTCAGCCTTATCCTTAGCCATATTGATGCAAAGGACCTATTTGGGAGATGAGCCCCAAGTCTTACCGAAAGCACTCTTACACCGTCTTCGACTTGACATATGCTTTGTCCAATGAAGCTTCTTATCCTGGATCGCTCCCATTTCGCTTCATCAGAGATCTGGATAGTGACGCCTTTTAGCATTGGCTGAGTAAGACCGGTTAAAATCCTTTGTCTCGTGAAGATAACAACCTCAGTTTTGAAAGAATTGACAGAAAGCTCATTCCTAATGCACCATTCATCGACCATATCTAGAGCCATCTGCACGTTAGCACAGACAGTCTGTAAACTTGATCGAACAAAAAGTATGACAACATTCCCTGCGTATACCTGAGCGTAGACGTCTGAACCGTTTAGGATAATGCAACAGAGAGTCAACTACCATGCACGATAACAGGAAAGACAGAACACCACCTTGTGGGCAGCCTCTGTTTATCCCTGTGGGTGCAGTGGCTCAGTGTTTAGTGTGCTGGACTTACTGTGCGAGGGGTCACAGGTTCGATCCCCGGAAAAACACAAATCTCGCGAACGTCTAACAAACATACGAGAGCATAACTGTCCTGAAAAAGCTTCTTAATTCGGCCGTTAGGACTCGGCATAAAATTGTAGGTCCCTTCCATTCGTCCCAAAAATAAAACCCACACAAACGAGTAAGAACCTAGGCCTAGGGTATCTACACGCCTGTTGAGCCAACTATTTTTTATGTTTTTTTTTAACATGGCGTCCACAGTCCGCATCTACTACCGAAGTTCTATTCATCAGCATTGCCCTGATCCACAATACCAATGTCTCATCTACCCCGTGTTGTCTAGCAGAGTTACACATGTTGTCAAATGTCGTATTGTCGAAAGCGACCTCTATGTCAATGGCAATGCCGTTGGTGTATTTTTTCCTATCAAGCGCGCATTCAAGCAACTAGATTTTGAAGCGCAGTCTCAGGATTTTCCACTTGGATATGCATGTTGCATCTCAGATAGAGGCACCCTCCTCAGTGCAGTTCTGCACCAGTCTCTTCAAGCTTTTTAGCAAGAAGGAAGATGGACTTATAGGTCTGACACTCTTAGCGAGTGAGTGGTTATCTTTTCCAATTTTTGGTATATATAAAAATAAGTTGTATTGTGTTTGTCACCAATGTTCTCTGTAATGCGTGAACCGATTTTGATTCTGGAAATTTCCCATGAAAGGTGACGTTAATACCATGGTTTATAAGTATATACGGTCTTTGTAGGTGTGTTGGTTCATGAGTTATAGGGGCGTGGCACCTCCCATACAAAAAATGCATTCAAAATATTATATTTCGAAAACCACCCAATCGATTGAATTCAAATTTACACACAATCTTAGGTATTGGCCCAGAAGTATACCTGAAAAGATTGGTCAAAATTGGACAAATGGGCGTGGCACCGCCCATACAAAAAAAAACATTAAAAATCGATTGAGTTCAAATTTAAACACAATCTTAGATATTGGCCCAGGATTAATCCTGTGAAGATTGGACAAAGGGGCGTGGCACCACCCATACAACAAAATCATTAAAAAATCTTATATTTCGAAAGCAACTGAATCGATTGAGTTCAATACCACACAATCTTAGGTATTGGCCCAGGAGTATTCCTGCGAAGATTGGTCAAAATTGGACAAAGGGGCATGGCACTGCCCATACATTCAAAATCGTATCGAATCGATTGAGCTCAAATTGACAGATAATCTTAGGTATATAAAGGGGTGTGGCGCTATTTTTCTACAGTCATGGGAGCCAAAGTTTGTAAAATTTGTAACATTGATAGCTATGCATTGTCCTGATAGACAAGAATACTTTCTACGCAATACGATTCCTGAAAAAACCAAAAATATGTGCCACGGAGCATTACAATAAAAACTGCTTATCACTGATTTAAATGAATAATTATTTGAAACTGATTTTTTTATTTTTCTATTTTGCACTACGAAGTGTGCAGGGATTCGATAGTTTTTTATATATTCCTCGCAATAAAGTCCACACTGGGGTCAGTACAGTATGGAAGAGAAATTATATTATTAGTCGAATAAAAAAAAAATTGTACATAATAAAAACCAAGACTTACCCAAGACCGATGTGAAATTAAAATTCGTCACTAGTTGTAATGACCCATTTAAGACATCTGTCTCTACTTGAGTGTTCTGATCCCGACAGTAAATAAAGTACTTACGTCTATTTCTGTGATTAGACATCTACCCAGATGCCAACAAAAAGACGCATCAAAAGTTTCACATCAAATAGAAACTTTTCAACATAGTTTCCCGCAAATTTGACACAGTTATACAAACAACAATCTGTGTCTAACTTTTAACAACGATTAAGATTGTATTCGCAATTAAAGTCAGCCATCAGTTTGAGCTAGATATTTGTTGGTAGAAAACACTTTGGCATAACCAACTACCTATTGACTTAGCCACAATTGAATGACCTTGTGTTCTTTTACAGCCACCCCATTCTCCCCGAAAGGGAGATCATTTCAATTTGCCTCAAGCCCTACAACAAATTTAATCCCAAAGCAGTAAATATTCCATAAAGTAGTTATAAGAATGTGCCATTTGTTCCGGAGAATGTTCATTCATTTTTAAGTGAACGCGCATTTACATCACACGGGGGGTAGGTGTCTGCCACATACACTCTTACCACCCCCAAACCACATGTGATGAGCATGCATATGATGATAAGCCATTCAAACTTTTCACCCTGCACCTAATTAATGCCATTTGTCAGTTATGGCAAAGTGCTACTGCTACTGCCGCTCCTGCGGGGGCTGGTTTTTATCTCAGCGCTGTGCCCTCATAATACACACATTTCTCTTCCGATTACACGAAAGCTGCTGCTCCATTTTAAAACGAGAGAAACACACAACTTTCAAAATTAATTATGAACGTATAAGCTCGTACATAGGAAGTGTGTGGTTGCGGAGAACAATGTGTTACGTCTTGAAAGGGATACGAAAATAACAAAAAAAAAAAAAAAAAAAAACACGAATACGCAAAACACAAAGTCATGGATGATAACAACAACGATGATTACAATACACCCCTTGTGTGCTGCAAGTGGCAAGAAGCTTTTGTGGTTTTCTGTTAAATTGCTGTTTTGTTGTCATTATCATCATCGTATAGCCGTCATCGTCGCTGTTGTTTTGTCTCCTTAAAGTGTCCTGCTGGAGCACTTTCTTAAAGTGTCTGGCGTCGTGTGTGTTTCAGGCGGATATGTTATTTTTATCTTTATTAAAAATGACATATGATGGGTACTTGTCCTAATGAATGGCATGCTATCCAAGACAATGGCATCATTCGATAACACAAGGGAAACTGCAATGTGATATCGATGTAAAAAAGACAGGGCGGTGTTGTTCTAGCTCAATCATAAGAACCAACACAAGCTGACAGATCAAATTTCTAATTTACCTAAAAAGTCCTTTGTGCTGTGTGGCCCAAAACAAATGGATTTGTAACCTTAATGGGTTTGAATATACGTCTAATTAATGGAGTGTTAGGGAGGGGCGGGAGAAAAGTTCTCCAAGACAAATGATTGACGTGGGTTGTACTCATATAGAGGGATTAAGTTTCCTCTGACAAGGTGTGCGTGGGTGGTTAAGGAAAGTCCTTATTCAAACAAATGACAAGGAAGATATAGGCCCACTCATTTGCCAAACGTAATTAGTTGAGATTATAATGGAGACGATGAGTTATTGTGTTGATTATTATTACTGCTTTGTCAGCAGTATACCTGACATAATAATGCCAAATAATAAACATCAGGGTTTTGCGTTTGGAAAGGAGGTCAAAGGAACAAACTGTATAAAGCAGACCTTCTTAATGAAAAATGTAGGTCCCCTTAAACCACAACAATTTTACGAATTATACCACAAAATGGGGGTTTGTATTTCTCAGATTTGTCTGTCGAATTCACCAAAACGTTTGATTGACGTCACGTCAGACCAAGGTAGTGTACACGAGATACCACCGTTAAATGATGTAGCTACATCTGTCACAGTCGTGTGAAGCTAAACAACATCTGCAACTCCATTCGGTAACCATCAATTTAAAACCATCTCTTTAGAATGCTTTAGGGGTTGGGTTAAGTTAGGTGGCTTTTTCCGACCGCTGGTACACTGATGAGGATGATGGATACCAATGGCAATTTTCCAGTCAATATTTTGTCGGCGCATTATTTCCCCATTGCTATTGAGACCTTTTGGTTTAATCCGTCGATAGCAGCTTTCACACACGCATTTTAGAATCATGCGTATACCATACTAGGCAGTCTAGTCTCTACTGGATCTCGCTTCTCTGCTGAGGACCACCGTGTAGCATATTTTATTGAAGCACTTAGCACCTAGCAGTCTCTGGGATGCGATTTGTAACCGCGACGATCTAGCAAAGTTCTGAAAGTTCAGGAAGTGGATACATTAGTTCTATATGATTCGCCAGATTATTACTGGATATGTGGGTCCTATATCAACGGTGAGATAGCTTCGCTGGGTTCCGAAAAGACGCTTTTGACGTTTAAATTGCGGTCTTTTGGGTGGCTTCAATCCCCGAACGTCGGCCCCTTCGTTACCCTCAGTATTATATACCTAGTGTGAGGGTACACAACACAATCTGACATGGCATTGTGCAGCAGCTCCTCAATAATTCAGATTTGATGATGATGATGATGATAAGAAACAGCCAAATGTGTTGCCAAAAGCGACGGCTCATATAGTAACCAGGAGGCTAAGTTCTTGTAGCTTAGGTTAGGTTATGTTATGGTGGCAGGCCGCAACAAGTGCAGCCTCACAGAATCGAATGATCTCACAACTACCGCGTTGAACCAGCAGGAGCTACATAAGAGTAAAGCATTGGAGGCAACTTATGCTTGTATTAGCGAGTTTGCCGAGATTGTCGAAAAATTATTCTCCGAGATGTAGTTTTCTACGAGATGGACTGGGCACGTGAATAGGAGGTGAAGAATAGTCTCTTCCTCCTCTTCGTCCATGCAGCTTCTACAGAAATCGTTGGCAGAAAGGCCCAGCCTGAGAGCGTGTCTCCCAATATTGCAGTGTCCCGTGATTGATGACACCTACTAGTGTGCTTATATTGTATCTTTTTAGTGTTACCAGATTGTTGGAACGCCTGAGATCCAGCATGGGTCAGATCTGTTGCGTGATAGAGCACGTGGCGCAGTTTGACCACCTTCGATTAGTGGGGCTGATCGCATTTTGTTTAATTAAAAGTTTGCACGTAGCGAGAGCCATATAGTGGTTCTCCTTTACCAGTAAAATCGACAAAAGTGTGCCATGCCTAGCGAGTTCGTCGGCCTTGCAATTCCCTGGAATGTCCTATCCATCCATCCATATAGGGTGAATTTTAAATTGTTCCGCCATTTCGTTAAAAGATAGCAACCAAGCCATTTGATAATACAATGTGAGCAACGGAGGTCACAATATATCACATCGCTTTTAAATCAAAAAAAATCTGAAATCTAGTGACATAATCCTACATGACCGAAATAGGTCGCTACCACAAAATTTGCACCCAAAAGTTAACTCAAGCACACCGACATCAGATATACTCGTATTCCAATTACTTAACTTGTGTATACTTAAATGTACCAGTTGTATAATGTTACTCAATCGATTTTCTTTCCAAAACTCTAGAGAAACTACCGAAAACATAGAAGAAAACATATGACTAGGGAAAATTCACCAACGACGAGAGAAAAAAAAACTATCCAAACCAACCAAAAAAAAAACCAGATGCTGAATGAAATTAAAATCTGCTGCATTGAGTTTCTTTTTTTGCTTCTTTTCTTTTCATCGTTAGTGGAAAATTTCTCTTTAGAAAAGAAAAGAGAAAACAGAAAAAAAAAATTGATATCCTTTTCCAATTTGGATGATCTCTGATTGTGTACAAAACAAACCGAACAAAAAGAAAAAAAAAAACAGAAAGAAAATAGTAAACTTTGTAAATACATCGAAAAAGGAAATTTAAAAAGAAAAACACACAAAAAAAAACAAACAAACGAGAAAACAATGGTAAAACTTACCCCCATATCTACAATTTGATTTATCGGCTGGGATGTTACCATTCGGCTCCAGTCTGTCCAGATACTCCTCAGAGTTGTATCCATTGTAGGGAACTTTGCTACCGTGATTGTGTCCATGACCACCCCTGTGATGGTGGTGATGGTGATGATGATGGTGGTGTGAATCGTCGCCGTCCTCTCTTGAAATTGCTGAAAATACCAAAGCAAAATATTTATGAATGAAAATACAACAATTAATCATAAATATTTATTGTACAGCGTATAGTTTTGTTCGTTGTTCTTTGGCTGAGCAAATTCTGATTCTTCTACACAAAGGTGGTACGGTAACGGTACAGGAGTATTTATTTCTTTGTCATAAAATTATAATTTTTTTCCCTTAATTTGAATTATTGACACTGTAGATGGATTGGTTAGATTGCCATAATAAAATGTTCACTAAGGATATACAACTTTTTGTAATGATTTATTTTTTTATTTTTTGTTACGTATACGCCAGAGTAAACGATTGAGTTAATTTTTTGCAATCAGGGGTTGCGGCTATAAATGTTGACGAATTGAATAATTTGATATATTAATCTGGAACACAATTAGCTGGCGGGTTAGTGATGTTAGACAGTCGTGGCCCAATGCAACTATGTGTCAGTACAGAGGTGTCTGTAAAAATAATGACCGAAATTTTACAATCGTGTATGACGAAGGCTTGTGAACAAAATCGTTGCCATCGATAACTGATTGTTGCATAGTTATCTGTCAAATTGGATGTCGCTGGTTGCCGATTCGAAAAATAAACCACTAAAAAAACACGACAAAACTTTCGGATTAACTTTACAAAATAATTTCCAGAGGGATTTGTGTTAGGCACACCTCCAGGTTTCTGATTGCGAAATTCTTTTGCGAAATTAGTTACCATGAAAATACTCATATAGAATAGTAAGATAGGTCATAAGGTATATATGCCGAAATCGGAAAGTGCTATAGAATGGTGTCGAAATGTCATCGTCAACGTTGCGAAATATACACCCCTATCACGGAATCCGTCGGAATTGAGTTTCACTTCACCTATTCGATTTCCTTTCACCTTCTACTGCTATCGTGGAATCCGCCGGAAAAGTTTCCTTATCGACACGATTTTGGGAAAGGTAGTTTCACTGTCAAACGGCTGTCTTTCATTTGTCAAGACAAGTCTGTGTAGCTGCATTAGTCGGAGGTATATGAAAAGTTTGTTTCAAAAGTGATTTAAATAAAAAGTAGTTTTTATTATGTAATAATGTATACTATAGCTCTATTCTTGAAAGCATAAGAGGAAGAAGAAGAACAATTCGATTTGAACGTTTTCAACGATGCAGCGAAACTCATTCACATTACCCACACAGGGAATTGTTCTGGCGCAACAAGTCTGTATAGCTTCATACAACAATTACATAGTTTTAATTTTTTCAGACGAATGGAAGGGACTAACAATTTTATGCCGGCTCTGAACGGCTTAATAGAGAGAAGATTTTTCATGAAATTTTTTACACTCGGATATTTGCCAGACGTTCGCCAGAGATACTACTGCGCTATCTTAAAGATCTTAAGATCTTAAGATGTAATTTGTGTTTTTGCGCCCTAACAAGTTAACTTTTCGCCATTTTCATCATAGGTATTCTATGAAGAAATAGTATGAAGCCAAGGCAAGGATCATCTAGCAGACCGGCTAGCCGGTTAGAATTTGTTTGAATATTTGTGAAAGAGTTCCTTTGCTTGATAAGCACACTTTTATTTGTTCTACTATACTATAAGTTTGGGATGATGCAAAAAAGTTATCCGCCAGTAAAAACTTCTGCAGCACTTGATTGTGCATGGGGATATGTTTGGAAACACTCTTCATCCCAGATTCAAAAATCATGCCTCTGCTAAACCTCTCTTTGCCAATTTGTCGGCTACTTCGTCTTATTCGACAGCCTAAAGCCCTGTTATCCAATAAGCTTATAATGTTGGTCCTATTGGATAAGTCTTGCACGGTATTAAAGCAAGCAAGGACAGACTTTCAATAAGGATATAAGAGTCATGCTCATGCTTGATGCACACTCCTAACTAGAATGAATATCAGTTTAATATAAAAAAATTCCAGGATCTAATACGGTATCCATTGAAGATTCCCCCGTACTCTTATCCATATGCCATTTATTCTTATTGTTGTTATGAAATGTATCCCTCGTTTTTGCAGTGAAAAGCTGTTCTGAATACCAAATCGTATTGAATTCGAAATCGTATATTTCGAAAACCACCAAACCGACTGAGCTCAAAATTAGGCAATGGGGTATTAGGTATTGGCACGGGACTTTTCTGTGAAGGTTGGTTAAAATTGGACAAAGGGGCGTTGCACTTCCCATAAAACAAAACACGAAATGTTTTGTATCAGAAATCTATACATATAATAAAACTGTAGGAATTTTTTTGGCCGTTAAAAACTCCAAAACTACTGGACAAATTTCGATGAAACTTTTTTTAAAATGTTCCTTAAGACTGTGAGACTGCTATAGGCTATGTCGTTTATAGTTACGTCCTTAGGAACAGTTTTTAGCCAAAATGTAATGTCCACAGGGTGACAGTGTTGGTGTCAATGTTGCATTGATTCGTTCTGCTGACACGAGGATATTTATTGTCAAGCTTATACGAGTAGTTCAACAGAGTGAGAGTGGTAGTGCTGGAGTATTAAGCGATGGGTCACAGATTCAACCTTCAAAAAATCACGAACTACATACATCTCATAATTTGTCCTACCGTCCCATTTCTGGCGAACGTCTCAATTCAGCCGTATACAATTGACATAACATTTTATAGGTTCGGTCCATTCTCATCAAATCGAATGGTTATGATTAGAAGCTGGACCTAGACTGCCTAATGCCTATATGGACCTGTTGCGAGACATATTTTTTGAAACGAATCTTATCGAATTAAGCGTATGTGGATGAGAATACAAACTGTCTAAAAGCATCTTTCTTTAGTGTTACCAAGAGTATGTGCATGACTTTGACGCATCCTTCTTTTTTTTACAAGTCCCTTCAAAGATTTGTAATTTTTAATCAATATTTAAAATAGCCGACTATATGAAATGAATTAAGAAAGGATTTCAATGATTGTGACCTAATTAACACAAAAAGTCCTCTCACGCCTTTGTTTCGCTCCAATTTTTCATTTTTAAAATTTCATTCCCATTGTATGCGTCGACTTTTCATTCATTCATTCATTTTAATAACCTCTATTTGTCGAGTCTATTAAAATCCAAAAATAGACAAAAGCCCCTGTGAATTTCATTCCCTGTTCGATTTTAAGCAACGCAAACACCAACAACCAAGCAAAAAAAAATCGGAATCCTGTTTTATGTGAAAATTCCATTAAAAATCATTTTTGCAGAAATTGCATTTTAAAAGGCCTTTTCGCCTTCTGCTATGCAAAGTGCACAACAATTCCACAGGAAGCACTATCGCGTTCTCTATATACCGCATCTGTTCTCTGTGAGCATGCAAAATCCTTCGCAGATTAATTTTTTTTATTTTTTTCAATAAATTCTCGTCGCCCTCTCGTATCGCAGACATTGTGTGTCGCACTTTTTATTATAAATTTAAATCGATGTCACATTTTTTATGACGGAATGAACAAAAATAAAAAAAGGTGCAAACAAAACTCTCCCCCATCTGCCATTACTGCGCTAAGCTGAACAACCCTGAGATTCACACATGAAAGGGGATGTTAGGCAAACCTGAACTCGACTTGTGTTCCTTTGTTGCTGCTCCATATTTCGTCATTGTCGACATATCCTTCTTTTAGAAACTCTGAATCAGAGCCAGAGCCCTCCACGTCGCACCCCTCATACATCTCATACACAACTCTGCACAAGGACATGCTACTTTTCACCCTCTTCTGTTATGTTTCACATAGTGTTGCGATTCTGCACTTGGGTTAAATTTTAAAATTTAAAGATGCTCCCAGACCTCGCTGTATCTGTGTGCTGCACGTTTAGAGACACGGGTGTAGGTAGGCCGATGTTGTCGTCGTTTGCCAAGGTCTAATCCTTTGTACAAACACTGTTGGGATGCAAATAAACAGAACGACAGGCAGAGAGAAAAAGAACGGCATAATAAGTGACGTAGAAAATATAGAAAAAGAAAATGTCTTCTGAAAATTTTGCCAATTCACAAGGTGAAAGCCTATGGTACACGGCCTGTGTTTGTCCACAACTAATCCTTTGTTATTCCCAAAATTGCTGTTCGCAAATTTGAATTTACTCTCGAATGTATGCGGGACCCTTCTGGGCCTGCTGCATGGAAAAGTATGGATTCATTTTTTATTAGACGTTGTACACCAAAGTCCCCATGTTGTATGCGGGACTGGAATAATTTGACAACGGGCCTAACCCAACATGACCTTAATGCGAGTATTGTGCAATTAAATTCCGAAGACTAAGTATATAGGTATACACTGCGGCGGAATAGCGTTAAGACCATTTAAGTTGCGCGTTTCCAGAACCGCATGAATTCAATTAGACAAGCCTGAACGGTTGAATGCATAGCTGGGGCAACAGGATAAATTCCTAATTAGTAGAGTTGTGCAAATTAGCGTGCGGATTAATTAATTTCTTCTTCAGGGGGGTTAGGTGCTTCAGTGCTGTGTGCATGACATGAATTTATGTTTGCATTAGCTAAATTAAATTTCAAGAAGTTTTCACTGCACGACCTTGTGCGATTGTAACTGACAGCAGGAGGTACCTACTTACATCGTGACGCAAAGTATGTAGTTGTTATGGACACTGTTAGTGATTATTCGGGTTCTGGATAAAATAAACAGCAAAGGAAGTGTTAATGTGGTTTTGGTTTGTAATTTATCTAAAAGGTGGGTAGGTATTAGATGTAGTGGTTTGCTTTTATGCAAACTCGCGATATTCCGCAAGGGTCAAAGGGAATACTCGATGGACGATGGACACCTAATGACTCCAGATCAAAGACCATGTGAGGATATTCCAATCCAAATACACTGCGAAGTGCAAAGTATTAGAAAGAAAGGAACGAGTAGTGGCTGCAAGGATCCTAACCGCCCCCAGCTGTCAGATCAGATTATTCCATAAACCAGCAAAAATATTTCCAAGTAAACATGGGGGATGGGATTTGAAGATCCTCTTAGTTGGAGCATTATTGTCCATTCGCTCGATGTGGCCGAGCCAATGTAGCCGATGTGTATTGGCATTTTGGGCTACATCCGCATCTTGGTACAGCTCATAGAGTTCGCGATTGTATCTTCTCCTCCATTCGACCTTACATAGGACCAAAAATTCGCCGAAGTATTTTTCTTTCGAAAGAAGCCGATTATCAGCTCTCCCTTTTTGCATATCGTCCAGCACACGGCGTCATAATAAAGGAGGATAAGAGTTTCGTAGAGCACACATTTCGTCCTTTGAGTCACGAGTTTCGAACCCAGTTGTTTTGCCAAACCAAAGTAGCAATGGTTTCCTAGGGTAATTTTTCGCCGGATCTCCACTAGGGTGCCATTCGTGGAGTTCATGTTTGTTGCTATCAATAGTGACGTTTTGTTCTAGGCTGTGGACAGATTATTGTTTGTTTGTTGATAGCTTGTACTTCATTTATTTCAAGGCGAACTGATTTCGCCTGTTCTTCAATCGCGGTGAACGCTTCTATCCCGGCACGCTGGGAGCGACTGATGATGTCAATGTCATCTGCATAGCCCAGCAGCTGGACGGACCTGTTGAAGATAGTGCCTTCCATGTTGACACCTACCCTGCGCATCATCTGCTTCAGTACAAAATTAAAGAAGTCGCATGCTAGCGTGTCTCCTTGTAGAGTGCAAGGACAAAGAGGAAAGAAGACGAAGTGAAGACTGAGCGGAAATGCACAGCCTATACACAAGACCAGTTAGACTCTGTAACGAAACACATAAATGATACGGCTTGCGTTCAAGACAAGTCGCTAAGGTCTTCCAAGAATTCATTTCTTCCCAAGCCAACATTGGACAAAGCGCCAAGGGCTGGGCATCAGGTACAATGGTTTCTTGTTGCTCATCGTACAGAAAGTTTCTCTAGACATTGTAGCAGGGGACTAAATTTCTGCGGACTCGCCTACGTATCAAACAGTGGACCGACTCCTGTGCTTTCACAAAGCTAATTTTGTTCCTATTTATAGAAAGAAGTATAATTGACATCTAGTTTCGGTTAAATTTGCCAAGATGGTATGTATTGTTAACGATTCAATGACTTTAGCCACTTGGAGATGTAGGAACTTTGTTGGTTGTAGTCCCTCCCTGATGTCAGTTATGTGGAGGCAGCTGCGTTAGGTATGTCGGGCCAGTTCACATGGCCGGAATCTCACAGGAACCCAGCACAGGGTTATTGAGCATCTATCCGCAATATCGTTACTAGTTCTGATCTAGGGCTTTTATGGTGATGTAGGGATCCCCGGGAACTATGTCCACTGAGTCACTCAGCTCCCACCTAGTGGGAAAAAAAAACACTTTCTTGAGGGAACTTACTACACATTCAACCGTTTATTTAGTACACTTCACGAAAGTCGTTTTATTGCCCACTAGGTGGGAACTAAATCCCTCAGTGGACTTAGTTCCCAGGGACTTATTTCCCTGCACCGACTTTCGCACCCGTACCTTCCATCATTTTAAATCTATCTTGTATAGCTTCCAACTAAGTTTACTATCTCGAAGCATGTAAGTGCATTTGCGAACTATTCCGTCAACAATTTTTTAACTTTCTCGTATACGTAGTATCTAAGAGAAAGATACATACATATTGTTTTCGTACAAAATTTCGAACTTGAGATTTTGATCAATTCTGATATTACGATGATAGGGGAACTCAAAAAAAGTGGGTCTCGCAATTCTGTCCGTCCGTATGTCTGTCTGCCCCACCCCTGGGGAATCTAAACGCTTGGACGGATTTGCTTCAAACTTCGTATTTAGATTTTGTGGGCTTCCCGCTCGGGACGTTTTTTTTTTCTTTTATTCTAGCCCTAATATATAGGTACCGTTACCTCCCATATAAAAATTTTACGAAATATGTCTAAATTTAGATTTTTTCGAAAACGGCTCTAACGATTTGAACCAAAATTGATAGTTGAGTTAATGTAAGCATGCTTAACATGACTGCATACCCAGTTTTTCGCTAAAAAGTCCAGCAATGCCAGTTTTGAAAATTGGCTTTTTCTCGAAAACGGTAAAAACTATTTTTTAAACAAATTATTTTTAAGGTACTATTAGCATTCTTAACTTGATAGCAAACTCAGTTTTTTCCTAAAAACACTGCGTCCTTTGATATCCACCCAAATCCCTAATAATAGTATGTATGTACTTTAAAAAACTGCTTATATTTCAAAAACGCCATTTTCGATTATGATAAAAATGTTACTTTCAGGTAATGCTTAAGTCCGTAGTAATACCATTTGCTCAGTTTTGAGCTAAACAGTTGAAAAACAGTGATTTTTGAACCATGAATGCGTCCTTCGATTTCCACTCCAATCGCTAAAAACGGTACTTTAAAAACTACACATATCTCGAAAACACCATTTTCGATTTGGTTAAAAATGTAACTGCTAGGTAATGTTTATATCCTGAAGAATACGTCGTACTCAGTCTTCAGCTAAACAGTTCAGTAACAGTGCTTTTCGAATCCAAATTGTAACATTTGTCAGCATAATTTTACAAAAAACCGCTCTAACGATTTTGATCAAAATACATATTTAAGACAACATAAGCATTCTAAACATGATCACGTACTTAGTTTTTCTCAGTAAACTCGAATATTGCCGTTTTATTAATATTTCCCAAAAATGACTACCTAAATCCCGATCTTTATTCACACACGGCATATTTTTGCAAAGCCCAAAACTCCAGTGGCAATATAATTCGAAATTCATCGAAATTCAAGTGTCAGTTCGGGGTGAAATTTAAAAGTAAATGTTGTCGTGGATGTGAACGGTGTTTTCGGTTGCGTTTATGTCGGAAAAGCTTTATCGCTCGGCTTAGTTAAATATACAGCCGCTGCATTATATGCGTGAACTGCAACAATTAAATCATTGTGACGACCATTATACTCTTGCATTATGTATTTCATGTGTGATATGATGTAGTAGTAGTGTTAGCCTTCCACCATCAACCATTTGAAGCTTCAAGTGGTATGTTGATTACGAACTGTATAAATACCACAACAAACCAACCTTCGTCGCGTGCACTTATTATAAAAAAAAACAACCCATTATGCAAATCGTTTTTGAAAATTCAAATTTACACTGAAACTACTATTACACCATTATCCGGGACACCTTGTTTCCGTAATTCACAATTCACCTCCATAGCGGAGAATTACAATTTACAAGCCCATTGCCCTATATCACAATCAAACCAACGACCGGACACCAATTACATATTCATCCCCATTCAACCCTTTGCAGGGGCTTACCATGCTATTATGAAACAACAATATTTAGTGAAACCAACCCGGGTAAGCACATAATCCTCAACAAAGACAAAAAAATAAAATACTCAAATCCAACGACATGATTTATTGAGTAAGACGGGAAAGTCCTTCCAAATTTACAAACCAAACCAAAATGTGTGTCCTTATACAAATCGAAACTACAAGGCGATATCAAAATTCATTTCGTACAACGAGCCAATTATACAAACCTCCTTCAAAAGTACAAAAACCATACTTGTGAGTCCTACGTCCTGTTTTTGTTTGCATATCCTCCCTCGACAACAACTTTAACCTGTATCAGATTGATATAACCATACCCAAACGAAATTGTTTCCATTTTTACCTCAACAACGACGACGCGTCCTTTTATATTTTCACTCTCAGAATATTGTATACGAAATCCTGTTTTGCTGTCACCTGAATTTTAAGTGCAGTCAGAATTGGATTTTATTTTATTTTTTTTTGCTGTTGTTGCCCTTCTTGCATATGACAACATAGATATTCATATTTCCCACCCGCTTTAACTCGGCTCGGGGTGTCCTTTTTTGTCGAAATGAGAAGGAATTCAATTTTAATGAGTTTTGAAATAACCCAAAGGACATTCCTATAATTTGTTATATAAAAAAGAAGAAACAAAAATTATATTTATTCATAACATATATCCTGAAGGGACACGTATCACAAAATATGTATAGTTGTCATTAACACTCGTAAATATTAATAATGTCCTTTTTTATAGCGCATAATTGGAGTTGAGGTTGGGTTCCGTTTGGACTCGTTTCATATGAACGACGCAAGGGATATGGTAGCCAATGGTATTTTAATGTTTGAATATACATAGAGTCGTATTACTTGTGTTTATATGTTGATGATAAAATAAATAGCACTTGGGTGACGATAATTTGTTTATATTAAGTAGGCCCACCCACACCCAACCATTAACTGTGTGGAGAGTACGATGAAAAACCATTATAATTACGGCTATATTTCAGGTAAGTCAGAAGAGTGCGTCCTATGTCCTGGTGTCCATGCATTGGAATGTAGTATTTCGTTTTGGTTTTCTGATTTATCGCACTAGGATAACGAATCTCCTGTGGCAGTCACTATTCAAATTCTGACCTTTTCCATTTTGTAAGGGGCCACCGTATGACTTTGAATGGTTTTGTAAATTTAAAAACGAGAATCTAGTTGGGTTGGGCAAATGAATGACGAAGGACTATGGGTAGATGGATGGCCCATCAGATTGTGACATTTGACCTTATTTCGAGTAGGTTTTGGGGAGAGGCCTTCATCCAGACGGTGACGAATGAGCTACTCAAAGGCAGGGTGCGAGATTTTGTATAATTTATAATATTGAGATGGTTTTGAATTTACACAGATTTATGTAGAGCATTGTTCTGGAATGTGGAACTGTGTCAAGCACGGTGATGGTTCTGTTCAAATATGTACCTACCACCAACATGGCGTTTGACGATGTTCAACATTGGTTTACAAATTTTATGCGGGTAATAATGTATGTATTTCTTTAATTGAGGAGGAACCAGTGATTTCACTGTTCGGTGCAATAGGTATATCTTGCACAAGAGGACATAAGCTTAAATTTACAAAGCATGTGCCTCAACCAATGAAGGCATTTTCTCAGATATTAGGAATGTTTTCGGGTGAATGAGCATATCGATTGAATGACAAAAGCTATATGTGTGACTAGCTATACATCCATACATTTGAAAGGAAATAATTAAGTTTACCAGAACACATTTCAAAAGTTCCGAAATTCATAGGTACTAGAAACAAATCAGAAATCTTCGGCGGAGATTTGAGTGACACTAGGTATCCGAGGGGCAGCTATTAAAAAACTCCACTGACACTAATATAGGCCATTAGTGGTGGGATTCTGTTAAAAACGAAAAAAAAAAAACATTTTCGCTTTTCCAAAAACGAAAGAAATAATGCGAAAGCAACTCCTTTCGTTTTTTTTTATCTTTTTTTTCGCAAACGCTTAAGAAGCAGTTTCAACTATACATACTTGCATACTTTTAGGGGCATTTTCATAGTTCAAAAAATGTTTGTTTTTGACAGCGATACCCTAAAAGTATGTTCTTGCGCATTTTCCTATTAATTTGTAAATAATTTATTTGGTTGTATACACATAGTAATATCGATTTTCTTCCATTTCGTTAAGTATCTACACTAAGACTTATGTTTTGATTTATTGGCAGCCATTAGCAGCATTGCCATATTGAAGCTTTTATACTGTGTAAACCATTATTGCTCCAGAAATGTTTCTTTCTTTTGACACATCATCAATGAGCGTTAAACGTAAGTGAACAGAAATGTTGTTTTTGTTTGTTTTTGGACTTTGAAAAATTTTTTTTCATATTGTTATTTCGTTATCAAACTTTTTGGAGACTGTTCGTTTTTTAGACCTGTTTCAAGACCCTAAAGAAAACATAAGAGAGGTGTTACCTCAACGGCTCAACGCCTACCTAAAGGTACGTTCTCTATTCTTCAAATAGAGTACCTAATTGTTCCTGGTTATGGTGAGGGACTTTGTCTACCTTGGTTCCGCTACAAACTCTGACAATGACAACACAGCAGAAATTAAATGAACAATTAGATTTGCTAACCACTTTCTTTGGCCTAAGAAGGCAACCTTTGTCTACCTTGGTTCCGCTACAAACTCTGACAATGACAACACAGCAGAAAGCAAATGAACAATATTATACTTGCTAACCACTTTTTTTTTGGACTAAGAAGGCAACTGACTTGGGCGAACTCAAAATTATTCGACTGATTTTTCATCCCATTTGCGTTGACTAGGTTTGGAGGCGGATATTTAACAGCGAACTCCACGAGCTATACATCGACATTGACCTGCTCAGAAAAGTAGGTATCAGCCGTCGACTAAGATGGGTAGAACATGAAGAGTGAATGGACACCACCGCTCCGGCCCGAAGAGTCTTCGATTCCAACCCGGAGGAACAAAGCAGTAGAGCAAGACCTCGCCTTAGGTGGCGCACACAAGAGGCGGTCAGCCAAATATCGGGCTAACTGAAGAGGCCTGTTGGTTGAGGTTCAGGTCCACACCGGAATAAGTAAGTAATTGTTCCTCAAAGAAGATTTTCATATTAATCTCACACCTGTCCGTTAGAAGACAATGCCCTCTTTAAGAATCACTTCAGCAGACAGTCTACTAATCTCGTTTTGTTAAGGTAACTTCAAAGTCGCGACGCTCTGGATATTGACTTTGTTAGTATTTATCACAGTTCGTGTGATTGAAGTGGTTCTCCATGAGGTACAATAAGCCCAGAATAGGCCCATTGTAATGCTGCGTTCGTTACATATACCTGCTATGTTTAGAAGTGCACCAGAACTTAATATTTGAAGGGTTTTAAGGGAACACATAGGAAAGGAAAGGAGTTCAGGACGATTCGTAGAACCTAAAAAAGAATTTTAAATTTAATTTCACAAAAAGAGCAAACACTCCATACCTAATTCCGCCTACAGAACTACGAGTCCGCTTAAGGACAATTTCTCTTATAAGTCGCATCATTAGTCAACAAATCCGACAGTACTCGATGTCAGAAATCTAAGAAATAAATTGCAACCCTCTCTGCGTGTAGATTGACAGAAGACAGAATATAGAAGACGACACATTCAAGTGTCGGCGATTACCCCTCAACCTGTCAGAGTGGATTCGCGTTTCCGCAGAACATCTCGAATCGAAGCACCTTTTGTCATTGTTTCATTCATTATAAAAATGTCCAATCATTCTCTGCGCCCCTCTGGTGTTACTGAAGGATCAACAACATCTCAATGTGTACGGTGTTTTCGCTGTTTGGCACTCTAGACCAAAGCACACTCGCTCTCGTCCTCAATGTCATCAGCTGAGTGCTGCCACTATACCTTGAAGTTGAGACATCCTTTGGGCCATCAGAGAATGTTTTCCTCGATTTGTCATGAAATCTGTATCCCGACTGTCGAGTAGCTACATTCGCAGACAGATATACGAGTAGCACTCCAGCGCGATGCTATATAAATGCTTTGCGAGGATGGATATCTTTGGTAGTCGCCACGTCTTCCTTCCCACCAATCAAGGGTCTACGCCGCCGCCAGAGCATACCCATAAAGAAGGGAAGTATATTTTTTCTGTTTCTATAATCATAATGAACTATACAGCAACAAAGTGGAAGGAATAGAAAAGTAAAGAGGAACACAAAGTGGTAGCCACCTTTGAATGGGACAGGAAATGAACAACTGTCGTTGCCGCACAGATATATACATTATACAGTCGTCATGCTAGGAGATGGATGCAGATTCAACTTTGACACTTCGACGTTTTAATTGAAATTGTAATTATTCCATTTCAGATAGACAGAGATGGAGTTTCAAGGAAGTGTGCGACTGAAAACAGGGTTATACACAGTCTTTCTGTAAATACAGACAGGATGATAATTCTAAGGACATGATCAGATGATGATGTGATTCGTTCAAAGCGGCCCACAGCTAATATATCTATTTACAGGTGTCGTATGTGTATTTGTGTCGGCACCTTGGATGCGTTAATTGGAAAACACCACCCTAATGGAAGAAGGCCTGTGCACATTTAATTAAAAATCTCTTTTATTAGATTTTCAAGGGTCCCACCTATACCACGTTTTGTGTGGCTCACACAAAATGGAGAAACTTTTCATTGTTTATTTAAAGGTAATTGCGTGAAATGAGAGAAATTGGAATTTTCGGGATGGCGAGACTTGAAGAATGGAAATTCAAGGGCTCCTTAGCAGTAAGTTTGAAGTGATTTAAGTTTCTTCAAAGGAATATGGCATAAGATGCGAAGAGTAGGAATTACTGTAATTACTTTTAAAGCACTTAACTAGTTGCTAGTTTTTTTTTGTTCCTTTGTCGCAAGAACTTTGTATTTTAAGTGGAGTTTATATTGTTAATGGGATAGTTAACATCATTCGACAGTTGCTAAAAAATGTTGTAACGTAGATGGGTAGTGCACAGTAATCTCTAATGAAACGACTGGTGAATGGATAACTGAGGACTGTGGGAACATGGCCAGATAGTTTTTGTTTTCTCAGCGCTACTTGCCAAGGTATCTACCCAAAATTTAAAATATTTCAGCTTCAGAAACTTTAAATATATTAATGGATTTTAACATGAGTGAACATTTACAACTAAGAAGCTATAAGTAAAGTTCATTTGTTCGCAACTTATCTTAGATACTTCATCCTGATTCTTGCACGTTTTAAATGGATTGAGCATCTAATAGGCGTTTTTCTTTTTTAGTTCAAAGCAGAGACGGTTCAGTCAGAAAAAGCTAGCTCCCGGAAATTACGCCAGATTTTTTATTTTTTTGAAAAAAATGCCAAAAAATGTTTTTGTTTTCGAATTTTGAAAAATATCAGAATTTTGATTGGAAACTATACCAGAAATTAGGAAAATATGTGAAAAAAGCACCAGAAAGTAAAATGAAAATTAAGCCAGATAATAAACATAGGAAACTCGTATTCTGGACTAATTTCCAAACAAATTTCGGAAAAAAGGTCAGAAAATGTTATCTGCCCCAACCCCCCTTGCGGTCACGCTTGCTACGCTCCTACGCTTGCGGTCACTGTAGGATTTCGAGTAAGTGCGAGGTTTTCTGTATGTAATGTTCCGAACTGATCCCTTTTTCTTTCTTTCAGAAAATATTGTTTCTGGCATTTTTCGCAAACATGTTCTCTCCATTTCTGCAAATGGAAAATACGCCAGAAAACTTTTTGATAAAAAGACCTGAAATTTCAACCTAGAAGAAAATAATTATAACTGAACTGGACACATTATTATCACTTCAGTTATTCAGAGAATACAGTTGTGGACTTCTACTTGAAGGACATGCGCATATTTGCCTAACGAGAAACCGGATGTTTTCCATTTCCACAAAACCACTGGCTAGAGTGAACGCAAAGAAAGTCGCCAGTGGTATTTCTTCACAGTAGTGTTTTCATTGTCATCGAGTCAATATCCATGAGGGTCATTCATGATATTAGTAATTGTCATTGCTATGTTATTCAAAGTCAAATACGAGTGGTACCAAAGACATCAGCGAGAAATAACCTTTAATACATTTTAAGAGTTAGTTCTGCCCGAATAACAACTCCTCCTTCTCTGTAAAGCACTGTATACCAGGATTCTGTAAAAAGCGAAACGAAAACCTCTTTCGCTTCTTAAAAAACGAAAGAAATCATTCGAAAGCGAAAATTCGCTTCATGCAACTACTTTCGTTTTTGTTTTTTCATCTTCGCATTTTTAGCGTCATTTTCACAGTTCGAGAAATTGTGCCGTGATATAAGGCCATACGTTCGAAAATGGCCTTATTTCGCTTTCCGAAAGCGTCATAGGGCCATATTTCGTAGTATTTTATGTCACTTTGCAAAATCGTCCCCCCTTGCTGACCCCCTGCAACCCCCTGCTTGGGTTCACTGCTAGGTTACGGGATAGGTGCGCGGTTAGGTACATGCTAAGTTTATTTAAAACATTGATAAAAAGAAACTTTGCTTACAGCCAACTAATGGCCCTATGACGCATTATCAAAGCTTTCCGAAAGCGTCATAGGGCCATATTTCGAAATATGGCCTTATGTCATGGGCATGGCACCTCGAGAATTAATTTTTCTTGACAGCAGTAGATACCTGACAGTTCACACTTCAATGACAAATCTGACTTTGTTTTCCTTTCGTAAGAAACGGAAATGTCTTTCGTGTTTGGAGATACATGACAAAAAAAAAACGAAAATGTCAATGCTTTCGGTTTTTTTATTTGCCTTTGCGGAAACAAAAAGTACAAATGGAGGAAAAACTTCTTGAAAGAGTGAGGTCGGCAAAGGCTCTGTCAGTCGTTCGTGGACTCTCACAGTACTTTCTCAATGCTGAACTACACGAGATAACCGCAAGAGTGCGTTAGCTTCTTAGGGAATAGGGTAGAGTCGAGGTTGCCAAATTATTTTAGTCCTCCAATTTCATCCTTTCAGTGTCCCGTCTATCTGTTTGCGGACGTTGGATGTTCAAATAAACCTTCCATAACGCTCGTTCTTCCAGAATTAAGACTTATGTCCTATTCACACCAACAGTCGAAAACTTCATCGAAAAGAGAAGTTTTCCCATACATATTGCAGTTTTCAAAAAGAGTTGTTTGAGGTCATTTTCCATGAAAACGCCACGAAAACGAGTACAATCGTTGGGTTGTTGAAGCAGACACACCTTTTGCAACATTCAGCGAGCTTAGCAAAACTGCTGACAGGATGTGAGAGACTGAGTGAGAGCCTCGGTGCTGTTCTCTTCTAGTTTTTTGTTTACAAATGTGGAATCTCTTGTTTGCACCATAAAGAGCAAATTATTCAGTTTTTCTATAATTTTAGAACGGCAGCACTACCTGCCACAACTAAATGGTATTTTCAGATGCTTTGATTTTGATTGTTGGTTATGTTAATTACTTTATGCATTTAACCGTAAGTTAACGATTATCAAGCAGCTTAAATAATTTTGTTTATTTGAAGATTCTATGTACAAATAAATGAAATGAAAAATGAATACGAGCGGAGTTTAGTAAATAGTAACTAAAATAAAGGTCTAGTCGCAACAAACATTTCATAGCTAGTTTCACAGCTAATTGAAACGTCAAACGAAAACGAGTTGGTGTTCGGTGTGAATGCATCTAAACTTTTTTGACGAAAACTCGGTTTTCAGTTTGGTGTAAATAGGATATTAAATTATCAGCGCGGCTCCATGAAATTATGCCCCAATGAAAAAAGTCAAAAAAAAAAAAAAAATGAAAAAACGCCCCAAAAAATTATGTAGTAAGCAACAACAAAGTTTTGTTGTCGGATTGGGGTGATTTTTCATTATTTTAGGGCCTTTTTTCATTAATAATTTGGGGCAAAATTTAATTTTTTTTTTGTGAAATTATGCCCCAATGTGAAATTGATTTTAGATTTTTAAGAAATATCGCTACTGATTCGGCCATTAATTTTAGGTCGCACTCCGAACAAATCTTTAAGTGCTTGCAGGGCAACAAAAGAAAATTTGAGAAATAACTTTTAATTTTAGAATTAGAAAATTAGAGAAAATAAAAGTTAGAAATTCGCGCGAATTTATGATTTTTATTTTCTCTAATTTTCTAATGCTAAAATTAAAAGTTATTTCAAAAACTGAGCTGGCTTTAAGCCTTAGAAAATTAGAGAAAATAAAAGTTAAAAGTTATTTCAAAAATGTTCTCAAATTTGTTAAAGCTTAAAGACGTAGGTAGCTACCTTTTCCAAATACTCGACATATATAACGAGAAGTTGTTTAAAACATCCCTTCGGAACAATCTTGAAAGTTGCATCCATTAAAATACGGCGCTGACCTTCAGGAACATTTTCTTCTAGTTAGAATTAATTTTGCTGCGGTATTATTTACAAAGTGATTTAGGAATATTTGTAAGAAACAAAACGGACGGACGGAAAAACAGAAACAGGTTAATTGTTACGCCCTTGTAACAACGGTATAATTTGCGTTTCATCTAGTAGAGTTTTGTTTTGATAGGTACCAAAATAAGAAAAGGAAAAGTGCCTCAAGTGGTTTTCAAACAATTTCCATTAAATGAAAAATCACCCCAATAAAATGCAAAAAGCCCCAAAAAAATGAAAAAAGGCCCCAAAACAATGAAAATACGTTAAAATTTCATAATAATATTTGTTGTTGTTTGCCAATCATTATTTTGGGGCAATTTTTCATTTATTTGGGGCAATTTTGCATAAATGGAATGGGGCTATTTTTCATAATAAAATATTTCCCCAATTATTGGGGCCTTTTTTCATTGGGGCCTAATTTCATGGAGCCTATCAGCGCAATCCGCCTAGAAGTAGAGACGAAATGTCCGACTGGGTAAACCCATATCTCCTTGGTCCTGCCAAAAACGGTTCAGACGAATTCAAGCCGTATTAATTCATATTCAAGTTATCCATTTCTATAGTTACCATGAGATGGATAAATAAGTATTATGGAGAGTGATACCATTCAGGGAACCCCTCTGATATAGCAACCACGCAAATAACTCTTCGACTCATTTGTTGGAAAACTTCATGTTTCCAACGTCGTACCTCTGTTTGTTACACAACTCTAAAGTAGTGCAAGACTTTTCTCTTCAGGGAGTTTGCATTCAATTCCCATCTACGAGTACATTTCATCACTACTCAATAAATTATCATCGCATCATAATATACCTATATCTTTTGACTAATTGTCCCAACAGACTGCTTACTAAAATTCTTGCAAATTTAATTACATCAATTGCGCCACCAAAGTAGCATCATCAACATATCCGCCACAATGGCTTTGGCGAAGAACTTTTGCAAAGTTCAAAAGTTATCACTTTATTGTTGGTTATGGCACTTGACTTTGAGAATAAATTTCAATAAGACGCATTCCACCACTTCTTATGCCCAGAAAATGCAGTACCTATCTGGCGAAACAAGGTAAGAAACTTCGCATCTGCCTTGTCATTTTGTGAACTTTTCAAAGTTCCATCAGTAAACCAAAGTATTCAAGTTGCGATACTTTATGGTGCAATTTCCTTTCTCAAACTGACAAAATGACTAAAGTTTACAAACAGTTTTCATAAAGGAATTTTAGGTGATATTTGTGGCTGCGACATTAGATTGTATCTGAAAGCTAACAGCTTTCCCGCAATACTAATTAACAATTATGTATGTTCAATCAGTTAATGCCCAATTAACTCTTTTTAATTAAACGGTAAATATAAATCATTTAATGAAGTTTCCATCCTGTTCCAATCAACAGGCAGACTGTTTTCTTTTTTTCATACCTCCCTCCGGCGCGGCGGCACTGTAGCAAGTCCTTTGATATGCTAATGAACCGCAAAATCGTTATGCGGAAAATTGATTAAAATGATCAAAAGGATTTCAACATTTGTCCGAGTGGTTAATTAGCGAACCACATGCCATTGGAATCGTTAACCTTCGGCAATGTCTGGTCCCTTCCTAATCAAACAGATCAGATATATGTAATGTGTTTGCCTAATCCTTGGACTTGCTATTTATTGAATTCGTATTATAGACCAAAGTGAGTGTTCCAATTCTTGGGATTTTTACAAATCCATGAAACAAATCGATCGATACTATCGTTGGATTGGCAAATCTTCCCTTCGAATCTCTTATATTCCACAGATGCCCTCCTCGAGAAACAGACAACAAAAAAAAAATCCCTCAGTGATACGATAATGTGTGCACCCGCAGCGATTTGCTGCAAATCCCTTATCGAAACAATGAGGGGATGAAAAAAATAAAAGGACGTAGTCCGTCGTCGACTCAGTCACACATTCCATCATTAGTTCGACTTTGGCAGTGAACAAATCTATCTTCAGCCTTGTGTTACACGTAATCTCTGGCAATTTATTTATTTATTACGAATATTGAAAGGGAGCGAGCGCCATATAGCGTCCTTATTATTTTCGAGTAGAGTGGCGCGTAAATTTGTTGCAATTTCTGTTGATTTGCCAGCTTTAATGTCTGATGTAACTCAAACTCTCATTCATGCATTATTCAAGTAATTTGGGCCGCATACGGATGAAATCGGGAAAATATGTGCTATTTCCCATTCCCAGTGAGGGAATGTTTTCATCCCATTTAAAGAATGGACTATACTCGCAGAGACGCAGAGGGATGTTATTATTAAAAATATCCCCTCTGTAATTTGGATGAGTGTAAATGGTAAAACATTAATCAGAATAATATATATACATTTTTTGTTTTGTGGATTGGTAGACATGCTGTTATTTGATTCATTATGCAATTAAATGGAAAAAATAAATATTCACAATTTACCGCAATATCCTCATGTATTTATTTATTTTTATTTTTGATTGTGGTATCATAAACATTTTTATTTTATACTAGCTGGACCCGTGCTCGCCTTGCCCGCTCGCACAAAATTATATTTGGTTCATTTAAAATTACACTTTGAGTGTTTCACTGAAATCTGTCCAGTAGTTTTCGCGCTTTTAGGAGAAAAATAAAATTCATCCCTCTCCTAGATCTTGCTACTTATTTGGAATACTGAATTTCCTTTGCTTTGTTTCCCTCTTCCTATGAAATCCAAGCTACTACCTACACTGTTATCATATCACATATTATCAGAATGAAATTCTGAAATGAAACCTGTTTTGTATTATATTATTAGCCTAATAGCAGTCTCACAGTCCTAAGGAATATTTTAAAAAAAAGTATCATCGAAATCTGTCCAGTAGTTTTCGAGTTTTTAACGGCCAAAGAAAATTTCTACAGTTTTATTATATGTACATATATAGATATGGATATGCATAGATTGTGGTACCATAAACATTTTTATTTAATATTTGTCATACCGTCTGTCCATAGACCATAGACCACTCACTTGATAACGTCTTCTGGTGCGTTACTTAAGCCCGTACTCGATAAACGATAATAGCAAATCTGTGAAACACCATCTGTGACGTTAGTTATTGCCTGTTCAAAGCATTGATATAGCCTTCACTTTAGCACAACTATAAGCATCCAAACGTAACCGCTCTGTGAGTGCCTTAGTGGGCGGCTTAAGTGAACCAAAGTTGACTATTTGCCGCGATCGGGAATTGGATATTGGATATGGTGCCGGAGAAACCTTTTATGGTCCAAAAGCAGCTCTCACATTCAAGAAGTGGATTAACTGGCACCGAAATATTTGGCCTACAGTGACAGGGTCAAGCAGGGGCCTGACTTTCCAGGCGAGGAGTTGTACGAGGGATGAACTACACGGAGAAAAAAAAAATTGTAAATTCAACAACTCAGAGTTGTCAAACACGAATCGGTAAAATTTTTTCTTCAAAAATATGTGTCAACAGCATAAACTATTGTAATTGCCAATTTTAGGTAAATTCAGCCGATGAATTGGTTGATTTGTTACATTTTTCAATAACTATAGGCTCAGTATAAGCAACCGAGAGTTTGTTGATTTTATCGAAATACTCTTTCCGCCAAAACGATGTTTCAACTCATTTTTTTGTTGCTTTTAATTCAGACTCAATTATGCATGACTATTCCTGCAGCTGCAGCGTGCAAGAAAGTTGTTGATTTTACCGATTTTGTCACGTGCATCGGCAGTATCTACAGATATGTCAGTTGTTACTGCCGAAGTATCCGTAGATATTTATCAGATCACCGTTAGTTTTCGGTGTTAAGTTTCTTGTCTGCCTTCATGCATCACTTTTCGAAGCGCTTAAAGAGTTCGGTCGTGTTTCTGTTTGTGGACGAATAAATACCTAAATAAATTGTGAAAATAGTAAAATAGTTTAAATGGATCCTAAATCAGCTGGTAACGAAGAACCATTGCAAAGCAATGTATTAACATGTAAGTAATCTTTATAAATAATTTTCTTATAATATCGTCGGCCTGCTGCAAAGCTTATGTCGCAAAGTGCATGTTTTAAGTTACTGCGCATTTAAAGTTATTGGCTCCATAACAGCGTAAAATAATACGAAACTAATTTCATATATCTATTGGTGATTTAGTGATTTAACTGTATCGGTAATTATATTTTGTAGGTATAAATTGTTCCGCGTTCCGACGATATATTTGTGTCGATGGTTCAACCGGAGGTAAGGTATACGAGACCCCAATCGCTCTAACATATTTCATTATTATTTTTGACGTACCTACATGAACCCGATAAACTTTGGCTATTATATAATCAAGAACCTTGGCCAACTGTGGAAAGCAAATGGAAACTTACATACGAGCAAAGAAGAAAGGAACTAAGTCAGTCTTCTGAGTCAAATGTTACTCAGATTCTTAAAGAGTGGCCTCTACTAAAACATGCGTATGGGCATAGATTGGTAATTTCAACAATAAAATATGTAAAAAAAATTCAATACTTATTTATTTTTTTTAGATTCAAATAGATTTCAATTGTGCGCATAATGAAGCAGTCAGCAGATTATATTCTGAGTGGAAAAATTAAAGCCAACAAATAATAACTGCTGCTGCAAAAATCAAAAACAAAAATATACCAGAAAATGACGATAATGAAGGTAAGAATGCGAGCTCACAAAGTTATACAAACATAAATGAATATTTACATATTCTACATTTCTAATTACTTGCAGATTTAACCAACTTTAAAATATTTGAATCATTGCATTGTATAAACTAAAAACATCTTCCGGTTTTTCAATTTACAAGCCTTCTATACAAGACTCAATTAATGCAATGTTCATAGTGGCCCCGACAGAAATTGAGGTAAAAGAAAAACTGTATAGGAGAAGTGTGGAAAATAAAAGTAAGGGCTTAACTCTACAACCTCTAATAATAATTGTTCTAGAAGGCAATATTATAAGTTCTTGTTTTACCAATATTGACGATATTTTATATAAGCACCACTATGTTCTCAGTGCGGTAAATTCTTGTTTTAACATATTTCATGTACTTAATCTTTCTTATCCAAGGGATTGCCATAAGGTATGGTATTTCATGTGTTGCCAATTTAATGGGTTCAATTAATTCATAGGCGTTTATTTGTTGATATAAAATGTTTGTTTGCTATACATGCAAGGCAAAATTTAGTTGTGTATCAACGCTTTGCTTACATTTTCATTTTATTTATTTGGACCCTTAAAGAATTTTGAATTTTGTTTGTTATATTAACTTAAAATTACAGTAATATAATAACAATAGCTTAAATCTATTGGCTACTTACTACATAATATGTTTGTTTGTAACTTTCAACAGCTTATTATTTCTTATAACTGCTGAATTCATAATTTTACTTAATTAACTTAATCTACGTATGTAATACTGTATAGTATAAATGTAAATCATTAAACAAATATTTGGATGTGTGTGTTTTATAGTTTTTTTTTCAGATAAAATATGCAACGGATTTTTGGTAAAATATTTCCCAAAAAGGGTCGACAAGCAACAAAAATGGTTGTTTAATCTACGATTTTAGGCCTTCTAAATCGGTTAATTCAACATTTATGACATAGTTTATTTTACAAGAAAAGCTGTTTTATCAGCACACAAGTATATTGAAACAACTGCTAATATATTAAGCTTACTATGCAGTTTACACTGCAAATTCAACAAACTGGTTGTTGATTTTGAGACATGTGAATAGTTGATTTTACTGAAAGAGTTTTAATATCAACATATAATTATGTTTATATAACCATTATTATTGATATTTTCCAATGCACTTTACACGATAAATTCAACAGATTTGTAGTTGATTTAACGATTCAATCCAATTGTAAATTCAACATTTTATGCTATTAGCTGAAAATCAAGACCGGAAAACATTGAACTGACTGTCGTTTTCGGTAATTTCAACAACTTCTTTTTCTCCGTGTACGCAGCCACGAAGCAAATAAGTACATCGAATAATGATGCATTGGATATATTGCCAACGACCCATACTCTCGAAACTACTATAGGTACCTGTTGTCCAAGGTAAGAATTGCACGGGTTGGTGATGAAAATCCCCTTTCCAAAACCACTTGCTCGATAAGCCCCCGTGCTGGAATCTCTTACTCCAAAAGACCGTGAGAGAAAATCCCCACGAGACAAAATCTCCCATTTTTAAATTTGGTGTTATTAATTCTGTCGCGCGACAGAGTGAGATACGTATGCAACATCCCTGCTTGTGGTCACTGTAGGATTTGGAGAAGGTGCAAGGTTGGGTATATCTGCAGTCTCAGAGAGCGAGTGGAATACAAGATCCGAATGAAAGCCAATATCAGGTGGAAAACATTAACCGCCTGTGACATATCACGGAAGATGTGGCCAGAGTACAACAAAAGCAGGACCAACAAACTTCTGCGATACGACAGAATATCGCTGTCTAAGATTGTTGGCGCCCTCACTGGTCACAATCTTCTAAGAAGCCATACAATGAAACTAAATCTCAAGAATGACGACATTTGTAGAGGCTGCGGTGATGAAGAGACCCACGAGGACACCCTTCACTTTCTCTGTAACTGCCCAAGTCTCTGTCACTTGAGGAAGAGAACGCTTGGAAGTTACTACTTCCAGGATATCTAAGAACTGTCTAACGTCTCAATATCTAATATTTACAGGTTTCTGAGGACAACGAGATGGATGGACAAAGTCGAGTAACCACGGGAAGGATGAAATAAAGCCAGTACAACACGGCCAACCCCTTCAAAGGGTATCACGATGGGTCCACGAGGACATAAGTGTGGTGAAGAGGAGGCTACTCACCTTCATCAACCCGTTAACCTAACCTAACCTAAGGTTGGGTATATGCAAAGCTGATGTATTATGTTGATTATGTTGTTTTCTTAATTTTAGTGTGAAAACTACGCGTTAAAAAACGGATAAATTCTAAATTGAGGAACAGGGGATTTTAATGCGCGATTTAATAAGTATGTATGTAGATGAGATATTTTGGCATAGGGGATTTCGTCCCGGAAGATTTTGGAAAAAAAGATAAAAAAAATGAGAGATTATGCCCAATAAGGGATTTTGAAAAAGGCTGGGCCTAATGGTTTACGAGCCGAGCTTTTTAGAGCACCTAGAGATGACTTGATAGAGAGCATGCACTAACGAATTTTCAAAATTTGGTCACATTAACAACTTTTGGGATTTTTAAAAACGTTCGTGCATTGAAACATTAAAAGTGGATAGAGGAAAATGTTTTTACTTACTTTATGGACACAAAAGGGGGTATGGGACACGGGACATTGTTTATTTTAACAGCGAAAATCGTATTCAGTATGCGCACTCTATTCGTACGACCATAATCATACGTTTACGTATGATTTAAATTCGTATGCAATGTGCGGCTAGTCTAATGCAGCATAGTTTGCCCGGTCCGCAAAAAAAAGGAGACCACTTAAGCTCCGCCAAGTAAAGAGGTAGTATCAGCCAGTCTCCTTACCGCATATTATAAGATCCTATCTGGCAGTTTGTGTGAACGCCTAAAACGTTTTGTAGACAGTCTGATTGGCACCTTTCAGTGGGGTTGGGGTTTTAGGCCAAGAAAGGGTCACTACCGAAACAAATTCCACATTTAGATAGATGCTGTAAAAACAAAAGAAGTTCAAATCGATACTCACCAACTCGCCATGTAAAATCTTGGCATTTGGCAATGAAGAAAGCTCGGTGGTGCACAAAGGTCGGTCAAAACTACACCAAGGCATTTGATGTTATAAGAATGATTTAGACAAGCCGGTCGGGGCTATCATGCGACTATCTTAAAACCATAGCTGAAGGACCTGTGTGAATCTCACACACAAGGTTCCATTTTAAAAAGTCAATTTAATTATTCTATACGCCGATGTTATTGATGCTATTAATGGAAAACAGCAAGCTGTCACTGGTGTGTTTGCTAGTATAGAAACGGATGCGACTAAAATGGATGTAGCGGTTGAACGAAGTATGTATTGTATAGTAAGGGTTATTCATTCCGTGGTTTCAAGTTGGTAGCGCTGGCATTTGACACCTGTCTAACTCAGCTGTCATTTGAAGTGTCATCATAATATAAGTTGAATTTTTGCCTTTTACGATAATGGATCGCTTAACAATCGAACAACGCGTTAAAATTATTAAAATTTACTACAAAAGTCGTGATTCAAACGTGGCCACTTTTCGCGCACAAACAAAATTGTCACATATGGGGCTGAGAAAACCCACAACTGATCGAAGAGGTGCCGTTGCATCCAGACAAAGTGACTGTTTGGTATGTGCTCTATGGTCGAAAGGTGTCATTAGTCCGTATTTCTTCGAAGATGCCAATGGGCAGACGGTTACAGTCAATTCGGAACGATATGTTCGAATGATAACCGATTTTAATGTTTGGCCAGCGTGGTTCCAACAAGACGGGCCAACGAGCCACACAACACGACCAATTATGGCTTTATTGCATAAGAAGTTTACAGGTCGCGTAATTTCACATTTTGGCGACGTCAATTGGCCACCAAGATCATGCGATTTGACACCGTGAGATTTTTTTTTCTGTGGGGCTACGCAAAAGACCGTGTTTACGCGAATAATCCCCGAACTCTAGACGCATTAAAAACCAACATTACTCAAGTTATGGCCGAGATACCGCCCGAAATGCGCGAAAAAGTGGTTAAAAATTACCTCAAAAGAAGAATGAATGATATAATTTTGCACACTTAATGGCAAAGTCCAAACTATATAATGAAATAAAATTTTCATCAAAAATGTATCGATGTGTGTTTTTTTTTAGTTTTACTTTCGAAACCGAAAAATGAATGTTGATACCCAACATGACGAATCGGACAAACACATAAATCCTATGCTGGACTTAACCACTACGCCGAAAAACCAAAACTGTTCAAAAAAATGTGTTTAATTCCGCCTTTCGAATTCGGCATACAATTTTAGGTCTTACACAAAGGATGGCAAGAAGCTTGGACTAGTGTTCTATATGAATCTGTGCACCAACAATTTATTTTTCATTTATCTAGAGGTTTTTTTCGACTTTCAGCTTGGAGCAAACTTGTCTATACTGATGTTCGCGCATTTAACTTTCAATGCCACCATGTATCTTAAGCAGTAATACATTTCATAAATCTCGAAATGTAATTCAATCAAGTTTATCTTCACAGCATCCACTTTACTCCACGACACTCGTTAATCATCGCCCTAATCCTTGCTACGAGTAATACACGAAAATTTCCTCCGATTATGTGATTTACAATAATTTAATGCGTTCCGTAATCCCTTCCATACATCTTTACATCTCAGACGCACTTGTAAGTACTACAAAACGCTTGATTAAATTTAATTGCAATTTGCCGAGAGAAGTGTTTATTTAATTTCAACGTCTGTGTTGACGTCGGCATCGACCCCCATAATTTAGACATCCCCTCGAGGTGGTTGTCGAAATCCGTTTTCCAATCTCCACCCTCATTTCGTGATCCACATACCGTGTAATCTTATGCAATTGAGAACAAAACGGAGCGCAGCAAACTCCAAATGAAATTTCCCTTATACGTGGTCGATCTTTAGTCCTGATGTCATTACGGTTGTACGCTCTAAGGGATTTTCCATTTCCGTAAAATAGCTTAATGGCTGTGTGTATCCTGGCGTATTGTCTCAACGATTGTGTGCTGTGTTTGTTTTTTTGTTTGTAGAAAACGTAAAAAAGCTTTTAGCTGATGCCCTGCCTATATGCACATCAATGTTTTGAGTTTGTTTACTTCCAGGTTATTTGTAAGGGTTAAGGGTGAAAGTTTATCTCGATCTAGGAATAGGAATCGGAAAACGATTGTGTAAGTTTAAAAGTTTACTTCTACTTAAAGGGCCCTTGGGGAAAGAGAAATTGAAAGCCTGCAGCTAAAACAAATGAGGTTTATTTTTGCAAACGATTGGGACTCATATCGAGGATTGATTCTCAAATTCGCCCTGAAGAAACTGTACTGCTGCAGACACCCTACTCAATTTTAATATTCATCTTATTAGTGGCATATCCGATTTGAAGTCTTTGGGCAACATTTATCGAACGCATCATATAGCTACATGTATGTAGGGGATGATACCACAGGGTGGTACAACACCTTCCTCATGGTACAGTCTATGTATGAGATGTAATCAAATTTAAATTTCAATAACCGCAGGGAATTGCGGAAATGTAATCATGGAGTGTGAAGCTTTTCGCTCTGACGCGCCGTCAATCTATGAGTCGCTTAAGAAACATAGACGTTTCTATTTAAGAAAACCCTAGATATACCTAGCTTAAAAGAGGGTAAGCGGTGCGGTCGCAGTTGTATTTCCAGACGATTTTAAAAGAAAAGAATCGCATTTATAATGATTCTAGGAAAAGTAATTTCCACATTGATGGAAAATGGATTGTGCTTGATGTAATTGATTTGAACTGGCAGACCTACAAGCCTATACCATCGCAGCAGTCTGCATGAGATGGGGTAAGGACACTACCTGCATCTTGGCGTTGATTATCACTGTTGGAATCGTTTTCGAAAATGTTTAAAAAACTTATGAAAAGAATGCATATTATTTTTAAGCGACCGAAAAATAAAAGTTATGTCACTGGGAGAGGAGCCTTAATTATCTTCGTATTTGAAAAAAAGGTGTACCACAGGGTTCAGTGCTTGGTCCTGTACTGTCTTTTATATAAATAAACTATCTCTCTCTCTTTGCCTTTACTTACTTATATAGTACTTTACAATTGAATACAGAATACGCGAATGTCAAAGATCTTGGAAGATCTAGGAACAGAAGAAGACTTAAGTTTACGTAACATAAACTGAGCGAGAGGACAAAACCTTTAAAAATATCAAATAACGTCTTAAATGATTTTAATTTATGATGCCATGCTTATGAAAAATAATATTACGGAAATAATACAGCTTTGTCTAATTCCAATTTTGCTTTAAAATTTGTTTACTAATCTTATCCTATGCAAAAGTTAATGTTAAGACTAATTGTATGTTGCCTTGGCAATAATCAATAATTTATCGTGTATTATTATTATTTTGAAAAATGGATATTCTCTACACAAACAGAAAAAAGTGTAATATTTACAATTTTCTACGTAAAATTTACAAATTTTAATTGTAACCATATAGTCATTACAATTTAATAGTAAATTTCGCTTAATCTTTTACAATTTTCAATTGTAAAATTTTTTTATTTCGTATACTTTTAATTTTGTTTTGCTATTTGTTGTGGGAGGCCACATTTCCTGAAGTTTTATGACTTGGCGGTAAATATGTTTGTGTCGCCTGGCCGATTTATAGGTCCCTCAACGCCAACTTGGTTGTATCCATTTTGTGAAGAATTTCAATATTTTATACTGTATCTCGACTTCTTTTGTCTGTAAAGCTTAGATCCTGGCGTCACACTGTAGGAAATACCCTCGCGGTTCCCCAGTACGATAAAAAAAACATAAAAACACAAATTTTCAAAAAAACTAAAATAGTAAAACTAAAAAAATTGGTATTAAAATAGTAAAAGAACTAAATTTGCTATTTAAATTGTAAATAGATGGTTTTACAATTCTGATATTAAAGCCTTTACAATTTTTTTCTGTGAGTGTACTGCGACCTTTTGTATCCCCTGTTTACACCTTCGAGAGGTATATTCTCTCATAAGAGTTTCCATTGCTTTAAACTTACGAAGGGTGTTGTATGTAGATAAAGCCGCTTTAATTAGCGACTTGACAACTTAGAACTTTCAGTGTGAACGCACCCTTAAGCCGATTACCGAACTGTCAATATCAAAATATTCAGTAAGATCAACATTTTCATCATGGTGAAGTAGATACACGAAGGAACAACGTTTACAAATAATCAAAATTTACTACCGAAATTCCGAGTTGGTGGTCGCAACTTTAAGATCGTAAACGCCTATTTTCGGCAGTAATGATGAAGCCCATTTTCGGTTAAACGGCTTCGTCAATAAGCAAAATTTGCGTTACTGGACCGGTGAGAACCCTTATGTGCTCACTGTCACTGTTTGGTGCAGTTTTCATGCCAGTGTGGTGGCGTCATTGGGCCGTTTTTTTTTTTCGTCGATGAAAATTACCGTCAATTTACGATAAATGGTATTCGCTACAGAGACATGTTGGAACGTTATTTCTTTGAGCAATTGCACGAATTGGTAATTAGTGAAATGTGGTTCCAACAAGACGGTGCCACAAGCCACACACACAGACTTTAATAACTCGATTTTTGCACCCGAACAATCGAGTTATTAAAGTCTCAGTTCGGTGAACGTGTTTTCTCGAGAAACGGAGCCGTCTATTTGCCGCATAGATCAATTTAATTTATTCAATTCAAGCCCGCGAAGTCAGAGGAGCTCAGAGCCAATATTGAACGAGAAAAAGAGGCCTTATCGGTCTAAATGTGCGGCTGGGTCATCAAAAATTGGGTTCAACGTATCGACCGCTGCATACGTTTTCGTGGCGGACAGATAAACGAAATCGAATTCCATTCATAAATGATTTGATAATAATTAAAGACAATACAATTTTTGCCAAGTCCTTAATGAAAGACCCTTTATGTATGATGAAAGACCCTTTATATAATACCAGCTAAACCCGCGACGAAATACATTTTGGCTAAAAACTGTTCCTAAGGACGTGGCTATAATCGAAATAGCCTATAGCAGTCTCACAGCCCTAAGAAACATTAAAAAAAAGCTTCATCGAAATCTGTTTCATAGTTTTCGAGTTTTTAACGGCCAAAGAAAATGCCTACAGATTTATTGGGTGCCTATTGTTTTGTTTTTTTTACTTCGCATTTTGTTGTTTCGCTTTTCTTACAATTATTTCTGTTTACTTCGTAATATCGTAGTTTGTTTTTGTTTTACTTTGTTTTTCAATCACTTCGCCCTACAATAATTTCGCATTTCTTTCTTTCGCGTTTTACTCGTTTTGCATTTTCGTTAAAAGTGCAATGAGTTATTTAGGTCAATGTTATCTCACTAATGGTTTATTTCGCATTTTATTTTTATTAGAATCTATTGTTTTGGCGTGTGGATTTCTTTTCGAAATTCGTTTTCGTAGTTTTTGGCGGTAAAATTAGCAAACAACATAATATAAACTTTGCATATACCCAACCTTGCACCTACTCCAAATCCTACAGTGACCACAAGCAGGGGGGTTGCATACGCATCTTACTGTTTACGCGCGAATTTGAATGCCCTTAGGCTTTTTACATCCAAAAAAAAAACCAAACAAATGATGGCGAAATAATTGAAATCGAAATAAACAAAAACCGAAATAATCGAAAAACTAAACAATAAAAGGCGAAATGAGCTTAAAACGAACTAAGTAAAAAACTGAATTATTTTTTTTCGAAACAAATATAAACCAGATAATTGAAAAACATATTAATAAAAATGCTGAAGCAACAAAATGCGAAACAACTAAAACGAAACAACTAAAAAACGAGATAAAAATGACGAAACAAACCATACCCAGTTTTATTATATGTATAGATTGATAATGCGTGGCATATACTGGCATGTGGTGGGTGGCCTCATCAGTAGACGTACCACCACATCTGCCTAGACGCACAGAGTCCTATAGCACTCTCTCTCATCCAGATTAGGAATCTAATGATGAGAACTGACTCTGAATTTCCTCATCGGATTATTGGTACTTGTACAAATATTTCAGTCTTTTGTGCGTCAATCTCCCAAAATTATACCACCGCCTGTTCTGGGATTTCAATGGATTTATTATAGAATCAGCAGAAACCTTTCTGTTTTAGATATCCATAGGTTCATTGGGTTTGAAATGCCTCACTAGAAAACGGAATGCATGCTTGGAATCTATTTTCGGTTATATTTCCTAAAAGCTTCTTTTCTTTAAGGACTTTAATCAAAATCGTAATTGCCATCATCACGGTGTAAAAAGTTTCACTCAGTAGTGTATTA
This sequence comes from Cheilosia soror, assembly GCA_949372485.1. Taxonomy (NCBI): domain Eukaryota; kingdom Metazoa; phylum Arthropoda; class Insecta; order Diptera; family Syrphidae; genus Cheilosia; species Cheilosia soror. Next base: position 41,271,321 of record OX443561.1, read on the forward strand.
ATTAAGAATTATTTGACCAAAGGCAGTGAAGTCTGAAAAAAATAAATATATATTTATCAAAAATGGTCCCAAAAAGTAGGCGTGGCAATGAGCGATGTAACACATAGCCTATATCCTTCTCAAAGTGTTCAACTGTCCAGAAGTTTTTACGTTATTAGGTAACACATATAACATCTACAATTTCATTACATCCTAAATGTATATAGGTAATCAAAACAAATTTGAGATCCATAGAAACTAACGTATTTTGAGTGCCTTAAGGCTACACAAAGTATCTACGCTGTTAAAAATTTAAATAGTCCCAATCTCCTTAGAACATTTGATCAAAATAGGTTCACCTGGTCTGTTTATAGTCAGACAAATAAGGAAACAAAACTGTTGAATATCAGTACCAATGCAACCTACAATTTTGGATAATTATCTGTATGTACACTCGTCTGCAGTGAAGTGAAAACCAAAATGATTATCAAGTGCATCAAAGGAAGCCGCAAATTGGTATTTCTTTGAAAACTCCTTTCAATACGTCTTTACCCTTCAGACAGAGGCTACCTATTTATTTAGTCAAAATCGAAAATAAGATTCAGCTCTCCTTTTGACATCGCAACGTGCATTTGTACTGTCAGCACAATGTACATCTTCTATTAAATAAATGTCCTGAAAACATCCAACATCCTTTGCCAGTCACATAAAATTTTCCAATATCTGCAACTGAAATACATTGCCGTTGCACGACTAAATGAACCCAGACGACTTGAACAACGTTATCCCGAATAATAGTAAGTTAGGTACGTACCATACCTATCCTATTGCTGATTGCAACAGTGATGGTGTTCAATTTACCAAATGGCCATATGGCAAATTTCGACGCTTTTTATGGGTCCTTGTTCTCGAAATTCCTTTACCCTGCGAGTGTGCATTAGAGAGAAGGTATTTTAATTCACCCATTCCAAAAGAGGTTCTCTCTGTTTCGGTGTGTACCAGAACCAACCCAGGAACCAGCGCAAGCCATGCGAAAAAGGACCAAAAACCGGACACGACGGCAACGTCGGCAAATGAATATTCGTTTTATGGTTAATTTAGTTTGCCACGCAACAGTTCTTTGGGGAGCACAAAGGGCATTGTTGTAACAGAACGCAATGGTGGAGGTGTGCTCGAGATGGAGATTAGGAATAATGTAAAACAAAAAGCCCAAAATAACCCAAGCTTACATATATTGTTAGCTGTAGTGACCAACTTGTATATGTATGTGTCGTGCTGTACTTAGACATAATGAATTTGCAGACATTTTGTGATAAGAGAAATTACCGGCTGTGTGCTAATTCTGTTTTCTTTTTATCAGTTAATGGTGTTTTCATACTTAACATGGCCGATGAAAACATGCAATAAGTTGAGTAATTGGTTTTTGTGGGCCATGTTTATTATAGAGGTGAGCAAAACAGCTGACATTGCACGTTCGTATCGCTTGACACCATGACGTCAGTTGGGTGTAGCGCACAGTATCAGCGATGTGAAAGAGCAATACATATATAAATGAATAACGAATTTGAACTTGATTTAATTACGGCTAGGAAACAAGTTCTAATTAGGGAATAAATAGGTTGCTTCTTAAACCATTGAACAATTCCTGAAATAAAGGCCAAAAAGTCGTGCGACAAAAATATGGTAAAATGGCAATGTACTGAAATACAAGAATTAAATTTCGTTAAGTAATTTTCTAGGCACGACCTCGCAAATTTTGACATGGACCTAGGGCTACAACCTGGCTTATAGACACAATACGAAGGCTCTTTCTCTGCAATTAAAGACTACCTACTTATATGTAGTAAATACCTACTATAGTAGGTTTTGATATTAATATTTTCCGCTTCGCTTGCAACGCTTAAACATGTCATTGTCACACCATGCAGGCCACTGCATAAAAGGACACTCAAAATAAAAATTGCAGCTTCGGATTAATTTCATGCACGCTACGCTCCCACGCTGGCAGAATGTTTGACATTAGGTCGGAAGCAGGACCCAAAAGTTCGTCTTTTAAAATAATATAGGCTTAAGTCTCTTTTATTAGCTCTCTAAATATTTATCTTTTCTATTAAGCTTTGCTAACCAAATAATGCTGATTATCTACCAAATCGTTCGATAAATCAGGTTAACTGACGGAACGTCGAAAGATCAACTTCAGGGGCTCCCAATCGTTTCTATACTGATGCGACTCACTATACAGGTTATAATATTTTTGCGACACCCTTCTAAAAGCACACAACGGAACAAAGCACAGATATGTGAACAGAAGCTGAGTTTACTGAAGATTGACTAAAGGGTTTTTCAATAAGGATGGGTCGACGCTGACATGGGATAAAACAAGCTATGTGCGGGTGCGAGGTATTAACGAAATCCTTTTTTTATTTGAAAGGCTCATGTATGTATGTTATTATTATTACGGCAGCGGCTTCTCAAGTTATCACGGATCCGGGTGGTCCAATGCCAAGGTAATCTGCCGCATAGATCCGGCTGAGTTTGAGCGATGGCATTGGTTATGTTGGGTTTATGAACATCGGTCGTTTGCAGTTTATTCGCAAACGAGCTGCGGTTTTAGGCAACCCTACAAGGAAAAGTCTAGCAGGGTTAAATCGCACTTGGTGGCCAATTCACGTCAACTCTGTGCTACAAATCGTTAATGCAGAATGACAATCGTGGCGTCTTCTGTGTGAAATGTAGACACGTCTTGCTGGAACCACATGTCTTCTACCTCCAAATTGTTCAATTTGGGCCAAAATAAATGGGTTAGAATCGTTCTGTACCGCTCGCCGTTGACGGTAATAGCATTAGCAACGTCATTTTTAAGACAAATTACGGAGCAATAACGCCGCCACCGGTCTAAAATCCGCACCAAACAGGATGTATCACCACCTCGTGTGGGTGGGCATCATCATTCATCCATTATATGGCAATTTGGCTTGTTAACATTATAGTCATTCATCCAAAAATGCGCCTCATCGCTAAAGATGATTTTTCTATGGTCATTATTATTAACTTTGAGCTAATGGGTCAGTTGGATCTTGAACGGGTATAGGGCCAAGTCCCGACGCAGAATTAGTCAAGTTGAAGTCTGCAAAATGCAGACTTCTTGTGCACTTTCACGGACCGCAGCAGCGTTATCGTTCAATCCGACTTTTTTTTTGTAATTCGGGTTGATTGATTAACGAGTTGTCTCAAATTTGGCCACCAAACATTGGGGAGTCGACGTAAAATGGGCGCAAAGCGCGCAACATTTGCCATGCGGTGGTTTGGATTAAACAGACGACATCGAAACAGAATGGCTAACATCAAAGATGATGGTACATCGTGTGCCGGCGGCCTGTGCGTACCGTCTTGCGATGACCCTAGGATAGCCCCACGACGCAACAAAGCGTCGCGACGCAACAAAGCGTCGCGACGCACAGTTAGAAAACCCCTGGCCTAGTGGAAGCTAAAACTTCACCTACTTTACTCGAAGAAGTTTGCCGAAAACCGACAGTCGATTACTCTTAGAATTTCTAAAATTCGATAGAAAGTGTGTTCGATTTGGAAGCTTTATCTTATGAAAGCGATAGCATTTCAAAACTCAAATATTTTAACCTAAATGAAGATAAAATGTTACATTGAGTTAGGATCAGCAGTCCCCGTGCATATAGCTATGAGCCCACAGCGGAAACCATCATTGCCTCTCAAAATATTTACAGTGCCCAAACACAAAGCTGAGCCCAAATGGGGAGCTCTCATAACCTATTAAATCTGTTGATACTAACATACAGAGCTATGCTCCATTGCGAGGATATGGTAGAAGTTCTAAAGACCCTTATACTTTGTAGAAGTTGTCATAATAATCTACAAACACTGTCTGAAAATAGAAAACGTGAAAAAGTTTTATCCGTTTAAGAAAAAAGATTTGAAAAACTCTTGCCAGTCAAAAATAAAACACATTTGAACCTCACAATTTCTAAGTGACTATTACAGTTACTATGCCTAAAACAGAGTTTTGGCAGCCGCTCTTCAGTTTTTCGGAGCGTCAAATCGGCGCTGCTCACAATCAGTTGAACCTGAGGAAGCCTACCCTAATCAGAACTGCAGTACGTACGTAAGAGCTATCATAGCCGACCAGTAACTCAAATTAATCTGGGTTGTTGTAAACAAATTAGCAGATACTCGAACTTTGTTGTAAGGTATTTGTATGCACTAGAGTCAAAGTGTATCCGTTAACACCCACATTTTGTTGGCTAACACAACCAATTTCAAGTACTCCGTGACTCTATGTTGTCTGGAATAGACTGGATTTGTACAAGATAGCCAAGATATGGGTTTGATACCCAAAATTTTCAAATTAGTTTTCTCAGTGTATGGACATTAAGCAATCTTCAAACTTTTGACCTTAAGCGGTTGAAAATCAATCTTCATCAAGTCGTGACCGAAAAAATTATCGCAACAGGATTGAGTCATGCATGCGGTCACGAAATCATAACTTTTTAAATGAAAAGTGCTGAATTTAAAAAAAAAAAAAACTGGCTATAGCCTGCACATATTTACTCCACGCAGCCCTCAGGATTTGGTGCAAAGAGATTCCTTCCTATTGGAGACAACAGGTTAACAATTTTATGGTCAGTTTGAAAACGACCGTTGGGATTTCAGACCATACTATAGCAGACTGAGCCACTATCTACGGGACACAACATTATTTCTTACCTATAGTAACCAGACGTCCCGCATTTGACATGGCTGTCCCGCATCATAAACTGCCGGCAAAATGTCCCTCATTTACAGATTTGTCCCGCAATGTCCCGCAAAATTATAAATATCACCCCTATCGTGGAATCCGCCGGGGGGAATCATTCACGGAAAAAAATATTTTGGTATCGTCAAATCCGCAAAGTGAACAGTTCCCCGTGTGGGTAATGTGAATGAGTTTCACTGTATCGTTGAAAACGTTCAAATCGAATTTTTCCCGAACAAAATGACATTTCTTGCCCGCATCAAATTCATTGCGGATTTCATAGGTTTTCTTGCTTGCTGCATGTCGTGAGCATTTTAATATAAAAAATTTACATACAAAACGCGGCTTAAGCCCAACATTTGTAATAAATCTATTGCACAGATTGAACTTTATTAAAATCAAAAAATAAACATTCTAAAAACACATTTCGTCTGAAAGTTCCGTGAAACCACTCATTGCTCATTTCAGCCTGTCTCGTATTCTTCTCTGAGAACATCGCTCATTTCGTTCTTCGTCTTATTTTTACACGAATAGAGTTATCGTATACATTATTACATAATAAACACTGGTTTTTATTTAAATCACTTTTGAAACGAACTTTTCATAACCTCCGACGAATGCAGCTACACGGATTTGTGTTCACATATGAAAGACAGCCGTTTGACAGTGAAACTACCTTTCCCAAAAGCGTGTCGATAAGGAAACTTTTCCGGCGGATTCCACGATAGCAGTAGAAGGTGAAAGGGAATCGAATAGGTGAAGTGAAACTCAATTCCGACGGATTCCACGATAGGGGTGTATAAAATCGTCCGAAATGATGAGTGAATCCATTTTGAAAATTTTAAGAACTTTGGCGGCTTATTACGAAGGGGAAGCAACAGTATTTTTAGTAGACTAAATAGATAACTTAGGCCTACTGTCCACGTAGCTGTACTTCATACACACGCTTTCGTCATTTGCATCTTGATGTACGCTTGCTTGCAGCGGTTCACGAGTTATGAAAATGGTCCCCTTAAAAGGGGTCATTGTCATTGCCAAAAATTAGGACCCCAAGCAAAATTTCACAAATCGGGGAAATTGATTTTCTTTAATTCTTATAGAGTACGCAAACCGAGTTTGAAGTCGTTCAGATGAAAAAGAAAAACATTGACCCCCCTTTTACGGGGAACCTCTGTGCAAAATTTTAGCTTTTATTTCTAGGGCAAGGAATCTGGGCTAGGCGTTGATGAGTCAGTGAGTAAATGAATGAATGAATCGCAATACCCATTTTTTTTGTGAGATAGTTATTTACTTTCGGAAGCAGTAACAAAAAAAAAATAAATAAGCTCCATAAATAAAAATTCTAATTCAAAGTTTTCATGTAATAAAACAGATTTTATAGTTTTAAAAAAATTGATAAAAGTTTATATTTGCGCAGCGATTAATTTAAATTTTGAACCAACCATATACATAATAACTAAAAGGGAAAGGATTTTCTTGAAAAATAATTTGATAGCAATAAATCCACAGGTCTATGTCACAATTTCTAGATTTCTTTCGAACAAATTCATTACATCAATTGAACCATTATATAAAACCATTGAACGCTGTTAAAAGGAGTCCTCATAAATTCAAAATAATGTCCTACATACCTATACACACAAAAGCACTCTCACTGAAGACCACAAAACAACTAAACTATTACGAACGTAAACAATCGATAAAGGAGAAAAGTTTCACTTGAAAATCGTTTCACGCTCGATAAACTTCAAATAAAGGATGTGAAATCTCCGATAAAAATTACGTCACAATATGTTTTCCCTTGAAAGGACATCAGAGGACTTGCGTATTTGTTCAATAGCCTCTTTTGGTTTCTCATTTGTTGCTACGCTCTATTAAAATGCATAGTGAGTCCAACAACCCTACCACCATTTTGCTCAAGAGCAGGGGGCATACAATACACGAGTGTGAGCTTTCAATTTGCAGTTTTCTTGTACCTATGAAGGGTTGCATGCAACTAAAAAATAGTGGTACGAGTTAAATAGGGAACGACAACGAGTCCATTGTGCCTGCTCAAGAATGCACGACACAGTGTCATGTGCACGGCATTTATGTCCGATCGCGATAACGACGAACAACGATGAACACAATATTATTGCTGCCGCTGATGTATGCGAGAGAGATGAGAATGTCCCATCCGTAGGTTGGGGGCAAATATATGTGTCCTCCATCACAAAACACACGGATGGATATTCAGGTGAAATTTGAACTGGAAAATCCGCCTCAGCAAGCAATCCACCTGCAAACGCTTTTCATTCCGGTCTATGGTTCGATGACGCTGGTGATGGTGCTGGTTCTGGTGCTGGTGCTCGTGCTCTAGCTGTTGTTGTTAGTGGAACGTTTAACCTGCCACAACCTTCGATGTCGTCGTTACCGTACATGATGCATCACATTATTGTTGCGTGTGGGAGATGGATTCGGAATGAATCTACTATGCTTATGATTGTGTGCATATGATGGACATAGAAGGAGAAAGAGCGTATAGATTGTGGTGGTGATGATTGGCACAAGAATTTGCATATACCATAGCCAAGCGTGCACTGTGCATAGGGCAAAATATTCCAGAATTATTGGCACGTACCCATTTGGATGGATTTGCTGTTCAGTGAATGACATTTTTATTGTACAGTCAGGAGCAAGTATAAAGACAAAGACACAGAGAACAGAAATTATTATAAATTGAAATTACTTCTCAAGGGTTTTCCGGCATACATGTACCGTAACTATGTACCTCAACAGATTGCATATATGGACTACAATAAGTGTCATTACTGGACACTGGCCTGATAGGTAAGCATGCCGCACGGCTAGGCCTTTTCGCAAACAACTTTTGCAGAAGGTTCCATACACATGAGGAAGGGGAGGAAACTATCCCTCACCTTCTTTGTTCCTGTCCAGCTCTCTTCCGTAGAAGGAAGCATCACTTAGCAGCCTTCCATTACAACGACTTGGGCGACCTGACAAACACAGACATCAGAAGCCTCTTATAAAGAGCTCAAAATGGTTCAGCTAGTAGGGAGATCTTATATGATCATTTTCGTGGTATCACAATGGACCAATGCTGGTCTAAGTGTGTTGGCTTTTTCAGCTGACATCCACTTTCAACCAACCAACCATATACCTCTTTCAAGGTGCAGTCGGTTTCGGAAACGTTTTCGAATGGATTCATCTTTAAATTCGTTGCCGCGCAAATCCCGTCATCGTTCAGTGACGGGTTCAAATAGTCTCAGAAATTCACAAATCCATGGCCGGCCATATAAGCATTCTTCGTAAAATGACGTAAGGTGCAAGTGCAGGAGACTTCTCTCAATCTTATAAAGCTGTAGGATTTTTTTTTGTTACCTCTAAGAGTAAAAACTACTGGACAGATTTCAATGAATCTTTTTTTGAAATGTTTCTTAAGATAACAAGATGGTCTTAGGCTATGTCGTTTATTGCCACGTTCTTTAGGACCGTTTTTGTTCTCGATGGTTGTTCCGTGGAACTGTAATTCGGACGAAGTAACTATCGAAGGGCTGTCAGAGGTTATAAGCGGGAGTAGACTGATTCAGTCACCCTTAATATTCTCAAGATAGAGATAGAGAGTTCTGCAGGTTGACGAACGGATCAAAGCATAGCACGGCCTAGCATGCCTCTACTATATCTACTTAGGCCCTTGTCAACTAATTGTATGATGCCTACTTTGGGTTACAGTTTCTATATCATAGGTTTTATTTTTACCTAGTTACTGTCTTCCTGCGACCATCGCGATATCCTCAGAAAAATCAGACAGGTATTTTAGGTCATGGAAGTAATAACTTCCTTGTGTTCTCTCCCCTAAGTGGCATATGCTTGGGTAGTGACGCAGTGAGTAAGGTGTGTTCTCATGAGACTCCTCCACGCACCATCCTTTGCATATATTAACATCGTTGAATTTTAGTTTCGTTGTATAGTTCCCAAGGGGATTAACGGCATTAAGTTTAACTACCAATATTGACAACGATTTCTTCCAATGTGTGCGAAGAACCTTAAGTTTTTTGCGAAATCGTCGGACTAGCTTGGACTTGATTTCTATAGCAAAAATTGCTTTAATGGCAGTCTGATTGTCAGTGAAAATATTGATCACCCTTGATATGTATCACATTCGTTCAATTTGTAACTGCCAACGTTCGTTTTTTATACCCAATATCCATTTTTGACCCGTTTTGAGTAGATGGATAGAGGACTTTTGTTGGTTTCGTGGTTTCCCAATGGTTTATCAAAGTCAGGTATGAATGGTTGATCGTCAAGGCACTCTTGCCAGCAGCACTACAATATTTCCATAAGCAACTATCTTTACTCTCCTGTTTTCCAATTCTAGAAATATTTTGTTGTATTCTTTGTATTTTGACTACCTTTCTTCTGAGCTAATCGCACGTCTTGTAGTACCAGTTTCCGCACCCTTTTGCCTGTCATACACCTACGCGTCAAGTCTACACCTGATGGAAATGTTCATTAGTTTCGCGAATATTTTCAAAAGGAATGAGGTTAAACTAATACTAGGTCTAAAGTCGTTCAAAGTGGTGTGGCTAGGTTTAGGTTGGTCAACTTTTGGAATAAACACTACTCTTACCTCCCTCCAAGCTGACAGCATGTAAATCGCATTCAAGACTGCGAGGTAATAGTCTCTTGAGGATCGAAGTGATCACTGCATTTGTTGGCTGGAGCACGATGGCAAAAATTCAATCTTCTACCGGGGGTATTAAATGAAGAGAAGGTCGCCCAGTTTCGTATATTCATCCTTCCAACAATAAAACGTTATTTCACAACTGTCATTCAGTGAGCCAGCCACCTCAACCTTCTCCCTGATACTAACCCAAATATGCAAGCAATTTTAGTTTGGTTCATTGTTTCAGTCACCTTTTGGGCCTCTCAACGAGGCATTATTTCACAGCGTTTTCAGACAGTCACCTAACCTAACATATTTTACCCCTTAACGTTTGAGCTTGACGAAATAAATGCAAAAGTTCGACTGTCGAAAATCATCTTAATTAAGTAAGACCTGTTGCCTCCATTAGCTAGGTTTGCCAGTAGGTAGGTATATGTACCACCATTGACAGCGGTGACTCTGTGAACGATTTTAATACGACGTTTCAAGCTATATCTGAATCGTTGTTTTCACTTTCGTTATATTTATCATTCCATAACACAATCAATAGATTTGATAGATTTTTCAGGGACACGTTTGTTAATAAAAATGCCACCCAGTGCTTTAATTTTTTACAAACTGTTAGTACATCTATTTCTATTCGTATATCACTCATAAATAACAGGAAGTACTGAATGTTCTGAATGAATGTCAATCAAATTCTCTTCTCCACTAATGGTTTTCTATATTTAAAGTGAATTCTATAGAAGGAATTCCCTTTTGTTGTGTTAGAGACGTTGACATGCCATCATAATAACACACCCCCTCGCCACGCCACCCAGGCACACTCCTCTGCACACCCTACGCTTTAATTAGCAAAGTAAATGTTGGTAATTACAATAATTTTCTCGTCTCGTAGTAGCGTGTCTATCAATCCTAAAAAAAAAAATGTTTAAATTATTTCCTCCTTCAAACTGTAAGGAGGTGTGACCGTATAGAACGACGATGACGAGACGAGACTAATTCAAATTAAACTAGATTCCACCCATCTTTATGCATGTGTATCTATAACGCAAATGTAAACATGATCTGTTCGTCATCGTATTCGTGTATGGAAACCGTAGTTTTATCTTGAAGTGGAACACAGAAGACTATAGATGGTAGCTGTTATATATATTCTGAAGATTGCGGTCTGGGTACTATAGTTTTGTGGAATGTTGTCGATGGTATCGTGTGTTGGTTTCATTTTAGCTATATGAGTAGAATCTTGTGTCGGATAAATTGACGGGATGTATCGGATGACAGACGAAACGGATTGCGATTCTCTTTAATTATTACTATAGGTTTACAGCAACACCAAGTTTTGGAGGGTGAACAGTAATCAGCAGTACTGAATGCAGTTCATTATGATAATTAGCAATCAGAAGAGAGACTGGCGTTAGACAAATCATTGCAAAGGAGCTATATGCATACAAACCTGACACAAAAGATACACATATTCCATTGTTTTCTTCTGATTATAATTTGGAGGAGTTCGTTTATTTTTTAAATTAAGGTTTTCGGTTCACATTCTTCATCAGCATCAGTCGACTTCATTTATTCGATCAGAAATAATTTACTGGACCTATGTCACTATCGTTATGACAATATGATTTTACTTAAGTCACGATTACACAATGTCACTAACCGTATCATTCCGTGACATGCCGGCGTCACTGTGATGACGTCCGAATTAGCCTTAAAGTTGTCATTTTGGGTGATCGACTGCCATGCGGCATTCACGTGGTAAACGACATGAGTGATTTGAATGACTGTATGGTCCCCTTGTCAATGCATCCCGTCGGAACTGAATGACAGACTTTTTTTGAAAGAATACCAAATATGTATTGACAAAATACCATTTCTGACATTGTAGCTACGATTATCTTTATCAAATTTGTAAGGTCATTAAATCATGTCAATCTCGTTATCGTTACAGAATTAGCTGCTAAGCTGTTCCCAAATCTAGAATAACCCAGCAAAGTACTTGTAGATAGGGCTGAGGCGCTAAGGGTTATAATATACTGCGACTAGATTCCATGCAAATGAGCTGCACATCACCAGCAGTATCCACATAGTACAATAATGTCAATGGTGTCAATAATGTCACCGTAGAACGATGTGTGATACGAACCCCCGCCATTCACCTCCGTCACAGCATGGCAACACTTGGATTTTACAACACAATGACACAAGCATAACCGCTAACCGCAGGATTGATCCTGGTGTGATCGGGTGTCAATAGCGCAAAAGATCGAGATTTATGAAGGGTTTTCATAAACCCACGACCCTTTCAATCGTTAAGCGGAATGTTGAAAAATGAAAATCAATACCAAAGTCATTGAGAATGAGAAATTTGTTATGGATTTTGTGTTTCCCAAAACGCAGGAGAAAACTCTTCAGAAACACATCAGCGCTACAATACCTAGGTGTCTTCCCGGGACACTCTCTTATATGTAGGCATGCAACAAGGCTTGGGATCATGACATAAAAATGTTTGTATTTAGTACATGGTGTGCTCGTGTGCATTCGTAAAGAACGAATTTTAAATCATATTTGACAGTTCTTTTAACTGTTTTTTTTTTTTAACTTCAATAAATATAAGAAAAATTAGTGCAGGGATAAAATCTCTTGACGGAGCTTTTTTATACACTTATTTTGGGTTATGGAAAAGCATTGAGTACGAATTCGTAAGTTAGGGAATAGTCTCTCAAGTCACCATGAGAGCCTCATATCTGAGGCTGGGCTGGGCATATGAGAGATAAATGCTATTTGCTCTTTGTCTTAGTCATTTGAAAATACCTATACCTATTCTTTTTGCCATATTCCCAATGATGCAACTATACGGTGGGTAAGCCGATGTGCACCAGGAATTAATTTGTTAATCAATGGCTGTTTGGGCCTTTGACGTTTTCATATCGGCAGGCTGTAATTCCATAGATGCTATTCCGCTGTTCCTTAGCTGAGTTCGTAACACCATTAGTGATTCTGATTGTAATGAGCTGTGTTGAAAGTGTGTTGTACTTGTCTGTCAGCTAATAGCACTGCGAAATATTCAGGAACACAACAAAACAGTAATACAGTGTCGAAATGCAAATAGGTATTTTTTCGAGTGAGTTAAGGTATAGTAAGTGATGTCAGAAAGGGTTTCAAGAATTAACTAACCATATTACATATAACTGTTAAGTTTTTGAAAATTTGTTTTTATTACTTACTTTTAAGTAAGATTCTTCTTTTAAAGTATTCAGATTCAATAGTCATTTCACTTACCTGGAAGAAAAAAGAAAATTAAAGGTTAAAAGATTAAATAATATTAATCTACAAGTCTGTATGCCTGTCTATTTGTTACTGGTGTTATTTTGTTACGACTAAATCTCTGAAACTATCGTAATGTAAGAAGATGGTCAGGGACCCAAAGAAAGACATAAGCGACTGAATAGTTAAGAGGGAAGAGAGTGGAAAAAGGTTTTTGTCAATCAAGTTAATCTTTTCTATAAATACAAATTTTAATACCTAAACATAGATGCGCATTATCCGAACAAACCACTTGGCGAAATGTATATTTACATATGTTTTCAATTTATTATACCCTCCACAGGAAGGTATATTCACTTTGCCATTACGTTTGTAACGCCAAGAAGGATTCACCGGAGACCATATAAAGTATATATATTCTGAATCAGGATCACATTCTGAATCGATTTAGCCATGTCTGTCTGTCTGTCTGTCTGTCCGTCTGTCTGTTGAAAGCACGATAGCGTCCAAAGGAATTGACCTAGGTGAAAGAAATTTTGTGAGACGACTTCTTTTTACCGTCGCCAGGTTGGTATTGAAAATGGTATTGAAAATGGGTCGGTCAAGTAGTTCTGGTACCTCCCATACAAAACCACTATTAGACCCACGTCTCTCTCTGTCTGTTGAAATCACGATAGCGTCCGAACGAATCGGCTTAGGCAACTGAAATTTTATGAGAGGTCTTATATTTATGGCCTTCCAGTTTGTATTAAAAATGGTCCATGTCGGTCAGGTAGTTCTGTTACCTCCCATACAAAGCCAATATTTGACCCATATATCTCTGTCTGTTGAAAGCACGATAGCGTCCCAACGAATCGAGTTAGGTGAATGATTTCACTGTTTTCATTTTTACGGAATAATTTGTTTAATTTCAGAGCAGATTTCCTGGTCGTCCGACACCAACCGGGCAAACAACTGCAACGTTTAGCCGCTCGCTAACAACAGTATCGTACAACTCTAGGTGCTGCCAAGTAAGCTCGGCCGTAGAGCAGCCGTTCTGCTGAAAATATCGCACCTGTGGCTGAAGATTGCGCACAGGACCCCGGAGTATCGACAAGACGACGTATCACGCAATTGGACATCATCGGCGGTCTTTACAGAGAATTTTAGTGAAAGACTGTAAGATGTTCCCTTAGAAAGTGCAGACAGCATCAGCTGTTAGATGTTGAGCCACAACTGAAATTTTAAAGGCTGCATTTCCGATCAAGATTAAGGTGATCTGATTATACGTTCCTGACTAAATTTTGTGGGGTTTTTGAAGTCACGAGACTACGTCAACAAGACTCAGGCCGATTGGTCATTTACTTAGCCGATATAATTTTCTCGAATTAATGAAAAAAAAAAAAAGAATTCAAATAAAGATACATAATCAAGCAGAAAAACCAAAACTTTTCATTAATAAAAAAATGACAGCCAAAAAACATCGGGTGATAACTTTTGTGCCACTTGTATACAGCCTGTTGGAAGCATTTTACAAAATGTGGGAGATTGGACAAAGAGGCGTGGCACCTGACATAAAAAAAAACACTGCAAACGCTCGACATTCGCATTTGATAAAGTTGCAAAATTTGAAACATTGATGGCACGGGCTAGTTATAAATATTAAAGGAAGAAACTCGTATCTATGTACATCGATAAGGTAGGGTTTCTTATTTTCAGTGAGCTAATTTCCTTGATAAAATTAGCGTGGTAATTGCAGAGTGTTATTATTTCTGTACTTCAGGATTTTAATTATCGCATGGGTGAGCCCGTTTTTCACTTTCGTTAATTTCTGAAGAAGCTCATCAAACTCAGCCTCCATCACCCATTTGTTGCCATTACCGACACCAATTTATTTTATTTCCACTTACCTATTATTTGTGACTTCAAACAACACCCGAAACATTTTCTGAAGATAAGGACTAAATACACTTACTCCCACCTTTCGCTTCCCTGACTTCGACGAATTTGGCCCGTAGGTACAAATATTTTGGTCACGAACTTTTGAGTGTTGAAAAAGACTCGATTCGATTCACCCGGCCAACACACTGTGACACATGTACCTGCAGAAAATAGTAATAACCCCGAGGCTAAACCTCTCCCTTTTCCAGCATCCGATTTTGCTCTCTAAAGTGATTGTAATAGTTCGAAGTCGTTTGTGCAGAGACTACGGACAAAGAAAATAAACTGCAAAAAAAAGGACATTCAATTTTCCTTTTAGTCTCAAAAGGACATAAAAGGATTTCTTCTAGTCGTTCTTATGTCTGCCTGCATATATATATTTTTCATGTCCTGCTGGGTTTTTGTCTCATCAGCATGACTACACACAAAACGTACAGAAAATACTCACACAAAAAAAGGATGTGTGTGATGAAGTTGAAGCTGTTTTACGCTTGAAATGTTTCTTAAAAGCGCAGGAGTGTATACGGAAATTACACCTAAAGGACACCATTGACAAATTATCACGTCCATAGGTAAGAGTGTATGCACAACTTAAGGACCAAATCGTGGTCTTGCCATTATGTGGCAGAGTTGTACTTTGTTTATTTCGAAGGACGTGACCAAGTCTTAAAAAGCATTCCATTCTGGGAGGAGTCGGCTTTCTGACCGAACACCGGTTTAATTAATTAACAACTTGTATTCTACGATGTACAACGAATTTGAATACATCGACCATATCCTGACTGCGGATGGTAAGTGCGCTTCGAAGGGTACCTAACCTACTCCTTGAAGCAATAATATGGTCAAACAAGATTTACATTGACATCCTGTACATCTTCTCTAATTACATGGGTAAAGGACTGACATTCTGTCACAAACAAATATGAACACACACAACTGCTATATCCTGACGGAAATTTTGTTGAATAACTCATGCGGATACTGGACCAAAACTGCATATGAATACACTACACACTCCCGCAGGAATCATCTCGATTCCCATAGCTCATAAATAGATCATGAATCCAGAGCACTAAAATAGGTCATCCTGCTTGGATATTGCTGTATATCCCTATATCTGGTTGGCTTGTAGTAAATTGTTCAAAACATGAGTTGAATATGAAGAGTAGTCATCCTGAGCGGATGCAAATAATTTTCCGATAAACAAGCCAGAGAAGGATGCTATGAAAGGCTGCTGCCATAGAGAACGGAGCACCACGGAGGGCAAAACTTTTACTTTAATTGCTTTGTCGACTTTGATTCTAATTGGAAAAATATTTTTCTCCCTTTTACTGTTGTTCTGTGGAATCATTTGTTCCTGAATAAAAGCTGTTCCGCAAATCTGTGCCTTGGTATTCTCCAAGATAAATATCCTACATGATAAAATAATTAAATTTATGAATACTCTATTGTGCTGATACATTGGGGAGTTTGTTGTTTTTATTGCTCACATGACATACCAACGACGCAAAGTTTTATAGCCTGACGAATATGCTTACATGGTTTGGTTTTATATTTATGATCTTGGAATGGATTTTAATGGCTTGCATGTAGGACCGAACATTTGTTTTGGGAGTAGCAAAAACTGGTTCTATAAAGCTAAAAAAAAACAGTAGAAAATTTGAAGTGGCGAGTCTCTCTGATATTATAATTGAGAATTTCTTTAGCGTATTCTAACTAAGCCGGTTGGATATGGATATAATGAGGCGAGGTATAGCCACAACAAAAATGTTTACATCCTTAAAATAGGTCTGATATCTTTTGGGGCTGAAAGTTGACTTCTAAAATGACTATGCTAACTAATTTTCAGAATTTGATCCTTTCTCTTTTATATAAAGCCTAAAAGCCTAAAGCTCAGCAGCCCTTGGTTACCTTGGAATTACTCGTGATCTGGAACCCAGAAGTGAGTGACTTTATTGTGTGCAGTTAAAGCTGCTTGAGTCTTCATTTAGAGCTTTAAGTGTTGTTTGACTGTCTGACAACACACTAATATTCTATCCTCTAAAATTTCGTCTTAGGCATTGTGTGTCCAAGGGCGACTGAGAAATCGCAGCGAGGCCCTCTGACCCCTGCATTTTCAAACCGCCCAATACCATGCTGAGTTTGATTCATCCAACATGAACCCACCAGTATTTTGCACCGTCGTTGGAAGTTGACTTTCAAAGGTTTAAAACATTTGACATAATATTCATTGAGGATCATCATGTTACATTTTGCTGTCCCGGATGGGGCTCTTGGACGTACTGCCTTCGATGATGATAACCAGGTGATCGGCGTATCGAACATATTCATCTTATAGATTGTATAAGTATTCTTGATGTGCGTCAAGCTTTTTGGTCTAATGACCTTATCCAGCCTTCGCTATGACTATAACATTCACCTTACGCTAGAGGATGGTAGGCAGGTAATTGAGTGCTCTTGTGGCGATTGCCACAGCTTCACATAGGCCATCAGTTGGGTCCATTGTGTCCAGTCACCGGAACCTTCCATTTCATAACTTTTGGAGACAAAGAGTATACCGCTTTATTGAGTCACCTAGATTTGGTATTAATCACAGGCATTCACAAACTCTTGTATCCAGATTCCCAGCCTATCCTAGGAGCAACCGAAGGGATGTGGGGTTTGATGACCTAGGAACCACCCCGATTTGAGTATGAATCTCAGGAGTTCCTTAAGATCAACATTCACCAAATCCTCTAGTTCATCGAAGAAGAAGCTGTTGAGAATACTCTGTCTACTGTTTTAAAAGTCTGGACATTCACAAAGTAGATGACGAACAGATTCTATTTCTTCAACGTCTTATGCAGTATGCCCAGCCTTCCCGCGTGCACCCCTATCGCACAGTGTCCAGTAATGACTCCCGTGAGTATGCGTATGTCCTTGCGGCTAAGTCCGATCATGAATTTGGATCTCTTTTTGCTCACTTCTGGCCATAATTCTTTTGCATGCCTACAGGTGTTGAGATTGTTCCAGCGTAGATTTGTTCTACTCAAGGATTCAATATCGATCTTCCTAGCAAGCGTGCTTAGCGGAGTTCTTACAGATTTTAGGGCCATTGATGCGTGCATCTTCGACACATTTCTTGCAGTCTCATCCGCTTGTTCGTTTCCCGGAATATCCATATGCCCCGGTACCCAGCATAGGGTCACCGTGTTGGCTTGCGATAGTTCATCCAGGTATTTCTTGCAATGACTTACTGCCCTCGACTTCACAACGACTGACTCAATGGGTTTTATGGCCGCTTGGCTGTCAGAGTATATAGTGATTTGTTTGTCGGCAATGTGTCGTATCTTTAGGTCCTTTGCCGCTAGGGTTATAGCAGCAATTTCCGCTTGAGGCACACTACAGTCATCGTTGATTCGGAATGATTCTCGCAGGGTTAGTTTTTCGCTGAAGATGCCCGCGCCTGTACCAACATCCATCTTAGAACCATAGGTATAGAGGGCAATCTCCCTTCTTCTGTAACTGCTCCCATTCATTCCTGTCAGGAATTCTGGTTGTGAATCTCCTTTCAAAAACGAGTGTGTGGGGTAGATAGTCGCTAGGGGATGAGAATATGATTATTTTTAAAGCTGCATCTAACTAGTGTATAAGGGAGAGACATTAGTGTCCTCATTAGTGCAAGGAATATTCAATACCCTACAAGAGATGTATATTACTTCGATGTAAATACGGCCCATTTTGTCGAAAACCTGGCCCTGAAGACTTGTTGTATATCACACCGAAGAGGGCAAATAGAGCTATAGGTAAGACAATCCCCATTCGTTTTGTACGACTTATGAAAGAATCTTTATATTCCATACCGCGGCCGAGATATGGCGGAAAGGTAAACTGAAGGACATTCTTAGCCTGGGGTGGTTCCACTATGCGCAATAGCTAGCACAGAATACCACTGGCAGAAAGCCACATCTAATGTAAATCGAATTCGAACGCCATCACGAAATCGCTGTGCCTTATGGAGTATAGGTATATATGATTAAAGATGAATATGTACTCCAATCAATGGTTTTCTTCCGATCGAACAACACGGACTTTGTGTAACTAGACACTGGACGTTATCAAAAGCGGGTGAAGACCTCCTTAATCGCTTTCGAACGCAAAATTCTTCGAGTGATTTTCGGTCCCGTTTGCATTGACGGACTTTGGAGGAGGAGATTTAACAGCAAACTCTACGAGCTGTACAGCGACATCGACCTAGTCAGAAAAGTACGTATCGCTCCCGCCTCATGAGTTTTCGATTGCAACCCGGAGGGACGACGCAGTAGAGAAGGACCTCGCCTTAGGTGACGCGCACAAGTGGAAGTGGACTTCAACCAATTTGTAGTGCACAACTGGAGGTGGTTAGCCAAAGACCGCTCCGTTTTACCCACCGTTACTAATCTCCTATCAAACTGATTTCTCCAGGTGACTTCTGATTAAGCAGCGTCTCATCCCACAGCGATAAAACTTGCTTCATCGGGCTAGGAATCTAACGTAACGACGCATTAGTATATAGTATAGTCCGCAATGAAAAAATCTTTTTCGACATAACTGACCAATGACAACGTCCACGCTTCTCATTACGAGGTGACCAGGCAGATTCCACGCCAATTTCGTCAACCTGTATAATCAAACTTAAACTGGCCTTCAATGAGTAGATACAATTTGAAATTTTTTTAAAAAGCAAAATGGACGCCTTGAAGATACTCTCGTCCTAGTCATTTTACTCTTGCTCTAGTCCTCTACAAAATATATAAAAAAAACCTTTTTGTATAGCATCCGATCTGAGTGAGCCACGGCAGGAGGAGATACTCTATGAGATACGAATATAAACGGTGATGCGCTGGCTAAAAAATTGTAGGTATAAAAAGTTCGATGCTATATTAAGGTCGGTAGTGACCACACTAATATAAGAATTAAGATAAGGCACGCACTCTCATATGGCTTCGTTCAAAGTTCACAAACCAACCAACTTGCTAAGGAGTAAAGAGCCGCAGAGCAGACTCTCAAGCGGCTAAAAAAGCCTTGTACTCAGCTGTATTAAAAGCAAGGGCTGTAAAAGATAACAAGAAACACTTGCGCGAAATATCAACTAAAGTATTACCATGGATACTCCGGGAGCGGATGAAATTCCAAGAAAAGGAGCAACTCCACGGTACATCACTGAACACTGCACCAAACTCAACTCCGATTCTCGACGGTATATCCGTGTTTTGAGACATGCGGACTGACTAAAGCTAGCAATGAGAAACGAGTTGACCACTCAATTTAATTCTAAATTTAACGTTAAATCACCTTGAACTTGTGCCATATTTATCAGTGTTAAAATATGAATAATTTCTGTGTACCGTTCCTTGTACATCATATTTGCATATTTATTCACTTTCCAGTTTGCAACCCCTGTCGTCGGACTTGGCATCCCCTTTCACCCGACCGATTAAAAAGTCATAACAGATATTTCCAGATCATAAAACCGGCAAGCGATATAACCACCTCCTATTTTTGTCAGCTGTATCTACTATCTGCAGTTCCAAATCTATACACAGTACATTTTGTTGGGTCGAATCCGGGTAGATAACAGATAACTTACCCTTACACACAGAATTCCTTTCCCAAAAAAAATAATTACAGACTTCAACTGTTGTCGCTGCGTGGCTAACGCACGTGCTTCGTCTCATACCCAGATGTGTCCTCTTATACAGACGGATCTACTCTACCGTGCACGGTGGTGGCAATCAGTCATCATAGCTGTACGTACTGTCCTTGTCCTGAAAGTATACGTACGACGTACAAGTACAGCCTACAGGACTTTATCTCTCATTCAATTCAGTCAAAGTTTTCATTTTTTTCCTACATTGTATGTAAATTCCCTTTAAATTTTGCCGAGAGGAGGATAAAGTGTATACACACAGTATCTGCATGCCTCCAACTGTGCAGCCTGATAAGCCTAACTGCCTTACATGGTGGTGTTGATGTCATTGCCTAAACGACGAATTGAGCGTTGGTTTTGCGCTGTGGGCTGTTGCATGTATATAAATACACCCTATTTTTGGTGAAAGCTGTACGGATGGATAGCTCGCCCCCAAAGGACTTTTCCCTTCATTTGCATAAGTCCGGTTGTCGGGTTTCTTTTTTTTTTTTTCCTCTGCAACCAATAATATGTAGATTCGAATTATGCACTCTTCTTTGTTCAAGGGGATGTTTCAATTAGAGTTACGAAGGGTTGAAGATACCGATTGCAGATGCAAGAGTGGTGCGTGAGTGTGCCTAGGCAGAGACCAGAGAGCCCTCATCCGCGCTCTTCGGTATAAATTAGAGCTCTTTACCGGCGAATAAAGTAGGGGACAGAAAGGAAAAAAAAAACAAGTATTTGAAAAGGATCCTTGAGTATGCCGATACCGGATACAAATCAAAGGACTCGTTACAGCGATACTTCAAGTCGTCTTTGATTCTCTTTTCGCTTTTTTTTTGCATTGTTTCAGGGGACTCGTAGTCGTTTTCCCCGGGGCTCGTTTTATTTGAACAATTTTCGAAGGTAAATATTATTTTTTGATGTGTTACATGATATGAAACCTTTTGAAGATTGATTTGACGATGGGAGGCGGTAACGGATTTATTTTAGTTTCCAATTTAAAGGAAAGTCTGGTTTGCGGGTCAAATCGGCTGGGAAATGAAGCGAAAAATTTCAAATTTAATAACAGGAAGTCGCATCAGTTTTGATAAGGGTTTGAGTTCTATTTTCTAATTCGATTGGGACCAGTCACCAGTCTAATCTGCTTCGGGCGGGTAGCAGCCTATAGCAAATTCAGTTCCTATAGAAACACGAAAACACGTTTAGGTTGGACACAAGTTTACTATTAAGCCAGCAATCCGATATGATGGTAGGGGTGAAATTTGTATCGTCACCTTCCAGCGATGCCGTGGGATTTCTGTCAATGAGTGTTATATTCGTGCGACCCACCACCTGGGACAAACAGTCAAATTCGCGGATTGTAGCTGGAAGGGGAATGAGGGAGACGTGGATTTTTCTAAATGAAAAAAATAAAAAGAATTCAATTTAGAGAGGGAATACATATTTTCAAAACTCAGCCGTGACTGAAGACAGGGAAATTTCTTATGGGCAAATTCAGCAACTCGATGGATACATACACGATGGGCGTGGTTCCTTGCCGTTTCTGTTATAGAGGATACCTACAGTTTATTCTACTCTAGGGCTCGGCAAGTAGAAAATATTTCAATCATTTCTCCACTAAAGCTACCAGCAAGTGGAGTAGACAACTGCTTTAGCATTAGAAAGATATCTAGTCGAAAGTAATCGTATTATAAGGGCCAGATTCGTAGCAATTAGTATGGCCAAACTGGTAGCCATGCTTTCAACCTACGTATTCCCTTCAAAAATACCTAGAAAGCAAATTGAAAGTCTGTTTCACCTCCTCTGAGTGAACAAGACAGTAGCCAAGTCGGGTTGAACCACAGGACTCTCCAGTTAGTCCAGCCCGTGCTACGTGCTACGTGCGACTAAAAGTCGGTTGAGGTCCCATTCTATTCCATAACGCGAGGTCTTCCTGTACTTCGATGTATAAAGTTTTCAGGCCTAGGGCTATAAGAGTCCATCTGGTAGTGACTTTAACGGTTGCGAAGCTCCACCTGAAGCTACATATATTATGCTACCACGGATCCCCTGTCTCAATCTGTTGTGACTTATTGTCACCAGTTCTTTTGGCACAGCCTGTCTGGGAGGTAGGCCCGTTAGTGGTTGCCCGTAATCGCGGGAGAATAAGTGTCTTTGGACAAGAAAGTTTTTAGATAGGCCTCGCTGTCTAGCAAGGAGAATTTTTATTTTTTTTTTTTCTTTTGTCGGAGGTTGTTACTATCCGATGGAGCACTCAGACACAACTACTGGTCCATTGTACTGCCAAACAGACACCTTACATTGCTGTACTTAGTTTTCCCGTCTTTCGAAGAAAGATGAGAAGGAGCTTCAGTGATGAAGAGCTTAGATATTCGGCACTCACCACGTCAGCCCCAAAGATCCGCCACCTGATGCGAGCAAAGGCAGGACAACTACAGAGGAAGTGCTCCGCTGTATCGTCATCCTCTCCACAAGCAGGACAGATGGTGGTGTTGCTCAAGCCCAACACATTTAAATGTTTGGCAAAAGCTTGGTGGCCCGAAAGAACGCCCACAAGAAGTCTGCAGTCGATTCTCCTGAGAGACAGAAGGAAAGACGAGGACCTCTTGCAGATGTCCGGACGCAGTCGTTTGGTCTGTCTACACCCAGCACAGTCACGCCAACGACGCTCGTGTTCACGAGAAACCCAAGTATCAATGGATGACCTAACCACAGATGCAGGCAAACCCAACGCAGGTTCAGGTCCTAAGAAATCTTCTTCTGAACCCAACCTGGCCAGCTCATCAGCGATCTCGTTTCCCTGGATACCAGTGTGACCTGGGACCCAAACAAGTTTGACCGTGTTTAGCCTACCGACCAAGTTCAGAGAAAGCTTGAGTTCGAGCACTAACTTGGACGAGGTAAGAGGGTTGAGCAGCGCTTTTAAAGCAGCTTGGCTATCACTGCAAACGCATATGCTTCTAGCCCTCCACCTGTTTGTCACAATATAGCGCATAGCCATAAGGATAGCGAAAATCTCCGCCTGGAAGACAGTCGCATGGTTACCCAAGGGGTAGTGTAGTCTAATGTTCTCGCTTTCCACGAAGACTCCAGAACCAGACCCCTGTCCGGTTTTTGAGCCATCCGTGAAAACACGATGGCATTCCTTCCCTGGCTCTGAGTCTGGCAAAAGCCATTCAGTTGCCTGAGGAAAGTTGACGTGTTAGTTTTGTCGCAGTAGGATTTCTGGTGTCATTGCGTCAGACGGCATATCCATAAGACAGGGGTCAAAGGATAATTCTCGCACAAGTTCATCAAAACTCCAATGCGCGTGGTACCAAAAGCCACCTCTCTTTAACCGGGAGATGGTTTTCAGCGTACACCCCATGATAAAAATATCAAGGGGGGGGAGGTTCATCAAAGCATCTAGAGCAGAGCCCGGAGTGCTGGGGAAGGCCCCTGTGCAGCCAAGGCAAACCGTTCTTTGGAGTTTGGCGAAAGAGGCCATAACACGTTTCCGCGAAAGCCTGTTCCACCACACAACCGATGCATATGAGAGAAGTGGTCTTACCATTGCCGTATAGATCCATAGGACCCTTTTAGGAGATAAGCCCCATGTCTTCCCAAAAGCGCCTTTGCACTGCCAGAAAGTCGACACGCTTTATCGGTTTTTGATTCAACATGCTTGGACCAAAGAAGTTTTCTATCGAGGATTACTCCCAGATATTTGACTTCATCAGAAATCGGAATAGTGACACCTTTTAGCACAAGTTGAGACAGACCAGTGATATTCCTCCTTCTCGTGAAGAGAACAACCGTAGTTTTAAGAGGGTTCACTGAAAGCCCATTCATTGTGCACCAATCATCGATCAAACCCAGGGATCTCTGCGCCAGAGAGCAGACAGTCCCAAGGTCTGAACCGACAGAACGGCGACATCGTCCGCGTATGCTTGTGTATAGGTTCCAGGAAGATTGAGAGTCGTCAGCAGAGAGTCTACTACCATGCACCATAAGAGGGGAGACAAAACACCACCTTGAGGGCAGCCCCTGTTTACCCCTGTCATGACGCATTTGCCACAATCCGCTTCGGCAATCAACGTTCTGTATATTAGCATTGCTTTAATCCACAACACCAACGTTTCATCTATACCGTGATGTCTGGCTGCATTACACATGCTATCAAAGGTCGCATTATCAAAAGCACCCTCAATATCGACGAAAATACTCAACGCGTACTCCTTCCGATCAAGAGCACTTTCGATCCTACCAACGAGGTTCTGAAGCGCAGTTTCACAGGATTTTCCGCGTTGATAAGCATGTTGCGTCTCAGAGAGAGGATGCAATCGAAGAGCAACATTGCGCATGTGCAGCTCAACCAGTCTCTCCAAGCTTTTCAGCAAGAAGGAAGACAGACTTATGGGTCTGAAACTTTTGGCGAGAGTATAGTCAGTCTTACCGATTTTTGGTATGAACACGACTTTAACCATACGCCAAAGGGAAGGTATGTAGGCCAAGGCCAAGCTAGCGGTGAAAATTCTTTTCAACGTCGGCATCAGCTGACTAAAACCTTGTTTCAGCATAGCCGGGTAAATTCCATCCGGACCAGGTGACTTGAAACTGTCAAACGATGCAATTGCATATTTGATAGCGTCATCCGTCACCACTCTGGATGCAATATACCAGCTACGCCGCGTGGAGTTTGTCAGTTCCGTAGTGGCCACCGTTGCCGGTACCACTGAAGAACGCGTAGTGATCTGATTTCCCGGGAAGTGAGTCTCCAGCAGAAGACTAAAAGTCTCCGCCTTTGTCTCAGTGTAGGTGCCATCAGATTTTTGGAGCGATTCCAGTTTGCTTGGTCCGTCCCTTTTGAGGACTTTAACAAGCCTACTGGTTGCACTTAGTGATTCGACCTCCTCACAAAATTTCCTATAAGAGTCATTTTTCGATTTTCGAATAAGTCTCTTAAATTCTTTTTGCTTCGATCGATAGAGATTCCAGTCTTCCTCCAAGTTGGTTTTTAAAGACCGATTTAGAAGCTTCCTGGTTTCTCTACGAATACACTGTAGTTCGGTATTCCACCAAGGTACCGGTTGGTAGCAAGGAGTATAGTTCATGCCTTACACATGACTACGAAATTGTGGTCAACGCCTTTCTTTAGCGGAAAGGCCCTTCGTGTTATTAAGCCAGCAAGAACTTAAGGCAGGAGTCACGTTGAGCCCTCCTTTAGTTTTTCTGTATTTCGTTGTCAATCAGGGTTATACTCGAAGACTCTACGAACTAATAAGCCACACTTTTGTACAGCTCGACCTCTAAAGATGATGTCTAAGGTGGTTTTGACGAAACGATGGTTAGTATCGATTCTTAGCGTATATCCAAGAACTGAATAAGTGTGAACATTCGATCGACGGTGGACTTTTTTGGCCTAAAACCACACTGATAGGAACTATACTCAGGTTATTTACGAAGAGTTTTAGACGTCCGCACAATATGGCAGAATTGATTTTATATGCGATGTTAAGCTTTAAGGGAGTCTCTTTTTTTGTGGCATGAATTCCTGATAAAATTTCGCAAATCAGCTGTCACCTCCAGCTGTTTGGCGGGTAAGCCAGGCCCAGCATCTTGGTTGTTCTTGGATATGGATATCCTTATTTCGTTTTGACGAACGTTTTGCTTATTGTCGTCTATATAGAATCGTACGTTCTGCGTAACAGCAACTTTCCCATAGACTTTTCTATGAGCAGGGGTCTCGAGGTGATAGTCAAGTGAAACCCAAAAAAGGCGCAAGCGATGGTTTCCTGGCGGTACTGTTGCCACTGATCTTCTGAAGTAGATGCTGCTGTGGTAAGACATAGGAATACGCGATCGGCAAAGATTCTGAGTCTCTTGCGATTATTTTGAGTCATTCTTGTTCAAGGTATTTCTTTGTTTACGTGTGTTGAATACTCACATTCTTATATGTTTCTTCATTTGCTGGAAGCTTTTGAACATCCAGAATATTGCAGGTCAGTGGTTTGTTGTTCCGGAGAGAGCCATATCCCCTAATGAATATTGAAATGTGAAAACCTCGTGTTTGCTATAGTTACATATAGCGCCTGCTATAAAGTCAATTAGCCTTAGTTCCTTAAAGACATAGTGTCCTTTAGACTGTGGTGTGCTTGCCAGTTGTCGTACCAACGATTTTTTAGTTGCATATTCCGGCGTTAACATTGAGTATAATATGATTTTAAGGTCATATTTCGGTAATTGCTCGTAGGTCTGTTCGAGGAGCTATAGTAGAAACTGTTCTTGGACATCTTTTACTTCTATATAGGGGCATAAGTGCATAAGACTGACATTCGCGGATTATCATATTTCATGATTATCATTATCATGTTCACTAAATTTTCATGGCCGCTTATTTGACGATCTTTCCAAAATTTTGAAACTCCCTAGATATAGGACACAAGACACCAGATTCATTTATGAATCAAAATTTCGACTCACTTGGCGAATCCATCGGCAAAAAAGCCCAAAATTCGTTTTCCAATAAAAACAAGCCCGAAAATAAACTTCAAATCTCTGCAAACATTGCTAGACCATAAGTTATTCATCCAACCAGAGTATGATATTAACCCCTGCGATTCAAAGGCATACCTGCTTCTTACAAAGCCATTCGGATCGGCGTGAGTTGTACACCTTTCCATAGCTGTGAAAGCGAATTCCATGCATTTTTCGCGTGACTTTTGTTTTTCCCTCACAGATTCCTTCATTCATGTTGCCTTCTTTTTTGTGTCCTTTCACGCCTTCAGAAAAAAAAAAAAAAAAACGTTCCATCTAACCAACAGAGCAATATCCATGTGTACTCCACACCTACACCGCAAAAACAAAATTCCATAGCAATGCGGAGAACCTAATTTCTGACGTCGACAAGGATAAAAGGTGGTAGACAAGAATGTGCCATAAAAATTATTCTTGCTCCGAAAAAGGACTAGGCTATAGGAAACTGTATGCGTGTGTCTGTTGCGTAGGCGTATACGTATATATTCCCATTCAAGGATACACTATGTATGTATATACCCTTGTGTAATGAGAGCAAGTTTATTCTTATAACTAGGTTCTGTTTGTCTTTCTCATTTTTATTTGCTGAACTTGAAGTGAACTCCTTTGTTTGCCTTGACAAGGAATAGAAGGAACGACAACAACAAAAAATTGCTGAGCTAGCTAGTTAAATAAATTCTACGCAAACCGGACGAAAAACAAATTGGTCAGTGTGGCACACAGGACAGAGATATATTTATTTGCACTATTGTAGGGAACGGTTAAAGTCCATTGGGTGGATCTAATAGGGCTAAAAGGAAATTATTGTCACGTTCTGAACTCCAAAGAGTTTATTGGATTTGATTTTTTTTTCTTGCTTTTGCATTGGTGGCATGTGTTGAATACGAGAACTTAATCGGATGTTGGACAAGTGGAGATTTTTGTCTGGTTTTTGGCTTTCGCCGACCAAATTAGTTTGCGAAATAAGCTGCACTTAGCACTCAATTAGTTGACAACAACAGATTGTGGAACTTTCAGAAATGGTGTATCGATTACGAGAATAGTGCGTAGGGGTGTAGGAGCTTACTCTAAAGCATACTCATTAAAAGTTTTTCATGATACCCAGCTCGCAGCCATGGGGAAAATAGGTTAATTAGAAAGGTGAGCACAGAAGACTTAACTGCATTATTTATGACCTTCTAAATGCATTAGTGTTGTTGCTGTATGCTCATGGAAAAGTTTGCAGATGTACACCGAGTCAAGGGATATCCGCTTGCTCATTAAATACTTGGTTGGATCGATGTTTTTCCAGCAATTTATGTTAGATACTCTTTATTTTAGTTTTAGGTAGTATTCCTATCTAATGAGGTCATTTGGCAAGTTGGTCCCCATTTATGGGAGTTCATAATTTATTCATGGGTGTACTCGAAAGTTACTTATGCAGCTATATGAAGGAAATTACCAGTTGGAGGATCAAATGAGGCATATGTATAGGTACTTGGTTACAGATACTTTCTGTGAAATTTGATGCTGCGAATAATAATTGTACAAAAATATTTTACTCGACGCGCGATGTGAACTTGCGAGAATTGCCAATTTCAATTAAAGCTGAAGCAGTTCATGCGCACACTTGTTGCATACCATCGAAATTGGGGGTAGATATGCAGCAACTACTGCGTTAAAATGTGAGCAAGTTATAGATACCACCGGAGACCGATCCCAGTAGTAATTTCCGAAAAGATCGTGCTCTATCTGATGCATTCGCAGCGCTGGAAGTATTTCTTGCAAGCGCTATAAGGCGATGACTTTTCAGTTAAGAGGAAACGATGTCCAGCTTAGGTAAGGGGACGTCATGGACGATGACTAAACAGTGGCCGAACACTAGTCATCATTATTATAATTTCTCAATGTTCCGTCTTATCCACTACAAGAGTCGGGATCGAGAGTGTAGGACACTAACTACGTATAGCTATTGATCCCTAACTACCGACTCTAAACCGTCAGGGTAATCCAGTAAACAGGCCTTTCTCTACTCCCTCGACTTTCTGGGTTAGAATAGAGGTTCTTTGACTAGGTCGATGTAGTCTCTCCTCCAAAAACCCGTCAATGCAAGCAAGACCGAATATTTAGCGAAGATTTTTTCTTTCGAAACGGCCGATTTTCATAATAGCTTTTGAAAGTTTCCATGTTTCAGATGCCTTGAGCAGTACTGGAGTAGGTACAGGGTACTCAGTTTGCTTACTACAAAGTTGCCTTCTTAACAGCGATCTGCAGTGCTTTATTTGATTTCTGATAGGAGGTGTTTTATCTCCAAATGAAAAGTCAACCACTCGATTCAAATTCAATACATTTATTCAATTTAGGCACTTGACAGTCAAACCACAAGTGAGTTCTATTATTCAACTAGTATTATACAATGCCTATGTATATATCTCACTCAGTTATATGTTATGAGTTATCACTCAAAATATTTAATACAAAATAAGTGTTGCCACTATATAACATTTTCTTCCCCTAATTTGGATACCACCTCGGACTATTTAATTGACTGCGACGTCTAAGATCATATGTTCGATAAGTCGATTTCTCCTTCGGGGACCTGACGACGACATGATCCAAGCAGTTTTTTGGTTGATTGGACGCTGCTAGCGTGCCTTCAGTCTCGGAGCCCGAAACTTCAGCAACCTTCTTCATTTGGTTCAAGTGTCTCTTCCACAGCTTATTTCCATCAGTGGTTACAAGATATGTCTGCTTCCCGATCCTCCTCCTCACCACCGCTACTGACCACAGCTTATCTTTACAAAAATCTTTAACTAAAGCTGACTCACCAATACAAAATTCTTTCCGATCACGTCCCCTTCGATTGTCTTTGTCACCTGTCAATGTTTTAACGTCCTCCTCAATCTCAGGTCTCAATAGGTCCAATCGCATCCGTAAGTTTCTCCCGAACATCAGAGACCCAGGTGAGTGGCCTGTTGTAGAATGTTTTGCCAGTCGATGATGGAATAAATATCTCGCTAATGCCGTCGATATTGACTCCTTTCCCCCCTCTAAAATTTTTTTTAGTCCCATTTTGAAAGACTTTACTGCATTTTCCGCTAAACCGTTGCTTTGTGGGTGACCCGGGGGTGATGTAATGTGCTTAATCCCGTTCCTTTCGACGAACGCTTGAAATTCGCTTCCCGTAAATGTGGGACCATTGTCTGTCACCAAGGTTTTTGGCAGACCAAATCGTGCAAACGTTTCGTAGAACTTTTCAATTGTGGATTTCGCAACGATGCTGTTCATCGGATAAATCTCCACCCATTTCGTGCTGGCATCTACGATGATCAGAAATTGACGATTGAGAAAAGGCCCCGCGAAATCAGCATGTACCCTCTCCCATGGTTCCCTTGCCTCTGGCCATTTGTTGATGACAGCTTTTGGAGGATTTGCATTGTGAACTCCACACGCTAAACAACTTCTCACCATATTTTCAATGCACAAGTCCATTTTTGGCCACCACACATACGATCTCGCCAACGATTTCGTTTTCGACATACCCAAATGCGCGCTGTGTAACTCCTCAAGTACCTTTGACTGCAGCTGTTCCGGTACTAAAACTCGAAAACCCCACATGATGACGCCTTTGACGACCTCAAGCTCATCCCTTCTTAGCCAGTATGGTTTCAGATTTTCATCGACTCTGTTTGGCCATCCATCGACAGTGTTTTTTAGGACATCTTTAAGAACTCGATCTTCTTTGGTGAGCTCTTTAACGATATTAAAATTAATTACTTTTGTTTCTGTAATTACCTTCTTAATGATCTCCTCCACTGCCTGTTCGCTCCCATCTACTTCGTCCTTATATGAGAATCTGGATAACATGTCCGCCACTTTGTTGTCCTTGCCTTTTATATATTCAAACTTGTAGTTAAATGCTGCTAGGTATGTCGCCCACCTCTGCACTCTTTTAGCTGCCATCATCGGAATGCTCCGATGCTCACCATATTTTTGATGTCAAACCTAATTTGCGAAGATATCGCAAATAAGCTGCCGAAATGAGATTCATCAGTCGTATTGCTGGTGTGACCCGCAGAGGTCGTTTAAGGAACAGCAGAATACGTGAGAAACTCAATGTGGAGCAGCTACTTCTCCGCTCCGTCGTCCATGCTTCGGTGGTTTGTAGGAACATGTTAAAAGCATATCCCCAACTATGATCCCAAGACATGCTATGGAATCCATACCATTAGGTACGTGGTCTGGGTATACTAAGGATGAGATGGTTGGATTAAGTCCATAAGTCCTCTAACCGTATAGGGATTGCCCTTGATGATTTAGGGTCGATAGCGGAGAATCGGTAGTTATGGTCGGTCTACTTGAGCTATCTACAACTCCTAATGGTTAAGCGCGGCCATTGAAAATTAATGATTTCTGATATCGTTTTTAGATGTTATAACCAAGAGCAAAGGTTGACAAGGTTTAGAGTCCTTTACTACCTAAAATTGTTGGCTGTGTCTACTGTGATCTTCTGTTCCATTCGTCGACTTTGAATGTGAACTACTATAGTCAAATTCATTGCAATCCCATTACGTTTCCAATTCGCCGAACTAAACGCGTTTTTTATGTTCAGGGTTATAACGCTGCAGAATAGATTAGGCCTAATTAGGGGTTCCCCTATAACAGCGTACACTCTCGCGATGATCGATCTAAAAGAAGCTGTTTTTTTACCTTTCGAAAAGGCTTGATATATTCGACGGTAACTTGGGTTTCCTGAATTTTAACACAATATTTTTCTTTCAGGTTGCCCGCCAAGATACCAACTGGTAGAATAGGATCACCTGTAGAGGTTCGATATGCACAATACACCCTTAGCGCAAGTAGTCATTGGCGTATTTATTATTATGAACTACAACATTATTGACAGAAAAAGTCTCCTTTGTTGTCTGGCTCCGCCATAATCCTTCATTATTGTGCCAAGACTGCACTTAAGCGAGCAATTTCTAGAACGTTCCTCCAATGTGTTTTGGACTACCCTACTCCGTAGTATCTCTAAAGCTCTATAACGCATGGCTTTACAACAAACAACGATATTGAATGCAATTTTCGCAGTCTCTTTTCTTCTTATGATGTTTGTTATGGAGAAGTTTTGGAGTCAGGCTCTACGACTTTTCGAACCACGGTAAGGAGTACCTATAAGGTACTCTGCGGTACCATTTGAAGAAAATGGGCTTAACGGAAGAACAACTTTGTAGAGGCTGCGGTGATGAGGGAGCTCTTGAGGTTACAACCCACTTCCTATGTCACTGCTCAGGTATCATACACACCAGGTATAAATTCCTAGGAAGTCACTTCTTCAACGATTTAGACGAGCTCTCCAGCACATCAATAGACAAGATAATTAACTTCGTCAAATCAACAAGATGGTTTGTATGTGGCAGCACCAGTAAGTAATTTGAATAAAGGGTCTTTCCCCTACTGGCATCACAATGGGCCAGTATTGACCTGAGTGTGGCACAGAGAAATTCTCGCCAGCCCACAAACCTAACCTAACCTAAGGTAGGCACATAAGAGCCCCTTTAGCCCTTGCTCGCCCCACTAGTGTGTCTCCATTCCATAACTTTTAAAGACAGCATACTCCCGCATTCCCTCTCTACTCCATCCTTAAGTAACATAATACTGAATCGAAGGGTATAGCCCCTACCCTCCACTCTCTAAGTAACCTGTACTATACTGATCCTAAAGATGTCATCATGACATAGAAATACACCCCTCTCTCTCTACCTTCACTCTAAATCCCAATTGGGCAACAAATCTACAAAACAAAACAAAAAATCATGAAAATCGGATGAATAGCTCCAAAGATGCCCCTACCAGATTTAGATACTTGTTATAGAGGTTACCAAATGATTCTGTCTGTATTAGCTGAAGGCTCCCTGTATGGTAGCCAATCCATCTCAAGGATGCTATTATTAAACATATCTCGAAGTGCATCGTGTAGTGATAAGACTGTCTGCCTGCGACCCGAACGCTCTAGAATCGTATAGCTTTCTCTTTTATATGTTCGTCAAACGTCAACCCAATATGGCCAGAAGCAATTGTAATATTTGGGTATACACCTCTCTAGAATGGTTAAACACTGAAGTACGAGCGCATACCTATGCAGCTTCTTCAATACGATTTCGAAAATTGCATTCAGACAGAGGGAATTAAAAGCTACATGAAATTATTCAGAAGTACCAAGGGTATGCTATGCAACTTTTTCTTAAATCCTACCTTAACTAGCACAACTACCAATTTGATAGCTCTTATTCATGGTTACACTGTAATTTCAATCATGCACCCACCGCACTGACGGATGATGCCTTCCTTAGTCATTTGCATTTCTTATGGCAATGGCATACCACTAGTTAGCATCGTTGGACCCATTCTGTTCACGCTGCAGAGCAATCAATTTATTACGCAACAAGTTTCATTATCGGTTCTTCTTTTTAGAATGGTTTTCTTCTTTTTACCCCGAGTAACTGTAAATCAATCTCCAGTGGAATGCGGAATATTTCGCAAAACTTGATCCAACCATCGGAGATTCAAATAAATTTTGCGAATCTCTTGAGTGTAGGGTACGTACATTATGTAAGTGTGTATATTCATGTCTTCCAACAGCGAGCCGCACTAGTCCCGCCTGAACCAATATTTGTATTTATTTTTCATTTTCTTACCACACCAGTGTAGTAGTTACTTTGTGCTCTCCATGGAGGAATCTCTCATCTGGCAGTCACTTCTGATGAAGGTAGATTAACCACGAATCTGTGTAAAAACCTTCCCAGCTCCTTAGCATTTCATCATTCCCTCCCCATCTGCATCTACCATAGCGGTCGATCGATATCGATATAGTTAGAGTCGCCTCGCCACCTTGAATTCAGATGCCAATAAATAAATTTGATATTCTTGGAAGGAGCGCGACTTCATCATCATCTCTATATCGTCGATGTCGTCGTAGTCATCGTGGACTTCGTCTTTGTCTGAATTTACTTTTTTTTGTAGATGCTGTGCCATTACTCATCCGGAATAGTGGCATCTGCTCCATCAGGTATTCCATTCCATGCCGTATTCGAATTGTATATTCATTATTATTTACAATATCCATTGGGGTATTCGTATTACTCAAGACGCACGGTCACGAGACAGCGCTCCATCTGCATGATCAGGGATGATGATGTCTGGTCTGGACTACGAAGTGTGTAAGTTCTCATTTGAATTTCGATGAATTTCAATGAATTTGTTTACAGATTGGCTGTAGGTACCTTTATCAATAATGTCAATACTATAGGGGTGGGTATACTAAAAATAATTTAACCTCAAGCAGTTAGCCAGGGAGGGCTGTTGCGGTACAATATTATTGGCCATTAAATACAAAGTGGTTATTGATGCTTATGTACTTAGTTTATTTTTACTGACAACACTAGGGTTAACTGCAATTAAGTTATCCTTGTCGCATAAATTGATTGTAAACAACCCTTAAACATGCCCACTGAACTTGTTCTTTAGTGTCAATTTAAATTTTGTATGACAGCAACTGTAGGCAGATAGCAGAACTCAAGGGCACCAAGTATACACGCAGGCACTGTACAATAACTTTATTGATTGACTCGTTAAAAAAAAAGTAAGCAAACATGAACGGTGTGGTAGAAATTGTGGCACCAAGGGACTATTGATTGATTTATGACCAAGGAAGTAGTCTGACCTTTTGCTCTCTTATTTATATGAACGAACTATTTTTGTTGTCAGCAAATGTACGTGTGACCTTAGGCATAGGATTTAGGAAAGCCGTGGATTTGAATTTAATATCCCATGGTAGCGAGTTGTTACGACTGCCCAAGTATTTGTATATACTTTCTCTTAAAAAAATACATTTTGGTTAAAAACTATTCCTAAGGATTTGGCTATAAACGACATAGCCAATAGCAGTCTCACAGTCTTAAGGAACATTTTAAAAAAGTTTCATCGAAATCTGTCCAGTAGTTTTTTAGTTTTTAGCTGACAATGAAAATTCCTACAGTTTTATTATATGTATAGATTTCGAGCTTCATGAAGTTTCCCTCCTACAGCCTATCTATCTTTCGAATGATAAGTTAAAGCTTCGCATTTACCATTTACCCAATGCGCCTACTACACTCGTTTTCGACCTTTAAAAGTCGCTTTTCTAGTAAGACCATCTTGGCAAACACGGATTAATATAGTGTATACAAACGGGTACTCACTATCATAAGTCCGTACGAGGTTATGGTAATATTCAGATGATGCTTTACTTACCTAGAAGAAAAAGAAAACAAAGTGTTAAGTGTTATTCAAAAGTAAAATCAAATGAAGTTAAAAAATGCAATGTAAGGAAAAAAACTTCTTCGAAGAAAATATTAAAATATCAACGGAGTTGGAAAGCCAAAGAAAGAACCAAAGATTAATTTGAGTGTCCTTTACTCCAAAAAAAAAATGCGTTTTGTCGTAATTTGATGAGTGCGAGCTCATCAGTAGGCGACCATCACAATCTAGACTCGGAGAATTTGGAACAAGGACTTATGCATACCTTGGGGCAGTGGCTCAGTGGTTAGTGTGCTGGACTACTGTGCGAGGGATCCAAGGTTCGATCCCCGAAAAAACACTAATTACATCTTAAGGTTTTTTCCACTGCGCCACCTCTCGCGAACGTCTGACCAACATCCGAGGGTATAACTCTTCTGAAAAAGCTTCTCAATTCATCCGTTCAAACTCGGCATAAAATTGTAGGTCTCTTTCCATTCGTTCCGAAAATTGAAACTCACACAAAACGAATGGTTGCGAGAAACTACTCCTTGACCAATTTTAAGGGTTGTATGTAATAGTCTAAAGACGTGGCGTCTAGTCAATTCTTCGTATCCCAGGTAAACACTTATCAGTTTGTGCTTACATTTCCAGAAGTCCTGAAATCTGAAAGCTGCAAGACATTTAGAAGGCAGTCACCTACTTCGGTAGGATATATGTAACTATCTTCGTTCGTAACTTATAAGTCAGGGAAATCTTAGAAAGTTAAATCAGAGTAAGTTAGGCATGTCGCGAAACACTGCTCACCATTAGGCATCTTTAGGTCACACTCTGATGCGGCGTTGCCTGACGTAACTAGATAGAAGGTAATGAAAATGCGGAAGCTTTGGCAAGAATCGTGGCGGGACCGACTCATCCTGGTTATATATACGGAAGACAATGTCACATCTTGTAGGTTATGGCCCCATAGAGTTAATAGACTATCAGATAGCACCAACTGATAGCAACTAATATGATGAGTTTCGTCTTATTCAACATTTTTTAGTCTCATTTCTAACAGCGAACTTACAATTGAACTTTTAGGTCTCCAAGTGGAGCATTGGGAGACCAAATTGCCTTCAAAAAAGCTCTTATTTGTTCCAACGAAGCCTGATAATGACACCACATTTGCCAATCACTTTTCAGCTAGAAATTATAACAAATGCCAGCTCCATATAGTTTATGGACAATAGATTGCAAAAAGTCATCTGTTACATAACGTAGACAGCGCTTCCGCCCGCAATCTCACCCTGGCATACTACACACTATCTCTCAATTGGCTTCCATTGTCGTCACCGCATAATACAAATATTTGTCAAGTCCTCAGGTTACCCTTTTCTAAGTGAAGACTTTCAAATATTTCACTCAGTTGGACAGGCAATGCCAACCACCCGACCATTGCCAGATACTTGGCTTTTATTTCACTTAAGTGCCCGCGCTTGACAAGCTTGACACACACATATACACGCGCGCATACTCAAAGCCACCGCCAAAGTATAGTTACCCGCGCCACACAGTCTTGAGAGATTTTTCTCCACTTTGTTTATACAGCATCTCGTCCATAAGGCAATAACAATGCCGCACAGCAATGCTAGTGGCAGAAGTAATAACACCAACGAGTGTATCCACTCGCAGAAGCGACGAGAAAAACAAAACCATCAGAGTCAAGAGCCTTGGTGGCATGACTATGCCCCGTGATAGTCTCCGTCGGTCGTTTGCTCAACTATCGCATTTGAAACTTTCCCGGATTGGATTTCACCCAGTTCACCAGACCTCGAGGCGATGGATATTTATATAGTGGAGAAGAGACCATAACCTCCAATATGCCACACTCAGACTCAGGTGACATGCTGAATACTAATAAATAGTTTATTTCAGCCACAAGATGTGCATAGTATGGGTATACAAAGAGACACGTGATACGAGATACGATGCGACCCAAGAATCCCTGAAGGGAGCTGTGATGGACACAAACGAATGAATAGTTACAACGCCATTTGGCATCGTAATGTTGACCGTCATAAGTCCGCCAATTTCCATCAGCAAGACGAAGATGGTATTCTTAGCGTTTTGTTTTTGCACTTGGATCGCGGTGGTCCCCATCGAGGTGGTGATGATGGTACCACCACCGCCACGCCTGAGGGCCCCGGATGTACTTTGAATGCATGAGATAGTGTAGCGAAAGTAAATATACCTTTATCTAAAGAGATGTCGTCTTCAGATATGTGAGGTTTTATTGGTGTTGTTGTTGTGTTTCGGGTATCATTGGCGGATTGGATATAGTGTCCCATTCAAGGATGATTAACTGCCATTGTATGGGATACAGAATTTTGGTTTATGGAAGGACATAAAACAACGGCAGACTTCAATGAAGTTCGCAGGGACATCAATTTCGGGTTCATTAGTGACGAAATTGACAGGTTTAAGAGTCCCTGTAATTGCCCCATAAAGGACGGAGCTTTGTGGTGGGAGAGTTACGAGCAATTGCTTTGTTTTCGTCGGATTCTAGATGGAGGAGCGCCACAAAAAGGACTTTACTATTTACATAAAATCCTATAATGTGATTAGATCAGTGTTGGGTAAGGATGAACGAGAATCGATACGCTGTCTGGTTTGGGAGCACAACAAAGGAATAGACAGCAGTTTACAAAGTTTGGCTTTAACTAATTAGATTAGGGCAAAGCACTTTGTTTTGAAGATGTGCGGTAGATATACCTCAAACTGGAAAATAAATCCTTTGAATGGAAATATTGTGAACATTGCAGCAATTTAAGTGCACAACTAACATACATCCGCAAGCATCTCGGGGCGCTTTTGAAGCGTTATAGGTTCGCCTTTCCAAGACAAGAATAAAGCGACCAACTCTCGCTAAAATTGAATAACATAAATTTGATTCCACTTTAGATGAAATGATGAATGACACGTGAAATGTCATAAGCTTGTTGTGATTTAATCTAGCTGCAGTTTGATTCGGCCTATTAACAGAAACGAGTAACTCGTCTACTTTACAACTTCCCTGACTTATGTCATATGTGATATGGTAACAGTGTAGGGTTGGGACAGGTAGTTGTTTGGATTCCATAGGAGGAGGAAAACAAAGGACAGGAAATGCAGTATTGTAGGGGAGGGCAATGCAGGGGGTGCACATTAAATCTATATATAATATAATAAAACTGTAGGAATTTTCTTTGTCTCCTAAAAGCGCGAAAACTACTGGACAGATTTCAATGAAACACTCAAAGTGTAATCTTAAATGGACCAAATATAATTTTGTTTGTTTGCTAAAGGCGAGCCGCGCATGGCGAGCAGGGGTCAGCTAGTGTATAAATAAAATAATTTGAGATTCGTTGCGATTTCAAATTTAATGTTAGAAAATAAAACTTTTGATTAAAGTATTTTCTTAATTTTTACTTTGTTTATACATTTCCTATAGCTGTTAACAAATTCACAAAATTACATATTAACAAACAAAACATTTTTTTTTTATTTGGACAGGACAATGTCTGTTGGGTCAGTTAGTAAATGATTTATTATTTTATTTATGAATTTATTACTCATTGAAAATTGAAAATGTGTTTTGAAACATGCCCTGCGTAGTGGTCGTTCAAATTTTGTGTGCAATCAATACAGGTAGGTAGGTACCAAATGATATGTTTTGTATGTACTCACTTGAACGAATTTGATTGCTCTAGGCCAGTGGCTCCCAACCGGTGGTGGACGCCTCTGAGTTGAAGGAGGGCATGACCCCTGTAAGGGGGCACATGGACGCAATTTAAATTGTGAAGATTTTAATTAGTTCTCTACTTCGTATTTTTTTTTTTTTTTCTTATAAACTGGTCGAAAATTAGACTTTCAGATTTCTTTTTATTCAACCCAGCTGCGCTGCCTATATGCCATAAAATAATTGACACTAAACTTTAGATATTTCTAATAGAGTTAATATATTTATGTTGTAAAATGCTAGAAAAAAAAACAGAGATGGGGGTTGAAATCCCCATTGGAGGCATCTGAAGAAAAAAGTTCGCAACAACAGCTCTAGGCCATCTTAATATGATGATACCCGTAAGGACTCGTTTACACGTCTAAATACCTACCTTCTTCCCACAATTTGCCAATTTTCACACAAATATACTTGATACTCGACACACCTATCTGCCAAACTAAAATCCCCTCATATGAATAAATTCCCCAGCTTTGCTTCAATTAATTGCAGATTCTGAGTTCCCTTTCAGCTTTTGTCTGCGCCAATCTACACCCTTAACGAAGCAATTATACTTTTCGTCGGAGCACAATCATCTAAATTATCACACCATTAAGCAAGCAATTTCACAATAAATTCCGTTTCATTACATTCATCATGTGGATACATGGACTGATGCCCAAGAGATATTCCACTGTCACAGGTCATCCATATTTCTTTTCTCTTTGACCACCCTTCTCGAGTCTGTCTGCCGCATCACCAGACTATCCCTCTCGTTACCCACCCCTCTCGGACAATAAAGACATTCAGGGTACCATATAGTGATACTGGTACGGTACACGGATGTGATTATGAGACAGCGGTGACCTTGCAAGATCATCGTCACCAACGTCATCGTCGCGTAATAAGATACTGAGCACTCACAATATCTCTCGTTTAAAATTGCATATGCGGGACCGGCACACAATTGTGACAGGAAATGACTCATTTCTGTCCTCCATTTCAGCGAATGAGGATGCAGAGATTATAAGATACTTAGTGCAAAAAAAAAAAATAAACATTCTCAATCTACTAGAACTCGTTGTATCGGCTTACGATTTTCCACCCACACTGGTCTACTAGTCGTATAGCCGTTTTTATTGCTCGATACAAGTAACTTCGATTTTAATTTATTTGCCATTGGATCCCATGATTTTCAAGATTATCTTCACATGCTCTTCGTGGCTCCTGAAGAGTGTGCACTAGCAGCCAGCCTTCCAATACTACCCCCATATACCTATCACCTCGAGATTATAGTTTCCATTATCGCTTCAATGGGGTTAAATAGATCTCTAAATATATACTTACGGTTTTTCGATTTTCATTCTTCTCTGCTCCTACACTGAGATGGCAATGAAACAAAATTGAGCGAACACAAGAAGGGTGGTGGCGGTGGTGCTGATGGAATATAGTATTTAATTGATGGACTACGATTGCAAATTCACAAAGTGCGCTGAGAGAATATACAAGGGGAAGCCTGCTGGATGCCATAAGTCGTTTAGATAAGGAACGATTGTGGTTTTGTTTTCCACAACACACACATGGGCCTTGCTATTTCTGGACAGAATGGGGCAAATCGTTGATAGGTTGTATATAGACTTCCAATAACCACTTATTTAAGTCCCAGATTCTATCTTGAGAGAGGTCAACTAAAGTTGCGAGAGTGGTTTCTGATTTCTGATTGAGAGGTACCATGAACTCTTGACAGATTCATTGAATGCCAATGTGACGGAGAAATACTACATATATGTATGTTTAGTTTTGTGGGGTGAGAAACGAATGGCCTTTCAGATAAGGCTATGACAATTGTCGGATTACTTAGAATATGTTTTGTGGCTCTGAAAGATATTCTAAACGAAGTATATGTCACTGGCATTGGATGGAAATGTTTTTTTTTTAAGGTATCTATCAATTAATTAGAGCCTCGTGGTTGTGATAGATGATAGCGATTGGTACTTGATGTTTTCCTGCAAATGACAGCCAGATAGACTTGGGAAAGTCATTAAATTGTGCTTATGTTCAGATTATTTCATCAGTTTCTCTGTCGATGACATTTCAGCTTTGATGTCAAGGCGCGCAATGTTGACTATAGTCAGTGGAAGCGATTTAAATTGGATAATCTTGCAAGCTGCCCAATGAAGAAGTTATAATACCAGTTTTATCCATTAATCACTACTGGAATGGTATTCGGGATTCTTGACAAGCTTCAGAGTACCTTGATATGCAGAATTTTTCGCATATTGATTCTTTAGGAAGTAAATCATTTACCAGCGCAGTTATCCACATCAATTCTGATGCTACGATATACTCCGTCTCAGTCGATGAAACTTCCAACAGGAGTACGTATCCGCTGTACGAAATATATGGACTAGGAGCTGATACCAGAAACATCAGACAATCAACTGCTTCACGAAATTGAAAATAAATAAAATAATGGCAATAAATCCGCCAGCAATCCGCCACTTAAATAGCTATCGCTTTTGGAAATACAAAAATTTAAAATACCAATCCGCCATGAAAAGCTATCCGCTGCGCATTTGGGAATAAGACCTCAATTTTCTATCTGTTATTGGACACATTTTCTTTGTTATGCCGCAAGAATCGAGCGTGCTCCCTCTTTAATTCGTAGCCATTAGTATTTTGTTCCCAATCGTCTGTCTGAGATTACAGGGGTAAGTAGTAAGACCACTACTCCGGTCTGGTGTCAGTTTAGTTCAACGGAGGACTGAACTATAGGCCGACATACTCAGGTATTAATTCGCTCCACCACCGACTGATGTTGATAATATCCTACAAATCGTGTACATCACTTGCAGGAACTAAACTATAGTACAAAAGAGTTTGTCCTAAATGATTGGCGATTAGTGATCAATGGCCAGCCCAAACGGTAAGAGCTAGGAACCTAATATTTGGAAACAAATTTCCTTTGTGAGGAAAAATTCAAACCCCAAAAGGTCAAAGTTTGTATGGGAAAATTCTCATTTTCAACCGATCAACTTCAAACTAGGTTTCTGTACGTACTCTATACAAGAAATGGAGAAAAATTATTTTCTATTGTTTTGAACATTTTTCTTGGGGACCGAGTTATTATAGCGACGTGGAAAGCACGATGGTAGGT
Organism: Cheilosia soror; assembly: GCA_949372485.1. Taxonomy (NCBI): domain Eukaryota; kingdom Metazoa; phylum Arthropoda; class Insecta; order Diptera; family Syrphidae; genus Cheilosia; species Cheilosia soror. The sequence goes on from OX443561.1 coordinate 41,313,242, forward strand.
AGGTTCTTCTGTAACGGGGGCGAAGCCGCGGATAAATTCGCTCTCCACTACGAAAAGTAAACAAACACGGATCCGCTGTACAGGTTTAAAACTTATAATCATTGAGAAGCTTAGATATCCTTAAGTTCCAATTCCTTAAAGCCTGTTTAAATGCCTCGAGGAATTATATACCCTCCTCTTGTATATAGCCCTTTATTACCATAATCGAGCCTTAGCGCTCTGTTTTCTTTTCGGCAGATAACTTCGCCTTTTTGTCCCTTGGGCGATGTTCTAAATTCCAAGTTTTATTGAACCGGTGAGCTTTCAACTCTTCGAGTCTCTATGAGTCTTTGCAATTGATAGCTTCTTGGTATGTTAATGGTTCATGGGTTACAGCAAAAAACGCAAATGCCCTCAGAATAGCTGAATATAAATTGGTTTTGGCACCGATATTCTTATTCGCTCACATTCGTAGTTTAGCCCTGTAGTCTTTGATTTCTTCCGATATTGTTCTTCACATTCTTCTGAACTGAACGTTTCCTTGGTATCAATTTTCGCCGGCCCAGGTGGGCTGAATGATCCGCATCTGATTGCTCGGCTTCAGTTTTGAATAAAGACCATAATATCACGTAAAATGTTCGCTTTTGATCTGGTATCCAAGCCCGAGGCCGTTTACAATTTTCAGGATATACAAAAAATACTCCAGATAAATGGACAAGACGGTTCCATTTTTGGCGCTTTTCCTTGGGAATATGAATAAAAACATCAATGCCAATTGCTCTCAAGTTATTGTTATCAGGTGATTTGTTATACCACATTTCATAAGTGATTTTTTAACAGATGTCTCAGGACACTCGAATTCTTTTCAGACGTTCACAAGAGATGTCGTGGTCGAAAAAAAAGAAATACATATAGGTACTCATTTCGAAATCTTGCTTCAATGTTCAATATATCTTTCCCTTTTTTACTCACATTTCTAATGCCATATTAACAACCTTTGAGTGAAAGAAGACGCGAAGAATTAGAAGACAGAAGACAGATATAGAGACAGACAATTGTCCACACACAGCTTACAGACTACGTGTCAGTCCGATGGTTTTCTTTTCATAACTGCATATCGGATTTACTTTGCGTCACAGATAAGATATGTATACGTGTATCGATTGACAGTAATTTTAAGCTCTTAGACATTTTTAGGGCATTTGACAAAGTCAATCACACAATTATGCATAGAAGTCCTTAAACTTGATCTACTCTTATCTCAGTCGAAGGCAATAATGCGCCTTAATAAATGGTCATTCGTCAAACTTTTTTAATAATCCAACTGGAGTGGATGCTCGCAATTCAAAAGTTACATGTGGAATGCAGCAGATGCCCGTCTATTTCCGATTCAAATACACATACATATACGATTACATACTCACAAAAAAAAATCTAATTTGAGTTTAGATACAGTTTGAACTTTAATGACCATTGGAAGTAGAAATGTAGGTAGGTATCATGGGGCCTCTTCTTTATCGGTAGTTTGAACTAAAGTTCACCGGCCACAAACTGGGATATGATGCAATTTTACACACAAATAAAATACAAACCTCAACTATATTCAGATCGACCCAATTGCGAAGAGTTTCTGCATTGTAGCTCAACATTTCAAAGGACACTAGCATGTACATAAATCCACCGCTGAAAGGAATTATTATTCAGAACAACATCATCATAACGAATTGTAGTCTTGCAATCAATGCGCCGCAATAACCCTTGACTTCATTCCTTTCAACGCAGCCCCATTGAGACAATATTCGATCCGAAAAAAGAATGTGCACAAATGTAAGCCAACCGTTTGCAACTAGCTCAATTGCATCATACCACTTGTAGCGCGTACATGTACACCATAAAGAAAGTGCAAACCCCTTTACCTCACACACATACCTACACAATGCGGGGATAAAGTTACATAACTTTCAGATACAATATCTATTTATTCACACCCACCCATATATCGGCGATACGCTGCTCTTTTGCAACGGGAAAGTTTATATACACATTATCTAGATCTAGAGCTTAGAGATGAAATTACGTTTGTTTGTGGGAGCCTTGTGATGACACTCCAACTTGACACGGCACAAAATTCAATTCCGAACAGTCTACCTCCGGTATAGTAAATGGTGCCCGCAGCTAGTATGGCGACATAACAAAAGCACCGCTGTCCCACTACACAAAAGAGAAAAAAAAACCGCACAAAGCACAACAACTCCGAGTGATGCTGTTAAATGATATACGCAAAAAGCATCTCGTAACACCTACACAACTGAGTTTCCAGCCTTAAACGGAAACTTGAAATTAGGTCTGATAGGTATCAGTGGTGGGTATAGTCGTGGTCACACAGATGAGTCACAGCTGAATGGAAATCGATGATAACGCAAAGCAAAAACCGAAAGTGGGATTAATTGATTTACCATCGTTTGCGGGATGAGAGGATAAGATTATCCGATATCGCAGTGCAGATAAAAATAAACACTATGTTTCCAGTGCAGATTCTCTCGGTGTGTGTGTCCGACCATTATGCTGACTCAATTTTGTGCAGACTAAGGGAATTTCCGGAATGGTTTTAATTTTCCGGTTCCTCTTCATGGGCTAGAGGATGTCTGGACGTCGATTAAAAAAATAAGTTTCTTCTAACGCGACCACTCTACTGGAAAAGAACTATTCAAAGCAGTCGAGCACTTGGACTCTTTTATTATTAAATCATATTTCAATGACATTTTATTGCATACTGTAAACTCTGACAGCACGAGTTTTATTGAGAACATTGCAGATACAACTATACCAGACACAAACAGGGAAATCATATATAAAAGGACTAGAAGCTCAACTAGACAAAGCAAATTACACATGAAAGGGTTCAGTTAACCAGATTTGTGTAGCTTTGATATTTTCTGGGGGAAGGGGGATGATGGATGAATCAAAGCAATTCATCTGCCGCCCGACCTTACACAGTGGGATGCAAATTGCTTTATGCTATCATGACTATCATCAACATATTGGTAATGACAGACAGAGACTACAGGAAATCTTTGTAAAATGCCATTCACTTGCAAACTTTTTGTACTGCAAACAGTCGGTACAAAAGGATTTACTTTACATTACATGAACCTAATGAGATAGAGATAGGGAGTCGTATCTGGTGGTTGGCTTGGTTACGACTGATAACCTAAGAATAATGAATCAAATTGCGTAGATGTTGAATGAACTTTATTGGAATCAATAGTTCTTTGCGGAATCTATATCTACTGATGCGGAAGTGAAGTGAAGTTCTTTGAACTTGGGGTGGTAGAACTTAACGAGAACTATATAATTCAAGACAGATTGTGGATGTAGATGAAAGAGGCTTCTTGTGAATTTGTTATTCTTGTTTACTGATGAACATTTGACGGTAGTCATCGAGTAGTTCTAAAAAATTCGTTATTTTGGCATAACACTCAGTTCCGACAAAATTTATACAGAGATCGAGATGGTTCAAGGAGTACTCATTTTATGTTAGGTATACTTTTTGAAGAAAATTAAGCTCGTCACAAAGACGTTCCCAGTCAATTCGGAAATAACATGTTCGGAGCACATATCCAACTGTTAACATTTGAGTTATAATTACTTGTTACAAAAAGTACTTCAGCCAGATGCAATGATTCCTATAAACCACAGAGCTCTAATGTTAGCCAAATAGCCATAGCTTGATAATAGGCATGTCACCAAAATAAGGCCCCAAACATTAAAATGAACTTAGTTCCCAAAAATTGGGCCAATTTTCATCTTTACATATAATAAAACTGTAGGCATTTTCTTTGTCAGCTAAAAACTCGAAAACTACTGGACAGATTTCGATGAAACTTTTTTTAAATGTTCCTTAAAACTGTGAGACTGCTATAGGTTATGTCGTTTATATCCACGTCCTTAGGAACAGTTTTTAGCCAAAAAGTATTTTTTGAAGTGAAAATATATACATACACATATTCCTTGCTACGAATGGATGTTTATACTTTTGCGATCGTCAAACAAACACATTCGATAAGGGTTGATTTGTTTTCGCAGTGAGTGCTATGGTCAGTTGTATATTATGTAGGTATGTATATTATGATTGTATGTCCGATTAAGGATGGGGATGGGGTGAGTCGTGCGTGCTGCAGAATGGCATGGGGTATATTAATAATCTTCATAAGAGAAGAGACGTATAATACAAAACAGAAATTCATTTTGATATGTGGTATGGTAACAGTGTAGATTTGGGGTAGGTAGTTGCTTGGATTCCATAGGAAGAGGGAAACAAATGAAAGGAAATGCAGTAATACAAATAGGTAGCAAGGTCTAGGAGAGGGAGGAATTTTCTTTTTCTCCTAAAAGCGCGGAAACTACTGGATGAAATGAAACTCGCAAAGTGTAATTTTAAATGAACCAAATATAATTTTGTGCGAGCGGGCAAGGCGAGCACGGGTCCAGCTGGTAACGAAATAAAACATAGGTAATATTACATAATAAAATTTAATCTGTGGAAATAAAGCCCCAAAAAATGAAAATACTCCCAAAAAAATAAATGAAATAAGGCCCCAATGTACATTTTAATTTTTTCAAATTTTGAACAAATGAAAATATGCCCAAAAAACTTAAATAAACAGTATCTTCTACAACTGTCTTTAATAAGGACATTGGAAATTCGATATATAAACCTTTACAAACAAAAGGCGTAGCCAAGAAACGATGCGAAGGGTATGATCGATGTTTAATGAACCTAAATGATACGCCTTTAGATTCTTCACATGCAAAAGTTTATCATATTTATGGGGTGGTGTGTGCCAGAAATTAACAACTAAAATTTAGTCGATGATGAGTCAGAAACTTCAAAAAATGTTTCTTTAATTAAAATCTAAATACATACCTTACACAAAATCTATATTACATACACAATTAATAGTTGCCTGCATCCATAGGATGAAAGAACATTAAATGTGCTATTAATTAAACAAAATGTCGTTCTGATTGAGGTAATGTTTCAATTTTCTCAACGATTTTAATGCACGGAATGGCTTTCTAAAATCGTGTTCTTGTAAAACGATTTTTGTTTATCGTACCTCGACATGCCGTAGTTTCATTTTCGTTTGCAAATGATTCCTTTATTTCCAAAAGACTTCGTTGCGATATTGTTAGTAGGTACTGTATTTTAGTTGTAAATATAAGTGATGTTTAAAACTATATCAGACAACAGAGCCAAAAACATATTTTTCTGGTTATACTTATTTATTACGTGCTCATCTATGTGAATTATCTAAGCTTATCTAAAGAAATAGGTTGAGTGGGTATATATCCCAAAAAAAAATGTATGGGACATAAGTCCCAAAATAGAAATTTGGCTATAGAGCCATGATTATTGACTTATCTTTTTCCTTCATCAATTGAACAATCATGATGTGCAGGAGCTGTGGTTTCAACAAGACGGCGCAGCATGTCACACAGCTCGTGCCACAATTGATTTATTGAAGGAAGCGTTTGGTAGCCGCATAGTTTCACGTTGCGGACCCCTGAATTGGCCTCCAAGATCGTGCCATATAACGCTGCTTGACTATTTTCTGTGGGGATATGTGAAGTCACTAAACCAAGCCGATAAGCCCGAAACGATTGACCACTTGGAGGACATCATTCGCCGCGTTATTGCCGAAATACGGCCACAAATGTTGGAAAAAGTCATCGAAAATTGGACCTCCAGATTAGACTAGGTCCGAGACAGCCTTGGCGGTCATATGCCAGAAATCATATTTTATTTATAATGCCAGAAGATTATCTTTCGAATAAAGCAAATTTCATGCCAATTTAAAAAAAAATCATATATGTTTTATTCCATTTCAAAGTTCTATACTTCATAAACAGACAATGTTACGAAAGCACTACATAGCTACAAACAGTTACTTTCCAAACTGACAAACCGAAATTATGGAGAACCTATACAGAACAGAAAGAGCGTTCATCTTTTCGAACTCCCGAGTTTCACACGGTCATAGTTGTGCACAGTCTAATGATAAAAACATTGCGGTCAGCTTTTCATCTTCATTTTTTCGAATATGTAGTTCATCTTTGCGAGCTTCTTCTGCAATTGGACGGACTTTTAAAAGATCGTGCCTTGTGTATTGGCCTACAAGTTACGGGACAAACAATTTTAAATTTATGTAATGTTAAAGAAGTCGCATCGTCTAAAACCCTTTTCGACATCAAAGGTTTTGGTAAGGTTGTTACTGATGTTATGCAGTACCGAGTTTTCTCCATAGTTATCCTAACGATGCCTCAACTAGACATGGCTCTGTATAACTCGTCTCTATAAAATCTGTCTTTGGTCTCAGTTTTTCAACCATCTACCTTATAGCAGTCTAGGGCCTCTTTAATAGTTCGGCATCACGTGGTCTCCTCTGTGTACGAACATTAGATGTGAGGATCCGAAGGTGATTGTCCTTATACGTAATTTTCAAAGGGTTGTAGTTGCTTCATAACTACTTGCTATTTCCATGGTAATAACTTCGGAGTAACTTCGAGGCAAAACTCTGAACCTGAAGGACCTTCATATTATAGTCCTACCCTAAGGGGCCGAGTTGACGGCACAAGTAAACCACTTCGTGATATGAGCGCTTCTGTCGATTCAATCGCTGACTCTTTTCGATATGTATCTCATTACATAAATCATCTTAAAGATAGATTTTTGGAACTTTCCCACCTTACAAAATGTTTCCTCTTTTGCCAACTGAAAAAAATGAGAAATCTGTAAAGCCATGATGCCGACTTGACGATGGCAATCTATTTAGCTACTAATTTTAGTCCCATCAGCGTAACACAATTACAATATAATTTGCAATCAAATTCCATTCATGGTCGTTCACTTGAAATTATTTCTCAATATTTCGGCCATACATTGACCCCTTGGGGTTACCTTCACGAACGAAATTATTTTTTTCCAATCAAAAGCCAAACTACACGATTTTATGCCTTACACAATGCGAATTAAAAATTTTTTTTTACAAGAAAAAAAAAAAACAAATTAATATCCCCTTGCGAACAATTGATTATTCGAATCACACCTGCCAACGAATAATCCCGACACGCACACACCGAGTGAACACGAAAAACTTCGAATATCAAAAAATCCGATCAAAATAAATTGCCTCCTCGCACTCTGGTGATGAATACAAAAAGAAAACACAAAACCAGAAAACCAAATTCTTCACCTTAACCTCGAGTGAGTTCGGTAGGTATATGGGTTGGGTACACCTTGCCCGCACCTCGTTTGCACTCATTAATCAGGTATCTGGTTGTCGGCATTGTTATCCTGCGAATGACCTCCATTCACCTTCACTTTCGCTGCGCTGCGCGGCCGCCATGATACTGCCAAGACAATGACTCTCCAAAGAAAGCAATTCAAAGAATCACAAAAACAAAAGAAACCTTGTAAAAACTATACACAAACACAAGTCGCGATGTCTACACGGTTTAAATCCGCGACTAGAATAAGAAAACCTTTCTATGAATGGTAATCAGAGTCCGTCTGTGTAGACCTTTCGCTATTCCTCGAATGCTAATTGATTTATGCATGCAGCAACGACGACCCATTCGCATGACCATTCCTCATCCTTTACGTGTCTTTCTAAGCTCCTTTCTCAGATTTAACACCGGAAATTTCGATAAGGTTCGTCATTAGGGGGGAATGGGGGCACGGTGTACGGGCGGGCACTCCTTCGATGGTAGAGACGAGAAGCTAAAAAAGGATTTTAGGATACCTTTAAAAAATAAAAAAATAAATTTACGTTCCATTCGTTCTTTTTCGGGACTCTATGGAAATGGAAATCTAAACAACAATACGTGGGTCATTTTCCTAATGAGGAGGAAAAAATGTTTATCTTTATAGGCGAATCCCACGCACATGGTGGCTCGGATGTTGGGAGTCCATACACGTTTCCTTCAGCGTTGATTTGATTTTGTATTCAAATGTCTGTGACTAAGGTTTTTTTTATTTTTCTTTTGCTGACTGGTTTCGCATTGGGATATGAAAACAAGATTATCAGGCAAAGTGTAAACGATTGGAATTGTTGTTTTGTTAGCCAGATGTATATGGGCGTTGTTACATATTTAAGTGCGCCATTAACGCACAGGCAGCGACTTTGGGACAAATTGAAATAAAATGTTATTGAAATTGGTGTGTTTGACGCAAACGACGACAATAAGGATAAATCAGTGTTAAAGTGCGTTTTGTTATGGTCCAAAGGATAATGAGAGAGATTTTCGACTGCGTAATCAGTTATTAAGTTAGCGGGATTATATCACCGCCTCACCTGTAGGGGTTATTTCGACAGGTTAGGGATAGGGGTCTACATATTGGTTGGGAAATTCTTTCGTTCATTACTTAGGCCCCAGGATATGTGAAAAGGGGTTTCAAAAAAATATTTGACGCAACAGAATTTTAGGTTATCTTACGATAACCACTCGCTGGTGTGAGTTTTTATTTTTGTGAAGAATGGAAGGGTCCTACAGTTAGCCAAAGATCGTGCTAACTGGAGAGGCGTGTTGGTTGAGGCCCAGGTCCACCCCGGATTGTAGCGCCATCTAAGTAAGTAAGTAAGGAAGGGTCCTACAATTCTATGCCTAGTACGAACGGCTGAATTGAGAAACTCTCAGGGTCAGGACAGTCTTACGCTCGATTGTTTTTTAGGCTTTTGAGAGCGGTGGCGCAGAGTAAAAAAACCTTAAGAAGTAATTTGTGTTTTTCCCTCGCTTAGTAGACCAAGAAGATTAACCACATCAGAGCCAATGTAGGTTATAGTATATATTACAATTGGTCTTTCCGCAATGTCATCGAAATGATATTTTTGAAGCTTTGAAGGTGTGGTATCATAATATGTGCTGCCAGAATCTGATTTGTCAGTTTCAGTTAAGCCCCATTTAGACGATCATTTCAGTTTCAGTTTCAGTTGAGCTATCAGTTCCTGACTTGGGCAAGAAGTCTTTAACTATCTTTATGCCTCAGTTAAAGTTTTATAAACATTTGTAAATTAGGCAATGCAAGATAGAATGCTGCTAACCAAACATCGGATCATGGCCCTAGGTTAGACGAAGGGTTGTGAGGAAAACACTAGGCAACTTAGTGGGCCCAGGATGGCCTTAGTATGACAATAGACATTGTGGGCGTTAAGCACAGTCTACATGACATCACTTTTCCTTGTTAGTAGGTATAAAGTTATTTTAACTAGCACACTGTTTCCTCGCCTCAGTATTCATGAAAGAGCATGGCTGGGCTCCCTGAAATTATGCCAAAAGAAATTACGCCAAAAAAATAAAATGGAAAAAGGGCCCAAAAACCTCCATACAAATTTGTGGCCTTTTTTCCTAGTATAAAAATCGCACAAATATTTTGACACAAATGCCGCTAATTTTGCCATTTTTTCCAAAACTCTTTTGGGCATTTTTTCCATTTAAGAAAATTGAGAAAACGCCAAAAAAATGTTTTGGAAAAAACACCAAAAAAATTTTTTTGTGGCGTAATTTACATTTTACTTTTTGGCTATGTTTTCCAAAAATATGGCGTAATTTCCTGGCATTCTGGTGAATTTTCTTTTTTATTTTTTGGCGTTTTTGCCAAAATCATTACGCCGAAATTATTTTGGTCTTTTTTTTTCCAAAACACTTTTTGGCGTAATTTCAGGGAGCCCATGGCTGTCACTAGACTATAAAACCGTCACCCACGTCCCACATTGATTATTTTACGATCGACTTAAGGCACTCCTCCAGTATGATAGGAGCCCGAACGTTCCGACCAATATCCACCATCTGTTTGCCTATAAATTTCAAAACTCCATACACGACAAAATTTATAGAAACGAGCTGTAGAAGTAGAGCTATGTCTATTTTGGCATTGCTCCTAAATTCGTCAGGTTGTGCAGAATGACGCAGAGCACACGCTTTAAGGTCGTAAAAAGTCTCAACGACACCTTTGATGTAAGAAAAGATTTGACGCTGTCAAGTATTTTCTTTAACGTCGTATTTAAGAAAATTATGCAAAACTCACAAGCCAACACCTTCAGGGGCAAAATGTTTCATAAGTCTGTAGAATTACATTTACATCGTCATCATATGGCATCGACATCATTGGCAGAGCTCAACGAGCTCTCACTAATGCGTTTTCAAATATTAGGGCAAAAGCGGCAAACCTAAGAATTCGTAAGCCCAGTATGCGACAATTGGATCAAGTCCCATATCGCTCCCCTATGCCCTTATGGGGATTGGCCCTAATGGTTAATGCAGGGTCCACTCATAATAATGATTTAGCTATACCAAATGTAATTTCGACCTTACTTGAGCTACTTCGACATATTTGGAGCTGAGGTCAGTGAGGATTTTTCAGGACTAGTCAGGGTGCTGAAACAGAGATGGTGGCGGATGAACCCTTTATGGGCCAACGGCAGCTCTCACATCCCCGAAGTGGGTTACTGACACCGGAGGAATCCGGCCCCTTTCGTCCAAGGGGTCCAACAAAGGGCCTGGCCCTCCAGGTTGGGGGTTGTACGCCGGGGTAACTGCCCGACTGCGGAAAACAACAATAGTTCCGAAACTACAACAAGCCTCGGATACGGATGATTTTACTGTTGACGAACCTGGCAAACGAATTAAGGACAACGAATTTCGGATCTGCACGTGGAATGTTAGGTCCCTTAACAGACCGCGTGCAGCCGAACAGCTAGCGGAGGCCCTGGACTGCTATAAAGCAGACCTAACCGCCATCCAAGAAGTGCGATGGGATGGACCCGGCAAAAAGAGGATGAAGAACTGCGACATATACTATGGCGACTGCTATCGGCAACAAAAACAGCGCTTATTCGGATGTGGATTCGTCGTTGGAGGCAGACTTAGGCAAGAAGTCTTAAGTTTCCACTGCGTGAACGAGCGCCTCACGACAATTCGCATCAAGGCTAAATTCGCCAACATTAGCCTAATATGTGCCCATGCCCCCACGGAGGAGAAAGACGACGACACCAAAGAGAGGTTCTACGAGCTCTTGGACAAGACATACGAGCAGTGCCCTAACTATGACATTAAAATTGTCCTAGGTGATTTTAATGCAAAGATAGGAAGAGAGGGCATCTTTGGTAGTACTGTCGGAAGGTGCAGCCTACACGACACCACCTCCGATAACGGATTTAGGCTGATCGACTTCGCGGCGGGGCGAAATGTTGTCATAGCAAGTACGCGGTTCCCGCATCTCGATATTCATAAAGGCACTTGGAGATCTCCCGATCAATCAACCGTCAACCAGATTGACCACATTGCGATCGACGCAAGGCACTCCTCCAGTATTATGGATGCCCGAACGTTCCGAGGGGCCAACATTGACTCGGACCACTACCTTGTTGTAGCCAAGGTACGCCTTCGGATATCCCGAACACCGCCAAGACAAATAAATACTGTGAGGAAGTTTGACGTCGGACGGCTAAAATCGCAAGAGATCACCAGATCCTTCTCCGATCGAGTCTCTCTCAATCTCACAAGAGGTTCTATGCAGCCAGCAGCAAGCATTGAAGACCAGTGGCAACATTGCCAAAAAGCCATCAGAGACGCCGCCTCTGATGTGCTTGGTTTCACTCGACCACCACAACGAAACCCCTTGTTCGACGACGAGTGCCGGCAAGCACATGCAGCGAAACAAGAGGCATACAAAGCGGCGCTGCAAAGAAGAACTAGAGCTGCTCGTGAGCTCTACGCGCAGAAAAGAAGAGACGAACACCGGCTTCTCAGGAGAAAAAAGAAAGAGCACGAGAAGCGCGCGATCGAGGAAATAGAGAGATGCTACAGCAGGAATGAGGTTCGGAAGTTTTACCAAAGGGTAAAAAGAACCTGCCAAGGCTACAGAGCCCGAACCGAAGCCTGCAAGGACGAACAAGGGAACATCGTAGTAGAATCGCAGTCGATGCTGAGGATATGGAAGAACTACTTCTGCAGACTGTTTAACGGCGATGACGAACTAAATCCCGCTGTCAGGCAGAATGAACCATTCAACCTGGACGATGAAGACCAACAATTCCGTCCACCCGACCTGGACGAAGTGAAGATAGCGATATCTAAGCTTAAGTCCAACAAAGCCGCTGGAGCAGATGGCCTAACCGCCGAGCTATTCAAAGCAGCAGGCGATGACTTGGTTAGGAGCATGCACCAACTCATCTGTAAAATATGGTCGGAGGAAAGTATGCCCGATGAATGGAACCTTAGCATTGTTTGCCCGATCCTCAAGAAAGGAGATCCTCTGAACTGCGCCAACTACAGAGGTATTAGTCTTCTTAACATCGCCTACAAGATCTTATCTGCCGTGTTGTGTGAACGCCTGAAGCCTTTCGTCAACAACCTGATTGGTCCCTATCAGTGTGGCTTCAGGCCAGGAAAGTCTACCATCGACCAAATATTCACACTGCGGCAGATCTTGGAGAAAACCCAGGAAGTTCAAATCGATACCCACCACATTTTCATCGATTTTAAGGCCGCCTATGACAGCATTTATAGAGACGAGCTATACAGAGCCATGTCTAGTTTTGGCATCCCTGCCAAACTCGTCCGTTTGTGTAGGATGACAATGGAGAATGCACGCTGCTCCATCAAGGTCGGTAAAGAACTCACCGAGACCTTCGATGTCAAAAAAGGATTTAGACAAGGCGATGCGCTGTCATGTGACTTCTTCAACATCGTTCTTGAAAGAATAGTGCAAAACTCAAACGCTAACACCAGAGGCACTATCTTTCAAAAGTCCGTCCATCTACTCGCCTACGCCGACGATATCGACATAATCGGGAGAACGCAGCGTGATGTCACTGGCGCGTTCGTGAGCATTGAGACGGAGGCGGCAAAGATGGGTTTGGCGGTCAATGAGGGCAAGACAAAGTATATGCTGTCATCGAGAAAGGACACCCAACACCGACGTCTTGGACAGAATGTCACTATAGACAGATATAACTTTGAGGTGGTAAAGGACTTTGTCTACCTAGGCTCCGCTATGAACTCAGACAATGACACCAGCGCTGAGATTAAACGAAGAATAACTCTTGCCAATCGCTGTTTCTTTGGGTTAAGAAAGCAATTGAGTAGCAAAGCCCTCTCTCGAACAACTAAAGTGACCCTTTATAAGACCTTAATCATCCCAGTCCTACTTTATGGTGCAGAGGCATGGACTCTATCAAAAGCGGATGAGCTTACTCTTGGTTACTTCGAGAGGAAAATTCTTCGAATAATTTTCGGTCCCGTCTGCATAGACGGTGAATGGAGGAGGAGATACAACGACGAACTGTACGGGCTGTACAGCGACATTGACTTAGCCAGAAGAGTGAAGGTCCAACGGCTGCGGTGGCTGGGTCATGTAGAGCGAATGGACGTGAATGCTCCGGCCCGGAAGATCTTCGAATCCACACCGGAGGGACGGCGCAGTAGAGGAAGACCGCGACTCAGGTGGCGCACGCAAGTGGAAAGGGACCTTAACCAACTTAGCGTGCAAAACTGGAGACAGCTGGCCAAAGATCGTGCTGGCTGGAGACGCTTGTTGGTTGAGGCCCAGGTCCACCCCGGACTGTAGCGCCACTTTAAGTAAGTAAGTAAATGTAATTTCGACTACTGGTTCATTGTACTACCATTGTGGACTGTGTATAGTGCATTGCTTGAGCTGGTGTCCTTGTGTTGCTCAAACCCACGCCACCCACCCTTCAACACTATGACCACCGCAGCAATAACTTCAGCAAATTGTTAGCTTTTGAAAAGTTCATTCTTTTTGTTTATATTTCTTAGTTACAGAATAAAAAAAATAAGCTTACTTAATCTTCCAAAACTGTGGGATAGCCTCTTCTTTAGTTTCTGCAGAGCGCCGCCTTTTTTCTCACGCATTGTCACACCTGAAACGAAAAACAAAGAAAATGTAGTTAACACTGGTATAAATTAATTATTAGCAACATGCAACATTGTTCACAGCAAACTGCAAATCGCAATTAACACTTTCCATTTAATTAAACAATTGCCATCTGCAGGCGCAACACACCAGCACCACACATATGTTGGCCCGCAGTGTACACGACGCCACCGTGTACATGTATAGATCAATCAGTTTGCGGACCAGAGTCAGTCTAATTGCATAACATATTCAAATGAATTTCACTTGATATCCGCAGCAAAAATCGATAGCCGGAGAGTACAAGTGAAAAAGTGAATGGCTTGGTAGCACTGCAAGTACGGTATAATTAGTAGTCTTTCGACATGCACCGTCTCAGGGCGTAGGCAGCCCGCCAGACACATTATACATAGACTGTCATCAACACGGGCACTGCATTAGTAACAGCAACAGCTGTCGAAACTTCATTTTTGCATGTCGATGTCGAAGAACTCGACCGCCTTTACACATCGACGGGCCAAGTCAAACAGCTTGGTACTCAAATGAGTAGGAGATCACGTTCTTGTAGCAATGGTAAACTCGATCCACGAATGGTATATGCACGCCCATGTAAGGCAGTGTGTGATTAATAGTGTGCCACAGGAAATATCAGTTGGAGAATCATTTATACTAGGAAAATATCTAAGGATCGAGCAAATATCTGTACGCAACTTCATTTATTACTTTTTGGGTGAAATGATTGCTGGTGGGTTGGCGAGGAATGTGACTGAATAATATAGTTCAAGAAATGCGATTCGATATGGCAAGCATGCTAAGTGCTGTTTATCTTATCAGTTAGCTGTAGTTCCTTATTGAAAAATTATCGCTATACCAGTTGCCAGGAAGTAAGTACCAGCAAATCAGGATAACAAAGACAGATGGCTTGCGGAGCATCACTTCTAAAGGTAATCGAAATCTCTTAAGACTGGTTACAATATATGGTTTGTAGTAAGATGTCTAAATCAATAGATTTGAGTGGTTTTGTTAGTTGCATGTCCTACTAAAGGGTGTCCCACAATTTGAACTTTGCGCCATTTATTAGTACAGTGATGCCTACGGAAAAAAAAGATAACAATGTGACAGCTGACTGTTCGGGGTTAGTATATAAATGGAGCGCTATACGAATTTAAAAATAATGAAGGTTTCTCAGCTGAAGTCCGCAATTTTCGAACAAAATATGGCCGTCATAGTGATTTAAAACCATCAACTGTGAAGAGAATAACTAAAAAATTCAGGGAGACTGGAGACTTGAACACTCTGGGTGTCCTGTCACAAGTCGTTTAACAGAAAACATCGAAGCAGTTCGTGAGAGTATTACTGACAGTACAGAAACATCAATTCGGCACGGTAAGCAAGAATTGGGCATTTCGAGAAGCTCTCTACAGCGAATTCTCACGAAGGATTTGAAACTTCAAGATCTGAAGACTACTGACCATGCAGCGCGAAGAGAGTTCGTTGAGTGGATTTCGGAACAACAACAAGTGGATGCTGATTTTACGAACAAAATGATCTTCAGCTGAGCTATGGAGGGTCCACTCGAGCAACCTACACCCGCGACCCACTTAATGGACAAGCGGATCAATGAATGAATGATCTTCAGTAATGAAGCTCATTTTCGTCTTGATGGCTTTGTTAATTGTCAAAATTGTCGCATTTGGGGTTCACCCAGTTTTTAGTGCCTAAATTACAGGGTATGGATGTGACCAACATGTGGTTTCAACAAGACGGTGCCACATGCCATATACAGCCAGAGAAACAATTCAATTACTGGATGGGTCATTTCCTAATCGTGTAATCGGCCGTTTTTGCGATCAGAATTGGCCATCCATTGGCGATTTAACGCCATTGAACTTTTCTCTTTGGGGGTTTTTCAAGTCTATGCAAACAAGCCCACGTCCACCAATGGAGGAAATTGGGAGGTGTGTTAATAAAATTCAGAAACATTTATGCGAAACGGTTATAGAAAATTTCAATAAAAGAGTAGGTACGTACTTGCCAACGAAGCCGTGGCGGCCATTTATCCGTTGTGCTATTCCATACATAACCCCAATCTTTATACTCTTTATACTACTTTATGAATCAACAAAAAATGTAATCTTTTTATTAAAAAATCTGTATTTTTTAGCAAAATTACATTTTGCGTGAATTATGAAAAAAAAAAAATAGGTGGCGCAACAGGCGGGTGACACCCAAGGCCTAGCTTCTCGCAACCATTTTTTTTGTGTGAGTTTCTATTTTTGGGACGAATGGAAGGGACCTACAATTTTATGCCGAGTCCGAACGGCTGAATTGAGAAGCTCTTTCATGACAGTCATACTCTCGGATGTTTGTCAGACGTTCGCGAGAGGTGGCGCAGTAGAAAAAAACTTTAAGATGTAATTTGGGTTTTTCCGGGGATCGAACCTGGGATCCCTCGCACAGTAGTCCAGCACACTAACAACTGCGCTACTGCGCCCGCGTGAATTATGAGACACCCTTTATATTACATATCTCAGTGATGGGCATGCATATGCATATGTTAGTACAGGTTTTCTATGTTATTTGCAGACCATTGTTTAAATATCTTTACTTCCTTTTAGAGGACCTGGTTAAAGCTGAGTTTGCCAAGCTCTAAAATGATTGTTACTTGTATGTCCTACTACTAATCCCAATTGATCTTTTCAATTGATTGAAAATTGCACTATTGTGCCTTACACGTAGAGGCCAGTTGGTGGTTATTTGGCTTTGGATCGCATGGATTCCTTAAACGGCAAACAGTTTTTTATAAAATTTATACAATTTATACAATTGTAACGCCAAGGAGTCACCGGAAACCCTTTAAAGTATAATACTTTGAATCAGGATCACATTCTGAATCGAGCCATGTTCGTCTGTCTGTCACACGATAGCGTCCAAACGAATCGACCTAGGCGAACGAAATTTTGTAAGAGAACTTCTTTTTATCGTCGTCAGATTGGTATTGAAAATGGTCCATGTCGGTCAGGTAGTTCTCTTACCTCCCATACAAAACCAATATTCAACCCATATAATTCTCTGTCTGTTGAAAACACCATAGCGTCCAAACGAATCGACTTAGGTGGATGAAATTTTATGAGAGGACTTCTTTTTACCGTTGTCAGGTTGGTAATAAAAATTGTCTATGTCGGTCAAGTAGTTCTGTTACCTCCCATACAAAACCAATATTAGATACAATGCGTGACTTGTACAGTATACATACAGTGGAGGGTATTAAAGCATCGGCCAGGCCGATGATAACACTTTTACTTTTGTTTTTAAGTATAAAGTGTACCTACATCCATTAGTAACTTTAATTTATATAGGAACTTGCACTATCACCAAAAGTGGTGAAACTGGAACCACCAAATGTGGTTCACATCTTAATATAATTATGGCATTCACAAGTAGGAGTATGGACCTTAGCCACAACTCACCTTCAGTTAGTCTCTTTGACTATTTGCCTGCACTGAGTTTTTTGATTTTTTTTTTTTTTTGTTAAATTCCTGTTTCCAGAAGCCATCACCGCAAACGGGATTGCAAATCACTGACAGAATTTTAGCATGTCCATTTTTGTTGGCTGCATTTAAGTACTTGGTTTTTCTCTCATTCACAAATATACCCGCATTGTTCAGTTCTTTGCATACAACCTTAAATGTAATATGTACCTAAAAATTACAGTGAAATTTTCCACTTTAGGCGGTTAACTAGGTAGGTACAGGTCCCTTAAGTAGGTATTATTTCATCAACAAATATGTTACCTTGTATACGAAGTTTTCCTTGAACGAACAGCAGCAAATTCTTTAATTTATGTCCCTAGACCAAAACGACATCAATGACAGATACTGTTTTGGAGAATTGCGAAGTAAAATAGCTGTTACGACGTTAAATAACAAAAAGCAGAGACTAGGTAGGTACTCTGAGACCCTGAACGCGAAATACTCTTGCCGCTGGCGCTCAATTTTAAAAAAAATTATTTTCCTATGGAGGAAACTGAATCACGTATATGCACAGCCCATCAGATGGACGTCAGATATATACTAGATAGTACAACAAATCACTTTGTTCTTGAAGTTGGCGTGCCAAAATAAATTCGCTCATTATTGTCTTATCAAACGCGATCAGCAAAACCGATTTTATTTGTAAACAAAAAATTAGTGCCTTCCATATATCTATAAACCTACTACCTGCAGAGCTCTTCAAAATTATACCCAATAAACTAACCACAAATAATTAGAGATACTCATTTCGCCAAAAAGATACACCTAACATTTTATTTTTATTTTTTGGCCATTTTTCGGATTGCGTGCGGGATTGCAATTAAAATAAGTAAAACGAAATGTTAATGGCACACACAATTTCGCATCAAGTATAATGCGGTAATATTTGCGTGGAAGTATACTTATACCCAAAACGAATGCCAACAGAAGGCGTGGCGGTGGCGGAAGGCTGGCTGGAGGGTTGACACAAATTAGCTTTCTGCGAATTTGGCAAATTTCTCTCGTCCTTTCATTAGGTAATGTCCCATTTTCGGAGTTCTTAATGAATACCACACACCTCAAGGAGTGCGGAGTATAACACGACAGAGACTTGTGAAAGGAATCATCATGAACGACAAAAGGCAGGAGACCAGCCGTAGGAGAAGAGAATTGGTAGGTATTTATTGGGATTTCTCCAAGAGTTTATTTTTAATTTACTTTAATGACTGAGTGACTATTTGCAGTGCAATAACAATAAAACAAATAAACGGCACATCGTGCGGCAGCATAGTAAAAGCTAATGAAAATGAAAATGCCAATGGAAATATTTGAGCGGATTTTGAGATTTATTTTGATTACCAATTGGTTATTTTTAAATACACCTTATCTGAGTGCGGTACGTGCGATTTGAGATTTACCTGAGTTTTTTTTTTAAACACCGAATTGTGTGTGTTTATCTTTATGGAACTAAAAGTGATGTTTATAAGCATTTGTTTTGTTTATATTTATGGATGAAAGTGTTGCCTGCTGTGGTGTGGAAAGAAGTTTTGTGGATAGAGTATTTGAATTAGTGATTTCAAAAGAAATGCGTTTTTGTGCTTAGAATTTTTGTTCGGCATTAGTCGAATATGTTTCTAAGTTAGATCAGGCCACGGAGCATCCTTGATCACATGTGAAGAAGCCACTGAACGATCGCTCATTGGATTATTTGTTTTTGCCTCGTCCAGCAATACACCACTTCTAAGAAAAGAGAGGGAAAGGGAAAGACAAGAAAGAATTCAAATGCATTTGTCGACCTGAAGTTTACTCTATCTAGCTTAATAGACGTCTAATCCCATAACTTCTAACTTAAAACCGACCCTCCTTAACTACAATATTTCCTTCCAATCACATTATACATTATGCGACCTTATCAATGGAAAAGACAGTCAACATAAGTTATGGTCAGTAAATGTTATGTTCTGTCTCCGTTTAATCATTGAGCACGGCATGCGCATGCCCATAGTCTACATTTGCAAATGCTTTGAAACTATTTTTAAAACAGCCGATTGGCACCAGCCACTACAGTAGACTTTGTTCGAAAAGCGTTACTGATCTCAGAATGATGAATTTCGAATACCCATTGGAGGTCAGAGAGATCTCCTCCTTTATCAATAACAGTCTTCAGCATGTCGTTGGCAACAGGCTTATTAACGCCATGAACTCTTTATTATCGAAAAATGTTAAAGCAAGGCGACGCAAAATCATGTAATTTTATATCCGCCACAGAAAGGTATATTCACTTTGCCATTAGAAGAGGGAGTCACTGGAGACCCTGTAAAATATATATGTATATTCTGAATCAGAATGGATCAGAATTCTGAATGGATTTCTGTTGAAAGCACGATAGCATATCGGTCGAGTATAGTTATGGTACCTCCCATACAAAACCAGTATTAGACCCATGTGTAGATACGTACTAACTTACAGCCCTTTTGCTTGACTTGCATGCAGTGGGAGGGATCATAGCATCGTCCAGGCCGATAATAACACTTATACTTATTTTTGTTGACAATGAGATATCTATACGAGTAAATCTTAGATAGACATACGCCATTCGAACCTCCTTGTTGGGCATCTTTTCGACTGTCTAATCACGACCTCTTTGTTAATGATTTTCCGGTTCATTCTCTGAAAGTCCAAATATTATGAACCAAATAATTTCCGAGTAGGTATACTCTTTAGACCATTGACAAGTGCTGGGCATTGGCATAGCATATGCGCTGCCGTTTCCATGAATTCCGGGTATAGTCTGCAGGTGGCATCTTCTGCAAGACACATCTTCTTACGGTGATACCTATACATGAAGCATAAGTATTTGCTATACTAACCACTGAACTTCTTACATGACGGACCATATTAACATATTGCGCATTTTAGTTTATGAACATTTGTTCGCTTTTGGTCACCGTTTCCGGTGAGCCGTGCAGTGGTACAGCTTCTATTAAAAACCAGAGATGTGATTATGCTAACAGCTATTATACTATAATACTATTCTCCTTTCGTGTTCGATCCCCGGAAAAACACAAATTACATCTTAAGGTTTTTTCTACTGCGCCACCTCTCGCGAACGTCTGACAAACATCCGAGAGTATGACTGCCCTGATAAAGCTTCTCAATTCAGCCGTTCGGACTGGGCAAAAAATTGTATAGGTCCCTTCCATTCGTCCCAAAAATAGAAACTCACACAAACATAAATGGTTGCTAGAAGCTAGGCCTAGGATGTCTTCCGTCTGTTGAGCCATTTTTTTTTTTACTATTTTCCTTTCATCCAGATCCTTTGCTATGTGATCCAGCGCATGCCGGAATATGAAATGAAATACATTAGTGAAGATTGTGATTTCTCATTCTCTTCTAAAATTGCTACAAACATCGCACGTGAGCTTTGCAAAAGCCTTGACTTACCAACTAATAACACCCGGGGGAAGCATGGTGTTAGCATCCTTACAAAAATTGCAGTTGTTGAAAAAATATGATTTTAGAGCTCCAGATAACTAGCCAAGTGTTATGGAGTTCTTGATATAAGTTTTTGAACGTTTGATTGAGCATGTTGCGATCGACTCTGGGAACATGTCCAGTAATGTAGATGTCCGAACTTTCCGAGCGCAGACATAGACTCGGATCATTACTTTGCTGCCAAGCTATACGAATAAACTGCCATAACCTTTTTTTGATTGCGTATCCCATAACCTATCGAGAATCCCCATACTGCCAACATCAACTGCCGATGACGAGAGTCGGTATAGAAGCCAAGAATCTATCATAGATGCTGTAATTGATGTGCGACGACCCCTACGAAACCCTTGCTTGCCGGCAAGCCCATGCGGGAATACAACGCAACTGCAAAGGAGTGTTGTAGAAAAGAACGTAAGGTCTATGCGCAAGAGGGAAAAAAGAAATAGCACGAGCAGCTCGCGATCGAGGAGATAAAGCGGTTCTACTCCAGAAGCAATGTTCGGGTCAATAAGACCCGTACAGAGATATGGAGAGATGAGTAAGCGAGGAAACCTTGTATTCGAGTCGAACCATTCAATCGATGAACCAAACCGATGAATCGAGATTTCTGTCCACCCGACCAAAATGAAGTGAGGATACCAATATCTAAGCTAAAGTCCAACAATGTTCCTTGGCCAGACGCCAGACTGCCTGTCTGCAGAGATGTTTAAAGGCAGTCGGAGACGACTTAGTGGAGTGCATACACAAGATCATCCCCAAGATTTGGTCGGAGTGAAGTATGACTTATGTTTGAGATTGAATCTAAATTCACCAATCAACATAATTGCAACATTTATCGCATTCATCACAAATGTACTATTTTTCATTAGAAATCTATCATTTTCTATTCATTACTTATCAGTTATCTTATGTTAATTCTGTTTATCTAATGTTCATACTTAGTTCTCTAAGCTCATTATATAACTCTCCTAACTCGTATTGTTAATGTTCATTTCATATAACTCAATTATGTAAGTTCTTCTGTAATTGCTCTTCTTTTATATAAAACATGCAAGCTCGCTCAGTTTTGCAACAACAATTTCATTGCTTGTGTAAAGCTTGTGAGTGGGCGAGAGTTGTTATGCCTGATCAGCTTGATCTCATGTGCTTTCGGTCACTTGGATCTCGTTCGTGAAAGGCATCACATCTCATCCTCAGCTAAGTATCCAATTGTAAATTATTTGAACATTGATATGTACTGTACATATACTACATCCATTAAATTATAATGAAATGATTCGAATCTTGGTGTTGCACATTATTTCTTTTCGACAAAAACTCTATTCGGTGCAATAGCAAGCCAATCCATTAGTTAATTCTTCAGCATAAATTTGGTCCTTCTGAAGCCGAATATTGAACAAATTAAATCAAAGAAAGTGATAAACCTTTTCCAATTAAGAACTGCATGTGCATGGTGTGATTTTTATATATACATAATATATGGACCTTGACTTCGTTTGATAGGAAAACTGCATGTGTGAATTTGTGAGTTTAGGCGGGAATTAAGAAAACTTTTCGTAATCAGACTATTTTGATACTTGATATACCTACCGAAATAATTCCCTCGCTGTGGAGTTACCTTATTATTATAGCAAGTTGATCTATAATTAATCAAGGCGTTGCTTCGCATTATACAATTAGCATTTCACCTGTGATTTTTCATTACTCCTTGTCCGTAATATATATATATATTGAAATGAATGCTCTAAAACAAAAACGCGGCACGGCAAAGGGATGCTTAACACGTGCGGTCGATTTTCTTGCGTCTATTGAACAATCAACTACAATCGAGATGCTAGAAATTCGATTAAGTAGGGTCGTGGAAGCGTGGTCGGAATTTTCTTCGTTACACAAAGAGTGCTTGCAGCATTTGGAGGATGATGAGTTAGGAGATTTCGAAAAGGAATTCGGTACGTACGAAGACAAATATTTCGTTGCACATTCGGGCTTAAAAAAGGCTATTCGCGATAGAATGTCTGCCGTTCAAGACAATTCGGTTTTAAAAACGCTTGCGAATCAGCAAGAGACATTTTTGAAGAAATTGGATTCTTCGGCGAACACGTGTTCGACAGTTAATCTACCTCCAATTGTGGTGCCACCATTCTCTGGCAATTACAAAGATTGGCCATCTTTTAAAGATTTATTTTTGGGTTCAGTCGATAACAAACCTAATCTTACTCCTACGCAGAAATTTCATTATTTAAAGTCGTTCTTGCGGGAGGATGCGGCTAACCTAATCAAGCATATGTCCATTTCAGATGCGAACTACATCGAAGCATGGGACAGGCTTGAGAAAAGATACGATCGTGTTAATTTAATCGTGCAATCATTAGTGCAAACGTTTCTTTCGCTTCCTACAATGTGTGTCTCAAATGTGCAAACTCTTAGAAAGATTACAGACGGTGCGGATGAAGTGATACGTGGACTTAACGCGTTAGATAGGAATGGTAGGGATCCCTGGGTGATATACCTTTTATTATCTAAGCTTGATAGTGACACAAAGCACGCTTGGGCGGAAGAAATCGGATCTCGTGACGACAGTTCGATCGACGATCTTCTTGAGTTTCTTGAATTGCGCTGTGATGCACTTGAATCGTGCCAAACTCTTAATCGCTCTGTCACATCTCGTTCAAAACAATCAGTTCAAATCCGTGCCCATTTAGCTAAACCGTCGGAAAATAGTTCACAGTGTCCTATGTGTAAAGGTGACCATGTCCTATCCCAGTGCAATCAATTCTTAGCGTTAGACATTACTGCTCGCAGAACATTCGTTAAAACAAAATCGGTGTGCTTCAATTGCCTGCGAACAGGTCATTCGGCAAACAGGTGTCGGTCATCATTTCGTTGTCGCGTCTGTCGAGCTCGTCACCATTCGTTGGTTCATCAAGACGATTCGAGAAATACGTCCTCCTCGTTACCTTCACAAAATCCAAGCCCTCCTATTGTTTTACCCTCGCCATCGCCTTCGACATCATCTGCTTCTCACCAGCCTTTTTCTTCTACGACTCCTTCTACTTCTGCTACGACTTCTCCACTGATTACTAACCACTCGCTTGAGCTTAGCATTCGAAAGCAAACCATCTTACCAACTATTCTCGCTAAGCTTCAAGATAATCGGGGACAACTTATCGATTGCCGAGTTCTCTTGGACACAGGTTCCCAGTCTTCATTTATAGCTGAGTCATTCGCACAAAGGTTAGGTCTTCCAAGAAAGCATGCTCGTATCCCCATCATGGGACTGGCATCAAGAGAGGCTGGATTTACAAAAGGATGTGTATCTATCCAACTCTTTTCTCGTTACAACCAGTCTCAATTATCGGTCGATGCATTCGTTCTGGCAAAATTGACGTCGAATCTGCCATCCAAATCTTTTGACGCATCGGCATGGGAACATATTCAAAAGTTGAATCTAGCAGATCCATACTTTAACTTATCAAGTCAGATTGATGTTCTACTGGGAGCTGACAAGGTTTGGAATATTCTCAGGTCAGAACAAATTCGTGGACATGAAGGCAGTCCTATAGCGTTCAACACATCGTTTGGTTGGGTCGTTTCAGGGGAGTTAGTTGATCCATATACACCCGTTCAGGAAATGTCTTCATTCCATTCAACTCTCGACGTGGATGCTCTCTTGCAGCGGTTCTGGGAAATAGAAGAAGTTTCCCCTCATAAAGGCCAATCTGCTCTAAATGATCCCGCTGAACAGCATTTCCAAAAAACGTTTTCGCGCTCTTCCGATGGGAAATATATTGTTTCTCTACCGTTCAAAATTCCCTCCCCAAGGTTCGCAGATACTTTACAGTCGGCAGTTTCACGCTTATATTCGATGGAGCGTAGATTTCGCAGTAATCCGGAACTGCACCGATTGTACTCTAATTTCATGAAAGAGTATCTCGAACTTGGTCACATGCAACTAATCCCTCGCGAAGAAATATACATCGACCCTACCCGGCAGTTTTACCTTCCCCATCACGCGGTACTAAAACCGGACAGTTCGTCAACAGAGCTACGCGTTGTATTCGATGGCTCGGTAAAAGACTCTAAAAGACAATCGTTAAATAGCCAACTCCTAATCGGTCCACCTATTCAACGTGACTTGATTGGTGTGTGTTTGCGTTTCCGGCAACATCGGTTTGTTTTCACGTCGGATATCGTAAAAATGTTCCGCCAAATATGGATTCGCGAACAAGACTTAGATTTTCAACGCATCGTTTGGCGTCAGAATCCACGTGACGAAATTCAACACTATCGGTTACGAACCGTAACATACGGCACAGCTTCGGCTCCATTTTTATCGGTACGCGTATTGCAACAGCTCGCCGAAGATTACGCATCGAAATACCCAAACGCATCGAAGATTTTGCTTAATGATGTCTACGTTGACGATGTCATGACAGGGGCAAACTCGATAGACACTTTGCTAGATTTGCAGTCAGAACTAGTCGCGTTGTTATCGGTAGCTGGACTCCAGCTTCGGAAATGGAGCTCCAACTGTTGGGCTCTTCTCGCAAAGCAACAACCTGAGGACTGCGAATTTTCTTTCGTTAACCCTGAGCAGTCACAATCTCTCATTAAGGTATTGGGAATGTTCTGGAATCCTGCTGCTGATGTATTCTCCTATCGGGTGGTTCCGCCTAGTCCATGCCCATCGGTTACAAGAAGACAGTTGCTCTCCGAAATCGCGCGTATTTTCGACCCCCTTGGACTTCTTGCTCCTTCGGTTGTTCTATTCAAAATTATGTTTCAGCAGCTATGGTCGTCGGAACTCAAACTAGGCTGGGATGATCCTCTGCCTCCTGCAATCGCTGATCAGTGGCTGACATATCGCGAACAACTCTCAGCTTTTGAGCAAATTCAGGTCCGAAGGAATGTGTTTCCATCTGAAGGATCCATAGAATTTCACAGTTTTTCTGACGCTTCGTCCCTCGCTTACTCCGCGGTCGTTTATGCTCGCTGTATATCTGTTACTGGTGAAGTCACTATTACCCTTATTGCGGCGAAAACAAAAGTGGCCCCAATTAAATGTGTCTCCATTCCCCGTCTCGAACTCTGTGGTGCGTTGTTGCTTGCTCGGTTGTTGACTCTTGTAAAAATGTCGATAAATTCCAAAATCGTAAAGATATTCGCTTGGTGCGATTCCGAAATCGTGCTATATTGGCTTTTATCACCCCCTCGTCGCTGGACAACGTTCGTAGCCAACCGAACAGCAGCCATTCTAGAAACTATACCCCGATACTGTTGGTTTCATGTTCCGTCGGAATCGAACCCTGCGGACTGTGCGTCGCGTGGTGTCCTCCCTTCCAATCTATTCAATCATAGTCTATGGTGGACCGGTCCACCGTGGCTGTCGTTATCCGACGAACATTGGCCAAAATCAAAACTTTCCTCGGCTCTATCTGAAAGTGAATCGGTTAAAATGGAAGAAAAACCAATCTCTACGCATGTGCTTATCGCGTCGGTTAACGGACATGGCTATCAAGACTTAATAAAGAATGTTTCGTCGTGGTATAGGTTGCAACGTATTGTCGCTCATTGCCTACGATTGGTTTCAGAGTGTCGCATTCCCATCTCAGCTCGAATTCATCGTGGTTTGAATTACGCGGAAATTAATGCTGCTAGAATATCCTTGCTAAAGTTTGTGCAAAGCAGTTATTTTAAAGATGACATCCGATATCTGCGTGCAAACAACCAACTTCCTTCGAAATCGACCCTTTTGAAGTACTCGGCATTTTTGGACAACGATGGACTGTTACGTGTTGGTGGACGTATAAAACATGCTAGTGTTTCGTTTAATATAAAACATCCGATAATTCTTCCTAAAACTAGCCCGATTTCGTCCCTTATAATTACAGACACACATCAACGGTATCTACACGCTGGAGTATCCGAAACCTTCGCATTCGTCAGACAGCAGTACTGGATTATGGGCAGCCGAAATCTCATACGTCGCATCATTCACAGGTGTAAATCGTGCTTTATGCAGCGACGGCTAACAAGCCAGCAAATCATGGGTGATTTACCGTCGCATCGCATCCAGCCAAGTCGTCCATTTTCAAATACAGGGTGTGATTACGCCGGCCCGTTTACCATCAAGCTATCCCGTTGTCGCAAACCGAAGACGTCCAAAGCCTACATTGCTCTCTTCATATGTATGGCAACGAAAGCCATCCACTTGGAACTTGTGAGTGACCTCACAACGGATGCTTTCATAGCTGCTCTACGAAGATTTGTTTCTCGCCGTGGCAAGTGTAGCAACATCTACAGCGTCAACGGGACAAATTTCCAATGAGCTCGTCGGTGCCTGACTGAGATGCACAAGTTAGTTATGGCACAATCACACAACGACATAATCGCTGCCGCTCTTGCCAAGGATGGCATTGCGTGGCATTTCATCCCCCCGTCAGCGCCACACTTTGGGGGTTTGTGGGAGGCTGGCGTTAAGTCAGTCAAGCTGCATTTACGTCGTGTTATTGGGTGTTCTATGTTAACGTTCGAAGAAATGTGTACTGTCCTTAGTCAAATAGAAGCAATTTTAAATTCTCGTCCTCTATGTTCCATGTCTGACTCCGATTTAAATCCACTAACTCCAGCTCACTTTCTTGTAGGTGAACCACTCACAGCCGTTCCTGAGCCCAACCACTTAGATACTCCTCCAAGTCGCCTCTCGCGTTGGAATCAGATCCAAAGTATGACCCAAGGATTCTGGAAGAGGTGGCATACGGAGTACTTGACAACGCTACAGGAGCGACCCAAATGGCAACACCCTACAACAAACCTCAAACCTGGAGACCTAGTAGTCATCAAAGAACCTAATCTTCCGCCAACAAAATGGTTACTAGGCCGAATCGAAAGTGTAAGCCCAGGAGCTGATCATCGAGTCCGAGTCGCAACTGTGAAATCAACATCAGGCACATTTGTTCGTCCCATCTCTAAGCTAGCCCTCCTACCTATATCCTGAAACTCGTTCCAGGGGGGCCGGGATGTTTGAGATTGAATCTAAAATGTACTATTTTTCATTAGAAATCTATCATTTTCTATTCATTACTTATCAGTTATCTTATGTTAATTCTGTTTATCTAATGTTCATACTTAGTTCTCTAAGCTCATTATATAACTCTCCTAACTCGTATTGTTAATGTTCATTTCATATAACTCAATTATGTAAGTTCTTCTGTAATTGCTCTTCTTTTATATAAAACATGCAAGCTCGCTCAGTTTTGCAACAACAATTTCATTGCTTGTGTAAAGCTTGTGAGTGGGCGAGAGTTGTTATGCCTGATCAGCTTGATCTCATGTGCTTTCGGTCACTTGGATCTCGTTCGTGAAAGGCATCACATCTCATCCTCAGCTAAGTATCCAATTGTAAATTATTTGAACATTGATATGTACTGTACATATACTACATCCATTAAATTATAATGAAATGATTCGAATCTTGGTGTTGCACATTATTTCTTTTCGACAAAAACTCTATTCGGTGCAATAGCAAGCCAATCCATTAGTTAATTCTTCAGCAACTTATGAATGGAACCTCAACATCGTCTGTCCGGTTCACAAGAAAATAAACCTTCTAAACTACGCCAACTTTAGTTTAGTCTCCTGATCATTGCATAAAAGATCCTGTCTGAAGTCCCCTTTGTGAACGGGTTAAATCATTTTTCAAGTGATTGGTGCCTACCAGCACTTCCCGAACTGTAATGCAACTTAAGTAAGTATAAGAACGTTTTAAGGTTGAGTTCTGTGTTGAAGGAACAAACCATTCAGCGTGCACTGCAAAATTCGGTTGACGAGACATGTCTGTCAATATGTTGAATGAAATTGCAATTTATGACTAATCGGATGGTTTAATCTTTTCAATAAAGCAACAAACTTTGCAAATGTTGAATTGTGTTCATTTTCTTTAATTTGAATTATAACCTTGTTTATAGCTTTCCTTCCTGACGTTGTCTCCTAACAACATGGCATCCATGTTTTCCTCCACCACTCTCCACGACTTTCTCAAAAAAAAAACTACCCACACAATTTCTCTACTATAAATCTCGGCCGAGTTCATCCGTCAAATAACTTCTCGTAAACCTTTTTGTTCATTTCATCCAAAAATATATCATTTTTCAAAGTTCCCTTATACCTCTATAGAACTTTTCAAAAATTGACTTGAAACCTAATTTACCTGACCCATCTGTGTCCTGCAAACGACTGCTTAACCACCCCTCCTCCTCCCCTAGCAAATAACAAAATATGAAAAACATTTTATCAAATATTCCAAAATGCTGTAAAAGGACCAACTTTTCACCGAGCAAAAAGGATTTTTCTGCGCATCGCACACCTATAAAAAAAAATTCCATGGTCCCTACTTCACAAAATGCGACCAAAAGGGGGGAAATAACTTTTCTTGTTATTTTCAACTTCAAATCTTATTACCACCAAAAGAATGATAAAGTGTCAAATTCATTCTGTCAATGTCCTTAAAAATTCATCTCACCCACGACACACACATTGAATCGCAGATTTGGAAGCAAACAAAAAAAAAATTCCCATCAAAGGATAAATTTCAATAAGACACGCGACAGAAAAAAAAAAGTTTAACCAAATATTGACAAATTGATAATTTGCCAAAAAAAATATGTCGTCAACATACTTATTGTATTTGCCTATCTGATTTAGAGATAAAAGTCGAATACGTTGGTGTAGCGCACCGTTTCCACACGCTGATAAAAAAAAACTCATTAAAATGTCTTTAAGTGTGTGAATCTCACTGCAGAATGCCATCAGGGAGGGGTGAAAAAGTTTGCGATTGAAATTTTATGATTCTAAGCTATTTCGAAAATTTGGGTTTAAATAAATTTTGTTTTTATAGAGAGCAAATAATTTAAGAACTTGGGTTAATTTCATGGCATTCCGATGCGGAATTTAAATCGATAAGGCAGCGCGGGCGGCAGCGGCTGGTGGTGGATCGGGTTAGGCTTACGGTACCCTTTGGTAAGCAAAATACATATATTCGATAACTTAATTAAATTTGATGGTTTATCGATTTTTTATGTAGGTATGGTTGACTGGGTATTATTCGGGTTAATAACCTCAATCAGGGGGGGAAATATTTATGAGTATGTGCTGGAGGTACTTGTGTTTATGCTCTGTGGGTTACATTGCTATACTGACATGACAGGCTGTCATATAATCGAGTTATGAAATTTAATGAGGGAGTACTCTATGAGGTGAACGGGATTGGTTTAAAAAATTAAAAGTTCTGAGCTCTATAATGGCTTGTGGGAGGGAGGTTGTTGTGGTCTTTTGTACGTATGTACACGTACATACTTCTAAAAATGACATGTCCGAAGGGTGCACTTATAGTTGTATAATTTATTTTAATTGACATTCTACTGGCAGGTTTGTATTTTAATGAGTACCTACTATACCTAGCAATGGAAAAATTAATGTTTTGGTCATATTTCAACTATGATCGATAGGAATTCAAATTTTGTTTTGAGAGTTTTCGATTCACATACTTAGGTGGCGAACCTAGTTCTCGAAACTCGGTCGTTAGTACAGCCATTGGGTAATTCCTTTCAGTTGCGCATTTCAAGTTGATTAAGGTTGAATTCCCACTTGAACGCCCACATATAATTGAAGACTCTTCGGGTCAGTACCAATTTTGTTGACCCGGTGTTGGGTTCTCCAAAAGTAATCAAGGAAAACATGCCTAAATGTATTGCGAAGCATTTTCTCTTAAAAAGGATACGTTCGCCCGCTTTTGAAAGAGTCTAGATATCAGATCAGTACATACCATGGATTGTTTGTGCATTTTCTTAGTGACTAGTTTGTACTGAGAGAAGTTGCAACCATTGGAAAAACACAATTTAAGCTTTAAGGGTTTTTCCGCTACGCTACCACTCGCAAACGTCCGATAAGATTCCCAATTCAGCCGTGCGGAATGTCGGCATAAAATTGTAGGTCCCTTGCATTCGTCCCAAAAAAAAACTCGCATTTAAGCGAATTTTTGTGAGAAGTGAGGTTTTAGGGTCTTATGGACATGTTGCATTATTATTACTACCGATTTTGTCAATTGTGCAGAGGCTCCCTAATTTTCGCGGAAGTGGACTACAGTTGCCGTCTCTCTCACTAGACAAATTTCGGGTAGGGTCGATGTTGGCAGATTGTGGCGGCCATTGTGTTTTAGTGGCGTCTGTCTAATCTGTTGGTCAGTGCAAAACTTGCGTGCATTGCGCCCATTTTATGCCTGACGCAGTGGCTCTTCAAAGTCGACTCTCCAACGTTTGGTGGCCGCTTAGTTGAGCAATCAACCCGTACTACTACAAAGGAAGGCCAGATCGGCCGAAAGCATTGCCGCAGCCCGTGAAAGTGTACAGGAGAATCCTTGCTGTTCGCAAGAAGTCGGCTTTTTGCTGAATTCAACTTTGGCGATGAGGCGCATTTTTGGCTGAATGGCTATGTTAACAAGCCAAATTGCAGTATATGAGACGATGCCAATCCACACGAGGTAGCAATTCATCCATAAAAAGTTATTTGGTGCGGATTTTATACCGATGCGCGGCGTCATTGGTCAGTCATTTTTCGTGAAAATGACGTTGGTGAGGTGAGATTACCATCGACGGCGAGCATTACAGAACGATTTTTTTTTTTGCTCCAAATTGAACGATATGAAGATAGACGACATGTATGGTATGGTTCCCACAAGACGTTGCTATGTGTCACACAACAGACGCCACGATGCATGAATGATTTGAGAGTATGGTTATCTCTAGCAGATGTGACGTGATCTGGCCATCAAGATCGTGCGATTTAACCCCGCTAGACTATTTCTTATGGGGTTGCCTGAAGTGGCAGCTTAATGCGAATAAACTGCAATCGAACGATGTTTTTAAGCCCAACATAACCTATGCCATCGCTCAAATTCAGCAGGATCTATTCAGCAGGATCTAAAGCTGGGGCGGACATTTGGGCTTGGTGCTATATTCGATGCTATAATGGCATTGTATGGGCCTTTCAGATAAAAAAAAATAAAAAAATCGTTAATACCCCTCGCACACAGCTTGTTTTATGCCATTGCAAAGTCGATCCATCCTTATTGAAAAACCCTTTAGTGAAATCCTTTAGTGAACAGAAGCTCAGCTTCTATTGACATATCTGCGATTTGTCCCGTTGTGTGGTTTTATAAGGGGCGTCGCAAAAATATTATAACCTGTATTGTATAGGGAGTCAATGTATGAAAAGGATTGGGAGTTAGTAGATACATATAGGTACACATGGGTCTCATATTGTTTTTGTATGGGAGGTACCAAATCTACTCGGCCGATTTAGCGCATTTTAAATACCTGACGACTCGCCTAGGTAGATTAGTTTGGACGCTATCGTGTTTTAAACAGACAAACAGACGGAAATTGCAATTTCAGAATTTGATACTGTTTCAGAATATGTATGTATATTTTATGGCGTCTCCGGTGACTCCTTCTAGGCGTTACAAATGCAATGGCGAAGTTCTATGGACTAGACCAGTGGTTCGCAATCTTTTTTGGTAGCGGAGCACTTTTCTGGAGAGAAATTCCTCGCGGAGCACTTCGTTGTCCGTATCCCATTTTTCGTTGTTCTGGGAAACGCAATAGCTATTTTCCGATTTTTGTTTTATTTTATTTAATTGAAGAAATAAGTACATGGCATGTGATGTGACCTTTAGTATTTTATAAAATATTTAAATCTATTAGATAATTGAAAAACATTTTTAACTCATTTTCGATTTGACCACAGAATAACAAAAACTTTAAAATTCTAGTTTCTAAGGACCAGTTTCAAATGTTCCAGATAAAGTTTCGTATAGTTAGCCGACACATAACGCTATCCACCAGATAAAAGTAGCTGATATTTGTTTTCTGTTTCATCGTCAAAGTCTCTGATAAGAAGCTATCTGGTAGAAAAATTTATCGGGCACTAATTGTTTTATCGTTTATCACATTTTTAAGTGAATTGTGTTGTTCTAGTTTTGTTAATTTAGCATGGATAAATTCATTCATTCACTCATTTTCGATACCCCGCTTATCCCTTAAGTGGGTCGCGGGTGTAGGTTGCGCAAGTCGAAGTGCACCGTCCATAGTCTCGATTCTACGCCATCGACTATAAATCATAAAGGGCAATCCCCATACGGGTAGGGGAGATATTATGGACTTGATCTAACCATCTCATCCTGGGTCTACCTAGAAGACGCCTGCCCGATGGTGCGGATTTCAGAGACGACCATCACTTCAGATTTCTTTACGTTTACTTTCATCTCAGTTTCCACAGAGGCGGCTACAAACGGATAGAGTGCGCATTGAAGTTCAGTCTGAGAGGACCCAAGGATGACCAAGACATCAGCGAAGAGCAAATGACTTAATCTCAGATCTCCCAATATTTAGTCGAATAGCCTTTAATTTTTTTTTAAATGGCAGTCAATATTTTCTCAAGACTTGCCACTAAAATCCGGCATCTTATAAATATTTGGCTCAACAGGTACCTATTGGCACCCTAGGACTAGCTTTGTTTTTGGGACGAATGAAAGGGACATACAACTTTATGCCGAATTTTAAAATTCCGGCTCTTCTTAGGTTTTTGTTGATAATTTGTGTTTTTTTGTGGAATATGCAATCACGAAGATTTTGTTCTAACGACACAAGTCGTGAGTTCTTCATGGAGATTAGGTGCAAAAATCTCCCTAATTTTTATGTATATTAAAAACGGATTGGCTCAAATTGTCCAGCGTTTCATTCTTTGCAGTAGTTTTACGTCCAATCTCCTTTCTTTTGCTTGTATTTCTTGTAAAAAAAAATTCGTAGAACAACCAAATCTTCGATATCAACGCCATTGACGTTTCCATTTTGATAGCTCTGAAGTACACGATTTATTTTTACCACCAAGTGCTCCGCGGAGTACACTTTGGGAAACTCGGGACTAGATGCTATAAAAAAAAGTGTAAGGAGGAAAAAATACTTACTTACTTAGATGGCGCTACAGTTCGGGGTGGACCTGGGCCTCAACCAACACGCCTCTCCAGTTAGCACGATCTTTGACTAACTGCCTCTAGTTGCGCACTCCAAGTTGGTTGAGGTCCCCTTCCACTTGTGCGCGCCACCTAAGGCGAAGTATCCTCTACTGCGTTGTCCCTCCGGGTTGGAATCGAAGACTCTTCGGGCCGGAGCGTTGGTGTCCATTCGCACTACATGTCCTAGCCATCTTAGTCGACTGATACGTACTATTCTGACCAAGTTGATGTCGCTGTACAGCTCGTAGAGTTCGCTGTTAAATCTTCTCCTCCAAAGCCCGTCAACGCAAACGGGACCGAAAATCACTCGAAGAATTTTGCGTTCGAAGCGACCAAGGAGATCTTCATCCGCTTTTGACAACGTCCATGATTCTGCGCCATAAAGCAGGACTGGGATGATGAGGGTCTTATATAGAGTCTACTTGGTGTTTCTCGACAAGGCCTTACTAATCAATTGCCTTCTTAGGCCAAAGTAACAGCGGTTGGCAAGGGTAACTCTTCGTTTGATTTCTGCTGTGGTGTCGTTATCAGAGTTTATAGCGGAGCCGAAGTAGACAAAGTATCGAACTACCTCAAAGTTATAGCTGTCTATCGTGACGTTCTGTCCGATTCGTCGATGTTGTGTGTCCCTTCTAGTTGACAGCATATATTTTGTTTTGCCCTCATTCACCACTAAACCCTTTTTTGCCGCCTCTGTACTGATACTTGCAAACGCACCAGTGACAGCTCGCTGTGTTCTGCCAATGATGTCGATGTCGTCAGCGTATATGCAAGTAGTTGCACAGACTTTCGGAAAATTGTGCCCCTGGTGTTGGCTTGCGAGTTTCGCACAATTTTCTCAAGAATGATGTTGAAAAAGTCACATGACAGCGCATCACCTTGTCTAAATCCTTTTTTGACATCAAAGGTCTCGGTGAGATTGTTTCCAACCTTTACGGAGCAACGAGCGTTCTCCATTGTCATTCTGCACAATCTGACAAGTTTGGCAGGGATGCCAAAACTAGACATGGAGGAAAAAATACGATTCTAATTTCACGAAAATTCCACCGTCAACATTATGTGAAGTGCCGTTTGTACCAAAAGAACACATATAGTCATAATGACAAACAGTTGCAGAAAAAGATTTAGTTTTTGTTCTTAGGGGACGTTGGAGTTTAGATTTGATCATTCTAATCGTATAGCCGTTTAAGGCTTGTTGGCAATTTTTGTTCTCTTACATACAATACCTTTGTTCGGTATGGACATCCTTTGGCAAAGAGTGCATTTATTTGCAAAATCAAAAAAGACCCGATTGCCCCTCACATAAGAAAAAACTCTCTACGAAGCAATGTGCCATTTAAAAAAGACTGCCAGAACATATTTAAGGTTAATAGCACACTTTACTAACTCCTGTCTGTAATTTTGTATGCAGCAATAAAATTGACAATTAAATCTTTAATGTCCCGACATTATTTTACGACAGCTTTACTAACCATTTTAAAAGTAGGTATACACTCTTGCCGCGGGCCTCCTTAACATAAGATAAATTTAGCTTTTCCTGGCGCAATTTCTAAGAAAAAAAAAAACAAATCTCAGCCAATTAAAAAAGTTTTTCTCCAATTAAGCCCTCCAAAGTTATTATCCCGAGTCGTTGCTATCACATCGCTAAATTGCGAATTCAAATTGCCCTCGCAATTGTAGGTAAACGCTCGCCCACGCACCTCCCTTTCGATCTGAAATTAATTTCGCAGTCTTTGTATCCGGCAAATCATCAAAACTGTTCAAAACCCTCTGAAGTAGGGGTGTTGGCGCAATTTTTTTTGTTAACCTTGCTAAACTCCCACCCGTCAAGGGACATTACCGAAAATAATCACAGAAATAAACGAAAATTCCGCGGCAGTGCCATTAGAGGTAGGTATAGCCCACCTCCCTGTTGAATCTATCTATTTGCCATAGCAAGCGTCCCCGACATCGGATTAAATGGTTAATCAGAGGAGAACAAAAAAAAATCGCAGCACATAATAGCGGAAGTTAGGCTTTTTATCGAGTGTGTAAAACGCCCCCGGGAGGGTGAACGGATAGGTGTGCGCATTTAAGCCATCGACACCAAAGCTATGACCTTTAAATTGCAAAATTGTAATTATTATACGGAAGTACAACCGAGTTCACAAAAAAAGGGATTTTTACTCCCGAACTACCCTCTAGGCGGTTTAAAGTACATATATTGTTGCGATCATCACCATAGTCGTCGTCGTTGTCGTCATAAATGGATGCTTTGTGCCAGAGCTGTAGCTGATGATGTTCGTGTGCCGATGGCGGTGACTGCGGGAAACTTTTTTTCATACACAGTCGTATAAATAAAATGACTACACGCACTGTGACAGATAAGAACGACGACGACGACGATGAGCGAAAAATGTGCCAACATGCAGAGGATCTCATTACGAAGGCATTAAAACAATGTTCCACAGCTGATGATGTAGTTGTATCTGCCATACCAACCCAGCCAGCGGTGGATTAAAGATGTTTCCTTTGTCATAAAAGAGGTAAAGCGTACAGAGACAGAGCACGCATATATACTCGTACACAGTAAAACGAACATTTAATGAAATTAATCCATCGGGGAGGAGAATAAGTATATCAAACGACGGTTTAATTTTAATTTTAATTATAGCAACTTTTTTATCGCTGCGAATGTTTTACAATTGGGTTGGGCGAAATTGAGTAGTGCTTATAAAGACGAGGACAGAAATGGAACGAAACTACACACCACACACAATGTGGGCGAAGAGTTGACATAGGGCCGCGGGACCGTTGTAAAAGCCGTCGCTTTTCTTAATTATTGTGAGGATGTGTATAGCATAAGGCTGTGCTTGCGGCAATAAAGATTAAGTATTATCTGTAAAAGTTGTGACAAGTCTTTCAGCGCATAAAAGATTTATGAACTAATCTCGTTTGATGCAATCTGTGTTTTGTAATGATTTTTGACAGGCACCTATACGCAAGGGGGTTACATTGTCAGAAGGCTGACGTTTATTTTTGGTTTCCATTGTTGGCCCAAAAACGTTTGAAGTATGAATACACATATTTGCTGAAGCACTGTTATACATTGATACCTACGCTCTCGGCATGGTAATGAAATGACTTTACTGAAAAGCTCTAAAAAGTTACTTCTTAAATTGGGTTTTAAAAACAGAAATTACTTCCTATACAGAAGGGGAGCAGTCGCCGAATCGATTGAACTTAAGACAATTTTAAATTTTGCCCTGGTGCTTCGGTGAAGATTGGTCAAAATTGGACAAAGAGGTGAGGCACCTCCCACACAAAAACATAATCTATAGGGTGAAACTCGATGACGTTATAACTCGATAACTGCTGGGCCGATTTTCATGATAATTCTTTCCTCTGTTCGTATTGCTGTATTTCAGGTTTAGGCAGAAATAAAATTCCAGAAAATCGATTTATTCTCATTTTTCGCATTTTACGGAAGAACATTATTATCTAAAACCTGAGCAATACAATTTCTGTGCAAGGGCAAAGCTGGGCGGGTACAGCTAGTAGCATCATAGGTAGCAACTCGCGAAATAGTCAGGTCAGTTTTGATTGTCGCGATGCCAATTTCTGACTCTGGGATCTCTCAGTGGCCTAAAAGGAAACTGGACAGAAGCTGGCTAAATGATACGACAAATATGTACACCAATCACAATATGAAAAAGTCTTTTCGCAAATTTGGTTACAGACCTGCAGAATATAATAATCCGTTCGATTGCTTTCCACCGCCAAATCCCCAGGACTCGACGAAATGAATTCTTTTATGTTGCAGAGAAATACCAAGTGTGCATAAATATACCATAAGAACACAATGGGAAGCAAAATGTACTTTTTTTTAACTAACAGGTGACACAGCAAGTCAAACCAACGACTTTAGGGTTTAGGTCAATAAGCCTCACCTCTTCTATTTTGAAAATTTTAAAATGACTGATCGACATACGCATTCGTAGCAAACTACATCTGGTGGATCTATCCCCGTCCCCGGCGAAGCTATCAATTCTTGACAGTCACAAATATTTACTCATCACGTCATCAATTACATGTCATTCGTGAGCGCGTCAATGTCGATTGACACCAGATAGCAAAGTGACAATCATACGGTCATTTGCGTGTCAATACGTGCCATTATTTAAGACCTGAACTTTCGTTGTATGATTTAATGAAATATGCAGACTTTTTTATTTTTGGTGTTTCCACGGTCCAATCTTATATAATACTAGCTGAACCCCCGCCGGTTTTGCCAGGCCTCTTTTTTTCAATTTTTTGGCGTGTCAATTGATCACACCGACATTTAAAAAAAATCAACTAAATTGGTTGAAAATTACGGGGCAAAATAGGGAACATAACAGTTTTTTCCACTTTGTTTTATATATAGAGATAGCTTTACCCGCCTTGCTTTGCCCATACACAGGAATTGTATTGCTTAGGTCTTAGTTAAAAATATTCTTTAATAAAATGCGAGAAATGAGAATAAATCGATTTGCTGGAGATTTTTTTTCTGCCTAAACCTGAACTACAGCAATACGAAGACAACAAAAACAGACTCACAAGAATCGGCCCAGCGGTTATCGAGATATAACGTCATCGAGTTTTATATAAGATTTTGAAGGTTTTTGTTTTTGTAAGGGAGGTGCCACGCCTCTTTGTCTAATTTTGACTAATCTTCACAGTACTTCAGGCTCAATATCTAAGATCATCTGTATGTTTGAGCTCAATCGATTGGGTGGTTTTCGAGATATACGATTTTGAATTTTTTTTTGTAAGGTAGGTGCCACGCCCCATTGTCCAATTTTGACCAATCTTCAGAGGAGCACTTGGTGCTCCGCCATGGGAAGAATATGAAAATTCCATCATATTAGCTAATTTTGTGTTTCTGAAACTTTATCATTATGCAATGGAATTTGTGTCCTGATTACACAGTAGAAAAATTTAAAAAAATAAATCGTGTATTCCAAAACTTCAGAGCTATCAAAATGGAAACGAATCAATAGCGTTGATAGCGAAAAGATTTGGTTGTTCTACGAAGTTTGTTTTCGGGGAAATACAAGTTTCTAAAAAGACCGGAAGTTTTGAGAACCGCAAAGGAAAGGAGATTGGACGCAAAACTACTCCAACGAAAGATTAAGCCAATCCATTTTTGATGTCCATAAAAATTAGGGAATTTGTTAGACCTAAACTCCATCAAAAACTCAAGGCGCTGTCGTAGAACAGAATCTTCTTGGATGCGCAGCACATTGCACATTCCACATTCCACAAAAAAAAAACACATTATCCCAATAAATACCTAAGGAAGAGCCGGAATTTTGGAAGACTTCACTAACAAAAACCATTCAAATTTTGGAAAAAAGTTCTTTGGAGTGCCAAATCCAAGTTTAATTTATTTGGTTTCGATGGAAAAGTGTATGTAAGGCGTCCTTTAAACAAAAAAATACAGCCAAAGTACACGCTTCAGATCATACAGCATGGAGGAGAGATGGTATAATGGTCTGCGGTGCGTTCTCTTGGTTCGATGTTGGTCCATTAGTTATATAAGGGTCGACCCCTGATAAATCAACACGCTTATAAAA
Source organism: Cheilosia soror (assembly GCA_949372485.1). NCBI lineage: Eukaryota > Metazoa > Arthropoda > Insecta > Diptera > Syrphidae > Cheilosia > Cheilosia soror. Next base: position 41,352,830 of record OX443561.1, read on the forward strand.
GCATATTACACCATTAGAGTTAGAGAAAACCCTTTTCTTCATACAAACCAGTAGGATATAATTTCCAACACCACAACGATCCTTAGCATAGGAGAGTGAAGCAGTAGCTTACAGAAATGAGCTACTAAAATAATTAATGGTTTGGATTAACCCGCGCAAAATCCCGACCTCAACTCAATTGAAAACTTGTGGGCCGACAAAATAGCATTAAAAGCCAAAAAATCAGGAAATGCTGAAGAGCTTTTCGAAAACATTAAGGGGTTCTGGAACTTATTTACCACCACATTAGGATGCCGGATGGGCGCAGTAGCTCATTGGTCAGTGTGCTGGAGGGGTGCCAGATTCGATTCCCGTAAAGAAATTACATCTTAAGGTTTATTCCAATGCGCCACATCTCGCGAACGTCTGACAAATATCCGAGACTCTAACTGTCCTGAAAAAGCTTATCGAATCAGCCATTCGGATTCGGCATAAAATTGTAGGTCCCTCATTCGTCCCAAAAATAGGTTGCGTATACGGACCAGTTGCGCCAAATATTTATTTGATGTTGGATTTTAGTGGAAAGTCTTCAGAAAATATTGATTGCCGTTTAAAAAAAAATAAAGGCTAGCTATTCCACTAAATATTGGTAACTTTTATAAGTTTTGGAAACTGGAATTTTAAAGCTTTTATTATTCTGTGGCCAACTCGAAAATGTGTTAAAAATGTTTTTTTCTTTAATATCTACTAGATTTAAATATATTTTTTAAAATGCTAAAGGTCACATCAGTTACATGTTATCTATTTATTTCTTCAATTTAATAAATTTAAAAAAATCGGATATTTATTATTGCGTTTTGCGAGACTACGAAAAATGGGTAGGGACCACGAAGTGCTCCTCGAGGAATTTCTCCCCAGATAAGTTCTCCGCGATCAAAAAAAGATTGGGATCCGCTGATTTAGACGAACAACAGGGGGAAAATGTGTCAATTACAATATGCATAACAGAAAATTGCATGCATGTAGAAAATCGTGCAGTGTCACGTGTGGGACGCTGTCAATCTGTAAAATGCTGTCAAAAAACGAAATGGCTGTAGTAACGCCCACATCGAATTTGGGAGCAACCATGACGCTATACAATGAATGAATCAACGGCTATAACAAACCAAATGGAGCTGCAGAAATGAATACAATTCATGTATTCCGGCGAGTATAAGAGAGATCATACTTAAGGGGAGCGAAACGCTGTCTGACTTCCTGGACCTCGCTTTCAGAAGGAACCAAGGCGGCGATATTGCACTGAAAAGTCCGAAACATCACCATTATTCAATGCTTCGCATTCATACCGCTCAGGGCATTCTGAAACAGACGCCCATTGAGAAGTTCGAAAAGTGAAGCTATCTAGACAGTTTTATATCGCATGGAGGAACGAATCTAAATGTTCGTAGCTGAATAATAGATGCCCACAGCGCCTTTAAAATGCTGTCTTCAGTATATGGAGTACCAATCAAATTTCCCAAGTTGATGCTATATCCCGGAGAAAACCTAAAAAGTCTCACACGTAAGCTACTTAAAATCCAATAGCCATAAATCATACCAAACAACAACATCGCGCGAAATATAGTCCTTTGAATGGAATCATCAAGGAACACGGCGAGTTGGTGGACCAAGCATTAACTGAAAATCAACAATTTTGACCGACGACGTAGCCACGTGGCAACAACTGAAAGATGGATGAAATTTGACGCCGAACTATGAACCATCCAATGTTGAAGAGCACAATAAATTAAAATCGTTGCGTAATAATACATAACAAGAAGACATGCATATATGTATTTCATTGGCAAATAACAGAAACAGGACGCTTTAACTTAATGGTGTACCCGCCGTACCGTCAAAATTATTGGACAGATACAAATTCGATTAACTGCGGTGCGGTAACGAATTTCCGGTTATGCCATTTCAAATGATAATCATATTGTGCGCATTTGATGAATTGAATGCTCGGCTATTTATAAAATTCCATGGAAACATTTATTTAATTAGACTTCGACATGTCCGCACATATAATCCAATCAGGGATCGATATAACGAGATACATTTCAAGGTATTCATCAGCTGGCCTAATTAAAATGCAGCAAACTGCATGCACAACATTTTTTAAATACATTGCTAATGAATCGAAATGCTATCTTTGACTTGTTTTCCCATCACTGACAAGTTGCAAAAAAAAATTGTTGTTTTAAAAACAGCACCTACGGTCGAATGCACCATCCGGTGTCAATTTAACAGTAATTGAAGTGTTTTTTTGCTGTTGCCCTGAAATATAATGATGTCGGTGATTGAAATTCACAGAACGTCAAGGCAAAACGTGTTAAATTCTCAAGTCAACTTCACCGTTTGCAATTTATTCGCAAATTTCTTCCTCATTGCAAACCCTCCCTTACCAACTACTGTCCATCTTGAACTTATCTTACGCCAATGACCTTACTCACATCCACATGCGCTGCCGGTGATTATTTATCGATGACGATCACATATGAATTGATTTTCACATTGATTATTTATAAACAAAAAACGTTGTAGTATCTTGTGTATAGGAATAGGACAGATAATACCGGCAAGCTTTTCAAGGGGTGCTGGTACTGGTGCTGGATAAATACGCGCTGCAGTAGTAATTACAACCATAAGTGTGCGCTGTATGAAAAATACCGTCATTAGTGGACGTCCGTCGTCATTCAATCCGATACTCAATTAATTGTGTGTGACAAATTGTAGGTATACCCTAATGAATCAAAAAAAAAACCGGCAACGGCACAAGAACTATGTACCTAACCTAAAACGTACATGAAAGTCTATAATTGCTCTATAGAATTTCATGGAGCTCGAGCAAAGCAGAGCTGCGAGAGTGCGAGAATGCGAATGTCATACACAATGAACCCAAACTCAATGAAAACTTCTTCATGCTATGAAAAGCCAGTCCAAGTGCAAGTTCACCTTGAGAATGGCCTCCATGGCCATCAGTCAGTTATGTGAGTCAGTGAGTGTGTTTTTTTTTTCCTCTCTACTTCTTCCTCTATTCAGCAAGTTCAGCAGTGTGTAATTTGTTTTTTTTTTTTTTTTCATTCTCTTTCATAGAACTCATTAAAATAAATGAAAAGTGAAAAAAGCAAGTGGAGAGGGTTGGCCAGGCCAGGGTGGGGCAGGAGGATTGAAAATGGATTAGGCCCAAAAATGGAGAGCGAATTGTAATAACAAGAAAAAAGTTAACTAGAGCTGGATGTATATTCAAAGCGTATGTTATGGTATGACGCACAGATTTTTAACTCCAATTAACTTGAGGCATATGTTTATGTAGGTTGGATTTCTGTTATTTCCTACCACAGATGCTTTAAATGTAAAAAGATACAAAAATTGTCGACAAATTGTTTTGAGTCTGAGGCAAAAATCTGGTTTAGTAGCGACTGCACAAACCTCTTTCCCTATCTTTCCGGATGTACAAACCCTTGATGGTAGTTGCAACCATGCATGTACGAATGCAACCGGGTAAAATCAGCTGCATGTTCAGAACGTTGTATGAAGCGGGAAGAAATGTGACTGACATCAGCAAGCTGGGCGGTGTTCAATTGACGCACATCATACTACATTAGTTGTGAGTATTTTCCCTCCCCGTGGTATTAAACGAGGACTGGGTCTTGTCGATTGCGAAATTTATAAACAAGCAGAAAGCCCCAAAACCAAAATACCAACGTTTGTAGTCCCTCGACTAAGCAAGCCAATTTCTATCACAATCTGATAGTGTCAAATACTTAAGAATACCGAGTACCGACATATCATTCTACTCCTGTAGCAAAGCTCTTGGCAAAAAGTGGGAACTTCAGCCAACAATGGTTCTTTGAATTTATACACTCGTGGTACGTCCCATCCATACTTATAGATTCGTGGTATGGTGGCCCGCCTTAAGTAAAGCTTACAACATTACCAAATTAAACAGAGTATAAAGAATAGCTGAAATTGGAAATAAGTGACCTTACATTAAGTTTGAACGAGGCGCTTAACGTAATACTTCAAATTCTGCCAGTGGATCTGCAGATTTCATGGTAGCACGGAACATTAAACGAACTCGGACGGTGGTTCGAAAAGCTCTTTAGAGTAACTACACAACACCGCAACTCAACCTTCCGATAAAAATATTCTGTGAGATTTACTTCAAGATCGGAATGGGAGCAAAACAATATGCCCAACTCCACCGATGGTTCCAACCAAAATGGAGTGTGGAGTGCAGGGGGCGGTTGTATTTTGAACAGAACTAAATACCTATATCGAAATCTTTACGCCTCCCCAACGCAGTCTTCACGGAGACGTGTACACTGATCATGATTAGGACTAAATATAAGGATCTTCGTCAACAGCCAGGGCGCAATAAGGTTATCGATTCGACAATCCACTGATGACCAGGGCAAGTCATGAGATATCCCCCAAGGAAGCTACCTATATCTACTTATTAAGTTGAGCAACTAAAAAAAAATAAGAAGTGAGTTTGGATTTTGATTAGGTACAGGTTTTCAAACTTATAAATGTATACAAGTCGACATGTCATTATGTACCTTCTTCGAGTTTCGATTCATTTTAAAAAGGGCGGTTGGCATCGGTGATTTATCAACTAAAATCATTAAAATTTAACGAGTTTCGATTCAATTTTAAAAAGGACGGTCGGCATTTTTAATTAGAGGTAAAATTCGAACGAACATTTTATTCGCTAGTTTGTGAAACGCGGCTTAATGATGTGGATTGCGAATAAACGTTGGTAATTTGCGCCAAGGGTGTTTTATTTCGCGGCGAAAAGTTTGGAAAACCGAATTTTGTTATTTAAATTGTTCATAAAATTGTTTTCTTAATACATTTTGAATTTTGATTTCAATTATCCTACGCTTGAAATAGTAAAATTTTCTATGTATAATTGCACAAAAAGTGTTTTGGTCGCATTTCATATATTCGTTCGTTCGCTCTCAAGTGAATGGTCCTTTAAGTAAGATACACTATAATAACCTCTTCATTTTCTCCACCAGTCAATTCGCACTGAAAACCCGGTCGCCTTTTAAAATACATTATAAAAAAATGTAAACAATTTCAACTCAATTCAACTTTTAATTACCTACTTTTAAAATTAAAAATTTAAATTTAAAATCTTGTATCTCGAAGACCACCGACTCGATTGAGCTCATATTTACAGGTTTTAGCTAGGTATTGACCCAGGAGTGTTCCTGTTAAGAAATTGGATAAAGGGGCGTGGCACCTCTTAGCTATACAAAAAAAAACATCTTATATGGTGTGAAATTATATAACTAGATAACCGCTGGTTGATTTCGATACAGTCGGAAAGTTTTTAATATAAGTCGGCATTTCAATGAAAGTCATCCCCACGGCTCGAACCCTCGCTACGCCCCTGAATGTACAAGGTGGCGCAAAAGTAATCCTCCTATCAGAAAATGCTATAAATTTTGCGATTGGCCCCTGCCCCTAATGTCAGTTCTGTTTTGACATATGTGTAGTAAACACATGCAAAATACACGTTAATAAACAATGTTACGCTACACTGCTCCAGAACGCGGAATATTGGTGACTATTTATTTGAGCAATAATCGGTCGGTGACTTTGGCACAACGTGAATTTCGTCGCAGATTTCCTAGCCGTCCAACGCCTGCTGGTGAAACACTGCGACGTTTAGCCGCTCGCCTCGAAGAGACTGGCACAACACGAGATGCTGCCAGGCGTGGCAGACCCCGGAGTAGCCGTTCTGCAGAGAATATTGCTGCTGTAGCCGAAGATGTCATGGACATGAAGATGTCGCGGGCCAAACGGTTACTGTGAATGGTGAGCGCTACAGAGCAATGATCAACGAGTTCTTTTTGCCGCAACTTGATGAATTGGGATTGGAAAACATGTGGATCTAACAGGACGGTGCAACGGCACACACTGCACGTGCCACAACCGATATGCTGAAGGATGCATTTCCCGGGCGCCTAATCTCCCGTTTTGGCGATTTGCACTGGCCAGCAAGATCGCCTGATTTGACCGCTCCAGACTTCTTTTTGTGGGGCTTTTTGAAGTCGCGGGTTTATGTCAACAAGCCTCAGACTCTTGCAGCTCTTAAAGACAATATCCGTCAAGAATGTGAGGACCTATCGCCGGAAGTTTTGGCCAAAGTGATGGAAAATGCCATAAAAAGGGCTCAAATGACAATCAACTGTGGCGGCGGCCATTTACATGACATCATATTCTCGACTTGATGTAAAAAAAATTAAAAGACCAAATAAAAATAATCCACAAGAAGAATCAAAGTTTTTCATTTTTTTTTTAAGTTACAGCCAAAAAACATCGGAAGGTTATTTTTGCGCCACCTTGTATCTATACCAGAAATAAAAAGAAATAGCCTAAATCACTCAGCGATTCCGTAACTTTCTATTAAAGAACACATTTTTGGAATCGTCGCAGTAGTTCCATAGATTACCCACTACATACAAGTTTTAACTCTTTATAATAAAGTGCATTATGTAGAGAGAAATACAGGAAGATGTATTTATATAATGTACTAGCGGATCCGGCGAATTTTGTCTCGCCCCAATTTAACGCCTGGTGATAGTAAATCACAGAATCACAATGCGGAAAGGACACCTGTCAAATTGCGCATATCCTAAGTCAATGTATAAAGCCATCTATCGAGGTGTGGCATTGATCGAAGCACAGCGCCATCTATTACTTATCTCCTTAACTTCTCTACCCAAAATGCACTCCAATTTTCTTTTGTCACAATAAATCTCACAGTTATCCGAAAATTTCCAAGCTTCACAACGAATTTTCCACCTTTACATACATTGTCCAAAAACATCAAATCATGCGATAAAATGATAAAATTTCGTCGAAAAAATTTCACATTTTCCGTTTTTTCTGTAATTTTCCAAATTTTCCACTAATAATTTTCTATTTTTGCATTCGAAAAGCCATTCTGGAAAAATTCCACACGAAATTCCATACAAAAAAAATCAATTTTCCAATTTCCCGACTTTTCAGGAGGTTTTTTCCCAAATTTTCTTTCTTTGGAGAAATCCAAAATTCCAAAATCGGAGAAATCTATTTCTTTATTTCTCATAGAGGGTACACAAACCCAGTTTGAAGTCAATCAGATAAAAAATAAAAATGGTCCCATACAAACAAACCCCCCTTTTACCCCTTTAGGGGTTGAATTTCGAAAAATTCTTCCCCACCTTCTGCCTTTTGGGTTAGTTTGTATTTCCCCAAATCACTTCTAAGTGTTCACTTCGGCCATAAAAGGAAATTTATTTCAAAATGTTGGCGGAATTTGCTACATAAACTCTGTTTGGCGAATATTTAATTTTATTTATGTTTTAGACGCACGATTATATTTTTTCATTAACACATTTGAAACATGGAAATAAAAAAAAAACAGTAAGACAATTATCTTCGACTATGCCGAAGCTCAAATACCTGGACTGTATTATTGTAAAAATAAAAAAAAAAATATTTTAGTATTAAAAAAATATATAATATGTATTTGTATGGGAGGTATGAGTAGTTTTTATTCGACCCAGCTCATTTTTTGTCAAAAATTTTAAATATTATTAAAACAATATGTGCAAAGTTTAAACTTGCTATCTTTACTGTAGCTATGGCCACAGTGTGGTACCGGGTATAAACAACTGCAGACTGAGGATCTTTTTTAACTATCTAATGTGATTTTTTACTAACGCCTGAATTTTTAAGAGATAGACATACCCCGCAACAACGCGCTTTTCAATTGTTGAAATCGTTACCAAAATAAATCACAGATCCATAGACATGATTTAAAAAATCGTTGTTTCTAAATCAAGACTGAAAACAGATACACTTTGGTTATGTTTATGTATAGGGTAGGCCATCTATTGACTTCTTTTTAAAAAGCATAAAAAAACAGAGTTTTCCATACTTCTCAGAAATGTTGTTTTATTGAAAAGAGTAAATCTACCGTTTAATTATGGACTATTAATTCATTCAAATGAGTGCCAGTCAACACAATTTTGCAATACATTTTCGGCCCATATTTCACGAACAGCTTGAACAGTGTTGGTAAATCATGGGAAATTTACATTTTCGTGGGAACTTTGATAGTAGAAAAGCATGGGAAAAAGACAAAAATTGTCGGGTAGTTCCGAGATAAATTTCTACAGCCTACAAAAAATAACAATGTTTACTTAAATATCAACCTTAGTTCCACAAGAACACATGGTTCCTTCCTTAACTTTTGTTTATAGCTATAAGGTTTGTTTTTTAAAAGGTACAGAATTTTTAATTAAAAATGACAGGAATTCAGACAAAAACTAAATTGATTATAAAGGGGTGTTTTTTTTAGAGGTATAGAACTTGTTGAAAACACAATTTTAACTGGCGGCCATTTTGTCAGCTGTTAAGTTTGGTGTGGCATTTCAACATGAATAGACTGAACAACGCTTCCGAATTGTGCAAATTTATTTTGAAAATCATGGTTTTGGAATAATTTGGTTGGTGGAATAATTGGTCCGTACTTCTTTAAAAACGATGCTGACCAGAACGTCACAGTCAATGGTGACCGCTATAGAGCCATGATTACTGACCTTTTCGTTCATTAATTGAACAACCATGATGTGCATGCTGTGCACTAGCTTTGGTTTTAACAAGACGGCGCAACATGTCACACAGCTCGTGCCACAATTGATTTATTGAAGGAATCGTTTGGCACTAGTTTCACGTTGCGGACCCTTGAATTGGCCTTCAAGATCGTGCGATTTAACGCCGCTTGACTATTTTCTGTGGGGATATGTGAAGAGTGAAGTCACTAGTCTACGCCAATAGGCCCGAAACGATTGACCACTTGGAGGACAACATTCGCCTTATCGCTTTATATCCGACAAATGTTGGAAAAAGTCTTCGAAAATTGGACCACCAGATTAGACTACGTCCGAGCCAGCCTTATTGCAGTAATATGCCAAAAATCATATTTAAATTATAATGCCAGAAGATTATCTTTCGAATAAAGTAAATTTCATGTCAATTTAAAATCATCTTCGTTTTATTCCATTTCTAAGTTCTATACCTCTAAAAAAAACACCTTTTACATAATGAATATGGTCTTCGTGGCGATTTTTAAAGAAGGATGCCCTTCCTTGTCGGTCCAATTTTGGACCATCCCTTCGCGAACTTGATGCTTCATTTCACCAACTATACCAGCTAAATATTTTGTTGTTTATCAGTACAAAGAACGATTCCGTATCTTGTTCTTAATTTGAAAGTCGTAATCGAAAACTTGTATTCAGTGACGAAACTCAATGGGTTAGTGAGCAAACAAAATTGCAGTTTCTAGAGTTAAGTAATTTCACAAGACTTATATCCATTAAAATGCATTATTTGGTATGGTTTTCAGGAAAAAATAAATAAAAAACAACAATTACAGACCAAAACGAGGAAAATAGTTTAAAGACTCGAATTTAAGAATGGAGTGTACAAAACTCGTCTACTCTCTAGGGGTTGTTATTGCAAAATACCCGTTTTCTTATTTTTTGTTACAAAAAAAGTATTGTAGGAAAATTATGGGAATTTTGCCAATATGTAAAGGAAAAATTATCAGCAACACTGAGCTTGACCAATATTATTCTTGATTCTTCGCATAGTATCGATCTTAAATGGCACCCTACACACAAATATCTACCGGCATCAAGTCACAGTTCCGCGACGGCAAAGCTGCATCGCCAAAGCGAACTGTTTCTGTTCAAAATTCCCACGGTTTCGGTAACACCAGCATCCAAGTAACTTTGCAATATTTCCCGACGTGTTGTTCAAGAATAGATCAATCCATTTCGTATATCGCGAAAATATAATACTGAATTTCTGCCAAATTTTTTAAACGAATAAAATTATGTCAAAACCAACATATGGACCACCAACATACTACTACCAACATACTTCTTATTGAAAGCCATGCCCCTTTTCTTACTCACCCACTCTGCATTCAAAAAAATGTCCTTCACTTACCTGAAAATAAATAAATCAATAATTAGTCAATAAACAGTTAATAAAAATATGTATTAAATATTAAAAAAAAAAATAAGGGAACTAACAGCATCCTATAACACATTCGTCAATTTGTATGTCATTCATATATCCATTCACTCAAACATTATAAATACATATTCTAAATTTCGATAAAAAAAAAGAATATGTATATCATTTTTTATTTTTATTTTTTTTGACAAAATTAATTAGCGCCTTCTAATTACAAGATCCCTAATAGCGGTAATAAATTATAAAAAAAATATGTATGTTAAATGTCTTCCAAGAACCGTAATTAAATTAAAACAACAACAAAAGGGAAAGATGCTGAACTAAAAATAATAATATTCTCTCAGCGAATGAATGTACGAGTAAATTCCATTAAAGTAATTGGGTGAGTTCATTGGAATTACCCAAAAGTAGTATGGTAAAGGAGAGACAACTCGCCGTTATCGAAGTATGGTCTGGTGGGTAGCTTTGATGACAACTTTCGTGCCGGCTACTTTCTACAACAACAGCGGCTGCCTATTAATTTGGATTTTAATTTTAGACTACGCGCTGACCGAAAATACGATGGGAAACGATTATTTTCAGACTCTTTCGCAATCGAAAAGCTTAGGAATTAAATGACCGACGATAAATTTGTGTGTGTTCAATTGAAACAGGTGGCTGAATGGAGTGCATAAAAATAGCTATATGAGTGTGTTTAGTATTAGTTTTTTTCGAAAATGTATAAGTATAGTTGTAAAAATAAATGTTTTATGAACGAAGATGCCATTTGAGAATGTTGAATGTGAGAGTGAATTTAAAGTGCCAGAAACTGACTCATGGAATCTTGTCCAATGTTAGAGGATTAATTAAGGTGGCTGTTCGTAAAGCACTTATCACACGAAAGCCGTAAAAGTAATGCATTAAGTAAAATTGAAAGTGGTACTAAGTATTATTTTAACGCTGGCAGGCTTTTGGTAATGCAATTTTATTTAATGGCTTTTGATGTATACAGATTTTCAGTCATTTTCAATGGAGAGCGACAGTATTTGTTTTAAGTTGTCCATAAGATCAATATTTCCTTTTATGTTTAAAGTTTTGGACCATCAGATACTTCGTTTTATTATGGTAATTTCTGCGACTTTTTATAAAAGACACGAAAGCTCGTTAGTGTTAAGGAGCGTAGATTTGTCGGCATTCATCACATCACGACTCACGTCTCACAGTCTAGGCTTACATATACAGGCAAAGGTTAAGCTTGCTCCGTGCTCCGATATGTCATCACCCTATTCACATGTGTCGCAGATAGTTGGACCTCTTAAATCCAATATATTAAGGTGCGTGGTAACCCGTAAGTCGCCTAAATTAGATTCTTGACCATAACCCCGAGAACTTCTACACGACTTTACAACTGATGCCGGCATATCCAACAAATGCTCAGGTATACTGAGAAAACTTATTCCTAACTTGTTCGAGTATTTCCAACAAAATTCAGAAGGATCTCGACTTGTTGCACTCTCTTACAGGACTGCTCAAAGAATTATGTGCCTCCTAGGCTAGCTGCCACTACGAAGATAACTTGGCAGAGAGCATTGACAAGATTTAGTCGGCGGGAAATATGGCTGACGAAAGTAGACTTAACGTTGAACGGCTGCAAACGCAAAAACCCATAGACCAAGAAAGTTTGCGAAGAAGACCTACGGGCGGCGCGGCGTGGCGCGATGCCAAGAAACCACTAGAACCATTGCGACGTAAGACCTCGTCTGCAAGGCGACGCTGTACATAATCGTCTCGTAGGTTCAGGGACAAAGAGCTGAGCATTTAGATTATTTGGATAAACAAGAAAAAAGTATGAGAAGCGCATATTGAGAAAATTAAGAGAAACAATATTTGGAAATTTTGGTTGATCTTGGCTTTCATCGTCCGCGTTTTCAAGATTAAGTTAAATTATTTAGTGCAAAGAGGTATTTGGGTCCGAAGCAACATTCTCAGTTTGAACCACCGCTTGAATATTGTTTCAATCCCCCCTTTGGGCCAGCATGTGCAAGTGCATGAATTCTTGGAGTAAATTCAAATGATTTTTTAAAAGCTCTATGGAAACCATTGTTCCATTTTGACTCCATCAGAAACGAAAACTTACTCTGGACGATGAAAGCCAAGATCAACCAAAATAGCAATCAACATATCGAAATTGGACTCCAACGAGGCTGCTGAAGGATTCAGACCAAACGTTTTGAAATAGAGGGAAACGATTTAGCGGAGTCCAATTGTCCTGAATAACGACGAAGAACGCTTGATGCTTCCTTAAGGTCGGAAACATGTCTCTCCCAGACATTTGATGTAAAAGAGTTCAGACAAGGTGATGTGATTTCTTCAATATCGTGCTAGAGAAGATGGGGAGAACTCGCAAGCCAATAATAGGGACACAATTTTTCAAAAGTCTATACGATTATTATGACAACACAGTATGGGCAGAAAACAGGTTGGCAAAAATGGGTTTAGTTGGGAATCTAGCCAAAACCAAGTATAAGTTATCAACAAGGAGTGTCGAAGACGAATCAGCCAGAACGTCATAACAGACAGCTATAACTTTAAGGTATATAACTTTGTCCACCTCAGCTCCGCTGTAAACTCTGAACACAATCTTCCTAACAGCGGTTTCGTTAGCCTAAGAATTGAGTTAAAATTAGTAGTAAGGCCTTGATAAAAATATTTGAAAAACTCTAGGACTTTTAACCTTGGTTTATGTTAGCTTCATGTCAGGAAAATCGCCCTTTTGAGATCACAACTAAGGAGACCTGTAGATAAAAAGAAGGGGAATGATAGGGAAGCTCATAGCCAGCCGGTAGAGTAGAATTTTGTTACATACGTTCATGTAGGATATTGCAGAGAAGTCATCATCAACAACATCGTTGCAAAAGGAAAATTCTTCAAGTGATTCTCGGTCCAATGGGCTTTGAAGAAGGATATTTTACAGCGAAGCTATGTGTACGCCAACATTGGTCAGGCCAGAATAGTGTTTTTTTTTTTTTCGAGGAAGGTGGAAATCTTCTAAAAGACACTATGAGGACAGTCAGCGCGTGCTAATAGTAATGTGAGATTTTTACTCACTAAAACCACCTCCCACAAATTTGTTTCGTACTGCAACTAAGTTACGACTTATCAACATTTTTTTTATCACGAAGTTATACACGTTTGGCAGGCAACATTCCGGCGATAGTTCCTGCTCGTTCCGCAATTTTCACGCGGTTATAATAATTATCGGGCTAAGTCAGAAGGTTTAGTTCGTTATAGACGCCGCAATAAATTTGTTTCATCAAGAATTTCCAAGACCGAGTTATTAACGTGTCCTAATAGTCGATTTCTATGCTTTCGAGCGCAATTTCTCGTTTCGTCTTTAACTGTGGGAATTCCGAGGTCTCTATGGAGATCTTCATTTCTAATATACCACGGTGCACTGACGAATGATCTTACCACTTTATTTTGAAAAGTTTCTAAAATATATAGATTTGTGTGACTGGTACAACCCCATAACTGTATACCATACGTCAATACAGGCTTAAGCACTTGCTTATATAGTAAAAGCTTGTTCTCGAGGTTAAGCTTGGAATATTTTCCAAGTAACCAATAAAGTTCTCTATATTTGTTTTTAAGTTCTTTGCATTTCTTTTTTACATGCGGTTTCCATTACAACTTTGTGCCGAGAGTCATTCCGAGGTAATTTGTTTGCTTATATGTGAAATCCACGTGAACCGATTTCGTTTCGTTAAGAGCGATCCTCCATGATTTTGTCCATTCATTGACCCGATTAAGCGAGTCCTGTAATATTTGGTTTGTTTCTTTGGTAGTTGTACCAACTGCTAGTATAGTAGTGTCATCGGCAAAAGTGGCTATGGTAGCTCTGCGAAATATCGTAAATACTAGGTACAGGAGTGGCTCAAGGACGCTTCCTTGCGGCACACCTGCCCGTATTTCTTTAAATTCGGAATATTCTTTTCCGTGTTTAACACGAAAGAGTCTTTTCTCTAGATACGATTCTAGGATTTTTCACAACCGTTCGGGGAGAACTTGTCTTAATTTGCACTTAAGGCCTTCGTGCCACACCTTATCAAATGCTGCCGAAACGTCCAAGAACACGGCAGAACAGATTTTATTTTCTTCTAGAGCTCTCTCTATTACGTCAGTTATCCGATGCACTTGATCGATCGTTGAATGTTTGCATCTAAACCCAAACTGGTGGTCAGGTATAAGACGGTTTTCTCCTATAATTGGTTGTAACCATCTGAGTAATATACGACTTTTTTTCATTTGGTGGTTTGCCTGGTTTTAAAACCATAATGACTTCCGCAATTTCCCATTGGCTTGGAATGTATTAATCTCATCGCGGCGTTTATAATGTGAAGAAGCTTAGTTATTGCAATATTTACAAATGTTCTGTCCGACGCATTAATATGTCTAATAAGCGCTTGACCATCGAACGGCTTAAAAGTTTCTTCTAGACGTCATGGGCGTTCTTGATAGGCGGCGATGCGATCTTCGGACTTTTAGTGGCTTTAATAGTGTGATGAATCAGTCGTTTACGATGACTAGACAGAGCGTATAAACACCAAAACTCCGGTCTGAAGTCTTAGATTTTAAATTAAACGTGAGTAGAGGAACAAAAGTACCATCCACAGAAATCGAATTTGAAATGTTTTAGTCGTCATATCTAGCACCTGGCTGGCAATTATTTATTACTTTGAGATATTTAACTCTGCCTTAGAATGGGATGGACACGCTTATAAGCAACTAAATATGTACCAACACTACCTTAAACCTTAAATCCATCCAATGATAAAAATAAAACGCAAACAGAATGAATTTTCCATTTTTATTCGTTTCTGTTCTTTGAAACTAGGTATAGGCAATAGGCACACTTTGATATGCAGAGCAAAATCCACCCTTATTCCCATCCTCCTTGCTTGCCAACCAGAGGACCATGACTACGTCAAATATTCAAATTCCATCTCCATAGATGTGATCTTAAACATACAGTGGTAAAGCTATTGCCTGTCATTTTGTGTAAGCACTCTATTGATTACAATTCAAATGTTCAACTTGGCTCTGCGTCATGGAGTAGATATGCGTATAAGTATACAAAATACAAGCGAAAGTGACCAAATAAATAAATTAGTGGAAATGGAAACTTGAAACAGAATTGGTCGATGTGGTGGGATTTTGTTTTTTTTTTCGTTGTATATACAAACAACGAAAATAGCTAACGGCAGATTATGCGTTACTAAATATAGAAATACAAGAAATTCTAATAATTTTGGAACGATAATTCTGGCTGTTGAGGGGCGGTGGTCGGTCGGTGGTGTCACTGTAATGCCATTGGAATTTTAAATCATCATTACAGTATTTGATTATAGTTGAAGCGATGCCAAGACTGATTTTGGTTTATTTGTCAGTCAGTGTCGTCAGCGGAAAAGATATATATTGAATAATTGTGTTTGCTTTCATATGTGACAACAGACAATTCTGGGTAAAAAAAATAAACATACTAAAATGACGCTCGGATAATGACACATATTGCACGATTCACTTGAAGGTAATTACTCATGACAGCTAATGTAAATGCCAGGCGTAAGCAATTATCTCTGAATTTACGACAAAAGAGTTTCGATTTCCTGATAGTAATGACTGGATAGCTTCAATGAATATTTTTGCAAGACAACATTTTGAATGAGTGTGGAGAAGTAAGAGGTCAAGCAACTCGCGAAATAAATGGAGGAATGAGAAGCTAATCGTTCAATTGGAATTTCAGAATCTATAAGATTTAGATATAAACGGATTTAGACAAAACTCTATAATTTCAGATATTCAAAAGCCGAACATTTTCATGCGTATGGAATATGGAATACATACAACCATAACGTGTTGTGAACTATGAGAGTGATTCGATTATTTGGACTTCGGGAAATGGCCTCTTTTTTAATTGTATTGAAAATATAAAAAAAACGCACTATTTTAACATTTTCAATTGGAAATGCGCAGGAACTTTATAAAGAAAAGAAAAGAAACGACTGAATGGCGTTGTGCTGTCAAAAGTGTTGACGAACCGTTTTAATAATAATTATACCCGGTACCATACTGTGGTGAGGGTATATTCACTTTGACATTTGTAACGGACATAAGGAGGCGTTGTAGATATGACAAACTATATATGTATATTATTGATCGACATCACTTTCTTAGTCGATCTAGCGATGTCCCTCTATCAACTTGAAATTTGGTACGTACGCTTTTATCCACCAAACTGAGGCTAAGTTCGAAGATGAGAAAGATCGGATGAAAACTACTACTACCTCACATACAAAAATACCGGATTTATATAGCTTTTTGATATTACGTACGATGGAGTTAGATGAAGCGATCAGCATATTCAACAACTATGAATTTTGGACGCATTACAATGTTTCAAATCGATACGACGAACGGTTCGGGTATTAAAAAAAAGGCCCCCCTTAAAAGGGGTCATCGCCAATTACTCGGACCTCAAGCAAAATTTACCAAATCGGACAAATTAGTTTTCATTATTTCCTATAGAGAGTACACATACTGAGCTTGAAGTCAATCGGATGAAAAATAAAAATGTTCCTATACAAACTTTGACCCCTCCCTTTTACCCCTTTAAGGGTTGAATATAAAAATATTAATAGTATAGGACATTTCGGTTACATATACATTATGTAGGTTCATCGCAAAAAATGGGAAATATTCTAAATTTGGAACCGTTTTGGATCCGTGTTTGGGTCCGTTTATGAGGTTGTTGCAGACTCGCTTGCTTGAAAAAAGTACGAAACTCAAGCTATCTCAAATTTGTTGGCTATATTTTGTGAAATCTGAACGCGAGGAATTTCAAAGGGTTACCCCTTACCCATATAGATTTTAATATACATATGTGCAAGTGGAGCAATTTTGTTTGACAGCCTCCGTAAATGCAAATGTTGTTTGGTTTTCTTTCAAGTACCTACATATTTAATAGAGAGTACACAAACCGAGTTTGAAGTCAATCGGATGAAAAATAAAAATGGTCCCATACAAACTTTTACCCCCCTTTTAGCACTTTATGGGTTGAATTTCAAGAAATCCTTCCTTAGCGTTTGTATACATTATAAAGGAAACCTCTGTGCAAAATTTCAGCTTTCTAGAGCAAATGGTTTAGGCTGGGCGTTGATGATCTGTCAGTCGGAATCTTCATTTTTATATACAGCTGTGTCCATGAAAATAGTACCTACCTATAGTGCATCTCTCTAAAATAGTCAAAATTAAATAAATGTGGACCGAAAGTAACGGAATTTTGCTATTGTCTTCTTTGCATTCTATTCTAAACAAAAAGTTTGCATCCTTATATTTTCAAAGGAAGTTCAAAAGGAAGCTCAAGTTTTGTGTAGAGCAGCAACTGTATATATAGATAGATAAAAAACAAAAAATAAACACAAATGGAAAAATAAATTAGTTTTCGTTAGTAAACTTACAGGAAAATTTATTAACTCACAGCTGTAGTTATTTTTAAGATTTGTATTTAATCTTTTTTTTTTTTTTTTAGTTTTGGATATGGTCATGAGTTCATGACCCCCATGACCACACCCCTCGATGCGCCACTGCCCTGGAAATACCTACACACATGATGATTGAGTAAAAATAACTAAAATCGATGACGGCATTAATATGGTCATGAAGACTATAGGTGAGGATAGTTTAAAAAAGGGGTATGAACAAGTAAGGTCTCATAGGTGTCCTGAAATTATCCTTGTCCAGTTCAAACATCTTCCTATAATACACTTCTTCAGTCGAATTGAATTCAAAGTGTCTTAGATACGACACATTTGGTAAGGCCAATATTTACATATTGCAGCATAGTCTGGTGGGAAGCCACAAGCAAGGCAACCAATCTCAAATGAAGCACATTTGGCCGTTAAAAACTCGAAAACTACTGGACAGATTTCGATTAAACTTTTTTTTAAATTTTCTTTTTCTCCTAAAAGCGCGAAAACTACTGGACAGATTTCAATGAAACACTCAAAGTGTAATTTTTAATGAACCAAATATAATTTTGTGCGAGCGGGCAAGGCGAGCACGGGTCAGCTAGTATACAATAAGATTATAGCAACCAGATGGACTAAAGAAAGTTCTCAATTTGATGCCTGTAGACCTTTTGCTAAAAGTGCCCTAAAAAGCAAAAACAAAGAAGTGGAACGTATGTAGCTTTTGGCATGCAAATATTTTAGAGAAGCTCTTAGGGGATGTTAGAATTGATGCTTGTAAATTCCAGTGCATTGAGTAGGTACAGCCTGGCAACTGATTTAGATGGATGTATCCATTTTAGATATAGAAAAGTTTCCTAGATCACTAGTAGTATTCTACAAACTAAAAAAGAGGTCTATAATGTAATTTAATTAAATTATGTTAGGATATAGGTCCCCACGTTTCGAAAAATGCAAAATGGCGCCCATAACAAACAAAAAACATACAAAATCTTATATCTCGAATACCACTGAATCGATTGAACTCAAATTTACAGACAATATCAGGTATTAGCAGTGGGCCCAGTAGCGCAGCGGTAAGTCTGCTGGACTACGAAAACAGCCACCTCTCGCGAACGTCTGACATATATACATCCGAGAGTATGACTGTCCTGGAAAAGCTTCTCAATTCAGCCGTTCGGACTCGCCATAAAAGTAGGCAAGATTTTACTTTACTGCCCATTCGAAAATAACGTTTTTTTTTTTGTTTATAATCCGATTTTGTTGAAACTTTTTTTATAAGTTAACTGCACATTTAGGGAATACATAAAAAATTATTTTACAAAAATTGGACACTCCATTCATGAGATTTTGGTACTATTTTATATGGTATTTTTTGAACTTTGGGGGCGTGACACGCCCAAACAGTAAGAGACCGCCAACTTTTTTTTGCAGATTTGAGCTCAGCGCATTAAAATCAATCGAATAAAGAAAAAAATGTATTTTTTTCGAATGGGCAGTAAAAATCTAGCCTAAAATTGTAGGTCCCTTTCATACGTCCCAAAAATAGAAACTCACACAAACGAATGATTGCGAGAACCTAGGCCTAGGGTGTATACCCGCCTGTTGCGTCACCTATTTATTTATTTATTAGGTATTGGCCCAGGAGTGTTCCTGTGTATATCGGGAAAATTGGACACAGGGGCGTGGCCTCGGGCGTGGCGCCTTCCATACAAAAAAAAACAAAACATTAAAATTCTTATACATTATGTATATCGAAAACCACCGAACAGATTGAGCTCAAATTTTCGGGCAATCTTAGGTATTGGCCTGGGAACGTTCGTATGTGAAGAAGGAATATTATATCTAGGCAATACGATTCCTGGAAAAATCGAAAATGTTGTTTACCACAGAGCATTACAATTAAAACTGTTTATCACTGATTTAAATAAATTTGAAATTGATGCAGGTGGAGACAATGAAGCCCAGCCCAACATGTCGCGGGAAATTATGCT
This sequence comes from Cheilosia soror, assembly GCA_949372485.1. Lineage (NCBI taxonomy): Eukaryota > Metazoa > Arthropoda > Insecta > Diptera > Syrphidae > Cheilosia > Cheilosia soror. The sequence goes on from OX443561.1 coordinate 41,372,400, forward strand.
TCACATTTATATGCCGATGGCTAGAAAATGAAAGATATAACAAGAAAAACTGCTGAATCTATAAATGCTACGTTAATGAAATCCATTGTTTAGTTAGTCCGAACTTTAATATCTTATTTATCTCTTACAGAGCCGGAATCTAATTGGAAACATAAAACCGTGCTTCTCTTAATAGATGAGTGCCGAAAAAAGAAAGTAGATCTTCGAAATCCAAAAACCTTGTGCAGTCGAATTTTGCAAAGATGTTAATTGACCTTAGTAGTCACTGTGGTGACCAGTTGATTTCAAAACAGCAAGTGAATGCTCAATTCTTCACACATATGCGACATTGAACCCAGGTAGCTATTAGGCAAGTTTCCGTTTAACTTTCACCTGAATTTTCAGGTGCCTAAGCGCATTGAACGCGGCCAGTCATTTGCCTATATTCGGATCTATATTACGAACACAAGTTGGAGCGTCGCGTCGGTATCCCGCCCATGCATAGTGCACTCAGCCCAGGACACTGTGAGTATGTCACCTTTTCGTTCCATGTCTCATTCTAACCGGAATGCCTTACCCGTTTTCTGTCTCCGGTTTCAAAGGAGTTACGGCTCAAAGAGCCATAAGACATTTCAATCCACCTGTCGCTTTTTCGTTTCATCGGAATTCGGATTTATTGCCCATCGGAGTCATAAGGATGAAACTTAAACCCATCGGCACATATTATCTATACATATAATAAAACTGTATGAATTTTCTTTGTCTCCTAAAATCGCGAAACCTACTGGACAGATTTCAATGAAACACTCAAAGTGTAATCTTAAATGAACCAAATATAAGTTTGTTTGTTTGCTAAAGCCGAGCGGTGCAAGGCGAGCACGGATCAGCTAGTAACATATAAGTTTCTAAGAGATGAGGAAATAAAACTTTAAAAAATTACTGAAAATCTCCTTGACAGGTAGTAGCAGGTAGGTAGGTACTGCTTAAACACCGTGACTGTGCGAATAAACAAATTAAATAACAAAAATGCAACTACTGTGTAAGTCAATGACGGCTTTTATAAACATTTTCAAAAAAAAAAATCGTGTCCACTAAAGACTAAACTAATCGGATGGGATCGATTTAAATGCGACTTACACTAGCAATACTAATTGTGCAACGCACTCATACGAATGTAACCAAACACACATCTGATGCTATTGCCGCATTATCCAAACAATCTCTCCACGTACTACATCCCATTTCCTGGCGAAACATTAAATCATTAACTTCTTAATTAAACACACTTAATCAAAATTATTAACCGCAAATTAATTTTAAACGTATTCCTCTCACTCTCCGCATTACAGCTTAACCGTTAACATGTACTCTGTACAGTACACCAACGAGTGCTTTGCATTGAAATACAAAAGAAACGTGCATAAAGCGACCGATAATTACAATTGAATGAGAATCCCGTACCGTAACAACCGTAACCACCACCCGATCTCAATCCACCGCCCACCATTCAAAGGAGGGCTGGGGGAGTGCGGAAAAATCAATAAAACTTAATTAAAATGCAAAATGTACAGACCTCTACTACTCCGATTATTGTTGTTGTTATTATTAATTTTGTTGTTTTGTTCCAATGTTTACCAAACGGATTAACAAATGCGCTCTTCTGCTATGTACCTGTCGTTGGCTGGGCCGCACTTTACTTTTATTGGCTCCCGTATAACGTATAGATTAGAAAAAACCAACCGAACACATTTAGATCGAATTTAAATTATTTTTTTTTTTACACACTTCCTTCCTTATACACTGTGACAACACTGGGTAGATACTATTAGAATCGCACAACACATACACAAAGATAATTTAGTATCAATGATGAGCTCACAATAAATTTACAGTTTACTATCGCAGAGTAAACTAGATTTTTATGTAACTTTTTTTCGCTTGAATGGGAAACTGAGATATTTTCACTGGAATTTCACTCGTAAATGTCCTTAAATATCCTGTAAATTATAAAATTCGAATTTTTCTTTTATTCGACTGTTGTTACCTTAACAACAAAAATAGGCAACTAATCCGAACCGCACAAAAAAGTAATTTCCGCGTGGCTTTTATCAGTACGAGATAACATCAAAGATACACTGTATACACTGAATATTTGTGTCTATTATTTGGGAAGAAAATGTCACTTAAATCTGCTCCATTCACACACCACAGAAAATCAACAATAAACAAATTAAACAAACAGACGAGTCGGATTTGACAAGAAAATATCAATAGTCCCTGACAGATCTAAATAGGGAAAAGGAAACAGAAAAATACCAAGAAGAAATGGAAAAAAAAATTTAAGAACCAAACTGACAACAGTCAATTGTTAGCACTCAAGATGTAAGTGTGGGGAATTGTATCGGAAATAGGACACACAAACACAAATAAAAATGACAAATCTAATGGAAAGTCCTTGATCTGTAACTACGGTTGGATATACGGTTTGCTTAAAGAACAACGACGACGCACCACTTTGCTGGATACGGATGTACGAATTCGGTGGAGAAAGGCTCCAGAGCACGCAGCACGACTATTCTCGACAAGGATCCTGACGGAAATGAGGTCAACGAGATTGCAAGCCGAGACCATACCGTAACCGAAACATAGAATAGAAGAAGAAAATCAGATTCAGAGAGAGAGAGAGAGAGCGAAAAATTGGGGGTGGCGGTGGGTCAGTGGGTGGAACGTGGAAGTTGGGCGCTTGCTGCTGGATGGGTGGTTTAATATGAAGAGAAATGGCAGAGAGCCAACAGCTACACTACAATAAGGATGCATGAGGTTGAGGGAGGGCTGAGGGGGGAGAGAAATATTTAAAGAGCATATTCGGAGGGAGAGACAAGGATGTGTGTGAGAGTGACTGAGAGACAATTTCGAATACTACCCGGGAATATGATACTGATACCTGAGATGGTGGAGTTGGGAAGTCGTGTTGACATAGTTCACAAACTATGGCAAACTCCTAAGACCTGCATTTGACTGCATTGACTGGATTTTGATCAAAAATATCGGCAACAAATATGTGAACAGGTAATGGTGATTGAAGGGTCTTAAATTATTTTCAAATTACAAGTAGGTCTAGTTTCTCTGAGCTCTACGTTTGTCTGAATAATTTGTTTACTTTTGAGACGAATGGAAATGACCTTCACTACTTTTAGTTGTTTATCAAACGTTCGCTAGAAGTGGGCGGTAAAATAAACCCTAACGTGTAATTAATTTTGTCTGGGGGTTGAATCAAGAACCTTCGCTTAAACCAGTCTAGCATACTGACAACTGAGCGACTCCTCCGACATAAAATAATGACAGTTGTTATATCTGGAAGTCTAATGAGTGCTGCAAGCCAAAAGTTAGATATGTGATTTTAAGAATCTAGTAGGTATCACAACCATTACTTCGCAGGACCCTTGGCAATATGTAAATCCAAATAGTCTGCCGTTTTAAAGAGCGATTATTAATAATATAACAATCTTCAGTTTGACGTTCTTGTGGATACTGATAAGTGGTGTACATCCAGTTTTGACGAAGATCCATAAAGTAACTAATGTTAGATGAAAGCAGAAAGTATGATTAAAATTTACCGACGAAGTGGAGATAAACCTGCATATCTAGAAAGTACAAGCGTGTCAGTCGTGTCACCATGTACAATCGTTTGTCATGTGCCGGTCACTCGCCTCTGTCATTCAGCTCTGGACAAAATAACAATCTAAACGGGTTTTGACAGAATTGACACATTCCGTGACATGTGTAATCGTAGCTTACGTGTCAACTTATCGAAAAGTTTTCGATTAAAAGTCTTAAGCCCATACGTTGGGATGACGAAAAGTAAAAAAATAAAGTTACGCTTAGGTATGTGGATCACAGCTACCTACGCTTTCGAAAATCACCACAGATCTATAAGTATATATATGTGAAAGTTAGGTACATTATGAAAGATTTTTAACCGAATCAACGGACAAAGAGATTCCATATAGGTGGCGCCCAACGGCAGGCCATATTTATGAAAGATTCCAAGCAATCAACTTTTACAATTCCATAGCAAAGCAGTATTTGGGGTACCTTTGCTTTTATTTGACATCGATCCGACAAAATGTAGAAAAGCCATTAAATTCCAAAGGTATTTCTCTAGCAGTTAAATCAAGATAGACACAATTGACAAGTCCCCCCACACATATAGGGTTTCGTATAGGTATATCTTTTCGGTCTCAATGAACCAATTTCGTCAATATATCCATCAGTCATCGTTATCGACAAAATGAATTCAAAGAAAATGTGACTTCTCAGTCAATTATATTCCCTGACACAAAAACCAATCCAACCGAGAATGGCTCCAATTCCAGATCTATCAACCAACCGCACAGCCGATTTGCATTCAAAACCGAACCAACACAAATGCATTTCAAAAGAATGCAATTCTCACACTAAATCAGATCCAACAACAAACCTTTGCCCACCTCAAAGATACCACATTCCATCGGTTCTGGTATACACTTCGTTAAATCATTTCATTTGCATTCAAATTAGTGACACTATTCATCTCAAAGATACACAGTCTCTTTGATGCAAAGTCCTACCTCAAAAGCCTGAACCCTTTAGCTGTCGACAGAGAGACACTTCTATTTTTGATTGTATCACAAAATGCACTTTTCGCAAAACGAGTAACGAAACAATAAAAAAAAAATACAATTTCAGAAACACACCACGGAATTCGATGAGACGTCTCGTCGTCTATGTACAGAATGTTGTTGCGATTCGAGTCGACCGACTTTACCACGTTGCGTCACACACGGAGTTCGTTCGTGAACTGCCAGTGAAATCTGGGAGCGTATTTCGAATAAGCGCCGCTCAAAGCCCTGGAATTCACTGTATTCCCACCCCTAATCAACAACACAGGCGTATTACTGAACTGAACTAACTCAGTCTTGTTGTCAAACAAAAACGAAACGACTAACCTAAAGGGGGTGGTGTAGAGAGGTAAAGCGCCGCGCCAGCTAATGCTAGCAGAGAGACAAATGTTTACATTTTTACTCTCTCTTGGATGCTCTAGGAGCTCGAGGAACCATTACGCTCACCGTCAGCCTGTCACCCACTCCCCAATCGGGTCTTGTATTTACGTCACTAGCGTCATTAAAATTCACCATAAGTATCTATACATATAGCGGTAGCGCAGCACGTCTAGAGACTTGTTTTGTTTAATATTTTTTTTTCCTCTATTGTATCCGTTGCGATGATGATTCATCCGTGGTGAGTAGCTGAAGACATTTACCATCCACATTCCACAGATGCACTCAATTGCGAGTTGAAATCCATCATTTGAGCTGAAAACACACTCAGCATGGGGGGTTTTTGGGACATTTGGCTGGCAGTTAAAGTGTGTGATTCGAATTCAAATGTATTCATTTGTTTAATGTTTTTCCGCAGAATTTTAACGAATATAGGGACTTAGGGGATGGCTGTTGCGATTTCATCGGCACAATACAACAGATGTGTGTATATAGCTACCTACGATACGTATCCCCATAGTGATGCTGTATTGACAGTGAACAAGAGAGAGAGAGAAAAAAAAACAATCAAAAAGGAGATTCAAAGATTACTTTCCTTGCTCGGTGTTTTTTTCTGTTCGCGCCATTTGTGTTTGCTGTTTTGCTTTTTCAGTTTTTATTTATTTTTTTTTTTCGTTTTCATGTAAAATTTTAAAATTGGTCCAATCGATGAGCAGTTGTAGTCAAGTTTCGAATGTCTCATTTTCCAGGGTGTTATTAGGTAGGTGGATCAATGAGCCCGGGCGAAGTAGTAGATGGGAGTGATGTCGTGAGGCTGTTGCTAGAAATTAAATGAGCTTTTGTTCTTTCGTTTCTATATTTATACGCACTTTTTACTTAGATGGGGATGGTATTTACTTCTTGATTGATGACTTATTCGATGACTTTTCATCCAAAGTGAGCGATAAGGGTGGGAGACTCCGCAATAGGAGTTTTCCTTGTTTAATATGGGAAATGGAATGGTTTTTCTCATTTTAATTTAATGCAAAGTAGGCAGTCAGTTCGTGGGCCTAAATCTATATAAATGATTTGAATGGACATTTAACAGGAAAGACGTAAAGCTGATACATATCTACCTTTTAAAAGTGTTTCAAATGAGATACTGCTTATCGATTGAAATGTATGTCTTGACAGTTGTAAATAGAAGGCCATCTATTGGTTTCTTTTTGAATCATATAGGGACTTAGGGGATGGGGTCAAATGTTGACACATACAGCTCTTAAAAGTAATTGATAGAAACTCAGTATTAAATTTTCGCGGTACGAAATGGATCGATTTATGCTTAAACAACGTTGGAAAAGTTAATTCCGAAAGGCGGTGCTGTGTTGTCGAAATAGTGCACCAACTGCGGCTTCTGTACGAAAGCTTGTGAAGAAAGATCGTGAGACTGGTCTACTGATTGATAACCAAACACATTCCTGTGCGCTCATTGTAGAATAGAACCTCAGCGGTCAAATCTCAACAAATGCACATCATACGCACTAACCTGAGAAGAATTTTGCACAAAGATTGAGCATTTGGACTTGGGCGAGGTTACAGCAAAATGGGGCTATGTGCCACACAAGCCGTCCAACAATCGATTTATTGCACACCGAGTTCAATAATCGTGTAATCAGACGTTTTGCGATATTTTTAGGTGGCACGGAGCTGAAATTAAATGACTCTGACCAATAATCGGTTTTAACCTTCAACTAAAATATTTTGGCGGTCACAATAGAACATTTTATATGAAAATTTTAGCCACTATGACTTCATAAAAATTAGGTACTACTTTTTAATTTTTTATTTTTTTCCATGAATTAAGTGACCTCTAGGCCAAAATTGACGACCATTCGGGACCGATTTAAGGCATCACTCTTCCAGAAATAGATACTCGCATTCTTGACGGATATTCTCTTCTCTTCAACAGTCTGAAGCTTGTTGGCATAGACTCGTGAACTTATAAAATCACACAAAAATAAGTCTGAAACGGTTAAATATTTTCGGCCTGTATAAATCGACAAAACGAGAGATTAGCTCAGAGATGGCTTACGTGTAGGTTACACGCGCTTGGCGGTCAATAAATAACAGCTGATGCACTGTCTGCTCTTTGTAAGGGACCATCTTACAGTCTTTGGCTAAAATTCCATGTGAAGACCGCTCATCGATGCCCAATTGCGTGGCACGACGCACAGTGGGGCAGCTTATATGGCAAGGTCGGATTTAATTCAAAAAGTGAAATGTGAGGGATGAGTAGATATGTCTTGTTTTTTTCGTTATAAAACATCCCACTGCATATGCATAATGCTCACTCATTTAACTCTAGTACATGATCTCCCACATCAAACCATTCAATTGAAATTCGCACATTAGTTGTCTTTAAAATGTGAGGTAGGTAAAATAAGTGAAAAAAAAGTGTGGTGTTGAAATAGCTGTAACTTCCTTACTAATAACGTAAAAGCTTTTCCGAAACATGGAATCGAGAACTTCTGGTGCATAGTTTATAATATTAATTCTAAAATTGAATTGTGCAAGTATTTTTTTAATTTAACTTCCAGAGCGTGGTGTATTTAGTTTTTAACAATTTATTAGGTACATTTTTAAACCTCAAGGTTAAAGTAAGTTTCCACACGCTTCCACGCCGAAATTTTAATACAGTCAAATGTATAACTTGACTTATTGCATACACAATTCCGAAGAAATTGGGTGCTCATAGTGGCCTCCTTTTTATTTTTTTTATTTATTTCAAAACGACCATTTTATTAGACATTATTAGAAAATTCGTATATTTATTTAACTGCTTACGTTTTGGTGCAGGTTCACTTTCAAATGACCTATTTTTAGCTCGGATGGAGTTATTCAACAGGAGACTGGAATTGCCACATTAGGAGAAAAATTTCATTATTTAAAATTAGACCTTCAAACCAGCACCCATTGACCTGTGGAAAATGAAAATGAGCAAAACCATATTATTCCACAAATTTCATCAGGGTTTAAGAAAAAATGGGCACAATCTGATCGCAATGAAACCCGATTTAGGCACAAAAATCATAATTGGCTTCAAACATCCATTGGTTTCAAACAATATAACGTTAATCTCTTAAAAAACGAGGGCGTCCGGAGAGAGCCTTCGAAGAAAGTTGCAATCGAGCTAGCTAGCTTATGAAAACCGAGAATATCAAACATACGTTTTCTGCTATGAAGCTAGGATTTGCTACAAAATTAAAACTAAGAGCTGAGGGTCATTCGTCTGAATCAAAATTAATGAAGGACTTATTGCGTTACCTTACCGTGCAAGTAGTTATAGTAAATCCTATAAGACATACGACAAAAAAAAGGATGATTAACATGCCAGGAAAAGAAGCCCTTTCACCTGTTGTGGAAGCGAAACTAAAAACGGATCAATATAATACAATAAGAAATAAAGGGAGTTCAGGCTGTAAAAAAAGATTGTTATCCAATAAAAGAATATATACAAGTTACGGCTTCTTCGGCTGAAGTAACTGTTCAGGCTCTAATGAATCACACAATTGAACGTTTCATTCAATCGCAAAAAATGGATTTTGCGATTAAAAAATGAGAAATTAAACAATTTGTATTTGGTATAAAAGTGGGGTTTCGATGGCAGTTTAGGCCATACACAATAAAAACTGCGAACTAGTTTGTCGATACCTTTCCCAGGTTTTATATTCCTCCAACTGCTCACAAGCTTTTTATCCATGGACCAGATCAGCTGCGCTTCTTCCTATAAGACAATTATCCGAAAAAGCGCAGGAAGCTAGAAATAAGGATTTTAAGAAATATCGCGAAAACTATTCTAGGAAATGTTCCCGCGGAAGAGTGATCAAGATATTTTTAATTTACTGCTTATAACATCTGATCACTTGTGATCACAAGCTTTAGACAACTTCCACAAACACAACTGAAAACTTTTCCAAAATCAGTTTTCGATCTGATTACTAGTCCAATTCAATGTAATTCTGGGACTACTGACATGAGCTTTGAACGTGATGATGATTATGCTCATCAGATGAATCCAACCTTTAGTTTTATTTCAAAAATGCACATTACGAATAATGACAAAATGTATGATTATTTTTATTTTAATAATAGTATGTATCTAAGCTTAAAAAGGATACCTACCTAAGAAAAAAACATACGAAACATTGTAATCAATTTTTTGTTGAAATTTTTTTTTTTTTAATTTTTGAATAACCGCTTCTTAAACAGAAAAAAACAATTCCAGCACACCTCATCCAATGCATGATTTGATTCCAGTTTTCGGGGTATATTGCCCCACTGTGGGACGTCTTTTCGATATAAAGGGGTGCTTTCGGAAATCCTCAGCAACAATTGCGATATTCACTGCAGACTGGCTGCTGTGGACCCGTCCAAACCTGGCAGCATCTCGTGTTGTCCTATATTTCTTTAACCGAGCGGCTAAACCCCGTAATGTTTGCTTTGTTTTTGTCGGACGACATGGAAATCTGCGCAGAAATCGAAATTTACGTTGCGCCAACAAAAACGACGAATTGTTCCATAAAAAAATCGAAACAATTATCCGTCAGTTCGTCACATTCCTCAAGTAATCAGATAACTCAAAAATAGTTTAAAAAAAATAAAAAAAATGAGGGGATATCGAGTTGGAGGTCTCAGTATATCTAGCCTCTGGTTTAGTGGTTCGTCTGTTGGGTTACCTCACTTGCTTAAGTCAGACAATCATTATGAGAGTATAGCCGACTGGACAAGGCTTCTTAATTCAGTCGTTTAAATATGACATTTATAAGAAGCTAGGAAAATAAGACCCTATGCCTAGACTTCTTGATGGCATATTTCATTGGGCCTTACTAATAAACAATCACTAAACTCGAGTTTTACTAATTTCGAAACTAACTTTAATTTCGACTTTTAATTTTGCCCTTCCAATAACCAAATTAATCGAAGGGTTTACTAAACACGACTTTAGTACAAATTCTAGTACAATGGATGTCAAATCTTGTACGATTTTTGCAAAATTGTCAGATTTATTCGAGCACAAATCAGCTTTTCACTTTTTGCTGAAATGCAATTTTTTCACACATTTTCTTGGTAAGTATAAGAAGTCAGGACTTAAATATAAATACATATAGGAATTAAATTTAGCAGAGATTTCTGATAATGAATAATGTACCTACAAAACACATTTTTGGTTTGGGTAAACATTTCTTTTTCAAGTGTAGAATACATCCATCAGGTCAACAAGACGAAAAATGTTAACAGCCATAGCAGGAATTCCAAATGCCTTCAATAAGGAGCTTCACAAAACAAAAACCACAAAAAATCATGAAAAAAACAATTAAAGAAAAGGCTTCTTTTGCTTAAAGAATAATTGTCGATTTATTTTATTTAAAAAAATGAAGTTTGCTGATTTCATCCTTCCACTCCGCTTTATTCAATTTTATATTACCAAATATAAAATATTACCTATAGAACAAATTAAATAATATTTAAAATGAAAAATAAAAATATATTGGCGGCAAAACTGACATTATACCTTTGAATGACACTACTACGATGACACTTATACTTAAACCATGAATTAGACACGACTTTCTCAGGATCGAAAGTTAGAGTCGACATTAGGGTTAACTCGACGATTAATTGGTTATTGGTACGCAATATTTTTTAGTTTCGACTTTTGCATTAAAGTCGAGACTAACTTTGATTGTTGGTAAAGCACATTTTGTTTTTTATATAGCACCCAAAGTAGTTATTATAGCCGCACTTATATTCGGTGTACAAGTTCAGTGATTTATCTGTGCTCTCACAAAACTACCACTTGATGCCATAACTTTTCTTAAAGTCAATTAAATAATTGTTTTCAATTCTCTTTTTATTTTTGCATCAATAAAGTACACAACTGGGTCGCACGTTCTTTGACAAACGTGCCTTTCGCCTGTGCACAGAGGTTAAAACAAGAAAGAAAATAAATTCAGGCCATACATCGAATGATTTATCCGTAAATACAAATGACAGGACAACGCTGAGAGACATAGAATTGAGAGGTCAAGTACGTGAGCCAACCAACACACATCCCTTGTAGGACCAGATCACACGACTTTTTGCGCGCAATCCAAGTTTCCCACAACTGTTTACCATCTGTTGGCGATAAGAATGTACTAAAACTCTCCCCCTACCAAAAATTGTTTTTTTAACTAACTATGCCGATGATGACTACACAATCTGAGGTCTGTAAAATGTTAAACAAAGCAACAACAACAATAATAAATAAAATGTGAGTCCCATTTATGGAGCTATGTATGGATGCTGTGCTGTTATGCGTGCCTTAAACGCAGAAGCATATTTTAAATCTGAGCGCATTACCCACTTCAAAAGTAAACCGGAAGCCCAGTATATCGCCCCTTTGCCGTTGAGTGTCTGCAGAGTGGTGACACAGGATTTTAATCAAATTTGCAGTTAGCGAACGCCAAATGCAAATAATCAAAGAGCCCATCCGTTGATGGGTATAGTGTGTACGAAGTAGGCTTTCTGGACCATATGTAAGTGGGAATTATTTCGGCATGTGTTTGTAGCGATTAATCGAGTTCAGCTTGAGTGGGTACTAAAATTGGAGATTCTCAGTCTGTAGGTATTTTTTTTTTTGTTCAACTTCCCGCTATATGCGGAAGAAAATAACTAAACGAGGCAACAGATTGAAATTTAAGTACATAAAGACAATTGATATACCTACTTGTTGTCTGTTTGTATGCCACAAGTACAGTTTTGGCAAAAGTTAAGATGGGCACCAATGATTTCTGGGTAATTGATTAATTTTGTGAAACTCATAGATATATCTTTGCGTATTGTAGGTAGCGCTAACGTTAGACTGATTGATAAGTATATTGTCGCCGTATTTTGCTGTTAAGTCTTGGAAGTTTCTCCGCTCAAAGCTTTAAGATTACATCTGATGCGGCAGATAATGTAGGATTTGTCTGCAAATCATAGGTCCTGAAGCCCTTCCAACTGTATGCGTTTAGCCTTTAGTTTTGGCAGGAGCAGCACAAATAATTTGGTAATTGATATACAAATTGCACAACCCCAGTAACCTATTTCATAAATACTGACAGGTGACAACTCTACACTACAATTTGTCGCACTTGTCTGACAAATTTTCATTTCATAAAATATTAACAGGTGGCATAATTGTGAGCTACATACAACCACAAATTTGTCATGACTATATTTTGTCATTGTCAGATTATCACAATTTTTGTATTGTCATATTTTGGCAAATTTGTCCAGGAGAGTGATTGCTTATTGTCCAGCCAAAAAATATAGCTTCAGAGCATTATTTCGTTGACGAGCGTAGATAGCTGCCACAGGAGTCCCAACATGGATTTGTTTGAATTTAAAGAAGACGAATTTGAAGAATATTACGATCAAATTATACGGCCCCGTAGAAACAGAGTATTTTGCCCAAAGTCTCTCGACGATGAAGAATTCAGAATTCGATTCCGGAAAAAGAAAGGAAAAGACTTTGACTTTGCCGTTGCCTCCTTTTCTGGACGCTGGTGTGGAAGCTTAATTTTTAATGATTCAACAGCCTATGCTGTCGGCGACTTCAGTCGCCAGTAGGGTTACCCATGACCCTGACAGACAGGCTGTTTTGATGAACAACGAACTAAAAACTGCCCAAAAACTGTTAGTGCTCGATAAGCCTGAAGAGTTTATCTACAGTGGTGGACATAAGTATTTTGACAAAACTAAAGTTAATTCAAAAAATAATTTCATTTCACTTCATGTAAATGTTGGCATCAATGGGAAGGTGATTTAAATTCCGTTTGAATGATACAAAAGTTTCTTTAACCCATTGAAAATTTTAAATTTTTGTGAAAGTCCACTTTTTGACTTTTTTCCTCGGTCTCAAACAAAAAATGGTTTGATGCAGAAAGTTTCCCCAAACAATTCTAATGGTGACTGAAAAATTTTTTTTTCAAAATCTGTTCGCTTATATTTTTTATGATTTTTTGAATGGGATGAACAATTTTGTATGAAAAGGAGGAAAAAGCGTTTTACGCGTTTTAAATCGTAGTTGTCACTTCACTATCAATATTTTCACAGAAAGTCCATCGCTTCTCAGAATTGTCATACCTACCTACTGTTCAAATTAGAAATTGTATTTTTTTTTTGTCTCATAAAAAAAAAATCAGTACAAATTGCATTATAATTCTATGAAAATACGTGTCAATTCATTGCCGTAGCAATTTATTTATGAAACGAAAACTTGACAATAATTGTAGCTTATTTTTCTACAGTTCTAAAAAAATTTACAATTTTTTTTTAAACAAAAATGTTGTTCAGTTGTCAGTTAGGAAATTGTCTCCTGAATTTATCACAGAATAAAATAAAATAAATAAAAAAGCATTGCATTTTAATAGGCTACATGTGCTCGTACATTTACAGTAGAAACAAACCAAACAAATTGTTGCATATTTACAGGCAAATTAAATAGTTGGCGCAACAGGCGGGTAGACAAGGTTCAGCTTCTCACAACCATTCGTTTGTGTGAGTTTTTATTTTTGGTACGAGGGGATGGGACCTAAAATTTTATGCCGAGTTCGAACGGCTGAATTGAGAAGCTTTTTCAGGACAGTCATACTCTCGGATGTTTGTCAGACATTCGCGAGAGGTGGCGTGTGGCGCAGTAGAAAAAACTTTAAGATGTAATTTGCGTCCATTAATTCTTTTAACTGCATAATTATAACTATGAGCTATTGCTGTTTTGTAGACAGAGTTTAAATAGCACCCTATCAAGGAGACACCATAAACACTATTCCTGATCTGTAAGATGTCGAAACATAGGTATATAGATCTTGTCCAAATTGGATGAAAGTATCCGTCTTCAATCGAAATATTTGTTGTACGGTCTCTAGGAAGCTTAACGCCTATTTTTGTGTTAAGCCTTAATTTTTGATACTCCATTATACACATTGATCATCAGCGCAGGGAGAATTTTGTATAAGTTCACTTTACAGTTAATCCACATATTTTTAAGTCGTATTTCGGATAAAATATGTCTATAGTATTATGCTATCCACTTGTCCACTCCATAAAAGCGAGGAGCCCATTGTGCTAAATTTACGAGTGTGTGTGACCAGCTACCACAGTATATTTAATATTTACTATGCAAAGCCATCCAATTAATCTGGCTTAAACAAATAAGTTACAAATCAAAATTTAATGAAAGAGAGCAAATTTATTCATTGGTTTAGATATTACCGTACATTCGGTCCTCAATGGCATAGGCGAACTGTTAATATTTGCAGTTAGCTTTAACAATGCTACAAATAGTTTTATTGCAAATCTGATCCTAAAAAAATTGGTGTGGGCAAATTAACCCACACTTCATGTGACACCATTTCTTTGTGGTATATACCTACATACTTCTAATTCTGCTCGCCCAACCAATTTTGTCATCATAAATCGGAGCAATAGCTGCGGATATTTAATTAGGTATAGCCACAAGCACTTCCAGCTCACGCGAACGATTTTCAGAGATTCGGCTAATTCAGCAGTGATATCGCCAACAATAAATTATATACGATGAAGTGATAGTAATTTGGTATATGACCGGCATTGAAAGCATTACTGGGGTTGCCAAATATGTAGGATAAATAGATTATATTCTGGTCTATCAGGACAATGCTTATCATTATGTTCAAAATTTTACAAACTTACTGGCGCCAGAGGCTGTCAAAGAGCGTTTGCAATGTTTTTTTTATTGTATGGCAGGTGCCACGCTCCTTTGTCCAATTTTGATAAATCTTCTTTTCATTTCTATAACAATATTTACAAATAAGGCCAACCCTATCTTTAAAATCCTCATGAAGGGGATGTTTGATCTTCCCCATAAGTCAATGTAGACATAGTTTTTTTTAGACGAACTTAAAGATTCCAATTAAACCACTAGTTACTAACAAGGAGCGCTACGGCCTCCGCGAAATGTCCAATATATACGTGAGCGTATTTGGCAACCCTGGTACCGAAAATCGCATCCATTCTTTCCTTCTCGCACCTTCTGTTATATGTTGGACTGCACGGATTCGATTAGAACCACAATGTTCCACCACTTGTACCATAGGTGTTTATATTTAGCGAGAGTGTTGTGTTTTTCATGATTTAGAGATTAATAATATGAAACAAACAAAAATATCCGGAGATGGTTAATTGGTATCGCGAATGGTGTGCGTGCTGGCATTTCTGTGGTGTATGTAATGTATCTATATCAATATTTTATGTCTCCAATTAGGTGTTCAATTTGCGTTTATAATGCGAATTTTAGGATAGGCCTGGAAACAGGTTTGTTGGCGGTGAATCGGTAAATTCTGAGGTACTATCGAACGATTGATTATAATGTTCTAGTGTAAATCAAAAGATAAGAGTCGACTGTTATATTTTATGATTGCACTTCCCTTTCTATATTTGCGGCAATGACGCGACCGACGTAGCCCACTGCAAGATGTCCAGATCGATACACACGTCTATTTTAGGGCGCATATAAAAGCATTTATAAAGATGAGCTACATAGAGCCATGTCTAGTTTTGGAATCTCTGCCAAACTCGTAAGATGGAAAGGTCGGATACATTTTCACCGAAACCTTTGAAGTCAGAAAAAGATATTTTGATGTGGTGAAGTCATTTAACTCATTCAGTATAATATGCGAGAAAATTCTGCGAAACTCACAGACCAACACACAAGAACACGCTCTTTCAAAAGAACAGAAAGAAATGATACAAAACTTAAAGTTGTTTTTTACCAACTTTGTAATAAGTTTGTTTTTGCTTTCGCAGACGACGCAACGTTTTTATTTCTATGACAGGCAAACACCCACACAGTTTTACCGGCGTCCTAGAATTTATATAGCATTAGAGAAATTCCTCCACCTTCCTCCACTACACATGCGACTTAAGAAGATAGCCGCTATAAGACTTTAAAAATACAAACCAAAAATCATTAAGGTACACACGAAGATCTTAAGAGCATTTAAGTTACTAACTTCATGACTCCGAAAGTCTAATTCAATCGAAGATAGCATACATCCCTGAGCGGCACATAGTTTAGATAAATCCCACTCAGTATGCCATACACGAATGGTTTGAAAATGCCAACTTGTGGGGTAATATCTCTAACCTAACCTAAATCCCCCTTGGGCACACAACGATTTTCCAAGCCAAAGTCTATCCTATATTGTATTACCCTTGTGCCAGAGAATACCTAAGACGAAATCTCAGATATCATGTGATCATACTGTCAGTCGTACAAATTCAGGCTCGTCTGGAACTGTCTTAAACTTTACTTAAGCGGCTTGCTGCTTACAACAAAGTCAATCTGCTGGGTTCCATGTCACGAGGGACTCAAAGGCAACGAAAAGGCTGATGATCTAGATCGCAAAGGCTCACAAGCTCCCTTTATTGGCCCAGAACGTTTTTGTGGCCTGACGGCTAGCAACATCAAGGCCGAATTAAACCCTTGGGAGCTCCATGGTTCGACTCGATTGGATCAATAAGACTGGCGCTAAAATGACGACAAAAAGAAAAAACAAGTAAGAGTGTTATCATCGGCCTGGCCGATGCTTTGATACCCTCCACTGCATAAAAGTCATGCAAAATGTTTGCCATGCGAGTTAGTATGCGTGTCTAATATTAGTTTTGTATGGTATGTAGCAGAACTACTTTACCGACATAGAAAATTTTTAATACCAACCGGTTAAAAAAAGTCCTCACAAAATTTCATTCACCTAAGTCGTGCATTCACGCTATCGTGCTTTCAACAGACAGACAGACAGACAGACAGACAGACAGACAGACAGACAGACAGACAGACAGACAGACAGACAGACAGACAGACAGACAGACAGACAGACAGACAGACAGACAGACAGACAGACAGACAGACAGACAGACAGACAGACAGACAGACAGACAGACAGACAGACAGACAGACAGACAGACAGACAGACAGACAGACAGACAGACAGACAGACAGACAGACAGACAGACAGACAGACAGACAGACAGACAGACAGACAGACAGACAGACAGACAGACAGACAGACAGACAGACAGACAGACAGACAGACAGACAGACAGACATGGCTAAATCGATTCAGAATGTGATCCTGATTCAGAATATATATACTTTATAGGGTCTCCGGTGAATCCTTCTTGGCGTTACAAACGTAATGGCAAAGTGAATATACCTTCCTGTGGAGGGTATAAAAAGTAAAGGTCCGAATGTCATAACTGGGCTGGAGCGTTAGGTAGACATGCCCAAAGTGCTTCTTCTATAATAATATTTCTTTGAGCTCAGTTTTAATTTCTCAACTCAGCCGCACGGATTCGTCATAAAATATTAAGTTTTTTCAATCGTCCCGAAAATAAAATAAAAAATTTCCCACGAAACGAGCGGTTGCGAGAAGCTACTCCTAAAGTCCTATAAGTCCCTGAATGAAGTTGGGATATATAGGTAAGGTACGGCTGATGTTGATGACTGGAATTGGACTTAAATGACTGAGAGTGAGATGACTGAGTGAGTGGGCTGCCTTCACTTGTGTGGTACCGAACTAAAGTCATATGTGATGCAGCCTTTTTTTCTGTCCAAATCGTCTAAGGAGTCTTTGCTGAAACGAATCATAATGATTTAAGTTCTACTTAAATGATTATTGGCTACATTTTGTAGCTAAGCCATAAACTGTCTCATAAGTTCTGATGTGCAACTTAAATCCTTCTGAGTAGTAGGTATATCAGCAAATGAGGTAAGTGTATCAAAGACGGATTCCCCAAACTGTGTTCGATTTTTCAAACTCTCAATTTTTTAGATTTTTTCGAAAACTGCTCTAACGATTTAAACCAAAATTGACAGTTGAGTTATTGTAAGCATGCTTAATATGACTGCATACCGAGTTTTTCGCTAAAAATTCTAGCAACGGCTGGAAATTAAAATTGGAATTTGGTTTTTTCTCGAAAACGGTACAAAAGATTTTAACAAAAACTTATTTTTAAGATACTATCGTCATTCTTAACTTGGTAGTAAACTCAGTTTTTCTCTAAAAAAAAAAGACTGCGTCCTTTGATATCCACCCAAATACCTCATATCTCAAAAACGCCATTTTCGATTATGATAAAAATGTAACTGGCAGGCAATGCTTAGATCCAGAGTAACAGTTGCAAAACAGTGTTTTTTGAACCACGAATGCGTCCTTCGATTTCCACCCCAATCGCTAAAAATGGTACTTTAAAAACTGCCCATATCTCGAAAATGCCATTTTTGATTTGGCTGAAAATGTAAGTTCTAGGTAATGCTTATATCCTGAATAATAGTTTGTACTCAGTTTTCAGCAAAATATAGTTTAAGAACAGAGCTTTTAAAATCCAAAGTTGTAACATTTGTCAGCATAATTTTACAAAAAAACCGCTCCAACGATTTTGATCAAAATACATCTTTAAGACGTACTTAGTTTTTCTCAGAAAACTCAAATATAGCCGTTTTATGAATATTTCTCAAAAATTACTACCCAAATCCCGATATGTATTCACACACGGTATATTCTTGCAAAGCTCAAAACTTCAGTGGTAAGTAAGTCCGATAATGGGCAATGAACCACTGAAGCTATCCGCTTTCATTCCTATTAAAAAAAAATTTAACAAAAATATCAGAATAAATCTTGAAATATTTAAAATAACTATTTTAGGCAGAACAACGTTTGCCGAGTCAGCTATAGTAAATAAATAAAACCACCCATGAAGTATTTTAAAATGTTTCAATTTTATTACAAGTATAATGTACTTACGAATATGTATATAGATTGTCGACTTACCTGTAAATAAATAAAACGATTTTACAATTAGGTTCGACGTTAATTCATATTTTTTATTACATCTATATACCTATATAAAAATGAATGTTAGTCTGTCTGTATGTTCTTTAGTGAATCGTAAACTATGCATTTGATCATGTGATTATCTTTAGCAAAGTTGTTGTGCATAAGCCCACGAAGTTTACTGAGTTAGTACGGTCAAAATTGGACAGAGGGGCGTGGCACCGCCCATACAAAAAAAACATTGAAAATCTTATATTTCAAAAACCACTGAATCGATTGAGTTCAAATTTACATACAATCTTAAGTATTGGCCCAGGAGTATTCCTGTGAATATTGGTCAAAATTGGATAAAGGGGCGTGGCACCGCCCATACAAAAAAACTTTAAAAATCGTATATCTCGAAAACTGCCGAAAAGATTGAGCTCGAATTTACAGACAATCTTACGTATTGCCCCGGGAGCGTTCCCGTAAAGATTGGTCAACATTGGACAAAGGGGCGTGGTGCCGCCCATACAAAAAAAAACATACAAAATTGTATAGGTATCTCGAAAACCGAAGAATTGATTGAGCTCAAAATTGAGCCCAGAAGTGTGTCTGTCAAAATTGAACAAAGGGGCGTGGCACCGCCCATACAAAAAACATCTTCTATGGGGTGAAACTCGATGACGCTGTAATCGCTGGGCCGATTTTCATGATTCTTTTTTCTTTTTTCAGGTTTACGGAGAAAGAAAATTCCAGAAAATCGATTTATTTTAATTTTTCGCATTTTACCAAAGAACATTATTATTTAAAACCTAAAGCCGGGCGGGTACAGCTACTATACACATATAATTTGTCAGTCATCATCATCATAACGTTGACGCCAGCGACTTTGTCGTGCTTTGTACATGGACTGCCTATTTGTTAATCATAGAAATTGAATATTTAAAATTATGTGCTTATTAATTTTCTCATCCGACTTTGCTGTTGAGAAAACAAAAACCTTTATTGACAACTTTCTAGTTATAAGTAAACTGTAAGATTCTCCTTCACAATTGCATACTGCAAGTTCTTCGCTGCTATCAAATCGCTTGCAAATTTGCCAAGATTTTCAAAGTAAATAAACCACCGCAAAGCTGTGTGCCCTGCTGACAGATAAATTGCCTCCATTTCAAACACCACCATTGGCAATCATCTGCCCCCACAACCAACCAACTCCGACTTCCTTGTCGATTCATCAGTCGTGGTCGTGGCGTCATCTATTCACTCAACAGAGAGTGCTTCCATCCATTTGCTTGACGCTCTTCGCATATTCCTCAAAGGTAACGTCGTCGCTATAGCTACTCCCTGCAAAATGCAACGCAGATGAATTCTCCGCAAGTTGTGAGATCATAAACCAACAGATGCATCCACAAGAGTTGCTTCTGTTTTCCGTTTCTTCTATGGAATTAGTTGGTGTTCTGTCTAATGGGCGACAGGAGGTTTGCCATCATACCCTCTGTGAAACTTTTAAGTAAACACGAGACGACAGAAGCACACAGAAAGGGGGCAGAGGGAGGAGAATAAATTCTGCATAATTAGAAAAACCACCAAAGTGAGCTAATGGTTCGAGATATGCACTGTCGCGTCGTCGTCGTCTTTATATAGCATCTGTGTATCTCTCGGATTAATATGTTGAGATTTTCTTTGCAACTTTGGACAGATAAACTCAGATTTTGATTGTCACGGGCGACGACAACGGCGACGACGACATTTTTGCTCCATAAATCGTACGTTTTAGTTGAATATGGTAGTCGTTGCGTGTTATGTCGCCACCGGTCCGGCGCAGTCGGTGAATGGTGTTGTCAAACATTACGATGCACATTCTGGATGTACTATAACAGCCATATACATCACTATTTTGCAATCAATTGACTTTGGCAATTGATTCGAATTGACGGGCAATTAACCAAGAATGGGGAGACATTTTGATTAAGTGGAATCATAAATATTGATTGGCGGCGTGCTGGAGTTTTGAGAACCACAACTAGTGCTAGCACGCGTCCATATTCAATCTGGACGTTTGGATTTGTTGTGTGTAAAAACATTACATATACGCAGCGGGGTGGCCATTGGCGCCAATAAACCGATACATGCTATCGAATATGTACGTAACGTATGATGGGAAGGCGCTCTCATTTCTGGGCCGTTTGGCGAACCTGTGACGTCGGCGGAGGTCTAAATTGATCTGTGGTCTTTGCCAATTGAGTATTTAATTGGGCGTATAAAAGAAGAAAAGACCTCAGCCCAGAACGTGTTTCACTTATGTAGAAAACGTGCTTGGTCATCTTAGACTGGAATGGACGTAAAATTTTTTTAGTTGCGTTGCGACGAGACTGCAATTTACTTTTATATTTCTGGAGTACATGCATTTTGAGGTAGTGAACAACTTTTTCTACCTAAAAGGCTCTGCGGTGAATTCCAGCAATGACATCAGTGCTTAGACCAACCGAAGAATTACTTTTGCCAATCTCTGTTTCTACGGGTTCAGGTGCAGAAGGCAATTAAGTAGCAGAACACCCTTACGACCAACCAAGCAAACGTTGTACAAGACCCTTATCATCCCGTTTTGGTATATGGTGCAGAAGTATGGACTCTGTAAAGGGTTGATGAAAACATACTCAGTTCTACTTGTGATTTTTGGTTTCAGCTTGTATCGCAGAAGTCTAAAGGAGAAGACTGTAAAGCAGCGATATAGACCTAGTAAAAAGGATTGGAATTAATCCACTACGATGGCTGGGACACCAATGTTCCGGGGCAGAGAATCATCAACTCGACTCCAGACAACGCGGTCTTACCTAAGGTGGCGCATGACGACCCACAAGCCCAACTGGAATCAGCTATCTATGGATCGAGCTGGCTGTAGGTAGAGGCATTTTGGTTAAAGCCCAGATTTTTTTGAGTAATAACATGTTAAAGACAGTGAAGTTAGGAAAAAATGCCTCCCATAAAGTAGGCGTGACATTGAACTACATAGCCTAAAATCTTATTGGGGTCTTAAAAAACATTTCAAAATAAGTTTCCGCGAAATCTGACCAGTTTGCAGAGAAAACAAAATATAGATATAAAGTACACCTACCAATCAAAAAACAAATGACAGACAGATTTGTCAAATAGTTTTGTTGTGACCGCCATTTTAAAACAGACGAGAATTTTCGTAAAAATGAAGTGTAAATTTCGGGTGCACTTTAAACTCTTTTTTGCGCGAAAAACCCATCAACAAAACTAAACAAAAGCTTAAAAAGTATTTTAAAAATTTTAAAACTTTGGTTCCCATGATAACAAAAAAACGTCAATTTAAAAAATGTCTATGCAAAAGCTGTTCAAGATACAGAGTAATTTTTAAGTTTAGGGAATTAGCCCCAGCTATAAAAACGTTTGAGTTACTTTGTCACCTTTAGCCCATCCTCGTCACACTATAGGTTACTTTAAGGTGGACCTATAGTGTCATCATTACAACGCTGAAAGAACTTTCAATATCGACTTATTCCCACTTTACTTCTCCCTCCTTCTCAGTGAGAATAAAGAGGTTAATTACATTTGTGATTACGAAAATCACAGCTCATGTAGAGAGCAATTTATTTTCCCGAACATTCCACCGGACGTCAAATGTCACATTTCAGCGAAATCTGACAACTGGTATGACAGCTTTTATTCCTCCCCCTAAGAATGTACCTTGAAATTTAATAATTATCCTTTCGTCCGCAAAACTATTACAAAACTACGACAACATGCAACTGCAATTACACAGTTGAAATCACAATTTTACCGCACCCCCATATACGAACAAAAATGGGAAATAAAATAAAAAAAAAAACAACACAAAACTCTAATTTCAATAATTCTAATTTGAAAGTTTTACTTCACCACTACACCCCCATCAAAACCATCTCCCAATTATCCCCTCATCAGCATTTTCCTACTTTCAGTCCGGCGGCGCTAGATACTGCAGACAATTACCAACCAATATACAGTAAAATTAAGCGAAACTTTTGCAATCATCCATGACCTTACTTTGGTCGATTTTTTTTTTTCGTTCACTACTCATCAAAGTCAAGAGAATAACAGTTTGCAACCCCCCTGCGCAGCAGTAGGAAATGCAGCGCCCTGTCTGAGTAACGTCGTCGGTTGTTGGCTCATCATCATCATATGCACACGAAAAAACAAAAAAAAAAAACTTGTTAAAAGAGTCCACAAACGGTCGGTCACCCACCCTCAAAACGAAGTTGGAAATTTATATAAAAAAAATGCAATTACTGCGGCTAAGCCGGCCGTCTACATCCATTTCTAGTTGGGGAGGAAACTTTTTCCTTACAATTTCGGCAGACAATTAGTTTTTGCACACATTCTCACACGTGGACATGATCAAATTAAAATTTCAGCTCTAGCAAAATGACTAAAATGACTTGAGAAAGGAAACGGAAGTCGGCATGTTAACGACCGACGACGAAGGTGGCGACGGAGTGGATTCACCATGCTGGGGCTGTATGGCTTTCTTCGAGGAGTTTTTGTTTGTATTTGATTTTTTTTTTATGACGCCCGCCTTTAAGGGTTCATTTCCTAGTTTAGTCTGTGCTGGCGTATTGAGAATGCCGCCATTCATAAACGTCAACCAGTGCGTCGCGACATCCGTCTGACAGCGACTTGGGAGCATACTTCATGTGTTTCGCTTGAATGCCACCTCCTGACAGAATTATAAGCCGCAAAGCTAGCACAATGTACATGTGCTGGTGCACCCTTGTGTTGGTTGTGCTTTGAACTGCACCCCAATATGGAATATAAAGCAAAAATAAAAACGCTCCAAAGTTGTAAAATTGCAAAGGCTCTGGTGTACCTTGTGCAATGGCGGACAAACAAACGCAGCAGGTACGATGGTGACAGAAACCACCTCCACATCGACCCAAGCGCACTGTTGTTTCTAAGTCGTCGCCATCTGAGTCATGTCTGGAGTAAGGCGGCAGCTTTCTATTATATTGCACCACTTGGCTATTTCTTATTGCGTCTCGTTAACGAATTGAAAAACAAAAACCTAGAGCTGCAAGCGCGCATGCAACAGTCAACCAATTAAGATAAATGACAAAGTATCGCAAAGTTTTAGTGAGTATAGAATTGATGGCGATTACAGGCGATATAATAAAGTGATTGGAAATATTTGTTGGCAAGTTGTAATGCATGCAACCACGATGATGAATAATTGGCATGAACGAGTGTAACCAACGCGGGACGGCTGTGTGATGTGAATCGGCGGGAACGATGAAATTTAGCTTTTGACTTGTAGCTTTTACGAGGCCGATGATGATTTTAATATCATACATCCGGTAATAGCTTTTATTTGCAAAAGTTTGTAATTATGATATATGGCTCGGGGAGATCCCGAATGAGAACAAGCTGATTAAATATAGATAGATATTTTCATTTCTTGGATGAAGTCATGAGCTTGATTGACCGACGTTATATTTTTTAAGGGAAACTTTGCCGAAGGAAATTTAAACGAAATCTTGTCGATATCGCTGCTATAATTTATCGATCGCATCATATGGATATGCATACATGTCGATGGGTACAAATGCTGAGCGGGAAAATGGACATCTTGGACGCTAAAGTGTTAAGAGAACATGCTATTCTTTAGATCTTTGATCCAGGCGAAAGGAAATTGACGGACACGCTGTATTAAGAGAATGACGATAATTATCAGGGTTAGGTTAGTAAGTTGGCGAGACGGGAAAAACCTGAACCGGCCCACTTACATTAATGTAGATCTGTTGCGATGGCCTTGGTGTTAACTACTTCCGCACTGGTCCACTGGTGATTTGATATCTCACCGAAAGGTGCAACCAATCTCTCCACCACTCTGGTGAAACAAAGATTGCTGCGCTTGATATTTCGAAAGCATTTGACAAAGTTTGGCGCCAAGCTCTTTTGTCAAAAATGCGTGCTTATGGGATCGACGCGTCTCTTCTTCAATGGATTAGAAACTACCTTTCTGGCTGTTCAATTCAAGTTATGTTGGACGGTTTCAAGTCTGCAATTCACCATATAAGTGCTGGTGTTCCCCAAGGCTCTGTTTTGACTCTGACACTCTTTCTCATATTCATCAACGATCGCGAAATTTCTAGGCTTCTTAAATCGATGTAAGAAGTACTTTATACCCTCCGACTTAGCTTTAATATACAAAGCCTTTATTCGGCCTAAGCTTGAGTACAAACGCACGCGTATCTGGTCAGGTGCACCAAAAACTTCATTGCACCTACTAGTATCTATCTAGAATTCAGAAGCGCTCGATAAAACTTATAGGTGATAGAAATATAGCGAAATCTATTGACTCCCTTGAGCATCGCAGAAATGTTTCTTGCCCTTCCTTATTTTATCGATAGTTTCACCACCGATGCTCTAATAGAATATCTGCATTCTGCATTCCGCCCCTTCAACAATTCTCTCGCAACACCCGTCACACATCGAATGCGCATCAGTTCACCCTTAAGCCTACCTTCGGACGGACTGTAAAATATAGAGATTCATTTATGAGCCGAACCACACGCATGTGCATGCATTGCCTCACATGGTTTGCCCCTCTCATTACAACCCACAATTGTTTAAAACCAATGTGCACCAGTACCTCTCTGCTATTCTTCCTATTAACCCTTCCACTCGTGCTGTGCATTACCATTTTAAGGGAACAAAAACCCCTTGAGCACTAGTGAATTATAAAAAAAAAACTATGAAAAACCTACAGTTTGTAAAATCTTTTGACAAATTTAAAAAGGTCGTTTACGGACCTGTCGGAAAGTTCTACTGAGTGACTATCAAGGATTTTGTTTCTTATATGGCAGAGCGCTGAGCTGTGTCCAGGCGACTTACATACAAGCTTCGATGTTAACTCTATGTCAGAGTCAGAGATCGCTTTTATTGCCGCTTGACTGCCGATCAAAAAAGTAGTATCTACATGAGCTGTTGTCACTCCCAGTATCTTAGCTTAGAATACGCTGCTGTAGCTAGAATGAGGAAGTCTTGTTGAACTCGATAGTCGCAAACTTTTGAATTGAAACCTGCGCCAATGACGATGTCTATCTTTAATCCGACAGCTATCGCTTGGTCTTCTTGCCATTCGTCCTACCTGGGACAACAAGGCAACAAGTGATAAACGGATTCACAAAATCTAAACTTGGAGTAGTTTAGTTCGTGCATACATTACTGCCCGTGTATAAATTCAGGATTTTTGCATGACCTGTCGGGCTGTTTTCAGCTTCTAGTCTGGCTTAGCCGAAGGCCACGATTCGCTGCTGATTATTGTATGAAAAGGTATACGGGTTTAAGATTAAGGCCTGCAGCACCACAGTATGGCGCTGGTTCTCATTGCGCCTGTGCTTGGTGTCAGGTTACGTTAGTTTGTGTAGGGTGTGAATTTATCACAGTAGACATAATACCATATTGGGCCTTTCGCCAGCTCTAAAATCTATAATAATGCAGGTCATTTTCTTAATCAGTGACATAGTTCCAAGGTTGTTGGCCTTAGACATCGGAAGCCATTCGACTAAGTTGCCATTAATCAGTCTTGTAACCACCAAGAAAAGCCACATGACTATTTTAGGACTAGGGCCTTATTTTCATTCGAATATAGTGTTGAGATTACAGTTCAATTTCCGATCTAGGACAACTCATGATACATAGTAGAGTCTCTTCAATTGTTGACAGGGTAAGTTCCGGAATTATCCGTTTGTTGGTGAAGAGAGCTAACTTCGTCTAATGTCTAAACTACCAGTCCACATTCTATCGTACAGGTTTTAGCCATGAATAAAGCTCTTTTTATTTGGCCACTTTTTTTTTGTTCTTTAAATAATTCTCCCGGGAAAGGTGAAGCTATAACACTTCATCAGCGCCCCGAGATGCTTGCAGATGTATGTTAGTTCTGTACTTAAATTGCTGCAAATTGTAGTCTTCTGGAAATATATCCTCAGTAAGCGAGTTCCAAAGTTTGCTTGTCCTGTAACAGAAGGAGTTTTGGAAAATTGATGTCCTCGCGGTTGTCTCAAGTGTACTGCATGGTCATGAGCATTAGCAGCCTGTCTTTTGGGGCGCCCAAAAGTTGCATTTCGAGGGATAATGTCCTTGAGTTCCTCGGAACATCTACCATAGAAGTACCTATAGAACCAGCATAGGTCAGCGACTTGTCTTCTGTGCACCAACGGTTGCAGATTCGATGTGAGTGTAGGGTATCCAATAAGTCGAACTGCTCGTCTCTGTATGCTGTCAAGTAGGTTAAGTGAATGTTTTGGGGCCGAGCTCCATATATGGGAGCAATATTCTAGGCCTGGTCTAACCTGTGCTTTGTAGAGAAGGAGAAGTTGCTTGGGGCTAAAGTACCTCTTTGCTGTAAATAGGTAGCTCAACTTAGCGGACGCCGATCTTGCGATGTAGGACATGTGGTCATGGCATGTGATTCGTGAATATTTGAGCTGTGTCTTGTTTGCATTACTTAACATAACACTTAAAAAAAAGAAATCGAGCTAATTTCAAAAACGCAGAACGATTAGTCTTTTTTTTATGAAACAGCTATCCTACATGGGCTCCTTGAAATTCTTTGAGATTGTATATAAAAACAAATTTGGGATGCAGGTTCAGCTTAAGTAGTTTACACTAAACTGAAGATTAGAATCCATATCCAAGTCATGGACAGGAATACCCCGCAAATCCCGTCATTAATTTATGATATACTACTTTCTATTCTTTCGGATGTTTGGAAAAACCTCTCATTTAACGACTAACGTTTTAAAAGGACCCATAGAAAGGGTGCAACAAAAAAAAGAACACAACCCCAGGCCTTGAGAAATTTCACTTCCATTACAGACAGAAAAAAAAATGAAAAATCTGCAAAACTCAATGCAAACCAAGCATTTACATAAACAAAACTAGGACATTAGGCGCACAAAGACAGAGATGAATGAACGAATAAAGAAAGAAAATTATCCCGAAGACCAAGTTGGGAAAAAGAGGAGAAGAAAACAAACCTTTTTCGCTGTTAAGTGACTTTCCACTCAGGCAGCACAACCGGAGAGGCCACAATTAGACGTGTAATTATTTCAGGATAATGCTATCCTAGGTATTTCTCTCCTTCGAATTCTTTCTCATTTTATCTCCACCCGGCCCACTTGCGACTAATTGCTTTAGCCGTAATTTTTTTTTCTCTCGTTCCTCTCGTTCCCCAGATGCTCATCCATTTCTCCTCGTATACCTACAGAACTATACTTACTTAGGTTATTGCACCCACTACACGATGCTTGCAACTAACTCCATAACCATTAACCACCTGAAGGGTTTCTGTTTGTTCTTATACACAAATGCTCAGAGGAGTCAGGGTTTTCGCTTGTGGATTCACTCCCATTAGGCGTTGTGACCTGATTTCATTTTATATGAAGAGTAATCGCTTGCTTTGGAGTGTGTTGCCACGCTGATGATGAGTGCCCGCGAAAGGTTACTCAATTTTGCGTGTGAAGGTAGATAATACTTTTGGGGCTAGGATTTAACAATTAACTTGATGAAAAATGTATTCCTCGGAAGAGGTGGGGGTCGGACAAATTGGACCAATTTGAGGTGCAAAAAGATTGCGGGCCAAGCGTAAACAAAAGTCAAGGTTAGCGTGGATAATGAACGTCCTTATGGAAAGGCTGTTAAGCAAGCAGCGGTTGTGAGGCAAATTATGGAACTTTTAGTATTTTCGCGGATGTAAATCATATTTTAATGAGGCCGTGGGCTAGAAGGTTAGAAGTGTTGATGCCGCACTTTGGAAATAATTTTATTAAATTACCGGCATTTATGTTGGTCAAATGGGGGATTATATAGGTATGCATCGCCTGTTAGCTGGAAGTGACTTGATTTTTGGATTTAGAGATGATGATATAAATTTTAAAGTTATGATGAAACCAAATGCTCTTCCGAGAATGGGCAAATATTTATAAAAAAAATGAGCTTTACCACTCACTGATCATCAACGCCCAGCCCAAAGCCCTTGCTCTAGAAAGCTGAAATTTTGCACAAAGGTTCCCTTTATGATGTATGTAAGGAAAATGGAAGGATATATCGAAATTCAACTCCTAAAGGGGTAAAAGGGGGGTCCGATTTTGAAAATTTTGATTGGGGCCCGAGTTAATGGCGGAGACCCCTTTTAAGGGGGTCCTTTCCTTAACTCACGACCGGTCGTGGTATCAATTCGAAACTTTGTAATGCGTCCCAACCTCCGCAGCCGTTGAATATGCTTATCGGGATGGGCTGAATACGTCTGTCAATTTTCACCTTCAAACGTAGAACTTTCAGACTACGTCAGAGGGGATAGACGGGGGGTTAGACTATATCGGTCAACACTCGTCGCTCTCTCCCGCCGCAGTCTTCCTATCTGATCTGTACCAGCCACCCCCTTACTAACGGACTGTCAGAAGGGATAGACGGGGGTTAGACTGTTTCGGTCGCCCTCTGTCTGTCTTCCGAAGACTAACCGCCAACGGGAGGGGCTGAACACGTCAGTCATTTTCACCTTCAAACGTAGAACTTTCAGATTCCGTCAGAAGGGATAGGCGGGCGGTTAGACCGTTACGGTCACTCTCCGTCGCTCTCTCCTGCCGTAGTCTTTCTCATCTGATCTGTATCAGCCATCCTCCTCACCAATGGACTGTCGGAGGTTGCCGGCGGGGGGTTGAACTACTTCGGTCACCCTCCACCTTGACCCGAAGACTAAGTAGGAGAATTAAGTAGAGCTACCACCAAAAACCTCTCTTCGAGATAAACTACCCAATTTCGCAAATAGCAACGGTACTCCCACTGAAATGCCAGGCACATAGAATCTTTCTGGCCGCTTCCTCCTCCAGAATTTTTATTATTTGGCAGGTTACTGTTTATATATGTATATGAATGCTTGGGATAACGAAAAGAGAATTTGGATAGTGCAGCGGTACCATGCTTTGCAGCCCTACATTTCGGTCCAAAGGGAATTTAGACCGGAGTTTGGCGGCACTTCTCGGAACAGATGGACCATTATGAGGCTGGTAAACATGTTTGCCGAATCTGGAAGCATCGCACGAAGACCATACCATCCAGATACCTATGTTTGGGTTTAAGATACAATCGCGGCTGTAGCATCGCCAATTCAGGTAAATCCAAGCGCTTCGAGTCGAAACTTATTGGCGCAAATTGGAATTAGCAGACGGTCATTACAACGGATAATTCATGATGACTTAAACTTGTTTCCGTACAAGGTCCAAATTACAAGCAAGTTTAACCCTCTGGATTTTCCTATTCGCCTGGAATTTTGCCAAAAAATGTTTGCAAATTAATATCCAGAAACTTTACTTTCCATTGACCCCCATGGTCACCTGACCTGACTGCACCAGAGTTTTTTTATAGGGTTATGTCAAGCAAGAGGTGTACAAAACGAAACCAAGAAATTTGACTGATTTGAAGCAGTCCATTCCAACAATAATTGAGGCGATTTCGACTTCAACCCTTCAGGCCGCAAAACTATTTTTTGATCAGGTGTCGCATACGGGAGGATGAGAATGCAGGTCATTTACGGTCTATCATCTTCAAAAACAATTAGTTATATAAAAGTAAATTGAATTTTCTATACAATAAAAAAAATAAATGAAATTCATGGATTAAATAAAAATTTATTTGAATTTTTTATTGTAGCACAATTGGTGCGCCACCCTGTATTTAGAGCAAAGAGGTACTTCAGCGTAAAATAACTCCTCCTTTTCTATAAATCACAAGTATGATCAATTTGGCTCGCATATGGAGCTCGAGCTCAAAACATTCAACAAGTTTCTGCACAAAAATCGGATCTGCAACCGCATAGAGGACAAGTCACTGACTTCTGCCTATAGATAGTTTCGAGGTATATGAGTAGGTACCCTAAAAATAGACATCTAACGCTCATCATCTAACAGAACTCTTGACAACCGCGAAGACACCACTTTTCGAAAACTTATTCTTCACATGGCAAGCTAACCCTGGAACTCGCCTGCTATAGATATTTTTCCAAAAGACTATACATCTAGCAACAACTAATGGACAGAAGCAACATTTCTCTACCATTGACCCACTACTCATTCTCAGATTCATAAAAGAAACTGGACTATATGAAGTACTCTAAGGTTGATATCCTTGCCAAGGCTAAAGACAGAGCAAAAACCTTCAAACACGGTTCTTAACGGAACTGTAATGCGATGGGGATCTGGAAAAGGGCATATGAACCTTTCCAGGGTATAAGCAGGGGCCAAAATATACCACAAGGTCGCAGTGCACTAAACCCTCTTCATTATTATTTTTATTATTAACATTTCTCTAAGATTCTGCAGAAAATTGTACGATTGGTTGTGAGAAGCTAGGGACAGTTTGAACACTGTTGGTACTGAACGACCGAGTTTTCTTGACAGTACGTTATAGATGTTGCATGCGATACAATGCACGATTTTCTACAGTGTCATGCATGTCGCGCTTGACACATATTTTTCCTGTTGTTGTCCATGCAAATGATCGCTCTTTCTATTTTGCAAACGGACGAAGTTAAAACTCCTCGGGGAAATACCAGCAATAAAACCAGACGGTGACCGTAATTAAATGGTCAATAATCATAGATACACCACTCTCATTATCATTACTATGATGACGGAAAAGTGTAATCGTGTTCATTGTGTCAGAGTTTGAAATCGCTTGTCATGCGCTGGTCACTCGTCGCTGTCATTCGCCTCTGTCACTGATTCATGGCAAAGCTAGCAAGTCATGAATTTTGGTACACAATGACAAGCGCATGACTGCATAATAATAATACTGAGTGATCTGGTCCAAATCGGAGTTGACACACTCCGGCATGACAAGTACATGACGACCTAATCAGTCAATGTTTCATGACATTGTAATTGTAGCTCAAGACTTCTTGAACACGAGGCTATAGTTAAAAGGGCTAATATCCATTGAAGACATCATAATGACAGGTCCGCACAATAACTTAAGATTGGTAAAGAAGGATACCATCACAGAAACTCCACTTTTCATTGTTCCTTAATTCTGCTTCTGAGTAAGCCCTTGGCCATCGAATGCAAACTCAGCTATAATGTACTTCAATAAATTAAACAAGGCAAACATTAAAATATTTCCAAGTAGGACCATGTTTAAGAAAGTTTAAAAATAAATTTAACTCTATCAAGTAGGTGACAGAGCAATCTAAAATTAACTCTAGTATCTACATAATAATGTAAGTATCCTTCAACCCTGAATACACATTAACATTACATATGTATTTGTATATCCATCTGCAGTCCTAAGGCAAAGAGTAATGTGTATCTTGTATCTATCCTATGTCTCGTAAATTGTATTTAATTCTTTGGGTGTGCTATATATTTACGGTTATTTTAGTCACTAATTGTATAAAGTCCCCTGAATGGCCTTTAGAACGAAAAATCCAAGGCAACATGAAAACGAGAAAAAAATATCACCTTCTCAAGGACAACTTCAAAAAGAAAACGAATGAATACAAATAGATGATGTATACAATGTACAGATATATGGATGGGGGTTTGATAAGTAGAACATTTTTAAAACCAGTGAAGAGGCTTGCCTGCCTGACTGATGACACAAGAATATTTTTCTTCCTCGTATGTATATGTATATGTAAACTTATACTATATAGACATACTTGTACTTGCTGCGTTCCAACTTAATGTCAACTTTGAATTGTTGCAGAAAATTGTGGGTGGAATTATAGGAATGTTGAATGTCAAGTATACTTGCGGTTACCTAGGATCAACATGAAGGGATGTCTTCGTTGCATGCAATCAAAAATGATGAACTACTTTTGCAGGGTGAGATGTGGGTGTATATAGTTTTCAGGAATATGAGGATAATTTACGAGGATTCCAGCTAGGATTTGTTTGGTGTATTTAACTGGGCATTGTGCGCGGAGTCGAAGTTTGTTATACTGGCACCGTAATATAACGTCCCTTTCTTCCAAAATGCTTAGCATAGTGGGGGTTGACTATTGAACTGGGGAATTTTTGAACCAGGAAAAAGTTGTCGTTACGAAATAATGCGACAATCTATATCTAAGGATAATCCAAATCTTGACGACCCCAACAAAGAAAATAATGAACTTCGAGTCCGTACATGCACTCAGAAAATTGTAGAGCTAGGATGGCCCTAGTATAACGAAAAGACAGCTGTGATGCTGCTGGTGATGTGGCCACAGATCTTTAAGCATAGCTGCGGGAACTAGGGATTAGATAATATTTCAGTACACCCTAACTAGCTATGATATCTACCCATACACAAGTAGAACCTTTTAAAAGATCTGCAGTACCGACCCGTATACGGAGCTGTGACTGTGAACCCAAATAGGAAAATATTTGCTGTATCCATTATACAGAGCTGTACCTAAGAACCTCTTCAGATATGAAGTGTATTCAAATCGGAAGTTCTTATAGATTCTGAACAGTTTTATGAGACCCTTACTTAGCTGATCTAGGGAGCTAATCTAAGAAGCTGGTATAGCCTCTTGAAACCTGGTTAATATATTGTACTTATTTTTTTAGCTATTATGTAAAACGTCTTTAGAAATCTAGAAAGCCCACATAGAAACTCAGTTGTCTGTACAGAATAACAATAAAAAAAATTCCCTCAAATTCAGCCAGAATATATCACAGAACTCTTTGATGTCGAAAATGGTTTAAAGCAGGAAACTGGATATCATGAAACATCCCTAAAATGATTCTTGAAACAATTGTACGAGGCTCATAAGCCCATATTATAGGTAACATTTCTCAAAAATCCATATTCAACATTTAGTGGGTACATTTTTAACATTTTTAATGATATTGAGATGAGAGTGTCGGGAGAACCCTGTGAACTGTCAGTGTCAAGAGCAAATCGTCACGATGAACAGATAACTTCGTTATATCTACTTTCAGTGGGTTCCAATATTACCTCGCCTTTGACGTGGTTAAGGACTTTGTCTACCTAGGCTCTGCTCTCAAGTCAGGCAATGACACCAGCGCTGAGATTAAACGAAGAATAACTCTTGCCAATCGCTGTTTCTTTGGTTTAAGAACTGAGCAGCAAAAACGAATGAGGTTACTCTTGGTTGTTTTGAGAGGAAAACTATTCGAGTAATCTTCGGTTCCGGTCTGCATGGAGGGTGAATGGAGGAGGAGATACAACTACAACGACCAACTTTAAGGGCTATACAGCGACATCTACCTAGCCAGAAGAGTGAAGGTGCATCGACTAAGGGGACTGGGTCAAGTAGAACGAATGGACGCGAATGCTCCGACCCGAAAGATCTTCGAATCCACACCCGAGGGAAGGCGCAGTAATGTGCAGAGATCAATCGAATCACTCATGCCAATCGCTGGGAATACATCTACCATTAGAAACTACGAAGTATTGTACAAGACCCTAATAATCCCGGTTGTGCTGCATGGTGCAGAAGCATAAACTTTGTGGAAAGTAAATGAAAGTCTCTTGAAACGGTTATCAATTCAAACTTCCTCATTCTCCAGAACGGGACACTTAACCGCCTCGCCGTTGGACGATTATACAACAATTTCGAGGTGTAGCGAAGAAAGCCACCTAGGCCTAGTCTATGATAATAATTTGTCAAATTCGTCAGGGGTGATGCCAAATAAAGAAAAGACTTGTCAGCTAATTCTTCATTTTCCTCAGTAGATAGCTCATCAGTTTTGTATGAACCGATAACACTTCAATTAAAGAAAGCATGGTTGTGCAACTTATGAACCTTGTCAAAATTGAATGAATTAGTATTCTTGATAAATTTGAGTCGCATACATCTTAATCCAACGCTCTTACATAGAAAAGATGGAATAAAATAACTAGACCTTTAAAGCTATAAAAACTAACTTACTTGAAACAGGTTACAGTGTGACATTCGACATTGACGACAGACCCTCTATTTTCACCTTGTGGAGTATCGTGAAAAAGACCAACTTTAAGACTATATACATGACGATGTCCAAATCCGTGATCTCGGTACACTGATCAAGCATTGTCTGATCGTTGCCACCCACACACTTTTTAATCATGCAAGACTAGAACGAGTATTTCTACTCAATATTTTGACAATAGAGTATGCATTCGTGTTCAAAAACACGTCAGTTTTCGCTGCAGTAACAGTTATCTATACATATAATAAAACTGTAGGAATTTGTTTGGCCGTTAAAAACTCAAAAACTACTGGACAGATTTCGATGAAACTTTTTTTAAGATGTTCCTTAAGACTGTAAGACTGCTATAGGCTATGTCGTTTATAGCCACGTCCTTACGAACAGTTTTTAGGAAGAGGGAAACAAAGGAAAGGAAATGCATACTACTGGACAGATTTCAATGAAACACTAAATGTCATTTTAAATGAACCAAATATAATTTTGTGCGAGCGGGCAAGGCGAGCACGGGTCCAGCTAGTAATCAAATAAAAGCATAGTTCAGGACCATCGAATTACCTTATAAAAACCGCTATTAAAAAAATTGTCGGTAGACGAGAGTTTTCTAAACAATCCCAAAAAGAACTGCACAAAACGTTGGTCTATCGACAACTAAAACTTGCTACCGTAGTGCCTTCTAAATTACTGTCAAATTCCATTTAGCGACACACTCAAGAAAAAAAAAACTACCTCCCTAGTTGATGTGTTAAATTGACAGCTTTTCAATTTAACGAACATGTTAGTGTTAAGTGCAACTGAATTTAGTCTCCTGTCGAAACCACCTACACCCGCAAATGGGAAAAATTAAAGTTTTTAATTTAATTAAATGTCATTTGACACATTACCCATTA
This sequence comes from Cheilosia soror, assembly GCA_949372485.1. NCBI lineage: Eukaryota > Metazoa > Arthropoda > Insecta > Diptera > Syrphidae > Cheilosia > Cheilosia soror. The sequence continues at coordinate 41,408,141 of OX443561.1, forward strand.
TAGGTTGGGATTCTTTGTTCTCTCGAACGAGTTCGTATATCCTTCGTCAACATGCAATTGCGAATTGCAACCATTCTCCACCGACCGACCAATATCCTTGATAATTTTATTATTTTCCACTGAAAGGATGTAAGCCGAAGAGATTCTATGTTTCTATGTCATCCTCCTTTTGCCACTGTACACCTTTAGACGATGTGACTCTGGGGGGCTGTCGAAGAAGAAGTGCTCTTGCAAACCATTTGGAAAGAAAGTTGTTGGCATACATAAAGGTGTGTGTGTGCGAGAGTGCAATTTCTCAGTGGAATCCTTATGGTAACCCAATTAGAGTCGTTCTCAAGATGAGTTTCTGTGATGCTTCTTCATCATGAAGTGTAACGACGACTATATACGACAACGATGGCGATGAGAACGAGTTTCGTTTTTCTTCTTCGCGTCCCACCGCTGACACTTAGTATCCTTTTGGCATATCCTTTTCGTATAGTATAACTAAGGATCTTTGCTTTTTGGTCCCGCATGTGAACTAAAAGAGTGTCATTCGCTTCTATCTCATTCTATATTGCTCGAGCTCGTCCAAGGATGCTTTACAACACCATCACACAAACGGTTGCTATTGCGACACAGCACTCACATATGGCATACAAACGTATGAAGTGTGTGTAAAGTGCTTTTCGCAATTTTCTCTTTCACCTGTCAATACAGTGGGTGATCCTATTCTCGTTTTATTCCTTTTTACTTAACCTATAGAGAAATAAAAGCGAACAACTTTTCTGTTTTGTTTTTTGCCATCAGACCAGTTCAAAGGAGATATAGACGTATACGGTGGAGTGGAGGTAAAAGTTTTAATTTTGCATCTGCCTGTGCACATAGGATATCCTTGAATATTTTAGCAAACAGTATATCAATATTAAATGCGCACATAGAGCAGAGATTGAGCCTGGACTTGAACATTAATTTGCATACCTTGATCTCTAGAGGACGAAGGGTAGCCGTGTATTCGTACACGTACACCTACTGCGGAATGAAAATCATAAAAAGTTCAACCTGATGGTTATTGTGTTGTGTTTTTATTTTGCTTTCAAGCGGTTCAGTAGTGTTTTGTTTGCTATGATGATTTGTATCCGTTTGCAAATGGAAATGGCCTTGGCAAGTGTGCGAACAGAAATCAAATATTGAGGTCAAATATTGCAGAATGAATAACTGATTGTGGAAGGTGTTATTTTCTGCTCGAAAGGAAATGGAGGTTGTCTGTTTAAATTCGGAAATAATATCTGCTGGCACATTATTGTTAAGTTGCTTTCTCTCACCAAATTAGGTTGGTGCAAATTTTGTAGGATCCCGAAAATTATTGAACTGAACTGGTTCATCTAGTTCCCTCGTTTTACGAACAGTTCGCGGCTAATAAACTGCACTTATACTGAAGCCAAGAAGAATGTCAGTGTCAATTTTTGACATATAGACGTTACAAAAATGTACTGATCAGGCCGTCATAAACGTATGATTCGTATCAGCTTGTCAATGCATATTAACTTCCTATGACACAGTTTCAGTCGAACGATCACGCGTGTATCATTGTGTCCCAAAATCCATGACACGCTCGTTTTGTCATGGTGTGGCAGAGCTAAATGGCAGAGGCAAGTAAAAGACTCATGACACAGCATGACACGGTGACATGATTGAAACGTTTGCTTTTTTTATGGGTACTAGTGATGTGCAGCACATTTGCATGGAAGTTGGTCGTAGGTACGGTAACGGTTATCCCTAGGGCTCGCTTGGTGTCTCCAAAACCTGAACAAAGGATAATAGGCGATCATACAGAATGAGCTATGAGCCCCTTAGGACAGATTGGGACGTTATAGTTGTGTCAGTATTGACACGTTTCTTGACATGTTTTCATCTTCTATACTAAAATCCTTGGAATGGAGATGCCCAAAAACACGTTACATAGTTAGCTATGCAGATCACATCGCGGCAGTGATCACCGCACAAGACACCGAAGATGTTTTGGTAACCCAGTTATGTGAGTCGTCCAATCCTGGATGCAACAGATAGTCCTGCTGACTAGTAGGCAGATCCCATTATGTTGGAGGTGGAAATATCCAATGAGACAATAGTAACAAAAGACATATTTTAATAGGTACTTAACAGCGAATTTGATGGATACAATAATCACATATTGGCAGCACACCAAGTTTGCATTCGAATAAGCCGCAAAGATCAATTGTATATTAAGCAGCCTAATGGACAACTTGAGGACAAAAGGCAAGTCGGAAAAAAACGTTTTATGACAAGGTCACACATTTATCCTTTTATACCTGAGATCATGTTTGATTTCGTCGAAAAAACTCTTTGGAAAAGTCTTGTTTTTATCGAAAAATGGCGCCAATGTTCGTCGAAACGACGAAGATTACCTTCTACGTACCTTTTAGTGTTCGATTCGACCTAATATTTAAAAAAAAAATTCCACCAAAATTAACGAACGTAATAAGAGACGACAACGTAGATGCAATAAATGTAAATAAAAGAGAACGTTTTTACATATTGTCCTTAAAAAAAATGGCGCTTGACCATATGCTGGGAGCATAAAGTTGAGCTTTGTAACAATGCTCAAAATGAATTATTTTTTTTTAGATATATTTTATTTTTGTTCTTTATTCAGTTAAATTTTATGTTCTTATGATTTTATGGTACGTTTTCTTATTTTTCTATTTTTTATAGAAAAAAGTATAAACCAATCTCAAAAAACAGAGGTTCTAACACATTTTTCAATATTCAATATAAAGGCAAAAGTTTTTAAATAAGAGTTTTTTTTTTAATTTTTTGCTTAAAAAAACAAATTGGTCTCTTTATATTAACTACTAGCTGAACCCCCGCCAGCTTCGCCAGGCCTTTTGTGGCTTTTTTAATTTTTTATTTTATTTTATTTATTTTCGGGCGACAATGTTTTAATTTTTTTGTATTGGAGATGCCACGGCCCTTTATCCAACTTTGACAACTCTTCACAGGAGCATTCCACGACCACGGCCAATACGCAAGATTACCTGTAAGTTTGAGCTCAATCAATTTGGTGGTTTCGAGATATACGACTTTGAATGTTTTTTTATGAACGGTGCCACGCCCCTTTGTCCGATCTTAACCATTCTTCACAGGAACACTTCACGATCAATACCTTTGATTATCTGTAAGTTTGATCTCAATCGATTCGGTGGTTTTCGAAATATATGATTTTGAATGTTTTTTTTTTGTATGGGCGGTGCCACGCCCCTTTGTCCGATTTTGAATTTGTTTAGCCTATCACCCAATCACCGTAATTACCGACATTTAAAAAAAAATCAACAAAATCGGTTGAAAATTACGGGCGACAGAGGGAAACAGTTTTTTCCACTTTGTTTTATATTTATATAGAGATTAAAATTAACAAGCATGTTGTGCACACTTTTCGTAAAAATTGGAGTCCAATATTACTTCATCGATTCGACGAATGATTACCTTTAATGTACTAAAAAATATGATTACGTTTCTAGGGTTAAAATGCATCCGTAAAAACACGAAACAGAACAAAACTGAAACATCTTACCCCAGCATTTCATAGGAATTCAGTGGAAAATGTTGTCGAATTGACTATGGGAAGTTGAACGGGAAAAGTTTTACGTACGGAAAAATTAATAAATTCGTTTTTTAGAAAATTTAGAGATCAATTGTATAATTGTTTTGAATACCTTTTCGTGTTAATCGTCGGTTTAAATTTGCACTGTAAAACCGGTGGTAAGAGATCAATTGCTTAATTTTTATTTTTTTTTTGACGAACTAACTTTATAAGTCAAAAGCAACATTTTAACACCAAGGTTGAGTTCAAGGTCCTCCAAAAAAGCAAAACAATTGTTTTTCTGTTACATTTTACTGATAGCTATAGCTGCGACCTATGATCACTCCACTAAAGATACCTAACTGAGAAGTAAAAGTGCGGTACACTGGGGAACTTGGTTTTTGTTGTATGGAAGGTGTCAAATCCGGTCCAAGCTTGGAAAAAGTAAAGGTCATTCATATACCAATACCAAACGTAGCTTAAACTGCCATTAGCGCCAGGATATAGCATTTTAAAATGTTTTTATTGTAGAGGTGGTTAGCAAATACATTATACAGTTGCCAAAATATAACGTACTAAATGGCATTGTTGCCACGCCCCCTGGTCCAAAACACCAGTGACATTCTACAAACATACACGGATGTACGACGGTTCATGGATGTAACATGTGATAATAAGGATTCTTAAAATGTATAGTGGACAAACAGTCAGACAGAAAAAGATGATTTAGATGTTTACTTCTACTTCTCCTTACAGTTGCATATCGTTTACCATCTACACTGCAGACTTTCTCATTCAAATATTTACATAGTTGGGTAAGATTTTCTTCAAGATATTCGGTAAGCACACCAAGTTCGAAGAAGCTCTCCCGTCCAAAAAGAAAAACAGAAACTTGCGCGGCAAATAAAATTCAATTCCACCACTTTGTTTTGCAAAATCTCTAAAGAAGCCATTTAGGTCCTCACCCCCTAAATCCAAAAGCGTAGAATAACAAAAAAAAATCAAAAAACCGCACAAATCTTGGAACAAAGTGTACCAGTACATCTCCGCTATGCATGTGGTTCGCTGTGTATTTTTTTTTTTTTAGGTTATAATCCTTTTTTTCTGCATTGCTTTGCCGAACCCTCTTCCGCATCAGTTGAAACGGAAGTACCACTTTGAACGTAATGCCTCTTCGTCTACACAGTGTATTGCGTCCCCCGCTTAAAGCGTTTGTTGTTCACGTACGAATGCCGAGTCCCTCGCCCTGGCCCCAGGACTACCATACAGAGAGCAAGAGACACATGATGAACCAAACGGAAATAAATTTTTCATTTCAGCAGGGGGTTTTCTACAAAACGAGAATATTTTCCATGCTACATGCTGCTCATTGCCAAACCATTAGATGAGGGTGATGGTGTTGGGTGGCATCATCGATGGTGGTAGTGGTAGTGTTGCTGCTGCTGTTTAGTTTAGTTTGCGGAACTTCCCCTATATGCCTTTTTGTCTTAAATAATGACTCTTGGAGTTTACAGTAAGCTATAGCTCCATGCATATATGGAGGTCGTATTTCAGGAGTACTTTGGAAAAGTGCAAATGCTGGAGTGAACCATGAGGGATGAGTAAATTCTGCGGTGTGGCATTGTGGTATACGTGTACATGTTACCCGAACGGATATGCCCTTAGGTGAGATGCTTTCAGTAAGCGGATGTAAACTTTAACTTGTGAGATTTCTTCTTTATTTTTCTACTTCTTTTATCTATTTCTGGGATCAGCAGGTATTTCTAAGAGGGCAAAGTGCAAGGACCTCCGCTCTCCGGTGACCATTATCTATGAACTTGATTTTTGATATTCGTCGTATCATGTATGAAGCTAGTATGTGTCGCAATTGATTTGGGACTATTGTGGAGGGGGGCGTGAAATCTACAACGAACGCAACAGTATAAGGTCGGCAGGATAAACAATATATCCATCCAGCTGGGGTGTAATTTATGGCGACCGCCACATTACCTAAAGTGATTTTTTTTTTGCTGTCGCTTTAAGGAGTTTTTCGCATTGGTCACTGGACAGCGCACATTTGGTTGGGGACGCCATATTTCATGGGGGGGATTTTATTATCATTATTACACCAGTCATCATGAGTCGGAACAGAAAGCTATATACCGAATGATAGGTATACTATAGATCCAAATGTATTGCGGTGACTCCTTTTATATAGAGATCGTAGATACACGAAGAGGGTTGGTAAGGGTTAGAAAAGGTTTAATATCATTTTTGAAGGGACAATGAATAATTAATGAAGCGCAAAAAAGGTTGAATGGTTGGTGCATTAATTTAAATAAATTACGCTAGAGAGAAAATTTGATGGATAAAATTAATCTCTGTAAATGTTTAATGCAGAGTCGAAACAAGTCATTAGTTTATATTGAAGCTTGTCAAAATTGTAAAGGTCAGTTTGGTTTGGAAGGACCTTTCTATCCGACGTACATATATAGTATATCTAATTTTGTAATGTGCTAATTTGCAATGGGAGTGACTAGTTGGCCTTGACAGTTGCGACTCATGCTCAGAGATACGTTATCTTTATTTACTAACGAATACGTTTTATCAAAAAAATTAAAAAAAACAGTAAAAGATGGCGAAACATGCATTATGGATAAACAACAGTTTGTAGCATGAATACTCGACATTCCATGAGTGTAGGTCTAGAAGAAAGCCCATTCAACATCGCGCCTTAGCTATATATACTAGTAAAGGTTTCGCAGGGAACCGCAGCAGTACCTTTAGCCAAGAATTTTAGAATCTGTAATCATACACAGTCTAAAAAGGTGTCGTGTTCAGTTAGAAGGAATCTTCCAATTAGATGGCCTATTTGAGACGGTTAAGACTTAGGGCCCACTCGGATTAAATTAAGTCGTTCTCGGGTTGTAGTGTAGTTCAAACTAAATATTTTTGGTTTCTTGTTAATCTGACGATCTGTACAGTAGTTGGCAGGATCTTATAAGCACCCTTGGTTAGGTTAGGAAAGAGAAGGTAATGTGTCCATTTTGAGTCCGCCATTTTTATTCATTCAACGATTCATTGATTCATTAATTTTCAATGGCCTTATCCATTAAGTGGGTGGCGGATGTAGGTTGTTTAACTGGAGCCTCCATAACTCTTTGGACTCTAAATCATGAAAGGCAATTCCCATACGGATAGAGGAGAGATTATGGACTTGATATAACCATCTCGTCCTGGGTCTAGCTATAGCACGCCTACCTGATGGTACGGACTCCATAGCACGTTTTGAGATTTTAGTTGGATCATGAGTTTAACATGCCCAAACCACCGAAGCATGGAGCGCTCCGCCTGAAAAAGTAGCTGCTCGACATTGAGTTCTTCTCATATTCTGGTATTGCTTACACGATCTCTGCGGTTCACAGCAGCAATACCACGGAGGAATCTCATTTCGGCAGCTGGTATCCGCGATCCTATTATTTAGGTCATTACCCTGTCGAAGCAGCGCCAGGGGTTAGTGTGCTGGACTACTGTGCAAGGGGTCACAGGTTCGGTCCCCGGAAAAACACAGACTACATCTTAAGGTTTTTTTCTACTGAGAGTAAAAATGTCCTGAAAAAGCTTTTAACCCCAATCTGATGACCATAGGTAAGAGTTGGAACAAACACCGAATTAAAAACTGACAACTTAGCACCAAGCTCAGTCCTAATAATAGAATGACCAAATTAACCTAAATTTCGGTCCCGTCTCCATAGACGGTGAATGGAGGAGATACAACGACGAACTGTACGGGCTGTACAGCGACATTGACCTAGCCAGAAGAGTGAAGATCCAACGACTGCAGTGGCTGGGTCATGTAGAAGATTTTCGAATCCACACCCGAGGGACGGCGCAGTAGAGGAAGACCGCGACTCAGGTGGCGCACGCAAGTGGAAAGGGACCTTAACCAACTTAGCGTGCGAAACTGGAGACAGCTGGCCAAAGATCGTGCTGGCTGGAGACGCTTGTTGGTTGAGGCCCAGGTCCACCCCGGACTGTAGCGCCACCTTAAGTAAGTAAGTAAGTAAATTAACCTAAAACTGGCGCAGCCTTACCAAGTCATCAGCGAAGAGCAGATGAATTATCGTCAGATCTCCCAATTCGAAACGTTCTTCCCTATAAGACTCCGCTTTAACATCCAGTCCATTTTTATAAGTAATGAAAGGGAGGACAGACAAAGCGCACCCCTAGCAAAGTCCAACGCCCACGGTGAAAGGTACTGACCTACCGTTTATCCGAACACAATAAAGAACCATACTCCTGAAAATACACGCTAGAGTATAGCTCTAGGGACTCTGTTACGTGTTGTATAAAAAAGAAGCGGACTTGAAAATCTTTTCAAATAAAACTCGATTTTTTCCACAACGTTATAATTTTGAAGTTTTAATTTTCGAGGTTAGAGGCGATGGGAGTACAAAAGCGAATTGAATATCATTTTAGTTAACAACTATCTTATATACAAAAAACAAAATATGACATTTACTAATAACATTTCGATAAGTGACATTTGACATAATTGGTAGGGATGTGCATTTTAGAATTTACGGCGTTTACATATAACGTTAAACAAAATATACTCATAATTGGAATTGAGAATTTACATTAATAACAATTAATAAATAATTATAACTGAACAGACTCAGTATGCCTTTTCAAATTCATTAAAGCATGCGTGGACAACTGCTAACTCCCAGCCTTTTTAAGTACCATTCTGAGAGTGAAGAACTCGTCGCGTAGGTTGTGGAACAGATCGTTTCCTTAGCAAATTTAAGCAGATCCGATATTTAGTTATAGTCATTTCCGAAAGATTTTCGAAGAACCTGGACACCAGAGATCAGGGTCGTCATTCTTGAAGGAACAGTGGCACAAAAAAGTGTTAGGAGATCGTTTATGTTCCTTCCTCGTCTTCGCAGTATCTGCAAAGATCGTTGATTTTTAGATTCCATTTGAGGAGCCTTTTTGATTCCCGTGAAAATGCAGATTGAGTTCTTCTATATAAGGTTACGTTCAACTCATGTAGGTCATAGATTTCGAGCAGTGTTGCAATCTACATTTTTGACGACCAGGCGACGTTGGTCTCCTTTTTACTTATAATCCCAAACATTGTGACTATCGGTGACAGTAAGGAGGGGTCCTCCACCTTTATTAGACTGTATTGTATATAATCAACTTAAGTAGGAGTAGCTTGCTGCTTTATCTTTTAGTACTATAAATGATCTCTCCCTTAATAAACCTATAGGAATCAAATAATCTCCAGAACTGTTTGGTTTGCACTGTTTCTGAATAAACGCTTGCTACCGATCTCCTTTTTGGATAGCGATTTCTTGGTCGCTTACTCTTCTTTCTTCTCAATATTCCATCCTTGCGACGAGAATGTGAATTTTTACGTTGAAGTCGTGTTAGGGAATAAGCTTAGAATGTGATTTGCCTTTTGGCAGGGGTTAAATGTGAACCTGAGAGCTCAGTAGTCCAGAACACTAATCACTGAGCAACATCCAGTTACATCAGCCTTGTCAATGGCGTTCAAAATGACTAGGACATGTAAAGCGAACTTGTATAGCTTAAAGTGTCAACGCAGTAAAGGAAGACCTCCCCTAAGCTATAGAAAAACCCCTGAACCAACTTGGAATACCCAACTGATGAGGGCCGTTGGCTAACGACATGGCTAACTGGAGGAGAGGCTTTTTAGATAAGGCACTGCTTTACCCCGAACTGTGGCGCTCTTTAAGAACAACAAGTTGATCTGTCTATTCGTCCGTCATTCCCGTTTCAAAATTAATATTAACACACAAATGCTCATATATGAATTATGTTTATACCTAGTCCTCGTAGCTGAAACGGAATTCCTGTAGAGATGATGCAGGAAGTTTCGCCTCACATTCAGCTACAACCGTATTGGCTCTCCGGAAATTATTCCCCCAAGTCCAGTACCTAAACATGTTTAACAATGAAAGTCACCAGTCACACCCGGCATTCTATGTTCTTCCCTGGTACTCACAAATTCAAATTACATTCATCCGGAAAAATGTAATTTCCATGTTGGTCCCAATCTTGTTGAGCGCAAGTTATTTATTAACAAATCAGATGGACGTGTGCTATATACACAGGACCTGTCAAGTTCTATTACGAAACCTACGATAGAATTTCAGGTCTTTGTCAACTCACCGTGACAGTGAAGCACTTAGGAAGATTGAATGTGCCGACCGCACTTACAACTAATTCCCCTGAGTGCGTCCATTTCCAAATAACTTAATAAATCCCGATTTTCAGATTGAGTGAATATATCCACTTCCAATCCGGCCATTGTCTCTGCGGGCGATCAATGTCAATTTTATTTATTGAATTTGAACGCATGAAAGTGTCCGGAAATTGACTTTTTAAAGGTTCAACCCAACAGATAAGACTGTGGGAATGATAAATATCTGATATTGATTTATTGCCAACGACTGAGGAGGACCAGGAAGACATTCCAGTGATCTATGACGAAGAAAAGGAAAATTCTAAAAATGCTCTCTCCGCGTTGTCAGAAATGTTTTCAAATGAATAGCAGCCCTGGTCCTGCTCCATCATATTTTTGGGTGCAAGCCAAAAACGAATCATACATCTCTATGTACCACGCATACATTAATTTGCGAGCCAACGACAATACTCACTTAGCCACTTAGGTATACGAGTGTACGCGGTACATCCCATCCACACCCATCGCTTTGTCCCTTGTTCAAGTGGTAATTGCGCCATCGGAGAAAATCGGTACTGCACAGCACATGTGGAAGTCACAGTATGTGGTATGCGAAAGGAACGAAACTACAAAACTCTGTGCAATTTGCAATACGAAACTCAAATGAAACCATTGCATTGCTAGAGAAGGAGTACGTGTGGGCGCGGTTGACAAGGAGCAAAGTGATGGAGGCATTTTTCTAAAAGCAGAAAAAAAACAAAGCATAGGTACAACTTGCCTACACGGAAATAGTAGAGGCAAAGTGGTGCCTGCGACATACTCTGGGCGCTCATGTTTTGATGGTGTAATAATGCTCCGTCACCACGCTTTCAGCTGCAGCTGCTGCCCTCCACCACTTGAGCGAGTGCTATATGCATGACAAAGGATGCCAGGGGGAGAACAGCAAATGAAACAATTTTTTGGCTGTAGCAAGTGGTTTTTTGGTCTGCTAGTTACACGAACATGACTCCGACATGCACACGTATGAGAGCATTTTTCTTTTAGAGACATTTTGGCGACCAACGACAGGTTGGTTAGGTGGTGGTGGACTGCTTGTAAGGTGGTCATGTTGGTAGATAGTGGTCATTATAATATCGCTTTGAAATGGAGACGTGCAGACTTTCGTTTTTGACAATTTCTAGTCCATGTCATATCGGTTAGATTTTTTTTTTTGGGCCTTAATCACGAAGGCGGACGTATTTTAATTTGCAAGAGATGTACATAGTTCCTAACTTAACTAGGGTAGGTTGCTGTCTTAGATAATCAAGATACATTAACAACGTATACCAAAAGTTTGAGGTTTATTATGTGATACCGCAAGGTGGGTCGATGATTGGCTAGAAGATTAGAAAGAACTGTATAGCTGATACGCAAGTTTCGTTCATACAAAAAAAAACACTTCCAAATAGCTAAGTCACAAAATCTAGTGATCTGAACTCTTGTTATCGCATTTGAAAATGCAAGTTTGAAGCAAGTGCATCCATCAAGCTGAAACGTTTGGTAAGTTTCAGGCATTTTTTTTTCTTTTTCGGAGGTTGTTTCTATCCGATGGAGCACTCAGACACAACTACTGGTCCATTGTACTGCCAAACAGACACCTTACATTGCTGTACTTAGTTGTCCCGTCTTTCGAAGAAAGATGAGAAGGAGCTTTAGTGGTGAAGAGCTTAGATGTTCGGCACTCACCACGTCAGCCCCAAAGATCCGCCACCTGATGCGAGCAAAGGCAGGACAACCAAAGAGGAAGTGCTCCGCCGTATCGTCGTCCTCTCCACAAGCAGGACAGATGATGGTGTCGCTCAAGCCCAATACATTTAAGTGTTTGGCAAAAGCTTGGTGGCCCGAAAGGACGCCCACAAGCAGTCTGCAGTCGATTCTCCTAAGAGACAGAAGGAAAGATGCGGACCTTTTGCAGATGTCCGGACGCAGTCGTTTGGTCTGTCTACACCCAGCACAGTCCCGCCAACGACACTCGTGTTCACGAGAAACCCAAGTATCAATGGATGACCTAACCACGGATTCTCGCACAAGTTCTTCAAAATTTCAATGCGCGTGGTACCAAAAGCCACCTCTCTTTAACCGTGAGATGGCTTTCAGCGTACACCCCATGATAAATATATCAAGGGGGGGGGGGGGGGGGGGGTTCATCAAAGCATCTAGAGCAGAGCCCGGAGTGCTGGGGAAGGCCCCTGTAAAGCCAAGGCAAACCGTTCTTTGGAGTTCGGCGAAAGAGGCTGTAACACGTTTCCGCGAAAGCCTGTACCACCACACAACCGATGCATATGAGAGAAATGGTCTTACCATTGTCGTATAGATCCAAAGGACTCTTTTACGAGATAAGCCCCATCTTGCCAAAAGCGCTTTGCACTGCCAGAAAGTCGACAGCGCTTTATCGGTTTTCGATTCAATATGCTTGGGCCAAAGAAGTTATCTATCGAGGATTACTCCCAGATATTTGACTTCGTCAGAGATCGGAATAGTGGCACCTTTAAGCACAAGGTGAGTCAGACCAGTGACATTCCTCCTTCTCGTGAAGAGAACAACCGTAGTTTTAAGAGGATTCACTGAAAGCCCATTCATTGTGCACCAATCGTCGATCAAACCCGAGGATCTCTGCGCCAGAGAGCAGACAGTCCCAAGGTCTGAACCGACAGACAGAGCGGCGACATCGACCGCGTATAGGCTTGTGTGTAGGTTCCAGGAAGTTTGAGAGAGTCTACTACCATGCACGGTACTACTATGCAACGTCGGCATCAGCTGACTAAAACATTGTTTCAGCATAGCCGGGTAAATTCCATCCGGACCAGTTGACTTGAAACTGTAAAACGATGCAATTGCATATTTGATAGCGTCATCCGTCACCACTCTGGATGCAATATATCAGCTACGCCGCGTGGAGTTTGTCAGTTCCGTAGTGGCCACCGTTGCCGGTACCACTGAAGAACGCGTAGTGATCTGATTTCCCAGGAAGTGAGTCTCCAGCAGAAGACTAAAAGTCTCAGTGTAGGTGCCATCAGATTTTTGGAGCGATTCCAGTTTACTTGGTCCGTCCCTTTTGAGGACTTTAACAAGCCTACTGGTTGCACTTAGTGATTCGACCTCCTCACAAAATGTCCTCTTAAATTCTTTTTGTTTCAGGCATAATGGGACTTTTGTACGAAACAAATTTAGGAGGAGCCACAATTCCTCCTGGAAGTAAGCCAATAATAACCTAAGTTTAAGTTAGTTAAATGGACTGGATACCGTAGTTGGCTGCGTTCTTTTTTTATTTATGGCTATCTAAGCATACCAAAAAATTCGATCAACTTTTTTCAGAGCTCATAAAAACAGTCATCCAAGTTCTCATTCTAAAATCACTTGCCAAACGCAGCAAGTTTAAAATACAGTTTTGTATATAAACTCTATGAAAACACAAGGTAGCTACATACATCCAACAGTCAAAAGTCATGTATCAGGTTTTCAAAAGCATGATTTCAGAAAAAGCTAGGCGCAGTAACTCAAATGAGGTGTTAGGACTAAAGAAGTTAAAACTGGCCACGAATGTCTTGCAGGCTGACGATCTCGCCATAGACGCACGCAAAGCTGTAAATATTTCGTGTCTTTTAAAAGGGGGAAGCCATCATTTTCAATGTCCCGCCTACTTATCGATTGCAATGGTCGTGTGGGTGTAGTTTTCCTAATGGTACGAGGTAATCCCCATTCGGATATAGAGAAGAGATTTTTAACTCCATCGAAGCATCTTATTCTAGCACGTCTTCGAAGCCGTGTATAACCATCAAAACCCGATTATATCCGTTCCGTTCGGAAAAGTAACCGCTCGACAGGTGAAACCGAGGCCCAAAGTGAAAGGTATTGATGTAACGCCCGCCGATTACACCAACACAGTTTGTTGTGTAAAACTATCGAATTAGCCTTCGATTGCGCATATTCCTGTATAATACACTTCTGAGTTTACATCGAAGGATTCAGTCGAATGACTTCTCCACATACAGAAAACATATATTCGCAGGTGTGGCAGACTCTTAAGCTCGCTCCTAAGCCTTTTCAAGGGAGAATATCGATTTTGCTTCTTCCCGGACAAAATCTAGACTAACTTGCAACTCGTTTACAAGACCTTAGCAAAGACTTTCCAGGCGAGACCTAAAATATATAGATGTGTGTGTATCGCCTTTCTTGAAAAGACGTAGTCACCCCTGGTTGACAATTGCTAGCATGCATTCCCAGTCCCTTCATCTAGACACTTGACCATTCACTACGGCAGATTTGCCAACGTTTAGCTATTTGGTGAACAAAATGGCTTCCTTTACTCTATGAGACTATATTTTCTGTCCTGCTCAAAGTGATGGATGTCGTCCTCAGTGCATTGTTCTGGATTAAGCTCAGGGAAGTGCTTGCTTCATCTGTGTTAGGTGTCCGTCCTTCTTATTAAAAAGAAGATATGTACCTTCTTTGGATTTGACTGCGATCGCATTGCACTGCTTCCTCGAAAACCGCTGATAGTCTGCAAATGGTCTTAATGTTCGGCGAACTCCTTCAAAGACTCTTCTTTGGCTGAGCTAGTCGGCATTTTACAAGTTCTTGGCACATCCGTGCTTTAAGAGACTGAGTCCCGCTCAAGTGATTGGTGACCGTAACCATTAAAACGGAGAGGACTACTTTCGAGTAAAAAAAACGTCTCCAACAAAACCAGACCATAACATTTTTGTTATGTATTGTACAGAAATCTCAATAGGACCTCCTAAAGATTGCAGCGAAACCAATAGCCTAGCATGAGAACAAAAACATTGTGAGCCTCGGCAAAGACATTTAAATGCGTCTATCATTTGCTGAATTATCTACGCTCCTCTTCATCCCAAAAGGAGTAGAATGACAACAAAACTAAACAAAATAAATCCAAATTCTGCTTCAATCGGTTTTAGGAACAACAGAACAACAAAGAATTATATCAATTTATAGCACAAGCTATTGTTCCTACTTCGGTACACTCCTGGATTTTAATCACGCTCCATCTGTCAACAAACTAGGTTAATGCCAATTAAAAATGTAAAGAAAATACATTGTCACACAAAATGCAAGACAAGAACCAACATTATAATTGATGGCAAACTAATTAGCATGCCACTTACTTTGAAATACATGCTTCTAATTCAAGCATGTCCTTGACAGTTTCCTACACAAACTGCTAATAGACTTTTCATATTCCCAGCGATATACTCGTATATACCTAGTTAAATCTTGACAACTTTTCCGTCAACTTGAATTGCCAATTAAACGTTTCATCCGTTGACGTCTTACCAAGTATCCGGCTCGTCTACGTCAAAAGCTTTAATTCTATATCTTTGAAAGCACTAACCGTCCCATCGGATAGCATTCGACAAAGAGCACTAAAACAAATTTTAACTTTAAATTCTCCTCCACTCAGCATTTATGGAAAACTGTTATATCGATCGCATATAGAACCCGTACGTATAATACGAATTGATATTAAGTTCTTCACATATGCACAATGACGACCAAGACGACACACAAGGTATGGAGGACTCGAATTACCATTTTTGTGCTGAAATTGAAATGGCAGGGCAATTTCTTCGTTTCATGTCATTGCTCGCACCCCTCCGAAAAAAGACAGAAAATTTCTCAATAAAAGTTTGTGTGCGAAACGAATCCTGGCACATCAGCTGAGCATTTCATTTCACTTTTATGGGATACGGTTTTCATTCCCGATGCCATATACAATACATATACCTACGTATGGGCTGGCTTCTTCATCTTGGTCTTTTCTGGCCGTACCAATGTGTACTTTTTAACTAAAAGTGATGATGTCAGGCGAAACATAAAACTTCGTGTAAGTAAACTGCAGGATATGTTTTATGGCCCCGCAATGTGTGAGTTTAGAAAGTGCTCAGGGCAGACGGATTTTGAAAGTCAGCTCGACATTATACTTCTGGTTTCAATTTTGCCCAGTGTTACTTGCGTGGGAATGCCAACACATTGGTAATATACATAGTTTTGCCATGTTCGGTTAGGATATTGCTTTAAATATTCATTTTCAGTCACGACGCACTTACATTGGCAAAGTTCCGTATAAATAATTTACGGAAACACCGATGAGTGGATGACTGACTGACAGGAGACGAATAATTATCGCCAACCTTGTTTGGTAGTAGTGTCCAGTCGATAGATCCTTTTTGTGGTAATTTGTATGTATTTTATTAAATATCCTGAAACAACTAGATAAGTGAATTCGCGATACTATAATTATTGCATGTAGTGAAATTTTGTTGGACGTGGTTTGTGGAAATAATGTAAATTAGTAGCAAGAGTGCGTATTAATTATCTTGATTAAGAATTTAATTTAATGGTAATTGGAATAACTAAGCGAATTACTTGCTTGTGTGTATGTAATAAAAATAAAAATACTGCACGAGTTTTTACAAATGATAGATACATACGTTTGACCTTTAAGCTGACTTTAATTCGAATGCCCAGGAAATATCTGTCCCCGTCAGCTATGTACTAGGTTTTTATGTACCTGAGAAAGATATCACTGAATTCTACTTTAAGGTAGATATGCTACTTTCAATTTCAACTTATACATAGCAGCTAACAGATACATTTTTTTTTAAATAGAGGTACAAATCCAAGCCAGTAACCCTTTTATTGGTTATGGTGAAAAATGAAAGGTTTTCAATTAAATCTATTCACTGGCTTCAGGAGATCTATTTGACGAAAGGTTATTGTTATATTATAGGGTTTAGAGTTTGTCAGAAAGGAGCAGGCACCATAGAGGGCTCATGGCGATTCCTAAGGAACCTTCACGGTCAGAAACCTTAGCCAATTCGCGTTAACACCTTAGTTTCCTACTGAATCTACATATGCCCTAAATTTTGCTCAAGGAACCAACCTCTGATAAACTGCAGAAGTAGTAGATATCTTGCCAGATTCTTTTATTCTACTCCGATCCCTGCCTTGACATTCGCAGAGTAAATGTCCCCTGCGACTTTTATGTCATTATTATATACATGCATGTATCCGTGTTTGTTCAACCCATTCTCGTAGACCAGATTAGGCCACAAGGCTTTTGAAAACTGGTACATTTCTATGTTTGACCCAGCGCCGGATTTACATTTTTTGGGCCCTAGGCCCTACAACAAATTGTGCCCTATTTTATATTTCCTTTTATTTATTATCTGGTAAATATTGTCTATTGACAATGGACCTTACGAATAGTCAGTTTTAATCATCAACTTAAATATTTTGACGGCCACAATAGATAATTTTAAATGAAAATATTCACCATTGTGAATGCCTGGACACTAAAAATGATTTTATTAGTATAGCGTAATGGTAAAGGCGCACGAAATGATGTCAGGCTTCGCTACGTTCCACTAAATCTGGGCGTCGACTTTAAACCAAAAAACAGTGACTGGGACACGTCAAATGTAACGCTTGGCGAGTTTGTTGTGCAAGTGTTTTTATTTAGGATTTAAAAAATGTGTAGGTCAGCGGTTGATTATAAGATTATAAGTCTGCCTGCATTACCCACTTTAAATATACAGAGTGTTTCGAAGTTCAATCCCAATACTTTGGGACATAATTCGTGGGTATAATATAAGAAAAATAGTTCTACAGTTAGCGCCTATTTCCAATGTGAGTATAATTTCTAAGAATTTAAGAAAAGGATTACTTTGGTGTAGGCACCTTGACCCAAGATAACACAAAGAGTTCAGCAGTGTATAAACTAGTGACGAATATCTCACATATTCTTCTTTACCACCAAGATCCCCGTAAATTTCCAAACCGGTTTTGAATTCACATAAACTTTCTATAGATGTTCGCATTTTCTTCTGATTTTATTCCCTGGCGATTCCTAGATTGACATTCGCACCTAATCCAAGCATTTCACACGATATGTACATATATGTGAGGTGTCGATTGGGATTCTCTGATGAACTCGCCGGCGAACACAATTCTCTTCCGGGGAAGAAGCGAACGAAATGCGAACTGTAGCATTTTTGGGGTACAGTGATAGATATCTACTAAAAAATATATGCAGAAATTGCGGTAGATCCAGCACATTGCGGCAGAAATTACACACATAGGCGCATAATTTATGTCTATTTATAAAAAAAAAAAACAAAAACCAAACGAAAACTGCAAGCAAGAAACAGCAAACTATGTAAAAATGTATAGGTATTATTATGAATGCCTAAGACATTTATCTGTATTCAAATATTTAGAAGAATTTGGTAAAGTTTTGTTTTAACCCTTCTGTCAATTATAGATTTTTAAACCTTCCCGTCAACCATAAGGTCTGGCCAGACCTGCACACATTTTGCATAAAAATGAAAGTGACAACACATAAAATATAAGAGAACTTATTTCCTTTTTAAAACCCTCGATTTTTATAACCCACGGATTCTTCATTCGCTCTTCTATCTGCAGTGTTACCAACGACATGACCTATGGATTACCAAACCAGAACATTCGTGTTGACTATTATGGAATTTCAAGAAGCTGTGGCCTTTGTTTCTTTGAGAAAACTCGGTTCGAAAGTCGGAAAGGTCTGGCCAGCCAACGATCACATTAAAAAAAAAATATATATCAAATCACAGAAAATATTTTCGTTGACCCTATCCTGAACTTTCAAGAAGCTTTGGCATTATGTTTTAAAGAAAATTCCCATCAAAAGTCAGAAAGGTCTGGCTAGATCGTCATGTAAATTCAATTTCAATTGTTGCGTTTGTTTTGCAGTTTTCGTGGTGCCCCATCTGTCGTGATGCCCTAGGCCTGGGCCTAGTTGGCCTATGGGTAAATCCGAGGGTGTTGACCATTTTAATTAGGCCAGATAACATTTAATTTTCATATCTAAGGACATTGGTGGTCTCATGTCGTCAATTATTTTATTTAGTAGAAGCTCTGCAATTTTTTCGCCAGAATGGACCCATTTCTTACCCTATGTTTCGACAGCTGGTGGGCTGTATATTAATATATATATTTTCTCAATATTCCTCCTTAACAGTTGTTGTTTTATTTACAAATTTCCAAGGCAATAATAATAATATTATTAAACATACAAAATTTTTCTTGATTGAGTTGATGATACAAAATAATATAGTAAACAAATTATATAGTGTTTTATTTTTGATTTAGCAGGGCGTGTCGGTCTTGAACACATCTTGAACACCCTCTATATCACTTTGTCTAGGTATACAACCTGCGAGCTGCTGGCATCAGTAGGCATTTACATGCGTGTGTATTCAGTTGTTGACTTTAAAACTTACCTGGAAAATAGAAAACAAAAAAAATGTTCGTTTAGTTGCAGTTTACAATGTTTGATATAAATTTAAATAAATCGAAAGAAAAATCCCAGATTCAACCTAGAGAAAAATAACAATATATAAAAACATAAGTACCTATACTTAAAGACTTCTGCTAAAGCTTATTCAAGTCAAGCTTTCTTTAGGCCAAGAAACCATTTTCAGAAGCGAAACTCTGTCTCTCTCATTGGACCAAGGGAATATTGCAAAGACCTTAATCGTCCTGATGGTTCTGTTGTGGTGCAAAAGCATAGATAATCTTTATCGAAAACGATGAAAACATCTTTTGACGTTTTGAATGAAAGAAGGAGAATCTTCAATTTTTTACGCGACAAGTCTACAACGCAACGGACCAAATATTCACACTACGACAGCTTATGGAGAAAACCCAGCTCTCCAGATCGATACCCACAACCCACCAGGTGTTTTTTTGATTTTAGGGGCAAGTAAATTACGGCCCTAGCATTTATGCGGCGCTTAACCCATTCCCCCTTTTTTAATAAGAATTTTCCCAGATCGCTTCTAAGAGCTCACTTTGGCCGTAAAAGGAAATTTATTTCAAAATATCAGCTTCTTAGTTCTTACAGTTTTTGTTGGGCGTTGATCAACAATAGGTTAGGACAAACTGTCCTATAGCGACGAATGGTAGAGACTGACTACAAGACTAGCATCCCTGCCACACTTGCTAATGCTAGTTTGAACGCAGAATGATGATTAAGAACACTCGTTTAAGGATTAAGGTTATAAACATTAAGGTTATAGACAGCTGTTGCATTGCAGAAGTATTCTTAGATGTTTTTAACGCAAAGTTCTTTGAGAGATTTTCGATCTCGTTTGCGCTGGCGGAATTTGGAGAAGAAGATTTTAACAAAAATGTCGGAATCAATTATCTAAGATGGCTAGGATAAGAAGCAGAGTGGACACTATCATCACCTCTTCGTCGTTCAGAGTGGATAGCTATTATTTTATGGTAAACTAACGATGAAGTGAGTACTCATTGTCGCCACTTGCTGGGGTGAACGCTCGGATCAAAGGCTTATTGACTTTGCTTCAGAGCGAAACATCGTGATAGCAAGCATCATACATATCGCGCTTATCGACATACACAAGCGAACATATTTGTCCATGGATTAACACACGCAAAGCCAGATCAATGACATTGCGGTCAACATAGAGCTTGCCTCCAATATCTTAGATGTTCGCACATGCACAGGTTCCAACATCGACTCTGACGACTAGGAAGTAAGGTAGCCTTGTGGAGGTACAGTTTAACAACGAGAAACTACTATGAGAAAGTTCGACTTCGAAAAGCTGCAATCGTAGAGCCCCTTGCGACCGCCCTCAATCTCTCAAGAAGACTTATGACTAGGTGCTAGGTAAAAAGGTAAACAGTTTAAGGTAAAAAGAACATTTCAAGGCTTAAAATGAGGAACAATGAACCATTGTAGTAGCCAAATTTGATGGTAAGAATTTAGAACGACCATTCTACATGCTGTTAAACGTCGCGTCGAAGACTATCA
Organism: Cheilosia soror; assembly: GCA_949372485.1. NCBI lineage: Eukaryota > Metazoa > Arthropoda > Insecta > Diptera > Syrphidae > Cheilosia > Cheilosia soror. The sequence continues at coordinate 41,428,799 of OX443561.1, forward strand.
ATTATGTATTTCCTATTATTACGTTAGGGTCAAACAAAGTGGCGCATAAGTTGTCACCCGATGTTCTTTGTTTGTGAATGAAAAACTTTGGTTTTGCTTTTGAATTACATGTGCTTATTTGATATCTTGATTCTGTTTTTTATTAAATCGAGAAAATAATATTGGCTAAGTATAGCCGCCGTAGGCACAATTTTCCAGAAGTCCGTGCAACTACTTGCATACGCTGACGACATCGACATCATTGGCAGAACACAGCGAGCTGTCACTGGTGCGTTTGCAAGTATCAGTACAGTGGTGAATGAGGGCAAAACGAAATATATGCTGTCAACAAGGAGGGACACACAACATCGACGAATCGGACAGAACGTCACGATAGACAGCTATAACTTTGAGGTAGTTCGGGACTTTGTCTACCTCTGCTCCGATATTAATTCTGAAAATGACATCACATCAGAAATCAAGCGAAGAATTACACTTGCCAACCGCTGATACTTTGGCCTAAGAAGGCAATTGATTAGTAAGGCGAGAAACACCAAGGAGACTCTATATAAGACCCTCATCATCCCAGTCCTGCTTTATGGCGCAGAATCATGGACGTTGTCAAAAGCAGATGAAGATCTCCTTGGGCGCTTCGAACGCAAAATTGTTCGAGTGATTTTCGGTCCCGTTTGCGTTGATGGGCTTTGAAAGAGGAGATTTAACGGCGAACTCTACGAGCTGTACAGCGACATCGACCTGGTCAGAAAAGTACGTATCAGTCGACTAAGATGGCTAGGACATGTAGAGCGAATGGACACCAACGCTCCAGCCCGAAGAGTCTTCGATTCCAACCCGGAGGGACAACGCAGTAGAGGAAGACCTCGCCTTAGGTGGCGCGCACAAGTGGAAGGGGACCTCAACCAACTTGGAGTGCGCAACTGGAGGCAGTTAGCCAAAGATCGTGCTAACTGGAGAGGCGTGTTGGTTGAGGCCCAGGTCCACCCCGGACTGTAGCGCCATCTAAGTAAGTAAGTAAGTAAGTAGCCGCCGCCAGGATTAATGACAATTCGGGCCATTTGCCACGACTCTTCCCAGAATTTCCGGTGACAGGTTCTCGCATTCTTGTCGGATATTCTCTTTGAGGCCTTCAAGAGTCTGAGGCTTGTTGACAAACACTCGTTGCTTCAAAAAACCCCACAAGGTGGCTGGTACGGTTAAATCATGCAATTCTGCCGGCTAGAGCAAATCGTTAAAACGAGACATCCAGGCGACCCGGAAATGCAGCCCTCAGAATTTCGGTTGTGGCTTAAAGTCTTTCATCAAAATTCTCTGTATAGACTGGCGATTGGTGCGTAATTGCTTGGCACGTCGCGTCGGTCATCTGGTCGATAATCTTCAGCCACAGCTGCGTTTTTTTTAGCAGAAAGGCTGCTCCGGGGCCGACCGAACCTAGCAGTATCTCGATTGTCCCATACTCTTCTAGGCGAGCAGCTAAAATACGTAGTGTTAGCCAAAAGAATGTCGGACGACCGGGAAATCTGCACCGAAATTCATGCTGCGCCAACACCACCGACAAATTTCTCAGCAAAAAAAACAACAACAATTATTCCGCGTTTTTTAGGAATATAGCGATTAATGTCATGTTGCCGTATATTTGGTATCTGTCAAATATATCATTAAACGCCACCTACCCACTAATAAGTTAAGTTAGTTTTAAGGAAAATTGTTAGCATTAAGAGATAAAGCAAATGAAATAAATCAGTTCACTTCTAACGTTCAACCTGAGTACATCACATAAATTGGCGACGAGAATAAACACATAAGCAACACAAAGAACAAAAAAAGAAAAGAAGAAAACGGTTGAGTGCCGTTGTAACGTGTGCAGCAAAGCCGTATAGTTTTTTTTTCTTTCATTGCGTTTTGCGCAAGCCAGTCAGGGAATTATTAATTCCGTTTTAATTTTGTTTTAAACAATAAGTACATATTGGAGTCTGAAGTGAAACTCGAAATCTCATATGATAGTCAAAATGGCAAACGAAAGCGTTCTAACTAGTGCAATGCCAATGACAAGCAGCTTGCGTGAATTTCGACCACATGTCGATAATTGGGAAAATTGGTGCGAACTATTAGACTCGCATTTCCTGGAGATTTCATGCACTGAGGAAAGTATCAAAGTGGCAGTATTAATAAAATCGATCGGCTTAGAAGCATATGGTCTATTGAAAGATATTTGCGATCCAGTTTTACCGTCTAAAAAGAAATACAGTGAGCTAATAGAATTGTTGGGTACGCAATATTCAATACCAGTTATTGTGTTTCGGGAGCGACGCAAGTTCTTAGAGGCAAGAAAAATGGAAACCGAAACAGCGTCACAGTGGTTCGCACGTCTTAAGAAATTGGCGAAAGACTGTAAATTTGGACATCAGTTGGACGAATTCGTGCTTAATAAGTTTGTGTCCGGCTTCGAAGGAAAAGTTTTCGAACGTTTGTGCGAAGAAATCGAAAAATTGAAGTTAGGAGAAGCACTGAAAAAGGCGATGGCAGCAGAAGTAAAATTAAGCGACCAACAACTACAGCAAACGCATAAGGAGGTTAGCTTAATATCGAAGAAGAAGTTTCAACGAGGGCAACGTAATAGCGGCAACAGACAAAACAGCAGCAACAACAACAGCAGCAGCCGGGACAAGGAAAAGGGAAATCCAAGGTGTTCACATTGTGGGTGGAAGAATCACACCAGCGAAAAATGCAAGTACAGGACAAGCACGTGTCATAAGTGCGGTAAAGTGGGTCATTTGGCGAGCGTATGCAGCAGTAACAAACAAATAAATTTAGTGGAAACATCAAATAAGTTAAGCAATGAATCTTATTTAAATAATGTAGTAATGAATTCTTCTGATTTTATTTCGAACTTTTCGAATTTTTCTATTTTTAGTGTTACGGGAAATGCTATAGCCACACCATTTGCCTTAACAGTAACCGTCAACGGGATCGTACTGCAGTTTGTGTTGGATACCGGTGCTGCTTGCTCAATTGTCTCATCATCAGTATTTGATAATTTTTTTTGCCGAAATATGCTGAAACCGTGCGTGGATCGATTTTGTGCGTATAACGGGGAAACCATAGAAATTATTGGTGAGTTCAAAGCAACTGTATGTTATCGTGAGCGAACACAGGATTTACGTTTGGTAGTTAGTAATACGAGTAGCCCGCCCATTTTGGGCAGAGATTTCATGCAACTATTCGGTATCGGTTTGTCTCAGATTAATTCGGTTCAGTATGCGCACGTACCAAACAATTGGATTTCTCACATTAAAAGCAAATTTTGCAATGTTTTTAAAAATGAACTTGGCACATATAACGGGCATAAAATTAAGTTGAGCATTGGCGAAGAAGCGAAGCCTGTTTTTTGCAAGCCCCGTCCAGTGCCTTTGGCTTGGCGGCATAAGGTGGAAGATCAATTAAATAAGTTGGTAAAAACTGGGGTTTTAGTACCAGTAGAAAATGCAGAATGGGCTACACCGTTAGTACCTATAGTCAAACCAAATGGCGACCTTCGTATTTGTGGCGATTACAAAACCACAATTAATAAGTTTTTGGTGGATGTAAAATATCCGTTACCACTGATAAACGAAATATTCGCGTCTCTTCAAGGCGATCGTTTCACTAAATTAGATTTATCAAATGCATATAATCAGTTGGTGCTAGAGGAAGATTCTCAAATGTTATGTGCGTGGAGCACACATATTGGGGTATTTAAAATGACACGTTTACCGTTCGGAGTAAAGCCAGCTGCGGCAATTTTCCAGAAAACAATCGAAAGTCTTTTGAGAAATATTCCAAATGTAATAAATTATTTAGACGATATTGTGGTAACCGGTGCAAATACCGCCGAACATATGAAAACACTTGAACTCGTATTAGAAAAATTAGATTTAGCTGGGTTAAGATTAAATGAAAGTAAATGTGAGTTCTTCAAGGAACAAATATCGTATTTAGGCTTTAACATCGATCGTTTCGGATTGAGCAAAAATAAGGACCGAATTGCATCAATTTTGGATGCTCCAATACCACAGTGTGTGTCCGAAGTTAGAGCATTCGTGGGCATGATAAACTATTATTCAAAGTTTATTCAAAATTTTGCTCATAAGATGACACCGCTCTATAATTTGTTAAAAAAAGACGTAAAATTTCATTGGTCAAGAACATGCCAAGAAGCATATGAGTTGTTGAAACAGGAAGTAACTTCCGATCAAGTTTTAACACATTTTAATCCCAAAATTCCAATAGTTTTATCAACCGATGCTGCAAATTCAGCGGTAGCGGGGGTGTTGTCACATGTTTTCGCAAATGGGGTTCAAAGACCGATCGCGTTCGTTTCCCGAGCACTTTCACAAGCTGAGAAAAACTACAGCACAATTCAAAAGGAGGCGTTGGCTATCGTATACAGCGTAACGAAATTAAAGCAGTACTTGGTGGGCGTTCATTTTACATTGGAATCAGACCACAAGCCACTGTTGGCCATTTTTGGGGAAAATAAAGGGTTGCCAGTCATGGCAGCGGCAAGAATGCAAAGATGGGCCTTTATTTTATCTGGTTTCGACTACAAGATTAGATATATTAAAGGTTCAATGAACCAAGCCGATCATTTATCGCGTATTCCACAAGAAAAAGTGTGCGAAACCAATACGGATTTTTCGTATGTCAATTTGGTTGAATCGGACAACCATTTGAACTTGGATTTCAAAAATATTGCAAAAGAAACAAGGCGCGATCCTATTCTATCCAGAGTTGTCGAAGCGATAAATAATGGTACGATCAATGCTTTAAAAGGCGACGAATTTAGCCCATTTCGTAATAAGAAAGACGAATTGTCTGTTGAATACGATTGTATTCTATGGGGGTATCGTACGGTTGTTCCACTAAAATTACGTGAAAAGGTGTTAAAAGAGTTGCATCTCTCGCATTTAGGCATTGTAAAGACCAAAGCATTAGCACGGTCATATATTTGGTGGCCTAAAATCGACCACAGCATTGAGCAAATGATTTCGAATTGTGTTTCTTGTAAGTTGACGCAGCCAAGTCCTGAAAAGAGTTTACTAATGCCATGGACGCCAACGGAGTCGGCTTGGTCGCAAATCCATGTGGATTTTGCTGGACCTATAAAGGGTTTCCACTTTCTAATTATTATCGACTCGTTTTCCAAGTGGGTGGAAGTGTTCAAAACTCACGAGATTACATCGGCGTTTACTATCAGCAAACTAAGAGAAACATTTTGCCGATTTGGTCTAGTTGACACCTTAGTTAGCGATAACGGCCGACAATTCACGTCGTTGGAATTCCAACAGTTTTGTTCAAACTATGGTATTAAACAAATTTTGACGGCTCCTGGGCACCCGGCAACCAACGGCCAAGCGGAGAATTTCGTCAAAACCCTTAAGAAGTCATTGCAAGCAAATTTAAATGATAGTGGTAGTAAAAACTTGGACTTAATAGTCAACCGGTTTTTGTTTGACTATCGGTGTGCTAAGCACTGTACTACTGGGGAATCACCTGCGAAGTTGTTGTTTGGCAAGGAATTAAAAAATCGCTTTAGTTTATTGAAACCGCCTTTGGTTAAAGAAAAGATTTGTGAGAGCCAAAAATCGAATATAAAAAATTATAAAGGGTTGAGAAACGTAGAGTTCAAGGAAGGCGAAAACGTCTTCGTGCGTGATTATTCTGATCCGAATAAGGTTAGTTGGCAGCCGGCCAGCGTAAAGAAACGTATTGGTTCACGATCATATAGTTGTATTATTACGCATAATAATAGAAAAATCAAAAGACATGTGAATCAAATGATCTCGGGAACATCAAGCGAGACACAAAAATCGATCGACGACGGCACGACAGACTTACAGGTTCAGGCAACAGGAGTATCGGCAGCACCGGTTATCAGTACAGATTCAGCGACGACTGTTGAAGCAAATGGGAAAGAGTCAGCAGTTTCCGTACCACGTACTAGAGTAGGGTTAAGACCAGTTGAACGAATTAATTATAAATTTTGAATTGTTTAAAAAATATACTATTTTTTTTTTTTAAATAATGTACATACAAGTAGATTTGGTAAAATTTATGAATTATATTTTTTTTTATGAATTTGTCAACTTGGGATGGGAGGTGTCAAATATATCATTAAACGCCACCTACCCACTAATAAGTTAAGTTAGTTTTAAGGAAAATTGTTAGCATTAAGATATAAAGCAAATGAAATAAATCAGTTCACTTCTAACGTTCAACCTGAGTACATCACAGTATCTGTCACAAATGTCAAAGTGGAATTGATATTTAAAGCAATTTGCGGTTATGACTTTTGCAACCCCTTCTACAGACACAGATCTCATGGTTATATAATAGCCACGAGTCCTATCATTTGTAAACAAGTACATTGTTCCTATAAGCTGTCACAGTCTGTCAAAATGGTGGAGTACTTTCTTTACTGCTGACCACCACCACCAACGTTCGGTCAGTAATGACTCATGCAACCGTGTCTAAATGTTGCTCCCACCATGTATCACTTCATTTTGTCTGTAAAGTCGTAAACCTATCATCCGGAAGATGAATATAAATTAAACTCATATTCCCAAAACTCTCTACCCCCGAATCTAGAGAATTTTATTTGATCCCATTATTAAAATGTTTTTACGTTCACGAAGTAATATACAATTGGAACTAGGGGAACACAATTCATTGTACTAAATTATTGGTTCCTCAAAACTATAACACTGTGGTGTGCCTGTGCACAGTCGAACAGTCAACAAAGTGGAAATTTATAGATGTTAACACCCTCCGGGACACCCGCACTCCTAAAGTCATATTTAAATGTAAATGTCATGTACGTACATGAGCCACGGAAAAGAACCAACTCTCTGTTAATTATTTGTACACTTTGAACAAGACAGACACTAATTCCATGACCATTAAAATTTACTGCCGATTCGTCATGGCCCATTCAATGGTGGGATGTGCACGATCCGTTGACATTTTTAATTGATATGGTTCCGGGTCTCTGCAATGGAGGAGTATTAAAAGTGCCACAGCAGTGAATGCAACTATGTTGCAATGTCGAAAAAGTTAGGATGTTGGTTCTCTTTGCCAAGAGGAGAACACGTACTTTCTCAAGCAATTAGCTATAACTCATGCGCTGGGATAAAACAAATTACCCGGTCCAAGTGAAATGACTGGTGAACGGAGAGTGTCTTATTTTTAGTACGCACTAAACTTATGGCACTTACCTGAAAGGCGGAGTGAAAGGCAATATTCGCGTGCAGATAGATGACTTTATTTGTTAAAAGTGAATAATTTCAAATATTTGAAGTTGTTTCAATTACTGTCAAAAAACGTGGATATTTTTAGTGATTTTCCGATGTCTGAATCTGGAAACAGCGTTGACATAGCTGGGAATATTTATATATCAAATGGGGGCCGTTGGGAAAAACACTTGACGAATTTAAGATATGGTTTGGATTGATCTGGAGTTCGTGTGCTTTTTCCAAATTGAGTTGACTTTTTAGGCCTGAAAGACGGTCATTGGTGAACGTTTCTAGGCGCATGGGATTGCTCTACCTAGTATAATTGTGCTCAAGATACGGATACGCCATCAAATTGTAGCTGTCCCAAAAATGAAACACAAATTAACAAATGTTTAAAAATTATGTCCCCTTTCCTTTGTAGGCAGGCGATGCTGATGCTCAGGTGCTATTCAGGAGAAGGCATAATATTACAAAATCTTAGAGATCAGTTGATGCTTTGATTAGATTCAAGCAAAACTTCCGGAATCGCGTAATCGCCGAGATCGTGCCAACAAATCAGCAGCAATTGTCGACCTTAAGGACGACGTTGTTCGCGTAATTGGCGAGATTGAAGCAATCGTATAAATGTGCAAAGCCCTAAAACCTCTGAATAGTTGAGGCGAAATGTAATAAGATCCAATTCATACTTTCTTCCGACCAAATTTTACAGATGAGTCTCTAGTCACAATGCATGCTCCGTACTCAGTCATCTCCTTCCAATTCAAAAAGCTCTGCAAATAGACCCAGCTTTATTGGACTATCCTCATTTAATAATTTTTTTTTCGTCCTGTAGGCAGAAATTTCAATGGTGCAACAAAACCGAGTTTACATAGCGGGCCCATAATTTTGAAAATATATATTTACTAGCTTTTACCCGCGACTTCGCTCGCGCAGTCCTCAGGATTTGGTATACAGATATTCCTTCACAGTCAGTTAGTTCCCTCTTTTATATTTATAAATCGCGCAGAAAACCTACCTAAGAATGTACCTATAAGGAGAAGTTAGTAGGTATCTCTGAAAAATGTGTTTAATGCCCTATTGGAGAAACAGTTCAAAAATTATATGATCAATTTGTTAGTGAAGCGCTGGTATCTCAACACAGATTATACTATAGCAGACTGAACCACTATCTACGGGACAAAACATTTTTTTTCTTAGCTGGCAAGCACACTGACATGATGAGCAACATCTTGAGACTAAGGTGGAACTCTTACCCCTTAGTTATATTCCATACTGCCCAGATCTTCCTATACTGTGCAACATATGCAACCGGAAAGATCGTGAGGATGTGTACCACTTTCTAGCAGTATGATGCCTCTTCCTTACACAGTTCCGTTTGAATATATTTGGAGTACGTATATTCAACGGCTACAAAGACTGAGAAGCTTTACAAAGGTTCAAATTGATACGACGAACGGTTGGTGAGTTAACAAAAGGACCCATTAAAGGAGGTCACCGACAATAACTGATGACCAGTCAGTCGGTCTAAAAAAGGATTATAGATATAGGCATTTGCTCAAATGGAAACTATGGCCACATTCCACTTCATGCGATTTTTTCGAAAGGCTCGCTTAAAAACTAAAATGACGAGAAGACTCACGAGATCGCTAAACTTTGTAAGCATAATAACAAACTGAACAACACACTTGAACAATTGACGGCGAATCAAAATGCAGCTTCACTTTTTGACACTAAAAATTGACTAACAGACTTTTGACTCTTCAAAACAAGTCACTTAAAGGAATTTGAGGATGAATGAGTTTGTAGTTCGAAATATGTATGTAGTTCGAAAAATGTAGCAATAATTTCAACCGAAGAGTTTGTCAAAGAGGCTCTGAAACCAATCCCTTTCACCCTTTTCTAATAAACTCCTAAATTGGCTAAAGACAAAGCAATAAACAATTGGGAACATACGAAATGTATCTCATATTGTGAAAACATCTAAGACAAGCCAAACGAGTTATCCAGCCCTTCAACAGCAATGCCAAAAATCATATCCTGATGTGGTGTTCGCCGATTCCACCTCAGAAAGTATATACAAGTTCTATGATAAATTGTCATTTGAATATTTAGGTTCCTATAAGCACATTGAACGTGGCCATTGTCTAGCATTGGGAACCGTATATGTAAGCGCCGGACGAACAACTGCGGTGTAGAGATTTTCTTTCAATTTAGGAACATTTTTCGGTCACAGAAGATAGCACAGTTTTCTTAAGTCGTCATCAATAGTTGCTTCGCTTTTGATTATAGATCCAAGATACTTGAACTTATCGCACTTAGGAATCACTTGTCCATTCAAATAAATGTCTAGACTAGGGCGAAGAAAATATAGTGTAACGACCCGTTACTAAAACCGACTCTACAACCAGTACCACCCGAACGTGCCACCGATTGACACCCCCGGGTACCCAACATTACGCCACCGACCGCATGGAGAAAACCAGCATCCCACTACCACCGCATTAAGGCCACCAATACCCCTGATCGCCGCCACTGGACAACATGTACCACGCAACGCACCAGTGTCAAGAACCACCGTCACCGTCGATTGCCACATGCCGGGAACCGGCACACGTGCATATGCCAGCCGAATCACGTCACACAACAACACCCATAACACCCATGGAAAATTTCACTTCGTCAAATAATTCACACTGATTGTTGCAAAAAGCATGAGTAGGTACCTGGGAGCAAAATGACTCCGGCGGAACAGTTCCTTCAGTAATTGGTGCAATACATCCAGCGCTGATCCTGTTCTCTAGAGACTAGACTAGCACCATTCTCTAAATCTTTGGTAGGCTGAAGTTCTGCTTGCAGAAACAGCCTTTGTATTCCGGAGCGTGTATTGTGAGATTACTCCAATCTGTTCCTTCCTCTCCGGTATCCCCTGTGGACGTGAATTGTGAGATTACTCCAATCTGCCACATCCTGTCCTCGTAGTTAGAAACTTAGTTAGACAGTAGGTACGTATAAAAATTGTTAAGAATAGATTAAGTTGCTAATCGTTGCAGGGACGTTTGATCTTTACTTAGCAAAGAATATGTGACGCACTTTGGCGTCCATCACTTTTCCTTCAACCTGACATTACATAATATGGCTTCCATAAAAACTTCTCTATCATCATCCCTCTAAGGTAAGACTGGGAAAAATACAAACCTCTTCCATCACGACTTGATCTAGCCTGGTATACAGACGGGTCCAATCGATACAGGGACTGTCGTCTGAAGCGAACTTTTCAGTCAGCCTAGGCAAACACTCGTCACAGTATGAAAATGAAAACACAGATATCGTTTTAAATGCTTCGTCATTTGCGTAAAAAATGGCATGGCAAGAATTTCGAGCCTTGCCATTTTTTGGAGGCTGCCATTACAGTCAAAAAGTTTAGTCATTTGTCCTAGGCGTCATTGAAGAGCGATCACACGGCCATTTTTTTCCGCCATTTAAATGACACTAAATGCATGTCATTTGGTCCGCCATTTTCCTAGTCATTTAAATGACGCCGAAAATGTTATCCCAAAAATTGCGATCACACAGAACGACATTTAAATGACTGCTTTGTGACGCGATATTTACGTCAGAGCGTCATTTCACTGACTCGAAAAACTGGCCGTGTAATCGTAGCTTTACAAAATACCACTGTTTACGATACCACCTAAGCAAACGTAGAATACGAAACAGCCGAGCACACGATATTTAAATGTCTAGTCTAGCCATATGTAAAATGAGAAGATTTTCTTTAGGAAACAAGGCCTAAGGCCCGAAACACACTTGCGATTTCAATCGCGCGACTGTTTAGTCGCAAAAAATGAAACACACACATTTCAATGTGGATGCGCGCACATAAAATCCAAAGTTATGTGCGCGCATCCCCATTGAAATGTGTGTGTTTCATTTTTTGCGACTAAACAGTAGCGCGATTGAAATCGCATGTGTGTTTCGGGCTTTAGATATGAAAAAAATCGTCCACCAGTAATAGTATCAGTTTTGTTAAAAAATAGAAAGCCTACTGCCTAAATTCTTTTCAGATCATAAAACATTTTTGCTGGATTAAAAAATGAGGTCCATGACACTTCTTACTTACTTTACTTGGACGTAGATACGTCAACACACCATTGCGCTCTCAGGTAGTTTAGAGTTAGTCCAAAAACCGTTGCACCGCAAACAACCACAAAACCTTGCAAAAAGTAATTATCTTGACAAATACAATGCTGACCAAAGTCACAGAATGTACACATATTTCCGTGATTAATAAAAATGCACCTAGGTACCTAGCTATACCTATTTTTGATAACAATAAATTATCAGCTGTTGGACAACATGACGATAGCAAGGAATTGTTTGCGTTTATTGCCTTTTTTCAAATGGAATTTGAGTCATTCCACTCGATACCTGCAAGGGAGGAAGTCACCTTTGTCGGGCACTTAAAAAATCGCTGATATCATTGGTGTTGCAAGAAAAACATTTTGAAGTTATCTGCTAATTTTTATTTATAAAGTTTTCTGCACTCACTACCATGTTTTTTATTCCACTGAATATTTTTTAAGACTGCCAGTGCAGGGAAATATTTTACAGTTTTTCATACATTTCCCAATTTGGAGATGCAAGAATAAAACCAATGAGAATATGGAATCAACGAATATTTAGAGTCTGGGGGAAGTTCGTGCGGCAGGCAGTAAGTGCATATACTCACTGGCCATACTGGGGCGGGCGACATCATCTGCATATGAAAACAGTTCACGTAAAGAGATTTGCTTAAGTTGAAGTACCTTAGATGGAACAGATAAATGCCCATTATGGAGAAGAATCATTTTGAAAATCCATACAGAGCGTATGGAGGAACGGTTCTTATTTTAGTTTGGTAAATTCTACATTTGCATTGGGGTCTTGGTTTGATTATGACCTATTTAAATGAACGTTAAAGTTAATTGTGGTCTTTTTTTTGTAGGTACGTTATACATAATATCGAGGGGCCCATATGGCAGATAAAGTTTAAAATAGTAGTACGAATGCAATTAACCAACTGGTTTTATATCCGGCTTTCCATCAGTGCAGTGTTACTAAAATGGAGATATTTCAATAAATGGAGAAAGTGAAAAAAAACGCTTTAAATGGCAAACAAAATGAATTTACTTTTATTTTCCCATGCGGATATCTCAGATGCCACAACAATGAAGAAATACTGTAAGGAAATTTGGACCTTTACCTATAGCGTAGGTATACTTTGAACTGACTGTGAACTCTTGATAGTCTCCGTATAAATATCGAGTAAACTGTGCGTCAGGCAGATGTGGTGGTTCGTCTACCGATAAGCCCACCCACCACATCATCGGGGGGAAACGTATCCTAGAGTATATGCCACACATTATTAATATACATAGTTGGTATATCTATCAAGCTATCGAGAATTTCAATGAAGCTAGCATCAAGTTCCGAAGACTTTGGTATTGATCAAAAAAAAAGTCATCAGGAATGTCGCAACTACAACAGCCGATTATTTGGACGATTGCCAGCAATTTGGTACACATGATTTCCTTTGTGCATGAACACACGATCTTGGGCATGACTTTCATTACCATGGACGATTTGGCTACTCACAAAAATAAGGCGTCATTCTAATTAAATACAATTTGGAAGGTACAAGAATAGTTAACTTTGCACTGTGCGCTTGTGCCTTCCACGAACGTCGTGTCCAACGAGACAGATAGATTTTGAGTAAGTAGAAGTATGAGGTAGATGGCATCACAGAAAATGCAACGAAAATTTACTTTCAAAACTAATTCTAGCACGTTCATGAAGGTTCTTTTCCGAACCATTGCGCTTTCGATACAAATCTTCAATTGATATTTGCGTTGATAGAGTGAGGACGTCAAAAACTGGCATCCGCTTCGCCTTTACAATAGAATTTGATTGTGTTCATTCATTCATTCATTTTCAATGGTCCGCTTGTCCATTAAGTGGGTCGCGGGTGTAGGTTGCTCAAGTGGACCCTCCATAGCTCTCGATCCTCCGCCATCGACTCCAAATCATCAAGGGCAATCCCCATGCGCGTAGAGGAGAGATTATGAATTTGATCTAACCATCTCATCCTGGGTCTACCTAGGGGACGCCTGCCTGATGGTACGAATTCCATAGCACGTCGTGGGATCCTGGTCGGGGACATACGTTTAACATGACCAAACCACCGAAGCATGGACCGCTCCGTCCGGAGAAGTAGCTGCTCGACATTGAGTTCCTCACGTATTCTAGTATTTCTAATGCGATCACTGCGGGTCACACCAGCAATACAACGGAGAAATCTCATTTCGGCAGCTTGTATTCGCGATCTTATTCTTTCGGTCATTACCCAAACCTCATGACCATAGGTAAGAGTTGGAACAAACACCGAATTAAAGACTGACAACTTAGCTTTGACACCAAGTTCAGTCCTCCTGATAACAGAATGACCAAGCTTTCTCAAAATCGATCCAGCCTGACCAATCCTACAGGAAAACTCGGCATTGCTCCTTCCATCACTCGTGAATAACACCCCGAGATACTTAAACTTCTCCACCTGTTTCAATGGGACTCCACTAACATGCAGAGTGCATTGAACAGGCGTTCTAGAGACGACCATCACTTCAGATTTGTTCACATTTACCTTCATCTCAGCTTCAACACAAACGGAACGGCTACAAACCGATCGAGTGCGCGCTGAAGTTCAGTCTGAGAGGACCCAAGGATGACCAAGTCATCAGCGAAGAGCAAATGACTTATCCTCAGATCTCCCAATTCGAAACGTTCTTCGCCAAGACTGCGTTGTAACATCCAGTCCATATAAGTAATGAAAAGGAGAGGAGACAAGACGCACCCCTGGCGAAGTCCAACGCCCACGGTGAAAGGTATTGATTTAACGCCGTTCACCCGAACGGCGTTAAATCAATAAAAATCAATAAAAATCAATAAAAATTGATTGTGTTTTCAATTTTAATATTCCTTTATCTGCCAAATTTTATTTCATTGTAAAAGAGATTGCTCGCAAGAACGTAAGTATCAAATGAGAAAAAAAACAAAATGACGGCTAAAAAACTTACGAAATTTTGTATTTCTGTGATGTTTTTAATTTGTATTTCGCACTTTGTTATGCTTTTCACCAAAAAAATTGATAAAACCTATCCCCCGCCATAGAACATTTCGTTTTGTTTTCCAAGTCGTTCATGGTAATGAAAGTCTATCCGTGGAGCCAGTTTGAGCTCCTAATGAATCGTATAAGAGACTTGTAATAGGGAGACTCGAGCATATACAAAGTAAGGGCAGAAAGATTCTATGTGCCGGGCATTTCAGTGGGAGTATCGTTGCTATTTTCGAAATTGGGTAGTTTATCTCGAAGAGAGGTTCTTGGTGTCTCCTACTTAGTCTTCGGGTCAAGGTGGAGGGTGACCGAAGTAGTTAAACCCCCCGCCGGCAACCTCCGACAGTCAGTTGGTGAGGAGGATGGCTTATACAGATCAGATGAGAAAGACTACGGCAGGAGAGAGCAACGGAGAGTGACCGTAGCAGTCTAACCGCCCGCCTATCCCTTCTGACGGAATCTGAAAATTCTACGTTTGAAGGTGAGAATAACTGACGTGTTCAGCCCCACCCGTTGGCGGTTTGTCTTCAGAAGACAGACAGAGGTTGACCGAAACAGTCTAACCCCCGCCTATCCCTTCTGACAGTCCGTTAGTGAGGGGGTGGCTGGTACAGATCAGATAGGAAGACTGCGGCAGGAGAGAGCGACAGAGAGTGACCGCAACAGTCTAACCTCCCCGCCTATCCCCTCTGACGGAGTCTGAAAGTTCCACTACCTAAAATTTGTTTTTTCGATAGCATTCACCTATATCAGAAGTTTAACAACTGTGGCAAGGTCAACAGCCTTACGAAAATGGCTCGATGACCAAGCAATGAATACCGCACTGCTTCGGCATATCGCTAAGAAATAACCGAGAGTTAAAAAAAATTGTAGAGACTGATTCCAATGCCTTGATTGCCGCTTAGCTATCCGAGAAGACACGACTCTCCGATGAATTTAAAAAGTCGTCGGTAATTATCGACCAACATCAAAAGGGTTATAAAGTAAAATAAATAGCTCATCAATCATAATGGTGACCAGGCCAAAATGAGATTAATAGAATTATATTTAAAAACGGCTTATAGCAAAATAATCTAAGATATAAGCTCCACACAAGAAGCAATTAAACAGCAGCTCCGCAACAACATCTAGATTCTAGATGATACAACGTATACACACAGTCATAACAACGCAGCACATTAAAAGTAAACATTGGTAAAAAGTCCAAAGCAATTAACTAGATTCCGTTTGTTGTGTTGTTTTTGATATGAAAGTGATAACTAGTTCAAATGAATACACTTATAAGCTTGCCTTGGCTATGCAGTACAACACACATGCACAGTTTAATTAATTGTCGATAAAGTTCTGTTTAATTCCCGCGTATTCTAATCTTATCGCTTTAACCGAAGAAACGAAGACCTCTGCAACTCGTAAAACAAAACATTTTTTTAGTGGGAAGAAAATTTACTTTTTTTTTTCTTTTCAGAAAATAGAAGCAAACTTTTGCCGAGCTATATGGTTGAGGTTGTGTGTGTACATCGCACTTTGTGCAGATGAAAGATAATGTTTCAGTGAACTTTCTTTTCATCTGTCGATAGTTAACAGGTTTTTCGCTATTTAAATTATTTAAATATTAGCGAAGTAATTCAGAGATGAGTTCTGGAAAATTAATGACTACTTTGCTTCTGGTCCTAGTTTAACGTATATTACAATCTCCAGAGGGTATTAAATCTATTTTCAATGTGTTTTTTTTCTATAGTCGAAGTCGACTAGGTACCTACGTTAATTTAAGTTAATGATCTTGGTCGAACGGAGCTACTGTGCAATTGGATATTAAGCCTGTTATATTCTACCTTATACCCTATTCACACCAAGCCGAAAACCGAGTTTTCGTCAAAAAAGTTTAGAAAACTCGGAGATGCATTCACACCGAACACCAACTCGTTTTCGTTTGACGTTTCAATTAGCTGTGAAACTAGCTATGAAATGTTTGTGGCGACTAGACTTTTATTTTAGTTACTAAACTTGGCACGTATTGACATAATATACAAACAAAATTATTTAAGCTACTTGATAATGGTTTACTTATGGTTAAATGCATAAAATAATTAACATAAGCAACATTCAAAATCAAAACATCTGAAAATACCATTTAGTTGGGGCAAGTAGTTTGCTCTTTATGGTGCAAGCAAAGATAACAAAAAAAACTCGCACTCTCACTCAGTCTCTCACATCCTGTGAGCAGTTTTGCTGAGCTCGCTGAATGTAGTAAAAGGTGTGTCGGCTTCAACAAGCCAACCCAGTTTTCGCCTTGGTGTGAATAGGGTATAAAGCTATGTTACAGTGCTGCCAGATTGTGGGAAATTTCTCTATTTGAAGAAATTTTTGTACTCGAAATGAGCTAAAAGGAAACTTTCTGTTTTCCAGAACAAACAAAAGGGAATTTTTGTTCTTTGAAACTATGCTTTAATTTTATTGTTCAACTTCAGGAAGACAATTTATTTTATACACCTGACTGCTTTCATGAACAAACACTTTTATTGGCACAAAAAGAAAGAAGACCTGGGGCCAAATAACGTAAAAAGAAAACGACCGACGATATCGTCTCTGTCTACTGCCATATATATGATAGAACCATGTTTACTGTTTAGTGAAAACGAAAGCGGTTTTCGTTTTGTATTTTACAGAATCCCACCCCTGTTTTTTGTAATAACTAATGAAGACTGACTATCCTATCCTCGCCTTTTATCCTAGCCGATAAAAGCGGCACGTCGACCTGATTAAGATCTACATATTGTACTATACATTAGAAAGAGGGTTAAGGCTAGGAGGTTCTCAATTTTTTCAAATCTTTCTTTGGAGAAGATCTTCCTTCCAAATTCGCATATGATGTTGTTTCGTCTTCTTAACACATGATGCCCTATAAGGAATCCTATACAAGGTTTCTGATATCATGTCTGCTATGGGCATTGTTAAACCTGGGATATTTTTCCAATATGAGATACATTTTGTATGTTCCCAGCTTGTTTTTGAATTGGCTGGAAAAAACATAGTTTTAGAGCATTTTTTCGTTGACGAGCGTAGATTGCAGCCACAACATGGATTTATTTGAATTTTTAGAAAACAAATTTCTCCATCAGTCTCATGTAAAAAGTAGTTGGAACAATTTAATCATGAACACTAATAAATATTCATAATATATACATAAACACTATGACAAACAGGTTGTATATGAATAATTGACAGACTAGAATCTTAGAAACTAGTGTCACTAGCAGGGATACACTACACACTCCTTTATTTGTCGTATATAGCGTTATGTGTGGAATATAATACATATTATCAGAAACTTTTTGCGGGGATGTGAACGGCTTTGATGCTAATTTTTTGATGTGCCTGGCTCATTCTTGAGTATAGCGTGGAGCTTTGCCCGTAATACACTAAGGTTTTTCCACATAATTATTGAGACTGTTTTTTTGTTTCGTTAATTTTTTTTTCTTTCGTAAAATATGTGTGGGAAAATCTGAGGTACTTTTTCGAATCAGGCGAGGGAGAATAGGGATTTTTTTGGCACTTGCGTTATGACAAAACACTGGCAGCAGATATAACAATATTGTTAGGTCTGGCCAATGAAAAAACTGTCCCAAATGTCTTAGGGCTTACAATTTTGTCTAAAAATATTTGCTGAAAAGTCATTGTCAGAATACACAATTTTATCATTGTCAGACCATTGTCAAACGATTAACACATTTGCGGACTTATATGGTACTTTGCTTACGACGTCTGTCATTGTCAGTATTTTTCATACTTGAGCGAACAAAACGAAGTTTCGGTGCTATCTTGTTTACATTTTCTGTATAGATTCAAAGCTAGATGATCAAATTGTTTGGAATCTATTATCCATGCGCAACAAATTGAGATACAATTCTGGCTCCTCTCAATTTGAAGAGCAGTTTTGCTTGGGGCCACTCAATTCATCAGCCAAATACGCCGACACGTTTGTGTGGCATTTCATCCTTCTCGCTGCTTTCGAATATGTGTACGCGGCAAAAACAATCGTAATCTTTTTGTTCCATTTTAATTAATTTTTTTTTTATTATTTTGCGTTTCTCAAATAAAATTTCACGTTATCGAATGAAAAAAAAATGTTAATTTGTCTGAAAATGCCTGTCAACGGATCTGCCAATTGCTAAATTGTTAGCTCACTTGGACTGGAGCATACGCAGATCTGACAATAATCACCCCTATTCCCGTTGGCGTTTGTCGTATACGACTCATGTTTCGTGTCGTTGTAAAACGATGTTCAGCAGAATTCACATCTGGCAATCGTCTGAACATAGCTATAGCAACGTACGTAACGCATATTTTATTGCGTGGCTCTACTTTTAGTTCTTCTAGTTTCCGCTCGCTGAGAGTGAATGGCGCTGAACGCAGTTTACAAGCGGTGTCATTAACATATCCCCAGAAAAGTGTAAACATGGACTGTCACTGTCAAATCACTTTTACTTCGGATGGATATAGCTATTGTGAATTTTGGAAGTGACAAGTATAATGCAGTTGCTGTTGTGCTGTGTACTGAAGATTCTACTTTACTTTACTTTACCAAAAGTAATGCATTCATTCATCATTAAAACAGACCTATTGACTTATGATTATGAAATACTTCTCATTGTGGATGATTGTCAAATACATATATCATTGTTTCACAAACATCGAACCCGTTCCGTTCTCCCCAGATTCGAACCTGTTTGTTGATATACAGGGTGGGCCAAATAAAAGTTTCTTTTTAAAAATGTTATAAAATGAACAACATTAATTTTATTATAGTAAAAGCAAACATTCCCATTAATTATGGAACACAACGTTCAAGTGGCTGCCTCGGCAGGCTTACTGCGCATTCTGTCACTGCAATTTTTCAAGACCTTGTTGATGGTTTCGGGATGTAACTCACGCATTGATTGCATGATATTGGCCTTCAGTGCTTGAATCGTTTCCGGATTGTTGGCATAAGATCGGTCCTTCACGGTTCCCCACAAGAAAAAGTCTAAAGGGACAGGTCACAGCTCCGAGGGGGCCAATTGACATCGCCAATACGGCTGATAACACGATTTGGGAATTTGGTGCGCAAAATATTGATTGTTGCAAGGGCTGTGTGGCATGGCGCGCCATCCTGCATGAACCAGTTGTCGTCCAAATCCATGTCTTCAATTTCAGTAAAAAAAAAGTCGGTTAAAATGGCTCTGTAATGCCCACCGTTGACCGAAACGTTGTACCCAAACTGTAACTCTGTGTGGATGCATTGGCTTCTTGACAATTACGTGCGGGTTTTTCAAGCCCCAGATGCGGCAATTTTGTTTGTTATCGTAGCCGCCGAGATGAAATGTGCACCATCTTGCGCGCACTGGCTACACAGCACTCAGTTTGGAAATATGTTTTCAATATTTCCCAACATTGTTCAAGCGTAAAGCAACTCATTTCGTTATGCGGACGTATGATACTAACTTTCTGTCAAGATTTCGAGCTGTAAACAGCTGTCAGTATCAAAATGACCTATGATTTAAAAAGAAAACACTAGATGGCCCACACTTTATATAAGACTCCTGAATGCAAGCAGGATCTGCCAACTAGATGTTATGGCTCCAGCTACTTAATACATAGATGAGCTCACGATTCAACTCCGAATGACACCCGATCACTCAATGTCAATAGTGCGGTCAAACGAGTGTCATTGTGCTCTAAAATCCATTACATTTTCGCTTTGTAATGCTGTAACCGAGTTGGATGACAGAGGCGATTGACCGCCGCATGACAAGCGATTACACAGCGTGACACGATTGTAGTTTATATGGGTGTCAACGACCCTCGAAAAACCATAAAAAAAGTACTGATTTAACTAATGTAAAAACTCGTGCAGTGTCACACGTGAGACGTGTCAGTCTGTGACATGGTGGCAAATAAAATCTATCTTTCAGTTCCAACAGCATTGACAAGGCGATAACTCTGTCATTTAAATGAGTCACTTGGTCATGGCACTCGATTGTTTCACAGGACACGCCGTATGCCAGGCGATCACATAAAATTACCATTTGAGAACACATTCGGACGTCATAGTGTTGTCAGCATGTCGCGGCATGTGTAATCGTATCTTAAGGAATCAACTGAGAGCGTTAGCTGGTTGAAATATTGCCGGTACAATGCCTCACATTCCAAAAGACTTAGCCTGGCAGACGCAGTTATATGCAGACTCTGAGGGGATCTATGCAAGCCGAAGAGGACATAATATACTATACAAATATGAGGGAGTGACGTAAAACAGCAGAAAATGTCCTCGTACGGTGTTAAACTAACATTAATAATGATTAATAATTAAAACACCAAATTAACCTTTTTTGGTGGATTATGCTAGACAAATTATAATTTTATCGATTTCAAGTCGCCGCTATGGTTGCTTACTTATAGTTCAACCATACGCCTCTTCAATTAGCACAGTCATTAGCTCAGTGCCTCCAATGCCTCCATTTCACTTGGGCGAGCAACCTAGGGCGATATCTTCTCTACGTTGTCGCCCCGGGTTTATGGAATCTTTTGTCCACCACGTTAGTGTCAATTCGTTCTACGTGTCCTTTTCTAGAGCCCGTCAACTCAAATGGGTTCGGAAATCACTCGAAGAATTCTGCGTTTAACACAACCAAGGATATCTTTATTCGACTTTGGTTACCGCCTTTGTTCGGCACCATAGAGCTAAGGACTGATATGAGGGTATTATATACTGTCACATAATAATATGACTCTAATGAAACTCTCTGTAAAATATTATTGCTGGTCGCAACATTTGGTATTTGACAAACAAACACCAAGTGTTGCGAACACCAAAACTTTACCACCATCAGTTTCTCTCTCTAACTTCATCTTTCTGAGAAGATGTAGTTGGAGCTTGCACTGTTGTATGTTCCTAGTATGTAAGTCAGTCTTTAGTTCGCGCTACCATTGGCAACTAGCATTGTTTAAGGAAACCCTTTTTAGCTTACAACTTTTTTAGATATTAACTATCCTCATCCTCACTTCGGTTTGGGCAGTTGGACGGAATTCTTGGCCATCGTCGTTGGTTGCATGATTGGTTCTGCCTGAAAGCGGCCAAGTTTTTCTTTGAGACGCTACTACTTCGCGTAGTCATTTTTGTTTAACGCGCCATGTGGAAGAGCTGCTTCGCAATGTTGTCATTTGGCTTCTTCAGTATATTGACCTAACTTATTTCGACTTGCAATCAGCTTTGTCCCGTTTTATAATTGGACTGTACAGAGCAACCAATTGCAATTACATATGCACATTTCAAACAAAAACAAATTGCTAAGTAAGTACTTATACTTGTGGGGTTTCTTTTCCCCAAAATCCATTACTAAAACTTGATTGACAAGTCATTCAAAACGTATTAAGAACTCTCACCAATCAATCGAGCACGCATGTTGCTGTGTCTGTCATTGTTTTCTCCCAAACAACTCATAACTAAATTTCTAAAATTATCCAATCAATTTACTAAATACATACAGACAAAAATAACAGCCCTCTCCCACCGACATACTGACGCAATCCACCTAATTACTTAACAGTCTTACATCCATTAACACCGTCAATCAATCACGGAGACACAAGACACCATACATTCCCCGAACACATCCGCTAACTCAAAGATAAACGAATTTCTTTGCCTATCGATCGACATCAATGGCTTACAACAATCGATAAGCTCGCATCGATTCATCTTTGATGTCGATAACTATACGAAAGGAGGTGGTACCGTTCCGGTGGGGTGACATGATAAAGATGAACGAGGGGGCGGCTTACGTTCTACGAAAACCGACTACCATTTCGGAACAATTGACGAAATAGGAGAATTCTCCCGAAACGCTGCGGTTCAGAGATTCCAAGAAATGACAAAGCTACCGAAACAAACAATGAAGCATGACTATGACATACACACGCGCCATTGAAATGAAATGTGACTTTTCATTAGTTGTGTATAGATATACGTATGTGTGGGAGTTTGTCTTGCCGGAATGAACGTACATAGACGAACTGCTTATCTTATCAGTTATAGGCGTTGTGTGCGCCTTCAAAAAAATAAAAGGAAAAGACGCACCAGAAGTCGTAGTTGATGTGTTCCAAGTTACGTTATGGTGGCGATAACTATCTCTGGGGCTGAGTATATGCCTAATCTCTGTGAAAGATGTCATTTACGATTTGGATTGCTTATTAATGAACTCAACGAGCAATTTTCGTTTTTGTGGGCACTCTTGTGTAGGTATGTATAATAATTATTATCTGGATCGATTCGTAAATTGTTTTGTCGATAAGATAGCGTTTTAAGTGGCAGAAGAACCCAGAAGTTAAGAGGTTCCATAGAGGTCCAAGCATTTGATAACTTTTCTTGAGGCTTGTGTTGGATTTACTATCAATTAGATACATTTTACAAAATAAAACCTTTGTTTCTTTGTAATGAGTCTGACTCTAAGGGTTGCTTTATTGATGTGACGTTCACTGCATAAAAAGGAGAAATGGGGAATTTTCGAAGTTCGAACAAATATCATCACCGCCATCCAGGAAATGCGGTGGTATGTGGACGACGAAAGCCCAGTACAAAAATTTGGCAAAACTTGTCATTGGTACACGCATCGTTTTGCATGAAGAATAAAGGAATAAACGCATCTAATTTCATAAATGTCACCTAAAGATCATCCAGTATTGGAGTACTATTCAGTGTCACACGCGACACGCGTATATTTTACTATTTCGTTAGGTATTCAACAGAGCGCTAGTTGGACAGTTGCTATTCCTATTTCATCAGTTTGTTGGCAAGCTTTCAACTAACTTGTTAGCCGCTGACAAGGTATTAGGAAGATCAAATGCCAAAATGGTCACGTTTCATTTCCTATCTGTGTTTTGCCATAGAATTTATTTTTGATTTAATATTTTCATCGACGTCACTCAAATATGTCACCGTCCAACATGTCTACCAACTGTAAATACAAACCCTCCTCGAAATGGATTCCATCTGTAACAAGAACTGGCAAGTGCCTACCTACAGATAGTAACTAACTCAATATTTCTTTCCTACACTTGTCAGTGGTACATGTTTATTTTTAGCAACAATCAAGAAATAAAAATCGTGCAAACCGCAACATCTAGTAGATATTTATAGCCATTCCCACGGCAGCCACCAAAATCCCACGTGGCATTCCATTGCAGCATTCTAAGCAAGCAAATTCGGTTGATGGCGCGCCAACGTAGAAAGCGCGTACATTGCATTTTCGTTTCGCAATGTTGTTGGTGGAAAATATGAAAATCCCTCGCAGAAATGCCCACATTTTCCTTGCCTCTGTCTTCTTGACACAGACAAACCCCTGACCATGATGAAACTAGATTCCCACTCGCACCACACGCAGTATGTATAATATGAGAGTATGAGCCCGAGCCGGCTTATGTTCTGACAGTACCACGATTCCAGATTCCACTGGATCATTCCTTTTCGTGGCGAAACGAGTTTTCAACACACAAAACTGCAATCGAAGGCAGAAAATGTTGTTCAATCAGAAACAGAAAATCAAGAATAATTGTCAAGAAAAGTGCACGCTATTAAACATAGGAAAGAGAGGAAGGGGAACACAAAAAGTGCATGGAGCTGGAGCCACTCACTGCGGACTGAGGTAGGTAAGTGCATGTACTTTGCATTCAATGCGAAAAAGGGGTTGCCATGGTGTTTGTTTCAATTTAAAAGGAATGTTTTTCTGGCAAACTGGTGCTTCGTTGCATTTACATTCTGTTGTGGACGATGAAGCGAAACTTGCAATAGGATTTTAAAAAGATCAACAATCGCTCGCATTAAGACCTACTAGAGGCTCTCTTCGTTTATTTTGTTTCAACGCCTAAAAACCCCTCGTAAGCAACCTGATTGGGACCTATTTGAACGCTTTTAGACCCAATACCAACCATCGTTTCCATTTTTCAACTAAGATAGATACCCCAGGGAATATAAATCTCTTCGTCAATGTCAATGCCCGTCTAAGACAGCATCCATACAGAGCTGAAACTGATCCGTCTGCATAAAAGAAAACTGCATCAAGGCTTGTCGAAGGACTTATCTATATGTTTAAAAATAAAATGTGCATAGGAGACGAATTGTTCACCCCTATCGTGGAATTCGTCGGAATTGAGTTTCACTTCATCTATTCGATTCCCTTTCACCTTCTACTGATGCTATCGTGGAATCGGCCGGAAAAGTTTCCTTATCGACACGTTTTTGGGAAAGGTAGTTTCAATGTCAAACGGTCGTCCTTCATTTGTCAATACAAATTTCTAGCTGCATTCGTCGGGGGTATTTGAAATGTTTGTTTCAAAAGTGATTTAAATAAAAAATAGTGTTTATAGTGTAATAAACGTATTTACAATGTACTATTTAAATGCACTAGATATTTCTGGAAGCATAAGAGGAAGAACGAAATGAGCGGTGTTCTCAGAGAAGAATATGAGACAGGTTAAGAGGAGCAGTGTGCAGTGAATGCATAATTTCATAGAACTTCCGAATGAAATGTGTGTTTTTAGAATGATTATTTTTCGATTTTAATAAAGTTCAATATTGCACAGATTTATTACAAATGTTCGGCTTAATAAAGCAGCTGTTTTGTATGTACCTTTTTTTAAAGAAAATTCTCTCGACGTGCAGCAAGCAAGAAAACCTATGAAATCCGCAATGAATTTGATGCGGGAAAAATTCGATTTGAGCGTTTTCAACGATACAGTGAAACTCATTCACATTACCCACACGGGGAACTGTTCACCTTGCGGATTTGACGATACCAAAACATTTTTTTCCGTGAATTATTCCCCCCGGCGGATTCCACGATAAGGGTGGTTGTCATGCATAAATTTTTAAAAAATCTGGGCAGTTATAAACATAATTTGAAAAACACAGCGAGTTGTAAATAGAAATCGATTCCTTTGTGAACACAGACACTATTTACATACCCTCAGAAGTGCCTATAAAGGCCTCGAACCATAGAATCCGTCGCATCCGTTGCGTCGACGGATTGACGTATTTAACGGAACGAACAGCGACAGCCCCATAGAATCCGTCGCATACGTTGACAGCCGATGACATATGAGAGAGTTTCTCTCATTATCTTATATTTCCACCAATGAAAATGCTTCCTCTTCACGCCAACTGTCAACGGATGCGACGGACAGAAAAGTAGAAAGTAAACCTACTTTATCCGTCGCATCCGGCACGTACTTTGCTCCTGGGTCACCTTCCATAAGCTGCTGTGTATTCTATCAACCTGTCAGTCGAATACGTTGCCGCAACGGATGCGACGGATTCTATGGGTCGGGGCGAAGAATCTTTCATCCGTTTCCGTAGATATTTGTAAAAGCTGAAAAGTGTGAGTAATTTTCAAACAAAACATTGATTTCGCCAAGTTTTTGAAATGCCCTAATGCCTATTTTTATAACAAAAGAAACTTTTCCAAATGTCGAACTGTTTCCAGCCTTTTTTAAAGAAATCTACAAATCGAGGTGGTTAAGGTGGACCCGTTTCTTTAGGTTGAAAACTGAAAACTATAGAGACTGTGTATAAGACCTTCGTATTCCCTACATGTGCATAATGGAATAAGCATACAAATGATTGGCGGAATGTTATTTTTTCCGACGAAGAAAAATTATAGATGGGCCGGATGTTTAAAACTATTACTTCCATGGCCTGAGGAAAGAGGAGCGGTTTACAAACGGCCACCATAGCAGAGAAGGAGGCGTTATAGCGTTATTCCATTTTACACATCCCAGCTCATGTAATCTTTCGCGAAACACAAGCGTTGTTTGTTCCTTGCGTCATTAAGTGGTGGTTTTTTCTTAATTTGCAGGTGCCTTAAGTGTTTAGCACGGCGAATTGTGCAGGTATCAGTGAATAAGCTGGCCTTAACATTAGATTTCTCCCCAAGTTTAGCTGCCGATAAAGCTGAATTTGGGGCTATTCTAAGGATACTTTCGTTTCGCGAAGTTTTAAGGTTCCTTGATAGTTTTTTTTTTGTGTACTACGAAGGATTTTTTAAATAACTGCTGACACAATGATCACTTCGCTTCTTTTTTCATGCTATAACACGGCATTAAAGACCTACAGAGTAATAAACATCTAATCTTGCCCTTTCCTCCATTGTTAAACATTTTTTCTTGCCCATTTTTATTAACACTCAATAAAGAACAATAACTTTATAAAATGTACAGTTTAAACCGAGAAAAAGTATTCACTTAAACAAAAAACCGTTGATTTGTTCACTGCTTCTAATCTATCTAATTATTTCCGAATATTCTTTACTCAATTTACAATTTGTGTTCGAAGTTCCGTTAGCTAAATCTATCCTATACACAAATTTTATATTTTGTTGTTACCAAAATAGTCTCTCATTTACCATAGTCGTTTTTTTCTAATCTATCATAACGGGAGAAATATCGATTTTAATTTTCAAAAATGCCTGCTTGTAATCTTATGACTTGCAGTGTATCATTCCGCAAAACAATGCGCTTTGAAAGTATCTCGAGGTCTAATTTATAGGACTACCGAACTTGGTGGTGGTCATGAGATTTTGCTATTGACAGAAAGAATAAGATTGCGAAGACAAGCTGCTAGCATAAAGGTGCTAGTACACGATATGTAACACGCCTCATATATATGTAGCACTGAAGTCAAAATGACGAATGGTGAATGATGAATGGTCCCAATGGGTACATACCGTGTACAAGCTCTCTTTGTGCACTCTCTGTTGACGTCAGAGCCACATATATATGAGGCATGCTACATATCGTGTACTAGCACCTTAAGATTAATTTGTTATTGCTTTACTATGGTGAATCGCAGATATTGTATAAACAGGCAGATGTCATTTGAGTTCAGATCAGACAGTCGATTTTCTTTCCTAGAACTGTCACAGCTTTCATGTGTGTCATATATTTATCTAACAATATTAGATCTTAAAATACAGCACTAAAGTGAAAGGCAAATTTGTTTGCAAATAGCACAGCTAATAGTGCTTTCTGTTTAAGTTAGAAAGAAAGCTGTTTATTATAATAAGTTATGACTTCCTGACACACTAATCTTTCGCAAGATATGTGGATGATGTCTTGGCATATTGTGTTTGCCTTTAGATTGGGTTGTTTATTTGAACCATGAAAAATATATCAAATGGTTGCTATAGGAGGAACCTCTATAAATACTGCGAAAAACTATTTGCTGTCTGTACAGTCATGTAAGTCAACTTGTGAGAGTACATAGTTACTAATTTGGAAATATGTAGCTGTTAAACAAAAAGTAGTTTCTAGTAAACCCTGGTTCAACAAAAAAAAATGTGAGCAAGTTTCATCGAAAAAAAACATATAATTTTGTTAGTCACCGAAATACATAGATGCAATTAAACAAACCATAGAATCGGCGAAGAGTATTTACAACAATAGATTATATCGCACATTCTGGGCCAATGCAAAATCATTAACCAAATAACCATAGTTATTCGTTCTGTGATTGCCCCTTCTTGCTCATATGTTTTCAGAGCATTTTACTATAAATTTTGTACAACGGGGCCGATAACAATCTCGATGGTGCAAACTTCAACGACATATGTACAATTTTGTAAATAATGCAGCAATTAAGTTATAAATGTCTAAAATACATAACTGAGTACCTAGAGGAAACTCATTAACACCGATCGCAACTCACTTATAAACGTATGCAATCGAACAATATGGTAAAGCCGTAACCTTGGACATCTTAAAGATTTTGAACGCGGTTTTTTAGTTTTAATATTTTATTAGTTTAAAAAACTCTTAACATCAGTCGATATACTTATAACTAAAAGTTTATCATACAACATTTTTTTATTAAAGGTTTTAGTTGAGAATTAAATACATTTAAGTTTGTTTCAGTCTTGAGGTTTCTTGATAGATTATTAAAAAGGTGCAATCCTTTGTAAAACAAGTTGTTTTGTGTGCCAGCTCTTCTATAAAGTGGTAATCTAAAATCTGCCATATTCCTTAAATTATAAAAAAGAATTTGTTATGAAACTAACATTACGCTGAAGATACACAGGGTATAAATTATGTTTAATTTTTAAAATCGGGGTCTAGCATAAATACCTAATACCTGCACATAGGTAAAAGTTGGCATCTTTATTGCTACCAAATTGCTTTTTGGATAGATCGATTTAAGTAGAAGTAGTATCATGGTTTATAGCAAAACGGAGGTAACCTTATTAGGCCGAAGCACACTTATTCTCTACTGAGCTTAAGCAAAGGTTAGACCATGACTTGAATATTGTTCCCACATATGTATTTAGAGCTCCCAAAGACATTCGCTTAACTTACTTCAGAGCATACGGTGAAGTAAGTTATGAATAGGCCTATGCATATTCTAAAAATATCTTAGTAGTAGATGTTCCCAGAAAATTAAGAAGATTATTCTGCGCAATGCGACATAGGAAAGCCTTCATTACAGGTACGGCTTTGAGGATGACGAGAGTCACTTTAGTTGGTAGGTATATTATGTGTAGACTGGACTTATTTAGCCGGTTCATATCCGCCCGCACGTTAAAATAAATGAATAAATAGGTGGCGCAACAGGCGTGTAGACACCCTAGGCATAGCTTCTCGCAATCATTTGCTTTGTGTGAGTTTCTATTTTTTGGGACGAATGGAAAGGGACCTACAATTTTATGCCCAGTCCGAACGGCTGAATTGAGAAGCTTTTTCAGGACAGTCATACTCTCGGATGTTTGTCAGACATTCGCGAGAGGTGGCGCAGTAGAAAAAACCTTAAGATGTAATTTGTGTTTTTCCGGGGATCGAACCTGGGAACAAACTAACCACTGCGCCCACACGTTAGTGCCATTCAAATCTAAAGTTATGCTCGCCATCACCATTCCTCAAGTCACACGCACTATTCTGACTCATCCTACAAACAAAATAAAATTAAGCAGAGGTGTAGTGTTGGTCTAAAGTCGTACAGAAATTTTAGCCTTATACCCTATTCACACCAAGCCGAAAACCGAGTTTTCGTCAAAAAAGTTTAGAAAACTCGTGGATGCATTCACACCGAACACCAACTCGTTTTTGTTTGACGTTTCAATTAGCTGTGGAACTAGCTATGAAATGTTTGTGGCGACTAGACTTTTATTTTAGTTACTAAACTTCAAACATCTCAACATCAAAATCAAAACATCTGAAAATACCATTTAGTTGTGGCAGGTAGTTTGCTCTTTATGGTGCAAGCAAAGATAACAAAAAAACTCTCACTCAGTCTCTCACATCCTGTCAGCAGTTTTGCTGAGCTCGCTGAATGTTGCAAAAGGTGTGTCTGCTTCAACAACCCAACGATTGTACTCGTTTTCGTGGCGTTTTCATGGAAAACGACCTCAAAAAACTCGTTTTGAAAACTGCAATATGTATGGGAAAACTTCGTTTTCGAGGAAGTTTTCGACGGTTTTCGCGAAAACCAAGTTTTCGGCTTGGTGTGAATAGGGTATTATCACCACAAGCGCCGCAAACGTAGTTGTCTTATGCCGTGCACACTTAATGTGATCAGTGCAGTTGCTAGTAGTATCCTTTAGTGACAGATAATTTGGTTGCACGAATGCCGCATGATGCTTCAAACATTTTGTTTAATTTGTCGGCATCATAGAAAAACACGGCGCCAACAATTAAGCTGTTTCACGCAGCAAGATCCCATATGAGATCGGTCTCAGACGGCAATTCGTGATTTAAGCCTTCCATCCTTGCACTGCCGAGCTTCTTCGAAATGTCCCCAACATAACTGCGACAGATTGCTGCCGCCATAATCTGTTGTATCTACCGCCAATCCCTGCAATTACTAAGATGTTGCTGTTCAAACAAATGGGCCAATCCTCATGAGTTCAATAGTTGTTTTTGTGTGGCTCTGACAAACTGCAAGATCAAGTAGAGTTACAAAAGTCTCAAAAAAATAATTTCAAATTCAAGAAGAAAGATTCTCGACCTCAATTGCTTGCTTTTGGAATTGATTTCCAGTCCAAACAATTTACAAATTAAAAAAAAAAAATATTCACAAACCGTTGCTTGGCAACCCTACATTCTGCCAGCTGAACCGGATTCTCATTTGACATTTCTCCAACAAAGTTTGGGAAATCTTTTTCAATTTTTGTGCAATGCCCCTCGATGGGAATCACATAATCACACTTTGTGCATGCTATACGCAATCACTCATCGTCCCACACGCATTGTCGGCAGGCTATCTTGTACTTACCATCTTTGGAGTTTTTTGTGTGACTCGAACTGTCACCTCCACCAGCTGATAGGCTCCTCTCCATTGAGCAGTGCATTCACTTGACTTTATTTGCCGCAGCAATAGCCAGATTATTCCACAGATTTCTGCTTTTCTTTCCTCCTTGCTGCTTCACTTCACGTGGCTCTTAGGCCTTTGCTTTATTTATTTACAAAATAATAGAATTTTCTCACTTTACACTTACTTAAAGAACATTAACAAGATGGAAACAAAACTAAAAACAATTAGAAAAACACTAAACAAAATTATAAGAAAAAAAAACTATGCACAATTGAAAGGGATTCTAGAGACGGATTGTGAAACGGGAACACGCAACACACACGGGGACAGAAGAATACCGAACACAGCGCATAGGCACTTATTCTTTGATTTCTAGGTGCGATTCACTATATTTCCTGGGAAATATTTGACCGTTTATATTGCGGGTGTATGATTGATTTTGGTATTATTATTATTGACCGTGTGGCAATCGCAGGAATATAGTGCTGATTCTTGTTTCTGGAATGCGATTGCTGCATGGAATTCGCATTGAGTTGAGGGACTTCTTTGGTGCTGCAGTGGGTACGGTTGGTCAGAATTGTTTTGGACGCGTTTTATCAATGCATTCGTGCGGCAAATGAATGCAAATTCATTTATAATCGATACGCATTGCGTGTAGTCGATATAAAGGTATTTTTTAGCGATATTTTCACAAATAATTGAGACGAAATGTTAGCGCACGAAACATTTAGTAAACGCGGCCATTAAGAGCAACCCGGAACTAAAGTGCGAAGATGGTTGCAATTGGATTATTTTGAAGGCTGTTTTGACAATTGGAAAGTTGCGGCGAAGTGTTGGAAATTGGATTGATGACAGTTGATATTGGAATTGAGAAATTTAAGAAGTTTATTAAAAACAAATATTGAAAACATTGGTCAACAACGGAACTAGACTGTCGTCAAAAAGATTAGAAATATTTTCTGCTAATTAATTTGCAGTTGAGTTAAAATATTTCTTTCTAACAAGCTATTTGAAATGTCCGCATCGAGATGGCGATAGTTGCGCTAAAGAGAGTTTCAAATCTGGATGTCCACAGAGATGGCATTGAGGTGAAGGAGAATTTTATTGAAGTATTATTATATGAGCTTATGAATTACATAATTTAAAAAACAAACGGATCTCTCTCTTTAAATTCGTGCAAAATTGCGTGGCGTGGTAATGTAAATCCACCATAATAATAATGAACCACTTCCTTCGAAGGTTGAATTTAGTTGAATTCTCAAAAATTCTCGCATACGTTTATCTGTCAAAATCTCCAATTTCATACGAAAGACTGAAATTTATAATTCTCAAAATTCGCATTTCGAATTTCTCTTCGAATGTTACTCGTCTGCTTTTTACAGGCGGGTTTGCTTCTCGCATACGGAATTGTGAGTTTGGCACTTCGAATAACGATTTGTTTTTTTTTTTTAATTTCTGTTTGAAATAATTTATTGTGACGAAGAAAAGATAATTAAAATGAAGGAAAACAAAGGAAAAATACCGGTCATGTGACCAACGACTAAAAAGAGACACTTTTTGAATTCATTGTTGAAATTTGTATTACTTTTGTCGTGGAGCATTTAACTCTTGTAAATTTCTATGAAAATAAACATAATCGTCGAGAAATCTACTAAAGGGCCTGCCCGATGTAGCCATTGTAAAAATCCAATAATTATTAGGTAACTGAAACTGTGAACCATTCACACACAATCACAAAATGTTTTTTTGGTCTTTGTTAATCGCAAATCAAAACCCACATCCACAATATTGCATGGCCAATTTCAATAGAATTTTTTTCATGGCATTTTTTGCACAAAAATTGGGTACATTTCGACGTAAAGTTCTACCTCATGTGAGAGGATAATACAATTTTCGCACAGGGGTGGAAAAAACTTTGAGAAAACCAATTTTTTTCGTATGCGAAAATTTCAGGCGGATTTGCTCGTATATGAAATTTTTGAATTCCACTAGTTTTATTCGCATTTATTTGATTTTCAAAACGGGATCGACAAAAAAAAATGTAGGTATCTAATGTCTTCATTGGATTAGAAATTGACCCTGGCCAGTTATAGATATCATTGAAATGCATCATTGGAATAAATCAGTGGAATGGTGGTTTAATTTTTTTGACAAGTCGGTTATAGCAATCATTGAAAAATTCCTGTCAGTGGAAGTACCTGTCAGTTAGAATTGATCAGTGAAAGCAAAACTGATAGCTGAAAATAGGAAGAGAATCGATCACATCAGTGAAACGATTGGGTTCCAAATTAGAGAAACGAAAATCAGCTGTTCATTGAAATCGATTTCAATCAGTAAAATAATAAAAGTGGATTTAAATAAAAGTTTTAATCAGAATTAACTGATTAGCTTTATTTTAATACCAATATCCACTGTTGTTTAAAATCGGAAATCAAAATTTTCAATGATGCATTTCAATGATAGCTATAACTGGGGCCATAAGTGGAATTTAAAGGGGAATCGATACTTTGGTTGTCACTGTGAAAATATATATACATAATTATCTATCTAATGTCAGAGACTCCAGCAGTATGTCATACCTACATAAATATGGTAGGTATAGGTATTACGTATTAGTGAAGGTCCGTGGAAATGTCGACCAGAAAAATTTGGTTTAATCTAGAAAAGCGACTTAATAAACAAATTATTGATTTACAAATTATGCATTTAATCAGCTTAATTTTCGAATTTACTAGATCGCTTTTAACGAAACCTTATGATACCTAATAGTACTTTTTGGTAAACAAATAATGAAATGAAATAAAATACGAGCATTTTTTACTATGGGAGGAGGGGGTCTAACTCGCTTCGTTTAGGCGGGACGGGTAATTTAAAAAATAGTAGATACTTAAAAAAAAAAATTTTAAAACAATGGCAACACTTCCAATAAAGGACTTTAGAATTTTTGGAAGCCGGGAATCTGTTTTTTGATATTAAATTTAAATCAAGTTATACAATGTGTTAATAGTTTTTTAAAAAAATGATTTCAAACTTCAAATAAAAAAAAAAAAACTAAACCAAAAAAGTTGTTTGCTAATATTAAAAAAAATACATATACATAGCTACTTAATTTATTTTTAGTTTTTACTGCCCAAATCAATTCTTAGTCGAACACTGAAAATCAGACTGATGTATTTTTTTAGTTTTTGAGAAAATGGAAATTACTTTTATAATGTTGCTCCGCACCAACCGCGCGCGAATTGCTAGCATTGTGCTTTTTTTTTTAATACTACTTCTCCCGCCTAAACGGAGTGAGATAGACAACAGGATATACAATTCATGATTCCGGTAGGTTTTTACTTGGGAATGCTGAGTCCAAAAGAAAGTGGCAGCAGCAATTCAAACGATTAACGAAAAGTGATGAAGAGATGAAAACTATTCTCCTGATGCTCGTTCCCGAGTATAGAGATGAATGGAACACAGATGAACCCACAAAGAGGAAATCGATATCCATCTACACAGATGGATCGAAGATGGACTGTGGAACCGGTGCCGGCATCTTCTCGGAGGAATTAAATATACACTGTTCAATCAGGCTTCCTGACAACAGCAGTGTCTTCCAAGCAGAGGTTCTGGCAATCGCGAAAGCGGCCCGTAAGGTGTCATTGTTGGCAATACCAAGAAATGATATTACCTTTTTCATTGACAGCCAGGCGGCTATTAAAGCAGTTTCTGCTTTTGAAATAAAATCAAAGTAAGTTCAACGCTGCCGCGAACAGCTACAGGTTCTCTGCTGGGTCGCTGGGCACCAGTGACAAAGCCGGCAATGAGAGGGCCGACGAACTAGCGAGAAATGGGTCCGCAATGGATCATGATCTAGCACTGCAATCGATTAAGCCACCACTCTGTAATCTTAGAGAACGAGTGGAAAATTAAATTCGCATGAAAACCAACAAAAGGGGGAAGAGACTAACTACCTGCGAAGTATCACGAAAGCTTTGGCCAAAATACGACAGTGGCCGGACCATCAAACTTCTACAGTTGGACAGGTCATCGCTGTCTAAATTGGTAGGTTCTCTAACGGGTCATAACTTCCTAAGAAATCATACAATGAAACTAAATCTCAAAGATGACAATATATGTAGAGGCTGCGGAGACGAAGAGGTTCATGAGGACACACCTCACTTCCCCTGTCCTACAAGTTCTTTCTGATGTCTCACTGGTTAGCCCCCATCAAAAAAGGTCATCACAATGGATCCACAAGGACTTAAGTGTGGCACAACAGGATATACCCTGCTCTGTCAGCCCGTTAACCTAGCTTAACCATAACTATTTGGATTCCTGTAGAATTTGCAATGTGGAACTCAGTGTTCCTGAACGTACTGGATCAAGGTATTCTCCCAGTTTTTTTGCCCAGTCTTCTGACGATCATTGTTGCATTCACTTGACCAGAAGTAAGAAAATATTAACTTTAACTTAATTTAATTTCAATTATTTGCAAATCGTTTTCCCTAGGGACAGGCAAAATTCAATCTTTTGGACCACAACCAATTTAAAAGATTCAAAATGTCAGAAATGGAAAAAAAACCCTTAAAAGTTTTGGGCAAAAATGCCAAAAATTTTGGAAAGATTGCCAGAAAAGTCTGATACCTATTTCCTATACCTATGGAAAAAATGTGCACGACTGGGTCGCACGTAACTTTCTCGTTTATTGCAAATATCGCAGAATCTCAGAGTCATTTCAGCAAATTTTACGTTTAAAATCATAGGTACGCACTCAAGATGTACTCAGATAACTGAGCACTTGTTAATTAACAACGTAATACATACTACAACATAAAAATACGTATCAACTTCAACATTTACTTTTAAATTTCACCCCGAACTGACACTTGAATTTCGATGAATTTCAAATTATATTGCCACTGAAGTTTTGGGCTTTGCAAAAATATACCGTGTGTGAATAAAGATCGGGATTTGGGTAATCATTTTTCATAAAACGACAATATTCGAATTTTCTGAGAAAAACTAAGTACGTGATCGTGTTTAGAATGCTTATGTTAACTTAAATATGTATTTTGATCAAAATCGTTAGAGCGGTTTTTTGTAAAATTATGCTGACAAATGTTACAAATTTGTATTCAAAAAGCACTGTTATTAAACTGTTTAGCTGAAAACTGAGTGTGACGTATTCTTTAGGACATAAACATTACCTAGCAGTTACATTTTCATCCCAATCGAAAATGGTGTTTTCGAGATATAAGCAGTTTTTAAAGCGATTGGGGTGGAAAACGAAGGTCGAATTTGTGGTTCAAAAAACACTCTTTTACAACTGTTAAGCTCAAAACTGAGAAAAATTTATTACTCTGGATTTAAACATTACCTGCAAGTTACATTTTTATCATAATCGAAAATGGCGTTTTTGAGATATGAGCAGTTTTTTAAAGTACTATTATAAGGGATTTGGGTGGATATCAAAGGATGCAGTCTTTTTGGGGAAAAAACTGAGTTTACTATCAAGTTAAGAATGACAAAACTTAAGGTGGCGCTACAGTCCGGGGTGGACCTGGGCCTCAACCAACAAGCGTCTCCAGCCAGCACGATCTTTGGCCAGCTGTCTCCAGTTTCGCACGCTAAGTTGGTTAAGGTCCCCTTCCACTTGCGTGCGCCACCTGAGTCGCGGTCTTCCTCTACTGCGCCGTCCCTCGGGTGTGGATTCAAAGATCTTCCGGGCCGGAGCATTCACGTCCATTCGCTCTACATGACCCAGCCACCGCAGTCGTTGGACCTTCACTCGGACCTTCAGTTCGTCGTTGTATCTCCTCCTCCATTCACCGTCTATGCAGACGGGACCGAAAATTACTTGAAGAATTTTCCTCTCGAAGCAACCAAGAGTAAGCTCATCCGCTTTTGATAGAGTCCATGCCTCTGCACCATAAAGTAGGACTGGGATGATTAAGGTATTATAAAGGGTCACTTTAGTTGTTCGAGAGAGGGCTTTGCTACTCAATTGCTTTCTTAGCCCAAAGAAACAGCGATTGGCAAGAGTTATTCTTCGCTTAATCTCAGCGCTGGTGTCATTGTCTGAGTTCATAGCGGAGCCTAGGTAGACAAAGTCCTTTACCACCTCAAAGTTATATCTGTCTATACTGACATTCTGTCCAAGACGTCGGTGTTGGGTGTCCTTTCTCGATGACAGCATATACTTTGTCTTGCCCTCATTGACCGCCAAACCCATCTTTGCCGCCTCCGTCTCAATGCTCACGAACGCGCCAGTGACATCACGCTGCGTTCTCCCGATTATGTCGATATCGTCGGCGTAGGCGAGTAGATGGACGGACTTTTGAAAGATAGTGCCTCTGGTGTTAGCGTTTGAGTTTTGCACTATTCTTTCAAGAACGATGTTGAAGAAGTCACATGACAGCGCATCGCCTTGTCTAAATCCTTTTTTGACATCGAAGGTCTCGGTGAGTTCTTTACCGACCTTGATGAACTAGACATTGCTCTGTATAGCTCGTCTCTATAAATGCCGTCATAGGCGGCCTTAAAATCGATGAAAAGGTGGTGGGTATCGATTTGAACTTCCTGGGTTTTCTCCAAGATCTGCCGCAGAGTGAATATTTGGTCGATGGTAGACTTTCCTGGCCTGAAGCCACACTGATAGGGACCAATCAGTTTGTTGACGAAAGGCTTCAGGCGTTCACACAACACGGGAGATAAGATCTTATAGGCGATGTTAAGAAGACTAATACCTCTGTAGTTGGCGCAGTTCAGAGTTGGTGCATGCTCCTAACCAAGTCGTCGCCTGCCGCTTTGAATAGCTCGGCGGTTAGGCCATCTGCCCCAGCGGCTTTGTTGGACTTAAGCTTAGATATGGCTATCTGCACTTCGTCCAGGTCGGGTGGACGGAATTGTTGGTCTCCATCGTCCAGGTTGAATGGTTCATTCTGCCTGACAGCGGGATTTAGTTCATCATCGCCGTTAAACAGTCTGCAGAAGTAGTTCTTCCATATCCTCAGCATCGACTGCGATTCTACTACGATGTTCCCTTGTTCGTCCTTGCAGGCTTCGGTTCGGGCTCTGTAGCCTTGGCAGGTTCTTTTTACCCTTTGGTAAAACTTCCGAACCTCATTCCTGCTGCAGCATCTCTCTATTTCCTCGATCGCGCGCTTCTCGTGCTCTTTCTTTTTTCTCCTGAGTAGCCGGTGTTCGTCTCTTCTTTTCTGCGCGTAAAGCTCACGAGCAGCTCTAGTCCTTCTTTGCAGCGCCGCTTTGTATGCCTCTTGTTTCGCTGCATGTGCATGCCGGCACTCGTCGTCGAACCAGGGGTTTCGTTGTGGTGGTCGAGTGAAACCAAGCACATCAGAGGCGGCGTCTCTGATGGCTTTTTGGCAATGTTGCCACTGGTCTTCAATACTTGATGCTGGCTGCATAGAACCTCTTGAGAGATTGCGATTTTAGCCGTCCGACGTCAAACTTCCTCACAGTATTTACTTGTCTTGGCGGTGTTCGGGATATCCGAAGGCGTACCTTGGCTACAACAAGGTAGTGGTCCGAGTCGATGTTGGCCCCTCGGAACGGTCGGACATCCATAATACTGGAGGAGTGCCTTGCGTCGATCGCAATGTGGTCAATCTGGTTGACGGTTGATTGATCGGGAGATCTCCAAGTGCCGTTATGAATATCGAGATGCGGGAACCGCGTACTTGATATGACAACATTTCGCCCCGCCGCGAAGTCGATCAGCCTAAATCCGTTATCGGAGGTGGTATCGTGTAGGCTGTACCTCCCGACAGTACTACCAAAGATGCCCTCTCTTCCTATCTTTGCATTAAAATCACCTAGGACAATTTTAATGTCATAGTTAGGGCACTGCTCGTATGTCTTGTCCAAGAGCTCGTAGAACCTCTCTTTGGTATCGTCGTCTTTCTCCTCCGTGGGGGCATAGGCGCATATTAGGCTAATGTTGGCGAATTTAGCCTTGACGCGGATTGTCGTGAGGACTTTAAGACTTCTTGCCTAAGTCTGCCTCCAACGACCAATCCGCATCCAAATAAGCGCTGTTTTTGTTGCCGATAGCAGTCGCCATAATAAATATCGCAGTCTTTCATCCTCTTCTTGCCCGGTCCATCCCATCGCACTTCTTGGATGGCGGTTAGGTCTGCTTTAAAGCAGTTCAGGGCCTTCGCTAGTTGTTCGGCTGCACGTGGTCTGTTAAGGGACCTAACAATCCACCCCTTGGACAAAAGGGGCCGGATTCCTCCGGTGTCAGTAACTCACTTCGGGGATGTGAGAGCTACCGTTGGCCCATTAAGGGTTCATCCGCCACCATCTCTGTTTCAGCACCCTGACTAGTCCTGAAAAATCCTCACTGACCTCAGCTCCAAATATGTCGAAGTAGCTCAAGTAAGGTGAAGAATGACAATAGTACCTTAAAAATAAGTTTTTTTTAAATCGTTTTTACCGTTTTCGAGAAAAAGCCAATTTTTAAAACTGCCGTTGCTGGACTTTTTAGCGAAAAACTGGGTATGCACTTATGCAGTCATGTTAAGCATGCTTACATTAACTTGTTAGAGCCGTTTTCGAAAAAAATCTAAATTTAGACATATGTAGGTAGGTACGTACCTACCGTTAATATTAGGGCTAGCAAAAAAAAAAAAAGTTCCTAGCGGGAAGCCCACAAACTCTAAATACGAAGTTTAAAGCAAATCCGTTTAGATTCCCCAGGGGTGAGACAGACAGACATACGGACGGACAGAATTGCGAGACCCACTTTTTTGAGTTCCCCATCATCGTAATATCAGAATTATTGATCAAAATCTCGAGTTCGAAATTTTGTACGAAAACAATATCTTACTCTTACTACGTATACAAGAAAGTTAAAAAGGTCTGCGACTTTTGTATAGACAATTTTCAGGCATTTAAAAAAAACTGGCGTTTGGACATTTTACATACCTACCTACTTAGCTATATCCGATGATTGTGCAACATGAGCACTGGAAAATTCCAATAAATAGTTGCATTCAAAATAAACGGCTGAAGCAATTATTTGAATTTGACACCTTAATAGACAAAAGAAAAACTTCCTTAATTTAAAAATATGATCTCTATTAAGGAACTTGGTTCTGGTTCTGGAGCGGCTAAAGCAGGAGTCTGTTTTATATACAATTAGGTATCCAATTAATATGGAGCAATCCCAAACGCATTGGCTACGCACAGGGAAGCAATGCTTTACCAAAATGAACAGCTATAGTGATGATAAGTACTTTTATTTATGTGCTGCAAATTTGTTTCCGTCTGTAATTATCTTAAATCTTTATTTTATTAACCAAAGTTGCATACAGCCGATAACTCGAGAACTATTTGAGCTACCTATATCTTTTTTTGTTGTGTTTGTGTTTGTCTCCGCCCAAGGAAACTACATACCTACACCTACACCTACATACGGAGAGATTGGAAAATTTTACAGGGAAATTGGAAAATTCATAAAAATTGATTTTCATACATTTGTACGTGGATTTTTTTTTAATTTTGATAGTATTTTTGCCTGATTTTGATGATGTCGGAATTATTTTTATTTCACGTCACGAACGAAGTTGCGGGCACGCACAGCTAGTAGGTACCTATATTATAAATTGCCCAAAAACAGTAATGTTCATGTTCAGTCCCTTAGTCATTAAATATGATTTATAAAAGACTTATTTTTTCCCAAAGGCAAGTGATCTAATGATAAATACCTATGGTTCGACAAGTTGAATTGAAAAGTAATTATTCTGCGGATCGAACTTCTGACCCTTCGCTCAGTCATCCAAAGCACTGAACCCCGTTTTCTGTCAATTTAGGGTTGAAAAGAAAATGTTTACCAAACTGCAAGATCTCCTTAATTATTTTCATTATAAATTAAATGTAGTAGGTATGTAGGTAGTTAAATTTTGACAGCGCATTACGACACAGCGAAAGCGACTCTATTAATGTAATTTATCGACATCGATTTATCGATCAAGCTCGTTAGTGTGTTTAGATCTCACCATCAGGTTTCAACTATTTACTTACGTGATGCACGTCGTTGCTGTGTTGAAAAAATCCCCAAAAATTCTCAAGAATGTAACCAACGCATTTATACCTAGGTAAAAAGTAACAACACCCAAGAGAGTAATTTCATTTTATTAACCTTTTTATTTATTTTTATTCATTATCTTTAAATCATTTTATTACAATCGCAGCAATGTCACAAAAACAGACAAAGATTAGAACTTAAAAAATTATATAAGTAAAAGCTAAGTGATCTCCATGCGGATAGATCCGAATTTGTTTGTCGTTTGTTTGTTGTTGTTTTTCGTTAATAATTTAGTTATACAAAATAAATACATAAATTAAAAGAAAAGTTAAAAAAAAATATAAAAGTAAATTCCTAACCTCAAAATGTCTGAAAGAAAATGGAAGAAAAAAAAATATCTAATGGCCTTACCGCTGAATACGCTCAGCACAATCAGTCAAAGTGCGCCACTGTATGTGAAATTCTAAAAACTAATACTTATGTCCTACTCTTGGGAATCGTCGTCACTGACGACAATCTCATCTGGCTTAACCTCCTCCTGACTATCATCGGCTGTTGTTTCGACACTATCACGAGCAATTTCGGGACTGGCTTCTTCGGCGGCGGCAGATGCTTCCGATGGAGCTGGCTCGGTTTCGTCTTTTGTTGGTAGTGCTTCTGCTGCGGCGGGAGTTGAAATGGCAGCTGCAGTAGCAGCAGCAGCAACCGGAGCGGCAGCGGCAGCGGCGGGACGATTACCACCGAAGAGATTTAGGATGCCCTGAAGTGGACCGGCAGGCTGTTGCTGGGACGCAGCCGCTTGTTGCTGTTGTCCACCATTGCCAAGGAACGATGTGACTATCGATTGGAGGGGACCTTGCGGGCGAGCGGTTGACGCCGCAGGGGCGGCATCACCGGCTGCAGCGGCTTGCTGAGTAGGTTGACCACTGAAAGTGGTCTGGAAGGACTGTAGCTGCTGCTGGAGTCCCTGTTGGATGCTGTTGGTGATCTGAGATGTTGTGTTCTGGATGGCTTGGATGAAAGTTGTGGCGGTGGCGGCAGGGGAGTTCTCATCGGATGCGGCCTGATTGTTTCCATTAAAATTGTTGAACAATTGACCCAGTGGGGTATTTTGAACCAATTGTTGGATGAATCCCGGCTGGGGTGGACGAGCAGTGGTAGCACCGGGATCAGCATTGTCGGCTTGCTTTCCGCTGGGGAGAATTTCTTCTGCTGGTGCTTTTGGGGTTTCTGCGATCGCCAATTCGATTTTTTCCTTGAGTTCTTCTTTGATTTCTTCTTTGATTGCTGTTTGAATGGCTTCTTTGAGAATTTCCTTTTTCTTCTCTTCGGGATCGTCTTTCTTTTCCTCTCGTCGCTCTTCCTTTTTCTTTTCCAGCAGTTCTTCTTTGATTTCCTCACGGATTTCTTCCTTTTTTGGGGTTTCGAGGAGGAGTGGTTTTTCCTCTTTGAGCGCTTTTACTTCTGGTTGCACTTCAGCTGCATTTACATTCTCTTCTAGCGATTTCACTTCTTGCTGTGTTTCGATCAGAACGGGCAGCTCGATCTCTTTGACGGCTGGCACTTCCGGTAAAATATTAGCAGCGGGTAAGTCTTCTTTGATAGCTTTGACCTCGGGAAGAGGCTCGGCTTCAATTGGCTTGATCTCTTCGGCTTTCTTTTCTTCGATGATAGTCAGGGCCAATGGTTCCTTAGCTAAAATTTCCGGAAGTACCTCTGGAAGAGCTTCTGGCAAGAGTTTCTTTTCGGCCGCTTCTGCGAGGGGGAGTTCGTCCAGTTTTTGTGGCGGAGCTATTCCTTCCACAGCTAGAACAATTGCAGGGGCCGCAGCCGGTACTTCGGGCTCAATATTGCGTAATCGTTGCTCGTCTTGTTGGACAACGACATCAGCGACGGCCTCAACAACTGGCTGTGGCAGTGGTAGTTTTTCAGCCTGCTCCACCACCTGTTCAATGGCACGCACGGTCTCCAGTTTTTCTTCCAGCTTCTCGACATTTTCGGGAATAATTTCGTTGGTAATCACCGCCGCCGGCTCAGCCTCAGCAATAGCGATTTCCGGTTCAACACTTCGTAAATTCTCCACTGGCTTCACGACTAGCACCGGCTCGATGGCCTCAACCACTTGCACTGGAATTTGGTCCTTTCGCAGTTCGGAAACGTAGCTCTCGGCCGGCAGCGCCTCTGATTCAGTCGCTTCAGCAGGAAGGCCTAATTGCCGATATTGTCGATAAATAGCTCCCGAATTCACTGTGTTCGCCGTCACCAGCAGGACCAAGCTCAAAACGAGTAGTTCGCGCATCTTATTGCTTCTGTTTCTGATTGATGTAGATATAACTAATTAATCCACGACACACACAACACCACACTCCACACCGACTGGTCTGATTTAAAATTTGAAATCTGAAATTCCCACCTTCAGCTCACGGCCGAAACTGATCGAACTTGTAATGGATGAGGCGCATTTATACCTTAACTTACGGCCCGAGAAGCAGTAGAAACAGAAGAAGACAACGATGATGAAGAAGAGTGTGCCCATCGCACGCGCTCGCGCACACATGCGTCGCCGACCAATCCAGCGGCGGCGGTGCGCAGCAACGTGCAGCCCCAGATTTGCGCTTATGCCAATGACCCGTTATTTACTGTGTATATGTGAGCCACAATCAAGCACCACCAAAAGTGGCGCGGCAGCAGCACAAGAAGACGCGCCAGCCGCAGCGCAGCACAAGAAGACCAACTAACGAACCTCTGCAGAGCATATTATGACGATGCAGAAAAAAGGTTCTTCTGGCAAAGCTGGACACACAGACAGGCAGGGCCGGCCGCTTCGCATGAATTTCTTGGATATGGAATCAATTGCACGCAGGTTTTATGTAATTTTTTTTTCTGCTTTATACTTCGCTGTAATAAGTTCTGATAATAGCCACGCCATTGGGCATTCCATACAACAGAACCAAAGACGAAAACGAAGACGCATGGCGGACAGTAGACAGACAAGCGTTCAGTTACAGAAGGGGTGGTTGGGCCGGGAGAGGTGGATGGATATAAAATAATACTTTTTTTTTTCGAAGGTAATCTGCACCGATCGGGGACGACGATGCATCTATCCAAATGTCTGTGTCAATTGATTGTGCATTAAGGTGTACCTACGCGTACATACATATATGTATCGTCCAAGATCCAACCATCCACCACTGAGCACTGACTACATGATGGACGAAGGAGAATGGAATGCATGCTATAGTGAGGTTCCGCTTATTATGACCGCCCCAGGGGGGTTTATTTCCCTCGACGGATCTTGATAGTTCTAATGTAAGTTTGATGGTCGGATGTAGCACATTTTAAGGGAAGTTGTGCGCTTAGAATAAAGAAATAGTACCTATCGAGTGAGGTGACATGTTTATTACCATACTTGTGGTTATGAATTAGCAGGGGCATGGGGTGGGACTGCAGTGTTAGAAGCGGCTCGGCGTTTGTGTTGTTTGATTTATTCGAACACATAAAGTGTGTGCTTTGTGGTGTTTTATCAGCGCTTTGTCACGTTTGAGGAAATTTAATCGTGCTTCTGACGTTATGCGTTAGAAACTTGAAACCAACCACCAAGAAATTAAAAGGTTATTAAGCTGGGGCTATTTGTATTTTTAATAGAAAATTACGCAGTTGGACGTGAATAATGGGCGCCTATTATTTATGGTATACATGGAAGTCTGCCTGTACCTCTATTGCTTGCGCAGTTAGGTAGAATATTGCAGATAAGTATATTTGGTTCAGTTTGCTGTGTCGTAACTAAATGACAAAGGGCCCCCTAATCAATATAAAATTTATAAAAAATTAAGTTATTTGGTTTAGTCTATCCATTACAAGCATCGCGGGTGTATGATGCTTAAGTGGACCCTCAATAACTCTCGATCTTACACAAGCGACTTTTATATGGAGTACAATCCCATACGTGGTGGTGGTTGGGTGTGTATGAATCGGGTAGGCCCTGATTGGCATCAACTTGGCGGTGCCCAGCTGTTGTAACTTTTTCATACACATCAATTGTGCTTATTTTACCTCCGCGTGGTAACCACCGGGTACTGGTCTCGCTCAACCGGGCTTGGCTTGCTAAACTTATAAGCGCGAGTGTTGA
The DNA here is from genome assembly GCA_949372485.1 of Cheilosia soror. Classification (NCBI taxonomy): domain Eukaryota; kingdom Metazoa; phylum Arthropoda; class Insecta; order Diptera; family Syrphidae; genus Cheilosia; species Cheilosia soror. The sequence continues at coordinate 41,473,709 of OX443561.1, forward strand.
ACACGAAGAAAATAGCAACACTATAATGCTCTGTCGGAATGACTGACTGAACGAGTCTCAGAGGTCTTACATGAGCCCCTCAGAAAGAGGACATACAGCGGATGAATACACAAGATTGAATCAACGGTGTTGTCAACAGTCGAGATGGCAGATACCTTGCGTGAGCTTCTCTGACATATTTGGAGCAAAGGTCTGTAAGAATTTTCAGCACTAGTCAGGGTGCTGAAATAGAGATGGTGGCGGATGAACCCTTTATGGGCCAACGGCAGCACTCATATCCCCGAAGTGGGTTACTGACAACGGAGTATCCGACCCGCTGTCCTAGGGTTATCTTAGGGCCTGGTCCTCCAGGTTGGGGGTTGTGCGTGGGGCTAACTACCCAACCACGGAAAAATTAATGGTTACGAAGCAACCAAGAGCCTCGGATACGGATGGATTCACTGTTGACGACCCTGCAAAACGAAAAAAGGACAATGACGTTCGGGTCTGCACGTGGAATGTTCGAACCCTGAACAGACCGCGTGCAGCCGAACAATTAGCGGAGGCCCTAGACTGCTACAAGGCAGATATCACCGCCATCCAGGAAGTGCGGTGGGATGGGCCCGGCAAAAGAAGGATGAAAAACTGTGACATCTACTACGGTGATTGCTACAGAGAACAGAAGCAGCGTCTATTCGGATGCGGATTCGTTGTAAGCGGCAGACTTAGGCAAGAAGTCTTGAGCTTTCGACACGTTAGTGAGCGCCTTACAACTATCCGCATCAAGGCTAAATTCGCCAACATCAGCCTGATATGCGCTCACGCCCCCACAGAAGATAAGGACGATGCTACCAAAGAATGTTTCTATGAGCTCCTCGACAAAACATATGAGCAATGTCCTAAGTACGACGTTAAAATCGTCTTAGGTGATTTTACCGCCAAAATAGGAAAGGAGGACATCTTTGGCAGCACTATCGGAAAGCACAGCCTACACGACACCACGTCTGGAAACGGACTTAGGCTAATTGACTTTGCTGCGGGACGTAATGCTACTATAGCAAGCACACGGTTTCCACACCTCAACATTCACAAAGGAACATGGCGGTCACCAGACCATCAAACGGTCAATCAAATTGACCATGTTGCGATCGACGCAAGGCACTCCTCCAGTATTCTAGATGTCCGAACTTTCCGAGCGGCCAACATAGACTCGGATCACTACCTTGTTGTAGCCAAGGTACGTATGCGGATATCCCAGACACCACAACAACGAGGAAATACTGTGAGAAGATTCAACGTTGAACGGCTACAAACGCAACAAACCGCCAGAACTTTTGCCGATCGCGTCTCCCTCAACCTCTCGAGAAGTCCTGTGCAGCCAGCATCAAGTGCTGAAGACCAGTGGCATCGATGCCAAGAAGCCATCAGAAAAGCCGCGACTGATGTACTAGGTTTCACCCGACCACCACCGCGAAACCCCTGGTTTGATGAAGAGTGCCGGCAAGCACATGCAGCAAAGCAACTGGCCTACAAAGCGGCGCTGCAGAGAAGGACGAGAGCAGCTCGTGAGCTCTACGAGCAAAAAAGGAGGGAAGAACACCGTCTTCTCCGGAGGAAAAAGAAAGAGCATGAGAAGCGCGCGATCGAGGAAATAGAGAGGTGTTACTCCAGGAACAATGTTCGGAAGTTTTACCAAAAGGTAAAAAGAACGTGTCACGGGAACAAGGCCCGAACAGAGACCTGTAGAGACGAACAAGGAAACCTTGTAGTAGAGTCACAGTCGGTGCTGAGGACATGGAAAAACCATTTCTGCAGACTGCTAAACGGCGAAGACGACACAAATTCCGCTGTCAGGCAGAATGAACCATTCAACCTGGGCGATGAAAGCCAAGACTTCCGTCCACCTGACCAAAATGAGGTAAGGATAGCAATATCCAAGCTGAAGTCCAACAAAGCTGCAGGACCGGACGGTTTATCGGCCGAGCTTTTTAAGGCAGCGGGGGATGACTTGGTAGAGAGCATACACCAACTCGTTTCTAAAATTTGGTCAGAGGAAAGTATGCCTGAAGAATGGAGCCTCAGCATTGTTTGCCCGATCCATAAGAAAGGAGACCCTCTAAACTGCGCCAACTATAGAGGCATCAGTCTCCTTAACATCGCTTACAAAATCCTGTCTTCCGTACTGTGTGAACGCCTGAAACCATTTGTCAACGAACTGATTGGACCCTATCAGTGCGGTTTTAGGCCCGGTAAGTCCACAACCGACCAAATATTCACACTACGGCAGATCCTGGAGAAAACCCAAGAAGTCCAAATCGATACTCATCACCTATTTATCGATTTTAAAGCCGCATATGACAGCATTTATAGAGACGAGCTATACAGAGCCATGTCTAGTTTTGGCATCCCTGCCAAACTTGTCAGATTGTGCAGAATGACGATGGAGAACGCTCGCTGCTCCGTAAAGGTCGGAAACAGTCTCACCGAGACCTTTGATGTCAAAAAAGGATTTAGACAAGGTGATGCGCTGTCATGTGACTTTTTCAACATCATTCTTGAGAAAATTGTGCGAAACTCGCAAGCCAACACCAGGGGCACAATTTTCCAAAAGTCTGTGCAACTACTTGCATACGCTGACGACATCGACATCATTGGCAGGACACAGCGAGCTGTCACTGGTGCGTTTGCAAGTATCAGTACAGAGGCGGCAAAAATGGGTTTGGTGGTGAATGAGGGCAAAACAAAATATATGCTGTCAACTAGAAGGGACACACAACATCGACGAATCGGACAGAACGTCACGATAGACAGCTATAACTTTGAGGTAGTTCGGGACTTTGTCTATCTCGGCTCCGCTATTAATTCTGAAAATGACATCACATCAGAAATCAAGCGAAGAATTACACTTGCCAACCGCTGTTACTTTGGCCTAAGAAGGCAATTGATTAGTAAGGCCCTGTCGAGAAACACTAAGGGGACTCTATATAAGACCCTCATCATCCCAGTCCTGCTTTATGGCGCAGAATCATGGACGTTGTCAAAAGCGGATGAAGATCTCCTTGGGCGCTTCGAACGCAAAATTCTTCGAGTGATTTTCGGTCCCGTTTGCGTTGACGGGCTTTGGAGGAGGAGATTTAACAGCGAACTCTACGAGCTGTACAGCGACATCGACCTTGTCAGAAAAGTACGTATCAGTCGACTAAGATGGCTAGGACATGTAGAGCGAATGAACACCAACGCTCCGGCCCGAAGAGTCTTCGATTCCAACCCGGAGGGACAACGCAGTAGAGGAAGACCTCGCCTTAGGTGGCGCGCACAAGTGGAAGGGGACCTCAACCAACTTGGAGTGCGCAACTGGAGGCAGTTAGCCAAAGATCGTGCTAACTGGAGAGGCGTGTTGGTTGAGGCCCAGGTCCACCCCGGACTGTAGCGCCATCTAACAACAACAACAATCCCATACGCGCAGGAAAGATTGCGGCCTTGATCTAATTTGCTTATCCTTGGCCAAGCTAGACGACTTCTGCTTAATAGCTAATACGAATTCCATATAGCACTTCATGGTATCTGAATTGGGGACGTATATTTAACATGATCAAACCGAACCACCAAACCATGGACCCCTCCATCCGGAGAAGTAGCTGGCTGTTGGACATTGAGGTGTTCTGTATGCGATCTCTTCAAGTCACCCGAGCAATACAACCCGTGAAATACTCACTTCGGTATGATGTATTGCGATCTTTCTTATTTCGGTCAGTACCAACCTCATACTGGAACAAACACAGAACTAAAGACCTAAAAATTATTGTTGACACAAAGTGCTCCTCAAAAGAAAATGATCCAGCTGTCTCAAAATTAACCCCAGCCTTACCGAAAAACTCCTATTTCCATCGCTCTTGGAAAAGACCTCGAGATATTTAAACTACAATGGGACTATACTCTAACCTACAGAGTGCATTATAGACATACACAGGCGTTCTGGTTCTGGAAACTTGAGATTTGTTCACGTTTAACGTCATCGAGTTCACACTGAAATTCAGTCTGGAATGAGCAAATTACTTAACCTCGGGTCCCCCAATTCGAAACGTTGTTCGCCAAGTCTGCGCTGTTACACCCATAAAAATTATGAAAAGTATAAGAACAAATGCAAAGCTGACGAAGTCCATACACTCCAGAGATTGATGAGTATTTCAAGTAACCCTTATGGAATATGTTTTTTTCTACTGCGCCACCTCTCGCGAACGTCTGACAAACATTCGAGAGTATGACTGTCATGAAAAAGCTTCTCAATTCAGCCGTTCGGACTCGGCACAAAATTGTAGCTCCCTTCCATTCGTCCCAAAAATAGAAACTCACACAAAACGAATGGTTGCGAGAAGCTAGGCCTTGGGTGTCACCCGCCTGTTATGCCACCTATTTTATTTATGGAATATGTATATTCTTATTATCTAGGACCTAGGTCAACCTAGAGGCCACGCAGTATTTGAAGCACACTACAGAGTTTACTTCGGGAACTCGGTCGAGTTTGTTTAAATTAATATTATTCTGAGCCATTATTTCTCAATGATGAAGTTTTGTAGTTTTATCATTCGTCAAGTCTCCACATTACGATAGGTATAGTCTTGATCTTGACAAGACAATGGCCAGACAGTATCCCTTTATCCTATTGCTGTTCTCAGGTTTGTCATGCTAAGTTTAAGAAATTCATTCTGGCCACAGGGTATTGGATACCTATATATGATGGACGGCTGTGTTTGCCCATCTTCGGGCTGCTTGTTTTTGTATTTTTCTTTTAATAATTTCCTCAAAGGTACTCGAGGGTTGGACTTCAATTTGTTGATTTCTCTTCATATTTTCCAAACAAAATTCTTCTATTTTTTCCAAATTTTAAAACTAAAATCATTTCTGGCAAATTAGCAAAAAAAAAAATCTGACGTAATTTCCGGGAGCCCAGTAAACAGTAACTTCAGCTGCTCTTCCTTTCCAACTTTAGTCAGGATAACGGATCGCTATAGCATCAACACCTCAAGTAAATGCGAATTTTTTTGGGCCAATATGAAAATTTGAATCTAGATTCTGCACAACTGGAGCCGAGGATAGAGTCATCGATGACGAATAGAAAATATCGACCACGAGCAATACAAATACATCCTTAGAAACCAGGCTTATGGCAACGGGACCTGACGGAATTCCAGTCATAAATCTTAAAAACTATTTTACAATCTATCCGAAAATATAGAAGACCACACGCAATCAACTGATTCCCAAAAAAAGAAGAAAATGCTTGCCTCTCGTCCAATAGCTTTACTTATATATTTTTTCAAATCAATTATTGGTTTGTTTTTTCTTATAAGCAATAATGCTTTTCAATGCACGCCACTATGGACTAATATACACTATCGAATGGATGAGGCAATAAATGTCGAAATAATCAAATATTTAGAAGGCCCCCGATTAATAAACGACAACCAATATAGATTTCAAAGCCGTCGTTCGACTGCAGGCAATTGAACAACATGGTCAATACACATCAGCCGTAAGCTTGCACACCTTAAAGACTCATAGAGCCCTACTAAACCAATTATCCTCTAATGGATTACCAGAAAATGAATGCAAAGCTTTCTTCTGGGCAGATCAAAGAGCAAACATTCCCATTAATTATGGAACAAAACGTTGTTCAAGTGGCTGCCTCGGCTGGCTTCCCAGTAGCGCATTCTGTCACTCCAATTCTCCTCAGGCTAGTGCGTGCAATTTTGAGCTGTTGAGATCGATGGCGAGTTGATGTTCGTGAATTGAGCCTCACACTCTCGGCTACAGCAGCCACATTCTCGTCTGCGCGCACCGTACGACGCACGACGGGGACCATGAGTGTTATCCACTAGCATACCAGTATCACGAACTTTTTGCACAAACTTGCGTACAGCAGGCGCGGTGGGTGGGTGCTTTATTTCGGCCAAAACTTCTTTTAAAAAAAAACGCACTGCCTTTGACTCGAAGGAGTAGCCAACCAGCATTTAATCCCTCTTGCAGCAAACTTCGATTTCCCAGGCCGCTTGTTCAGCATTATCGCTCTGCAACCGAATATCTTTAGGTGTTTCACCGAGGGCTTTTGGCCAGTCGAAGCCTCATAAGGAGTAATATTTTCCAGCGCTCTGGTGTTAGGAGCGATTTCGAAGATAGACCGCAGTTTTGACAGCTTTTCCCCACAGCGTCTCTGGAAGTCCTGATCTCAGAAGCAAAATAGGTTTGGAGTTTGACGTGGTTGACAAGGGACCAATCGATCATTTTCTGGGGTATTGAAGTTACCTTGAAGAAAAACCAAATTTGCATATCGCAGCGACAATTCGAAGCTTGTTGGAAAAGTTTAATATGGTGCAAACTCGGAAGTGTAGTACTCCTTTGGACCCTGGCGAGAAATTTGTGAGGTGTGGTGGCTGTTCCGGATGTGCGAAGGTTAATAAGACTTCGTACCAATCACTTATTGGATCTCACTTGTACTTGGGTGTATGTTCAAGGCCTGACATCATTCACTATGTGAATAAACTCTCACAATTTAATGTGAACCCTCATGCTAAGCACCTTGCTGCAGCCAAGCATCTTAACTATAAAATGTTATAGCTATAAAATGTTTCGCTGATGCAGACTGGGCCGGTAGCAGCGATGACCGAAGATCCTTCACTGGATATGCCTTTTTCATTGGTGATTCTACAGCGGTGATTACTTGGGAATCAAAAAAACAACAATCTGTAGCCCTAAGCAGCACCGAGGATGAATACATATGGCATTATCAGCCGCCTCGAGAGAAGCAGTGTGTCTACGATCGTTTGTGAAGGAGTTAGGCTTTCCGAGTACTGTGAAGGAGCCTATTGAATTAAACGGTGACAACTTGAGTTCGCAACAACTTGTTAAAAATGCAGTTTACTATAGCCGCAGTAAGCACATTGATATTAGAATACATTATGTTACGAGAAGTTTTTCATAAAAATTTTATAAAATTAAAATATGTTCCAACAGATGCTATGATCTCTGACATTTTAACGAAGAATTTATGTAAAACAAAACATTTCAAATTTTGCAAAATGTTGGGCTTAAGTTAATTACAATTTTGTTTTAAGAAAAAATACTTGTTAAGTTTAGTTTTGAGGGGTAGTATTGAAGTAGTATTTGAATTATAAATACTCAGCAACACTTTTCAAGTACCATGGTTATTTACCGAAATACATATTATGTAAAATAAATTACTTTAGTTGGAATTACTTTAAATGCTTTGTCGCAAGTCAGTCGTTAAATAAAATTATAACGTTGAAGAAGTCTACTTAGTTTGATTTGTTCCTAATAGTCTTCTGGTTTGGTATTATTCGCAACAGGACTACACAGTATTCGCTTTGGATATAAGGTTTTAATAATTCCCAACGTTGTTTAAACATATAGCGACTCATTTCATTCCGCAAGATTTCGAATGGAAAACAGCTGTCAGTGTCAAAATAGCCTATGATTTAAAAAGAAACCACTATATATGGCCCACACTGTATATCACGCACAAGAAAGTTCACCAAAGAAAAATGCTTCAACTGCACAAACTAAAATGTACGACGAACCCATCCATCGCAAGGGGCCCATGTACCTTCTTGGAGTCATTGTCAATTCGGAAATAACATTTCAGGACCAACGATGTTCTTCAGCCAGGTTAGGCCAGGGCTCGAATATTGCTCCCACATGTATGAAGCTCAACTCTAAAACATTCACTTAAGAGCATAAAGAGGCGGATAGTTCGACTAATAGGAGATCCTCAAAACTACAACAACAACTGACTCACAGAAGACTAGTCGTTGAGCTATGCCTACTATTACAGTAGCTTCTATGGCTACTGTAGTAGTACTACCATGGCAGTTGTTCAGAGGAACTTAAAGAAACCATTCTTCGAAATGGGACATATAAAGGCTCTAAATATCTAAAATTAGCTAATCTTATTCATTGCGTTCCATCAAGACGAGGCCACACGGGTTTTAAAACCCGCCAAAGGCTATTGGACTGCGCATGGGATGTGGTGCCGCACCCACCGTACTCACCTGACCTATACCGGTTTTCTTATCTACAAAACTCTCTGAGTGAAAAGATGTTAAATTAAGACGAGGCTGTAAACCTTCTTAAATTTTTCAAAGATAAATACAGATCCTTCTATGAAGGAGGATTGAATGTAACTTACTGAAATAAGGCTACAAATCTTGGAACAAAACAGGCAAAATCAGCTTTTGAAGGATTTTGTTGTTTATATAAATAAATGATCGTTGAAAAACATAGACAAAGGCGGCATAACTTTTTTGACAGCTAAACCTATATTCGAAAAAATACTTCCCTACGCTGCCCTACTTCTTCTTAATGCATACAAATACAAGCAGCATACGTGTTCAACTTCAAAGAACCTTTCTCTTCTTAACACGGAACCAATAAGATAAATCAATATCATCCAGATCATTGACCCTCTAATGCACTTTGTATGTCGAAAAGCACCTTTCTTTTAGGCCCATGTGAGCATATATGCAGCACAAAATCTGCGCGCAATCATAAATCATCATCTTTCGACTTAAATCACTGTCTTACGACACAACGATGCACACTTCATTACAAATGTGCTTCCAGAACATCAAAACTGCCATCTCTTCTTGGCAATGTCTTCGATATCACATCCATCCGATCCGACCATCCAACCCTTCATCCTCTCTGCCAAGTGCATTGCCAATGATTAAATCTTATTTATTACCATTCGGCGTATGTGCGCAAAAATTTACTTTTATTGCCATCTCTCGGTAACCAGAATCCTTCTAGTACCACGACCACCACTTACACCATCTGCAACAGGAGAACACAAAAACCAGCCAAAGCCAAAGTAACCAAGACGACGCGACGTCGACAACATCGAGAACGACGACGACGAAGAACAAGACGAAGTTACTGACCAAGAATCCGTATGAACTCTTTGATGCGCTGCGTGCCGCTCTGGCCAGCGGGGAGCAGCGGTGTCAGCAAGCTCGGTCTTACCTTAGAAAGATATGCCCAACAGATAAACATCTTGAATTTATTCAATCGCTTCGTACAAAAGAACAAGTTCTTAATGCGATGCTTGTATTTTTATCAGCATGAAGTTAAACATAGTCGGGTGCATTTTTTTTTCTACCACACAACTACATATATAGTTATAGAATATAAATAGGTGCCTACACTTTTTGCTGCCCATCTATAGTATACATAGTTCCAATGGAGCATAGCAACGCGGTGCACATTGCAAAGGATCATTGCAGCAGTTGCCCACTGATTGCCTCTATAGATGAGATTGTGTGCACTTTCTTATGGTCTTTGGTATTTGCTTTATTAGCCAGTATAGACGACGACGAAGACGGCGTCGAAGACGTCGTCGCTTCTTATAAAGTCTAAGAATAGAACAGCAACTTGTTTATTTGTGCGTCTATAAAAGTGGTCAGTCTGGTCGTCCTGATGGTCGTCGCTCATTATTAGAGCCCCATGAAATGGAAAATCGCTTGAAATTGAATTTATTCACTTTCGTTCGACTAACTGGCGAGACTTTCTTCACAGCAGCTTTGCAACTCCCCACAGAACAGCTATATAGATATAGGTAACTCTCAAATATTAAAAGTAAAAGTGTAAGTGTTTACCTGACAATCTGACATGACCAGAAAGCCAAATACCTCTCATATGAGAGTGAAAATTTGTGCGAGACGAACGTGTCATGTGTCAATATTTACAACGCGCCCAAAACTTTGCATGTAACATGTAACTCCCAAAAACATTGTATAATTACCACTGCCCACAATACACACGCACGAAGCCAAACGTAAATATTGCTCCAGTGGAAATTATCATTCGAATTGGTATTCTAATCGGGTGACGCACTTTGTTGGAAATTTATGAGACATGCAGACAGGTGGAAGAGGTCTATTAAACTCATTTACTCCGATCTAGAGTTTTCTTCTAATTTGTCGTCCAATGCGAACACTATTTGAATAAAATCACACAAACCACTACCAAGTCCAAGTGTGTAAATTGATTTTGCCCAGATGGATTGGATAGGACTGGTGCCGGTTCTCAATGTCCGCCACTTAAAATTCCATAAGCGGAAGGCGAAGAAACGGCCTGCGCGCCGGAGATAACGCGTGAATTTAGTTCCACAGCGCATGCAGAGCAAAGGTGTGAAGCTGAAATGCAAATCGGCCTCGTCACTCACGTGAGTAAAATTTTAAGTTTGACTTCGAATGACGCGTCTCCGGGCGTCTCGTCTAAATGTTTGTCGACAATCATTCAAGAGAATAGATCGGAAGCGACTACATATCCAGCCAGAGAAAGGTGGGCGTAAGTTTCTTGGATTCATCTGCATAATGCACTTTCTGTCGATGTTATCTCTTTGTCGCCGTCGAAGAGGGTCATTAAGTCGCTTAGATACGAGGTCACTGGTGTTTGGGTGGTGGCGCTTTCTTTTTATGATGCCATTAAAGGTAATTTAGAAAATAATTCAAAAATAGGTAGTTGACTAGTTATATTTATTTATAACTCTTCTATTGCGTACAGTGGTGTGGACACATTCAATTAGCACTGTAGATCGACTTTCCAATTTCCATGCCAAGTGACGAATGAACGGATTGAATTCAACCCAATTCATAGAATGAAAGAGAAAAGTGTCAATTGAGGAGATTACTCATCGCCATATAAGGGCAGATAAACAATAAATCTGGACATAAATTATAGTTGCATCATTTCGGCAAGATTACGAGGAGTATACGGTATACCTACATATACATAAAGTGAAGTTTCCGCCTCGTCGGCGTCGTGTCGCAGAGGTGCAGCTGTTGTAAAGAAAACAAAAATGTACACGCGAATTTCCAAGCACCTACTTAAGGTCAGCTTATGTCCCCAATAATAAATCAGGTCCATTGTTGATTTGGGATCAACAAAACAGAAAAACACTGTTGATTCCAATCATTTTATTTGCGTTATTCATTACTCAGTTATTTAATTAACTTGGAGGCGAAAAAAAGTTAAGCATACTTGTAACGCACAAGAAAAACAAAAGAGTTGTCGTGCAAACTTGAAAAAAGCCCAACAGTTCCGCGTTGTGCTATTCGTTTAAAATCCAGTTATGTTTATCCTTAAAAAAAGGAAATCTTTTCTGTGACTTTTTTTTGAATAACGTACTTTTTTTCCACGTCCATTGACCCATTTAACGAATCTTGTCCGGCGATGCAACTTGAAGCGTTTTTTTCGCTTATTTTTATTTTTTAAATAATTTTCAACAAGAACGAGGTGAATACGAGTTAAAATACTTTAAAGCTACAAAAAAAAAAACTGCTGATTTATCGAATCGAAAACCTGAAACTGTGAGATTATGCAACACGGAAATATGCAACACGAGATATCGGAGAGAGTTCAATGACTTTTTGGTATGTGGTAAGGCAAGTTGTGAGTTTTGCTTCTTATACTTTGTTCTCTTTTCTTTTTGAACGCATGAATGAATTTTTTTGACACAATGTCAAGTTCAGATAGTGATAAGGTGTTTTTTTCAATCGAATGTCGCATAATAAATGATTTTCTTAGCGGGCCTATGATGCATGGGGAAGAAGATGGATGGCATATTCTGAAACAAGTTTTCAAACAAGGAAATGCGCAAAGATTTGTTTTTTTCAAATCCTATTTGTGGAAAATTAGAGAAGGTACCTACTTACTTGCCAGAAGTAGCTGCTAAACAGTTATCTATTGGTACAACTGCAGACATTTTAGAACAGGTGATGTTTGTGGGCTGGCGAGGATTACTTGCCACACTCAGGTCGAGATTGTCCCTTACCCATTATAACCCTAAATTAAAATTACTTACTTTACTTACATTTTCTTCATGTGGTACTGCAGAGTATTGTGCCCTATTATGATTCCTACGAGGGTGGACAGTGATTTCATATCCTCCCGTATGATACTCTCGGTTATGGTTTCATTGAAGGACAGCCATAGTCTTCTTGGGTGCAGGGAAAGAAGTCCCCGGGAACTAAGCCCACTGAGGAACTTAGTAAAATAAAGAAAAATTAAAGAGTAAAGTAGATACGTACTTTGCAATGGCGTGGAAATGCATCAACAGTGGAATAAGTATTGCCACCCTGCAGCCCCCTTGCTTGGGGCTTCTGTTGTAGTTTGGAGTATTTGGATGTTTGTACTTACTTTTAAAAAAAACTTCAATATATTCAATTTCGCACATACTGCAAATCTGATAGTAATCCCAAGCAAGGGGGTGGCAGGGGGCTTAATTTCCTTCTTGTTGTTTATTTTTTGGGCGCTATGCATTTTTTTGGGCCTTATTTCCAAATCGGTTTGTCCATTTCTAAAAGATGGAAGTTAGTTATATCTTCTTATTTTTGAATGTGCACTAAGTTCCCATAAGAAAGTGGACTTAATTCCAACCTTTCATGGGAACTAAGTCCACTTCACGAAAGTGGATTTATTTCCCACTATGTGGGAACTGAGTCCCTCAGCCGACTTATTTCCTTGCACGGTCTTCTTATGGTACTACAGTATTTAAGGCGGCCCATTTAGCGTTCGCCTGTCTTGTGGCTTTCCCCCTGCTTCAAGAGCTTGAGTGTGCAAGGCTGGGTGGTCACAGAGGGATCAGCTTGTTCTGAAACAGCTGTCGAACCTTGCCTTGCTAATTCGTTCACATTGCCTGGATAACCTTTATGTCCCGGAACCGAGCAGAGTGGTGCCTTGTGCTGTGTACCAAGAGTCTTGAGTTCTTCGCGACAGCACTTCACAAGCTTCGATTTTATTTCTGGTGCAGTTATGGCTTTTATTGCTGCCTGACTGTCGATAAAGAATGTTAATACCTCCAGGTGGTATTGCCCTTACCACAAACTCACGGGCCGCTGTTGGAACCTTACTATGGTCGGGGAGGTATATCGATTTTGATATACCCAGCGATTTGGAGAAGACACTTGACCCTACCCTAGTGTCCATTTTAGATCCGTCTCGTGCTAGAGAAAGGTCTCGTAAACTCTATAGGTATGGCGTGATGTAATCCGTGCCAGGTACACAGCCAAAGTAATTCTGTAGGAGTGTAGGATCTTTGAATGACCCATTTTCAGTTTAGTGATTGGCTGATTCTCATTGCACTAATTGCGGCTGATAGTTGTATAAAGAAGCGGAAGCAGATTAAGGATAGCCTGAAGTCCTGCAGTTAGAGCTGTCTTCATCGCACTGGTGGTTCCGATGCATGCTAGTCTTTGAACCTTCGTATGGCCTTTAAGTAAATGGCCTTATTGATTGCCGGCTACTATACGAGACTACCATAGGTCAATATAGATCTTACTATAGCCGTCTAAATCCAGAGCTATTTTGCAAGATGCGACCCAGGTTTTTGTTCAGCTTTAAATAATCCGAACGAGATTCAGTTCAGAAAATTATATTAAGAAATTAGGTAGTAGCTAATGTTGAGAAAATAGTAGCAATTTTTGTTGGAATTATAAACAGGAATAGGACGTAAGAACGATAGTAATTCAATTATTAATTATTATGCCATTTTTGGTAAGGCTTCTAAGGAGCTCTAACATTATCAGCTCCTTGAGAACAATGCCTATTAAATGCTGATCTATAATGTAAAACTCAACCTCAATTCTTCGCACATTTAAGAAAAATTACTTTTGGCCAAACTTAAGATTTTCCTATACATTTAAAAAAAGGTCTACATATACAGCAACCTACTCTCTGTAAGCTCAGCACACTTCGCGAGAATGGAAGATTCTGAAATGGTTATCGAAAACGATGTTTGGAAGCATTTTGCTAACACATTTTACCAGTAGTATAACCTCTCAGAAATTATAAACTGATGCCACATTATAATCACAATATTAAGGATTACTAAAAAACTGAAAAAAATGTTGGCAATTCCCAAAAAAATTAAACCGAACCTCCCCTGCTGATTTCAGACCGATTACCATTACCTTGATGCTTTGGAAAATTAAAAATGTATATGGGCTCAGTGTCTCAGACAGAGACTCATCACGGGTCGGGAGCCCGATAAGTAAGTAAGTAAGTATGGGCTCAATGACAAAGCAGTTAAATTGATGAAGAGTTTTCTCTCTGGATAGTCATTCTTTGTTTAAAACAATCGCACCTACAGCTACACCTACCTACGCCCTTAGACTGAAGTGTACCACAGGGATCAATTTTGGGACCGATCTTATTTTGCCTTTTTATAAATAACCGTCTCTATGAAGATAAAATGCGCTGATGGTCTATAAAAAAAGGCTCCTGTTGTGCCACTTTTTCCTAACGCGAAAGCTTCTCAATGCAGCCGTTCGGGTAAGACTATGTTTAGTTTTATGTTGGCCAAATTTTACCCAGGTCCACCTAAACTGTAGCCACATCAATTATAGTAAAGATCTCAACTAAAGGCACGTAGCTCCAAATGATATTTTTTTTTAAATACTTCTCCCGGGAAAGGCAAACCTATAACGCTTCATCAGCGCCCCGAGATACTATCCTATCAGATGTCGCGACATTTAACTTTTCGAGGAAACCAAAACCAGCACGCGTATCACTTCGTTTTCGATGAGAAAGTCAAAATCGCCTGGCAACGATTTTGTGACAAAAATTTCAATGATAGAAAGAGTTGTTGACATCTGGTGCAAAATTAAATTTCTTACACAAATCTTGAATACAAATTTGCACCGATTAGTGTTTATGTTAAATAAAACAATTTAATACCGAAGACTAAGCGCCACTTTTTGTGGGGCGCTGAGTGTGTACCATAAAAGGGAGATGGGTAATAAGGTCGTATTCAAAGTCATGATCATGATGGTAAGTGCTTCTGTAAACAAACGTGTTTTATGACCCAACTTTGATTTTGCAAATTTGTGCGAGATCTGGGGGCTAACTATGCACTTCGCCGCGAGTCGCATAATTTGCGATTCATTCAGTTCGCTTCGCGGCGAACATGGTAACTATGCAAAACGATCGCTTGGAATGTCGACTTTCAAAGAAAATCACCGTCAAAGAATTTCACCGTCTATTTTTTTTTTACCATGCAAATGCACCGCTGACAACCTAATTCGCCATCAAATTATCTATCGCATTTCACGTTGATAAAATGGCGTTCGCATTTACATAGTTGCGCGAATGTAATGGAGCGAAGTGCGATAGTTTTCGCCTGCGAACTGATTAGTACCAAAATGCGAAATCGATACAAAATGCGCTTTGCGGCGAAGTGCATAGTTAGCCCCCCTGCATTATACGTACTATTTTGCTCATTATTTTCAGCTCTACCTAATTTAAACGTTACACATCATTCTTTTAAATTTGAAGGTGTGTTATTGATTCACGACTGCTCTCGGAGGCTGCTTGGATTCGGTGAATCCGTTGTTTCATTTCACGCTAAAGTTATAGGAATTTGGGGGTATAGTACAAATTATCTATGCAATCTGCAGCAAGATCCAGTCATCTGATACCCCACCTTAAAAGTGTACATACCTGTGGTGAAAGAAGATCTCCGAGGTGCTCAAGCTTAATAATAAATCAAGCGACCGAGGATTCAGAGTCCAAGCTTCAACGCCATCAACCAGCGTTTTAAGAATGATGAACGTTATACAGAATCTCCTAAGTTCTCCGAGAAAGGACTGTACTACTCAATTGCCTTCTCTCTTAATTTCCGCTGAGATGTTGTTATCAGAGTTTAGAGCACATCCAAGGTAGAGAAAGTCCCTTACTATCTTAAAGTTACGTTGTAACCGATTTGTCTATTTTGGGTTTCCTTTTTTATTAACAGCATGTACATACAAACTTATAGTTTCACAGTCGTTAATCGCTAAACCCATTTTAGCGGACTTAAGGAATTTAAAAGATCGTTCCTCTGTGTTGACTTGTGAGTTTCGTACAATTTTCTCAAGTATGTTGTTGAAGAAGTTACACGACACCGCGTCATTTTGTCTAAATCCTTTTTGGCATTAAATGTATCGGTCAGAACTATATGCATGGAACATGTCTAGGCTGATCAGACGTCCTCTTTTTATCTAGAAAAAAAATGTCCGGTATCTTTTTGAAAAAATGTGCAATTTGTCCTCTTTTTAGGATTTTCCACTTTACGGAATGAAGGGCCATTGCTCTTCATAATTTTCATAAATGATTTTCTTTGGCGATTAAACACTTTCAATGTTTGTTATAGGCCGACGATCTAAAACTATATCTAAAAATTAGAAGCTTAGAGGACTGCCATTTATTACATTTAAATCTAAATTCTATTTCAGACTGGTGTAACTCCAATGCTTTAAAGCTGAACATAAAAAAGTGTTTTGTGGTATCTTTTTCAAGATTGGTTTCAATTTTGAACTTTGATTAGGTTGTTGATTCAAATCCACTCTGTAGGGTGGACGAAATCAAAGATTTAGGTGTTATCCTAGATTCTAAATACACTTTAAAAAGTCATATAGACTATATTGTTTTAAAAGCCAATTCTTCCATTGGATTCATCTAAAGAAATTGCAAAGATTTTAGGGACCCATATGCCCTCTTATCTTTATATATGTCTTTGGTAAGATCTTTACTTAAGTATGCTAATGTCATTTGGAGCCCTGCGTTTAAAACTCAATCTGATCGCGTCATTCTAAAAAACGAGAAAGTTAAAAAAAAACGGTATTTTAATTTTTCATTTGAGATTTTGAAGGTGTCCTCTTTTTGGTGGGCATGGATCTGGTCACCCTAAGCATGTCTCTATATAACTCGTCTCTATAAATGCTGTCAGTATATGAGGCCTTGAAATCGTATGTATGTGGTTTGTTTGGTATCGATCTGCACTTCCTTTGTTTTCTTCAGGATCTGTTGTAGTCTGCATATAAAAAAGGCTCAAAATCAAGAAAAAGTCACCCCTTAACCTGGTTCGAAAAGCGCAAAGCCTCCGTTTTTGTCGCGCACATGTGACCTGGACTTAGTAAAACCATTGTGTGGGCTTCTCAGATGAAAATAATTTAATTTGGAAGCCCCGGATGGCCATAGCTGCTACACATTTCAATAACCTTCGCAAAGAGACTAATCATTTGGACCGGTTGGATAGCAGAGTTGAAAGTGTGATGGTGTGGGGGGTCGTTTCGTATTATGGCACCTGCAAATTACAATTTTTGTCAACCACAATGAATGCGTTGTCTTACAATAATAAGGCTTTAACATATTTTCATAACCTTTTTTGACATCTGCCTTAGATCCAACAACATGATAAAGCGTCAATACATACAACCCGGGTTGTTAAAACGTATTTATAGAACCAGACTGTGGAGCTATTAAGCTGACCGGCCTCTAACGGGGTCTTGGCATCGACACCACTGCTTTTCATAACTTGAACTTGATGCATCGGAAATCAACATCTCGAAAGTTCGACATCTTACTTACGTGAAAACGTGTGACTTCTGAACGATCAGTCAGATTGCAGTTGTAGCCAAATTATTAATAAATGGGCCAAAATGATTAATATTCACAATATTTGTGCATTGGTTTTATGCCAAAAAAGAAAATCACGAAATCTAGATCCGACAGTTGACGCTGTGATCGAGTTATTAATATATTAGACTGTTGTAAAAATGTCTATGGGAAATGGGAGACAGAACCTACATAAGTAAAACAATTTTACACTTGTTCGCATTTTCGTAACCACATATATTTTCATTTTCATTGGGTTGAAAATGTTGTTATATATTTGTTTTTGTTTTTTGTATAATTTTCTGTTTGGTTTCTACGAGTTTTATAAAGATTTTCATAGCTTATAAGTTTACCAAAATCATAAACATAAAATACGAAAGTTATACAAACTTAATAATAATTTTAGTATATTTTACAGTAAGATTACATTTCCCTTATGATGAAAAGCATATAGGTATACGTGTCTAATAAGAACCTAAAATTACAAATAAGCGCTTTTGAGTTGTAGTAGACAGTGGAAATAATTTTTGATTTTGGAATGCATTTTTTCGGAGTTTTAAACAGTTTTTTGTTTCCTAATTTATTTATGTTTTGTTTCCTTTTTTATTACAATTTTATGTATTGATTCTGATCCATTTCATGTACACTTATAAAAAATATATATTTATATTTTTTTTTGTTTTCCGATTTTCTTCTTTTCTAGTTAACATCTCGAACTACCATTTATTGTAATGATTTTTGTATGGACTTTTTTTCTACAAAAATTATAATAATATTAATAATAATACAATTCATAGCTATTTGACAAAGACGTGCAAACATTGAGAAAAATTATTTATTTTCTTCTTTATATTTCGTGCATTGATGAGTTTAAATTTACACTGAGATTGAAAAATGTTTTTATTTTTCACAATTTCTTTTTACAAGCAAATAAAATTAAGTTTAAAATCTATAGGTACTACATTTTAAAGTGGTCAGGGAATGCATTTAAAACGGACATTTGTGATTTTTTTAATTTAGGTGGTTTGACACAGGTATTTGGAGTAAGTTTCCATTTTTGATTTTTTTTCTGGGAGTTGCGGGCAAACGAAATATTTGTACAATAAATTAAAAAAAAAAATAATCGAATTGTACATTTCCGCAAATAAAAAAAAATCAAAACAAGAGTTTAGTTGTAGGCTTTTTTGTTTAGTCAATAATATTAGAATATCCATATCAAGTTGTAAGCTCAGGCAGAATTTATTTTTGTAGGTATTAGATTTTTATTACAATATATGTTTTTTTTTATTTAATTAATTTAAGCATATATTATTTCACTTTTAGATATAAGTAATGTTTTTGTTTTGATGTTTCAATAAAATAGATTTAGTTTCGTTCTTTAGGTATAGGTTTTAGCAGTTAGCAAAATATAACAGACATAAAGCATTTGTTTTGTAATATATTTTCATTTAAATAGTTTATATTGTGTTTATTTATTGTATGAATGTAGGTAGGTTTTGTGTATAGGTATTTAATTGGATATGGGTATAATCTGAGTTTTAAAATATGCATATTATTATTCATAAGTGGCTTTTGAAAATGGGATAGCACCATTGGAAATTATAGCGGAAGATACGAATATAAAAAATATAATAATAGGAGAACTATAGGCAATCATTATGGTTACGGATTGGTTTGTAGTCAAAGTTATGTAAATCGTAGTGTAGACTTTTAGAAAAATGTAAGAGTACAGTGCCCCCGCCCCGAGTTATCTAGTAAAGGAACACACCAACACATTCTGTTTTCGAAGCTCCTTTAACTGCGGACCCAATTGAGCCAAAAACTTCAAACAGCATTTACTAAGCTCACTCATTGGGCGGTGGTTCCCAATATACAGGGCTTCCAAAATCCCGAAATCCCAAAAACCGTTACTCACTAGCTCAATGATGATCACCATAATTATGAAACACTTCCTGCCATTCTAAAATCGTGAAATTTGGCACAACGGCAAATTCTGTAGTGCATACATTGGGAAAGGTGGAAAACGTCTGATCCATTCAGGGGTCGTGATATACGCCCAATTTTGACTGATAGGACTTGAATTATTGTACAAAAAGAAAAATTCAAAAATTAAACATTTAGGGTAGTGGAATCTACGCAATTAAAATATGACTAAAAATTTAATGTACAGCTAAATAGCTTACAAGAAATAACGCCAGTGACGGTAGTCTACTGACATTCATAAGTGAAGACGTTTCGAATTTGTTTGTGAAATCTAATAAAAAAAACATCACAAAAGGTTTGAACTCGCACCAAAAACAATAATCTAAAAAAAGAGCCAAGCTCTCTTATATACCTAGACAAAAAAGTGTGTAGCTTAGCTAGTGAGCCATGAAAAGTAATGACATCTAAATTTACGCCAAGTTCTTAGTTGAAGAAGGTTCAATTTCAATGTTAAAAATGAATCTAGTTATTTGTGCTTCCAAATGAAAATTATTAGTACTGCCAATGCACCAACTTGACTTGTAGTAACATTCAGTACACATATGTTGATGCTCTGGGCTATTATGTAGCTTCAATCCTTTAAATACCCCAGAAACGGCCGGCATAATTGAGCAGTTTCTGTACTAAGTAATAGACCTAACGTGTATCGACCATTCGTGTGTGTATGTGTATATATAGGAGTCCGAACTGATGCATTTTTACCGACAACGTGGTTGATATAAAACCGAATCGAACTCGACAAATTTTGCCCTTCGTCACTATATTGTCGGAAAATAGTTCTTTAATGTGCTAACTTGTACATCAAAATTAATGCTGGAACAGCAAAGCAACCTGTAAGTGATAGTTCTTCATCAAATATCGTATCTCCAACAAAATTTGCCCAACTTTGGGATTACAAAAATGTAAGCTTTAAGTTTGGGTTAATAAATCACTCGACAATGTCTGGGGGCTTATTCCAAAATGCGCGGCGGATCGCTTTCCATGGCGGATTGGCTTTTTTGTATTTCCAAAAGCGATTTGATCCACTCAAAAGCGGAAATAAAGTGACAGGAAAAAGCTGTCAAACTTTTGGGAAAATAAATAGGAAAATTGGAAGTCTAATTGGAAAAAACTGGAAAGCACAGTTCGCATTTGAGGATAAGCAAAAGCGAAGACGGTCGAAATCGAAGTATCGCTTTCAATACGATCCGCCGCGCATTTGAAAATAACCCCCCCGTTAAGTTTCGGTCCTAGCCCCAATTATGTGGAATATTATGTATGACGAAATTCTACTCCTATCGATTCCAGAGAAGCGTCAATTATTGTATACTGCACTGTATCGACACAACTGCAAGTGTACAACTCCCAGAACTGATAGCAAGTAGGAAACTTCCGAAATGATGGCCTTTAGAGTTTTTTTTTTATAATTCACTAGTGTTTTTGTTCCATTAAAATGCTAATGCACAGCAGGAGTGGAAGGGTTAATGGGGAGGATAGAGAAGAGGTACTGGTGCACATTGGTTTTAAACAATTGTGGGTTGTAATGAGAGGGGAAAACCATGTGAGGCAATGCATTCCATATTCGTGCTGTTCAATGCCGACCTGATGCACATTCGATGTGTGACGGGTGTTGCGAGAGAATTGTTGAAGGGGCGAAATCAGTTAGCTATTCCATCAGAGCATCGGTGGTGAAAATATCGATAAAAGAAGGAAAGGCAAGAAACATTTCTGCGATGTTCGAGCGGGTCAATAGACTCCGCTATCTTTCTATCCCCTATAAGTTTTATCGCGCGCTTCTGAATTCTATCTAGTAGGTGCAATGAAGTTTGGTGGACCTGACCAGATATGAGCGTTGTACTCAAGCTTAGGCCGAATAAAGGCCTTGTATATTGAAGATAAGTCGGAGGGAGTTGGACGAATTAACGATATGAAGTAGGTTTTCAGCCGTTTATTAAGAACCTTGGACTGATTTATGTGGCCTCAGTGGTTAGTATTCTGTGGGATATATTTAACAAGGGGTCTTTAGCGAATTTTTGGGGAATTGTCGTAAAATTGCCTACAATTGTCAAGATTTGGATTCATAAAAAAGTTGTCATGACAATGAATTGTCAGGAATTTTTCGAGAATTGTCATTAATTTTCTAACAAATTTATAATGCAAATTTTTTTTGGGTGCATGTTATAACGCCCTAGGGCACTATATTCTGACAGTAAACCCAAGCAGGGGGTTGCAGGGGGGCAGCATACCCCCGCATACGTTTCGGGTATTATTTCACGTGAATGCACTTCCTATAATGTCATAAAAAAGTGACTTAAAGCCCGGCGGGCGATATGACACTTTTAAAAGGGGCCTTATGACACCGGGCGTTATGACATGTATCTACCCTTTTTTTTATTGGAAATACAAAATTTTCAATTTACAATTTTGTCTGCATGTAATTGACAATTTCGACAGGTGTTTGAGTTTCGGTCAAGTAGTGAAGTGACAAGTATGTTTAATAAAAAATGCTTAATATTATTATTTCTTCAAGCGGAAGTGATGAAGAATCTCAAACCGACACTTTAAAGAAAGATTTAATTTTAAGGAAAATGGGGCTAACTGGAGAGGTGCATTGGTTGAGGCCCAGGTCTACCCCAGCCTGTAACGCCATCTAAGTAAGTATAAGTAAGCTTTCTAGGCTGTCCATTTATTTTTTGTAAGGAATTTTACATTCTTATAGATAGAAACCCATTGACTGGAAAAGCTCTGATATTGTTGTTTCTCTATGACTGATGGTGGATGGGTTTGGGATGCCCCGTAGGTGTTCGAATACACGCCATAAGCCGTCGAATTAGCCTGATTCCTCTGCTCAACTCAGTCATCTATCTTGCATAATTGCAACTGTCAAATATCTTTCAACAGTGCAGCGTGATTTTGCATCTTGCCGTTTCTATTGGTGTACATTTATTGGGCTCTAATTTCCAACGCATCCTTGACTGAATAGAATAGTCCTTAAATGTAACAGATAACAAACATGACATTTGCCAAAATATATATAACATCAACTGTAATTGCAGTAATAATAATGCTCTCAGGAATTTACAAACTTTTTCGTAGTCTTTGAGTTAATACACTTTTCAAAATAATAAAATCAAATATTAATTAAATCATTGAAATAAAAAATATGCATTAATATCATCTTCGTGTTCAGCAATTTTGATAAATTATTGTTGCGCTTACTTAAGATATATATTTGATTAACACAAAGCCATATATAACTTGTAATCATTTTTCTGTTTCATATATAAAAATTTATTTATACAATTTTAATATAGTTTTTTTTTTTTTGCTAAATTTCATACTTAATTTACGTTCTGCAAACGTTATCATACCTAATACATAGTAAATATACGTTTAAGTCTCATTCCCATTTGTTTAACGAATTATGTAATAATTGGTACACTTTTCTATCTGCCTTTCATTCTCATTGAAGGAGTTCTCCTTTTTTTTTAGTTAAAAAAACAAATTAAAATCGCTTGAATTGTAAAGTAATAGCGGATGTTGTTCTTAAATATTAAAAGCGATGTTTTAGTATTTTCTTTTAAGTTTTTCATTTAATCTTATGTATTTTATGTTAAGGATATTAAAGCATTCGGAATATATCTATAAGAGGTTATAAATAGGGCCGATTAATGTTTTTTTTTTATATCGTTTTCATAAAGATTAATTTTTTGTGGAATGGAGTTCTTGAGCATTTGGTTTTTTTGGGATAAGGTTTATCCAGAATTTCAGGTATTTTAAGGTGGTCTGATGATACGTCTCTTTATTAAGTTAGGTACTAGAAGTCACCCGTAAGATATAGCCCGCTTAAGATTTTTTGTTTTCTTTTGTTGATGATTAATGCTGTCAATGATCCCTGAAGATAATTTTAAAGCATTTCACTATCCGTGTGCTAACAATACCGCATAACCGCCGTGATGAAATGTGTATAAAATTAGGAAACCACCGATTTTTAGACACCAAGTGAAAACATGAGCAGTAAAATTGAGCATACATACGATGCTACCTAATCTTAATGAAGTTCGTCGCGCTGTCATGATTCAATACTCCCAAAACAGTGACGAGCACACATTTGATGCGCGGGGTGCGCAGCAAAGCTGTTTACGACTGCATTCCAAGCCCCGAACATTTAACTTTTCAGACTACTATTATAGAAATAATAGGGCCCCAAAACTAGCAACTCAGAGCTAAAATTAAGAGTTTAAGAGTAGCATCAATTAAGTCACCACAAATAATAAAAATCCGCCAATAAATCATAAGCAAATCTTCTAAAAAATAGAGGCTTGTGAAGTGGTCCTAAAATTTTTAGAAACGATAGCATTTAGAGGATTATTATACCTGATTTGTCTTTAATGGATGATGAAACTTTCGCATTGGGAACTGTACCCTCGCCTCGGGGACAGCTAATAGACCGTCTTCTATCTATACAAGATAGACCGACTTTCCGGCTACAATATACAGAGTCGAGCACAGAGATAGAATAGACCCTGATACATATAATCGAAGAAATAAAGTACGTAATACTTTTGTAGATAAGGTTGTAACGGTATACATATGAACATAATGTTACCCTTCCACCTTAGAGATACAGTTGACATCGGTGGAAAAGCTGTCCGGTTGACATAGCAAGGCAGGCATGCTATTTTAAGCCAGTGCTTAGCTCGTCGGAATGGGTGGGATCTTTTGCATGTCTTGAGGACTACCGTGTTGTTTCATGCCAGCAAATTTTGATATAGGGATAAATAAAAATAGGGATTGATGAAAGGATAGGAAAAAAAAATTGGAAAAGGAAGGAAGGACTCTAACTAGGATTTAAAGGTTTAAAATTTAGACAGCCAAGAAGAAAACAAACCACACCTATCGACTCGGTTGCTTTGCCTTCCTCCTTCTCTCGCCACACCACCGGTACCTAAGGTGTTATGGTACCTTTGAGCTGGCCCTCCCCATTACTCTACTCATGACATGAATGAGCAGAGAACCATGGTTGCCACTCGCTATGTCCACCGATGTCAACTTGAGATTCCTGTATCTCTAAGGTGGAAGGGTAACATATGTTCATATGTATACCTTTACAAGGTACAAAAAGCAATGGACTGAAGAGGCGGGTATAGAATCAAGTCTCTACACATTAGATACAAGGTCACCGAGAGACGGGGGAAATATAGCCCAAAAGAACGGAAGACCCAGTACCGAAAGACAGAATCGCAAATTCTGAGCTCAGTAAAACCACCAATGCCAGCAGAACAGAAATGGTGGCACTTTCGGTAAAGCCAACGTATAGGCAACCAGCACCAGCCTGTCAATGAACGCGAAAAGATGCAATATACATACCGGTCTTTATGACAAATCTTTCAGCCAACAGCAAGATGTGCTACGTTTACTGAAGTAGAGCTGATCTGATAAATACGAAGTCTTCTGCATCAAACGGAAGCCATCGTGCACTCAGTTATTACCTACATTAGCTTGATTTAAAGACAGAAAATGTAACTAATACCTAGATTATCAGTCCACGACTTATAGGTACCCGTTTTGTGTCCTATAAGGGTATATTCTTCGTAGGTGGATACGCGGAGGAGATGCAGTTCCTGTAGTTATGAAAGTAGGAGAGATGAACGAAAGGTTTTTTTAAGGTGATTTAAAATTTTTGAGGCAGCTAAAACAAAATTTGCAGGATTGACTGAGCTGAGCGGAAACATGGCCAAGTGAACTGATATGTGCTACAGTTCCCAACCGGCCCAGCGAAGGCCAACCCTTGAAATCAGTAGACAGAGAATTCTTAGCAGCTACTTTTCGATGAACTAGAGGATCTGGAGAATGTGGATCTTAAGGAACTCCTGATATTCGTACTTACACGGGATGGTTCCAGTATGTAAACAAACTTCACACCCTCGGTTACTCAAGACAAGAGCTTAAGAATTTATGTGATTAATACTAAATCCAGGTGGCTCAACTTAAAAGTTTACCTACCTACCTTACCATACCTTTATAAATGGATCATGGACAATACAGAGAGCAGAGTAGTATACAAAAAATCTGCTTCCATAGGGGCGGTTCTTAGAGCCAAAAAAAATAATAAGATGCAAACATACACTTATAGAGAAGCTAACGTAGAAAAGAATTAAAACTCTTTGTTTTAAGATGGAACCATATTTCGTATACAAGAAAATCTGGCTTTTGAAATAGGTACATAATAATTATAACAAGTAAAAGTGTTATCATCGGCCTGGTCGATGCTTTGATACCCTCTACTGTATGTACTGTATAGGTACACTCATGTTGTGTCTAATATTGGTTTTGTATGGGAGGTACGAGAACTACTTGACCGACATGGACAATTTTTAATAATAACTTGACAACTGTAAAAACAAGTCCTATCACAAAATTTTATTCACCTATGTCGATTCGTTTGGACGCTATCGTGTTTTTAACAGACAGACAGACGGACAGACAGACAGACGGACATGGTTATATCGATTCAGAATGCGATCCTGATTCAGAATATATATACTTTATAGGGTCTCCGGTGAATCCTTCTCGGCGTTACAAATGTAATGACAAAATTAATATACCTTCCTGTGGAGGGTATAAAAACCGGCCTAAACCGTTCTGGACCAAAAAGCTGCTTCATGAAAAGTCTGACTAAGGTATAACGATCTCCTTTCAGTGTATCATGCATTCCTCGTCCAACCCTTAAAGAAAAATAGATTTTTTTTTTGCCACAAAAAGCTTAAGATTAGGTGAGGTGCAAAGGCAACCTATAACCAAAGCTTTTGTTCTCCCAAGTCCCCTGCAGACCTACCAAGTCATAGAGTTCCTATCAATGTTATTCGGAAAAAAGAAATTGTATTCAAGACAGACGAGAAATAAAGTGAAACCTTAAGGGTGACTTAAAGTGAGACAATACCCAACTGGAAGACATAATTTTGAAAATAAATATTCCAAAAATTGGTTTGAACTCCACTCCACTACCTTGAACTAAAGTTACATTCCAGTATTACAGCTTAAGCTAGTTATTTTTGTTAAGGACTCTAACGAATCAGACTCCATAGGGCAAGGCTTAGGTAACCGAATTAAGAAAAATAGTTAAAAAAAATAACTCTTCCTCATAACTACTAAATAGGTGGCATCTTACAAATTCGTTTCAGTCCTGTGGGGCGCCATTCGCATTGCCTGCTGTTGCTGTTGTCTGTGCCTCGACAAATCACCATTCGCCATAGATGGTGCGGTACTGACCACCATTTTAGGTGTCTGAGCCGGAGTGTTGCTAAAGTTCGAGGATGTGGCTGTCGAGTAGTTCTTCGTACTACGCATCGACCACTCGTTCTGTTTCAACAGAAACTGCTTAACATTGTACTCCATTTGAGCAATATCCACGGGTTTGCTAGAGTTAGCGTTCGAATCCTTGCAGTACTTGCTGTACGTGTGCACCACTTCCTGTGGCGATTGATTTCCATTCATGTATTGTGATGCATGATAGGTGTCAATTTGCCGGCAACCGTGATTGGGAGTTCGTTCATACTGATAGATACTTGTGGCACTTGATGGAATATTGCTGGACATTGCTTCACCATTTTGTTGTTGCGACACTTGAGGCTGCTGATTGTTAGTTTTGTAACCAGAGTCCATGGACAGCTTCTCCATGGACGAATAGTTTTCATTGCTCTCATTGATCGGTTGCTGTTGTTCGAGCTGCGAGTTATTTTGCACCCATTCGGCAACACGACTTAATTGCTGACGCCGCAGGAGTATGCTCTCCTGTAGGTCTATGGCGTCACTAATGGAACTCGACTGGGTGCACGACTTGGAGTTGCCAGAGTTCTTGCAACTCGTCTCGTTCATGTGCAGCATGTCGTAGTTGAGGGACGCCTTGAGCAGTTGCTGGTGCTGTTCAGTGGTGACGAGATTTTTGAATTGCTGCTCCAGATAGCTGTTGGTCAGCTGTCGATCAGCTGATGGTTGCGCTTGCTGTGTATTGCTATGGGTTACGCTCAAAAGCGGTGTTGTATCGTTAACTAGGTCTATGCTTAGATTATTGTTGCTACTGCTAAGGTTCATCTTACAATTGGCAGATGAGGTGGTGCCGTCGCAGCTTTGCTGCGGCTTGTCACTGCTCATGCGCGAGGTGATGTTGGCGATCGTGGTGGCTGGTTCTGTGGACGTATTGCCGTTGCTTGTGACCACAATGTCAACTTGCGTTTGGTTTGACATCACCATTGAAATCTTCGAGGTGATTATATCTTTGTTATCGTCGAGTTCTTCGTCGAGGAATCTCTGTCGTCGGGTGTAGATAATTGGCGTGGCATCTGTAGGCGATTCCATGTTGTCAAGAAGAATATTGCTTTGGCCGTTCTGTTGGATACGCATGGCACAGAGGCGCGGTCCACGGTATTTGGGATTTTCAGCCTAGAAAGAGAGATGTTCAAGACAGCATGAGGAGTCTGTTTAAGAGCCAACACTTACCTTAATGGTTTTGATTAGGTTTCTATTGAAGTTCTCGAATATCTTTGCCCCTTCACAGCTACTGGTCTTACTCCATAGACTGTTCATGCTTTCCGACATGGTCGATCGAAGATTACTCTTCTCCGCCTCGTCGGTATGCTTTTCCAGGTCATTGCTAGATTCTAAGTTTTTAGCCTGTGCTTTGCCGCCGCTACTGTCGCTGAGTCTTAATTCATCCGCAGGTTCACTCTTTCCATTCGAAGCCTGTTCCTTTGGTGCTACACCACACGCTGACGCTTTCCTAATATCACAACTGGCCGTCGTCGTCGTCACAAGCTTACCGGGGGACTTATCACTATATTTTCGCAGATCGATCAGATCACAACCCTCTGCGAACTTGCGGTTATTTTCGAGCACATATTTGGCAGTGTCACTGTATTGATTCTGCTGCTGCTGCAAGAGGCTAGCGAATTTACTGGCGGTCCGATCACACAAACGGTGATGCCCCAAAATAGGATTGACCATCAGATCTTCACGTTTGGCCGGTGTGAAAAGTTTATCGCAGTCGTTTAGATCGGAAACGCTACTCTTTGTTTCGGATATCACAGAATCGCTGGACTTGACTAGTTTCATGATGTACGGACTGTTGGTTCTCGATGGGGAGTTCAGATTACTATTGCAACGCAAACACAGCGAGGTGTTGGTCTCGCCTTGTAGAGGTGTTTGTGTGGCGACCGCATATGACCGTTGGACGTCGGCCAATACGGTCAGATCCTTGGTTGAACACTGGCATGTATCACAATGCTTGACTTCATTGGCCTTCAGCTCGTCCTCGAGAAACTTGGCCATAATTGATGGGGATATCATTTGTTCTCCATTAGCACTCACGTTCTCATTGTTATTGCAGTTTGTGTCACCATTGCTTGTGGACATATTGGCATCTGTTGTTTGAGAGTAAAGCAAGAAAATTAACAAACTTGATCTTCAAGTACAGTCTTGGGTTAGTTGTTATATTGTTAGCTTTTTGGAAACAATAATAATTATTTACTTTGAATTCTTTAAGGAGTTTTGAGTCGTTTTTTCAATGAACGTGAGCTTAGAACTAAGTGCCCATCATTTCATACAAGATGTCTGCGAAAACTTATGAAAGCCTTAAACTGATTTTCAAAAACTTTATAAGCCCTCAGCTAATGTAGCATTTTTTATTACAAAAATTGCAGCTACCTACTTCTACTTGGAGGCTTATTCCAAAAAGCACTGTAATAGGGGACCGTTTATGTTCCAACGGTGTTCCAATTTTCAATTATTTTCTTCCTTTGCAATTTTAGGTAATTATTCTGTAAATAATAACAAAAAAATCGCCCTTTTTCGAATTATCAAAACGATTTTTTTAAATTATTTACAGAATCACACTTACAGAATTTTGGAAAAACAGAATTATAAAAAGCAGAATTTCGATGTACATACCTACCTAATTTTGCATACAGAGTTTTGACCCAATTGGAATTATGACCCCAACCCAAGAATTAAATAAATAGGTGGCGCAACAGGCGGGTAGACACCCAATGCCTAGCTTCTTCCAACCATTCGTTTGTGTGAGTTTCTATTTTTGGGACAAATGGAACATGGAAGGGACTTCTTCAATTTTATGCCGATTCCGAACGGCTGAATTGAGAAGCTTTTTCAGGAAAGTCATACTCTCGAATGTTTGTCAGACGTTCGCGAGAGGTGGCTGAGTAGAAAAAACCTTAAGATGTAATTTGTGTTTTTCCGGGTATCGAACCTGTAGTATCAGTAGTCCAGCACACTAACCACTGCGCTACTGCGCCCACCAAGAATTAGATCACAAATTTGTGATAACACTGACAATTGGCGCATGATTGACATGTTGCCGATAAAATATCTACTGAATAATAGTTCCACGGCGTAATAATGTTTTGATCGCAATATTCCAGAACTCAAGCTACTTCTGATGCAAGCCAAGAAAAATATTTGAAACAGTTAGTGTCAGTTTCAAAGGTTCCGGATAAAGTTTCGTATAGTCATCCGACAAACTTCAAACTTGAACCGGCTGATAGGCTATCAGCCTGTCTCTCGGATACAGATTCGGGAGCTTTGAAACTAAAAGTTAAAGTTTAACTGGCAGTTAGGTTCCTGATAGTATATCGGAGACCTTAGGCGCGTTTTTTTGCAATTCTGTACTGCCACTGATTCACTGCTGGAACTTGTACCATGCGATAAAAGTGTAAGCAGTAAGCAAAGCACATCCATTATATCTTGCAAATTGCTGGAGCTTACTGTTGATGCAGAGATTACTTACTTACTTAGATGGCGCTACAGTCCGGGGTGGACCAACACGCCTCTCCAGTTAGCACGATCTTTGGCTAACTGCCTCCAGTTGCGCACTCCAAGTTGGTTGAGGTCCCCTTCCACTTGTGCGCGCCACCTAAGGCGAGGTTTTCCTCTACTGCGTTGTCCCTCCGGGTTGGAATCGAAGACTCTTCGGGCCGGAGCGTTGGTGTCCATTCGCTCTACATGTCCTAGCCATCTTAGTCGACTGATACGTACTTTTCTGACCAAGTCGATGTCGCTGTACAGCTCGTAGAGTTCGCTGTTAAATCTCCTCCTCCAAAGCCCGTCAACGCAAACGGGACCGAAAATCACTCGAAGAATTTTACGTTCGAAGCGCCCAAGGAGATCTTCATCCGCTTTTGACAACGTCCATGATTCTGCGCCATAAAGCAGGGCTGGGATGATGAGGGTCTTATATAGAGTCTCCTCGGTGTTTCTCGACAAGGCCTTACTAATCAATTGCCTTCTTAGGCCAAAGTAACAGCGGTTGGCAAGTGTAATTCTTCGCTTGATTTTTGATGTGATGTCATTTTCAGAATTAATAGCGGAGCCGAGGTAGACAAAGTCCCGAACTACCTCAAAGTTATAGCTGTCTATCGTGACGTTCTGTCCGATTCGTCGATGTTGTGTGTCCCTTCTCGTTGACAGCATATATTTTGTTTTGCCCTCATTCACCACTAAACCCATTTTTGCCGCCTCTGTACTGATACTTGCAAACGCACCAGTGACAGCTCGCTGTGTTCTGCCAATGATGTCGATGTCGTCAGCGTATGCAAGTAGTTGCACAGACTTTTGGAAAATTGTGCCCCTGGTGTTGGTTGTGCGAGTTTCGCACAATTTTCTCAAGAATGATGTTGAAAAAGTCACATGACAGCGCATCACCTTGTCTAAATCCTTTTTTGACATCAAAGGTCTCGATGAGGCTGTTTCCGACCTTTACGGAGTAGCGAGCGTTCTCCATCGTCATTCTGCACAATCTGACAAGTTTGGCAAGGATGCCAAATCTAGACATGGCTCAGTATAGCTCGTCCCTATAAATGCTGTCATATGCGGCTTTAAAATCAATAAATAGGTGATGAGTATCGATTTGGACTTCTTGGGTTTTCGCCAGGATCTGCCGTAGTGTGAATATTTGGTCGGTTGTGGACTTACCGGGCTTACCGCGTTCACACAGTACGGCAGACAGAATTTTGTAAGCGATGTTAAGGAGACTGATGCCTCTATAGTTGGCGCAGTTTAGAGGGTCTCCTTTCTTATGGATCGGGCAAACAATGCTGAGGCTCCATTCATCAGGCATACTTTCCTCTGACCAAATTTTAGAAACGAGTTGGTGTATGCTCTCTACCAAGTCATCCCCTGCTGCTGAAAATTTTTTTGTTGAAGACAGAAATAAAACAGCTGAAAAGTCAACTTGCATAGTGCTGTCAAGTCACAGGAAGGCTTTTTTTTGTGTTTTATTTAAGCCTACATAGCGGATTGCAAAAAAAAAAACACGCCTTTTATCAGCTAGTCTTGAAACTCCCCTCTATTTTTATACAACTGTCAGTCATATGAAGTCCAAAATTAAGTGAACACCACTTTTCACTCACTTTTGATGGTCCCTGTAAGTAACTTTAATTGACATTTTAAGGAAAATCTGTTAAAGTTCTATTGCAGCCATTGTCTTCTTAAAATGTACCTGCATACATTACGTATTAAAATATTTTTACCTAAGGATTTTTTTTTGTGAATTTGAGTCGCAACATGGGACAAAAGCTGTTTCTGTGGGACAACGTTACACAGAGTACCTGTTACCTACATCAATATTCAGTGACATCTTCGTAATATAGAACAGGTCTGTGCATCGAAGTCTGTGATGCTGTAATACATACCTAGACCTACTATCAATAAAATATGCAGGATGCGTAAACATTTTATTCTAGTTGGTAATTTAATACTCACTTTTAAATATTTAATTTTTAATAGGTATCTAATGGGGATGGGGATTTTCATTTAAACCAAGTAAACCACTCGGCGAATGCGTTCCCTTCTCGTAGACGAATGTATTGTCAACCTCTTTTTATACGTTTGAATGTATATTAATAACGCAATCAAATTTTTATAATAAACTTCCGCCTCAGCAGCTCCATACAGAATTCAAAGTAAATAATCACCAAATTTAATGATTCAATTAATCAGATTAGTTGCCTGGCTTAGTGCGTACAGTTTTAGTAATAAATCCTTAATTAAAAATGTTTACACAAAATTAAAATACAAAAAGCATATAGATGTTAATGATTACTGCAGTGGTACAAGGTGCAACGTGACCTCTCATACAAAACGCTCACCTGATTAAAATTGTATTTTAAAAATAGACCCAACCATGCATCATGCAAGTGCGCAATTAAAAATGTATTTTGAAATGCGGTTTAAAAATAAAATAATGTGTTACTAGCAAAGTTAAAAAAAGGATTGGTAGATACAACTGGAAAAACATTCACCCATACATTTGCAGAAAATAAAATCATCTGAAAGTGTATTGCACCATTGAAGCGTGCCTGGACTTTTATACAAGTGCGAGAACCTTTATCGTATGGTATCTGAAAATGGTAACCCACAGCTATATTAGGGAGCTGAAAAGGATGATGCTCTCCTCACCAGCCCCGCTAACTTCCAAGCAATGAGTCCCAGCAGCAACCACTAACGATGCACACGCAATTAAATATGTGAAAAAAAAAACAGGTATAGCAAAGTGCAAGCAAAAATAAAAGATCAACAACATCTCTTTGCCTATTTAAAAGCAATGCAACAACGCGCCTTTCGGCGCAAAGTTATCTACGACGTGGTGCTCCGTGCAACTCAACTACATGTGCTTCGGGAGGCATCTATGCTACTCCTCCCAACCAATTCACTAGCTAAAGGCTAAAAATAAACAGAAAACGAAGAAAGGAAGGCGAAAAAAAAACGAAGCGAAGCACGCTCATTCTACTAACACTTACCGAGACCCCTCATTGAGTATACCATTGCGGTTGGTGGAAAGGGGCATGCCGGAGGTGGTGAATCCGAGGCTGGAAGCACTTTGTAAGAACCCGATGTGGCCACACCGACACCGCTAGTGCTGCCCTCTGAATCGGAATGTGAGTTCGTCTCCAATCTCATGTACGATGAAACTTTCGATTGGATATCGATTGGAAGCTGCCCGCCGACGACGTATAGCATATGTAAGTGAGTATCAAACCATGGAGGAGCATATTAGATTTAGATGCACTTACCGAGGATACTTTTTGGGGGACAAAACTGTCCGGCTTGCACTGTAACAGTTGGATGGCCAAATTTATGTCCGCTTTGTAGCGTTCCTGAAAAGAAAAATCACAAACAAGGATATCAAACGGTGGTTGTAACTTGTAAACTGTAACTGAGATGGCAGCTGCTGTTTGAAATGGATATGGATGCCACTAGGTTCACTGCAGAGAATGGTGCATAGAATAAATCGCTTCATGGTGGGTTTTAAAATAGGTCAGACGAAAAAAAAAATCCCTTACAAAAAAGGTTCAGAAAATCGAAGAGATTAACGCTGAACGGTGAAGTTGTTGAGGGGATGGGCGCAGATTGCAAGGATTTTTTCCTCTATTTCAAATTAAAATCCTTGAATGGGTTTTTGTAAACGTTGTTTTTTTTTTGGGGGTTTTAAGAGCCAGCGGTGGTCGCCTTTTGTTTCTATAAATAATGTAAAGTTCATAGAATATACTTTTATGTGTACCTATGCAGGGATAGTAATTTATTTCGATGGATATTTAGTTTTAATTTAGTCTATAGAGAAGGCCTAATGTTTGTGCTGACGAAAGTGGTAGCGTAGATTTGGGTTTTGTGAAGTTTAAGCATAGTGTAGCTGCTATATCTGTGGTAATAAGTTGGAGTAGCTTATGTCGACATAAGCGAAAATCGATTTTTTCGCCTTATAATATTCCCTGATTTTACAACATTTTTTTGGTCTGGGTCTCATAATTTTTCGCCACTAATAATCCGTTGAATTTAAAAAAAACGTTATAGCTTAAGTTTATTTGGACACTATTTGCATTAACATAATGGCTTATGTCTATATCGAATATTATCATTTTTTAATCTTTAAAAAAATGTATTATTTTAAAAACACTTAAGTCATGACATAAGCTATTAAGGATTTTTAAAATTCAAGACGTTTGTGTCTTATGTCGACATAAGCTATTTTCAACTAAATTTATATTTAATCAAGTGCTAATCTTTTGTTTGCTCGTACTGAAAAATGACATAAGCTACTTCAACTTATTACCACAGATATATTACTTATATTGCCAGCCTCCTTTCACTTTTAGATAAGAAACTGGCAAGTATTATGAATTGTCCATCCTATAAAAGACGAGCGAAGAAGCTATCCCACGACTTTAGGCAAAATTCATGGAAGCAATTTGATAGCCATAGATTAAAATTGAAGGACTTATGCTGGGTTTCTACTTTCCGATTTGAAATTGACAATTGCCGTATTTTTATGCCAATTAAACAATTATTGGCAAGTGGAAATAGTGAAAAATTGCTTGTCATTGAATTGACTGACAGCGTTTGTCAATAACTGACAAATAAACCACTGTACAAGTGGAAATAGCTGAATTGTCAAACAAAATGTCACTTTGTCTATAATTGACAGTGAAAATTAATTGGCATCGAGTTCATAAGTTGGTCAATCAACGGACAAACGATTTTTTGCCAATAATTGACATAAGTGGAAATGAACTGACGGTGGTGTCGTTCAATGACATAAACGCGAGAGCTGTCAAATTTTGTCAATCAACCGACATGTGGAAACCCACCTTTATAGATTTTGCTGTTGACGTTTTTTCTTTCTCAATAACTTCAGGCGAATACATGCAACAACCCCTAATATGAATTGAGGAATCCTACCTTTTAAGCTATTTCTCTCATTCAAAGTTGAATTGAGTAGGTGCTCCGCTAAATTATTTATTTGTTTGTACCAAAGATTTTTGAAACTTATTGCTTCCTTAAGCCACAGCATTCCTTGGCAATCGTTCTTGTCTCATTCATAGATAGTGTCATTAAATCATTAGGTAACTACAGTGGAACAAGTCCTACCTTAATCATTAGCATAATATTAGTTAGGTGCATTTGTCACGGACACGTCTTATAACAGGACAAATTGTTTGGTATCGTTAGTGTCTGCTTTTTAAAGAGTTCACTGTAGTTGAAACATTCTTCGACGATAAAACCCATAGCTGTGTATAGAAAAGTAATGACTAATGAGTAATGACTTTTCCTTGAAAACTTAATTTTTTATAGTGAAACATTTTTTTATTTTGAAACAGTTCCTCCAAGTAATCTCAATGGTACCTTCAGACAGCAACAGTTTTTCTTATGCAGTTCCATTCTAAGGTTACTTGTGAATTGGGATTATCCTAGATATTGTCCACTATTCGCCACTGGACTGTCTAACTCAGATAATCACTGTGTATCCATATCCACCCAAGCCCAATAAGAAACTGTTCATGAACAGAACAGACGGAGACGATTGGTGTCACGATTCTCGGTGAGCCCTCTGAAAATAACTGCAGTTGGTTAGGTATAGGCAATAATCGGAGGTCACTTTCTCATAATGTAGCCCATTAGTTAGTAGTTAAACGCTAATGCACATAACATGCCTCGCTGTTTGTTACTAAACTTCTGAACCAATTCTTATGTAATTTGTCAAAAAGATAGTGTTGAACTGAAGAAGGACATGAACGACTGATTATATATATATATACGAGGAAAGAGATTAAAGATTTTAGTAAATGAAGTCAAGAAAAAAAATGTGCACGACTGGGTCGCACGTAACTTTCTCGTTTATTGCGAATCTCGCAGAATCTCAGAGTCATTTCAGCTAATTTTACGTTTTAAATCATACCCAGCCCACTCAAGGCGTAATTAGTAAATTTATACATACTACATAAACATACGTATTAACTACAACACTTTATTACTTTAAAATTTCACCCCCAACTTGGACTTGAAGGAGACAAGGTAGCGATGAATTTCGAATTATATTGCCATTGAAGTTTTGGCCATTACAAAAATATACCGTGTGTTAATAACAGATCGGGATTTGGGTAGTCATTTTTGAGAAATATTCATAAAACGGCAATATTCGAGTTTTCTGAGAAAAACTAAGTACGTGATCATGTTTAGAATACTTATGCTGTCTTAAATTTATGTACTATTTCGATCAAAATCGTTGGAGCGGTTTTTTGTAAAATTTTGTTCGACAAATGTTACAACTTTGAATACGAAAAGCACTGTTATTAAACTGTTTAGCTGAAAACTGAGTATGAAGTATTCTTCAGGATATAAACATTACCTTACAGTTATATTTTTATCCCAATCGAAAATGGTGTTTTCGAGATATGAGCAGTTTTTAAAGCGATTGGGGTGGAAAACGAAGGACGCATTGGTTCAAAAAACACTATATAGGCATGTTAAGCATGCCTCCATTAACTCAACTATCAAATCGTTAGAGTCGTTTTCGAAAAAATTTAAATTGTGTAATATTTTGTAAAATTGTTATAACTATGTGAAGTACCGTTAATATTAGGGCTAGAATAAAAAAAAAAAAACGCCTCCTAGGGGGAAGCCCACAAACTTTAAATACGAAGTTTGAAACAAACTCGTCCATGCGTTTAGATTTCCCCGGTTGTGGGACAGACAGACATAAGGACGGACAGAATTGCGAGACCCACTTTTTTGAGTTTGACTAATTTTGTGTGTTGAAATTTTCGATCTAGCAGTTTGCTTATATCTATTCCATTGATCCCGTATTTGCTTCGAATTGAAATGGTATCCGTTGGCGACAAACTCACAACGCACTTGCTCCCAAGCATCGAATTTTTTTTATCATTGAAGTGTTGTTGAGTTTGCTATCAATGATACCTAGCAACGGTCTCACTAAACTTATGAGAAGTTCCTTCATTTCTGCTGTCCAATTTGCAAATCTTGGTCTTATTATTTTTTTCATTTTATTTTTTATTTTCGCAGAAATAACACGACCGAGTTAAAAGCCAAGCCGAACGAGCCAACAACGAAAACAAACTCAACTAAACGTTTTTTGTGTACGTTATCGTTATGTCATATTAGGGTAACTTCGGGCATTATGGCACAGGGATTATTATGATGCAGTGTATTTTTTTGTGTGGTTTGTGGTCCGACGACTTTTGCACTCATTTTAAGGCCGTGTGTCAATTAGGCTAAATAATTATCCTCGGATAATTTTCTGCCACATAGGTACATGAGTGTTGAAAAGAAAAGTTCACCAAACTCCAATCTTAAAACAGATAGGTACTTATTTAATTTCAAGCTATTAATTAATTCAAATTCGGTTTTCATTTCCTCTTTAAGATTCTAGCAACACTCAAGCAAAAGAAAATGTCAAAAATTATCCTATAGGATAATTTATTAAGCTCTGAACAGAGCTCGAACATTTTGAGTGTGCTCTGAACCGAGCGTGCTGATCGCTCTGATTTGGTTTACCTTCTGTGCCAGAACAGCAACTCTCCTCCACCACTTCCACTATTTTGTTTATCCTGTTTTTTTTTCTGTCAAATTGTTGTGAGCTAGGTTAGGCCACTGAGGTATCTTTGATGCAGGTGAGGAGGGCGCGGCACGCTCGCGGTCGCTCGGCTCAGCTCGTCGGATGGGGTTGTTCTTGCCCCCTCACCATACACCTCCTGCTCAACACACTTTTGTATCGTGCCATCAAAAAAAAAAGGAGCAAAAAGAAGAGAAAGTTACTTTAATTTACGTAGACCCCAGACGGACAAAAGGAATTTAAATATAGGAGAAGAGACAGAATTGAAAAGAAGAGTTCAAAGACTTTTGCCTATGCCCTCAAGAGAAAGCGGGAAATGTAACGCGAATCTAAACCTAACTAGCCTAAACTACACCTAATCTAACCTATGATTTAAACTAGACCCTATTCTATGCCTAATATAACTTAAACTAACCTAAAATAAGCAATACCCTAAGCGCGACTCTCATTCCCATGGTCTCTTAAAGGCAAAGGTTCGTCAAAACCCAGAGACAAGCCTGATGACGGTGGCTAAGGTTGGCCTGCCCACCCTTTTGTGTCTTAGACACAACCGTATGTTACCACTCTGGCCGATGCTGCGAATGGTAACCCCGAAAATACCTCCCGGTCACAATCACTGATGATCTATAGAGAAGCTATAGTCATGTCTACGTCATGTTATGTCGTCGTTCGTTGACGTCACGTCATGTCGCTGTCAATCCACCCGCGGACGGCTGTCCATCTGCACACACACCAGTTGCGAAACTAACTTAAACGCGCATCGTAACGATCAAAACACTCATTTATGAAACATATATAAATTCAATTTATTAAGAAATTTAAAAGTCTAAACCACAGTTGCAAAAAGGCTTACTATTGTACTGAATTCAGTACAATTTGACTTTCCTGAGTACGCAAGTACCACTTTCCAATTTTCGGTACTATTTGTACTAATTTAAATTTTTGAAATTTTATTTTTATATCTTTTAACTCATAGGATTAAACAAAAATAAGCTGAACGCACTGCTTTGTTTTTCAAATTCTGAATGCATTCATAACTCATCATCGTACATACTTCGTTAAAAATTTACTTTTAAATCTTCTTGCATTCCTCGAAGATGTGGAAAAAAAGATTTGATTTCGGAGACATTTTTTTGAACTCATTACAACGTTTTTCACAAACTGCCATTTGGACGATCAAGTATATTCAATGGTCCAATTTGTTTTTTCCTGGTAAACAAAAAAGTGTTGAAATTATCAATAATAAATATCGAGCTTTATCTGACTGCGATAGAAATAGGTACATACTTCTATTTCTTCGGTTTGGGCTGAAATGGGCCTTGTGCAAAATGAATGCAACGAGTTCATGTTTTCAAATCCTACACCGCATTGTCTATGGTGCTTTTTGTATTCATTCTTATTCTTCCGCAAACTTTTAAAGAATGTTTTCTTATCAAAATAGCTATTATAAAAAAAATATAACCAAAGCTAAAGAATCTATAAATCTTATTAAAAATTAAGGCTGCCATAGCTATATAAATAAAACAAATAGAACTCGAGCAGCGTACTAAACTTCAGCTACAAAATTAAATTTTCAATTCAGACTATACTGCATGTATCTGTCACAATTTAGCGCGCACATTAATGGTTCGGTACATTTTTTCAAGCAAAATTTAGACAGAT
Source organism: Cheilosia soror (assembly GCA_949372485.1). Classification (NCBI taxonomy): domain Eukaryota; kingdom Metazoa; phylum Arthropoda; class Insecta; order Diptera; family Syrphidae; genus Cheilosia; species Cheilosia soror. The sequence continues at coordinate 41,513,175 of OX443561.1, forward strand.
CATGTTGTTTTTTTTTCTGTTGTGTTTTTGGGTTGCGAAAAAGTAAATAAGGATAAGGTTTTTCAATGAATACATCGATGAGGAATCCTTTCAAAGTGATAAATTTGAGATCAAGGAATATCAGACAAGGAAAAAAGAAAGTGCAACGAAAATATAACACTTTTTCGCTTCGATGAATTTTTGAAGGAAGTTATTTTCAACGAACAGCTGTTTTCTGACTTATATCCACAGCGCACTCTATGTCAAAAGCTAGGATTTTAGTTAATGTTTGAAAAGAAAAATTGAAGAGCAGCTAAATTTAGTTTCGCTCGAGTTGCGTAGGTACTAAGCTTTAGATTCAATTAAATGCGCCTTTATTACACCCTTCACTGGAAGGTATAGGTAAATATACACTTACATTTCAAACGTCAAGACGAAGTCCCCTTATATCCTATAAGTCATAAATATTCTGAATTAGGGTGCAATTCTTTAGCCATGTCCGTCTATCCGTCCGTCGGTGTCGGTCTGTCTGTTCGTTAAAAAAACACAAAATAGTCCATAGTCCAACCAAACGAATCGACCTCTGCGAATGAAATTTTTTGAAAGGACTTCTTTCTTCCGGTAGGTACCTCCCTGCACATAAAACCATAATTAGACTCACGTACGTATGTATACACGAACTCACACGCTTAACATTTTGCAAGACTTAAATGCTGAAGGGGGTATCAAAGCAGGCCGATGATAACAGACCGATACTGTTTTTTTTGTTTAATAAAATATTTATTTTTTATGTTTTCGATTGGTTTTATACATTTAAGAAATTTGAGTACTATTCAGTACAATTTCTTTTCAGTTTTCAGTACAATTGAGAAAAGTCGATTTTCATCACTGGTCTAAACTAAAAAAAAACGAAAAATTCTGCCTTTAATATTTACCCTAAAACTAATATGTATTTAAAAATTTCAAAATTCAATAACTTAAAAAACTATAACTTACGGTTTGTTCCGATCCCCCGTTGTCCTGGTACCAGCACAAGAAAGGTCGCTGTAAAATTTCAAATATGACCGCGAACACAAAAAAAAATATCAAATGCAGAAATTTCCCTAACCTTAATACATAAAAATCCAAAAAAACTAAAAATTACTCTACTAATCCAGATTCCAGAAGGGAATCTTCAAAAAAAAAACTAAAACTAAGAACTTCACTTTTAAACTAATTCACTTTTTCTTCTTTGTTTGCTGTTGTAGGGATTCTGTTGAGCTGTCCCTAGGAGCACCTCTTGGTTGGCGTCGCTCTCAAGTTGACGGTGGTGCTGTTTGTTGTAGCTCTGGAGCGCTGCTCCTGGTTGGCAAATCGCTCAACCGATGACGTTGGTTGAGGTGGCGGAGCACCCCCTTTCTGGTAGCCGCTCTTTGGTGACAATTTCGCCACAATCCAAAAAAAATTGGGAATTTTGGGTTCTTTGTCCGGGGATCCTTTGTCTTGGCACTGGGTATTTGTTGGTATTTGGAGGCGTTGGTTAAATACGACCGTTGCCTATTGTACCGCTGCCTTTGGTACCGCAAAGTGCCCGTTGATACGGTTGGGCACAACGGTCTCTGTATATCGGACCCCGGAACAAAGAATCGACGTTGAATTTGGCGTCGGATTGTGAGATATCTTACTGGACACAGTCTAGATTTTCTCGAATATCTCGAATATCTCGAATATCTATTTCCGGACTTCTGGTCTGTGTCCTTAGTATGGACTTCACTCTCGCCTTAATTCGCACTTCGTTATAATTACCAAAAAAAATCCCAACAGTAATTACAAAAAAATTTCTCACAGTGTACGTTGACCGAATGAAACTTAACACTTTGAATGTGTGTAAAAGGGCAACGACCGCTTGTAATCGATCTCAGATTAAAAGTGACGAAACTGTGCTTATTTAGCCTGAGTGTCCCCTATAAACCCTTTTTCCTTTTTTCTCGTATTGTGTTTGTTTTGTCTATACTCTTCTGTCTTATACCTTGCATTACATGTATTTTATAAAAGCTTCTATTTCATTCTCTTTCCTTTTCTAATTCTCCAATTTCCTAAAGGGGAGATTGCCTTCTTCCTTCCAGTCAGGTCCGTTCACAGTCGGTCATTTAAGGGAAACCTACTTATCGACACTATTGGCTGAGGACTTCTGATTCAAATAAACTATCACAATTTAATAAATTAACAAATAATAAAACTAATAAATAAATTAATATGCCTAAACAAATAAATAAATATAATAAATAACAATACCTAACAGCTAAATAACACTAAACTTAATCTATATTGCACATTTTCAATTTGCCAAAAGCATCAACAATGTTCATAGCTTTCGCTACTTTGATCACTTTATTTTGTGATCATGAACGCAACCACATAAAGCCCACTGACGAACAGGCACACAACATAAAGCGTGAGGGAGACAGACATATATACACGATTCATTGGAGAAATGTCAAAAATACACATTGCACAAATGCACATGCATAACAAATCGGTCGTGTCGTGATAAATTATTCGTTTAACTTTTGTTCTTTCGTTAGATCAAACGATTTTTGGATAAAATTAATCCTTTGAAAATCCCTTATTGGTTGTGTTCGGGGTTGGTGTAAGGATAATGTGCCCGAATGTTTTCATTCGGGCGAATTATGCATTTGTTATTGTGTTGTTATTTTTCTATTCTAGTGTGGACAGTGATGCACATGCAGTGTCCGAAGTGTTGGATATCCACTTTAGATATCGTGTGAAGGAGCCTATCATCCTTAAGGATATCCTTGGCAATTTTACTGCCGCTTTGTGTTTGTGCTTCGCTGTTCTATGCGGCGCAGATGGGCTGCCGCAACAGGATCGACGACGGTTGTGGAGTGGTCGTGACTCAACCGGCCTCGTAAATAAAAGGAAGGCCATCGATCGGAGCTTCAGCATTATTCATTTCGCGAGCGTGTTGGTTTATCAACGTGTGGCAAGGGCCCACTCCCTGAGATAATGTTTATCTACTGTTGTATCTCGCCGGGCATGTGAGTAGATATTTTGTTGTCTAAGAAGTGTGTAGGACATGTTAAAATAGTATCACAGTTTTTGGTTATCACAGTCGCAGGTAGCTATGTGTGTTTTGTGTTACCCGTATAGGGGTTGTTTGCGCTCTCTACTTGCGTAGGATCGCACCAAGGTCAACGCATCGAGCGTTTTGTCATGTAGCTCCTGTGAACTCTTATGTCCCTAAATATCACAGATATACTTAAATATATATATAAATAAATGTTGGGAAAAATGCAGAAGGATAATATAACTCAAGAGTCTTACTTCAGTGGGGTTTATTTCAAGACTAAAATTAATATTAACAAAGTAGGTATGTAATGATAAAATAAAATAGGTATACTCGAATTCTTGCATTAGTGTTAAGTGTATATACAAAATGTTATGTAAATGTTAGTAAGGTTGAATTGCCAATGCAGTATTTTCAACACAACCCCTCAATTCAATATTACTTTAAGTTAAGCATTTCAACAAATTTTAAATGTTTTAGTTTCTTAAGGTTTTTTGTTAAAATATCTGCAACCATTTCGTCAGTGGAAACGTATTCCAATATAAGTTCTTTCCTTTCATGGACATCCCGAACAAAGTGCATTTTGATGTCAATGTGCTTGCTTCTTCCGTGATAAACTGGGTTTTTTACCAATTGCAGTGCGCTTAAGTTGTCGCCATATAAAACTGTTGGCTTTGAGACTAAGCTGCTGAATCCAATTTCGTTCATCAGGTTTCGCAGGAACACAATTTCCTTAGATGCTGAGCAAAGCGCCATATACTCCGCTTCGGTGCTGCTAAGTGCGACAGTGGGTTGCTTCTTTGATTCCCATGACACAGGTCCGCCAGCCAGGAAGAAAACATGTCCAGTAAATGACCGCCTATCATCAGAGTTGCCACCCCAGTCCGCATCAGTATATCCATGCAAATCTATGCCAGATTTTCTGTAAATAAGCTTGTAATTGATTGTATTATATAGATATCGAAGCAAATGTTTCGCTGCAATATAATGTTCTTTATGTGGATTCATATTATATTGGGACAATTTAACAACGGAGTGCGATATATCTGGACGTGTTGTAATGCTTAAAAAATTCAAAGACCCTATTAAAGATTGATATAGTTGCTTATCTATCTTATTGCAATTTGGACAGCGATCGCATTTTTTTAATTGAGCACCCGGGTCTAGAGGAGTGCTTACTTTTCTGCATTCACCCATTGAGAAATCATGCAAAATATTCTTTATAATCTGCTGTTGAGACATCTTAATTTGACCTTTGTCACCAGTTCTTTCAAACTCTATTCCGAGAAAAAAATTTAGTGGTCCCTTATCAACTATTTCGAATTTAGACTCAATTTTTGTTTTAAATGCATGCATATCATGCATATCCTTGCATGCAATTAATATGTCGTCGACATATACGACGATAATGTTAATCTTTCCGTGTTCGTTGTTTGTGTAAACACAACTATCGTTGACACACCGAACGAATCCAATCTCCTTTAAAACTCCATCCAATTTTATATTCCATTGTCTCCCAGATTGTTTAAGCCCATATATGGCCTTTCGTAATTTACAAACTTTGTTAGGACTTTCTTTATCCTCAAAACATTTCGGCTGTTCCATAAAAACTACTTCATCTAAATCGCCATTCAAATATGCTGACGTGACATCAATGTGATGCAATAACAATCCAAATTCTACAGCCAATGCAACTACTAGACGAATTGTAGAATATCTAGCCACTGGTGAAAACGTTTCAAAAAAATCAACGCCAAATTTCTGGCTACAGCCCTTAGCCACAAGTCTAGCCTTATACCGTTCAATGCACCCTTCTTTGTTTCTCTTTATATTAAACACCCACATTGCTTTAATAGCGCGCCTATTTTTTGGTAGATCAACGAGCTCCCAAGTTTTATTTTGCTTCAGCGAGTTGAATTCTTCCTTCATGGCTTGTTTCCATTTCTGAGCATCATTACGCTGAAATGCTTCCTTAATAGAGCGCGGATTTAACTCTTCACTTGCATTTACGTAATTTAAGGCCGGGTTTGTAGGGTTATATGGGCTATTATCATTCGTATTACGAATTCTTCCACTTCTTAAAATTCTAGGACTTACTTGAATAATGTTCCCATCTTCCACTTCCTCAGCATTTTCTTCCTCTCCGCAGTCATCTGCACCGATATCCTCGTCGCCACCATCGTCCTTATCTCCTTCTTGACCACCATCACCCAAATTAGAGCCATTTTCTGCATCGGAGCCTAGGGCATCTTCGAATACACTTTCAGCATCAGCTTCTTCCTTTACCACCGTGACAACTTCAGCTGGAGGCGATTGTGGTAGCAGGTACTCGCAATCTGTAATCGTGGAATTGTTACCCAAGGTTTCGATGAACTTTACATCTCTACTGATGTATACTTTACCAGATTCCTGATCAAATAATCGATAAGCTTTTGATTCCGTCGCGTAACCTACCATAACAACGTCTACTCCCTTGGCATGCAGTTTAAAAATACCTGGTCGTTTATTAAGCATTACTGCTTTACTACCAAATATTTTGAGGTGCGACACGGATGGTTTGTATCCATACCATACACAAAATGGTGTCTCTCCTTGCAGTGTACGACTTGGAGAACGATTTCTCAAGTAAACTGCCGTATTGACTGCTTCTGCCCAAACACTATCAGGCAATTTTGATCCGATCAGCATGCATCGGCACATCTCCAGTATTGTCCGATTTGCCCTCTCGGCGACACCGTTTTGCTGCGGTGTATACGGAGATGTCAACTGATGGCGAATACCATGTAGCTCTAGGAACTTCTTGAATGAAGAATTTACGAATTCGGTGCCATTATCACTCCTCAGGATCTTTATTTTCTTAGATGTCTGCGTTTCCACCATAGCCTTGAAGTTCTTAAACCTTTCAAACGCCTCACTTTTTGCCTTTAAAAAATAAACAAATATTTTTCTTGAGTAATCATCAATAAAAAGTAAAAAGTATTTTGCGCCTCCAATGGATACTTTTCTCATGGGGCCACATATGTCAGTATGTATTATGTCTAATACAGAACTACTCCTACTGTTTTCACTGACATATGGCAATGAACAGATTTTGCCTTTTAAACAAATTTCACACTGGAATTGTATATTCTTCTGTTTGCACTTTAGGCCTCTTACCGTATTATTTTGTATCATATGGCTCAAACTCTTACTATTAAGATGGCCATATCTTTCGTGCCATACACTAAAATTAGAGCTATCGTTTAAGCTATTCGTGAACGCATTAACTTCGGCCTTCTTCATATAATCACAGACGTACATATTATTTGACCTTTTTGCGGTTATCAGAATATTTCCGCGTGGATCTAATATTTTTGCATTGTTTTGTCCGAAAATCACTAAATTTTTGTTTTGTGCAGCTTTACCGATAGACAAAAAATTCATATTTGTATCTGGCACATAGAGAACATCTTTCAAGGTAATGCGTCCACTCTTTGACTCTAATATAACCTCTCCAATGCCCGCCGACTGAATATGAGAATTATTAGCCAGATCGATATTTTCAATATGTGGCCTCATATTAGAGAACAGTTTTTTCTCACAGCACAAGTGGCTTGTTGAACCACTATCAAAAACCCAAGTATTACGAGTAAGTGTAGCAAAGCATGCTGAGTTAAGCATTGGGAATGCTCTGTTATTTCGCCTATCTCTGCAGTTAGCCGCTAAGTGTCCACGACGATTGCAATTGTAACAGGTCCCTTTAAATGAATACTGTTGATCATTCCTACCACGTTGAGTGTGTTGATTCTGCTGCGGAGAGTGCTGTCGCTGTATATGCTGAGCGGGCCGTTTTTGCCTTCGGTTGTGTGTGAACATTGCTTGTTCTCGTACACTCTCATTTAAGTCGTTTTCGTCCCTTCTATGCCCCTCCTCGAGAAGCTTCAATTTCAAGGTCTCACTGGTAGGTAGTGCATCCCGCGTTTCCATTGCGAGCACGAAATTTTCATAACTACTAGGAAGACTAGAAAGCAGAATAATGGAAAGAAGTTCATCTTGTAGATTAATACTTAGCTCTTTTAATTTTTCGGCTAGATCGAAAAAATTATTAAGGTGCAATTGAACTTGGCTATTTTCCGGCATCTTGAGTTGAAGTAGTTGCTTGAACAAAGTAACTTTTCTAGCTGGCCCTTTCGGCTGGTGAACGTTTTCTAATATTTTCCATGCTTCCGCTGACGACTTACAATTTTTTATATAATTGAGCTGCGATGATTTAACGCACAAAAGTATAGTCGCTAGTGCCTTATCATCTTTGGTCTGCCAATCACCACGGTTTGGTTCACTTTCGGGTTTTACTTTTGTTCCATTAACGTACGACCATAAGTCGCTATGGATTAAAACACTTCTGACTTGCACCCTCCATGAATCAAAATTCTTTTCGTCCAATCTTTCTATTTGGTACAACGATGATGCCATTTTAATATATCCAGAATTTCTCTGGGCCCATAACCTTTGTTGGGAAAAATGCAGAAGGATAATATAACTCAAGAGTCTTACTTCAGTGGGGTTTATTTCAAGACTAAAATTAATATTAACAAAGTAGGTATGTAATGATAAAATAAAATAGGTATACTCGAATTCTTGCATTAGTGTTAAGTGTATATACAAAATGTTATGTAAATGTTAGTAAGGTTGAATTGCCAATGCAGTATTTTCAACAATAAATAAATAAAACTCTAAAATAAATAAATAGATAATGTAGGTGTAAATAAATAAACTCTATATATATATTAGTAAATAAACTCTCTAGACGACACTGTGTAGATAATAAATAACATAAAAATACTTTAATAAATAAATAAATAAATAGAAAGACGACTTAATTTACTGACTACATATAGATATATCCTAGGACTAAACATAGATATCACAGGTCGTCAGGCAACGGACAGCTGAGTGCGTCATTTGAATTTTTGTTGCTTTGGATCAAGTATGCAGATCCTTGGCATGAAACACGCCTATTTTCTCGCCGCTTAGGTTTCCTATTTCATAAAGAGAGTTGCCGACTGACCTCAGTACAATCGATTTAATAAATTTCGGACCTAGTTTAGCATTATATTTGTCGGCTAAGCTACTCTGTTTGAAATTTCGTCGGTATACAATTTGACCAGCCGTGTATTTCACGTCTCTACATCTTGTGTTATAGGTACGTGTGGCTTTATGGTGTGCTAGTTTGAGGTTGTCGAATATTCTGGCTCGGATTAGCTGTAATCTGTCATTTCTTTCTAAAACTTCCGTGTTCATATCTTTTATATTGTCTAATTTTCGTAGTACGTCATATGATTTGGCGTGTTGCACCATGTGTGTGCCAAACACTGCATAGTATGGTTCGAACATGGTCGCGTCGTGAACCACACTCCTCAGGGAAAATGCTGCCTCGCTGACGTGATTGTCCCAGTTCTTCTGGTCGTCTTTGATGTACGATCTGATTTTCGCCAGTACGGATCGGTTCACTCTTTCGGAAGCATTTGCCTGAGGAGAGTAGAACGCGGTGCGAACATGTCCGACTCCGTACTTTTCTAGGAAGCTGGCAAACAGCTCAGATACGAACTGTTTCCCGTTGTCTGAGTGGATGTATTCGGGAACACCGAAGATATGGAACACGTTTTCCTCTAGATATTTAACTATCTCAGCTGCCGTTGCCTTTCTTATCGGTTTTAAAAATACAAATTTCGAGAAATGGTCTAAAACTATAAATATGTGAGTGTGTCCGTTTTTCGTTCGTGGGTATGGTCCGAGGAAGTCGATGTACAGTCTTTGGAAAGGTCGCTCCGTCATGGTCTGTTGTCCCATCGGCGGTCGAGAAATCATGTTCAGTGGTTTACAACATTTACAAATATCGCACGATTTCACCCAATTTTGTACGTCGGTGACCATTCCGGGCCAAAAGTACATTTGTCTTAACCTAGCCAGCGTTTTGTGAATGCCGCCATGGCCTGCCGCTGGTGAATTATGAGCTGCTTGGACTAGATTCCCTCGCAACTCCGCCGGTATCCAGAGCTTCCATGCTCTGTCGTCCTGTATAGCGTCCCCAGTTCGTATGTCTGTTCTTTTGTAGACGAATCCGTCCGAAACGCATATGTCAGGTAGTCGGTCTCGGTTGTCGTTCACGGTTTTCCTCAACTCATCATACTCTTCTGATGAAAAGTATGGTGAGTTGAGGTCCACCTTTAGTATTTCGCTTTCGGGAAGGAGCTCCTCCATATGGACGCGAGAAAGAGTATCAGGGACTATGTTTTGGGTACCTTTCCTATGTTCGATCTGGAAATCAAAGCCTTGGAGTTTGAGGCTCCATCTGGCCAGGCGACCAGACAGATCCTTTTGGGTCATAAGCCACTTCAAGCTCGCATGATCCGTAATGATAGTGAAAGGTAATCCCTCCACATAGGCCCTGAATTTCTTAACAGACAGAACGGCCGCATAGCACTCAAGCTCCGTTACGCTGTAGTTCCGCTGTGCGGAATTCAGCTTCTGGGACATGAATGCTATCGGTCGTTCGTTGTTTTCAGCATCCATTTGGAAGAGCACACTCCCTACACCCGATGTCGAGGCGTCACATTGTACGTAGAATCGTTTCGTAAAGTCCGGATTCGTCAAAATGGGTGCGGACACCAAAGTCTCCTTAAGTTTTTCAAACGCGTTTAGCGCATCGTCTGTCATCGAGAAAGTTTGTCCTTTCTTAAGGCAGTCGGTCATAGGAGCGGCCAAAGCCGCGAAGTTTGGTATAAAGCGTCTGTACCACCCCGTCATGCCTAAGAACCGACGGAGCTGCTTGGGTGTCTTAGGAACCGGAAAATTCTCGACCGCCGATACCTTGTCGGGGTCTGTCCTCAAGCATCCATCGCCGACGATGTATCCTAGATACTTGATTTCTCTGTAACAAAACTTGCTCTTCTCCACATTGATTGTTAGACCTGCTTCCCTCAAACATTTTGCTACCTCCTCTAGCAGTCTGGCATGCGATTCGAAGTCTGGAGAACAAACCAAGAGGTCATCGAGGTAGACAAAGACACACTCTCTCAACCGAGCGGGTATGACTTTGTCCATTAGCCGACACATTCTCTGGGCGGCGTTACACAGTCCGAACGGCATTACCGTGAACTGGTACAACGGTCGCCCAGGGACTGTGAAGGCTGTCTTCTCCCTCGACTTGTGCTCCAGAGGAATCTGCCAGAATGCATCCTTTAGATCGATTCCCGAAATGAATCGAGTATCTTGAAGACGACTCAATAGGCCTTCAATGTGGGGAAGTGGGTAAGCATCCTTTTTTGTTACAGAGTTAACCTTTCGCGAGTCCAGGCACAATCTGTTCTTGCCCGGTTTCCTCACCAGTACAACTGGTGAACTCCATGGGCTGTTGCTCTCCTCTATCACACCTAGAGAGATCATCCTATCGAGCTCGTCATATAACAGCTTTTGGATTGCCGGTGAGATTGGGTAGTGCCGTTGTTTTATGGGAATCTTTTCGTCTTCCACCTCTATCACATGTTTTTCGAGGGCGGTTTTCCCCAATCCCAACACTGCAAACGACGGGAATAACCTTTTGATTCTCTCTAGATGCTCAATTTGCACTGGTGAGAGTGCCTGGACAGGCGATGTACCCTCCGTCGACGATGGTGCGTCTAGTTCGTCGATTATGTTTGGAGCGACCTTAAATACCTTCCAGAAGTCAACTCCTAAGTAAAGTGATTGCTGCAAATTTGGCACTACAAATAACTCTATCTCATGTGACTTGCCGCCCCAAGAAACTGTCGTCGTAAATCTGCCTAAAATACTCTGGTGGTTCCCATCTGCTGTCCTAATATCCGTCTTCATCTTCGTCATTTTGATATTATGCCTTTCTAGGAACTCTAAGGCTCCTTTTCCTAAGCAGCTTATGGAAGCTCCACTATCTAACAGCCCTAGCATTTCCTCCGTCTCTATCTTGACTTTGGCGTAGGGTCTGTTATCGTCATTGATATTTATTACTGACGCTAAAATCCTATTCATCCTACGTCTACTTATTGCATTCTTTTCCCTTAGCCTATGTATCTTTTTATAATTTCTTGTTTTCACTACCGGGTAAGTAACCTCCTCTCCGAAAATTCGTTTTCTTGCTGCCTGGTATTCCAGGAGCCTTTGGTGCAGACTTTTCCGGTGCGGAGGATCTTTTGGAATTGGGTCATTACTGGTTCTTGACTCTCTTTTTAAAATTGTGTATGGTCTGGGGTGTTCTGAGTCTCCGGGAGTTGTCTCGCCATCGGCGGGTTGCTCCCGGATGCACCGCCGAATTTCATGTTTTCCTGGCATTTGGAACAATTAAAGCTAAGATTGCCCTGCCCGCAACTAAAGCAGGTCAGGGTGTGAAATCCTGATGGGCATGCCGAAGAATTTGTCGCCATGTTCCTAGTCGTCGTTATGTCCGTTCTGTTCGTATTGCTCCTTTCTGCCCTTACTTGTCTATCTGTCTGTCGGTTATTTTGCTGTCTATTTCTGTGTTGCGGTTGTTGAAGCGCCGCAATTTCTACTTCTTCGTAGTCTTCTTCTACATTTAGCCAGTAGGGAACAAAAATTCAGGAGGCACATAAATGAAGTCGAAGATCCGTGGCGACAGAGTGTCAGAAATGAGCCACTAGTATCTACTAAATGTCGCTCCGCTCGCCTACATTCATCGCGTAGGTCTTGAATGTTTTTAATATAACATCCGAAGATGAGCGTCGCAACTTTGTCTTTAATGTTCTGTCTCATAATGTCTACTAAGTCTTGTTCGTGTGGTCGGTTTGTCATCTGTAGGGTCATGGAGCGTACGTCACTGTAGAAGTCATCGAATGTTTCTTGGGGTTGCTGTTTTCTATCCATGATGGATCTTAAGATCTCGTGGTCCCTCTTATTATCCCTAAATTGATATAAAAGTTCAGCTTTTAAATCGCGGTATCTTAATTCTTCGAACCCTTCACTTTCCTGTAAGAATTGCCAATACCATTTCTCGGCAGGGCCTGACACTAAATGGTGGAATTGGGCGAGTAAGTGCTTATCGGAGAGGCCGCTTTGTCTTTGCAATGTTTCAATCCTAAAAATGAAGCTCTCTACTGACATTGATTTTGGTGTCCCGTCAAATCTGATCCCCCACTTATGAACTGGCATTTCAATTTTCCCGCTGGAATCGCGAGAGTAGTATCTCTCTGACCGGATACTGGGTCTTGAGTTACATGTCTGAGGTAGGGTTATGGTTTGTTCTCTTGTCTGGTCTGATTGTCTGTCTGTCGCTATGGGAGGGGCTCTTTGTGATGCTACGGAGAGTTCCAAGTCTCCAATTTTCTCCGTTATTGTTCTGATGCTGTCTTGAAATGTGAACATCATGCTCTTCATTGTTTCAGCAAAAGCTGACATCAATTCGACCGGATTATCCCTCGCAGCATCACAAACGGCCTCTGGAATTTGTTCGGTACCTTGTCTGTTCGTTCGTTCTACCTCTGCGTCGTTTAAAGACGATTGTATTTGTTCAGTTTGCATTCCGTCCTGTCTTGTCAAAGGCGTCCGTTTATGAGTCGATGTGCGTTCAGTTTGTCTATTGTGGCCTTCGAATTCCAGGCTTCCTGTTGGATGAGGTAATTGTTCCTCTTGGATAGTCCCCATTTGAGGAACTCCCTTTTGGTTTGTCTTGTCGGTTAGCTTGATTGACCCGGTTCCATTTTGGAACGAAGAGTTGTCGTTTGGGTCTGGAGTAAAGTCCATCAAGTCGTACGAGTACATTGTTAAGTCCGTGTAGTTGTTTCCTGTCGTTGTTGCCGTAGATTGTCGTTCGTCGAAGTGGCCCCCTTCTTCATTCCTACCGTAGCGGTAACTCAGAGAATGGGTAACTGCTGATCTCGGATTGGCGATCGAAGAGGCCTCTAAATCCGTTCCCTCCATTGGGATGTTGCTAAAGGAATAGTTCGCCATTTGAGCAGAGTTACCTTTCGGGACAGCTCCTAACTTTCTATTCCCTTCACTCATTTTCTGAGCCTTCCTAAATATCTCTCTTAAGTTCACACTAAGTATCAAGGTAGCTTGTGTGACCCTGTAAATTGAGCAGATTTTTGTTTCTGTTACCAAGAATTCAGTATGCAGTACTTATAGCTGCTTGAGTTAGGTAACGATTGTTATATTTGATAATAAAACAAAGGAAATTCTGTTTATATCAAAATTCAAAAAAAAAAATATCAAAACTTCAAAAATGCTAATAAAAAAATTCAAAGTAAAAGTAAAAAAAATGATGAATGTTAAATTACGAGGTTTGATCAGTTTGTGTTTTGTATAAATAACATAATCGCGTTGGTGTGTGTACTTCTAGACAGGTTTTCCAATCACTCTTGAGTGGAGTTGAAGTCAGTTGAGTCATGTTCTTTGTTCGTTGTCTCTAATCAGCATCTTGTCGTGACCGGTATCTCTGAATTTTGACGAGTGCAGGCGGATAACCCTTCTTTCCCTACCACTACTTGTTATCTGGTATGACCAAATACAAGGTTGGCCGGGACTCCCAGGTTACACTCCAACACGGCCAAGGCTTTCAAGCTTACACCTCCGCCTCACGTAAGATCGGCCAAAGAGCCTTAATCTTACGGACAGCAGGTAGTGACTGGCCTGTCTACCTTAACCTAGCTCTCGATTCTAACACAGACCTCCGACTACCTCACGAGATCTCTTAGCCTTACGCCTGGAGATTGGACAGCCATCGTACGTCCATCCTAGAATCGAAAGCTCGCTCCTGATTACTTCCCAGACCTCTAGCTACCTCACACGATCCCTTGGCTCTTGGCCTCAGGACAGGAAAGCCGCCTTCATTCTGTTCGTTAACCAAAAGCTTAAACAGTCTTTGAACAAAAGTTGATAGGATAGCAAAAAAATGTAAAAGAAATGAAAATTTAAAAAAAACGCGAAGGCTATTGCAAGTCCAAGGCGATGACTTTCTTAGTGAAAATCATCCCCTTGAAGTCGCAATTGGCCTAGCCGAAAAAAAAAACGTTGGGCGCCATTGTTGTGAGCTAGGTTAGGCCACTGAGGTATCTTTGATGCAGGTGAGGAGGGCGCGGCACGCTCGCGGTCGCTCGGCTCAGCTCGTCGGATGGGGTTGTTCTTGCCCCCTCACCGTACACCTCCTGCTCAACACACTTTTGTATCGTGCCATCAAAAAAAAAGGAGCAAAAAGAAGAGAAAGTTACTTTAATTTACGTAGACCCCAGACGGACAAAAGGAATTTAAATATAGGAGAAGAGACAGAATTGAAAAGAAGAGTTCAAAGACTTTTGCCTATGCCCTCAAGAGAAAGCGGGAAAGGTAACGCGAATCTAAACCTAACTAGCCTAAACTACACCTAATCTAACCTATGATTTAAACTAGACCCTATTCTATGCCTAATATAACTTAAACTAACCTAAAATAAGCAATACCCTAAGCGCGACTCTCATTCCCATGGTCTCTTAAAGGCAAAGGTTCGTCAAAACCCAGAGACAAGCCTGATGACGGTGGCTAAGGTTGGCCTGCCCACCCTTTTGTGTCTTAGACACAACCGTATGTTACCACTCTGGCCGATGCTGCGAATGGTAACCCCGAAAATACCTCCCGGTCACAATCACTGATGATCTATAGAGAAGCTATAGTCATGTCTACGTCATGTTATGTCGTCGTTCGTTGACGTCACGTCATGTCGCTGTCAATCCACCCGCGGACGGCTGTCCATCTGCACACACACCAGTTGCGAAACTAACTTAAACGCGCATCGTAACGATCAAAACACTCATTTATGAAACATATATAAATTCAATTTATTAAGAAATTTAAAAGTCTAAACTAAAAAAAAACGAAAAATTCTGCCTTTAATATTTACCCTAAAACTAATATGTATTTAAAAATTTCAAAATTCAATAACTTAAAAAACTATAACTTACGGTTTGTTCCGATCCCCCGTTGTCCTGGTACCAGCACAAGAAAGGTCGCTGTAAAATTTCAAATATGACCGCGAACACAAAAAAAAATATCAAATGCAGAAATTTCCCTAACCTTAATACATAAAAATCCAAAAAAACTAAAAATTACTCTACTAATCCAGATTCCAGAAGGGAATCTTCAAAAAAAAAACTAAAACTAAGAACTTCACTTTTAAACTAATTCACTTTTTCTTCTTTGTTTGCTGTTGTAGGGATTCTGTTGAGCTGTCCCTAGGAGCACCTCTTGGTTGGCGTCGCTCTCAAGTTGACGGTGGTGCTGTTTGTTGTAGCTCTGGAGCGCTGCTCCTGGTTGGCAAATCGCTCAACCGATGACGTTGGTTGAGGTGGCGGAGCACCCCCTTTCTGGTAGCCGCTCTTTGGTGACAATTTCGCCACAATCCAAAAAAAATTGGGAATTTTGGGTTCTTTGTCCGGGGATCCTTTGTCTTGGCACTGGGTATTTGTTGGTATTTGGAGGCGTTGGTTAAATACGACCGTTGCCTATTGTACCGCTGCCTTTGGTACCGCAAAGTGCCCGTTGATACGGTTGGGCACAACGGTCTCTGTATATCGGACCCCGGAACAAAGAATCGACGTTGAATTTGGCGTCGGATTGTGAGATATCTTACTGGACACAGTCTAGATTTTCTCGAATATCTCGAATATCTCGAATATCTATTTCCGGACTTCTGGTCTGTGTCCTTAGTATGGACTTCACTCTCGCCTTAATTCGCACTTCGTTATAATTACCAAAAAAAATCCCAACAGTAATTACAAAAAAATTTCTCACAGTGTACGTTGACCGAATGAAACTTAACACTTTGAATGTGTGTAAAAGGGCAACGACCGCTTGTAATCGATCTCAGATTAAAAGTGACGAAACTGTGCTTATTTAGCCTGAGTGTCCCCTATAAACCCTTTTTCCTTTTTTCTCGTATTGTGTTTGTTTTGTCTATACTCTTCTGTCTTATACCTTGCATTACATGTATTTTATAAAAGCTTCTATTTCATTCTCTTTCCTTTTCTAATTCTCCAATTTCCTAAAGGGGAGATTGCCTTCTTCCTTCCAGTCAGGTCCGTTCACAGTCGGTCATTTAAGGGAAACCTACTTATCGACACTATTGGCTGAGGACTTCTGATTCAAATAAACTATCACAATTTAATAAATTAACAAATAATAAAACTAATAAATAAATTAATATGCCTAAACAAATAAATAAATATAATAAATAACAATACCTAACAGCTAAATAACACTAAACTTAATCTATATTGCACATTTTCAATTTGCCAAAAGCATCAACAATGTTCATAGCTTTCGCTACTTTGATCACTTTATTTTGTGATCATGAACGCAACCACATAAAGCCCACTGACGAACAGGCACACAACATAAAGCGTGAGGGAGACAGACATATATACACGATTCATTGGAGAAATGTCAAAAATACACATTGCACAAATGCACATGCATAACAAATCGGTCGTGTCGTGATAAATTATTCGTTTAACTTTTGTTCTTTCGTTAGATCAAACGATTTTTGGATAAAATTAATCCTTTGAAAATCCCTTATTGGTTGTGTTCGGGGTTGGTGTAAGGATAATGTGCCCGAATGTTTTCATTCGGGCGAATTATGCATTTGTTATTGTGTTGTTATTTTTCTATTCTAGTGTGGACAGTGATGCACATGCAGTGTCCGAAGTGTTGGATATCCACTTTAGATATCGTGTGAAGGAGCCTATCATCCTTAAGGATATCCTTGGCAATTTTACTGCCGCTTTGTGTTTGTGCTTCGCTGTTCTATGCGGCGCAGATGGGCTGCCGCAACAAAATGTGACTGTAAAGTGCGTAATAACCTTTTTACTCAGTGTGCTCAGTCAATTATTCTGAGCTTATAGAGTGCGCTTGATCATTCTCTGAACGAAAAAAGAAACACAAATTCTGAGTTGTGATCAGGGGCGTAGCGAGGGGGGGGTGTGGTTTTTAAGAGTCGGCAAATCAAGGAAGTAACATTTTAACTTGAGCAGCTAAAAAAAAAAATTATAAAAATTCCAAAAAAAATTTAAAAAATTTGAAAAATTGACTCGGAACAAAATGTTAAAAAATAAGAACTGAGTTTGGATTTTCATTAGGTATATGTTTTCAAACTCGTAAATGTATACAAGACGGCATTTTCAAAGGTTCCACCTTTCGGAAATGCAAATTTATATTTTTTTGACTGTATGTACCTTTTCCGAGTTTCGATTTTAAAAATCACGGTCAGCATCAATGAATTTGCCGACTGAACATAATAAAATTTAGCGAGTTTCGATTCGATTTTAAAAAAGATTGTCGGCATCGCTGAATTTGCCGACTGAACACATTACAATTTAGCGAGTTTCAATTCCATTTTAAAAAAGATTGTCGGCATCGGTGAATTTGCCGACTGAAATCCTTAAAATTTAGCGAGTTTCGATTCGATTTTAAAAAAGATTGTCGGCATCGCTGAATTTGCCGACTAAACACATTACAATTTAGCGAGTTTCGATTCCATTTTAAAAAAAGACTGTCGGCATCGCTGAATTAGCCGACTGAACACATTACAATTTAGCGAGTTTCAATTCCATTTTAAAAAAGATTGTCGGCATCGGTGAATTTTCCGACTGAAATCCTTTAAATTTAGCGAGTTTTGATTCGATTTTAAAAAAGACTGTCGGCATCGCTTGGATAAATTGCTGCAATATTAACATTAATTTATTTATTTCATTGTTATAAATTATTTATTATAAATAAATGCACCACTGTAATAAAAATGTCTCATATCGTCTTTAATGAAAATGGATCGTGGTTTGTGTTCGGATGCGTAAAACTTGAAAACGACTTGACCAAATTGGATACTTCCTTCTGCTGGTTTGTTCGTAATTGCTACGCGAAGGTTTAGGAAAAAAAAAGTATGAAAATTCTTAACAGGTGGCGCTGTAGCCCCACATTAGATATCTCGAAGACCACCAAATCGATTGAGCTCCAATTTACAGGTAGTATTAGGTATTGGCCCAAGAGTATTCGTGTTAAGATTGATCAAAATTGGACAAAGGGGCGTGGCGCCTCCCATACAAAAAAAAAATTCAAAATCCTATATCTCGAAAACCACTGAACTCTCAAATTTTGAGGCAATTTTAGGTATTGGCCAGGGATTGTTCCTGTGAAAATTGGTCAAAATTGGACAAAGGGGCGTGGCACCTCCCATACAAAAAACATCTTCTATGGGGTGAAACTCGATGACGTTATAACTCGATAACCGCTGGCCCGATACAGTCGGCAAGTTCCTGAAATAAGTCGGCATTTCAATGAAAGTCACCCCCCCCCCCACGGCTCGAACCCTCGCTACGCCCCTGGTTGTGATGTGTCTGAGCTAAAAGGGAAACACGTACTTTTTTTTGACAGTTCACGCTCTGCTCTGAACTAAAAAAGAAAATCGCCTATTATCTTGCTCTCGGTTCCCGGAACAGGATAATTTTTTGACAACTGAAAAATAGTTTTCCATCACGATAGTGTCAGTAAATTATCCCATTGGCTATGTTTAATAAATCTATTTGTTATTTGATAAAATAATTATTCGTGTTAACGTTATTGGGGAAAGAACAAGAGTGGCCATACTGCCCGAAGTTACCCTATTTGTCAATTGACTAGTGATGACATTTCCTTCCAGGATGAGTTGCGACAGAAAAATAATTTGTAGATATTAGTGTACGACTTAAACATGGCTTTCCGACCATTAACATTTAACCCTACAGTTAACGATATTCTGTTAACTAAATTTGTTTATTGGTATGAGCATTTTGGAAAGTGTGGAGTCTTTTTGTTAGCTGCCAGACTAAAGTTGATTATTGGTAAGGCTAAGGCGGTATATCTTGACATTTATGAAAGCTTTAGCCTTAAAATTTGGTAAATTATAGTATATTGCTTGTTGAAAGCATTTATCATACATAATATAGGCGTGGCAGCTCGCATACAAAAAAACATTCCAAACGCTTTTTCCCGACACTCATGGCATGGGAACTTATGTTGTAATTTTGGAACATTGATGTGCACTGTCCGTACAAAGCTAGCGCTTTGAGGCAGTTCGAATACGAATCGTAGAGAAACTGTTCTACTGATAGAAGCTTTCTCTTATTTATTTGTTTTAGCTAACTTTAGGGAAGTATAAACACTTTTACTTTTACTTATGCCATTCTATCATCGATATGACCTTCGTTGTTTCGGAAGAAGAGGTCTGCTCAGAGCTACTAGTTGAGACTCTATTTCCTTGCCAAGAAAGATATTAGCTGCAGCTGTCATTTCACCAGAGTGGTGGAGGGATTGGCTCAATTTTTCAATGAGATACACTCATCAAATCTCCAGTGGACGTGTTTCCACGTAAACCATTTTCGTTATTCAAGATATAGGTTGACGATTTATAAGGGTTTTCATGAAAAAATTGCACGTAAGTGCAATGGGTCGGTAGTTGGAGCGGGAGAAGAAGAATTGACCTTTGTTTGAGGGGATGGACAAATATACCTACTTTTGCACCTTTTCTACTTAGTAAAACTGCAGAAGTCTCAATTTTGTCTCAATTTTTGATCGCGGAAAACGTTGTTCTTCGTACCTAGGAGTTGAAGGCATTACGAACTTGTCCAATATTCTTCGATTGAATTTGCTTTATAGGCAACTCCCTCAACCTGATAGACTGCGGGACGAGTCGTATATAACTCTGACTGTAAAAAATCACGTTTAATTCTGTGAATGGAATATCGGACTATGTATCTTCGCAAAAAGATACATACCGAGTTACTTTATATTCCTCTTCTATGATTCTGATGAGGAAAGAGTAAGTAGTATTTAAAAGGTATCTATCCCAAACAAACCCAGAAATAATTGGCGTTTTCGGGAAGGGATGATATAGACGGTAGCAATAGGATACCACCAATTGACGACGGATCATTGGTGAAAAAAGCTGTAAAGTTTAAATAGTAACCCCTACCTAATGCAGATTCAGAAGTATGTTCATTTTTGCAGTCGTGCGTCAATTTTATTTAAAACCCGTCATTATCCACCAAGGTATACACATCGAAAAACATGTGTATATGTCGTTGCCATATCACAATAATAATATTGGTTCTTATTATTACTGAGTTCTTTTTGATGACTTTATAGACTCAGCCCATATATCAAATCAATTCTGCACAAAAACCTCATCACTATTAAAATACCATTAACCCAAATTTATGCACCGGTGGTTAAGGAGACTAACCGCAAAATGATTATCCATAAACTTGCTCATAACAATTTAATCATCGTCCTTTTATCCGTCCCACAAGCTCGCAATATGCATAAACCTGTGTGTATAGAGAAACGATAACAATTTCGCCACATGGCCTGGCCAGGTTGTGTGTACTCATACTCATTTGGTTTTTAATTAACCCCCCACTTTGAAATCAACTACTACGTGATTGCCTTGGTCTAATAACTATGTAAATCCAGTGTTCCCATCCCAATTACGAATGGCGAATCCCTCGTTGACCCTTGTTGCGCAAAAGTCGGCGGGCTTTTTTATGGACGACAGATTCGCTTACAACATTTACCATCCTAACAACTAATTAAACCCACTTTCTAATTATATTGACGATGTGATGTACCTCACATCAATCGTGATAGTCTGACAGTTAATTTAGCAAAACCTGTCAATTTAATTTGCCTCCGTCTCGCTTTTAACAAAAGAACATGACGTAGGTTCATTCTATATACATTATATTCGCACCAATTAATTTCATTAAAAACTGCACTTCCTTTTGCATTATTCATGTATACCCAGCGAGCACAGTCGAAATGTCCTGAATATTCAATCCAGTTGACAGTAGAATGTCGAAGCTTCTGATCGCATTGGAGAGAATATTCTTCGGTGTGGCTGCATCTGTGGGCATTATATCCTTAAGATATTCCTTCGTTCATAGGAAAGCCACCGTTTCGACTTTGTGGCGTTGCTGGTCTATCGGGATGGTAATAGCAATCACGCTGGTAACGCCATTAAGCACAGTGAGTAACTACGCTCGCATGCACTTCTTGCAACAGCAGCGATTGCTGGCTTTTGTTGGATTGGGTCGATTCCTTGCCCTTCACCTTTGTACTATGTTCATCGTGCTCACCCAATTGATGAAGAACCGGAGTGTGATTTATTTCTGCAACGAAGCAGCAAGCATATTCCGTTCAATCCATTCGATACAATGCATTGTAGGTGGAACTACTATTGACAGAAGATTCATTTTTAAACTCCTGGTGAAGCTCGTCCCGCTATGGCCGATCATTCAGATGGCTGTGGCCCATATCATCCATGAAAGAGCGGAGCAAAGAGGCAACTATTTGATGACATTGCTCTCGGTTTACTATTGTCAGTTGGTGCTAATAATGACGCTCAATATGTTCTATTGCGGTACGTTAATACTCACAGCATTCACAAATGAGCTCAATTGCCGTATGCAAAGTATTTTGAGTGAAATCAGGACGTTAAGGGGTCAGCCAAGTCGCGCGAACTCGTTGAAGATACAAAAGTACTGCGACCTCGCTGACGTCTTGGACAAGTTGATGGATATTTATAGGCAAATTATTGCACTGGGCAGAATCGTAAACCAGCAGTATCAGGTGCAAATCGTATGCTTTCTCTTATACGTATCCATTGAGACAGTTGTCCAGTGCTACATCTTGTACTTTGTGGCCACTAGGATAAAAGGAATCAACATTTATTTGACAATCGCATCGATTGCTTATGTGTTGGCTTGGCTGATGGAATTGGCACTACTTTTCAATGCTGCACAGAATTTCGTCGAACAATTTTCGGAAACGAAATGGATCTTAAGGACCGGTGCAGAGATTGTAAGTCTCGATGTAAGGCAGGAAAGAACGGTAGGTTTTTCATTTTGGTTCTTAAGCAAACTACCAATGTTCGTCCTTTTTTCAGATTGAACACGTTTGCATTTATGTAAATGAGAACAAGGTGCCCTTAACAGCGTGTGGACTGTTCGATATTAACAACCAATGCTTGTTATCGGTATACCAACGTTTGTTGATAATGACGCTGATACTTGTACAATTTGACAAGATACTCAAAAGCGGTAAACTCCTTTAGTTTAAAATATAGGCCCCTATTGTGAATGTTGATCGAGAACTGTAATTGTCGATTGCGATCGATATTTGTCGATTTGACAGTCGCTTGTAGTCGATTACAAATGTATGATCGATGCTTTAAGTGAAAAAATGTTGTGCGTACGAATAGCTAAAATCAATCGACGCAATCGACAATTGTCGTGACGATCGCTGATCGACAATCACAATAAGGGCCATAGCTTTGTTTTTCAATGTATAGAATAGGATAAGAGATTAAAATATCAGGTTTTCAATGTATTGAATTGAGGGGAAAGTTCTGTGGTTTTCGGTTAGTGAAATGAAAGGCCATGACTAATTTTAGTATCACAATTGTGCATCCAATAACATCCGCAGCATGCCAAAGCATTCTTTTTTTTAATACGAGGACGTGTTAATAGGTGAGTTACATCTCTTGAAAATATGTAAATAAATAGTCCGTATAAACCCAGCAACCAACAAAAATTGTTTGTTGAAATTCTAAATATGTAAAGTGACTGGTGGTGTGCAATTGTTTGTCCGATCCACAAGAAAGGAGACAGACATTAGTCTCCTCAGCATCGCATATAAGATCCTATCTGCCGTACTGTGTGAACGCCTGAAACCATTCGTCAACGAACTGATTGGTCCCTACCAGTGTGTTTTTAGGTCCGGTAAGTCCACAACCTTACAACTTACTTACTTACTTAAGTCCACAACCGACCGGCAGATCCTGGAGAAAACAAAACAAAAGTGTAAATCGATACCCACCATCTATTTACCGATTTTAAGACCGCATATGACAACATTTATAGAGACAAGCTATTCCGAGCCATGTCTAGTTTTAACATCCCTGCCAAACTTGTCACATTGTGCACAATGACGATGGAGAAAGCTCGTTGCTCCGTGAAGGTTGAAAACAATATCACCGAGACTCGTGATGTCAAAAAAGGATTTAGACGAGATGATGCGCTGTCATGAGACTTTTCAATATCATTCTTGAGAAAATTGTGCGCAACTCAAACTTGCAAGTCAACACCAGGGGCACAATTTTTCAAAAGTCTGTGCAACTACTTACATATACGCGCTGACGACATCGACATCACTGGCAGAACACAGCGAGCTGTCCACGGGTGCGTTTGCAAGTACAAAATATATGCTGTCCACAAGAAGGGACATCGAAGAATCGGACAGAACGTCACGATAGACATCAGGTATAAATTCGAGGTAGTTCCGGACTTTGTCTACCTCGGCCCCGCAATAAACTCTGATAATGACACCACAGCAGAAATTAAACGAAGAGTTACACTTGCCAACCGCTGTTTCTTAGGCCTAAGAAGGTAACTGACTGGTAAGACCTTGTCAAGAAACACTAAGGAGACTCTATCATCATCCCAGCCCTGCTTTGTGGTGCAGAATCATGGACGTTATCAAAGGCGGATAAAGATCTTCTTGGTAGTTTCGAGCGCAAAATTCTTCGAGTGATTTTCGGTCCCGTTTGCGTTGACGGGCTTTGGAGGAGAAGATTTAACAGCGAACTCTACGAACTGTACAGCGACATCGACTTTTTTTTTTTTTTTTTTGTCAGAGGTTGTTACTATCTGATGGAGCACTCAGACACAACTACTGGTCCATTGTAATGCCAAACAGACACTTTATATTGCTGTACATAGTTTTCCCGTCTTTCGAAGAAAGATGAGAAGGAGCTTCAGTGATGAAGAGCTTAGATGTTCGGCACTCACCACGTCAGCCCCAAAGGTCGCCACCTGATGCGAGCAAAAGGCAGGACAGCTGCAGAGGAAGTGCCGCTGTATGTCATCCTCTCCACAAGCAGGACAGATGGTGGTGTTGCTTAAGCCCAACACATTTAAGTGTTTGGCAAAAGCTTGGTGGCCCGAAAGAACGCCCACAAGAAGTCTGCAGTCGATTCTCCTGAGAGACAGAAGGAAAGACGCCGACCTCTTGCAGATGTCCGGACGCAGTCGTTTGGTCTGTCTACGCCTAGCACAGTCACGCCAACGACACTCGTGTTCACGAGAAACCCAACTATCAATGGATGACCTAACCACAGATGCAGGCAAACCCAACGCAGGTTCAGGTCCTAAGAAATCTTCTTCTGAACCCAACCTGGCCAGCTCATCAGCGATCTCGTTTCCCTGGATACCAGTGTGACCTGGGACCCAAACAAGTTTGACCGTGTTTAGCCCACCGACCAAGTTCAGAGAAAGCTTGAGTTCGAGGCACTAACTTGGACGAGGTAAGAGGGTTGAGCAGCGCTTTTAATGCAGCTTGGCTATCACTGCAAACGCATATGCTTCCAGCACTCCACCTGTTTGTCACAATATAGCTCATAGCCATAAGGATAGCGAAAATCTCCGCCTGGAAGATAGTCGCATGGTTACCCAAGGGGTAGTGTAGTCTAATGTTCTCGCTTTCCACGAAGACTCCAGAACCAAACCCCTGTCCGGCTCTAGAGACATCCATGAATACATCATCAAAGCATCTAGAGCAGAGCCCGGAGTGCTGGGGAAGGCCCCCGTGCAGCCAAGGCAAACCGTTCTTTGGAGTTTGGCGAAAGAGGCCATGACACGTTTCCGCGAAAGCCTGTTCCACCACACAACCGATGCATCGACACCGACTAAGATGGCTAGGACAAGGACATGTAGAGCGAATGGACACCAACTCTCCGGCCCAAAGAGTCTCTGATTCCAACCCGGAGGGTCAACGCAGTAGAAAAAGACGCCTTAGGTGACGCGCACAAGTGGAAAGGGACCTTAACCAACTTGAAGTGTGCAACTAAAGAAGGTTAGACAAAGTTGGTGCTAACTGAAGGGGCTAAGAATTGGTCTGGAACTGATCTTACTAAATCAAAGAAATCCACTTTTAAACTTTGTTTTCAAAAAAAGGGAAATTATTTTCTTTACAAAAAAAACCATCGAAATGTAGTATTTTAACCCTTTAATGTCAAAGCGACAATGCATTTTATTATAGCGTAAACAATTGACAAATGGATATACAAAATCAGATTGTCGTTGAGATCGAAAAACCTAAAACTATGGTTAATCGTTAAATATATGGCATCACTGGCGCCCCAAAGGTTTTGTTTGCGTTTCATTTTGACAGCACGACTGCTGGTTTCTGGTTTGCACTTTATCTGGGGATGTTGAAGTGACTGGCTAACTTCATCAATGGATAATGGAGTAGCCACACGACAAGATTCATTCGTTGAATATAGCGGATCTCGATTTTCGAAAAATTCACATACTCACCCGATTGGTTGAATGGGAGGGAATGAATACCAAAATAATTATAAATAAAGCCTATTTGAGTATCTTATCGAATTGTATTAGAATCAGCGTTAAAGCCAACAAACGTTGGTATGTCGAAAACAGACATCGATTATCGATATCGAACAACCCACACGCTGTGACTGTCGTCTTTTTGGCGTTTACGTATAAGCAGCAGCGTTCAATCTGAAATAAGTAGGCATAAGTTGCACAATTCGATAGCAAAAATACTGCCAGTCAATAGCCTACCGTTCTTTCCAACCTCACGTCGACACTTCCTATAACTGCGCCGGTTCTTAAGATCCATTTCGTTTCTGCGAATTTTTCTGTGAAATTGTGTGCAGCATTGATTAGTAATGCCAATTCAATTAGCCAAGCCGTAATATAAGCTACTAATCCGACGGTCATAAGGCTATCAATATGCTTTAAATTTGTGCTCACAAAATACAAAATATAACACTGAACAACACACTCTATGGACACATATACGAGGAAGCATACAATCTGCATCTGATACTGTTGGTTGACGATATTGCCCAGGGCGGTAATTTTTCTATGAATATCTATGAGCTTGTCCAAGATGTCCGCAAGGTCGCAGTACTTTTGCATTTTCAATGAATTCGTCCGACACGGATGGACCTTTAACATTCTGATTTCTTTCAGAATCCTTTCCGTACGCTGATTGAGATCACGAGTTAACTCTGTTAGCAACAGTATGGCACAGTAGAACATGTTAAGTGTCATAATCAGCACCAACTGACAGTAATACACTGAGAGTAACGACAGAAAATACTTTAAATCTTGAAGTGCCCTATCATGCACGATATACGTGACAATCGACTGTGTTATAGGCCATAGTGGAATGAGCTTTATTAGCAGTTTAATCGTGAAACGTCCATCAAATATTTCAACATTGTATTGACTCAAATGCATCGAATTAAGTATGCGGGCTGCTTCATTACAGAAATTGATCATACTTTTGTCCCAAATCAGTTGGACGAAGATGGTGAATATGGCGCAAAAATGTAGAGCAAGAAATCGACTGAATCCCACGAAGGCCAATAATGGCTGCTGTTTTAAGAAGTCCATTCGGGCGTGAATTATCGAAGTGCTTTGTGGTGTAACCGCCGCAATTGTGATTAACACCCCAATAGACCAAAGGCGCCAGGAGGTTGAAACGGTTGCTTTTCTGCGATTGAAGCAATAGCTGAAGGGGATTATACCCACTGTTCTGGCTATAGAAAAATATATTCTCTCCAAGGCGATGACAACCTCCGACATTCTACTGACAACTGAAACTCTAAGGGTGGCTTATTCACGATGCTTCAGTGGTAATTGACCACGTGAATTATTAAATAGGACATGTACATTTTTAATAATATTAATTTGCCCTAATTCCCCCTATGGGTGGCTCCCATATGTCAGGAGCAGAGCTCCATTTGTGCAAAGCGAAACGAACGGAATTGTCGCTGTTTTTGTTATATTTGCTGTCAGATTATTATCACTTTTGATGTCACATCACCATAGCCAATTAGAAGGTGAGCTTAATTAATTGTTTGGTGGTAAAAGCGTTGTTGAAGTAAATCCGTCTGCCATAACATTGTGGTGTTGCAGTCTGAAAACTGAATTTTGTCGTTTAATTTAATTTATGGGAAGAGAATTTGTGATATAAACAGTGTTTCATATCATTGGGATATAGTTTCCCTCCACATACTATTCAAATTCCCATAATTTCCCCCAAAGTTGTTTCTAAACCAAACAAACAAAGAAAAAAATAAGTATTTCTGAATAGCACCCACTGGAGATGGCGAAGTTTTAAAAAAAAATCACGATTTCCTAAAACCATTTTGCCACTTTTTGTTCCGAAACTTTTTAAAACAGATACTCGGTTTGAAAATTGAATATATAATAATTAGTACATTTTTGTGGATATAGCTAGTTAAGTCTGATGAATCTCCTGTGGATTCGTTTTGTTCTAAATAGGTAGCTATATACTGTAATTTATTTTTCTTGCTCACTAACTCATTGTCATTGAGCAAAATGAGTTTTGTCATTGAAAATGATTTTTCGATTGTCATTAATAAAAAAATGACAAATGCACAGACATTAGAAATGAATAGAAAGATAATCGATTTCATTGATGGTAACTTCTAAATTTAATTTAGCGCCAATTCTGTTGTCAGTAAAGACAGAAGATCCAAATGATGCACCAAATTTCCCTGTTGAATTCCTTAATCAGAAAACTCCATCCGGCATCGCACCTCATGTGCTGTTGCGCAAGGTGTCATCATCTTGTTACTGAGAAATTTTAACCATATAAAAGGACTGCAATGGAGCTCGATTGATTGGGGAAGAGCCTTGACTAAATTTAATAAGAGCAGGAATTATTTCAATATGCAATCACAATGATTTATTTCCAATTCCCAGAATTGATCTCGCTCCAACCAACACAACATAACCTTTCATATTAAAACGCCGCCCGTTTCTATAAAACAGGTGTAGGGGAAGGTCGTGTAACTTGGTCCGATATTACCTTGGTCCGAGTGCCAATTTTTATAAAAATACAGAGCACACAAAAACCGGTTGTTCTGTGAAATGCTACTTTAATCGATTTCGGTAAGTGCATTGATTATCTTTTGGTAGCAACACATTATCGTACGTATGTGTTTTAAATACTGCGTTAAAATTTAATTTGTTTGGCTAAAGTGGTGTTAGAGTACCTTGGACCTATCATAGCGCGTGTACCTTGGTCCGTACCAAATCATGACCAAGATGTTTTTAAATAATATTGAAGACCTTTGTTAAGTTTTTTTTAGTTATAGAGAGTTTTTTCAACTTTCTCGTATACGTATAGTATCTAAGAGAAAGATATTGTTTTCGTACAAAATTTCGAACTCGAGATTTTGATCAATTCTGATATTACGATGATAGGGGAACTCAAAAAAGTGGGTCTCGCAATTATGTCCGTCCGTATGTCTGTCTGTCCCACCCCTGGGGAATCTAAACGCTTGGACGGATTTGCTTCAAACTTCGTATTTAGAGTTTGTAGGCTTCCCGCTCGGGACGTTTTTTTTTTTTTAAGCTAGCCCTAATATTAACGGTACCTTCCATATAAAAATTTTACGAAATATGACGAAATATGCCTACATTTAGATTTTTTCGAAAACGGCTCTAACGATTTGAACCAAAATTGATCGTTGAGTTAGTGCAGGCATGCTTAACATGACTGCATACCCAGTTTTTCGCTAAAAAGTCCAGCAACGGCAGTTTTAAAAATTGGCTTTTTCTCGAAAACGGTAAAAAAAAAAATTTTTTAAAAAAATATTTTTAAGGTACTATTGTCATTCTTAACTTGATAGCAAACTCAGTTTTTCCCTAAAAAGACTACGTCCTTTGATATCCACCCAAATCCCTAATAAAAGTACTTTAAAAAACTGCTCATATCTCAAAAACGCCATTTTCGATTATAATAAAAATGTTACTTTCAGGTAATGCTTAAATCCATAGTAATACCATTGGCTCAGTTTTGAGCTAAACAGTTGAAAAACTGTGTTTTTTTTTTAACCATGAATGCGTCCTTCCCAATCGCTAAAACCGGAACTTTAAAAACTGCTCATATCTCGAAAACGCCATTTTCGATTTGGATGAAAATACAAGGTGGCGCAAAAGTAATCCTCCTATCAGAAAATGCTATAAATTTTGCGATTGGCCCTAATGTCAGTTCTGTTTTGACATTTGTGTAATAAACACATGCGAAATACACGTTAATAAACAATGTTACGCTACACTGCTCCAGAACGCGGAATATTAAAAATAAATAGGTAAATAAATAAATAGGTGGCGCAACAGGCGGGTGACACCCTAGGCCTAGCTTCTCGCAACCATTCGTTTTGTGTGAGTTTCTATTTTTGGGACGAATGGAAGGGACCTACAATTTTATGCCGAGTCCGAACGGCTGAATTGAGAAGCTTTTTCATGACAGTCATACTCTCGGATGTTTGTCAGACGTTCGCGAGAGGTGGCGCAGTAGAAAAAACTTTAAGATGTAATTTGTGTTTTTCCGGGGATCGAACCTGGGATCCCTCGCACAGTAGTCCAGCACACTAACCACTGCGCTACTGCGCAATATTGGTGACTATTTATTTGAGCAATAATCGGTCGGTGACTTTGGCACAACGTGAATTTCGTCGCAGATTTCCTAGCCGTCCAACGCCTACTGGTGAAACACTGCGACGTTTAGCCGCTCGCCTCGAAGAGACTGGCACAACACGAGATGCTGCCAGGCGTGGCAGACCACGGAGTAGCCGTTCTGCAGAGAATATTGCTGCTGTAGCCGAAGATGCTGTAGCAGGAAGACGTCACGGGCCAAACGGTTACTGTGAATGGTGAGCGCTACAGAGCAATGATCAACGAGTTCTTTTTGCCGCAACTTGATGAATTGGGATTGGAAAACATGTGGTTCTAACAGGACGGTGCAACGGCACACACTGCACGTGCCACAACCGATATGCTGAAGGATGCATTTCCCGGGCGCCTAATCTCCCGTTTTGGCGATTTGCACTGGCCAGCAAGATCGCCTGATTTGACCGGTCCAGACTTCTTTTTGTGGGGCTTTTTGAAGTCGCGGGTTTATGTCAACAAGCCTCAGACTCTTGCAGCTCTTAAAGACAATATCCGTCAAGAATGTGAGGACCTATCGCCGGAAGTTTTGGCCAAAGTGATGGAAAATGCCATAAAAAGGGCTCAAATGATAATCAACTGTGGCGGCGGCCATTTACATGACATCATATTCTCGACTTGATGTAAAAAAAATTAAAAGACCAAATAAAAATAATCCACAAGAAGAATCAAAGTTTTTCATTTTTTTTTTTAAATTAACATCGGAAGGTTATTTTTGCGCCACCTTGTATATCTGCTGGGTAATGTTTATATCCTGAAGAATGCGTCGTACTCAGTTTTCAGCTAAACAGTTTAGTAACAGTGCCCAAATCCCGCTCTGTATTCACACACGGTATATTTTTGTAAAGTCCAAAACTTCAGTACATAGCAATATAAATTGTGGGTGAAATTTTAAAGTAATAAAGTGTTATAGTTAATACGTAGGTTTATGTTTATGTAGTATGTATTTACGGTATTAATTACACCTTGAGTGGGTATGATTTTAAACGTAAAATTTTTTAAAATGACTCTGACATTCTGCGAGATTCGCAATAAACGAGAAAGTTACGTGCGACCCAGGGTGGTATGCATAAAACCACAGTATTTACTTCAAGTAAAAGGTTTAAGTAAATACTGAAATTGAAGTAGAATCTCCGATTTTCAGCATTTACTTCGTTTCGTATGCATAAAAATAAGTTTTTACTTGATAGCAAATACTTTAAGTAAATACTGAATTCATTCAAGTAAATACTTAAAATTCATCCAAAATCATAGTAAATACTATTTTTTTACAAACGGGTTTAAAAAATGTACGGTTGGCTTAGTTTTTTTTTATTGTACATATCCAGGCTTAAAAAATGTACGGTTGGACTAGTTTTCTTTATTGTACACATCCATCGCCTTGAGCTTTTTAGTCATACTAAACTAGTTTCTTCAAGTGTCAAGTGATATCAACTAAATTCAATTTGAAAAATGCATCTTACCAATGAAATATTCACTTAACCAATCTACATTTTCTCGTTCAAAACGATACAGTTGCTTGAAATTTGCTTCGGCCCCCGATCGTCGTTCCTTATATACCTTTGTGGAGTTAACACGTATATACTCTGCCATTCTGATAGAATATAGACTTTTCTTTTTTAAATTTGAATTATTATACGACCTTAATCGCTTTAAACTCGATCTGTGACTAAAGTCTCTTAGTATTGCTCCTTACAAAACTGCTAAATTCAAGACAAAGTAAATGCTATGAAATTTTCAAGTTGGTCGATAGCAACTTGAAAAATTTCCAGTATTTACTGAAGAAAAAAAGTAAATACTAGTTTTTATACATACATACATACATACATTTTCAATGGCCCGCTTATCCATTGAGTGGGTCGCGGGTGTAGGTTACCTAAGTGGACCCTCCATAGCTCTCGATCCTCCGCCATCGACTCCAAATCCTCAAGGGCAATCCCCATACGGGTAGAGGAGAGATTATGAATTTGATCTAACCATCTCATCCTGGGTCTACCTAGGGGACGCCTGCCCGATGGTACGGATTCCATAGCGCGTCGTGGGATCCTGGTCGGGGACATACGTTTAACATGACCAAACCACCGAAGCATGGACCGCTCCGTCCGGAGAAGTAGCTGCTCGACATTGAGTTCCTCACATATTCTGGTATTTCTAATGCGATCTCTACGAGTCACACCAGCAATACCACGGAGAAATCTCATTTCGGCAGCTTGTATCCGCGATCTTATTCTTTCAGTCATTACCCAAACCTCATGACCATAGGTAAGAGTTGGAACAAACACCGAATTAAAGACTGACAACTTAGCTTTGACACCAAGTTCAGTCCTCCTAATAACAGAATGACCAAGCTGTCTCAAAATCGATCCAGCCTGACCAATCCTACAAGAAAACTCGGCATTGCTCCTTCCATCACTCGTGAATAAGACCCCGAGATACTTAAACTTCTCCACCTGTTTCAATGGGACTCCACTAACATGCAGAGTGCATTGAACAGGCGTTCTGGAGACGACCATCACTTCAGATTTGTTCACATTTACCTTCATCTCAGCTTCAACACAAACGGCTACAAACCGATCGAGTGCGCGCTGAAGTTCAATCTGAGAGGACCCAAGGATGACCAAGTCATCAGCGAAGAGCAAATGACTTATCCTCAGATCTCTCAATTCGAAACGTTCTTCGCCAAGACTGCGCTGTAACATCCAGTCCATGTTTAGACTTTGAAATTTTCCATGCTGGTTGGGTTGTGAAGACAATGCAATATTTAGAAAGAATTTTTGGATTTTGACTTCCCCTGCCCCTTTAAGGAAGGCTTTTTCATAACACATGATCCGTTAGCCGTATTAACTTAAAACTTTATATGTCAATAGATAAGTCAAAACTATTACATGTCTAATTAATACTTTGTACCGTTTCGTCCTATAAGGGCTGAAGAAAGGGGGTGCAAACTTTTCTATTTTTACCTTACTACGCTTAACCTGCCATTATACTCATAAATATGTGTAGGTCAACTCAAAAAATCCTTTTAATTGTTAGGCAATTCTTCACCGAGTATTTTGAGCTAACATTCATCTTTCTAGTACATCTAGAGGGCAAGATATAATAAATTGAAAATAGATCTTATTCGGCCAAATGCGAAAAAAATTGCTATCTCGATTGCAGTTGTGCTTAGGAAGGGTAGTTTTATTTGCGTTCTAAAAATAGTATTGTCACTGTGGCGGGCATTCAGAATGTATGCTCATATCATGAATTTGATGTATGGAATATGGAATATGTTTGTGTAGTTTACACTCAAATAATATAATACAAAACTACAAACATGGCTTACACTAAACCCCTTCCAGGATAAACCTTAAAAATAGATTGGTTAATTTTTATTTTTTTGCTTTTAGTGCAGTACCTACCAACTTATAAAAGCGTTTTTTTAGTTTTTTAAACTATTATTTTATGCATACCACCCCCAGTCGTGCACAATTTTTATCATCGAAATTCCCTCAAAATGATATGTTTCCCCCAACTTTCCAACACTGGATAGATAAAATGCATGCACAATTTTATTTAACATGCCAATATTTATACAAGAACTGCCGTTACAAAAGACATGTTTTAATACAAATTTTCTTTAGTAAAACAAAGTAAGGTAAAATTATTAGCTCACAATTATAATAACTACACCCTTTTTGACACTTCCGAGATTTACATTAGGTATTTATGTCAAGCAAGAGTGACTTGACATCAGTAGTTCATGTTCACACATTTCTGATATTGTATTTATGAGACTTTGAATTGGATATAATTATCATTGAATTTATACACAGTTATAGCTACTACTATCTACTAAGTACTACTTTTTCACAAAAATCTCACTCTGAATAGTTTTATTCAATGTTCATCTACTTTACTTGGGCTTTTCTTTGCTGAGATTGGTGTTCAATAAAACAGGCGTAATAGAGTAATATTTGAGTGTACAATTGAGCGGTCATTATATTTGTGTTGCATTTACAATAAAATATTATTATGTGCTCTGCAAGTTTGCCATAAAAATAGGTCGCAGTTTGTTAAAATATTGTTTCTTTGGAGGCGCATCAATCTAATTACAGATCCATCTTCGAAAGTACTTATGCTAACATTTAGAGCAGTCAACATGAGCTCCCTCTATGAGACGACAAATGTTCGCAGCTCAGGACTGTAGATATCATATCGCTCATTTCGTTCATACTTTAAGATGTATATTTCACTAAAATCAACAACTCTGCTTGTCATACAATCTCCTTTCAGCTTTCTCAAACTTATTTCTGTTACACAAAACCCACACAACCTTCAACTTTCTGATTTAATATGCAAACTAGCTACCACCCTTGTAACTGGTATATAGTCAGTCTTGTTGTCCATATTAATAAGATTACAGATCCGAACGTACATATTATGTCCTTCATGTCTGACGTAAGCAAGTGCGCGTCGTGGTAACCCTAAAGGAAACACCACCTCTTGGGCTCCTACTACCATATTTTGCAGCCGAAAAAGAAGGAGTTCATAAAGAATTTTTGCCCCTTCGTTTCCTTCCTTTTTTTTTTTCTTGTGCGCGAGAATCATCTAAATCCCTTTAATATTCATCTCTCATTTAACACACCAGACCAAGTTGATGTTTCCTTGTCACAAAACTATTTTAAAACTAATTTCAGTTAATCACAGATTCACATCGCTAGAGCACAGAGCATGCCATCCTTGATCCCCATCACCATTGTGAAAGCAAAAAGTGACAGAAACTACTTGAAAAGAGTGCTTAAAGGAATACGGTTTTCTTTGGCCACTTAAAGTTGCACACAATTTACAAATCCCACACCAGCATAGATGAGGACTCCCCCAAACCGACTTGTTGGCATACAAAACTGACAAATGGGCAAACTGCCAACTAGGATACTACTATAAGCCTCCTTCATCTATCACACTCTATTCTTTCGGCTCAGAGTAGTTTCCTGTTTTTCCTTAATTATCCCATCGCATTCGCATTTATACTGAAAGTTTTCCACCAGCCGCAGCGCAATATCATCCCCATCGTTCCATCGAAGAGTAAATACTTTTATCGGGAAATCCCTTGAATTTTCCGGAATGTTGATTCCCTGTGATTATTTTTTTGAAAAACATTTCAAATGGAAGCGGGCTTTGGTTACGCAACTGGTTGCTGTATCATATCTTTGCGGTCTGGTTGTGGAAACAAAAATCTTATTTTCTATAGAGAACGTCGGATTAGCTTGATAGTTGCATGAAACAATGGCAAATGTATTATTCAAATACAGTAGATGGGAAAAGTATTCGCTCAGGTAAACATTTTCCATAACTCTTGAGTGGATTACAAGTGTCGCGGGTGTATTTTCTATGCATGTAATTTATTTAAAAAGTGGGAGTGCTGTTTGGGACATTCAGACAAAGGACTTGCTTTTCTAAAAGTGTTTTGTATAGACTTTATAACAGATGAGGATCCTGCTCTAGAGGCGAAACTCTACGTAGGTATATGGTGTGTGATCATCTAAGACAGTTTCTGAATCTTATGACGGCTTTACTTCGTGAACATAGTACTCAAAAACGATATTGCAAAATAACTTGGATACCACCCCACTGAGTAATGCCCTATATTCTGCTGACAGAAAACAGAACAGCTCTAATTTAGTGCTGCCGTTTCTACTAGTTGTTTTGTTTAAAAATGTGGAATCTGCAATACCATTCAGCAAATATTGTGTTTTTACTAGGTATCTATACCTGTCACAAATAAATGGGTGTTGTTAGATGTTTTAATTTTGATCTTTGTTTATGTTAATTATTTTATGCATTCAACCCTAAATTAATGATCATCAAGTCGATCAATGTCTAGTCCACAAAGTCTAATTAGTGTGAATGCATTGAAAAGTTTTCGTAAACTTTTTGTCGAAAACTCAGTTTTCAGTGTGTGAATCGTTTCTTTATTTATGTATATAAAAATGGATCCTGATTTGTGTTCGGCTACTTATAACTTGAAAACCACTGACTCAATTGAGCTCAAATTTACAGATAACCTTAGCTATTGGCCCAGGAAGTCATTTAAGAAGATTTGTCAAAATTCGACAAAGGGGCGTGGAACAGCCCATACAAAAAAAAATTCAAAATCTTATATCTCAAAAACGCTCAAATTTATAGATATTGGCCGAGGAGTGACTTTAAAAAGATTAGTCAAAATTGGACAAAGGGGCGTGGCACGTCCCATATAAAAAACATCTTCTATGGGGTGAAACTCGATGACGTTAGAGCTCGATAACCGCCGGACCGATCCTCATTATTCATTTTTTTTGTTCATATTGCTGCATTTCAGGTTTACGCAGAAAGAAAATTCCAGAAAATCGATTTATTCTCATTTTCGCATTTAACGAAAGAACATTATTAGATACCTAAGACCTAAGCAATAAGCATACAGCTTTGTTTTATGATCTTAATTATACTTTTTTTTTAAGATATTGAGGTGGTTTCCAGAAAAGAAGCTATTCACATATTTGTAATGCATGATGATTTCCAAAAAAAATCTTTGAATATCAGGCATCGATGGCTACGCAAAAATAATTTCAAATCACAAAGTATTAGTTTTACAAAAAATTAAGGTCGTGATCGTGAAGAAAACATAAGTGTTTTTAAATAATTTTTAATAACAGTTTTTAACCACAAATGTTTAAAATAACTATAGTGCTGTTTCATGACACTAGCACTACGATGCAAAGCCTCGAGTAATAGAGCTTTAAAAAAAAATTAATGTTATACCGTAATACCTTAAGCTTTAGCGTTTAAGGGTAGTGATGCGATTAAATGAGAACACAAGCGTTCTCACTCTCGCCTATCACTACCAACTCCTACTCGCACCTATACGTTGGTAACTGGTTACGGGAGGGGTGAAAATTTGTGTTTTTTTTTATATTCCATCTGATCGACTTCAAATTCGGTTTATGTACAGGTCAATTCAAAACTTTATTATTTAAAACCTCGAAATGGACTTTTACTAAAATAATCAAATTTTATAATTTTTTGGTTACTCTGTATTTAAGAAACATTATTAAACATTTTAAGCCAATGGGCCACCGAATTTAGTTGATTTTAAATAATTTTTTTCACGAGAATGACAAAACTAAAATGGAAATGACAAAATCCTATCTTGGTAACGACGAAACATTTTCGGTTTTTTTATTTACACTTTTGCGAGGCGCCCGCGCCAAGTACAGGTGACCTTTTATATCAATTTGAACTAAAAAGTGAAAAA
Source organism: Cheilosia soror (assembly GCA_949372485.1). Classification (NCBI taxonomy): domain Eukaryota; kingdom Metazoa; phylum Arthropoda; class Insecta; order Diptera; family Syrphidae; genus Cheilosia; species Cheilosia soror. Next base: position 41,550,073 of record OX443561.1, read on the forward strand.
TGTTAAACATTTTTTGTAATTTTATTGAATAGTTATGTCATTTCCGTGGCACACTGTCATTACCATGTATGCCACGAGAACCATGCAAATGACACTGAGTAGTAGTTTTCTAAAATAAAATCGAACTTTACTGAATATTTTCTTAAAAACGCATCTAATTAATTAGGTAGGTCCATAAAAAAGGCATGCGTTTGAAAAAATAGTTCATTTAATTATTAAATTATTACAATCAAAAACACTAACCACGGTAATGACAAATTTGGGTAACGAAAACATGAAACACCACAACCAACTTTATTGCGAAATGTTGCGAAAACATTCAACATGTCCCGTTATTAATGTGAAATCCGCCGCCTAGACTGCGGCCGTTAATTCAATTTTTTTAAATAGATACCTTTTGTCACAGGAATGACAATTTTGTTGGGGACAATCACTAAATTCAAACATTCAAAACATTCAAAATCGTTCCAAAACCACAGGAGCGATTGAGATCAAACTTACAGATAATTTTAGGTATTGGCCGTAGAGTGCTCCTGTGAAGATAGGTCAAAATCGGACAAAGGGGCGTGGCACCGCCCATACAAAAAAAAAACATTCAAAATCGATTAGGTATTGGCCGTGGAGTGCTCCTGTGAAGATTGGTCAAAATTGGACAAAGGGGCGTGGAACCTCCCATACAAAAAAAACATTCAAAATCGTATATTTCAAAAACCACAGAATTTATTGAGATCAAACTTACAGATAATCAAAGGTATTGGTCGTGGAGTGTTCCTGAGAAGATAGGTCAAAATCGGACGAAGGGGCGTTGCGCCTCCCATACAAAAACATTCAAAATCGTATATTTCCAAAACCACAGGAGCGATTGAGATCAAACTTACAGATAATCTTAGGTATTGGCCCTAGAGTGCTTCTGTGAAGATTTGTCAAAGTTGGATAAAGGGGCGTGGTACCTCCAATACAAAAAAAAATAAAACATTGTCGCCCGAAAATAAATAAATATAAATGAAATAAAAACTAAAAAAAAATATTTTTATTTCTTATTTGGACCCAAATATAAGAAATAAAGAATGTCAGTTTCTCCGATTTTGGAAATTCTGCTTCGGGCACGAGTTATTGCGGAACCTTTTCATAACTCACTAACCGTTCATCATATCAATTTGAAATTTTGTAATGAGTCCCAACCTCTGTAGTTTTTGAATATGCTTATCACTCTATACAACTCCAGCGTTCGTAGGTACCCCAAAAACAATCAAGCGGAATTCTGTTAGAATGGGGCATGTATAGGTATACTGCATACTGCTATAAATTAAGTGGTAGGTATATATCTTCACATGATATGTGTTGAGATGGCAGCGCTTCAATTACAAATTGGTCATTACAATCACGTGGAGCTTCGGTATTGGTATCAGGTCTCATACCGCCGACCACTCGTATTGCCCCTACTCGTTTTGTTTCCAATTCCTACCTTCCAATTTGGAGTCTGTTAACTTTTCATTTCTCTCCGACATCTTGTTCTGCCCGAACTACGTCATTGTGTGCGCTACCGTTCCCTTTTCCTGACACTTTTTCGTTTCAACGGAATTTGAAATTATTACAATATAGGTACACAACGACTAATAGAAAACTTTACTTCAACCTTTCATTTTCATCGGACTTCTGAAAGACGAATTGAAAGTTCCACGTCAACCTGTCGTTTTTTCGTTTCACCGGAGCTCGGAATTACTGCTAAGAGTCTTAAAATAAATTTGTTGACAGAAAAATAAACACTATTTAAATTTTAGTCGTTTGTCAAACATATTTCCAAAAACCACACACATATACAAACATTGCAAGTAAGAAAACTGCTGGTCCTGCAGGACCTCGTCTGTGCTCAGATAGTAGTAGTTCGGTTTCACTAGCAAATGTTTAGAAGTTTAATTCTCCAAAGTGTTTATAAACTTTTCACAGCAACTGTGTACTAGTTTACGCTTGAAGAGCTTTATCATGCAAAACAAAGACTATCTAATGAATGCAAAATCGTTAATCCCTTTGGACAAAATGCAAACCATTTTTGTGCTAACATTTGCCTACCCAAATGAGAGCAAACATGCTTTCTATCATCTAATCGAAGGAAAATCTATTATGTACCTTTATTATGTTCTTTACTATATGTAGAAGGAACATATTAAAGTTAATATGTATCCTTATCAAGATGAATCACCGACTCCACAATAAGGACAAACAAAAAAAAAATCATTTTGTGTATCCACAAAACTGTGGAGAGACGAAAAATGGAAAAATTGCTCATATCCTCTACTGCTGATGTCATCAACATTCCCACACTATAACTTAACTCGTATTCGATTTTTCCATATACCTAGGTACCTACATCTCTGTCACTTGCCAGTAGACCGATCTCTACTCAAACGGAATCTAATCTTAATCGAAATCTATTTTAAACTATACACCTTCGTAACAACAAATCGATAAAATCATTCATACCACAGAATTGGTTAGTACAAAGTCTCAGTCAATAGACAACATTACCTCCTGTATCACCTGGTGTTGGTGTATGGAGGAGCAGGCAAGGGTATCGGGAAACAATTTACCCTAATTAACTCACAAGAATACTCTTAACCATATATACCATGTAATGTGAGTGCGTGCTAAGTTGCAGTCATAATTTATTGATTGAGCCGTAATAATTCGCTTGTTAAAATATTTCTGGCAGTCGGCGACGAGTCGACGATGAAAATTCTCACCAAAAAAAAAAAAAAAGAGCCAATGTGGTGTTACACAGACACACATGCAGACTAATATTATACTCCCCTAAGCAGAGATGTTTATCTATGGCACGAGTTATCTTTTTGTCGGAGGGAATTTTCTCGAGCCAAGCATTATCCTTCGACAATTCATTCAATTGACTTAAGATATTGCCTGTTATTATAATCGAGCAGGGCAATGGGGTTGTAAGGATGGGCAAGTGTTGCGTGGAATGCAGATATGGAAATATCTTATTGCAAATGAAGGGGGTGGTTATGAATTCCTTTGGTAGCTCTAGCTCTACATTATGCAATCAGCTTGGCTCTTGTATGTGATCCAACAAATATGAAAATATTAGCGAAGCATAAATATTTGAATAACGTTTGGATGGCGGTGGCGGATGGCTTTAGTTATCGTTTCACCGTCTTATAAATAAAATAGTTGTGGTATGGTCGAGATTAGGTGCTACCAGTTACTGCTTAAATAATGAATGAAGAATGGGTCAGGATGCGCAATAAGCTGTGAAATGAGGATTTTAAACAAGATAGGAATTGATAGCCTCCATTAAATTTGGAAAGAAAATACATTTTTGACAGGTTCCGCGTGCTTGAAACAGAAGAACTATTTATATAGGGGTATTGTATAATATATGGAACTAAAATACAGGGAATAGTAGATGCGTTTTAGAAGAATTTAAAGCCGCTGCGAAATTGGCAAGAAGATATCTCATATCACCAATAAAGAACCAGTTTAGCCATTCAATAATGAAGAGTGGTTTACCTAAAAATCTGTTGAAGAACAAGTGGCTCTTAGGGTTTACGAGTGGAGTTTTCTGAAAAACATGCCCCCGGATTGGACTATCTCGCCTTGCATGAATTATCGAGGCAAATGTCTGCTTAATGCCACACATAAGCTCCTATCCGAAGTAAGGAACTTTTTAAATCATCTTTCAACATTGTAATCCGCACATTAAAGAGTACTTTTCGAATCGACATGTTGACGGATAAGCCCTTTATGTACCGACAGCGACAACAGCTCTCACTTCCTCAAAGGGGGTTGGTGACACATCAAAGGGTCAAAAACGGCTAGTTAGTGCTCACTATGGCCATAAAAGGAAATTTGTTTTAAATTGTCAACTTCAGCAGCTAGGAAGCCAATCGCCAATCAGTAAGGACAAATTGTTTTATTATAATAAGATAAAAAAAAGTTCTAGCGAAAGGTAAAAAGAACATGTCAAGGCAGCAAGTCGTGAACAGGAACCAGTAGAAATGAGGAAGGAAACTTTATAGTCCGGTCGGTGTTGAGGCTTAGGCCCTACAAATGCAAAACCACTTAAATATTTATCCTACGAAAGATCGTGGAGAAATCCCCAAAAGTTCAGGTCGATACCCACCCCCTGCTTATCAATTTGAGTCCTTCATGACATTATTTATGGAGACGAGTTAAAGCCATGTCTGGTTTTGGCTACCCTGCCAAATCTGTCAGGTTGTACAGATTGTCGATTTAGTAATGTTGCTGCTTTGTCAAAGTCGAAAAAATATCACCGAATGATTTGATAGCGAAAAAGGGTGTCATGAAATAAAGTCTTATGCAAAAAGGTCCAAAACGTAATTTTGGATTTTTGGGCTTTATTTCATTTTTAAAAGTGCAATAAAGTCCAAATCGAAGTGGAAATAAAATCCACAACGCATAAACAGTAGAATATGTATGGGGGGGCATGGTGCCCCCCTGCAACCCCCCTGCTCGTCTTTCTTTTAAATAGCTGAGTGCAATAATGACCAATGGCTTTATTGCACTTTCAATGAAATAAAGTCTAAACAACGTATCTAGAGGAATCTGAAACCTGTAGTGGCGCGTATACAATTGAAGAGCTACCTCAGACAATTTGCTGTGCGTAACTGGAGGCAGCGAGCTGGCCGGAAAGGATTCTTGATAGAGACCGTGATACACCCCGGGCCCGGACTATTAGGCGTCATCTATATTAAATAAAGTAGGATCGACTATAGACCAATTTCAAGTCAAGACATGACTATACCTTTCATCTTACATCGCCAAACTATAGCATTATCAAGGTTAAGTTGCCTATTTAGACCCAAAAAGGTCTATAAAGCTCTGGCTAAACCCACGCCTCGAATATTGCAGCATAAAGAGACTAGAAGTTCGATTAATAGGAGACCCTATACACTAACGGTGCAGGGAAATAAGTCCCCGGGAACTAAGTCCACTGAGGGACTTGGTTCCCACCTAGTGGGAAATAAAACCACTTTTGGAAAGTGGACTTAGTTCCTATGTAAGGTGGGAAATAAATTCCGAAAACTCTGAGTGGTTTTATTTCCCTTTTAATACATTTAATTTCACACATATACTGCAAATCTGACAGTAAACCCAAGCAGGGGGGGTTGCATACGTATTAAACTGTTAAATGTGTACTAAGTTCCCATTATTAAATGGACTCAGTTCCCACCTTACATAAGTCCACTTCACGAAAGTGGTTTTATTTCCCACTATGTGGGACTTATTTCCCTGCACCTACACTAACATCAAATCTACAGAAATAAAGCTATCCCAGGCAATATGAGAAGCTTAAAACAGGTGAAAAAAACCGGCTAAGTGCGAGTATTACTTGCGCACCTAAGGTTCCGTACTTGGCCGGATTTGGTGTCAATTAGCTCTTGACGTATACCTAGGAACAAAATTGGTTTAGTGGTTTCGGACAGACGCAGACAGACAGACATCGTAGCGAATACAATATGGTTCCTTTTTGTCCCTATGGGAACGGAATTTTAAAAAGACAAGAGATGCGAACGCCAGATGAGTCGCCATGAAAACTTGCATTATTACAACTTTGGCCGTCCTTCTACAAAGATAGTTAATATCAAAAGAAAATCCCATTCCGTTTTCGTTGGAATCGTAAAGCACAATACTCTGCGGTGCCATATGAGACGGAAAAAGAACTTTGCAGATCCTGCAGTAATGAGGAAGTTCTTGACGACACAACTCCCATGACCTAGACGAGCTTTCCAGCGCACCAATAGATAGGGTAAGAGATTACTCTTTCCCCGACTGTCATCATAATGGGTAAGTATTAACCTGAGTGCGGCATAGACAGCCCACTCCACTAATATAGCCTAAACTAACCTAAGATGGGCGCGACCCAGTCATATAAATTTTTTTTCTGAGGCAGTTCTTAAAATGACACAATTGGCCTAACTCAAGAGAGTGTTTATATCGGGTTGTAGGCGCAGTGGCTCAGTGGCTGGTGTGCTGGACTACTGTGCGAGGGGTCCCAGGTTCGATTTCCGGAAAAATACAAAATACATCTAGGGATTTTCCACTGCGCTAGCTCTCGCGAACGTCTGACAAACATCTGAGAGTACAACTGTCCTGAAAAAGATTTTCAATTCAACCGTTCGGACTCGGCATTCATCTTAGCTCACACAAACGAATGGTTGTGAGAATTTAGGCCTCCTAGGGTGCCTATACGGACCTGTTATTTTATTTCTTGAGGAATTTTTCTACTATCCAGAGTTCATACAGGCTAAAAAAACACTGAACTCAATAATCAAATCAGTATGTTGAAGACTATACAAAAGATTTCCCAATTCTGCAATTCACCAAGCATCATTATACGACATGTCAATACGCATTCTCAATAAATAGGCAACTGCGGATATTTTTAATATAAACATGAATGACTTTGGCATTTCATTCAGATTGTAGTTTGTGTAAGGCCACCTACAGTAAAACTAATCACTTAGATAAGGTTAAAACGTTCTGATAAGACAAACTTTTGTTTGACAGTCACATTTCATCACCTCACGCTCACACCTATTAACGATTAGTCTTCATCGTAGTACGGCTCTAGCTGAATCGGTCTTACTGACAGTATGTTACTGTTTGATCAGCTTAAGAGGTGTGAATAAGATTTAACATGATAACGAATGGGATCACTTACACGCAGTCAATCGTATACACTTTCCATATGAGAACTCCCATGTGGTGCACTCATTATTTTCCACCGAATGGATGCTTTGAGATAGTTTCCAAGATAACAGTCTCGTGCGCAGCAAATAAAAAGTCCATTAACATTTATTGACACTCTTGCGATACCAGGTCGAACAGCAGCAGTTGGCATTCAAGAAAAAAAATGGAAACGAGAAACCTGTTTTCCTTGAAGTTCGCAGTAAGTTTCTGCTTCCTCTTGGTTTTTTTTTCAACTTAAAAGCACTGTCATTAAGATAAGAAGAGACATTTTGACGCACCAACAAGTCAACAACCTAATTCGACGGGAAGTGTAATGGAAATTCCAGAACAAATTCGCCATTAAATGAACAGAGCAGGGCGTCGCGTATGTGAGGGGAAAAGACAAATGTAATTAGAGACTAATTGAGGAATCAGCACTTCTGTGTAACATTCAAGGACAGAATCAGCAGCAATCAACTCGCTGCTGCATTTATCGTTTGTACTTTCAGTTAAATTGCTCTCTTCGTCACCATCTATCCCGGTTGGGAAGTCAAAACTCATAAAACCGTCCCCAGCCACCCATCGAAGAACCCATAACACGTTCTAATTCCGTTCTATTAAAACGAGAATAAAAAAACAACACATACCAAAGTCCCTTGCATATAGCTCCGACAGGATAATGAGTGTAAAAAAAGTTCATTGTCCTCCTGACTGCATGTAAGCGGGGGAACTGGAGCTATATTCCTTTATGGGAAAACACAATCCGAATCCGTCCACATATCAGCGTGCTATGTGGAGCATTCATTCGTTGCATGTTAAGCGTGTGTTGTTCTTTTCTGGGGCATTTGATTGCTGACTGATTTGCCCCCCTTTTTACTGACGTTGTTGTTGCTTTGCTTCAGGCATACAGATGTTATGGCCTTAATTGCTTAAGTTCGGTTCGATGTCATTCGAAAAGTTGTTGTTGCTTAAATGTTTTTCTGTCCACTTTTTTGACGAATCGCAGTTTCGAACATTCAATATTGACGGTTATTGATTTTGCTAAAGCTGGAAAGCTGGTTATGGATAGTGGATCGTTTATTTGTAAATTCAAAGCGTTGTCTTATATTCGCGAAATCTGTTCCATGATGATGATGGTAATGACAGATGGCGTCGCCATTGTAAAATTACTTAAGACTTTCGCTTGAACGTAATATTCGAAAATGTAGGCAATAGCTATACCATTAACTTTGATTAAGGTTCAAAAACTAATCTTTAAGCGACAGATAGCAATTAAGATTGTCTTTCAAAAGTTTAAAGCTATATTATAGAAAACCCTTTACAAGAGTTAAATATGACGAGCCTTGCCCTTAAGAGAAATTGATTGTCCAGAGTATGGCATTATTTCCTTTAACGCATTTCTTATGGACTTTGTTGACCACATTCTGACTTGCTAACATTCGGCAATAATGCGTAAAATAGCAGGTCGCATATTTTTCTAGATGAAGGCGAATTCTTGCGCTACAGTAGATAGTGTTTTAAACTAGGCTTGTGTAGTTCGTGAACGAACTAGTTCAATGAACTCACACCGCGCATATTGGTGTCTTGATGTGTTCAATGAACTAGTTCACTTACTGAACTAGTGAAGTAAGTTCAGACACTTAGACATTTTTGGAAAATTTAGCTTTTTTTTGCGAATGGAATGAACACAATCCGATGGAATTCTAGCTTTGGTGACTCCACAGTCCACACATCAAGACACCAATAATCAATATGCGCGCGAGGATCCAGGAAATCGATACGGTTTCATTGGCAGCTTGACCCAATGTATTTGCCGAGGTGGCTTTTGAATGTGGATCGCGTCGGCGATCTTTTACCTCAGGGCTTCTTTAGGTAGTTTATACTCTGCGCATCCAACAACCCCATTCACTCTGTACTTTCTTTGTGTACGATATTTTTTTTCGACTTTTCTAATTCAAATTGGAATTTAAATTTCATTTTCCACTGTTGTTCGTATCAATATCTTCTGAATTATTGTTCATCGCTTAAAAGCAAACTTCGATTTCGCTCCTAAACTACTGGTTATATTGTCTGATAATGAAGAAATTGAAAGCAATTGTCAGCTTTCATAAACAATGGCCGCGTTCCATTGACCGCTAGATGACTAGCGGCATGCCAAACTCCATATAAAAAAAACTGACATTTCAGTATTTGCGCTAGAGCTCTAGTATATTTTGTGAAATATCCTTTTCTGGGAAATTTTTCAATCTGGCACAAAATGAACTGCTAGATTGAAAAAAATAACGAACTGTCAAAACAAAAGTGAAAGTGCAGAAGTCAAATATTTCCAATTTGCTGTAAAATGGGAATTCAAGCTTCTATGTAATTAATATGTATTGTATTTGTTTATTTAAATTATAGTGTATTAATAAATTTGGCATGATGGCACAAAATACATTTTTGACTCTCATGAAGATAAAATAATACGAATTCGAATTGGGTTTAATGTCACTTTGCCGCTGCCGCTAGATCTCTAGCGCCATCGTTCCTCCATCAGGGATATTATGTGCTAGTCATCTAGCGGTCAATGGAACGCGGCCAATGACATCTGACAATTTCTAATGAGTCAGACATTGGGTCGTATGCAAAAAGCAATAGCTCAGTCTCATGAGATTGAGATGTGAGACAGAGCGAAAGGTATTGAGACTGAGCGTTTGCAATGAGCAAAAGCTCGAATTGGTATGCAAAACCTTCGTCTCAGTTCGTTGTCTCAGTCTCTGCTTAACAAATGCCAGGTTGACTTTACAGAGTGAGTGTAGCAAAGGGGAAACAACAATTAAAAGGGCAATTGATGAAAATAACTATTTTCTTGTGAAGTTTATTGAAGACAACAGCTTCTCAAAAAGCCAAGAATCGGAAATTAAAAAAAAAAGATTTACAACATATAAATCTATGAAAGCAGATCTAGGCTTAAAGACAAATGTGATGTAAATAAAACGGGAAATAGAAATATTCACAGGATATTCTATCCAGTCTTCACTTCGCCAACATTTTATTTTCAGAATTTTCAAAAACAGAATAAAAAAAAACAATTTTAATCATATCTACAGAAGTTTTAAGAGATTTACAGAATTTTGTTAATATTATGGTGTGGAATACAGAATAATGCCCCGCTTCGAAAAAAAACATCATCCTGGTTTGATTACTTATTTACCCTCCACGGAATTCGTTTATTTTTGACAAATGGTGATCTAATCAGTTATTCAATTCATTTGTACAGGATTAAAAATCAATAAATACTTTTCAAGTCCCGATTTTGTGCAGTGGCACCGAGAACGTCCAAATACACACCCATTTTACCTAACGAGACAACAAATTTCTAGTCTCAACTTTTTATGAGCTTTACCTCATTATTGTGAGACACTGCCCTGTTTTTTGCATACGAGAAATCAAAATATGAGATCTGTCTCATTCATTTAGCAAATGCTCAGTCTCTGAGATCTGTCTCATTTTCTTTTTTGCATACGAACCCGAGCTAAAGCTATTAAAAGTGAGATTTGAGACTGAGCGAAAGCATTCTGCCTAATTGTTTAGACGATGGTCACAAACCTGACAATTTCATAGTCAGATGGAGGGCTGGCAATGGGCTTACAATGACTTTTCTGACAATGCTGTCAGACAAAATTGTGTGCCTGTGTACTTAGCTTAATGAAAACAATCCATGATTTCTTCTTTATGACATATGTGTGTTCCTAGAAACTAAACGGCTACGGATACAGACACAGAAGACAATAACGTCGTGAGAGAACAGTTCAGCTCACTCACTTACAGTGGCCGGCATAAGTATTTTGACAAAACTAAAGTTAATTTTGCTCATAATTTGAAACTTACTTTATGTACATTTTGGCATCAATGGAAAGGTAATTTAGATTCCGTTTTAAGTTTCCTTTCCTTAACCAATTAAGTACCTACCCATTTAAAAATTTTGGAATTTTGAATTTTTGGGAAGGTCTACTTTTTGGACTTTTTTCCTCGGTATAAAAAAAAATATTTTGATGAAAATGTTTCTCCAAACAATTCTAATAGTGACTGTAAAAAAAATATTTTCAAAAATATCTTCGCTAATATTTTGTATGATTTTTGAAAATTGCTAAAAATGTCTTTTGCTGTTTAGGGTATGTACCTTTACCTAAAATGGTCATTCCTTTTTATTCTTTTTGCAACACAGACCTAAAACATTATTTTTAACTTTATCCATCTTGAATAACCAAACTAAACTAATAAGCATGATCAGCATAATCAATTGTCGAGTGTCGAGATGTCAATATGCAGCTCCTTCCTGTGACAACAACGAACTTTTTTCCCGAGGCGCGCGTACAATTTTGGCATTAGCCTTATACTTTCGGGTTCCGACATTTGTCATTGAGGTTCTGGCAATCCCGAAAGCGTCCTGTAAGGTGTCAATGTTGGCAATACCAAGGAACGATATTACCATCATTATTGACTGCCAGGGTCCCTATTTAATAAACATTGACAAATGACATTATAATTGTTAACAACGAAAAAATTGTCATGATCATGACTATTTTATCTAGTTATTAAACAATTTTTATTCTCTTATTTAAAAAAAATTGTGATAATTTTGTCATTGTTATATTTTGATAAACTTGTCGTAGGTCTGTCTTACTTAGCATCCATTTTTTTAACAAAATTATATTCTGCTTCTATTTTCCCGAAATAAAATTTATCCTCAAATTTCAAATCACTTATTGCAATAAAATTATTATTTAGTGTTAAGTGTGTGCTACACGAAATTGCATTTTAGATAATTCATCAATTTCATTTGAAGAAAAATAATATCTAGCATTTTAAATCGTAGTATATTTGTCACTTTACTATTAATACTTGACCGACACTGAAATGCCTGTCGGAATTGTCAATCACATACTGACACAATTGTAAACTGTATATTTTTGTCTGTACCGCAAAAATATTATCACTACAATATTTTCAGAATATTTATGACAATTCATCGTCATTGTTTTTTTTTTGTTCTACAAAAAAATAGTTGGCGCAACAGTCGGGTGACACCCAAGGCCTAGCTTCTCGCAACCATTCGTTTTGTGTGAGTTTCTATTTTTGGAACGAATGGAAGGGACCTACAATTTTATGCCGAGTCCGAACGGCTGAATTGAGAAGCTTTTTTATGACAGTCATACTCTCGGATGTTTGTCAGACGTTCGCGAGAGGTGGCGCAGTAGAAAAAAACTTTAAGATGTAATTTGTGTTTTTCCGGGGATCGAACCTCGGATCCCTCGCACAGTAGTCCAGCACACTAACCACTGCGCTACTGCGTCCACAGACAATTCTACAAAGTTTACAAATGTTCACCTGACGCAATTGTCAACTTTTATGAAATAGGGCAAAGGCGGCTGTTTCAGTTTCAGTTTCTGCTACTGCGATAAAATCCAAGCCAGTTCACTGCCATCGCGAAAAGCTAAAGGGTCTGTACTACATACCTCTACTGGGTCCCTCCACATAACATAGAGCCTGACGAACTGGCAAGGGATGGGTCTGCAATGGATCATGATCGAGCAGTTTTTGAGGATATCGAAATGGCTGGACAGCATCGGGTAACAACAAGAAGGAGGAGCATAAATTCAAACCAACTCTAACGCCAGCGGTTAGCCCCCATAAAAGGGCATAAGAATGGGTCCTTAGAGTGGTACAGTTAGGGTTTACCCTACCTACCTCTACCTACACGCAAACCTAACCTAAGCTAGCCACAATAGATCTTTTAGGTCGATGTACATTCACTCCCTTGCCCGGGTCAGACGTTAAAAAAACGCTTAAATCATCTGGTTATGGAAAGATTCGACAGACTTTTCTTTTAATTAAGTATTTTATTACTCGTGACGTGATGTACAAACAAACTGTTTCAAGCTGTTTAGCTTAACTCTTTTGCTTGCCACACTTATTGTATACCTACTTCAACTTCAATATGTAATATGTAACTCTGCAGTAGTTCATTTTTATTCCCATAGCCCCAATAGACAGAATATGACCACAAAAAGCAATTAAGATAAAGTTTTCAAAATATGGAAACTTTATACTTGTACGTACTGTGTAGGTATAGATACCTACCAACTTCCCATTAGCATTATTTACTACCTACGTTTTCCAAACAAAATCACATCAAAGTACATAGATACATTTTGTGACTAAAATTGCTTCCTTCCCTAAAATCTTAGCAAACCTATGATACACCAGCTGCATATAACTTTATGACACACACCACACATTCCCCAAACTACATATTGAAATCCCATCTACCCTCCACAGCCAGACAAAGAAACCGCACCACAATAACCGCAGTGGAAAGCCCACAGTTGTACCGCCAGTAGTTTTCATTATATCCTGTTTCTCTGTTGCATGTTCAAGACGACTTCCCATTCAAGTCATATGACTCGTAATATGCAACTGGCATAATGGTTTTGTTTGGCCCCATTTCCCTTCGCCCTTGTTTCAACAGAATTAACAACATCGCTGGCATAATGATGAGGAAGGATTTGTTTTTCCTTTTTATATCACTGATATGAACTCCTTCGTCCTACATTAGACGTTAATTGCAGACATCATCAGGAGCATACATATTTTCTTTCGCGAATCCCACCATTCGAGCAGGATCAGACAAAAATAAAATAACAACCGCGGCGGCGTTCCCAAATGAAAACACCTTTAACGTGCGCAAAGTTAATCCTCGAATCCATCAAAGCCGGATGAGACCGAACAGGAAAAAAAATTTTAAAATAAAGAATGACACAAAGTACATTCTTGCGTGTCACATCAGCCGTTGCATTGTTTTTGTTGACAAGGACCGAACCGAAGAGACTCTTTGGCTTTGCATGGGATGGCAAACAACACCCCCAGGCTACTCCTCCAAAAGGGATTGTTGTATGCAAAACACGAAGGAATAATTGCATTGCGCTATCGGGCACAGTAAATCTGATGAAACCTGGATATCGCTGGGAATAGCGAATTCACGTCGTCTTTTACTTGGGGTGAGCCCTTGTTTTTTTTTTCCACAAGTGCGAAGGGCATGCTGAGTGGACAATTATATGAAAAAGTCTGTTTGCCACTCTTGGTGCACAACAACAACTGAAGTCAGAGTCGTGTTATTTTATGTTAAAAATACATATGTGTGTTGTGTACCCAGTAAGACGTTGCAAGACAAATAAACAAAGGATAGGGAGCAGAAAAATCGATCGGAAGAGGGCTTCCTGCCAAAGCTAACCTATTCTTATACTACAAAGTGCACTATTCTCTAGAAAAGGAGGTTGCCACAGGCAAAGTTAGTGTTTTTTTTTGTTCTATACTGAAAATCATACTGTGCTGTGCAGCACAGTGGGACATACAACGTCGAAGGGGGACTTTTGTGCTACTGAAATAGTAAATTAGCTTTGGTAATTGGTAATCTATATGAGGATGATTTCCATTGAATCATTTTCGCTATAATCGTTCTTCAGCTGTCCCAAAAACGGCAATAAACAAAAATCACTTTGGAGGTTGGTCTTCTCCTTCGTTCTAATCACCAGCTCAGACATACAAATCGAAATGTAAGGTTCATTTCCTGACAGAGGAAAGGCAAAAAAGTGAAAAAATATGTCAATTGATAGAGTTTGTTGAAAAATTATAAATACAAAAGCCACATGCATAAAATGACATTTAAAGACAGCTCAGAGAAACCATCACTCCAACTGTTCGCAAAACGCAAACTCGTCGACCACGCCACAATAGCAATACCACGATCTCGTCTTATGATGTGATAAAGGTCAGCACTTGCAAAAGAGGTGAGTCTTCGAATTAATTCCTACAACTAACCCAAACCAAATCCAATTAAGGCAACGAGCCAACATTTCGTAATTGAATTAGAGAGAAAAGTAATTATGATTCGGAATCTAGAAAACTGATTATTTTCAGACCAGATTCAGACTAAACTTAACCAAAATTATTTCCCAAGCCCTTTGGTTGGTTGGTTGGTTGAAAATGGTGTCAGTTTAAAACGCTAACACAGCATTAGTCCATTGTAATACCACGAAAAGGATCATGTAAGATCTCCCTACTAGTTAAACCATTTTGAGCCCTTTATAAAGCGTAAGAGGCTTATCATGTCTGTGTTTGTCAGGTCGCCAAAGTCGTTATAATGGAAGGCTCCTAAGTGAAGCTTCCTTCTACGGGAGAGAACTGGGCATGCACAAAGAAGGTGAGGGATAGCTTTCTCCTCTTCCTCATCCATACAGCTTCTGCAAAAGTCGTTTGCGAAAAAGCCTAGCCTTGCGGCATGCTTGCCTACAAGTGGTGCCATTTGTCCACCTAAGATTTGCACTCTCGATAGAATTCAGCTTCAATTTTTGTTTGTAAGTAGCGATTGGTATCCCTAGGGTGCAATTATCTGGCAGAATGGGTTAAGTTGTTTCTATTTCCAAGCCCTTTAGAAACTGCCAGGGCAGCTATTCTCGGAGCTGGTCTCTGTCAAACTACTATCACTTCCAGTCTAGCATGCGTGAGTGTGAGTTTGCCGCCCATAGAGCTTCCGGACGATTAACAGGTAGTCCGAATGAATCTTCTCAAAGCCTGGATATCAAAACCAGCTCGGGTTAGTGGACTATAGAGCTGAGGTCCTAGGCAATGGAATTATTTAATAAGGTCAAGCTAAGAAAAAACTGTCGAGGACTGGATAATAATTCCAAGTCCAGTTTCAATGAGTAGATATGTATAAACTAAAAATAAGACCCGAAAAACTATATGTTTAATGGCACAGCTACTGTTAAGTTATTAAAGATTTCAATGCTATCGCCAGTCTTCCAAGGATCTTTGCACTCTGGGGTACATCAATAATTCAGATGACTCTGGATCGACTGATTCTAGTTATAAGTCATCTGGTAACCTAACAGAAACTGACTTTCCGAAATGGAAGAACTTGTCTCGGGTCACAGAAGACATAATTAGATAATAATATAGTTGAATTGGAAATCATAAGCTGTCATTGGCAGTTAAAGCAATCCAACTCTACGAATCAGCAAGTCTGGATGGTATCACACCACCCATATGTTAGATATATCTTTGTAGTTGTACTATACTAACTAAATCCCAACGAAAACTTCAAAGCCATATAATGGACTACATTCATCTTCCCAAGCAGAAGAAAGGGAAAAAAGTAGAGTAAGTGAGCGTGAATGAAATCGATGCATCCAAAACAGAGACCGGTACAGGAGCAGAAATCTGCAAATCAGGAAGTTCTGTAGTTCTGTGTACCCGAATTGTCGAAGATCATCTACGAATAACATCATAACATCATCATCATTTTCAATGGTCCGCTTGTCCATTAAGTGGGTCGCGGGTGCAGGTTGCTCAAGTGGACCCTCCATAGCTCTCGATTCTCCGCCATTGACTCTAAATCATCAAGGGCAATCCCCATACGGGTATAGGACAGATTATGGACTTGATCTAACCAGCTCATCCTTGGTCTACGTAGAGGACGCCTACCTGATGGTATGGATTCCATTGCACGTCGTGGGATCCTGGTCGGGGACATGCGTTTAACATGACCAAACCACCGAAGCATGGATCGCTCCGTCCGGAGAAGTAGCTGCTCGACATTGAGTTCCTCACGTATTCTGGTATTTCTGATGCGATCTCTACGGGTCACACCAGCAATACTACGGACAAATCCCATTTCGGCAGCTTGTATTCGCGATCCTATTCTTTCGGTAAGAATTGGAACAAACACCGAATTAAAGACCGACAACTTAGCTTTGACATCAAGTTCAGTCCTCCTAATAACAGAATGACCAAGCTGTCTCAAAATTGACCAAGCCTGACCAATCCTACAGGAAAACTCGGTATTGCTCCTTCCATCACTCGTGAATAAGACCCCGAGATGCTTAAACTTCTCCACCTGTTTCAATGGGACTCCACTAACATGCAGAGTGCATTGAACAGGCGTTCTGGAGACGATCATCACTTCAGATTTGCTCACGTTTACCTTCATCTCAGCTTCAACACAAGCGGCTACAAACCGATCGAAGATCAAATGATTTATCCTCAGATCTCCCAATTCGAAACGTTCCTCGCCAAATACTGCACTGGTAACATCCAGTCCATATAAGTAATGAAAAGGAGAGCAGACAACCGGTGGAAGGTTTTGATTTAACGCCGTTTACCCGAACACAGCTTTTACAGTTTGCGTAAAGAGATTTACCTCGAGGGACTCGGTCATATGCTTTCATATAACATAAGCAATCAAAAAGGTGGTTGGGTGTGTATGAATCGGGCAGGCGCTGATCGGCATCAACCTGGCGGTGCCCAGCTGTTGTAACTTTTCGTACACATCAATTGTGCTTATTTTACCTCCTAGTGGTAACCACCGGGTACTGGTCTGCCCATCCGGGTGTGACTTGCTGAACTTATAAGTGCGAGTGTTGAACACGAAGAAAATAGCAACACTATAATGCTCTGTCGGAAAGACTGACTGAACGAGCCTCAGAAGTCTTACATGAGCTCCTCAGAAAGAGGACGTACGGCGGATGAATTCATTAGACTGAATCAACGGCGTCGTCAACAGTCAATACGACAGTTACCTTACTTGAGCTACTTCGACATATTTGGAGCTGAGGTCAGTGAGGATTTTTCAGGACTAGTCAGGGTGCTGAAACAGAGACGGTGGCGGATGAACCCTTAATGGGCCAACGGCAGCTCTCACATCCCCGAAGTGGGTTACTGGCACCGGAGGAATCCGGCCCCTTTTGTCCAAGGGGTCCAACAAAGGGCCTGGCCCTCCAGGTTGGGGGTTGTACGCCGGGGTAACTGCCCGACTGCGGAAAACAAACCCAGTTCCGAAACAACAACAAGCCTCGGATACGGATGATTTTACTGTTGACGAACCTGGCAAACGAATAAAGGACAACGAATTTCGGATCTGCACGTGGAATGTTAGGTCCCTTAACCGACCACGTGCAGCCGAACAACTAGCGGAGGCCCTGAACTGCTATAAAGCAGACCTAACCGCCATCCAAGAAGTGCGATGGAATGGACCGGGCAAGAAGAGGATGAAAGACTGCGATATTTACTATGGCGACTGCTATCGGCAACAAAAACAGCGCTTATTTGGATGTGGATTCGTCGTTGGAGGCAGACTTAGGCAATAAGTCTTAAGCTTCAACTGTGTGAACGAGCGCCTCACGACAATCCGCGTCAAGGCTAAATTCGCCAACATTAGCCTAATATGCGCCCATGCCCCCACGGAGGAGAAAGACGACGACACCAAAGAGAGGTTCTACGAGCTCTTGGACAAGACATACGAGCAGTGCCCTAACTATGACATTAAAATTGTCCTAGGTGATTTTAATGCAAAGATAGGAAGAGAAGGCATCTTTGGTAGTACTGTCGGGAGGTACAGCCTACACGACACCACCTCCGATAACGGATTCAGGCTGATCGACTTCGCGGCGGGGCGAAATGTTGTCATATCAAGTACGCGGTTCCCGCATCTCGATATTCATAAAGGCACTTGGAGATCTCCCGATCAATCAACCGTCAACCAGATTGACCACATTGCGATCGACGCAAGGCACTCCTCCAGTATTATGGATATCCGAACGTTCCGAGGGGCCAACATTGACTCGGACCACTACCTTGTTGTAGCCAAGGTACGCCTTCGGATATCCCGAACACCGCCAAGACAAGTAAATACTGTGAGGAAGTTTGACGCCGGACGGCTAAAATCGCAAGAGATCACCAGGTCCTTCTCCGATCAAGTCTCTCTCAATCTCTCAAGAGGTTCTATGCAGCCAGCATCAAGTATTGAAGACCAGTGGCAACATTGCCAAAAAGCTATCAGAGACGCCGCCTCTGATGTGCTTGGTTTCACTCGACCACCACAACGAAACCCCTGGTTCGACGACGAGTGCCGGCAAGCACATGCAGCGAAACAAGAGGCATACAAAGCGGCGCTGCAAAAAAGGACTAGAGCTGCTCGTGAGCTCTACACGCAGAAAAGAAGAGACGAACACCGGCTTCTCAGGAGGAAAAAGAAAGAGCACGAGAAGCGCGCGATCGAGGAAATAGAGAGATGCTACAGTAGGAATGAGGTTCGGAAGTTTTACCAAAGGGTAAAAAGAACCTGCCAAGGCTACAGAGCCCGAACCGAAGCCTGCAAGGACGAACAAGGGAACATCGTAGTAGAATCGCAGTCGATGCTAAGGATATGGAAGAACTACTTCTGCAGACTGTTTAACGGCGATGACGAACTAAATCCCGCTGTCAGGCAGAATGAACCATTCAACCTGGACGATGAAGACCAATTCCGTCCACCTGACCTGGACGAAGTGAAGATAGCGATATCTAAGCTTAAGTCCAACAAAGCCGCTGGGGCAGATGGCCTAACCGCCGAGCTATTCAAAGCGGCAGGCGATGACTTGGTTAGGAGCATGCACCAACTCATCTGTAAAATATGGTCGGAGGAAAGTATGCCCGATGAATGGAACCTTAGCATTGTTTGCCCGATCCTCAAGAAAGGAGACCCTCTTAACTGCGCCAACTACAGAGGTATTAGTCTTCTTAACATCGCCTACAAGATCTTATCTGCTGTGCTGTGTGAACGCCTGAAGCCTTTCGTCAACAACCTGATTGGTCCCTATCAGTGTGGCTTCAGGCCAGGAAAGTCTACCATCGACCAAATATTCACACTGCGGCAGATCTTGGAGAAAACCCAGGAAGTTCAAATCGATACCCACCACCTTTTCATCGATTTTAAGGCCGCCTATGACAGCATTTATAGAGACGAGCTATACAGAGCAATGTCTAGTTTTGGCATCCCTGCCAAACTCGTCCGTTTGTGTAGGATGACAATGGAGAATGCACGCTGCTCCATCAAGGTCGGTAAAGAACTCACCGAGACCTTCGATGTCAAAAAAGGATTTAGACAAGGCGATGCGCTGTCATGTGACTTCTTCAACATCGTTCTTGAAAGAATAGTGCAAAACTCAAACGCTAACACCAGAGGCACTATCTTTCAAAAGTCCGTCCATCTACTCGCCTACGCCGACGATATCGACATAATCGGGAGAACGCAGCGTGATGTCACTGGCGCGTTCGTGAGCATTGAGACGGAGTCGGCAAAGATGGGTTTGTCGGTCAATGAGGGCAAGACAAAGTATATGCTGTCATCGAGAAAGGACACCCAACACCGACGTCTTGGACAGAATGTCACTATAGACAGATATAACTTTGAGGTGGTAAAGGACTTTGTCTACCTAGGCTCCGCTATTAACTCAGACAATGACACCAGCGCTGAGATTAAGCGAAGAATAACTCTTGCCAATCGCTGTTTCTTTGGGCTAAGAAAGCAATTGAGTAGCAAAGCCCTCTCTCGAACAACTAAAGTGACCCTTTATAAGACCTTAATCATCCCAGTCCTACTTTATGGTGCAGAGGCATGGACTCTATCAAAAGCGGATGAGCTTACTCTTGGTTGCTTCGAGAGGAAAATTCTTCGAGTAATTTTCGGTCCCGTCTGCATAGACGGTGAATGGAGGAGGAGATACAACGACGAACTGTACGGGCTGTACAGCGACATTGCCCTAGCCAGAAGAGTGAAGGTCCAACGACTGCGATGGCTGGGTCATGTAGAGCGAATGGACGTGAATGCTCCGGCCCGGAAGATCTCTGAATCCACACCCGAGGGACGGCGCAGTAGAGGAAGACCGCGACTCAGGTGGCGCACGCAAGTGGAAGGGGACCTTAACCAACTTAGCGTGCGAAACTGGAGACAGCTGGCCAAAGATCGCGCTGGCTGGAGACGCTTGTTGGTTGAGGCCCAGGTCCACCCCGGACTGTAGCGCCACCTTAAGTAAGTAAGTAATCAAAATCGGCTGGGTTCCTGATGGGACATAGTATAATATCGAAGGGAACATGAAAGGCGGATAAGCTGACAAAATTAGGGTCAGCGATGAACGCAAATGAACGAGACACCCTCTATACAGCTATCGGTTGGAACACAGTATATGATTATAAATGATATAGTTAGATATAGAAGACCAATTTAACCTCATAAATAGTCTGTAACACCTGTGACCTGTGAGGGCCACAAGTGACCGAAAATAAATAGCAATTTGCACGCTCATAGAATTAGTCAAAGGCCACTGCGCAATCTTTATTATGGAATTTAGAAACTATAACGATCCACCACCAGTCTGAGGCCTTTCGGTCAGTGAAGATTGATAGTTTTCTTTCGTTAAAAATGTAACTTCGTCTTTTTCTGAGCCATTCGATTGCAGCTTCTATCTAGCGTTGACCACCATACTGCGATGCCGTGGAAGAATAAGTCTCTAATTATCACAAATTCAATATATTGAGCTGAAGGCTCAAGAACCTTACGCAGTTTGAAAGACTCGGTATAGTGATTTTCAGAGGAATTCTGCTACATGTCGTGTCTCAAGGAGTCTTTTTTAGACTCCAAATAAAATCCAGCGCAAATCCAATGGGCACAGTGGCTCAGTGGTTAGTGTGCTAGACTACTGTGCGAGAGGTCCCATAAATTACATCTTAAGTTGTTTTCCACTGCGCCACCTCTCGCGAGAGGTGACAAACATGCGAGAGTAGGGATAACTGTCCTGAAAAAGTTTCTCAATTCAGCCGTTCGGACTTGACATATAGAAAGTGCAGATCCCTTCCATTCGTCCCAAAAGTAAAACTCACACAGACGAATGGTTGTGAGAAGCTAGGTTTAGGGTGTCTTCATGCCTGTTGCGCCAACTATTTATTTCTATTATAAGCATGCATTAACAAGTGTGGTTTGAACAGGGCGTATTCGAGGTCTTGAACTTAACTTGTATCGATCATCGTAGTGTAAGGTACGAGTATTGACGAAGTCCAGAATCGGTCGGTCTTTTATTCTAGTAATGCTTTTCTTCCATTAATCAAAAAAGTACAATGCAGTACCTACTATCATTGTTCGCAGCACTCCTTGGTTTGGCCTTAAAATTGAACAGCTTGTCGAAACTAAAATATATAAGGGACGTGAGAAAATGCACATATGACGGAATTGTTAATACAAGAAAACGTCATGCACAGCTCATGTTTGCTTTTTTGACAATCTCAGTTTTATTGTCATCACATCTTCTTTTAAGAATAAAAATCCTCTCATTTGAATGATCGATCCATTGTGAAGGAAAGTTCCTCAGCGTTCCCACTGTGCACCATCGGCATTAATTTGGCGATATATGCTGAGTTCGCGTGCTGAGCACCCTTCGCTCCTATGCTACACACAAGTGCATACACAAAAATAATAATTGCCTGCATTCCACTTCTTGTGTCCTGCATCCCTTTTCTTTGGTCGATATTTTTGTTATTTTCATTTTATGGGCAAAAATTAAAGCAAAAGCAGCAAAATTCGATGAAACTTTATCCATCACGCTAGAATGAAACAGTCATAGATATGGTAAGAGGGTGAGGGGTGAGAGAGAGAGAGAGGCGGGTTTCGTATAAAGGGTTGTTGACTTACTCCCTAGCGGATATTTTCAAACTGGGAATTGATGTTTGCCTTTGTGGAAGTGAGTGTTTCCTTTTTTTTTTCGTTTTGCGCCTGCCAGAGACTGTCGCCTGTTGGTAGCATGCAATAGAAGGAACAAGTGGATAGAATGTGATGGGGTGGTTAGTTCCATTTTGGTGGGGATTATTGTTTGAAGAAATTGGCTTGACGATGGTAGGTGATTGCTTTCTCTGTCTGTGCAAATGAAAGTTGGTATAAAAAAAACAATATACATATAGGAAGGAAGAGAAAAAAAAACTGGTTCAGAGATTGAAATCACAAATCTAATAATAGGTTCATTGGGGAGCTATTTTTTGTCGGAAGCATATCTATTTTTTATTGAAAGTTCGAACACGGCAACATACATAGTTGCCATAGAGTTCACCGAAAATTGCTTTGGGGTACCATCGGCAATGACGGTAACACGATGATAATATGTACTACATGCAATCAAATCAAATGGCTTTTAGAGCTGAAACTTGGGTGTTGTTGTTTTTAGGGTAACTTTTAAGCGATTTGTCTGAATCAAGAAGTTCTGCTTTTGTTCTCTAACTTGCGAATTGCGTTTTGCGACTAAGTACCGTCTGGTATGGGAATATGAATCATTTGAGGACGAATCGATTGTTTTTAGTTGTCTGCAAGTTTGCAAGAAAGGTTTTTTGTTTTTATTCAGAAGCTGGCAGACAGAAGAAGACAAGTTGAAAGACTTGAAGGAAGAAAATCAATTTTTGATGACGAGTGGCAGCGACTTATACATACAAGAGACTCTCATCAGGGGATGTCATTTTCTTGCTATAGATATGTCAATGCTTGTCAGATGAAACAACATTTTAAGTGCCAAATAAAGTAGGCCGAAGTGCTCCGTTGATGCACAAACATGCCGTTTTTTTAGACTATGCTTAAATTATCACGATTTATCGCTTTATCCAAGGGAGTCAACCACAGACAACCATTCCATACGTATGCAGGACTACTGTTTTATGTTCGATGCCCGGAAAAACACACATTACATAGGTACACCTTAGGTTTTTTCCACTTCGCCACCTCTCGCGAACTTCTGACAAACATCCGAGAATACGTCAGCCGTTGGGACTCGGCATGAATTTGTATGTCCCTTAAATTTGCCCCAAAAATAAATACGAACAGAAGAAAATGCTGGGCTAGTGTCCTATACGAACCTGTTGTACGCCAACTTATAACAAAAAGAACAATGTCATGTCATGACAATGCAACAAGACTCCAACAGAAAAATGTAGATTATGAGAAAGGAAACCTTCTAGAGAGTCACTGTTTCACTGTTAATGTTGACGATATAGAAAAAACACTCCTGCGGACTGCGTGGTAAAGACACAGCTACAATGAAGCATTTAACCTAGATGCCGTCGAACGGACCAACATGAAGAGCTGATAGGAGTATCTAAACTAAGATGGCCGAACTATTAAAGACAGCGCAAGACGATTTCGTGGAAAGCATGGTGATCGATTCCGATTGAGTATTTCATCCGTGTACACACTACACAGTTAACAAAACTCACCCTCGCGAAAGGAAAAAAATATCTGATCTCCGTGAACATATATAAAGATCCTCTGCCGTAATGCGGAAAAAAACCAATCGATAACATCCTCCCAAACGAATATAATCCCGATAGAAAAAAACACGGACCGAGAAGCGGTGTTTAAAGAAATCCCGGCGATCGACGAAAACAAATTGTCAGTCCGGTCTTTCCAAAGAAACAGGGATGTGGACGGAAACGGTAATCTATCGGAGAAGCAACCATCCAAAGCTCCTGCTCCAAAAAAGACGCGAACCAACTCGCCGAAAAAAACAAGCGGAACGTCTAATCGAGACTCAGATCAGCTGAAACAATCAACCACGAAGAGTACTCGAAAACCGACATCGAATCATCCAAAACAATCAAACAAGAAGAATACTCCAAAACCGGCATTGAATTCTGAAGCCAAAATGGCGCAAGTATGGATGCGATAGTATAGATAGACCAGCGAAGGCCCTACGAAGGAACTAACTCCCACTAGCTAAATGAACTAAGTCCCACTAAATATTCAGTGGGATTTAGTTTATATGTTTGGGAGATTCATTATAAACAAATTCCCAATGAATTAAGTCCCAATTTGAGAGAAGTGGGAGTTAGTTCATTTAACTTGTTTTGACGAAAAAATAAATCTTACATACACCCAAACCTCGCACTTAATCCAAATCCAATAGTGACCCCAAGCAGGGGGGTTGCTGAGGGGCAGCATGCCCCCAATGCATATTCCACTGTGCCTAATGGGAGATCAAATGGAAGATTAATTTCCGTAGGCACAGTGGTATACATATGTATGGGGGGGGCATGCTGCCGCCCATGACACCCCTGCTTATGGTCACTGTTGGATTTGGAGTTTGGGAGTAAGTTAATTTGGGACTTAGTTCATAATAAACAAAGTCCCACTATTAGGTTTTAATTCATTCTCATATTGGGACTTGTTCATTCTTAGTTGGGTCTTAGTCTTAGTTCCTAAAAATCATGGGAATTATTCATATGAACTAAATCCCAAATTTTCTGGGACATAGTTCGTTTTGGCTAGTGGGAGTTAGTTGCAGTTGGGCCACCAGCGAACTGTCCGAGACCTCTTACTGTCATTAAACAAAGCTGCAAGTCCAACTGCCGCAGTGTAAGGACAAAATTAAGTAAGAACTGGGAGAAAACCGTAACGTTTGGTCCCTTATACAAGATGTCTTGCTTAAATGCAAAGACATAGACCGCCTTAACAGATCAAATGAATTTCGAATTAGAAGTCACGATGATCAAAAACGTTAGAAAAGCCTATGCTGGAACACAAACAACCAGCAGAAATCGCGAACATGCTGCTTAAATCAGGAAAGGCGCGGATTGGTTGGGTTCACTGCATACTTAAGCGTTGCTTTCTCCAGGGATATAGACCTACAAGTGTCATTAAGACTTACGGATACATGCAGTGTGTTCCAGGCAGAGGTTCTGACACTGTGATATTAAGGGTAACGAAAGGCTGATGTTCTGGCCAAAACCGGAGCAGAGCTTCCACCTTATGAAACAATTGAGGGCATTAGACCACCAATAGCCGTGGCCAGAGAATTATTCTCGAGAATATTAAAAACAGCGCAGATCAGAGATGGTTGAATATAGTAGGGCACAGGGTCTCAACGGCTCTGTGGCCTAAGCTAGATCGGAAAAAATCTGTAGAATTACTAAAGCTCAGCAGATCAAGGCTAAAAATGGCAATAGGGATACTCTCCGGGCACTGTCTTCTATGGAAGCACGCTATGAGATTAGGTCTAACAGATACAGACATGTGCAGGTATTGCGAAGACTTACAGGCCACAGAGGATATAACTCATCTCCTCTGTGAATGTCAACCTATTGATACAGGAGGAAATTCCTCGGTAGGTACTTCTTCGACAATTTGGAGGAGGTTGACCTCGCAAACAAAACTGAAACAATTTTCAGGTTCTGATGGAAATTAATTGCTTGGGCGAAGTGGTTTAGGATATTTGACCGTTTAGGTTCCCCAGGGATGGCGATGGGTCCAATATGATCCAATGTGATGAACCCACACCATATTCAACCTAACCTAACCTCACCTAAGCGTTGCTTTAGATCCCTCGAACATAAGCCACATCAAGTTTCGGCAACTGCCACTGCCACACTCGTCGATAGGGAACGCTTGCTGCTTTATTAAATGGGGAACTGAGAAACAATCTTATCAAAATCTTTGATGTAAAAAAATTATATAGACAAGATGATTCGCTGCCGTGTGACTTTTTCGACATTATTACCTAGTTGTCAAAAGCCAGTTCCATTACCACGGTACCGAAATAATGTGAATTTTGAATTGTTCCATCATCACGTTGAGTGACTTTGCCTTCCTAGGATTCGCTAAAAACTGTGATAACGATACAACATGAGAGCACCGCCAAGACTGTGCTAAAAAAAAAAAAATAAATAGGTGGCGCAACAGGCGGGTGACACCCAAGGCCTAGCTTCTCGCAACCATTCGTTTTGTGTGAGTTTCTATTTTTGGGACGAATGGAAGGGACCTACAATTTTATGCCGATTCCGAACGGCTGAATTGAGAAGCTTTTTCATGACAGTCATACTCTCGGATGTTTGTCAGACGTTCGCGAGAGGTGGCGCAGTAGAAAAAACTTTAAGATGTAATTTGGGTTTTTCCGGGGATCGAACCTGGGATCCCTCGCACAGTAGTCCAGCACACTAACCACTGCGCTACTGCGCCCGCCAAGACTGTGCTAACCTACTAGAAATAGGTATCAGTTAAGTAGATAAGCTAGCTTCAATGAAATTCAAAAGGGTTTCGAATATCTCTGCCAAAGGTTAAGTATTAAATCCAAACACAAAATGTTTGTCAACTTTGCGCGCATTTTTTTTAATTCACATATCTCAACATAAAAAATGTTTTGGGAGTTATAATTCAAGTTGAAATTAAGTCGCTCAATTAGCCAATGTTTATAAAAAAAAATCTGATAATTTTTAGTGTTTTGACCGCATGCACATTGCACAACCAGCAATTGACCACTTTTATTACGGCCAAATACTAATTACCTACCCAGCCAGACTCATCATTACTTGATAGAAATCCCACAATTCAAAGTCCCCATCACGCAGACTAGGTACATTCTCGAAAATACTCGTATTAACTGGTTCCTTGCCGCCAACACACTGGACCACATTCATGAGTGCTTCTTCATAACCTACAATTACAATCTGCATGTTGCGTTCATTGCCGCATTTACACGTTCCTTTCGTTCTAATTTATAGCCTCGCAGAACCTACTAAACGCTGAGAAATCATTTATAAATATAGCTAACTCGTTTCAAAAAAAGAACTCCCCTGGAAACACCAATTGCAACTGCCAGAAGAACAAGTTGCACTAGTAATTTATCTTCACAAGCTCCTCACATCAAATTGGTTACATCAACTAAATGTTATTACCAAAAATTACAACCTATCGCAAAATGCATACTCTGTTCGTCCACCTCAAAGGCCTACCCCAATAAACTATGCATGACTTCCATCCCGCACATGGCGTGCGTATCCAATAAAAAGGGACGCATAAAATAGAAATACATACCATAAAAATAGGAAATTAAATTTTTTTTTTTTAGAAAAATAATCCCTGATGTACTTACGATTTCTCTCTGCAATTTCGCTATGTTGTAGTTCGCTTGCGCCAGCCGGACGCTTAACGTGGCCACGTCGCTGGTCAGTTGTGCCCGTTCCCCCGAATTCCGGTCGACCAGCTTCAACAGTTTATCCTCAAGACTCTGATTTACCTTTTGCACACGTTTGTGTGACTCATACAATCGATCGTACTTATCCTGCCACGCTATGATACTATCTTCCAGTTCGACTTGACGGTCAGACTCCCGCAAGCACGCTGTCTCCATGGCAATTAATTCGGTTTGTTTCTCGACAAGAGCCTGCTTCAGTACTTCGATCTCTGCATGCAAATGCACATCACAGTTGTTCTATAAGTAGAATAGAAGACACACACCGAACGCCCGAGGACAATAAATAACAGATAATGCAGTCTTGAATAAAAAAAAAATAAACAACAAAACAGCTTTATAAACATGCACAAGTATCTATAAAATATTAAAAAGAAAAAAAAAACGACGCGCAACGTATAGAAGTCTCCCGAACCGAAGTGAAAATACCAAAAGACTGTTGGTAGAGTGCTGTGGCATAGAGATTGTCTGACGACTCGCCGAGATAAGGCCCTAAACAGAACAGATAACAAAAGTGTTCATAGGAGCGGGTTTTTAGAGTTGCTATTATAATTAATAAAATTTTATTTTTTTTTTTCATTCATCATCATCATATTCATGTCGATGCTGTGGTGCTACTCTATAATCATTAAGAGGTGGATGTCAGTCGAGATTAGAGGCAATAGAAGGAGATTGTAGGGTGCCTTCACGCTGTAAGGGATGAAATTGAAAATGAGCATATGTGATGATAACAAGACTGTTCTTTGATGTGATAGAACGGTCTCGTAGTACAAACAAAAACCAAGAGCATCTGGCAGTTTGAGGGCGGAGAGGAGCAACTCTTTGACAACAAGTCTGATTACAGTTGTTGCAAAGACTTTGAAAAGAAAGTGGTTTTTAAAGTAGATGGTGCACTATAATAGGTAGAAGATAGGCCCTAGCAAAAAAGTCCTGAAACTTAGATGACTTAAAGTGCGTTCGATACCAAAACTAGTGTTTTCGCGTTAAAAAAGAGAAGATTTTATTCAAAATGCCTAAACACTTCGTATATGCTTCACTTTGGTAGGTATGCCTATTTTAGGTGCCGTGAACGAAGGCCATATGAACTAACGCCGTAATGGTTATAGTTCACTTTCAAATGCGAATTAAAGCCATCACTTATGCCCCTATTATGGAACACAACTCAATTTAGTTTGTTTTGTTGTTGTGTTTTGACAGACAACTTTTCTTTCAAGGTTGAGTATAACAATACGGGCAATAACGAATTTTGAATGACATAAAACCAAGAGACAACTCAACTGCAGTTGTAGTTGTCTTACATAATAGGGACATTAAATGTGAACTAACGCCCTGCAACCCCCCTGCTTGGGGTCACTGCCGGATTTGGAGAGAATTGTAAAGGGTGTTTTTTTTAGAGGTATATGACTTTCAAATGGAATAAACCAAAGAAGATTTTCTTTAATTGACATGAAATTTACTTTCTTCGAAAGATAATCTTCTGGCATTATAATTTAAATATGATTTCTGGCATATGGCCGCCACGGCTGGCTCGGACGTAGTCTAATCTAGAGGTCCAATTATCGATGACATTTTCTAACATTTGTGGCCTTATATCGGCAATAACGCGGCGAATGTTGTCCTCCAAGTGGTCAATCTTTTCGGGGTTATCGGCGTAGACTAGCAACTTACATATCACCACAGAAAATAGTCAAGCCGCGTTAAATCGCACGGTCTTGCAGGCCAATTCACGGGTCCGCAACGAGAAACTATGCGGTTGCCAAACGTTTCCTTTAATAAATCAATTGTGACACGAGCTGTGTGACATGTTGCGCCATCCGTCTTGTTGAAACCACAGCTCCTGCACATCATGGCTGTTCAATTTATGAACGAAAAAGTCAGTAATCATGGTTCTATAGCGGTCACCATTGACTATATAACGTTCTGGCCAGCATCGTTTTTAAAGAATTACGGACCAATTATTCCACCAACCTATAAAGCACACCAAAGAGTCAGTTTTTGTGGATGTAACGGTGTCTTAACATACACTTGAGGATTATCATGACTCCAAATATGGCAGTTTTGTTTATTGACGTATATCCATTCAACCAAAAGTGAGACGATTATGTTGACCGTAAAATGGACGTATGATTTTCAAAATAAATTTGCACAATTTGGAAGCGTTGTTCAGGCGTCAGTTTATTCATGTTGAAATGCCAAACCAAACTTAAAATAAATCACTTGAAAGCTGACAAAATGGCCACCGGTTAAAAAAGTATTGCCAACTTAAAGTTCTATACCTCTAAAAAAAACACCCTTTAAATCCATGTTTAGTTTTGGCTACACCGCCAAACTCGTCGCTCCATTATGGTCGGAAACAATCTCACTGAGACCTTTGATGTCATGAAAAGGATTTGGACAAAGTGAATTTATGTGTCATTAAAATGTTGCAATACCGTATATTTGAAAGAATTATCCGAAAATCACAAAATAAGATTTTTTAAAGTCCGTCACAATGAATGTGACGAACTTTAAAAAATGCCGATGATATTCATTTTCAATGATCCGCTTGTCCATTAAGTGGGTCGCGGGTGTAGGTTACTCAAGTGGACCCTCCTCATACGGGTATAGGAGAGATTATGGACTTGATCTAACCATCTCATCCTTGGTCTACCTAGAGGACACCTACCTGATGGTACGGATTCCATAGCACGTCGTGGAATCCGGGTCGGGGACATGCGTTTAACATGACCAAACCGATGATATATGACATATGTAATTTGTAAAAAACAACGAGCTGTCAATGGTGCGTTTCCTAGAAATGAAACGGAGGTCGCTAAAATAGGTTTATCAATTAACGCTGGCAAAACCAAGTATATACTGTCATCAAGAAGGGGCCACCCCGAATCGACGAATAGGACAAAATGTCACAATTGACTACAATTTGAGGTAGTTATACCTAACCTATTCTTTGTCTATCTCGCCTCTGCTATAAACTTCGATAACAACATCTCTGAAGAAACGAAGAATAGCTCTTTCTAACCGCCGTTTCTTTGGGCTGAGAACTAATTGAATATAGTATAAAGCCAACTCTAACGGGATTCTATAAAATACCTTATCCCAGTCCTGCTTTATGGCGCTGACGCTTGGACTATAAAACGGATGAAGATATCCTTGGTCGCTTCGACAGGAAGATACTTCGTAAGATTTTCGGTGACATAGTCAAAAATTTGCGCATGAGTCGTCTAAAACAGGGCATATAGAGCGAACGGACTCTAAGAGTCTTCAATTCCAATCCAGAGGAACAATGCAGTAGGGCAAAACCTCGCCTTAGGTTGAGCGCACAAGTGGAAAAAGGCAGCTGGCCAAATACTGAGCTAACAGGAGAGGCGTATTGGGTGAGGCAATTAGGTATCGTTACTTAGGTTAGAAAGTAACATCATAGCCCTCCAGTATACTGAAAACAATTCCGTCACTTTGGACAAAGGTATATAACATTTCTCTTGAGATGATCATTGACATCCACATAAAAGCCCATATTGGTCACTCATTGATATCAAACTCTCAATGCCTATCGTTTACCAATATGGCAGCTCTCTAGAGTTTGTTTTCTTCCCTGTTGCAAGCGCAAACAAAAAATCCCTTCCAATAAATTCACAATATTGCCGCAGGAAGTACCCTCAGCAATGCTGAGGAAAGGGGAACCCTACCTTTCATTTCAAAATACCTTTTAGACAAAATACCTTTTTCTAATGGGCTGACCCTTGGAAACAATTTTGTTGCTGAAAATACCTATGGGGCAAAATACCTTTTTTTTAAATCCCTTTTGTTAGAATGCTTTCGTGTCGGGATCGGGAAAAGGTATTTTAAAGGTATTTTCAGATTTTCAGAACCTCGACGAAGACGGTGTAGTTTTGCTGGTAAAATTAAGCAAATAACATAATAT
This sequence comes from Cheilosia soror, assembly GCA_949372485.1. NCBI lineage: Eukaryota > Metazoa > Arthropoda > Insecta > Diptera > Syrphidae > Cheilosia > Cheilosia soror. Next base: position 41,581,552 of record OX443561.1, read on the forward strand.
AAACTTTGCATATACCCGACCTTGCACCTACTCCAAATCCTACAGTGACCCCAAGCAGGGGGGTAAAATTGTCAAACCAACATTTTCAAAAAAGTATTGTGCGAAAGGTATTTTGCCCAAAAGGTAATTTAGGAAAAGTTATTTTGGGAAAAGGTATTTTGAAAAAGGTATTTTGAAAAGAGGTATTTCATAACCAACCCTGAGGGAAGATCAACATAGGTTGGTGAAGGTTGCATTTGGTAGCAGTATGTGCTTTATAAGGAGGATGTCCCACTGTTCTCAAAGCTAGTTTTTAACACAATTCTTATCTCCATAAAGAAAACCGCATTGAAATTAACGTTAAAACTGCAAATCCAGCTTAGTTTTTTTTTTTCCCCATTTACACTCCCATAGAATAACGTTCTGGTGGAGTTCATTCAGGTAAGCCGTAAACTGCGCCCATCAATTCTTTTCCAAAATCTCTTCTCTATAGTATCAGTAAATTCAACACCCATAAATCATTTCGTTTTTATTTTAGAAAATAATCCAAGGATAACTGGGATACTTTCGAAAAATAAAACACCATCATGTCCGATCGCATAATCCTGCATACAGAGCCAGATTGATTGCAGATGAAGCATGGTCGGTAGAAAAGAGGGCAAAAATAGCTCCAATCCTATTTTGCTGTATTTCCGCTGCATCCCCCTGGCAGCATGTCCCTTTTAGCGTGTGAATAAAATAACAAAAGCGATAAATTTGATAGTTTCAATCGATTTTTCCTTGTATTCTGGGTTGTTGAAACTATTAAAAGCCAAAGTTGCGATTAGGCCTGCACTGCAAAACAATAAAGCCCAAATCCGCAATGAATATACACAATACAATAGACACACCCATGCACAATCATCGCACCAACCTCCAAGGACGAAAAAAAGTAAATAAACAACTTGATGATGGTGATGAAATAGGATGTGTGCGAAATCCGTTCCGTAATTGACCTCGATTCGTCATTTTAGTAGGTTGTAGTGTAGTACCCACTACCCAGTACCCACACACTGTTCATCATGGTGCCGTTTGAATTTGTTGCTGTTGTTGCTGAATTTTTACGACTGTGATTTCATCAGATTTCATTTCACGAGGTTTTATGTTAAGGACACATTCTTGATGGTTGAGTAAATACGTCTACAAATCGTTGTTAAAAGATCTCAATAATTGTAGTTCACAGTTGTATGGTTTTGTATCCTTGAATTATGAAATTAATCTTTGTGTGGAAATGAAAAATATTACAATACCTACAGGGTGGGCAATCAATTTGCATAATATTTTAAAAGTAATAGAAAATATTTACTACTGAGCGAGTTGTTTAATGTTAAGACAACCAAAATACACAAACTAGCTGTACCTAGTATTGTCAATTGCGGACATCTATCATCTAATAAACATCCAAGAGCGGCAAAATCGGGAGATAATTCTGAGGTACAACTGTTTATCTACTCTTGACTTGCCCCTGAGTGAACGTATTCACTCTTTCATTTTCTTTATACAAAAATTCAGCCTGCGAATCAGATTGAGCTCAAAGGTGTTTCTATAAAGTTTATTCAAAATTGGCCAAAGGGGTGTGGCACCTCCCATACACAGAAAAAAACATTGCAAGCGCTTTTTCTCAACATTTCGTAAAAGTAATTGGTCGATTAGACTGAGACTGAAAAGTGCACGTAACTCAAAAGTTTTCAAGTTTTTTAATAGATGGCGCTCAAGTCTCAAAATTACATTCTATCTTGACATTTATGGCTACTTTAGCCTTGAAATTAGTTAAGTAGACGTTTATTACCTGCTTGGTACTTCGCAATTAAAGAAAGAAAAAACCGTAAAAGTTATTTCTCGACACTCGTGGGAGTGGGAGCTAAAGTTTTTAATTTGGAACATTGATCTGCATTGTTCATAGAAAAGAACATTATTTAAGGAATATAATTTCTGGATACGGGCAAAGGCGGGCGGGTACAGCAAGTGCGGTATAAAATAAATAAATATAAATAAAATTGAAGATCCATTCGTGTCTAAAAATAAAATCCGCACAGATGGATGGTTGTGCGAAGCCTATTCGCTGTTTCCAATTATAGGTAATATATTCATTTCTTGTAAATTAGAAAGTTTTTTAAATTCATTATTAAGTGGCTTATGGACCACCCTGTTCTTCGTAAGACATATTTTAGGTCAGAAGTTTGGGAGTACATATTACCCACAATCTATACATTTTTCTAATCACCTACACACGACAAAGAAATTTTTGCCGCATACTGGGTTTGGAATGGGGCATTGGGATATTTAGTATTATATTAGCGAACTTATTGGTTGACTCATATGGTCATGTCAACGTTGGCTAAATGAAAATTCATATTCGCAGTTTTTAGCTTAAGATTTGAAGGCTTGAGCTTGAAAAATCAACTCCAGGGCTAGTCCAGGTTTATGCACATCAAAATTTGGAGTCGGAGTACGCAATGTAGTTGGTGACTTCAATGGTCATGCGGGTGTGGATGTAACGACATGGGGCAGCGTGATTGCGATTTAAACGCCCGGAGTTCAAGAAGCCATCAGAGAAAAGAAAAAGTCCCTAAATGTGTGAATTTACTTGGTGGACTCAGCTTCTCGAAACCGATATACGGAGGTGCTAAGATCTTGTAAATTGTTTATTAAAGCAGCCAAATAACAGTCTTGGAATGAGTTTTGGCAAAAGCAAAGTTATCTTGCAGACTAACCGAAGAAAGTGGAATATTATTAAAGGAGTCAAATCGAAAGATGTAGGTAGGTACCTACACTTCTTGCCATTGAGAAGGACATCTCGTGTAGACGGAGCGAGAACATTTCGGAGTTGCTTAATCCAGAACAGGGCATTGAGGATCACAGATTCATCGTTTTGAGCAGGGCGGCGGCGGATTATAGTCCAGCACGGTAGAGGAAGTCACATGTGCGATTAAATCGCAAAACTTTACCAAATCATCTGGAGTGGATGAAATTCAGTCAAGACCCTACGTGAATTGAATATTGGCTCCATTGTTTCTTTGGAGTGGAGCGGTGAAACATTCGGCAATTTGGCAACTGGGGTGATTGTGCCCCCCTTTTCAAAGGGAATAAAAGGGACTAATCCAATTATATAGGAGTACAGACATATTTTTTTTTTTTTTTCTTAAATGAAGTTTTTTATTCTTTTTGGAAAAAAGATATACAATATTATAATATGTACCTATAACCTAACCTAACCTTGATAAACTTTCATATTTAACTGTTTTTGCCAAGGTGTTGGAAACGTATGTAGGTACTGTGCGATGCCAACACTTGACTATATAAAATGTAAAACAATGAAAATAAAGTCGCACTATATAAAATTAAAATACGGAAAATTAAAGTCAATTGATAGAAAACTATAGATCAATCGGTTATTGAATATTGGGTCTCTACAGGTACAAGGTACGCAAGTAATGTTGCAATCAATTAAGAGTCCAATGTGACTCCACTATATCGATCGAAAATTATGTAAATTAAAAAAATATATGACTGTGGGCGCAGTAGCGCAGTGGTTAGTGTGCTGGACTACTGTGCGAGGGATCCCAGGTTCGATCCCCGGAAAAAACACAAATTACATCTTAAGGTTTTTTCTACTGCGCCACCTCTCAGAACGTCTGACAAACATCCGAGAGTATGACTGTCATGAAAAAGCTTCTCAATTCAGCCGTTCGGAATCGGCATAAAATTGTAGCTCCCTTAGATTCGTCCCAAAAATAGAAACTCACACAAACGAATGGTTGTGAGAAGCTAGGCCTAGGGTGTTTACCCGACTGTTGCGCCACCTATTTATTTTTATTTATTTAATTGCGGTCCACGCTAAATCATCGTTCTCACCGTTAAATCCCTATTTATAAACCTAATAAATAAAACCTCAAGCGGGCAACTTAAAAGGTCATCCCAAGGTTATCATCTGACCAAGGTCCAGCTTCTCCAGAAAATTCAAGATAGACCTATTAGATTGCCGAAGTAGCGCTTAAAACTCTAAGATCATAAAATAAATCGATCGGGTCAAGGTTAGTTTGGACTGTTTCAATCTCCTTATAAAGGCTGGATACCAGGTCATGGTGGCTGTGTGGGTAACGAAAACATGGATTGTCTGGTGAGACAAGGCGCCATCCGCCTGCTTGCCGGTCCTCAGTCTAAACCCGTCTTATTTCACATTTCATTCATATGGTAATCAAAAATATGGAAATACTGGAACAAATCCAGAAATTTTCTTCAACTAAAAAATTAAGAAGTGAGGGTCTTAGACCTATATAGAGCTTTTCGTACTGAAATCTGCTGCAAACAGCGCACTTCGGTTAAGCCAAACGAAAAGCTGGAAACATAGCCTGACGGGTCATGCACAAATTCTAAGCACGGGCAATAATACACGGATTACACTACTCCTCCCCATTTACATCGTTACATTGTGTTTCCCCACCAGGGACGAATGGTACGAACTGCGAAGATCAACCATACCTATATCTATACGGATGGAGGTCGGCCGGCGTTGGCTCGGGTTTCCACTCCAAAAGTCTCGGAGTAGTTCAATCAGACATCCGGTTCAATCAGACTTCCTGACTACAGCAACGTATTTTATGCTGATGCTGAGGTACTGGCACTGACAACAGCAGTTAAACAGGTTGCAATAATGGCATGGCAATACCTCATACAAATACATTAGCATTTTTATAAAAGCGATTTCTGCCGTTGAGTTAAAATTGAAGCTTGTAAGTCGCGAAGAGCTCATGGTTCTTGGCGCGCAGCATTCAATGCTGTGTTCCCGGCCACAGAGGTGTATCTGAAAATGAAAAACTTATGAGCTGGTAAGAAAGGGGTCCTCCCTTGAACTACATAAACCAGACCGACATCACTGTATAATGATTCCCCCTTGTAATCTTAGACAGACGGTTAATACTTGTTACATAAGTCCATATCCCGGGAAATAATGGCAAACCAAACAGGGCACAAATCAACTACATCAGCTATTGGAAAAGTGTTGCCATAGTCCGTTACAAGTTGTTGTATGTCGGCTATTAACAACTAACAAGTTATGTGTTTGTCTCACTAGCAGGTCTTGAGAGTATATGGGGGGAAGCGGGAAGTTATCGGGTTTGTTTTATTGAAAACCTCTTTCAGCAAATCAGCGTACCTACGGCTCAGCCTGCAGGTATGCAATCATTTGTGACAAAGTGCTGTAAACTTCGGTAGGTATTTTTATGTAGGTATCGATTTAATAAACCGTTCTCCTACAGAAACAGAGCAATTTCTTCAAGGCATATTGTAGTATCCTGGGGGCCACAGTAGCGTCAAATAATGATAAAATAGAAAATAAATTGCGATTTGATTGACAGACACCGCAGAGAGCAGGCGTCATAGGATAGGACTTTATACGCATAGCAACACTGTTGTTGGTTGGAATAATACAGACAGGCTATTGGAGAATGGTTTAGTTTGTTCGGTGCTAAATATATAAGATCTCTTACACCGCATATAAGATTCTGTTTGTAATAATGGTGTAATTGACTGGAAAGCCGACGGTAAAGCATATGATGGACCCATATCAGGGCAGGGTCAGTTCTGGTGTTTTGCATTTTTGTTATCCGGACCCCAGGGATGTGATATGTGAATGTATTTTGCTTTCTTCAAGGAGTTCGAACTCCAATTCGAAATAAATTAATGTCGTTTTGTCGCAGCTTACTTACTTACTTACTTATCGGGCTCCCGACCCGTGAAGAGTCTCTGCCTGAGACACTGCAGCCTTCCATCCTCTACGATCCCGGGCACGCTGCTTCCAATTATCCAGACCAAGCGCTCTGGCATCCGCGATGGCTTGGTCTTTGAAACGGAGGTTCGGTCTTCCTTGTCTTCTCGAACCTGGGGGCTGGGATTCGAAGACCCTCTTGGCTGGAGCATTATTGTCCATTCGCTCGATGTGGCCGAGCCAATGTAGTCGACGTGTTTTGGCTTTTTGGACTACATCCACATCTTGGTACAGCTCATAGAGTTCGCGGTTGTATCTTCTCCTCCATTCGCCCTCCTCGCACACAGGACCAAAAATCCGCCGAAGTATTTTTCTTTCGAAGGAGCCCAGTAGCATCTCTCCCTTCTTGCTTATCGTCCAGCACTCGGCGCCATAAAGCAGAACTGGCAGGATGAGGGTTTTGTAGAGCACACATTTCGTCCTTCGAGTTAGGAGTTTTGAACCCAGTTGTTTTGCCAAACCGAAGTAGCAGCGGTTTCCTAGGGTAATTCTTCGTCGGATCTCCACTAAGGTGTCATTCGTGGAGTTTACGTTTACTCCGAGGTAGGTGAACTCCTTAACTACCTCGAAATTGTTGCTATCAATAGTGACGTTTTGTCCTAGGCGGTGGACAGATGCTTGTTTGTTTGTTGATAGCATGTACTTAGTCTTGTCCTCATTTACTACAAGTCCAACGGATTTCGCCTGTTCTTCAATCGCCGTGAACGCTTCTATCACGGCACGCTGGGAGCGACCGATGATGTCAATATCGTCCGCATAGCCAAGCAGCTGGACGGACCTGTTGAAGATAGTGCCTTCCGTGTTGACACCTGCCCTGCGCACTATCTGCTCCAGTACGAGATTGAAGAAGTCGCATGATAGAGCGTCTCCTTGCCGAAATCCGGTGCATGTTTGAAATAGTTCGGAAGAGCTGCTTCCAAACTGCACGTTGCAGCGTGTGTTTTCCAGCGTCGCGCGACACAACTGAATCAGTTTTGCCGGGATTCCGAATTCGGCCATCGCCATATAGAGCTCCTGACGATGTATGCTATCATACGCGGCTTTGAAGTCGATGAATAGGTGGTGGGTTTCGACTTGAAATTCGTTGGTCTTTTCCAAGATTTGCCTCAGTGTGAAAATTTGGTCTATAGTCGATCTGCCGGGCCGGAAGCCACACTGGTACGTGCCGATTAGTGTGTTGCAGAACGGTTTTAGACGTTCACACAGTACGTTGGATAGGATCTTGTATGCGACATTTAGCAGGGATATGCCTCGATAGTTCTTGCAAGACATAGGATCGCCTTTTTTGAAGATGGGGCATATGGAGCTGATAGTCCAGTCATCGGGCATGTTTTCTTCCACCCATACTTGGTTGATGATTCGGTGCATGCTCCCTACCAAAACATCACCACCGTATTTAAAGAGCTCCGCTGGTAGACCATCAGAGCCTGCGGCCTTGTTGTTCTTAAGCTTTTTTATAGCTAAGCCAACTTCTTCTATACTTGGTGGTGGGACTAGTTCCTCATTGACTGGACGTGGGTTCTCTTCTTGCCCTATCACTCTCTCTACATGATGCCCATTAAGCAGCTGTTGGAAATGCTGCTTAAACACATCTACTATTCCCTGCGCTTCGGTGACTAGGTTTCCTTCGGTATCTCGAAGAGCCTGCGTTCCGGTTTTGTAGCCAGCAGCCAGTTGCTTAGCTTTTTTATAAAACCTCCGGATGTTATTACGATCGCGCGACTCTTCGATCTCCTTGAGCTGGGAAGCTGCGTAAGCCCTCTTCTTTCTACGCAGGATCTTCTTTTCCTCCCTTCTCCTGGCTCGATACTCTTCTCTCGCTGCCCTTGTTTTGCGCTGCAGCGCTTTCTTGTGTGCATCTTCTGTCACCTTTTTCCTGTACACGCATTCATCATCATACCACGGGCTCTTTCTCTGGGGTGGCTGGTACCCTACGGTGGTTTCGGCTACCTCCTTGATGATGTCGCGATACTGGCACCACTGATTGTTGGCGTTTGTGGTAGGTGAGTGCACAGAGGAGAGTTTCATACTCAGGCGCTCGCTGTAGGCTCTGGCTACTCCAGGTGTGCTAAGGCGTCCAACGTCGAATTTCTTCTTCTGGGCAGTTCGCAGCTTCTTTTCGTTGGACAGTCGAGCTCTGAATTTAGCCGCAACAAGAAAATGGTCAGAGTCGACGTTTGCCCCTCGGAATGTGTGCACGTCGAGGATGTTGGATGCGTGCCTCGCATCGATTAGCACATGGTCGATTTGGTTGGCGGTTCGACCGTCTGGAGAGCGCCAGGTTGCTGTGTGGATCCTTAGCCTTGGAAACCTAGTGCTACTTATCACCGTATTACGAGCTGCTGCAAAATCGATTAGTCGGTAGCCGTTGTCTGTTGTCGTTTCGTGGATTCTGTGCTTACCAACTAATCCGCCAAAGATGTTTTCCTTTCCGACTTTAGCATTGAAATCCCCGAGTACAACTTTTACATCATACTCCGGACAGGCTCCGTAGGCTCCATCCAGGAGGTCGTAAAACTCCTCCTTGATAGGATCTTCTGCCTCGTCGGTAGGGGCGTGTGCACATATTAGGCTTATGTTTTGGAAGGTAGCTTTGATGCGGATCACAGAAAGGCGATCACTTATCGGCTTGAAGTCAATGACTTTTGTCCTAAGCCGATTTCCCACGACGAATCCGCATCCTAATACATGCAATCTTTTGTTGCAGCTGTAATAAATGTCGCAATCTTTTCTTTTCATCATACCTGATCCTATCCATCGTACCTCCTGGATCGCGGTTATATCTGCCTTGTACCGCGTGAGGACAGACTCAAGTTTTTGAGTAGCACCTGGGGTGTAGAGCGTTCGTACATTCCAGGTACATACTCTCAGATCGTAGTCCATTGACGTTCCGGGTCTGGTTGCCATTTGAGGAGTTCCATTATCCGAGGCTGGTTGTGTCTCTCTCATAACTACTGGTTTTTTCCATGGTCGGGAAGTTACCCCGACGGCACAACCCCCAACCTGGAGGACCAGGCCCTTGTTTTGACCCTAGGACAGCGGGCCGGAAAAACCGATGCCAGTAACCCATTTTGGGATATGAGCGCTGCCGTTGACCCATATTGAGGGCTCCTCCGCCACCAACTCTTTTCCAACACCCTGGCTCAGTATTGGAGATCCCCATAGACCTGGTATCCAAATATGTCGAAGCAGCTCATACAGGGATTACACTTTAGTTCGACCTGACCGGAACTGTAGACGCCACCGTTGATTCCATCTAGGGAATTCATCCGCTGCCGCCTGAAACAAGAGGAAGTGTCTTAGTGCGTAGACACTCCTCCCCCCTCTCTCGTTCGCTGCCACCAACGACCTTCCACAGGGGTTGGTTACCCCATCTCCAGTCGAGGTACTAGGCACCCACCAGTCACCAACGTGGAGGTGAGAGTAGGAGTTGGTAGTGAGAGGCTAGAGTGGGAACGCTTGTGTTCTCATATAATCGCATCACTACCCTTAAACCGGCAGCTGGTACTCTCAAAATAAAGCAACATCAATTTAAAATAGAGTCCCTTTTCCTTAGCCAAGGCCACCAACTGTTTGTCCCTGTGAATTAATGGAGATTTATTTAAAGCATAGGAATGCTTTTCCAACATTGAAGGTCAACCAGCTACGCATGGTAACATAGAATATAGATAGCTATACTAATACGTCTCCTTCTTTGCGTCATAAAACCATCTAATTCCAAGCGCACTACTTAACAGAAGTCCTTCCATTAACCTATTTCCTAGTCGAAACGTAAACCATTTTACAAGGTGGCCATACAAAAAAAATTCTCGAAAAATAAACAAAACACCACTTGTGCCAACACTCTAGCATAGTTCAAGAGTCTCTCGCTAGAGGTGCTCTGCAGCACAAATTTACATTTTCCATGAACGCCAAGTACAAAAGCACTTGATTAGCATTTCAAATGCCTTAACAAAGAGTGCTAACACCTTTTCGATTGCACTCGTTCCTCAAACGAAAGGGAAACAGAAGTTTTCCTTTTTTTTTTTCTGAAAACTTTTTTTTTTTGTCTCAGCACTTTTCGTATCCACAAAGGCAACGACAATTTTAACTCAAGGCTTTTGTGTTGGACAAACAGAACAAAAACACACTCTTCCTAAGCGCACCTAATGCCGCATTTCCCTTTTCAAAAAGCCGTCAAAGTAGAAAACCGCCTATTACAGGGATTAAGTTTAAAATTTGCGAGGATATACGTTGACGTTCAACGACGACCGACCTTCATTGCTGTTAACTTGATGTGTTGCCGTTACCATTACCGGGCATACGATAAATGTGCCTCCCACCGCCAGCCCGCCCCATTAAATTGCGTTTATTTATGATTTCCTCCTTGCATCGTCATTTCTATGGGAATGCATCAACAAAAAGAGGCCAACAAGGAGCAAGAAAAAAAAAAAAAAAAAAAAACAGTTCAATGACAGCTCGCAGTTGTTCATCTCCGCATCGTATTAAAGTGCAATATTTCCAAGGGTCAAGCTACCCATCAGCGAATAAAAACGGAAGGAGAGTGATGAAGGAACTAAAATGTTAGAGAAGTGGCCATCTTTGAGTATAGAACAATCGTTTTCCCTTTGTCTCTTTGTTTATCGATAGATATTTGCGTATTTAGACAGATAGTATTATGTAGGAGTTTTGGGAATGAGGTGAATAGAGGTCCTTTTACAAGACACCCACATCTTTTGGATTTTCGCTACGCAAATTAATGATTCTTCTTATTCGAATGGGAAAACTTACCTGCTCACTAGTTGAAGACATTGTTAGTCCTATGTTTCTTGGTTTCTATAGCACGAATTTTTTAAATCATTTATACAATTTTGTCGCGAATGAACGAGTAAGTTTTCGTTTCGGGGTTTTTTTTTATCGATAACAGGGGAAAGGGCAGATAATCTTTTGCAATTAATTTTCTTTTGAGATGAAAACTTTAAGGATTTTCTTTTTTTTCCAATTTTATTACACACACTGCGAAAAACCAGCGACGTTTCGCTCGGGCGAAACTTTTCTCTCTCTCGTTTCTTTTGCGTTTGTGGAATTTTTGCAGTGTGTATTTTCAGAATGACAGTTATTGTCCTTGTGCGCAGGATCTGGATGAAGTTGGTAGTGGTTGGAACCGTTATGAATAATTATGGTGGATTGACAGAAAGGATATGGAAATTATTAGATAGTAAGAAATATCGACGTAAGGACGAATGTTTTGCTACTTTTTTTTTATGGACACAGACGAAGAAAGTGCGAACATTGTGTCTATTAAACATGCCCTAGTCCATCATATGTCATTCTGAAAAAAAAAAATCTCTATACGAAAAAACTTCCTGTTCCTTAAAAAACTGAAAATCTCATTTAGAAATATATTTTTTTATTTAAAATTGATAAACTTACCTTAAAGAAATACGCACCTTATAAGGTAATTTATTTAAAGTTATTAACAATTGAAAAAAGGATAAGGATGTTTTTGATATACTCCAATGCTTTTAACTAATGTGGATAAAGTACATTTTGATCAGAAAAAGGATTATTTTTAGTATTAAGTAAGAACTTATTATTATAGAGATTATTTTTTGTATGTAACAAAATAAGTGAATCCTACGAAATCTTATTTTTGCAGCTATAGGAGTCGTAGAAACTTTATGCATCAACTCCTCTGATATATTTACAACGAAAATGTTTCCCTTGTGAGAACATTTTGGCATTTTTGGTAAAGCCAAAATGTTCATAAAATCTGGATCTGCAATTACCTGACGTTTTGAGTCAGAATAAAAACAAAAATTAGATTACTTTTTGCTTCTGCTGAAAAATTTTTGTGTGGAACTTTGTATAGGATGAGGCAGGGGTTCCCAATCTTTTCCGACATTTGCGACACCCTCCTAAAAGCACTCAACGGAACAGAATATGTTAATAGAAGCTGAGCTTACTGAAGATTCACTAAAGATTCAATAAGGATGGGTCGTCGTTGAAATAGAATAAAACAAACTGCGTGCGAGGTATTAACGAAATCCTTTTTTTTTTTTTTGAAAGTCCCATTCATGCCATTATTGGTAGATATGGGATATAATACTATGTCCAAGTGTCCGCCGCAGCTTCTCACGTTATCACGGATCCGAGTGGTCCAATCTGATGCATATATTCGGCTAAATTTGAGCAATGGCATTGGTTATGTTGGGTTTAAGGACATCGGTCGGTTGCGGTTTATTCGCATTGAGCTGCGTTTTAGGCAATTCCACATAAAAAATCTAGCGGAGTTAAATAGCACGATCTTGGTGGCCAATTTACGTCACCTCTGCTAGAGATATCCATAGGTACCCTCAAATCGTTCATGCAGAATGACCATCGTGGTGTCTGCTGTGTAACACGTAGCCACATCTTTCTTGAATCACATGTCACATACACATACCCCTATGTCGATCAATTTGGGCCAAAATAAATCGGTTAGCATCGTTCTGTAGCGCTCGCCGTTGATGGTAATAGCTTAGCAACGTCATATTCAAGAAAAAGTAAGGAGCAATGTATGCTTTTTATGGATGCATTGCCGCCTCGGGTGGGTTGGCGTCATTTCATATACGGCAATTTGGCTTGTTAACATAGCAATTCATCCAAAAATTCGCCTCGTCGCTAAAGACGATTTTTCTATGGTCATTTATCAGTAACTTTGAGCTCCTGGGCCAGTTGGATCCTGAACAGATATATACCCAAGTCCCGACGCAAAATTCGCCAAATTGAAGTCTGCAAAATTCCGATTTCTTTGTGCACGGCAAACAATAGCCAACATCGATACGACCCGACATTTTTTTCAAATCAAGCTCAAAGTTGATGTAACGTCGTGTGCAGGCGCCCTATGTGTACTGTCTTGCGACGCCCCTAGGATAGCCCCACGACGACCCAGGGCGTCGCGACGCACAGTTAGGAAACGCCTGGGATAAGGTATCTTTTGCTTTGCTCCTGCGTTATTGGATAATATAACGTTTTAGATTAAACTGGCAGATGGGTAAGATTATGGTTTTGATTCTAGTAGCAGTTTTGTTTGGCTTTTATCTCTATCTCTATCTCTATCTCTATCTCTATCTCTATCTCTATCTCTATCTCTATCTCTATCTCTATCTCTATCTCTATCTCTATCTCTATCTCTATCTCTATCTCTATCTCTATCTCTATCTCTATCTCTATCTCTATCTCTATCTCTATCTCTATCTCTATCTCTATCTCTATCTCTATCTCTATCTCTATCTCTATCTCTTCTCTTCTCTATACATATATTTAAAACAAAGTGGAAAAAAACTGTTTCCCTCTGTCGCCCGTAATGTTTAACCGATTTTGTTGATTTTTTTTTTTAAATGTCGGTAATTACGGTGATTGGGTGATAGGCTAAACAAATTCAAAATCGGACAAAGGGGCGTGGCACCGCCCATACAAAAAAACATTCAAAATCGTATATTTCGAAAACCACCGAATAGATTGAGATCAAACTTACAGATAATCTTATGTGTTGGCCGTAGAGTGCTCCTGTAAAGATTGGTCAAAATCGGACAAAGGGGCGTTGGACCTCCAAAACAAAAAAATTAAAACATTGTCGCCCGAAAATAAATGAAATAAAATAAAAAATAAAAAATAATTAAAAAAGCAACAAAAGGCCTGGCGAAGCTGGCGGGGGTTCAGCTAGTACATTTATACAAGTGAATTGATCATATAGCTCTTTAAATTTGAAATATAATGCCATTTTTATTAAAAAAAAACGTTTTTTTTTTTGTGGAGGAGTATGTTTTGCTTTTAACGGACACATTTATAAGTGGTTCTCTTTTAGTTTTTGCAAGCATCCTTAATATTAAGGGTATTGTGACATTAGGTCTGTTTTATTGGTAATCCATTTCAGTGAAGTAAAGTAACGTGGAATTTTTAACATGCAATTGCAACAACTACAAACTGTTTGACACTTTCGAGACTCTATAAGTTGTTGTAATTGCGTGCTAAAAATTCTACTTTGCTTTACTTCACTGAAATTGAAATGGATTGCCAATAAAACAGGCCTATTATTGAAAATAAACACCTAGTGCTATTTAAGGATCGGCAAATCAAGGAAGCTACATTATTATTAACATAAAAAAAATCGGCAAAAACAAGCAATTTTCAAAAATCTGCTCGGAACAAATAATGTTAAAAAATAAGAAGTGAGTATGCCGTATAGGTATAGGTTTTCAAACTTGTAAATGTACATACAGTCGGTATTTTCAAAGGTTCCACCTATCGGAAATGCCAATTTATATTTGTTTATTTTTATGTACCTTTTCCGAGTTTCGATTTTAAAAAGGACGGTCGGCATTTGCTGACTGAACTCCTTAAAATGTACCGAGTTTTAATTCAATTTTAAAAAGAACTGTCGGCATCGTTGAATTTGCCAAGTCTATAAACAGTTTAAATAGGTACCTAACGAAATTTCGAATTCCAAACTTTTTGTCGCGAACGAAAACACTATTGGCGCGTATTGTCAACGTTTTTTCACATGATCAAATCGTGTTCCACAAACTAGCGAATAAAACATTCGATATGCTAATAGAAACTGATGGCTGAAATTCGCGAACTGTCAAAACTCGCGAATATTCTTTCGTTTGTAGATAGTAAGTTGGTCGCTCTCACTCTCGGCCGCTGTGCCGATTTTAATGATAATAGTTCCTAAAATAAGTCGGTATTTTAATGAATGTTGATGTAGGAAAGATGTTTAGTAAATAGGTTAGGTTAGGTTAAAAGGGGGTATGAGACAGATGTCTCATACGGCACTAGGCACCATAAGGACCCATCGCGATTTCTGGGGGAACCAAATGCAGTGACCTACAATGGAAAAACACCTAAACACTTGCACTTGAGAAAGCCCCAATTTCCCTGCAAAAACCAAGTGTTGTCTATCTCCTCTTAATGTTGAAAGCAGTGGGTACCTGCCCAGAAATTTCCTTCTACTGCGACATACTGCCTCACATTCACATGGTATATGTGTAATGTCCTCGTCCGATTGCAGGTCATCGCAGAATCTGCAAGCGTCCGAGTCTGTTAGCCCGAGCCTTTTGGCATGCTTTCTAAGAAGACAGTGCGCGGTTTAGTAAATAAGTTGTCAATATTGTTGGGAAAAGATAGTTCTTTCGCTTTTTTCTGCATAATTATAAACTGTCCAATTATAAAAACAGCAAAATATATATTTCGTCTAAAATGATTGCCATTATTCTGACGACTAAGAAAAAATTGTTGGTGTCAAATAGCTAGTCAGAAAATATTAGGCGAGTAGAGTCACTACTTTATTCACAAAGTTGTTGACAGCGTGGGTACTATTTATTTTTATTTAATACTTTTATCGCATACCGGAAAGGCTATCCTATAACGCTTCAGCAGCTCCTTGAGATGCTCGAAGATAGGTGTTACTTCTGCACTTAAATTTTTCTAAGTTATAGGTAGTCCAGTATTAGGTACAATGATTAGATTATTATGAATGTACTGTACACTCTATTTTCTATCGCACGCCCAGCATACTAGAAACTTTTTTTTTTAAATTAAAGTTAATTTAAATGTTATAATTTACTATAGAAGATTTAATGCTAAAGCTGTAAGTACATAAACTCTAGACCTATACTATACATGGATGAATCTGATACCAAAAGTGCATCAAGGATTAGCCAAACTAGTCTACTTGGAATTTTTGTCACATATTCTAGGGAAATACATTGGAACGTTGTCACTTCAGACTACAATGATTCCACAATATTACATGTAAGCTTTGATAGACCATTCTCCTGCTCGTTTCCGAGAAGAGACGAATGGAACACAAATGAACTCACAAAAAGGAAATCGATATCAATCTGCACAGATGATGGATCGAAGATGGACTGTGGAACCGGAGGAGAATATACTAGCACTCCACGGTCCTCTGATAGGTTCCTGATCTTGGACACAGTGACAAAGCTGGCAATGAGAGGGCCGACGAACTGGCGAGAAATGGGTCTACAATGGATCATGATCGAGCACTTCAGTCAATCAAGCCACCACCACCACTCTGTAATCTTAGAGAGCGAGTGAAGAATAAGATTCGTATGAAAATCAACAACATAATATTGCAAAAGGGACTAACTACCTGTGAAGTATGACGGAAGCTTTGGACAAAATACGACAGTGGACGGACCATAAAACTTTTACAGTTCGATAGGTCATCGCTGTCTAAATTGGTAGGGGCTTTAACGGGTCATAATCATAACTTCATATGAAAGTATAGGTACAATGAAACGAAATCTCAAAGATGACGATATAATGTAAAGTCTGCGGAGTACGGAGATTAAGAGATTCATGAGGACACACCTCACCTAAAATATCATTTTCACTCTCTTTACCACGGTTTCCCAATCTTTTTCATACTGCCTGCCTATACTACAATCTGTACAGTAAAGGGAGGTTGTAAGATTTTTGCGACACCCTTCTTAAAGATGTGTAGGTAGGTTATGTAGATTAGGTATGTATAATCGAATCTGATCTTACGAAGATTCGTTAGGTAAAGGATTTTTCAAAAAGGACGGGTCGATGTTGAAATGGCGTCGTCCCATATATCGCAATTTTGCTTGTTAACAAATCCATTCATCCAAAAATGAGCCTTGCCCTTAACCCTCCGAAGCCGCAGTCAGCGAACGGTGTTGTCTATGGTCATTAACTTTGATTTCCTGAATCAATTGGATCTTGTACGGGTGTCGGCCCAAGTCCCGATGCAAAATTCGTCAAGATGAAATCTGCGAAAAGTCGACTTCTTGTGCATGGCGGGGAATTGACTGCCTCGGGTTCTCTAGTAGAGGTGCTCTTTCACGAACCGCCGACTTCCATGCACCTACCCGATTCCCCCAGGAATGAATTCCCTTGTCTGTGAATGCGTGTGAAATGTCAAAATCAATGGCGGCAATGATTTTCCATGCTATACGATGGGCCTAGGATTTTTCAAGTATGCGTGCGTTAATGGCGCTCGTTTGATTTTGAACAGCACCAATACATGAAAAATCGTGGGCCCGCAGGCAGCTTGTATGCAAAGTCCGTTATGTGGGAGGAGTCGACGGGATACACAAACGCGGCTAAAATGTGGATATGGATATCGCTTCGACCGCGCTCTTGCCATTCGTAAAGAGAAAGGTAATGCTAGCTACGTATGTTGAACTATGTATTCCTCTGTTCAAAAAATGAGGGAATTTTAATTTCAAAGCAAGCTCAAAGTTTATAGAACGTGGCATGCCTGTGTCCAGCGTAGACACGAGAAATGCGGTGCGTGCGTTGAAGTGCGGGTAATGCGGGCAGATTAGGTACAAAATCAAACCTATGTTGGGAAATATAGATGTCCAACGTATGGACGATTTTGCGGTAAATCCGTGCATTGCGATGTCCCCGCATCGCACACATTGTTTGAAAATCAAACTGGTTTGATTTTGCCCGCATTATCGTGCGGAAATGATGATTGAAGTTGTTTTTTCATAAAAGACAGAAGGAGTGCGGAAAAGGAATGGAATAAAGTTTTCTAAAATGTAGTAGAATGTTTTTATCTGTATATAATATTGCACTAGTTACGTCGCGTTTCTTTTTTAGATTTTTTTAAAATTCTTATTTTTAATATCTAAACTAATTTCTATTAAAAAATCGTTCTTGCCGAAATAAAAGCCATTTTACACAGAATGACAGCAGTTTATTAAAGCCATCCGCATGAACGCATTATCGTGTTCTAATTGGACACTTTCCGCATTCCCCACAAAGAAATGCAGTGCGTTCAAGCAACGCACCACCCGCAAAATCGTGCCCGTGTCTACGCTGGACACGGCGTAGGATAGCGCCACGACAGACGCCCCACTGCTCTATAGACCGTACCTATATGTACACCTACCTAATCGTTTTAACAACCCGGTCTGTATGAATTAGGTATTGCGTTGCGCAATCACCGCCCTTCTCAAAAACGCGCATGAAAAAAAATGAATATATATACCTAATGAAATTTGTTGCAAATTTGATGCTCTTTTACCTTGAATAACATACGACGCAGACACGAGATTTTATGAGACTTTTGAGACAACTTTTAGAACGCCAAAATTAGGGTATAATACCAAAATTCAGCTTATTATCTCTCATTCCGAGGTTGATCGCTAAAATGACTGGACTATTAACAAAAATTGTAGCTTGCAGGTGCCATTTCCGCTTTGTAGCAGTATTCGGTATTATTTAAAATACATTGTGCTTTATAAAAAGTATCGAGTTTTTCATTGTGCTGGTACTACAATATTTTTTCATCATCTACTACATTCATATTGTGAACTTTCCGAACGCACCCCAAAATGACAACAAACACTTTTCATAGAAAAATGTCAACGTCAGCCGGACTGCGAAGCAAAACAAATATTTTTCCAAAAAACTTCGTAGGCGCAGGTCACAACATCGAAATTCTGCAAAAAAAGAGTGAACCGTCGCCAACAGTGTTGCTTTCATCTGCGATTGCAAGATTATTACAACGTTCTGCCATTTTACAACTACCCATATGGAGTGCCGTACTGCGTTGTCCATCAATTAACCAATCATTCCCCATAACTTCGCAGTAATATTCCCATTGAACACAAGTAAGTCCCTAAAATTTTCTTCACTCAAACTGTTGCACTAATTTTGCACTATATATTACCGTACAGGACTATGTCTGCGTCGCGCTATGAACGTTTAAGTACAAATCACAAAGACGAAACATTCCAAAATGACGAAGAAATCGAATTGGACAACGGACACAAGTTGGATACGACCACACACAATCCAACGAGTTCCAAAGTAATGCAACTGGCCGTAGGAACTTTTGCGATTATTCTTCTGTACCTTTCGCAGTCCATATGTTTGACTTTCTATCAGGGTTGGCTTATTAAGGTGACAAAACCTATTCAATTAGTCTCAACTATTATAACGCATTCTCATTGCAGAACCTGAAGTTTCCCCTCACATTAGTTTCCTATCATCTAGTGATTAAGTACATCTTATCGGCGGTTGTTCGCTGTGGTCTACGGTTGGCCAATGGTAAGACGCGAGTGCAACTCGATTGGAAGACTTCGGTGCGGAAAATGGCACCGACTGGAATTGCCAGCGGCATAGATATTGGCTTCTCCGGCTGGGGCTTGCAATTGGTAAAGATTTCCTTGTACACGATGACCAAGTCATCCACGATCATCTTCATTTTGATATTTGCGATTCTCCTCGGGCTGGAGAAGAAGGTAAGTTGTGCAAATTCCATTCTGGGCAGCACCATTGTATTAATTTAACTTTCTAGAGCTGGTCGCTGATGGGGATTGTCGTTATGATAGCGTCAGGACTTTTTATGTTCACTTACAAATCGACACATTTCGATGCGTTGGGATTCACATTCCTTCTGGTAGCGTCACTCAGCAGCGGAATTCGCTGGACTTTTGCGCAACTCGTCATGCAAAAGTCCAAATTAGGGCTGCACAATCCGGTTGACATGATCTACCACATGCAGCCGTGGATGATTCTCTCGATCTTGCCATTCACTATTGTATTTGAAGGTGAGTGGGTCTGCTTGTCTCCACAATGACTTTATTATTTTCCTTGCGTTTTAGGTGAACGTCTGCTCGACGTGTTCAGTTTGCTGCCAACGTTGCCCACAGCTGATATTATGATGGTGATTCTAAAGGTATCTTTCGGCGCTATCTTGGCTTTCTTCATGGAGATGAGCGAATTTCTCGTGTTGGCGAAAACGTCAAGTTTGACTTTATCAATTGCTGGCATATTTAAGGTGAGTTTTATTAGATAACGTTGACTATCTAATTACAAAAAGAAAACTGTTCATGTAAACAATTACAACTCGTTTGGTGATTACTCAAGAACGGAAGCGGTGTTTAGTCACCGGCTGATAAGGCAAACATCGCAAAAGATATGTGCACACACTCGAACGCTACTCCTTTGTTCACCTCGGCGCTAATTAATCAAACGATTAATTAACACTTGTGGGGCAACGAGTTTGGTATTAAATAGTCATTAACAGGAAGAGTTTGAACTGTGGCCATTATTTACTCGATGGCGTGGAAGTGCGCGATAACCCCTAGTGTGCACTTAAAAGAAAGGTAATGTTTTTTAAGCGGAAAGAGGTTTAAAATGGATTTCATCGAATTGTCGGATAGTTGTACTGCTTATTTATGAAATGTAGGCTCTTTAGACTGCAGTTACCTAGCGCCTGTTGTTTTGGAGATTTCCGAACTGTTTGTGTGCTACGCTACGGCAGGGTTGACCAAGTTCCTCGATGCCGGAATTCTACAGGCTAATTCCTTTCTATCTTTAGGCGAACTCTATGGAGCTTTTTCTTGCATTAAATCACTGATGTGTTTTGCTCAAATAAACCGGCACATTCTAAGGCTGCAGGTATTTACCACTAGAAAGCTCGTCATGGTGGCACTCTTCGTTATTGCGTTTACATTGTGGCAACCATCTAAACTTCATGGTATCTTCTAATCTTCTGACCGTTTACAATGCTGGCACCGAGTGAACTTTTCTTACGCATTGGATGCAGGCCTCTTAAAACTGAGATTTATCTGCTATGCGTCAACTGATGCTACAAGGTGTTTCGTCATAACTTTCGATCGAATCTAATATATTTGTGTAGTCATCCGGCGTAGTAAACTCCCTTGGAGCAAGCATTTTGGAACAAAGACGTTTTAAGCGCTGGGACCTGTGTGGCATTATAGATGTGCTTGTGGCAAGCTTTGGGTCTTCTGTGTGTATTTATACTACAATCCGATTCCGATCATCTTCAGCGGCTATGAAATAGTTTTTCAAGTAAAGAGCTCTCTGATTCTTTCAGACAGAGAATTCAACCTATAGAAATAGACCACCCTATTGGTAGAATTATAGTTTGTAAAGCTTCACCACCACATTGGACTATATACTCGTAGTCTCATATAATTACTTCAATCTTCATATCTCAATCCTATTCCAAAGCCAGGCAGAGTGGAAGTCCAATAGTGTAGATAATATCTACCCGACAATTTACCCGAATGACTAAAAAATGGAGATATATGTGTATGGGAGCGGAAGCACTGCCAAAATGGAAATCTCTTAGATTGCAGAAGTGTGGTGTATTCCAAACTGAAATCCTTTCAATGTAAAAACTTCAAGCAACATATTATATCCTTGTTAGATTGGATGTAACAATCTTCGTCGATTAAATCAATCACAGTCAAATCAAAGACTGTTTTTAAATGTTGCGATGCACTGGGCACTGATCAACTCATTCTAGGGAATGACTAGGGAAGACTGTTCCACCTTTCGTACCACAGAAATTAGAGAAAAAGGAAAACAAGGAGCCTCATGGCACTAAATCCGTCCTCTGGAATAATCGTAAGTCATTTATCTTAAATAAAGAGTAGGTTAGGTTAGTTAAGGTTAGAGGGCTGTTTGCAATTATGAAGCCGGTGAGCCCCATTGTGATTATATTTGTACATGATGAGAAATGCAACTAACGAAAGATTTCCAAGGTGTCAAAGAACCGTGCTCACATGCAAGAGTAGTGTCGTTCTTGGAGGGCTGGTCAGTTACACAGGAGATGGTCGACAGATTTTATTTCCTTTTCATCATTGGAACTTTTGCAGATGACATTTGTAAAGTTACTCAGTCTTTGGCCGTGCTTCGAATAATGCAGTGTCCAACGAGCACTCGGAATTTGGTTTCAATCAAAAGATGTTAGGATCTTTGACCTTTCAGTGTTAATTGCGGGCAACAAGCTGCAAATTATGTTACAACCGAAAGGGTTGTTCCATCTTTCTGAAGCCAAGCTGGTAATACTTATCTGTCAGCTAGTAGTATGTCTATTTTAGAGCAGCATCTGGCCAGTTTAGCTGCTGCTTCGTTCCCTTCCATACCATACCAGGAACGCAGCACAGCAGTACTGTGTGATAGTTTATTGCTCACAGTCTCGATGCCGAGAGGCACTGTCTTACGAATTTGGAGTTACGGTCGAATCGGAGTTAAGTGCTTTAAGTTAAGTTCTGCTTGGCTGTCCATACAGAAGGTAATTTAAAATGCTGGTAGTTCCCTCGCTAAAATAGTTTGAGCCGCTATCTTTACCGCGTAGAAAGTGCCTGTAGAGTGCTGCACTGAATTGACAGTCCGTATAAATGGCTAATACTTAGTTCTTCTAAGAAGATACCTGCTTCATTTTCCATATTTCGTTTCTAGTTCAATTTGGAGTTGATCACGATTTTTTTTTAAACATTCTGACGTACCTGTAAGATCTTTTGTGCTTGAAGCGTCAGAATTTAGTTTAGGTGAGTGAACGTCTCTACCTTCCTAATGTAGCCGATGATGCAGTAATCAGAGGTCGTCTTTAGTACTTCGGTACTTATAGTTTTCCTGAAAAATGACTTTGTGATATCGCAAACTGTGGTGACCTGTTAGGTGGCCTACTACATTTTTGATATCGTGCCTCCGTAGATTAAGGATCTTTTTGGCATCTTTTTTAAAAGGATGAATCGCTTTTTTTATGACCTGGGATGTTCTCCCAATGTAAAATGTATTTATTGTGTTCCTAGCTTTTTATGGCCGAGTTTATAGCTGATTTGGGGATTGAACAGAACGGTTCTGGTCCTATAAAAGGAGATTCCAAGCCCTTTCTGGCTAGTTCATCACTATTTTCATTTCTTACAATTCGCTCATGGCCATGAACCCATCATAAACAGGTTTTGTTTCTGGTACTGAGTGTTTGGAGGGTGTTGAAGCAGTGTAGCACTGATTTGGAGCTTTTATAGCTGATTGACTGTTCGTGAATATATGGAAGTTAGCGCCTTTAATACCATGGAGCCCTGCCTGAAAAACAGTAGGGTTTTCCCCATAGGTATTGAGACATTTGGATTTGGACCATTAATACCTGCTTTCACACAAGATTCCATTTTGGAACTATCCGTATACCACCTTAAGCCGCTTTGGCAGTTTGGTGGGCATTTGCTTGCCCATACTTCTCTAAATGAGATCTCCGTGGATAGCCGTTTGTCGAAGCATAAGGTTATTGGGATGCGGTCTGTGACCGCACAGATCATTTCAAGTTCTGGAATTTCTAAGAGCAGAGGCGTTAGTACCGGGTGGTTCTTGAGACTTATCTCTTTCGCTTGTAGCAAACTTGCCGAACTGCGAATTGCCACTTTGTTGATATGTATGTGGAGAGGTGTTAGTCCTATAATGGCTTCTATAGCAGCGGTAGGACAGGTACGCATGGCTCCAAGACATGTTAGGCGTTGTATCTTTTTAAGCTTTGAGATGGCGGTTATTTGTTTGACTTTGGTCCACCATACTATTGAAGCATATGTTATAATGGGCCGTATCATCGCTGTATAAATCCAGTGTGTGAATTTTGGGGGAAATCCTGCAGGTTGTGCCATATATCAAGCCAAGCCCATTAAGCTTTGTTTGCCTTTGTTATTTTATTGTTGGTGTGGAAGTTTCAGTTTAGTATTTTCTTGCCTGGTTTGGAGATAAATACTAGGTTGACCTCCCTCCAAGTTCGTGGTATGTAGCCCCAGTTGAAACTAAACCTAAGTAAGGCAATTATAGTGGGCAAAAGAAAATCCAGACCATTATGGATGAGGGCTGAACAAATACCGTCTATTCCAGGTACCTTGTATGACTGAAATGAGCTTATAGCCTATTTAACCTTATCCGGGCTGAAGAGTTTTCCGGCTAAACTGTTGCTTCTTCTAAGGTTGCTCGGGAAAGAGGTACCCCCGGTATATGTTCATTTGTATGATCCATTAAAATAGAACCGGGGAAGTGAACTTGGAGCAAGGTAGTGAAAGTATCTTCCCGGTCGCATGTGATTGTGCCATCAGGTTTGATTAGCAATCCCATGCAGTTTGAATGATCTTTTGAAAGTTCTTTTTGCAGACGTGCGACGTTAAACACGATACCCAGATATTTGGCTTCAGGTGAGCTTCTCAATTTTGGTGAATTTTCTTGAAACTAGCACAACTATGACCACATTGGGATATCCCATAGTAGAGAATATAAAACTCCCTCTTGTGGCGTTCATAGATTAAAATGAAAGATGGAGTTCACCGATTTATGCAGAAGCTGCTTTCGCATTGTCAGTCTCGAGTATCCAATCTCCTACCACCAATTGGTTCCCAAATCGGCCAATAGCTTGATTTGATTGTTCCATATTTGCCGTCTCATTTTTACTTCGGCACCAATTTACAATGAATCTTTTAGTTATCCGTCTGGAGGTGAAATTACACATAACCTAATCTATAACGAAATATATCACATAAATGCCTTGCTGGTATTGCAGAACTCCAACGATATGATTGTATTGACCGTCTTTAGATGCTCTTATGGACTCCCCTCGTTATATTTATATCATGCTACCTTGAAGGCTCTTTCCCGATTAAAAAGGCCTTTGTTACAGCTCGTACTTGAATTTCGATGCAACTCTGTACGTGAATTATGTCATGTCTTTTGAATATCCCAAACTTCTATCAACTTGGGGATGGAGGTTTAAAAAATAGGACTTCGTTTTGTGTTAGGTAAATATCCTCCGGTCTTTCAATGTTATGTTTGACCTATCCTAATAGCATTACGTTATGTTGTAAGGAACAAGTGAATGGGGTGGAAGTATAATGATAATGAATAATGATCTATAGTAACAGCCAGTCACTTAACCCCCTCTTAGATTGTAAGACTACTTTATAGCGTTTTTGAATATTTTCTTGAAAGGCTGAACTCAATTCGTATTGTCTGGATTACTGCAGAAAGTCCCCCAAAGCATCTTTAAAAGTTTGAATAGAATTAAGCCCCTGCGATGCTTGAGGGGTAATAACACTGCGAATCACTTCCTTTCTGAAATTTCTTGATATCACCCGCGCAAAATTTTCTTTAACCATTTCCTTATTATTTTCTTTCTAGGACATTTGTCAATTGGCACTTGCAGTTGAGCTTAACGGCGATCAGCTGTCCCTGATGAATGTGCTTGGACTCATAGTATGCCTCGGCGGTATCTGTTGTCACGTGATACACAAGTATTCCACTATAGCTCTGCCGAAGCCGGATGAGGACCTTTTTGAAGACACTGCAAACGGAAGCATTCATGACAACGCAACACACTCAGTATCTTTTCACAATCATTCTGGCCAAGGCATTCCACTCCTCGAAAACTCCGATTCTGATGAGTCTCACGATCAGGACGATCAGAATGCTTCCGAAGTGATATTCGATGTCTTAAAGCGCAGAGATGCCACTCGAAGATAGTTTAATTGCATTTAAAACTACAACAAGACATTCTTGCTCTTCTATTGCATGCGAGGATTCTTACGCGTATCTACTTAAAATTTCCTTAAACAACTTAACCAAACCTGTATGAATTTTTGTCAAAGAAAATTCCTCGAAAGAGCTGTGATCGAATCAAATTCTCTGGCTGCAAGAGAGGACTTTATGCAAAAAGCAAACAAAAAAGCACAAACATACACAACTTTAATCGTATACATAAGGATTAACCAATATGTTGAAAGGCATATACATATATGTATTATTACTCTGTTGTGTCATTGTGGCCTGAATAGATGATACCTTCACCGACACAGTGCTAGCTAACTGTGAAAGTGATTTAGATCTCTCTTATCAAAGGGGCACTAATTTCTTTTGTAAATGTTGTAATTTTCATCAAATTCTTGTGCAAATGGTGAGACGAAACGAAGCGGGATGCATGTACGTTAAACAACACAACAATTTCTGACTATTCCATAAATAAGAATTTAGCTAGCGAATTTAATACATACAAACAATATTTTAATATATTTTCATAAACTTAATTTTTATTATTTTAATTATTGTATTGTAACTTGTAAAATAAAACTGTTTGTATATTTTTAAGAGTTTATTAGACAAGCAAATAAGTGTAATATACATATATGCACATCTATGTGCAATAACACGTTTTGGGGTTTGATTTTGTTTACATGACGTATCCCGGTCTAGAAAAAACTACTCTACGCGCACATTTGGAAATAATCTAAGTACCTACTTGTACATAGTTATGCACCAAAGGAGGTTTTTTTTTTTACTTTAAGTGCTGAATGTTTCTTCAGGAGCTGGCTATTGTCATATTTGTACTGATCGCCATTAGTTGTGCACTCACCTACTACAGAATTAGTGTCGCGACATTATCAAGAAGGTAGCCGAAACCACAGTAGGGTACCAGCCACGCCAGAGAAAGAGCCCGTGGTATGATGATGAATGCGTGTACAGGAAAAAGGTGACAGAAGATGCACACAAGAAAGCGCATCGAGAGAAGAGTATCGTGCCAGAAAAAGGGAGGAAAAGAAGATTCTGCGTAGAAAGAAGAGGGCTTACGCAGCTTCCCAGCTCAAGTATATCGAAGAGTCTTGTGATAGTAATAACATCCGGAGGTTCTATAAAAAAGTCAAGCAACTTGCTGCTGGTTTCAAAACCGGAACCCACAAAAGAGAACCCACATCCAGTCACTGAGGAATCAATTCCACCACCTAGTATAAAAAAAAGTTGGCTTAGCTTAAGAACAACAAGGCCGCAGGCTCTAACGGGTTAAAAGCTGAACTCTTTATATACGGTGGTGATGTTTTGGAAGGGAGCATGCACCGAATCATCAACCAAGTATTGGTGAAAGAAAACATGCTCGATGACTATCAGTTCCATATGCCCCATATCTACAAAAAAAGGCGATTCTATGTCTTGCAAGAACTATCGATGCATAAACGAACTGGGGGTCTAGCACGTAACTTGATACAATCGAGTTCAGTCGAGACAATCGAGCTCTGGCAGCACCTAATTTGTCTCAATCGATTATTCTCGATTGATTATCCTCGATTGAGACAAATTAGGTGCTGTCAGAGTTCGATTGTATCGACTGAACTCGATTGTATCAAGTTACGTGCTAGACCCCCTGTGTGAACATTTCCTCGTTCCTCGTTCAGCAACGGAGTTCTATCCATTTTTTTAACATTAATTCTTGAAAAACTTTACAGTGTAGCTATCTAAAATAGCACTCATGTGTAGATGTAGACCCCTTGCCATGCAATACATCAATTTACGTCTTAAACCGTTTTGCAACATACTAATCGGCACGTACCGGTACCAGTGTAGCTTCCGGCCCGCAGATCGACTATAAATTTTAGCGCTGTTCATAGATTCATAGCATACATCGTCAGGAGCTCTATATGGCGATGACCGAATTCGGAATCCCGGCAATGATTTAGCTGTGTCGCGTGACGCTGGAAAACACGAGCTGCAACGCACAGTTTGGAAGTAGCTCCTCCGAACTATTTCAAACATGCACCGGATTATGGCAAGGAGACGTGCTATTATGGGACTTCTTCAATCTCTTACTGGAGCAGATAGTGCGCAGGGCAGGTGTCAACACGGAAGGCGCTATCTTCAACTGATCCCTTAAGCTGCTGGGGTATATGACGACACGACTTAGTACATGTTATCAACAAACTAACAAAGAAGCATCTGTCCACCACCGCCTACGACAAAACGTCACTATTGATAGCAACAATTTTGAGGTAGTTAAGGAGATCACCTACCTCGGAGTAGACATGAACTCCACGATTGACATCCTAGTGGAGATCCGGCATAAAACTATCTTGGGAAACCGTTGCTACTTCGGTTTGGTAAAACAATTGGGTTCAAAACTCCTGACTCGAACGATGAAGTGTGTGCTCTACAAAACTCTTATCCTGCCAGGGACCCTACTCTGTCAGCTAGGTTCCAGAAATCGAGTGAAATCGAAATTGCAAATCGAGTGAATTCGTTTTCAGGGGGCTAACTATGGACGTCGCCGCGAAGCGCATTTTTATTCGATTTACATTCGCGCAACTATGCAAATGCGAACGTCATTTATCGACGTCAAATGCGATAGATGTTTTGATGGCGAATGAAGTTGTCAGCGGTGCATTTGCATGGTGGAAAAAAAATGTAAGTAACAAAATGACAGCGAAAAATATTGTGATTTCTTATATTTTTTTTGCATTTAGGACAGAAAAACAAACTACAACAACTGAACAGTTCATTTGCTTAGTTCAATTTATGAAAGAGCACGACCAGCTGGCGAAAGTTTTGTTGCGCCAGTCCGATGTGCATGTCTTGCCCAACGCCCCTTTGATAAGATCCTTCAAAGATCCTTCAAAGCAAGAGATCCTTCAGCTAGTTTTAATATTATGGGCGTTGCAATACTTCTTCGCCTTGGAAATTCGTCTTTTATATTTTCCAGCACATATCTAAGATAAAAAAAACTCATATATATGCACTTTTACCCGTTTTCAAAACAAATTAATCTTACTCGTTGTGCGGAAGATCCAGCGGGGATGAACCACTTCTTATTACTTTCCGCTGTACATTTAAATTCGAAGACACATCGACTTCATCCCTTTCAGCATTTAAATACACACCGATCGAAAACATTTTTGTTTTGATATCCAATTTACTTGTTAGTTCGCGCAATTATTTGAACAAAATAATAACAACATTCCAAAGCATTTTGACAGATGAATGGGAAAGTTTGTGGAAATGCCAAGGGAAATGTGGAAATGTCTTGGAAGGTCGACATTCCAAACAATCGTTTTGCATTAGTTGCCATGTCCGCCGCGAATCGAACCGAATGAATCGCAAATTATGCGATTCGCGGCGAAGTGCATAGTTAGCCCCCAGAGTTCTGCATTTCGAGCGATTCGAAAACCCCGACATTTTTTCGAGATCACAATTTCACTTTGTCTCAATTTAGAAAATTTTATAATCGAAATCGAATACAGTGAAATATAAAACACAAAAATTCATTTTCGATTTCATTTCGAGTGGAAGTGAAATGTAGAACCTAGCAGTGTATTTCGTTCCGAAGACCGAAAGTGAAATTTTTCAAAACCGAATATTTGGTACACTGCTAGGTTCCACATTTCACTCGATTTGCAATTTAGATTTCACTCGATTTCTGGAACCTAGCTGACAGACTGTCTATTTCGAAAGCGGAATGAAATCTTCAAATGTCAAAACCAAAAGCATTGATACATATACGGAAAATCGAAAGTGTTACAGAGTACGAATTCTAAAGCGAAACGAAAAGCAATTTCGAATGGGATTGAGTTTCGGAACGAAATAGAGAGTATGGCCCCAGTTCTGATTTATGGCGCCGAGTGCTGGACGATAAACAAGAAGGGAGAGCTAGGGCTCTACTTTTGTTCCGAAAGCTTTTCATTCCGTTTTTGAATTCGTTCTCTGCAAATATTAATCAATGCTATTGACATTTGAAGATTTCATTCCGCTTTCGAAATAGAGATTACCAAATCGTATTCGTTTTCGGAAAATTTTTCATTCGAAAGGAAATACAGAGTAGCGCCTCTGATACGGGGTTTCTTCGAAAAAAAAATACTTCGGCGAATTGTTGGTCCTGTGTGCGAGGAAAGGCAAATGGATGAGAGGGCAAAACACGTCGACTAATTTGGCTCGGCCACATCGAGCGAAAGGACAATAATGCTCCAGTTATAACGATTTCCAAAAGTACCAAAGGTATTGGGATGAGACAGGGTTGGTGCCAAGTCATACCAATGGCAGCGCTCATATACCAAAGTTTGCTACTGACTCTGGGATATTTGGCACAAACTAGATCGCCGACTTCCCGTACACCTACCCGATTCCCCCCGGAAAGAATTTCCCTGTCTGTGAATACGTGTAAATGTCAAAATTAATGGCGGCAATGTTTTTCTATGCAATACCATGCGACCAGGATTTTTCAAGTATGCGTGCGTTAATGGCGCCCCTTTGATTTTGTACAGCACCAATACATGAAAAATCCTGGTCTCGCCGGCAGCTTGTAGGCAAAGTCCGTTATGTGGGAGGAGTCGACGGTCTATTCTTACTGGTTTGTGATATTTGGCACTTAACTATACCGACCCATGCAACGACTACTCTGGTTATAAAAAAAAAACCCTTGAATGAAGATGATGTTAAAAGATGAGAAACATGAAAATAAAAACTGTTTCATGTTAAGTGGCCGTAATGTAATTAAACAACTATCGTTTGGACCGATACCGCTGGAGGACTCAGACACAACTACTGGTCCATTGTACTGCCAAACAGACACCTTACTTTACTGTACTTAGTTTTCCCGTCTTTCGAAAAACGATGAGAAGGAGCTTCAGTGATGAAGAGCTTAGATGTTCGGCTTAGATGATCCGCCACCTGATGCGAGCAAAGGCAGGACAACTACAGAGGAAGTGTTCCGCTGCATCGTTGTCCTCTCCACAAGCAGGGCATATGGTGGTGTCGCTCAAGCCTAACATATTTAAGTGTTTGGCAACATTTTTGGGGGCCCGAAAGGACGCCCACAAGCAGTCTGTAGTCGATTCTCTTGACCTTTTGCAAATGTCCGGACGCAGTCGTTTGGTCTGTATACACGCAGCACAGTCACGCCACCAACACTCGTGTTCACGAGAAACCCAAGTATCAATGGATGACCTAACCACGGATGCAGGCAGACCCAACGCAGGTTCAGGTCCTAAGAGAGCTTCTTCTGAATCCAGCCTGGCAAGCTCATCAGCGATCTCATTTACCTGGATACCTGTATACCAGTGTGACCTGGGACACCAACAAGTTTGACCGTGTTCAGCCTACCGACCAAGTTCAGAGAAAGCTTGAGTTTGACCAGAGGCTTGGATGAGGTAAGAGGGTTGAGTAGCGCTTTTAGTGCATCACTGCAAACGCATATGCTTCCGTCCCTCCACCTGTTTGTCACAATATAGCGCATAGAAATAAGTATAGCGGAAATCTCCGCTTGGTAGACAGACGCATGGTTACCTAAGGGATAATGTAGTCTACTGTTCTCGCTATCCACGAATACTCCAGATCCAGAACCAGACCCCTGTCTGGTTTTAGAGCCATCCGTGAATACACGATAACATTCTTTCCCTGGCTCAGAGTCTGGTCGAAGCCATTCCGTTGCCTGAGGAAAGTTGATGTGGTAGTTTTGTCGTAGTCTCTATAAGACAGGGGTCAAAGGATAATTCTCGCACAAGTTCTTCAAAATTCCAATGCGCGTGGAGATAGTTTTCACCCCATGATAAAAATATCAAGGGGGGGGGGGGGGGAAGTTCATCATAGCATCTATAACAGGGAGCGGAGTGCTAGGGAAGGCCCCTGCGCAACCAAGGCAAACCGTTTGGCGAAAGATGCAGTAACACGTTTCCGCGAAAGCCCGTTCCACCACACAACCAATCCATATGAGTGAAGTGGTCTTACCATTGCCGTATATATCCAAAGGACCCTTTTAGGAGATAAGCCCCGCATGTCTTGCCAAAAGCGCCTTTGCACAGAATAACTTGCTTCACCAAATAATTCCACAACTGAATTTAGATTGGGAAACTATCCTGAATGGCAACATCTCGACAGTTTCGCAATAAACAAGATTCTCATCAAAGCGTCAATAAGATTCAATGAATAAATCTTTCGTAACCCACATGATCGATAGAGGCAATTTATATAAAATGGTACCAATATTCAAAATCATAACCAATATTAACCCAACCACTTTAACCTTTCGAATGAAATGAAGTGTAAGGGGATTATTAGACACATTATTCCAATAGTATGGATGGGGGAACGTTTCTTTGATAGCATTTGATGTACGACTACGACTATACTGATGAGATGGAACCTTTTGTGATGCTAATGGCAGTTTGTGGTGAAACATATGTTATTCACGGAGCGTTATCCCTTCGATTGTATAGTGCTGAGGATATTTCGGGTTAAATTAACACCAATAAATTACAGCTATTATTAACTGAAATGGATTAGGTTTGCAAATCGGCCACTTTTATTCAATCTTAGGATGATATTCTATTGAATATTGTATTGTCTGAGGAGGCTCAAAATGGAAGTTCGGGGATTATATAAATGGGTTTCTGGAATTCCACTATTTGAGTAAATGTTTATTGGGCGCAAATGGTGACTAGCTAACTTCAAGATCTATAACTTTTGAAACTATTTGTGTATCTTAATTTTATGAATATTATATTAATGTCAGGTAAAGGGTGCAACTGCATAATTAAAAATGGGTTATGATTCAAAACAGGAATAGTTTGTGCAACCGCTTGAATCTACTACCAAATAATAGAGAATGGTCCCCTCAGTACAAATACATGTTTCCAAGATGTTTTAGGTGTCGCCAAGAGCCTGCCAGACGCGTTGGAGGTAGGTAGGTAGGTAGGAGTGGAGGTTTGAGATAAAACCCAAGTAGCACTATGTGCCGTTTTATTACCACATACTCATTTGATCTGGTTTTTGTAAGAAGGTCGAAGTGTGGTTGAGATCCAGCGTGTGAAATTCAAAAAGGTTATAAATTCTTTGATGCTATTCTTCGAAACTTCCTCGAGAGATGTGAAAAAGGGTTTACCCATAGTTCGCTGTCTAGTCCTAGCTAGTGCATGACAAGCGCATAGGTAGTGAATGAAAGTTTCTTTTTCGGTTGCGTCATTACAACTGCGACAGTGTGTATTATGTGGGATGCCTACTTTGACTGCATGGTCCCCTATAGGCCAGTGGCATGTGGTAATCGCTGTTATCCTGGCTATATCTTTACGTGTTTTACTCAAGAGGTGGGTTGTTTTTTCCCTGCTATAATTTGGCCACATCTTTCTGGATATGACACAATTTGTTAGCCTCCTCCATCTGAAATTGGCTTTCGATAGGGATTCTGCGGAATTTTTTTCTTCGACTGCTCCTATTGGAATTTGAACCGATTCCGCAAGTGAGCAGTGGAGGCTTGAACCTTGCCTGTTCAGCTCGTCGGCCTGTTCGTTTCCATAAATGTTGCTGTGTGTTGATCTGGAACCCAGATCAGGGCAATCCTGAACTGATCAAGCGAGGCCAACTCCTCTCGACAATCTAATACTTATTTTGAGTTTATATTGACCGAGGCGATAGCCTTGATCGCAGCTTTACTGTCAATGAACATGTCTATCTTTTGCCTCGGAGCTATGTCCGTATGTAGTTTGATTAGGCGACAGGCTTCACGGATAGCAACACACTGGCTGTGTCCGGGAGCCTGAAGGATTTTGAGATGCTCAGAGACTCTGAAAATACACCCGCACATACTCCTCAGTCCGTTTTTGAACCGTCGGCGTCGGTGTAGATTGTTAAGTTCGAGTCCCTGTTCACCCGTCCGTCCTGCCAGTCTAATCTTGGGGGGAATTCTACTTCCAAGTGTTTTTTTAAAAAGTATTCTGGTGGTAATGTAATGAGGGTGATACTAGGTATCTTGCTAGAGTAAGCAGAATGTTGCTATGACCGCCCAACTAACATTTCAACTTCCTTAAGGCACAAATGTTTCAGATCCGACAGGTCAAGGCTTCTTTAGAGCTTCTGTAAAGCTTCTAGCAGAAGCAAACTCTTTACCGAAGTCTTGACTTCTATAACAACTTCATTAAGGCCTTTTAGAAAAATGCGAATGGAACTCTTAACAAAGCTTGTTTTGATAATAGAGAAAAGTTTGAACTGGTTAAGTTTTAAGTTTGTAAAATGCATATTACAGGTAGCGCATATGATGAGTAAGATTCTTCTATTCGTAGTTTCGGTAAAGCTTCGATTATTGAGCTATTAGAGTTCTAATAGAAATCGTTTTAGAGGCTTTATAGATAAAATGCTTTCGATAAGTGTTCGCCTTTCGGACCTTACCGAAGTTTTATAGGATTCTTTTGGAAACTAAAAGTAATCCTCTATTGAAGCTTATCGAAGCTGAAATGTTAGTTGGGCGTGGGATCTCGCATACCAACACCCAGACCCAGGTGCATTAAAAATTCCAATTTTGAATAATTTACGCAACCACTTAATTTTTATTTTAGAATTTAGAGAAAATCTCCCTGATAACAAATATATAACTCCAAGACGTTTCACTTGTCGCCAAGTCCTTGGCGACTTGTGTAAAGGTATTTTTATCGGAATTTTAACCTTTAGATGCGTCTGGCAGGCCTTTGGTGACACCTAAAACGTCTTGGATACATGTATTTGTACTGAGGGGACCATTCTCAATTATTTGGTAGTAGATTCAAGCGGTTGCACCAATTATTCTTGTTTTGAATCATAACCAATTTTTAATATGCAGTTGGACCCTTTAGCTGCCATTAGGCGCTGCCAGACCGGCATATTTAAAATCTTGGGCATCAGAGCAACGTATTTATATAAATGCATCCGGTTGCACGTCCAAAACTTACTGCGTGCTCTCGGTCTACTGTAATTGGAGCAATCCCTTTTATCCCCTTTCTTGAAAAGGGTCACAATCACCCCAATCTGCCAATCGCAGGGAGTTTCGCCGAATTCCCAGGCCACTTTAATGACACGAGAGAGCCATTTAACTCCCTCTTCATTTAAGGCCTTGAGCATTTCTCGCCGTATTTCATCCACTTTAGCGATTTGATCGCAATAGTGACTTCCTCTATCGTGGGACTGTCATCCTCAATGCCCTGGATTGGATTGAACTATTCAGAGTGCTTGCTCCATTTGCGCAAAATGTCCTCCTCATTAGAAAGAAGTGCACCATCTTTGGATTTGACTCCTTCAATAATAATGTTCCTTCAATAAGACGGCGGAAGTTATGCCAGAAAACCTTGCTTACAGATCTGTGGTCACCACGGTCGAATTTTTCGCCGAACTCCTTCTAAGATTGTTCTTTGGCTGCTTTAACAAAATCCTAACAATTTTAAAATTATATCGCTTAAATAAAATTCTTACAAAAGAAAGGTGACTTTATTTCTCATAAATAATTTAATTGTTAAAATTATTACATTTTCAGACATTAGCTATTTAAAATGGGTTTTACTAGCTCTTCAGCAGTCGGGTGACTTGCATTACTCAATTAAGTGATACTACATAATTCAGGATTAACAAGTCAAAATCCACATATACCTTGAATTGAATATCACCTTTCTATTTAGATTATTTGCAATGTGATCTAGGTGTACTTCTTGTCTCTGCTACAAAAGGTAATATTCATAAATAAGAATAACGTTGCGAAACGTCACCCTACTGCAAATCAACTACGCATTCTGCCCACTCAATTTTAAGAGATTTATTTCCCAACCAAGAAGGAAAAAATATTTTTTCACAAAATGTCATTTCATAGTAAAAAAAAACGTTCGACTCACCGACTGCGATTAAGAACTTAATTTATAGCGGACGTATCCATAAATAAGTACCCATGTCAAAAACTTAGCTCCTTTTATTTTCATAACATATTTGGAAAGAAGATAGCTACTCCTTTATTCGTTATCATCAAGTGGCATATAAAAAAAGGAACTTAATCTGGATGTCCTCTTTAAAATGCCACTCTTGAAATATCACATATAAAATCTTTTCTTAAAAGAAAAATTTTGCAGAATGTAATCTACTCCCATCCCTTATATTCAGAACTTCTTCGACAAAAGGTGTCGCTGTGAGATTATTCCATGGGATGGAGTTTCCATGAACTGTCACAAAAATGTTTGCCGCATGCGACCACAGAATCGAAGTCGATTCATGCGAAAATATTTACGACCTTGTTATTTGGAATAAAATAAATAAAAAAAAAAATATGAACCAAAGTTTTCTTGGACAGATTTTAAATTGATAGGTGTTGCGTTGCGGGTAAGGTATTGTTAAGTGTCTGCCATTTATATTGCTTCAAAAGTGTCGTAGGTGGCTTGTAGATCAGAAATCGTTTTTGAGGGTGGTTGGAAAGTTGTTAAGTTCAATTGAGTCCTTAGCATAGAATACAATTTTTGTAAGTCAAATTGCCGTTGATTCGAAGAGGGATTAACTGGGGCGTATACGCAACATTTAAATCCTATTCGTTGTACTTTAATGAGTACCTATGGCATAAGTATTGCTACATAAGTCTTTCACCTTTCATATTTTGGTTGGCAAGGTATTTATGAAAACGAAATTTTAGCAATTTATTATACGACGCCAATGCCAATGTTCAGTGAATCCCTCTCAAACGGAAAGCAATGGAGTGAAAAATGTTAGCCACACGTGTTCCTTTTCAATAGCCAAAACGAAGGTGATATAGTATCAACAAATTGCTTCATAAAACTCACGTTCACCATTTGTTTCGAAAGAATTTTTTTCAATTTGACAAAACTTATATTTTCTTTATCGATGGTGTTCACACATTTGCCAAACGGGGGCGGGGTAGTAAAAACTTTCTTACCTAGTGAAAAGCATATAAAACCACCATCTTGGGAAAACACATTTTTATTTAATCAATTTTCTGCGTTTGATAGAAGAATGTTTTCTCAATGCCCAAGGTTATATGAGATTGAGTATAGGTACTTATACGAGTAATATAATATAGGTACGCGTGGGTATTTTTATTCCAAGCATTTCTAGAAAATCTGCAAATTGTTGGAAACTGCGTTAAATGGAAAAGTGTATCTAATAAGATTGCCTTAATATTTGAACAGCAACGTTATTTAAAGAACGATAACCAGAAACATTGTTTTGGCATGCATATCTACGATAGTATTGTATGATTCAGCACGCTGTGCTGATTATAAAAATGCTTTTGCATACTATTAACAAGACCAGTAAGGCGGTGTCCATGGTGTAGTGGTTGGAGTCATTGCTTGTGATTGTGACCCAAGCGGCGTTGGTTCGAGACCCGGCGGGGGACAGCAATACTCTGCCACCGACCATAGAGAGAAACGAATAATATCAGAGTTTCACCACGACTACACCAAAAAAGAGGTTTCTGAATGGTACAATGGACCGAGATTCGTCTGAGTGCTCCAGGATTTGGTATCCCCTTTTACAAAAAAAAAAAAAAAAAGGATAACCTGGCGTTTGAGCGTCGTCTGCAAAGGGAGATTCAGCTTCCGTTTCGCATACTACATGCAAGACACAAACCTAAATTTGAAGGATTTAACATGATTCGGAATAACGCATGAAGAGGAACTGCAATAATTCTGGACGAAAAATACAAATATAACCCGGTTTCTTTTCACAGTGATGTTTTTTCAGTCTGTTTGGCTTCAATTACCTTTAGAAATCCACAAGGAGGACAAATGCGAATACTTTTTGGAAGCATTTACATTCCAACTAACGCTGGCCGAAGCTTACCAAGAGATCTCGACAGATTATATTCCGTTGCAAATACTTATGATGCGGTAATTCTTGGGGGAGATTTTAATGCTCGTCACCAACACTGGGGAGATAGCGTTCACAATAGAAATGGGCTCAAGATCTATGATTGGTTTTTCAATGGACCCTTCTTGAATCTTGATCTGATTTCACCTAATAGCCCAACATTCCCACGTTCGTCTTCGGTGTTAGACTTCTTTTTACTTTCATCTTGCCTGAACGGTATAACTACCAATAATTTGTGTTCGACATTCCCTACAATATCTGACCATTATGGCATTTCGCTTAATGTAGGCATTTTTAACTTTGCACCTCTGCTGTTACCCCCGGTTACTTACAGAAGCTTTAAAAACACTGACTGGCAAGATTTCAGGCTGGATCTACATAATAGTCTTTCCCGATTGAACATTCCCTCTGACAGAAACCTTTTGAATGCAGAAATAGACACATTTATAGTCGAAATGAATTCAGCGCTTGTGACTACTATCGACACAAATTCGGTATTATGCAAACCAAGGCAATATAAGTACGACAACATTTCTCCTCTTACAATGAAACTGATTAAAATACGTTCTCTTTGGCTTAAAAAACTTAAGCGAATTTATCATAGACATCTTAATAGAATAAATGGCGAATATCAGGACTTATCTGCAAGAGTCAAATGTCTCAGCAAAATCATAAGTGAGAGAATAAACTTAGACATGAATTCCTCTTTCAAGTCCAGACTACAAAAAGTAAGACCATCTCCTCAAGCTTTTAGAGAGATTGACAGAATAACGGGAAGAAAGTTTTTTGGGACGGATATTTCAAAGGACACACTTACACATAATGGCGTTGAACTAGTTGATACTGAGACTAAGCTTAATACATTTAAAGATTTTTTTTCCTCTCTTTATTTGGAAAAAATACCTCATTTCGATAACAACTTAACTTCGGAAGTGCTGTCAACCGTTACAGAATTTTGTGCTAATGAAAATGATGTACCCATAACAACGTTTTCGCCATCCAATCTTTCGGTCAATCCAAATACTCCAGTTTTTACAAACCCTGATAAAGTACAGGTTCTTAGAGTCAACCTTAATAACAAGCGTTCATCAGGCATAGACGGGATATCTAATTTTATTTTACGAAAATGCTGTCATACGCTCGATTCAATATTGTCTTCTTTGTTTAACCATTGTATTAACAATGGATATTTTCCTACAATTTGGAAACAAGCCAAACTTTTGCCAGTAGCAAAAAAAGTATCGGCTAAAGAAATTAAAGAGTTTCGTCCAATATCACTGCTATCGAATGTAGGAAAATTGTTTGAAAAAATATTAGTTGATCACATCAACATCATCTGCGAAGACACCGATGTGATTCCAAAGACGCAATTTGGATTTAGAAAAGAACACTCGACCGAACATGCAATACTCCTTTTATCCAATAATATTATCCAAAACTTAAGGAATAAGAAATGTACAGTTGGGCTGGATATTGACCTTGAAAAAGCTTTCGATTCTATGTGGCATAATGGTGTGATTTTTAAACTAATCAAATTAAACTTTCCTACGTGGCTTATTCGATTGATTTATAACTACCTACAAAATCGTTTTTCCTCAGTTACTATTCACTCTGAGCACTCAGAAACATTCCCAGTGCTATCGGGTATTCCGCAAGGGTCTATTCTAGGACCAATTCTGTTTACCATATTCCTTTATGATTTCCCACATGAAAGTGCATTAGATGCTCAACGAGAATTCGGCGAAATTTTCTATGCAGACGATACCTTGATACTAGCTAGCGATGCGAGAACTCAAAACGCTCTTAATAAAATCAAGGAAAAACTTCCTTTGCTGTTGGGATATTTCAAAAAGTGGGGTCTTCAAATAAACACGGAAAAATGCGGCATAACCTGTTTTCGTAATGCAAGTGGAAAAGGCCATCACTTAGCTGTTAAAGAAAGCAAAACATTGAATTTGCAAATCGATAACCACTCCATTCCCTTGCGGTCAGAATTGAAATACTTGGGTGTGTACTTCCACAATCGGTTACTTTTTAATAAACATGCTAGACAAACTCTAACAAAAGGTAAAGCTGTTACCGCTAGACTAAAATCTTTATTACAGTCAAAAGCATTACATTCAAACACGAAGATACTTATATATAAATCACTTATAAGACCCATATTAGCGTATGGATTCTGTGCGTGGTTCACTATTTCGCCCACAATAGCCAAAGAATTTGAACAATTTGAGCGAAAAATCCTAAGATTCTGTTGTGGAAAGTATAGAAGACCAGACAAGAAATGGTATTCGAATAAATTATTGTATGAGACATGCAAGATAACACCGCTAATGACATACCTTATCAATCTTTCTCTAAGAAAACTTAAACGCATAGAATTTCATCCAAATGCGCTTATTAAATCTTTATTGGACTCAAACATATGTGACAGTTTAGACGACAATTACTACCTTTCACCATTTAACCTCCTTAATGTAAGATCCCTCCCTCATATCGAACAAGATGTTAGTAGAGGTCCATTGATACCTTTTTATATTAAAGCTTCGCGGCCTAATTTGAGAGGCTAACTTAAACATCATTTGAAGCTTAAAATATGCGACTCTATACGCTTAATAAAAGAACTCATTTATTTCAAACGCTCATATATGCTCGCATTTAATCTTCATAGGTAATGCTATTCTTGCAAATTAAACGGTTTGATTCTGTTTGTGATAATATAAGAACTTTATATTACTCATTAAGCAGATTAACTCAAACTCTACACTAAGGTACAGAAATACTTATTTCTTAATTTAAAATCGATTGCACATGGCACTATTTGGTTTTGTTTTGTTTCGTTTATGTTTTGTTTAAATGTATATTGTATCTAGTCATAATTTTAAGTCCTTATAAAAACTGATTTAAGTATGCCGGGAGCAAGCATATTATAACGAAAACGTACCGTATATTAATGTATAATGTATAATGATTAAAAAGCCTACGGGGCTATTTTCTATAATATAGTAAGCCAGGCATAATATTTATAAGTCGGCTTCAATAGTATAACTTAAGTACAAAAACAAATGTATTGATTATTTAAGACTCAAATAAAGAAATTGTAATTGTAATTTTACAAAAAAAAAAAAAAACACGACCAGAAGGTCAATTTTGAACGCGTGTTGCGTTGGTAAGGTTAAGATTCAAGTATTCGGTAATTCAAAAGCTATGACATTTTCAAAGTATAAAAGAGATGAGGACAAAATATAAGAAGGATACAATAGGTAAGTTATCTTATGTTTTAAACCACTAGGTGATTGAATGTGTTCCTACTTCTAATTCACCGAATTTATTTGGTAGTGGCATTGAATATAAAAAATATGATGTATGTGTACTGTGTAGCATCCCAACGCGCGCGCACGCGAAATTGAAACACCGTCGCCACAAAAGTGCATACAGCACACATATTATACATAACACAAAACTTCGCCATTTACGTCCGTGATGATATTGCTTACGAATTTCCACCACAATATAACCATTGCTCCAATGAGGAATTTAATTACATATGGTTAAAATTCAATGTACGTAAGCAAATAATACACTCTTGTTTTATTTATAGAAGTCCAAGCATTGACTGTTCATCTACTCTTAACGAGTTTGATGAGCTGTCTAACTCCATCCTAGGAATTGTTTCCCAGTATCCTCATACTGAAATTGTCATTGCGGGCGATTTCAATATACACAATTCCGATTGGCTTCGCCATTCTGGACAGACAACACCCGAAGGAAGGTATGTTAGGATTTTCGCTGAGATTAACAGCTTAACTCAGCTTGTAAACGAGCCTACACGGATTCCGGATGCTGCAGATCATGCCGCCAACACATTGGACTTGTTTCTCACCTCTCATCCAGATAAATACTCTATTGACGTAACGTCGCCTCTAGGTTCGTCGGACCATTGTGTCATTTCAGCTAAATTCTCATACACAAACCACACAGTTAAAGAACAAGCTCCCAAAAAAACGGTATGGCATTATGAGAAAGCCAATTGGGACGGCTTTAACTTCTTTTTTGGGAGCTTTAACTGGTCACTATGCTTCCTCGATACGATAGTGACGTGGATGCCGCCGCTGAAATTATAACAAACACCATTCTCCTGGGTATGAGATCCTTTATTCCCAACAGAAGAAAGAGTATTATACCTAAGGAGAATGCTTGGTGCGACTCGATCTGCAAAGAGGCTATCAGGTTGAGAGAGTTGAGTTTTCGGGCTTACAAAGCAAACCCAACCGAGGAAAACCGAAAAAAGTTTCGACGAGTCCGAAATGACTGCAACTCCGTGATACGACGTGCAAAATTTTCTCATGACCAAAACCTACGACAAAAAATACTTCACTGTCCCAGTGGTAGTAAACAGTTTTGGTCTTTTGTGAAAAATATTAAGAACTCCACCACGTCGTCAAATCCCACACTCGTTTATAATGACACTCCAGCTGTCAGCTCTTTGGACAAAGCAAATCTGCTGGCTGCGCAGTTCGCCGCAAGCTCCAACATTCCAGATTGCATCATGTCTCCACCTGTGCTCGAGAGCGTCGAATACTTCATGGGACAAATACATTTTCGCACTCGCACAGTAGCAAGAGTATTAAAAGATCTTAACATTCACAAATCCGCTGGTCCAGATGGTATATCCCCCATAATTCTGAAGAGGTCTTCTTCAACGCTGGCAAAACCACTGCGTAAACTTTTCCACTTGTCCTACTCTTCTGGACTCTTTCCGAGTAAATGGAAAATTGCATTTGTCCAGCCCGTTCCAAAAAAAGGCGATTCTTCTTTACCCACCAACTACCTACCGACCCATTGCACTTACGTCCATTCTTTCCAAGGTCATGGAAACGCTGATAAACCGCCAGCTTATGAAATATCTTGAATCACGAAAACTTCTCAATGACCGGCAATACGGTTTTCGTGGCAGCAGGTCCACTGGTGACTTGATGACTTATCTCATCGAAAAGTGGAACCAATCTCTCCACCACTCTGGTGAAACGAAGATTGTTGCGCTTGATATTTCGAAAGCATTTGACAGAGTTTGGCACCAAGCTCTTTTGTCGAAAATGCGTGCATATGGGATCGACGCGTCTCTTCTTCAATGGATTAGAAACTACCTTTCTGGCCGTTCAATTCAAGTTGTTTTGGACGGTTTCAAGTCTGCAATTCACCATGTAAATGCTGGTGTTCCCCAAGGCTCTGTTTTGTATCCGACAATGTTTCTCATATTCATCAATGATCTCTTATCTGCTACTTCTAATCCAATACATTCTTTCGCTGATGATAGCACCCTCAGTTTTTCATATTCGTTCCTTGACTCACGTCC
This sequence comes from Cheilosia soror, assembly GCA_949372485.1. Lineage (NCBI taxonomy): Eukaryota > Metazoa > Arthropoda > Insecta > Diptera > Syrphidae > Cheilosia > Cheilosia soror. The sequence goes on from OX443561.1 coordinate 41,623,884, forward strand.
CTGCTCTTCGGCCGTGGAACAGGAACGGCAACGTATGCTAAACACATTAAATTCCGATCTTGACAGCATTATAGAATGGGGTACAATCAATAGAGTGGAATTTAATGCTTCCAAAACACAATGCTGCCTTCTATCATTAAAGCGAAACCTGAATCCTCACCCATTATCCATGAATGGGACTTGCATCGACGAAACCGAACGACTTTCCATACTTGGTATGTGTGTTACCGACAAACTCCGTTGGAATGACCACATATACGAAGTCGCCAAAAACGCTGCGAAATGTCTAGGTTTCTTAAAACGGTGTAAGAAATACTTTACACCCTCTGACTTAGCTTCAATATACAAGGCTTTTATTCGGCCTAAGCTTGAGTATAACGCTCATATCTGGCCAGGTGCACCAAAAACTTCATTGCACCTACTAGACAGAATCCAAAAGCGCGCGATAAAACTTATAGGTGATAGAAATATAGCGAAGTCTATTGACCCGCTCGAACATCGCAGAAATGTTTCTTGCCTTTCCTTATTTTATCGATATTTTCACCACCGATGCTCTGATGAAATATCTAACTGCATTCCGCCCCTTCAACAATTCTTTCGCAACACCCATCACACATCGAATGCACATCAGTTTACCCTTAAGCCTACCTTCGGACGTACTGTAAAATATAGAGATTCTTTTGTAAGTCGAACAACACGCATGTGGAATGCATTGCCGCACACGGTTTTCCCCTCTCATTACAACCCTCAATTGTTTAAAACCAATGTGCACCAGTACCTCTTCTCTATCCTCCCTATTAACCCTTCCACTCGTGCTGTGCATTAGCATTATAAGGGAACAAAAACCCCTTGAGCACTAGTGAATTGAGGCCACCAGAACCAGAGTGGCCCAAGTGACAATTTTGTGATTTTGAGTTTATTGTAACAATCCCTATAAAAAATTCATATTTTTAAAGCCAGAATGGCCCAACATTGGTTTTCTCATATTATCACAAATGGCGCCATTAAAATAGTTTTGGCATTGTAATTTTGTATGAAATATTAGTAGACTACAGTGGCCCAAGTCACTTGAGTGTTGAGTCTGATGTCATTTTTCCAGTTTGCTTTAATTTATAGCTCATGTGATTTGAGCCACTCTGACTTTACAAATTTGAATTTTTAAATAAATTCCTCTCTCGCGCGCTCTCAGTTTTTCTATATAGTAGCCCGTGCCCCGTAGTGGCTACATTTTTTAACTATGTTGACAAAGTTTACAACGGTTTTGCAAGTGTCCATTTACTTTAAATATTGCCACAAATCAATACCCTTACATATTACGATTCTGCAGAAAATGCATAATTTTCGCTCTAAGCTGACGGTCTATTTCTTTAATTTTCTATGCACGATTCTCCATGTTCTTCAAATACTCCAACATTTCAGAAGCTCTTTTCACAGAAGACAATTTTAGCAAGAGAGGACATCTCAAGACAGTTTCAACTTTAAGTTTTTATACCCAGATGGGAGAAAAATCAGCCCGGATGAAAAGAAAGATCTTCGCAGTTTTCTCCGGTAAGGAACGACATAGACTGTGCAATGAAGTGATTCTTTAACTGAATAAATTAACTTGTTAATTTTATGTAGACACTCCTACATTTAATTCAATAAACCCAATATTATTCAATATTTAATATGCAATATTTTTTTTTATGAGCTGACTCACCAGAGCGATATGAGATGCGCGTTGACGTAAAAGATCTATTTTGCTAAAAATTGTCAGGTTTATATTAAGGTTAGTAGCGCCTCTACTTTCTTAGTGTAGCTGATGATACATTCAGTAGAGGATACTTAATTCTTCGGTAGGTACTTATTCCTTCCCTGAAACATGATTTCCTCCTAATACCATAGAGGGCCGGGCATTCGCATATGATATGCTTAGCTGTTTCGTCCTCGGCGTTCGGCGCTCCGGCGAGTCGACTATGGTTATGGTGGGTCCCCTTGTGGCCGGGGAGTCAATAGTGGATGAGCTAAGGGCTTTTATAGCTGATTGACTGTCCGTGAATATATGGATGTTTGCGCCTTTTATACCTGAGTTGTATATGATGTTTGCGCATTCTTTGATGACATGGAGCTCTGCCTGAAATACACTGGGGCTTTTTCCCATATATAGACATTTCGATTCGGCCCATGAATACCACCACTTTAGGCCGTCTTTGCAGTTTAGTGGGCTATTGCTAACCCATGCTTCCCTATTTGTGATTTCTGTATAGAAGTGTTTTTTGAAGCATCTTTCCAGTACATCTACTATGTTACGACTTATCTTAGTGTCTTTGGTAGGCGGTCTGTAACCGCGCAGACCATGTCAAGTTCTGGAAGTTCGGAAAGTAGTTCTTGATGTTCGCTAATTTGTAACTCTTTCGCTTGTATCAGACTTGCAGAGCTGCTTATTGCCACATTTTTGATGTAAATGTGGAGGGGTGTTAGTCCTATTAAGGCGTCTATAGCCGCAGCGGGACAGGTACGCATGGCTCCGGAAGCTTATTTATGGCTGTTTTTTTGTGGATTTGTTCCACCATACTTTCGAAGCGTATTTTATAATTGGTCTGACCATGACTGTGTAGATCCAGTGTGTGATTTTTTAAGTGATCCCCCAGGTTATACCATACATGATGCGGCCGGCTCAGAAAGCTTTATTTGTTGCTTTTTTATCCAGGATCACTCCAAGATATCTGACTTCGTTGGACTATCTACTCAATATAAGTGTCATTGATCGAAATTTGGCTTAGATTTAAAATTCTTCTTTATAATAATATTATTATTCGTACATATTGTCCTATTCATACATTTGTTTCTATATGCATCCAACATGATTGGTACCATAGTGGCCCATCTGACAAAAAAATTTAAATACCTAAAATATATTCTTGTATTATTATGTCATTAAAATCTTCGTAATTTTCTATGATTTGTTATGCGAACTCAATTATATATGTAATGCAACTTCATTTTGTTATCTTTACCTAAAATATTACTTAAAGTATTTTGGCTCATATCCACAAAATGTACTTTTGCTGTTGGGCCACTCTGGTTCTGGTGGCCTCAATTATAAAAAAAAAAAAAAAATGTAGTAGTAAAACAACCTTTTTAATTCATGAAGTCGTTTTGCATTTAAGTCCGAGTATGGTTTGTATAATATAATATGTACCATCGAATTTAAATTAACTACTAAGCCACTTCCTAGCACTACTATTACGGATAAAGTAGAAAGAAGTCGTGGAGGTAATTTCTGAGATCATTATAATAAAAAACGACGCAAATTTAGATGGTCGTGATTTTATGTTGTAGTTCCATAAGCTTAATTTGATCATTATTTGATGCTAAACATGAAATGTCAGAAATAATCAGTATTTCACGTTGTTAGGAAAAAGCTAATGTGCCTCCGTTAACCAAGTATAGGCCACATACCTACCTCAACAAACATAACTTCGTCCTAGAATGCGGTATCTCCTGTACTGATGATAATTGTATATAGGTAGTAAACTGTTGGTATGATTTCGCTGGCGTGTTTTTGACTTTGTTGCTAAAAGCGAGTAAATTGAGTGGCCTGGTAAATTGCAACAATGAGAACATATCATCATAGCTGCTAAATGAATGCGTTTACATAGCTATGTCCAGTTAGGTATAACAACCAGTAGGAACCATGAGGTATCGCAAATTCAAGCTTCAAAATCTTTTGATGATATGTGTCAATCAATTTTACATTCGAAGGAGAGAAATTTGAAATGTTCGTATCGTATAATATCGTCTGCTTTTAGTAGTATACGGTATGGTATGGTATACCGTATACCGATGCTTCTTCTTGTTCTCATAAACCAATGTGTACTGAATCGAGCTGTCACATGTTAATAAGACAGAAGGTACTATAGTTGAACTCAAGCCTATGGGCATTTGCTGTGCAAGCAGCCAGCTCGTTTGGGTAGATTCATTCCACACACATAATTCTTTTTGTTCTCCGATGTGTTAGAGGGATTGTTGGCGGAACCACCTTCCTTTAGAGAGGCAATCTGAAACAAATGTTTTAGAAATTTATAATTTTGGTAAAATAAAATCGGATTTGGATAAAGGCGCATGAACATTTGAGAGTAAAAGTGCTGCGAGCAGCTCTCGAGAGCAAATTCGCAAGTGGACATAGTCTTGAAAGAGTAGTTCGCGGAGAGTTAACTTTTTACTCTCGAGATTCGAGGCTTTTGAAAGTCACTTGCAATTATATAGACACATGTTCTGATCACTATCGATGATAAGCTCGCAAAATTCCAACATACTTCGTATTTTACGAGTAGCTGTCGAGAGTCGACATGGCAAAACAATGGACATCGGAGGAAATAAACTAATAACTGTTACCAATACACACCCACAAGGGGTGCCTATTGTTTTTTTTTTTTACTTCGCATTTTGTTGTTTCGCTTTTCTTACAATTATTTCTGTTTACTTCGTAATATCGTAGTTTGTTTTTGTTTTACTTTGTTTTTCAATCACTTCGCCCTACAATAATTTCGCATTTCTTTCTTTCGCTTTTTACTCGTTTTACATTTTCGTTAAAAGTGCAATGAGTTATTTAGGTCAATGTTATCTCACTAATGGTTTATTTCGCATTTTATTTTTATTAGAATCTATTGTTTTGGCGTGTGGATTTCTTTACGAAATTCGTTTTCGTAGTTTTTGGCGGTAAAATTAGCAAACAACATAATATAAACTTTGCATATACCCAACCTTGCACCTACTCCAAATCCTACAGTGACCACAAGCAGGGGGGTTGCAGGGGGCAGCATGCCCCCCTATACGCATCTTACTGTTTACGCGCGAATTTGAATGCCCTTAGGCTCTTTACATCCAAAAAAAAAACGAAACAAATGATGGCGAAATAATTGAAATCGAAATAAACAAAAACCGAAATAATCGAAAAACTAAACAATAAAAGGCGAAATGAGCTTAAAACGAACTAAGTAAAAAACTGAATTATTTTTTTTCGAAACAAATATAAACCAGATAATTGAAAAACATATTAATAAAAATGCTGAAGCAACAAAATGCGAAACGACTAAAACGAAACAACTAAAAAACGAGATAAAAATGACGAAACAAACCATACCCACCCACAAGCTATACCAGGGCTTCCAGATTGAATTATATATTCTATTTGACTTGTTGGCAAACGGTAAAGATCCTTGAACTCCTTATGAGCATCTTCAATCTGAAGCTCTCTTGTAAGAGCAGACTCTTCACCGAGTAAGCGACGACGATATAGTAGCCGATTTTTTTTTAACTCTTCTTTCTATTTTTAGTACAGTGCCTGCAACCTTTGCATGTTCCCACCAAGGTGATTAAGCCGAAGTGATTTATAAATTACAAAAGCCGTTTCCACTAAACTTGACGTGTTTTATTTAGACATTTCTGGTAATTCCTGAAACTTTTCTTTCCAAAGTTCCAAAAGGAAGAACTAGTTTTTTTTCGGACCGATTTGCGCTTTTTTAGTTGCTTCTGTATTGCTTTTGAATATATCTGACAATATAAATAAAAACTCTTTTTAAATACATAGGTATGTGCATAGTGGAAAAATAAAAAAATTGAGTTTATTTTCATAGAAATTTATTTTTGACAGTTTGTGTTTTTTTGTTGTTGCTGAATAAAGAGCTGCAGCTAAAAAGGTACATTCCATATTCCAGCACTCAGCGCCATAAAGCAGAACTGGCAGGATAAGGTCTTTGTAGGTAGAGCGTAGAGCACACATTTCTTCCTTTGAGTTAGGAGTTCTTAAGCTATTTGTTTTGCCAAAACTAAATAGCAACGGTTTCCTAGGGCGCTCCCTGAAATTACGCCAAAAGAAATTACACCAAAAAAATACAAATTTGTGTGTTTTTTCCTTTCGCACAAATATTTTGACCCAAATGCCGCTAATTTTGCTGTCCGCGACCGCGCGTTGCCCGCGGCTACGCTTATTCCGCGCTAGCGCGCTACCCGCGACCGCGCTCGCATGCGGCCTGATTCGGCGCGACGGACCGCGCCCCCTCATCGCTTCATAAGTTTTATCTCTAAAGAACTTAATCGGAGGAGTTTATTCTACAACGAATTTTGAAAAAAAAAATGTTTTTTTTTGTGGTTTTATTTCCAAACCAAACTTTTTGTGGCGTAATTTCCATTTTACTTTTTGGCTATTTTTCCAAAAATGTGGCGTAATTTCCTGGCATTTTGGTGAATTTTCTTTTTAATTTTTTTGCGTTTTTGCCAAAAACATTACGCCGAAATTATTTTGGTCTTTTTTCCAAAACACTTTTTGGCGTAATTTCAGGTAGCCTCCTAGGGTAATTCTTCGCTGGATCTCCACTAGGGTGTCATTAGTGGAGTTCATGTTTACTCCGAGGTAGTTAAACTCCTTAACTACCTGGAGATTGTTGCTATCAATAGTGACGTTTTGTCCTAGGCGATATAGCATGTACTTAGTCTTGTCCTCATTTACTTCAATGCATATACTTCTTGGGTGGGTATATGCATAATAGCATAATGCATATCTACCTACTCCTACACTACACATACATATATTTTATTAAATAGTACAGATTAGTAAAAGGAAGATACTATTTATTATCGTACCTAATATTGTATGAGAGTCCTCTTGTTCAACCTTATACAATCTTATACATAAGATTCAAAGATATCTCCTTTCTGCCACAACATCTCGCCATCTTTCCGATCCCACTATTCTCACTCTGTATCTGTATCCCTTCCCCTGAATGTATCATTTGTCCAGTCTATAGTGTTTATAAACAATGCAATTCTGTGTTAAAACAATGGTTTTGAGTGGGTGGTAGAATTGCATCCGTCGCTACAACAATTCTAGCTAAGAACTGTTCTCAGACACATTTGTGTATTCATCAAACAGTAGGTAAGGTATAAGCATTTATTTTTAGTTTACGACTACTGTCTCAGAGTGCATAAATAGTTAAAAGGATATAAAAAGTTTGCTTCCCATATTATGACACGAGTATCTAATGCACATCACATACCTACCTACGTGTTTGCTAAATATCTAGTAACGTATTCTTCAGAGCGATTAGATAACTTCAGGCAACGATACAAAATTGAGGGAATGGATGTAGGCATGTAATAATACCATCAACATACTAGATTACATTCAATAACAAATTACTGCGGAAAGCATGTGTGCGGGTATTCATTTGGCATTATTGATACTTCCGCACGTAGTCTGTGCGTGTGAATTTCTAAATAAAATTTCATTCAGCAGGTTAAAACAATTGTGCTGTAGAAAGAATGGTGGCCGATGTTACTAATAGTAAGATTTTATTATCAACGTGAATTACAAAGATTCAATTTGAACCACATCAACCATTTATGACCAAAGTGAATTATGCCACATAACGCCAACATCCTCTTAAAGTGTTTTGTAAAATATACCAAACTAGTTAAAGCCATTATACTCGTATCTAAAAGGACATTTACCCGAACTTAAACAGAATTTCCTTTATTTCTATGGTATACATTCAACCACAAAAGCAAATTTCAAAACGATACTTCACTAAGAGTAAAAAAGGATAAAACAAAATAGTGAAGAAGCAGTTTTCCAAGCAAAAGTCACTGAACTTTAGGTAAGTTGTTCCATTTTTTGGTTTCTACAAAAGCAAGAGGAGATAACTAAAATACTCCCATTTACTTTGGTTAGGGTTACTTATTTCTTTTGTAGAGCCTTTTCAGAACATGAAAAATACATTAAATAGTTTTGATAATGGGCCAGCGAGGGAAATTTTTGAAATAATTTCACTCCGACCGCAACGATTCCTAATTAGAACTAAAGTAAGTGCACTGCCATGCCCTGCCCAATGCCCATGCCAGACTGTCGATTGAAGTAGAACTTGTTCTTTGGCGAATTAAGTTATTTGTTCAACTGTTTGGAGTTGGCTATGCGGTCTGAGGAACAAAACTTTTGTAAATATTTTGCTTTGAGTCTTGTTAACTTATATAATTATGTATGAATATATTGTTCAACTGTAAAGTGTGCGTTTTTTCATAATCATATTGCATACTTTAAATTGAGGATTTACAAAAATAGTACTCGATCTTGGACGTTTAATGCGTGAGTTTTTATATGACGAAATATTTTTATCAATTGCAACACAAGGGATTAGTTGTTGTTGTGTGTTATAGATAGGGAGGGTATGCTCTGTCGAAACGACTGACTGATCGTGTCTAAGAAGTCTAACAAGAACCCCTCAGAAAAGGACGTACGGCGGATGAATTCATCAGATTGAATGAAGGGTGTCGTCGACAGTTAGAATGCCAGATACCTACTCCCACATATTTGGACCTAAGGTCTTAGAGTGCTGAATAAGAGGCAAAGGGCAGATGAAACCTTAATAAGCCAACGACAGCTCGCACGTTCACAAAGTGGGTTACTGAGGCCACAATATCTAGTCTGCATCTATAGGAATATAATGGGATGGCCCGGGCAAAGAACGGATGAACATGTGAGATTTATTACTCTGACTGTTAAAGGGACCAGAGACAGTGCCTTTTTGGATTTGTCACATGCGCCAGACTTAGGCAAAAAGTCTTAAGCTATCGAAACGTTAGTGAACAACTTATGGCAAGTCGCAACAAAGCTAATGTCGACAACATTAGCTTGATATGCGATATGCCCCACACCACCACAGAGGAAAAGGATGATGCTATATCAAAAGCTGTTTCTACAATGTCCTAAGTAGGTATGACGTTAAAATCGATCTTGGTTACGAGCTGCTAACCATGACCATTGCCACTGTTGTAGCCAAGGTACAAACATGAATGAATCAGACTCCAAAACAACGGAGAAGTACTCTCAGCATTGTGGAGATTTAAAAATTAACGTTGAATGGCTACAGCCAGAACATTTACCGATCGCGTATCTACGAGCAGTAACATGACAACATCGACCTGCTGAGACAAGTGCGTCTAAAATTACTAGGACATAGACCAAGTGGACAATGGCTGTCGGTCCTACTGAACGACAAACTATCAAAATCTATATATATAAAAATGAAGTATCCGACTGACAGATGATCAACGCCCAGCCTAAACCATTTGCTCTACAAAGCTGAAATTTTGCACAGAGAGTATACAACCACTAAGAAAGGATTTTTTGAAATTCGACCCCTAAAGGGGTAAAAGGGGGGTCAAAGTTTGTATGGGAAGATTTTTATTTTTCATCCGATTGATTTCAAACTCGGTTTATGTACACTCTATGAGAAATCAAAAAAATTGATTTCTCAGATTTTGGAAAGTCAACCCCTAAAGGGGTTAAAGGGGGAATCAAAGTTTGTATGGGAACATTTTTATTTTTCATTCGATTGACTTCAAACTCGGTTTGTGTATTAATTCAAAAAATAATACAATTATTGTAAAGATTAATTGTTTGTTCCCGTATTACGTTAAAACTATACTAACCCAATACGTATGAATTTTTCAGGAAAACATCGGCCTTAATGGGGAGCAACGTATAAAGTAATCTTTATATCTATTCTATGTATTAAATAAAAATAAGTTGTATTGTGTTTGTCGCCAATATTCTCTGTAATGCGTGCACCGATTTTGCTACTAGAAATTTCCCATGAAAGGTGACGTTAATACTGTGGTTTATAAGTGTATACGGCCTTTGTAGGTGAATCGATTGAGTTAAAATTAGAGATAATCTTTTAGTTCGAGGAGCATTTCCGTGAAGATTGGTCAAAATTGGACAAACGGGCGTGGCACCGCCTATACAAAAAAAATATTCAAAATCTAGGTATTGACCCAGGAGTAATGCTGTAAGGATTTGTCAAAATTGGACAAAGAGGCTTGCGGGTGGTACTCAAATCCACAAAAAAAAATTTCAATCGCTATTCTTCGACAGTGATGGAAGCCCAAATTTTGTAAATTTGTAGATAACATTGATATAGATGAATTTAGTTTTTGAGAATTTAAGAAAATAAAACTAACAATTTGAAAAAACTTGAATTTTATAACTTTATTTTCTTTTCAGAGAAAATAAAGCTTAAAAGTAGCTATTTACATGCTCCGCATGGGCTATATGGTGTATTTATACGTCTAGTGTTTTCACTTTAGTGCCTTGATTGTCAAATATGTATTATTTTCTTTGTTTCCTTCCTTTTTGTCGCATTCGTTGCGACGCGTCGTTCGCGGTGGTAGCAGTAGCAGGTAGCTGCATTTTCGAACCGCAGACCGCACACAATTCGAAAATAAAGCAAATGCAGACATCGAGCGCGACCTGGTGCGGTTTAAGAACAAAGCGACGCTGAAAATTACGAAAGAGATGGGGATTCGGATGGGAATTCGCGGCCCATCCGTGTTTGGCTATCCCCTGCACTTTTCATCCACTTTACCATCACATTCTCGAGTCGTACGACAAAAATCGGTGCGTGTAAAACGGGTCGAACAGATCAAAATTCAGTGTAGAATGCTAAGTTACGTACTAGATTGATCAGTGATGACAAGCTAGACTTTTTTCTTTTATTGAAGAGCGCCTGTTTTAATATTTTCGATGAGAAAAATGTAACAGAAATTTTGTGATTAAAAGCAAATTGCTGTATATAGACCGAGAGCCCACAGTAATTCGCGACCCTAGAACAAGAAGGTTCTAAATGCACCAACACGACTTGCGAGAAAACAGAGGTTAAATGTTGTAAATAGCTTTTCTGAATCTGATTCAATTTAATTCAAAAACAGTTCTTGAAGCATTTTAACTTATTCCTTTAAAATTATAATGTTTTACAAAATATTTAAACTACTTTATTAGTTTTTCTAGAATTGTAGTTTTAAAATATTGATAGAACTATGTTGCTCAACGATAATGCACATAGAAGCAGGACATATTGGTTCTAAGTACCTAATGGAACTTTGTGTCACGGTAAATATAATTCTTTTGTTAATAGAACCTCTTTTTTCTGAAAATGTATATTCTTGAACTAAAAGTTCATTATCTTAGAACTTAAAATGCTATAAAACATAACTAACGGTAATAAAAAGGTATTTTCCATGTTTTCATATTTTTTTTTTAAACTTTACGTTTTTTTAATTATACATCACCAATAATAAAAAATGAGACTCTGTCACATTGGCATTCATAAATATTATTTTTTTAAGTACATTTAGTTTAGATAAAATCAAAACGGGAACTTTAACCCCAGTTTCACAGTGGGAGTTTAAACTACACTTTTTAGAACCTTAGTTCAACAATTAGTTCGGTTTCACAGTTTCGTTTAAACCTTGAACAGAGTTCATTCTGTAGTTTAAGTTAAACTACAGTATTCTACCGTTTAAACCTCAGATCAGGCGATTGTCAAAAACACAAATATTTGACGTTGTTTTGTGTGTCCTTTGAAAGAAAATACAAGGAACGATTTTGGAAAAGTCGTACAGAAACTAAGTAAATTCTATTTATAAAATGTCGTTAAACTGAATTCAATTGAATTGAAGTTCAGATTATATTGTGAAACCGGACGAGTTGAACATCAAATTTAAACTCACGTTCAAGTTCAGTTGAACTATAGTTTAAACTTCCAGTGTGAAACTGGGGGTTAGTCTTGTCCATTACAAATACCATAGAATGGTTATGCAGTCTTGGAAGGACCTTAAAAGATTCATTTATGACACGTTTTCACGTCTTTTTCGAAGCTGATGCTAAATTAGACTTATCCGCTATTATACGGCTTTCATTGATTTCAATGCATTGCAAGTCACTCGATGTACTTTATCAACGACTGCCGGTTACAAAATATAATAATTTTGAATCACCACTGCCGAATCTAGATCAATGATACTGCCTGCCTGGGCAGACCGAAATTTCCTTAGACTCTATTTTCCTATGGGCAACAATTATTATAATCATAAGATCATAGACGAAAAAACGGAATTTAATAATATATTTACCTTAATTTAAGTTCTTAATAGTTCACTTGTCCAATAAACACTTCACGAACACTTAGGTACCTACTTGTACAGAACACAGTTTTGAAAAATGCAGGAAACCTTTTTTCTGTCTAAGTTCCAAGCCAACAAAACTATGCCTATGTGACTCAAAACTTTATCAGCCTTTATACACTCTTTATAATAGCTCTAAACGCAAAAATATATATTGGGATTTTGCGTTTAGAGTTATTATAGAGAGTGTATAAAGTTTATAAATAAGGCTGATAATGTTTCATATTACAATTATTCGTTCTGTTTGTGCAATTTTGAATTTTTCATCTGAGCAACAAGGTTCTATTTTCAAAAAAAAGTTTCCACATGGTTAGTGCGGTGCGATGTGTAACTCATTTTTGAAGAAAATGTAAGTTAGAACCCTGTTGTCCTAAGGTCGCGAATTTTTGGGTGTGACTTTTAAAAGTGTCATAGCGCCCGAGGGTCCTCTGACACAAAAATGTGTGTCATAGAGCGCCCCAGGGCGTTATGACATGCACCCTGAAACTACCTTTCCCAAAAACGTGTCGATAAGGAAACGTTTTCGGCGGATTCCACGATAGGGGATAACTTTCTATAGTTTCATCGTAATGGGATGTATAGGAGGTGCCATGAAATAAAGTCTTATGCAAAAAGTCCAAAACGTAATTTTGGACTTTATTGCACTTCTGAAATTGCAATAAAGTCCAAAACGATTTTTGGGCCAAACTATTTTTGGACTTTATTTCATTTTCAAAAGTGCAATAAAGTCCAAATCGAAGTGGAAATAATATCCACAATGCATAAACAGTAGAATTAGTATGGGGCGCATGCAACCCCCCCGCTCGTCTTTCTTTTAAATAGCTGAGTGCAATAATGTCTAATGATTCAAAAGTGCAATAAAGTCCAAAAATGTCAAAAATTACGTTTTGGACCTTTTTGCATAAGACTTTATTTCATGGCACCTGTATGCAACATATATTCTTATGTAATTTATTTGAATCAGAATCCCGAAAAGCTTTTAACCATTCCCTAGATGTATTGTAATTTATATAAAACAATTGACTGTTCGTGGATGAAGTATGAATGTAACAATCAAAGGTAAAACTCGCAGGTCGACATAAATTCACTGAAATTTCAATTTAAACTTTTAATTGTATTCAGTCATGGTATCCCTTAACTTTTAAAATCCTTAACAACTACGCAAGTACCTTTACATTAAACCGAAATGCGCATATATGTTACATCACATGGTTATCTTCCCTTCATACAACATTATTTGAGTGATGAATACTATCTTCAGATGTCACAATTTTTATATACAACCACGTGTGAATTTTCATTGTGAAATCATATTAACTCATAAAAAACAATTCTAAATGGAGGTGTAATCCAAGCGTGAAATTAAAAAAAAAAAAAAAAAAAACATTTGTTATGGAATATTAGATGATGCGGCTTTAGTAGGTTACAAATTCAAATCAGGAAGTATTTGAATAATTAAAAAAAATAATAATACCCCTGGAAATGGTGGGAACTAATCAAAGAAACATAGGGAGCAGCGCTGCCCCCCCAAATAAACAAATAAAAACACAAATAATTACTTTATAATGATTTTTTAAGTAAATAAACATGAATTCATAACTAAACAATTAAGAAAAAATTAAATGCATACCTATAATTAATAACATAATAAACTAAAATTAATATTACATATTACATTACTAAGTAGGTACATGGTACCTACCTACAATAAAAAAGAAAAATAAGAACTGCATATAGGTATTACATTTAAATAATGGTTGGCATTCTGATAGAAAAAAGTTTTTGCATACGTTAATAAGGATTCAGGCGGATTATATACATTTCCCTGATCCCTGACTAATTCCTTTCCTTGGACTGCAGTATTGCATCGACCGTATCTATATTCAAACTATTTCTCTGCAGGGGCACTGCTATGTCGGAGAACGCACAATGTTAACATATAGTTACATATTATTTTTCCAAATGGAGGCTTTTGTTAATTGGAAATGCTAGGTAATTGAGTTGAGTCTGCTGCGTTTGCATACAGAAGTCAGTTTGTAGTAACAACAAGCGCTGAGAAAAAATATAGTTTAATAATTTTTTTATTATTGAGAAATGGAGGGTGTACCCTAGCGGCGACAATTTGAACCCTACTAGACATACAAATTTGACAGATCAGCGAAAAAAATTTATGGAAAAGAAGCTAAGCGCCACTAAATAATTAAATATTGTGAATAATAAATGCATTTTTCATGTAAAAACATAAAAATAAATGCCTAACTAGTTTACGCTAATGGAAACTAAAGAAAAAGTATTGGATCGAGCGTCGCAATGTGGTGCAACTCATATAGACAAAATGGTTTAACCATTAACAAGATTCTTAGTTTGATTTCGTGGGGGTTTGATTCGAGGATGCATTTATGACCAGACCAGTTACCTCACTCTTTCCTGGATCTTGTATCACACAACCAGCCTCGACGAGCTCTTCCCCTTCCCAAATGGAGCGTATTATGGCGCTAAAATATTCTGCAATATCGCAGATGGTTATCGAGAAAGTCTGAGATAAATCTCAGTTAGTTGGGCCCGCTATTGGTATTTGGGATAATGCTGCACAATAAATGGAATATTAACAATAATTTGAAGAACTTTAAACAGTTAAAAAAGAGTCTTATCCAAAAAACAAAATTGTTTACACGAAACCAAAACAAGTTTTTCATTCCACTTTTAAACGATTTAAACATAATTTTATGGACCCGGGATTATTTTATTTTTCATAAACAATACTTGAATTTTAGACCGACAAGGCGTTTACCTCGATTACAATAGTTTTTCATTTATAAAATAAATAAATTATCTGTACAAAAATACACGTACCGCTTACCGATGACAGATTTCTGTATGTCTGATAGGGTTCTTTTCTTCACTACCAGATATCGCAGGCCAACTTGGTCATTTGTCAATTATTTTTAAAGTGTGAGAAATTGTAGTACAAAGTACGCAATTAATAAATGTACGTACTCACTTTTTTGACCAACAAAATGTAGTACAAACGCTACAATTGTAGCAAGGGGGCAGCGCTGTAAGGGAGCAAAGGTGAATTGAATCTGTTTTAACTGTAATCATGTGCGAAAGTTCCGTGTTACAACTTGGCTAAATACCTCATCAGTACATATTTTGAAAAACTTAACGTCAGACTCGAAATACAACGTGAAGGATTCAATTCAATTCAAGACGAAACTTAGTAATCTAAGAATTGAAAACGACGAAGTTTTAGTGTCATTTGATGTAATATCTCTTTTTACCAACATACCTCTTAAAATGGCACTAGAACTGATCAACAAAAATTGGGAAAAAATAAAAGAGCAAATTCATCGAAATGGTACGGTTCTGCATAATAGACAACAACAACTATGTATCTATATAGCAATAAGACCTTCCAGCAACGAGATGGTATGCATATGGGAAATCCAGCCTCTCCAATAATAGGGGATATCATTCTTGAAAAACTTTTGAACGTCTGTCTTCCAAAAATTAAGAACCAACCGAGAATGCTTACCAAATATGTGGATGACATAATTTGCAATCGTCAAAGTATTAGCTTCCGTAGAAAAATACAGTTAACCGTTGAAGTTGAATCAAATTATAGGCTGTCTTACCTAGTTATTAGAGAGGAATGAACTTTAAAAATGGACTGGTTCCAAAAACCCTCCTCATCCAGAAGACTAATTAATTTCCTATCCCAACACCCTAAACAGACAATTTTCAATACAGCCAACAATTTAATAAATAGAGTCCTCGAATAAAAAACATACTTATGAAAAACGGATGCCCAGAAAACATTACAAAATGTTTGAAAATTGCTTAAAACGACTATTTTGGCCACTCTTTCCTCCTTTTCATACAAAATTTGTCTGAGATCATCCCATTCAAAAAATCATAAAAAATATTAGCAAAGAGAATTTGAAAAAAAAAAAAATGTTTGCAGTCACTATTAGAATTGCTTGAAGAAACTTTTTGCATCAAAACATTTTTTTTTAGACCGAGGAAAAAAGTCAAAAAAGTAAACTTTTACAAAAGTTCTAAATTTTCAATGGGTACTTAATGGGTTAAGGAAAGTTTTGTATCATTCAAACGGAATTTAAATTACCTTTCCAATGCCAAAATTTACATGAAGTAAGTTCAAATTTATGAGTAGAATTAACTTTACTTTTGTGTAAATAACTATGCCGACGACTGTACGTGCCAGTTTCGCTTTTTAAAAGGTCGTCTACAATCTTGTGTAAGATCGATGTAAAATATAAATGTACTACTATTTGTAAGTCTCTATACATTTTACGTTTGAAAGCAATTTGTGTCAATATGTTATTTCATCACACAAATATAGATTCATTTCGCCTGATGATGTCCATAGACATGGACGAAACGTCGTGGAAAAAATAATAACTGTTTGTATTTTTTATTTTCATTTGACCTAAAGCCCAATGTAACACAACAACACTATTTTAACTGTATTAAATAGGTGAAAAGACTAGGGAATAGTTAACGTGGTCCACCGCGAGAAAAATAGAGTACCTACATATTTGCAGGGAAAAACACTCTTAAATGAATAACATTTCAATTCATATTCGTCATCATGCTGTTTGTACTTAAATCAAGCACGTGTCGTCCTGAAACTTAGTACATGTCATTCTAATTTCTAGAAATTGCATGATTAATTTAAAAACGATTCAAGTAACTGCACATCCTTAAATTCAATATGAATTTTCATATTCTTACTATAGTAGAGCGCATTAATATTAAGCTAAGAATGCTGTGATTAGTTTAAGTATAATATACTTACATATTATACATTTTCTGTATTATTAAATTGGCAGTCTCAAATTTGCAATGAGTTTGCTTATTATGATTATCAACAAAGAACCAGTTCCGCCATACAGTATAGAAGAAGTTGGCTTAGATGACTCAGAAAAAGCTTAAGAATAACAAGGCCGCAGACTCAGAAGGTTTACCAGCGGTGGTCTTTAAATACGGTGGTGATTATATGATAGGGAGCATGCATCAAATCATTAACCAAGTGTGAGTGGAAGAAAACATGCTCGATGGCTGGACTATATCAACTCCATATACCCCATCTACAAAAAAGGTGATCCTATGTCTTGCAAGAACTATCAAGGCATATCCCTGTTTAATGTCGCATTTATACGATCTTATTCAAAGTACTGTGTGATGGTCTTGAACCGTTCACACTAATCTTCAACTAGATACCAGTGTGGCTTCCGGCCCGGCAGATCGACTATAGACTAAATTTTCACACTGAGGCAAATCCTGAAAAAGACCAACGAATTTCGAGTCGAAACACACCACCTATTCATGGACTTCAAAGCCGCGTATGATAGCATCCATCGTCAGGAGCTCTATATGGCGTGTGTGTCTGTGTCCCGTGATACTGGAAAACACACGCTGCAACGTACGGTTTCGAAGTGGCTCCTCCGAACTATTTCAAACATAGATACACCGAATTTCGGCAACGAGATGCGCTATTGCGATTTTTTCAATCTCGTACTGAAACATATGGTTGCGGGTAGGTATCAACACGCAATGCGGACGATATTGATATCATCGAGCGTGCCGTTATAGAAGCGTTCGCTGCGATTGAAGCAAATGCTTAAATAGTATGTACTTAACCTGCCTGTTGCGTCATTTATTTTTAACTTTCTCGTATACGTAGTATCTAAGAGAAAGATATTGTTTTCGTACAAAATTTCGAACTCGAGATTTTGATCAATTCTGATATTACGATGATAGGGGAACTAAAAAAAGTGGGTCTCGCAATTCTGTCCGTCCGTATGTCTGTCTGTCCCACCCCTGGGGAATCTAAACGCTTGGACGGATTAGCTTCAAACTTCGTATTTAGAGTTTGTAGGCTTCCCGCTCGGGACGTTTTTTTTTTTATGCTAGCCCTAATATTAATGGTACCTCCCATATAAAAAATTTACGAAATATGACGAAATATGACTAAATTTAGATTTTTTCGAAAACGGATCTAACGATTTGAACCAAAATTGATAGCTGAGTTAATGTAGGCATGCTTAACATGACTGCATACCCAGTTTTTCGCTAAAAAGTCCAGCAACGGCAGTTTTGAAAATTGGCTTTTTTTCGAAAACGGTAAAAACGATTTTAAAAAAAAATTATTTTAAATATCTTATTGTCATTCTTAACTTCATAGTAAACTCAGTTTTTCTCTGAAAAGACTGCGTCCTTTGATATCCACCCAAAACCCTAATAATAGTACTTTAAAAAACTGTTCATATCTCAAAAACGCCATTTTCGATAATGATAAAAATGTTACTTTGAGGTAGTGCTTAAATCCGTAGTAATACTATTTGCTCAGTTTTGAGCTAAACAGTTTCAAAACAGTGTTTATAAACATTTTACGAAATATTAAAGAATTAAGATTTTTTCGAAAACGGCTCTAATGATTTGAACCAAAATTGATCTTTGAGTTAACGTAGGCATGCTTAACATGACTGCATACCCAGTTTTTCGCTAAAAAGTCCAGCAACGGCAGCTTTGAAAATTGGCTTTTTTTCGAAAGCGGTAAAATCGATTTAATCGATTAAAAAAAATTATTTTAAATGTCCTATTGTCATTCTTAACTTCATAGTAAACTCAGTTTTTCTCTAAAAAGACTACGTCCTTTGATATCCACCCAAATCACTAATAATAGTACTTTAAAAAACTGCTCATATCTCTAAAACGCCGTTTTCGATTATGATAAAAATGTTACTGTCAGGTAATGCTTAAATCCATAGTAATACCATTTGCTCAGTTTTTAGCTAAACAGTTGAAAAATAGTGTTTTTTGAACCATCAATGCGTCCCTCGATTTTCACCCCAATCGCTAAAAACTGTACTTTGAAAACAATAATCGGAAGAAACGATGTCTCGGCTTATTGAATCCAATCAACTTCACATGCACGTATCGTAGACCGGAAGGCACATCAAGAATTCAATTTCATTCAACATACGACTAACCGAAATTAAGATTATATTAAATTCCAATTCCATTCAGGCTAGGTACTTGAATATTATGTTAAGTTGTGTATTTCGTTTATGCAAATCTCTTCACTGGGTGTGTTTCTTATTTTATAATTTACCAGACTTCTATCAAACAGCCTTAGTCGTATTAAGATATTCTATTCAATTTTCGATTCCTTTTCGTATGTTCCTTTATTCGGCTGTCTGTGAATTTTTCTCCTTTCACTAGGCATAACTAAAAATTATAATGAGACCGAGCAAACACAATGGTTTGGTTAAATTTGCCCAAATCGCTTTCCTTTTAATAAACGTTGCTCAGACAACTTGAGTCCTTTCTACATATTCACTTGCAAGTCGTTTGGGATTCTCATTTGCCTGCATTTGCAGTTGGTTGGTATAGGTACCTATTCCTTGAAAATTTATATTTATGGTATGCTCAAAAGTAATTGCATTCCCTTTTTCATCATTTTAGGTATATGTATGATGGTGTATCAAGTATCAAGTTAGGTATACATAATTTATAATGTGCGCTTTCCGTATAAATTCACTGCATCGAAAGGACCGACGTTTTCAAAGAAGAAGTAATCCTCATAAGAATGTGTATTGATAATAAATTTACTGTCGTAATTGTCACGAAGCAGCATTACATGGACCAACCAGTACAACTACGCCGAACTTGCATTAAAGCACCTGAGGATTGCTCTTTTCTTGATATACCAAGAATAAATTAGTTAAATAGTTGAAAACAGAGAATGTGAACTCAGTTAAAATATTTAAATAGGATTCGTATTCCCCGGGGATATCGCTTTCGATTTTACACGAAACTGAACCGAATTTTTGTGTCCCGTGAAATTGTGACGAGTGTACCATAAAATCAGAAAGTTCTTCAACAAAATAACGTCTCAGGCATGTCAAATTTAATTTTGCTGCTTTTTTTTCAGTATGTATTATGCAGTGTAGATGGTATGGGTGATTGTCAATACGTGCTTCAATTTAAAAATTGTTAAAGCCAGAAATATCCATTGATAGGGTTTATTAGAGGAAGGAAACATAATAGGTTAACATAAAAACAGCTAAATAGAGTTGAATTTTGTTTTAGTAATTGTGTAAAATGCTTTTGTTAATGGTGGTACTGTTCAGATATGTTCAGGTATAGTTAGGGGAAAATTATGCTGAAATTCCATTCATTAGGAATTATTCATTAGAATTTATTTTGGAGATAATAAGCCCCGCGCTATCTTAAATAGCTCGGTTGGATGAAAGCCAGGGAGATCTTATAGAGAAGGCTTTGGTGGACTTGGGTTTGGTCGGAAATCTTGGCCTTAATCGTCCAGATCGAATGATTCGTTCAGCTTAATAATGGTCATCTTCGCCCGTTGACAGTTTGCAGAAGTGGTATTTCCAAAACACCGACTGTGTCTCTACTCTACTACAAGGTTTCCTTTACTCATCTCTAGGGGTCTCTTTTTTCAGGTTTTGTTTCTTTGACACGTTATTCTTACAGTTTGGTAAGACTTCCGAACAATTGTTCGTGGAGCTACTTCTTTATTTAATCGACCACGCGATTCTAGTGTTCCTTCTATTTCCTCCGATTTTCTTTTCTCCTCGTTTGGCTGTAAGGGGTCTCTTTAGTGTCCGCTAATTCTACATAGAGATCCGTTGCTTTTTTATCCGGGTCGTCAACAAAAGGTTAGGTTAGAATGACAGACCACAACGAGTGCAGAGTACAGACACACTTAGACAAAAGTGGGCCCATTGTGATACCCTAGGATCAAATGATCTCAAAACTACCTGTTGAACCAAAAGGAGCTTATAATAAAGCGTTGAAGAAGGCTGATGCTTGTATTAGCGTCGAAAAAGTATTCTCCATTTTGAAGTTTTCTTCAAAATGAAAGGGCTGGGCATGTGCATAAGAGGTGAAAATTAATCTTCTCCTCCCTATCCGTGCACCTCCCAGCAAAAAATTTGTTGGATGGAGGCCCAATCTGAGGGCATGCCTCCGAATGATGCATAGCTAAGCATGCCATTTATTTTTCAAAGAAAAACAGGAAAAATTAAAGAAATTTTTTCATTTCACAGGATTTATTTTTCCGAATACAGTATAACTTACAGGATAGTTTTTTCTTCGAAATTTATTATTAGAATAATAAACTTAAAAAAAATAAATTAAGTAATTGGCGCAACAGGTCCGTATAGACATCCTAGCTTCTTACAACTATTCGTTTGTGTGAGTTTTTATTTTTGCGACGAGTGGAGGGACCTATAACTGGTCGAACGGCTGAATTGAAAAGCTTTATTATGCTCTCCGATATTTATCAGAAGTTCACAAGATGTGACGTAGTGGAAAAAACCTCAAGTTGGTGGATCTACCCTGGTGCCCCTTGCACAGTAGTCCAGCATACTAACCACTGAGCCACTGCCCCCACATATAGTAAGAGCATTCTAATATTTTAAATTTAATCAAAGTCAATGGTTTCATTGTCTAATTCGTCTTCAGTTCGACCAATAGTTTGATCAGGAGTTTAATCCTAGAAGACTAATGCTCGTGGCTACCCCTAATATGCTAAAAATTATTGTCGATACAATGATTAAAAAAAATACGTTTTTTAAATACAAGGTACAAAGGCCATCTGCAAGAGGTTATCGGTGACCAAGTTAGTTAGCGACTATACGTTGCTATGTGCCCGCGTTAAGATGATACAGCAAGATTATTATTCAGACATCGTCGAAACGACGAACGCCTTCTAGGGTTAACCAGAATACAGAGAATACTCTCTCCTTACGGACACCTCTCGTAAGTGGACATGAACACCTCTTATAACCGGACATATTCAAAGAGCGGAATAAAAACCAGAGTTTTTAAAAATGTTAAACATGATCTCAGGCCTGAGAATGGGTTTCAACGTTTAACTTTCTATTGCGAACACTTGCTCAACAGAGTTTTCAAAGGTTTTAAGTCAATGGAAAAAAAAGAGGATGATTACAGGATATTTACAGGGTTTTTCTGAAAAACACAGGAGTCAGTTTTCTAGAGGATTTTTGTTGAGAATACAGGGGTATCCTGTACAATACAGGATAAATGGCATGGTTATGCATAGCCCAACTATAAGAACAAAATATACATTTTGGTTGGGTTGGGTCAAAAACAAGCATTTTACCCTTAATAGGCTATTTAATGTTGGCCACAAAAAACATAACAGTAAACACTACTTAATGTAGAGTTTCAGCTCGAAAAATATTGTTAGCGATACGGTCGATGGTCCCCATCCTCAATAGATTATAAACAAGTGGAATTTGAGGTTTTCACTCATCCCACTTTGCATACCCTGTTTGTACATTTACATAAAAATATATACTTTCTCATTATACCTACTTGAACAATATCTACTTATGTATATACCCAGAATGACTATAGTTCATATTATATTCAAGGGAAAGCGCTTATTCACATCTGGTAACAGAATCCTTGCGGAAATCGTATTATTGTCATGAACAATCAGCTTAATTAGCTCACAATGTTCAACATTATTAGTAATTATAGGCCTAATCTATGTAATCACTTTGGTGGTATGCAAGTTAGTCAATGTTAATCCTTATTAACTCTGTTCTATGATAGGCATTTATAAGGATGTAATGGATATGGAGTGTAGATGGAATTAATAAAATGTTCCAGCTTCAAAAATTACTTAAATATCTTTGTGACAGAGAATACTATCAGTCTGCGAAAGTTTGTCATTAAATAGACATATTCATCCCAATCATAGTTTCCGGCGGATTGACTGCGGAGGGAACTTAATCGATTCGCTCACTTACCCTATCATAGAAACCGGCGGATGAACTACATTACCGGACCGCAAAACCCTAATTTCGAATAATTCGAAATTAACTGTTCGACTGTTGGATATACCATCGGGTTATTTTTTAATTTGGAAATAGAATCTGAAAGCAGACACATTTGAAATGCCATTAGAAAATATAATCCGAGCGAAAGACATACTGTATTTACCCGATGCTCAATAAGTAAACTGATTACGTCATTTTTACGTCAGCGTCAACGTGTACAAGCTCGCTTTGTGCACTCTCTGTTAAGCTACATAATGTATGTGGCTTGCAGTGTTGTTATGGACTTTTTCTGAAAATCGTGTTTTTGGGGTTGTGAAAAT
Source organism: Cheilosia soror (assembly GCA_949372485.1). Taxonomy (NCBI): domain Eukaryota; kingdom Metazoa; phylum Arthropoda; class Insecta; order Diptera; family Syrphidae; genus Cheilosia; species Cheilosia soror. The sequence goes on from OX443561.1 coordinate 41,647,066, forward strand.
CGTAATTATCGTATTTTGTAAAAATGTGTATAAGTTAGTATAGGGTAGGGTACTTATAAGGGTACTTAGAAAGATGTACAATTCTAATGAATATTATAAGTGGACACATGCAATTGCTAGGTATGCCCAAAGGCTGGCTCTGAGTATACCCTCCCCTTTTGCAGAAGTCGCAGAAGTCCAAGAGCAAGCAGTGTAAACGGGTGCCGGTCTTTTCGACAAAATTCATTTCGCAAATTTTATTTCGCATTTATCGACTCGCATTTAGTTTATCTCGCAATACTTGTTTCGCAAATTCCCATTCCGTCTTTGAATTATTTTGCAACGTGTTTTTTTCGCAATGTTTTTCCCGCGCTTTTCTTATAATTTGCGAGATGAAAAATGCGAAATGATGTTTTTGCGATGCGATTACAAAGTGAAATGAAAGATTGCCTAACAAATATTTCGATAAAAATAAATTTAAAGCAAGACAACAAATTGCGAAATGATTATGGCGAAATGATAAATTGCCAAAAATAATCCGCGAGATGACCCCTACCCAGTGTAAACACCCATACTTTTCAATGGCAGCACAAAATACATATTCTTGTTTAAGCGCACCTCGTCGAGGACCACCTAAAACCAACCATAGCTTTTAGTACCTACCTAAAAACTTGGTTTCTATTACTTGGGCGCGAACCTTTTAAAGTATACAGATTTCTTATAAATTTCAACAACAGTAGTGGTACTGAGGCAACTACACTTGCCCTAAATGTTCAAACTTAGTCCCAAAATTGCGAAATTAATATTTTTTGATATTGAATTCAAATAAGTCATCAGCGTTCTTGGACTCGATACGCAATTTAAAAACTGGGTAAATCCTACTTCCCCCATTCAAGGCGGTTATGACCAGCAAGCATCTTTTTTTGTGAATTTTTAGAACAATTTAATAATAACTTCTTCAAGAGTGCGCGTACGAGCATGTTTAACAATATGCAAAACTTCAGGACTTGGGCCTTAATAATAATCATTTTAAACTCTCACCTTATATATTCTGTAATTCTGAAGATATTTGGAAATTTCGCAATTTTGAGTGCGTAAAATCTAACATGGACACTAAAAATATTAGTAGAACTATACCCCACCGCTACAGGTGCGTACTGCGTTTTTTCAATGCCTTGGAAGGGGTAATGACTAGTCCTACTACTAGTGAAAGAAAGCGGAATTCAACCGATTTTTTTTCTTCTTTTTTAGTCGTATCTGCGATACAAAATACAAACACTGCACTATGGTTAATAACCCTGATAGTGATAAACATGAAAAACGCTTGTAAATTGGTCAATCGGTAATGCATTATAGGTATGCTGCTTTTTTCGATTAAAAATAACGGATAACGCACTGGTTTCCGTAGAACGTAAATATAGCTACTCTTTGAATATAGTTTTCTTAGTAATGTTCACTACATTACAAACGCTAAAAGATAAAGAAGTAGAACACCAATTGCAGCAACTTGCAACATAATGATCAATAACCTGAAGCAGTTCTTATTATGAGTAGAGAAGTTCGCTACACTATGACGTTTAGAGTCGGAGATCTTAAAATGTAGTCCAACGTATGTTGTGTATATGTACATTTTGATACTGGTCTAAATTTGGAAACAGAAGACATACCCAAACAAATACAGAAAACCAAAACAAAATATGAGCAATATCGAAAGTCAATTCCTTATAGCGACAGTAGGTTGATTAATAAATAAATAAAAAAGGGTTCCAATTCCTGAAGCGCTAACACTCAAATTCCATTCCATTATTCTACACAGCAAAAACCAGTTTTTTTGTTGGTAAAATGGTAAAAATGCCAACGAAAATTGAACAAAACTTTAAAAAAACTTAATCATTCTCATAACAGTTATCTATAATAACAAATAACTCAGCAATTAAAGGTAGATATAATCATATTCATATATAATATACATATTTTTTGCAGGGAATATTTTTTTAAGATAATAATCTAGCACTAAACCACGGGAGCCGCCCAAATTAGGGACCATTGGGACCTAATTCAAGCCTTTAACCTTTCTGTAGGCATATATTCTGAGGAACATAGTTATTCCTCGACATGCGACATATGTATTTTGAGACATTGTAACATATAAGACAACTAATGCACTTCTCCTGAAACCATAAAACATAAAAAAGCAAACTTTGTAACTAGCATCCTGAAAACATATTTCCAGAAGACTGTTGTAGTCAACATTATGGTATTAAGTGCAAACCTAATGCTTATCACTTTATCAGATTCTGTTCCCCTTTCCTGTTTCGAATTTTTCTTGTTTGATTTGTTTGTACGTAGTTTCAAAATTTGGTAGGAAGTAGTTGTTCTTACAACAAGGTTTGTAATTTGCAATTTTGTAGAAGTCGTATTTGACTGCTTTTAAAATCGTAAATATCGGAACTAAAAATCAGCAAATCGTAGAAATCAGGCCAAATCAAGCAAAAATCGGAGCGTCGTATTTGCTTTCCAAAATCGTCACAAATACGATATTTACGACCGTATAACAACGCTGGTGGCTTGCTATATGCCGCGTAGTACCACAGTTGCCAGATTGGGCGCTTTGTCGTATTTTGGGCTATCTTTTTGTTTAAAAAACGATAGAAATTTCTTCCATGAGTGCCCAACATAATTTTGGGCTATATATCGTTTTACAAATTTTGCTTTAATTTTGTTTGTTTTACTCTTTCATAAAACTAAAAAAATAAATATTTTGGACAAACCCTCACTTTTAAAACATCGCAGCACTCTTGCAGTCAATTAACATCGAACAGTTGTCAACACGCACGCACTCTAATTTATTTTGCAGGCCTATTTATTTGACACGAGCCAAAATCATGAACATTTTTGGGCTTAGGTGTTATCTAACGTAAGAAATAGATCTAATGAAGCAATTTTGAAGGAGTTAGAAAAGCGGTTCCCAATTTTTGGTCGCGGAGCACTTTTCTGGAGAGAAATTCCTCGCGGAGCAATCCGCAGTCAGTACCCCAATTTTCGTAGTTATAGAAAACACCATACATTTTTAATTGTTTTCTTATTAATTTTATTAAATTAAAGAAATAAGTAGGTAGGGGGAAAGCGGGAGACTTAAACATATGGGAGACTTGAGACACTCTCAATAACTCGCTTAAATTCCATTCAAATCCAATGAATTTAAATGTATGTGATGCAGAAACTGACGCGCTACTTGCATACAAAAGGAGTTCTAAATCGTTCGTTCACTTTGTTTGGTGGAGGAGAAAATGTGTTTTTCAATATGAAAACTTAAAAAAAAAAAATTTTTATTTTCTCCATAAAATTTATGTGCAACATTGTTAGTAAATAATATTGATGTTACCTAATAATATTGATATTTGACTTTGTAAATACTAGCATAAAACTATGCTGGCATGTACGTAACAAAAATTATAAATGTTATTTTGTTAAAAAATGTGAACGGGAGACTTGAGACAGTTGCTGAGGGGAGAGTTGATCAGTGGCTTATTGTCTAAGTGATATGGCAATTTATAAAAAATTAAATTATTTATTAATTTTTGTTTTGTTTCGGAAGTTCATTTAGTTTTTTTTTAACTCTATTTTATGTTTGAAAACTGAATTACTTATTTTATATAATATGTATAAACGTTTGTAACATTTTATTATAAGTCTTTTATATTTTTATTTTCAAACATTAAACATAACTTTTTGTTTGTAGATAATGCCACAAAATTAATAAAAATTAATTTTATTCAGATTGATAGTTGTTATGTTATTTGTTTTATTGTTTTGCTTATAGAATTTGAGTATGTTCAAGTCTCCCCAAAGGGGTGTTCAAGTCTCCTTGCGGTAGGGGAGACTTGAGCCGAAAATCTGTTTTCAAACATTTGCCATTTGTCGAAAATCTCTGGTGTTTATTTTAAGTTGATTGGACTTTTCTTAAAAAAGATTTATGTAGCTAGAAAAAAATGCATTTAATAGGTGGCTGCGGTCAATAAAAAAAATTTGATTAACGACTTAACAAAAAGTGGCTCAAGTCTCCCGCATTCCCTCTATATAACGTGTTGTGACTTTTTGCATTTTATAAAATATTTAAACTAGTAGATATTTAAAAACAAAAAAATTCAGAAACATTTTTAAATCATTTTCGAGTTGGCCACAGAAAAACAAAGACTTGAAAATTCCAGTTTCCAAAAAACAAAAAATAATAAAAATACCAACATTTACTGGAATAGCCTTAATTTTTTTAAAAGGGCGGTCAATCTTTTCTGAAGATGTTCGACTAAAATTCGACATATTTGGCGCAACAGGTCATATAGGCGCCCTAGGCCAAGCTTCTCACAACCATTTGTTTTTTTAGGGACGAATACAAGGGACTTTCAATTTTGCTTAGGTTTTCGTTGACATAATGTGTGTTTTTTGTGGAATATGCATCCACGAAGATTTTGTTCTACGACACAGCTTGATGGAGTTTAGGTGCAACAATCTCCTTAATTTTAATTTGGATTTGGAGTAGTTTTGCGTTCAATCTAATTTCTTTTGCGGTTCTCAAAACTTCCGGTCTTCTTAGAAACTTGTATTTCCCCAAAAACAAGCTTCGTAGAAAAACAAATCTTTTCGCTATCAACGCCATTGATTCGTTTCCATTTTGATAGTTAGAAAGTTCTGGAGTACACGATTTATTTTTACCTATTTTTTGTACTCTGTAATCAATACACAAATTACATTGTTGCGAACAAGGAAGCACAAAATTACCTAGTCTGCTGGAATTTTCATATTTTGCGCTAATCTTACCGCGGAGCACTTGAATTTTTATGGCGAAGCACCAAGTGTTCCGCGGAGCACACCTTGGGAAACTCGGCTGTAGAAGAAAGAGCGTTTTCATTTATGAATTTAATTAAGAACAAAACCGCGAAAACGATTGTCAACGGAATCTCACGATATGCTTTGATGCGCATACGCATACATGTGTACCTGTTTTATAATAAAATACAAGAACCCAATTATTTTCAACGATTTTTGGGCTTCTTTCTGGGCAACGATATTTTGCTAAATTTCTTTAAGTTTTGGGCGCTTAAAGCAAACAAAATTCTGGCAACCCACTACCACCTTTATTCAACGTCTGCTTAATTGCTCATGAAAGGGCTTTGTTACTGAATTGTCTTCTAAGCTTGTAAAGGCATCGATTGGCAAGAGTAATTCTTTGAGTCGACCGCAAATCCTAAGCACATAACCAAAGTTTTTGACCATCTAAAATATATTTCCATTTGATGGGGACAATAATTGGCGTATTTTTTTGGGAAGTGAGTATAACAAAACCAAAAGTGAGTATACAAGTTTTGCATGTAAAAGTAAAAGTGAGCTAGATATAGATTCTCAAAAAAATACACCTAATGTAGCATAAGTATTTTTTGTTTAATTTTTGAATGCAAAATTAATTGCGCTCTCTTATAAACTAAAGAAAATGTATGTAGGTAGTAGGGTAAACCATTTTTTTTAAATAGCTATGTACCTATCTTAAAGAAAACAAAAGCTGCATCACTATTAAGCCAAAAAAAGTACTCTTTTCCATACCAGTGGAAAAGAAATTCGTTTCGCCCATCAAAAGGGTGTGACCCAACTATAAATTCCCACTCAGACCATCACCATATGCTTGCTCAATAAGTTGGAGCAACCAAATTATATAAGTTAGATACCTACTGACAAAGGTCATTAGGACATTGTGTACGTGCTCCTTAGATAAAGCATAATAAATGCTTCTAATTCTTCTCACATACTGAATTCACAGTTGTTGGCCATGCCATCTCCTTATGACAACTCATGCGGTGAAGTACATGACCAAAATCTTTGCTCATTTATTGAGAGATTATTTCTTTGCTGTTACTCGACCCATTGGGCCACATGACGTCCATTATTCTTCATTAGACAATAAGAAGATATTTATGATGCGAACAGATACGCATTTGCTTATAGGGTGCAAATATGGACTTTTGATATTCATTGAAAAGTTTGCGTGATATCGCGATTTAAGAGATTTATTGGATGAAAGATGAGATTCATGGCAAATTAACGCACGCCTACTCAGAACAATATCATTACTCAAATTGCAGCTGTATTTATAGTGCTGTTTGAGATATGTAACTGCTTCCAAAGCTATCTGAAATTACCATTGTATGGAAAGTGTTTAATCATCACCAGTTAATAGGCACATTCATTTGAATAAACTTGAGCCCTCAGAGGGAAAAGTATCTAAATACTATATGGACAGACAAAGGTATGCTCGAAATGTCAAACGTCAAACTAATGTGCATACAGACTGTACGTGATAGTGAATAACCACTTTATCGCAATAGTAGTTTGCAAACATCACATAGCATTGGCATGGTACACATACCTATATCCTGCTTCTGTTACATACTTTGCAAAGTAACACTACAAGTTTATCGCTAAAACTGTTGATTTATGGCATAAGTGGATCTTACACAGTACATACAGATGTGTATGAGTTGAGCCGGCTAAGTTTTGTCAATTTCACGGTTGTAATTTTATTTAGCTGCGGGAATGCGATAGGCTGCAAAGTGATAGGTACTTTTACTTTGTGTTTGTGTGCCATAAAATGTAATTCGAGTAATACTCAGCCAGAAAATTGCGCATAGAAGTTGTACCTTGAGAATAATTTTGTGTCAGTTTAGGAGCTTGGATATTGTGAGTAGGTACTACAAAGTTCACATATTTCTCTGTATCTTTTATTTGGAAAATTAAAATGTTGGACAAAGCGTTTCATGAGAAATGTTATCACAGAAAGCCAACACCAATTATGCATGTATTTTGCTTGGCCTTTGAATAGTTCAGTGACTTGCACTTGAGGAAAAAAAAGTAAAAAAAAAAAGAATAAAACAAAAATTATGCTCATCACAAATTTTTAAATTTGAGCTGGCCTCGACTCCAGTAATGCGTTTCGCCCCGATGTGGTGGGTGGGCTCATCAGTAGACGACCACCACATCTGATCTAGACGCACTGTTTGCTCGATTTTCACCGAGACTAATGATTTTTCAATCAGCAAGTGACTGTGAATCATACCTCAAGACGAATCTTTGGTTCAAAGACTATCGCCGAGAGGATTTGTTTTTTTGCCTAGGGCCTGGCTGATCCATTTAATCAAACTGTTTTCAATCATAAACATATTTATGAATTGAATAGTGGTGGAGTGTACGTCTACTGATGAGCTCACCCACCACATCGGGGCGAAACGCATTACTGGAGTCGAGGCCAGCTCAAATTTAAAAATTTGTGATGACAATCGTACACTCCACCACTATTCAATTCATAAATATGTTTATGATTGAAAACAGTTTGGTTAAAATTATGCTTATTGTGTGGGTGCAGTAGCGCAGTGGTTAGTTTGCTGGGGCCTGTTTCACAGACATACAACACATACCTACATTGTATGATTTTGAAAATTCTGCTGTATGATTTCTGTTTCACAGAATTGATGTATGACATCAGTGTTGCCACTAAAAAAAAGGGAATCCGGTCAAATCTGACCGTATGACCGGATTTTTATTTTCTAAATCCGGTCAAAAGTCAAAATCAGAGTTTTTGACCTGAAACCCGGTCAAAATAGATTATGGTAACATAATATGTATTACTAAAAATATAAAACAAAAGTTAACTATCATTAGCCATTTTTTTACATTATAAACATTATCCGTGTTGAGAAAACGTTTTTATAATATGTGAATCTTGAGTTTGTTAACTTGTTTTTTATTTCGTTTTTTTTTAATTTACTGAAACTAATTTTTAATTTTATTTGACGTGTTTTAAGTCCTGAAATACACTTTTAGTGCATGACCATACAACGTCTTCCAATGTCCAGCGAGGCAGGTAGATTTTGAGTGAGTAGAAAGGAGAAAAGTATATAGCATAGAAAATGCGCAGAAAATCCATTTTCAGAAATAATTCTGGCCTGGGCAGGGCATAAAGGTTCTTTTTCGTGCCATTGTGCTTTCGATATAAATCTGCATTTGATATTTGCATTGATAGAGTGAGGGCGTCAACAACGGGCGTCGGCTTTGGCTTTACTATAAAATTTGTTTGTGTTTCCGATTTCAATATTCTTTTACCTGTCAAATTTTATTTCATTGCAATGACACGGACGCCTCGTTTTTGTTTGTAGCCAAGTCGTTAATGGAAATGAAAGTCATGGGAAGACGTGTATGGCTAAATAATTATTCTCGGATAATTTTCTGATACTTGAAAAGAGTAGTTCACCAAACTATAATCTGAGATTTATCGAATTTCATACCTTTAATTGAAATGCATTGTTTAATTTCTTCTTCAACATTCTAGCAAAAGAAAACGTCCAAAAATTAGCCTGTTAGATAATTTATTATCCTGCTCCCGAAGGAGAATTCCATGTGTTATGTTGTAAATGTCCCAATACTCGCTGTAAATTGGTTTCTGTTTGAACTTGGGAGCGTGTTCGTAATGTATGGCGAAGTTTTATTCAAATTACCTATAGAAATCTATCTTTATTTATAGTCAGTATGTACAGCAATTTTATTTTTCCATCCCAAAAAGCGTTTTCCGGTAAAAAAAATGTTTCCTTCGGTCAGATATGACCGGAATCCGGTCAGAATGGCATCACTGGTATGACTTGCTGTCATACAACAATTTATGAACGGAGAATTGGCTGGAATTGGAATTGGAATGTTGTATGCACAAACCACAGAGAATAGACCACCATAGCTTAGGCCAAAAATGAGAGTTTCATAGAGCCAGTTTCAAAAAGTTAGTTACTGCGTGGTTAGGTAAGTATATGGGTGCAATGTTTCCAAGCAAAAAAAATCACTAGCATTTTTAATATTTTAGGGCTTTCTGGTGACATTTCGGAATAAATATAAAATATAAAAATATATATCCCAAAATATGGTTCGTCTTCTTTCTACCAAGCTGCGATGTCAATGGATTAAAAAACGTCCACAAAATCTTCAATTCAAACGATTTTTTTTTAATCTCCGAAATTTACATGCCATTCTGAGTCGGACATATGGGCGACAGACGTAATGCTAACATATGTGTTAGCGTCAATAATATGCCGAGTACACGACATGCATCCTTTTATGACATATTCTGACGTCAGATCAGACTGGCATGCGTATGTCGTGTTTGTCATGTCGTGCACTCGTAGCTTAAGTTAATTCGCTAATTTTCCACTATATTTGAATGTCAAAACTACGTAGAATTAAAATAGTAAAAAAAACGCGAATGTTATTCAAAATTTATGGATTATTAAATTAAATTAAAGTCGAATTTTTCTATTACTCGAAGTTTTATTGAGAACTCTGCGTTTTCAACTTTTCAACTTTTGGCCTCCATAACTCGAATTTATTTTCTTTCATTTTGAGAGTTCGACCTATGGAAGTTCCGCTGTAATTTCATTGTGAAAAACAAAAGAATACCTACACAAAAAGCAAAACTATGATAACATTATAAAAGAAATAAGATGATTACGGGTTTTAAATTAAAATATCACGTACCTACACTTTTCAGTACAGTTCACTTTTCGCTTTAGCTTACGCGTTACTATGGAAACGAACTTTTTTTTTTTTGAAAAATCAAAAATGCAACTCCTTTATTTAAATTCCGTAGCGCTTATGCTGTTTCAAAACAAGTTTTCTAGCAGGTTTTGTAAAAAAATTACAAGCAGTCCATGTTTTAAGTGACAAATGTTAATTTTTTAATTTTTGAACAACCAATTCTTTATAAAACCTAATTCAAAATCCATTCATAATATTCTCCTTATAGATAAAAAATAAATCAATAAACATACCTATTATACCTATATGTACGATCAAAATAGTTTTCGCTAATTTTTATAATTATTTATTCCAAAATATGTATTAATTACACTTTATCTAATAACAGATGCAATCATCGAAAATAAATTAATTTTTTTGAAAATATAAGAAGAAAGAGCTCAAAATGTATATATATCAACAAAATTGCAAAGAATCCCGTTTAACTGATTTCATCATGCTTGCAATTTAGTTTTACAAATTAAAATAATATTTTTTTTTGTAGTAATGTCGTAGGAATTTAAATCACTAGATACAGTTATCACCCAAATTATTATGCTTTTTAATAAAATATAAGTTGGTAATGAATTCTCCACACCATACACATAATTTGCTTAACACGTCCCAATAGCGGTCAATTATTTGAATTATTTGAATTCCATAGTTTAAAGCCATCTCAGATTCAATTTTCTTATTTCATCCTTTTTGCTTATTCACACCACACGTATTCACAGATAGAAAAAGAGGCGGAGCTACTTATTTCAAAACTGGTTCTATGAAACCCTCATTTTTGGCCGAAGCTGGTGATCTATTTCTCTCTGGTTTGTGGTTGTATTATTCTGTTTCACAGAAATTTATCATACATTTCTTACAGCAGTTTAACGACCTCAAATATTTATTACATTCATACAGCAGAATAATTTGTTGTACCTAGCTGCTTTGCAATGAATTTAAAAAAAAAGAAAATAAGCAAAAGTATGTAGGTACCTAGGTAAGTACTTTTTTACTATTAAGGGTAATATTTATAAATATTAGCTAATACAATTTTTTTTTTGTTTTTTGAAGACAACAAATAATAGTGCTACAGGAAATGTACGAAAAAAAAGACTTACTTTTTGGGAAATTTGCCGGCTGTACCGCTACAAAACTTCAGATTTCCGATGCGTGTTAAAAAGTAGTGTCACTCACTGGCATTGGCTTATGGGCTTGTCAACGATAGCGATGAAGAAAAGTTCAGGAGAGTAACTTGGCAAAATTGGCGCCGAAATATTATGGTGAGACAAGTTGTTACTTTACCTTAGTTAATTTTACTAACTATAGAATATTTACAGAATAAAGTTGACAGGATGAAACGGACGGGAGTCGGCAATGCTTCCAATAAGGATCTCCTGGACGAATGCGCCAAACTTGTGTTGTGCATGTGCTTGCGATTGTGGGCGATTGGATTTCAGTTCAATTTTAAATAATTATGATTAATTACATTTCTTTCGTTTAACAGGTAGTTTGGATGTTTCCGAAAGCGATGAAATAAACCAAGGTAAAGGTATTTGGAACTACAAGGTATGATATTCCGCGATTAATTTTTCGTTTATTCTGCGCATGTGCGTCACTTGACGACAACGATTTTGACGGTTCTCTGAAAATATATTGAAATACGGATAGGTAGGTACTTTTCTGTGCGCAAATTTTATTTTTAATAACAAATAATGTTTTGTGTGCTGTTTTCAGTGTAATAGAACAGTAAACAATTAAATAAATTATTAATTGTTACCTATGTTTTGTCGTCTGATGATGTCACTTTGAAGAGAGAGATGCAAACAAACATGCACAATATCATAGCATGTATTTTTTTTTTCTTAAATCTTCATTCATTCATTTTTAATTCATCATTAATTCAATAAATCAATAGTTTACTTTCAATCTGAAATTACCCCACATTATTCATGTCACAAACCAGTAAGAATAGACCATCTCATCTACCCGTATGGGGATTGCCCTTGATGTTTTGCAGTCGATGGCGGAGGATCGAGAGCTATGGAGGGATCACTTGAGCAACCTACACCCACGACCCACTTAATGGATAAGCGGGATATTGAAAATGAATGAATGAATGAAACACAGCAGCACTTGGGTGACTCCGAAAGAAGCTGGGCGACAAGGAGGAACAGTTGTAGAAGGAGATTAACATGAGAAAACAAGAGCACAAGAGGTGAGTTGGGTGAACTCGGCGTTGTCCTAATTTCGGTTGATTTGGTCTTCCATTTCAGACTGAAGAATGGCAGCAATTCCAATCGGGTTTGTTGATGACTGTCCGTGTGGCGAATGATTTTATGACTGAAGTGTTATGTGCGCGCGAGCAAGAGCAACTGGTGTTGGATAACAAGACGCAACGCAAGGAGAAGATTCGTATGTTGGAGCAGCAGGTTTATAAGCTTACCAAACGTTAGTGAAATTGCGGTTCATGGAAAGTGCCGGTGTAGATTAAAATGTGTTCTTTGTTGCAGAAATTTCATTTTAGCGCAAAAAGGATTTATACTCTCAGGAAATACTCTAAAATGGAAAACATTTCTAAGTTTTCGCTGCAGATGTATGGGGAATGAACTTTCAATGTCTGGAAAAGATGTTCAGCCAGACCCTTAATATGACAATGCTGTGAAAACAATGTGCAAATTGACTATCAATTAAGCGAATATATTTCACAAACTCCGGAGGTGGCATAAAGAGATTGCAATTGTCATATTGCTTGGTGGTCGTGGTAGTAAGAAAAAAGCTCGTTGACGATTCAGAAATGGTAGCCAATGTAGGGGCAGATAAGTTGCATCTATGACTTTCGTAACATTTTCTAAAAAGCCAACCGCAAACATAGGAAAACGCGTTTTCGTGCAGAATGTCTGCACCACCTATATCATTGGTTAGATTTATATCAAAAATGTTACTCTGTCAAAGCACAACTTTTTCTCGCAACCATTCAGTATTCCTTACCAAGTCGTTATTTGACGGGTCCCAAAGGACTTCAATTTAGTCATCTTGAATGGGTTCACAATTTCCGGTTCTCACAGCTTTGAGATATTGAATACCCCAAAGATTTTGAAAGGCACTTGCGAACTGCATACCAGTCGGACGTCTGTTATTCCCCCACTGAACTTCTAATAGCGCCCAAGAAGTGTTCCAAGCAATCCTGATCAGCGTTGCCGAAGTGGCACGATCGTGCTTTTTGGACACGCAAATTTATTTGTGGCACGGTGGCACGCAAAAATTCAAAAAGGCACGTTTTCTTCATTTCTCTTACCTTACTCAAATATTTAAAGCTCAGTGTAAGTGTAAGCACACCATTACATTTCAATAATAGATCATTTCGCAAAACCTTTTAAGATTCTTAATCTTAAACTTTTTATAATTTTTCCTTAGAAGAACCCCAAGAACATTGAAATAAGTTAGGGGGATGCTGCCCCTACAACCCTCCTGCTTGTATTCACTGTAGTATTTGGAGTAAATACGAGTTTGAGTATTATGCAAAATATGGGTCATTTTTTACATATAAAACACAACTTCCTCTTGAAAGTGACCAAAAAATGCATGCCGATATAAACAAGCGGCTAAATATCATGGCGCGAAATAACGTTATATTAAGCAAAAGCAAAAACACCGAAAGCTAATTGAAAGAAGAGCAAAACATATAAATGCTATAGAAAAATGCGATTCAATCTTACAGCCAGATGAATGCAAGACGAAATGACAGTTTGCCACATGACTTCTGCGAAATAGTTGAAAAATATTTAAACCGTCGCGAGATAATAGTTTGCGAAAAGAAAACCGCGAATTAACAGGCACCTGAAATGAAGGACCATTCACATGAGAGCGACCAACTACCTACATACGATCGAACGAATATTCGCAAGTTTAATGATTAATTATCCCATTAAAATGTATTAAGAAAATAAGTTTATAAACAGTTTAAATAACGAATTTTCGAATTCCAAACTTTTTGACGCAAACGAAAACACCTTTGGCGCGAATTGTCGAAGTTTATTCGCAAACCACATCATTTAGTTCGCGTTCCACAAACTAGCGAACGAAATTAACCTCAAATTAGACATTTCGGGTAGAAACTAATAGCTGAAATTCGCGAACTGCCACGACCTAGAAAAGTGTTCATGTGAACGGGCTGTCAGCACTTGCGAATATTCGTTTGTTCGTAGGAAGTGGTCACTCTTATGTATACCTATGGTCCTTAAATGCTTCTTCGTTTTTTGTTTTGGTTTGGCGTTGACTGTGTGAATGCGAAAAAAAACGTTTTCTTTGGACACGCTAAGGGCACGCTCTTCTGAAAAAAGTGGCACACTTTTTTTATTTTCGGCGGCAACGCTGATCCTGATTTAGATGCCTGGTAGGTGGTAGGTAAGTAAAAACTTAAATTGGCATTGCTGGAGAGGTTGCCATAGCGAAAACAACGATGAGATATTTAGCAACCATCCCTTAATGAAGGAAAAGGTGCTAGTCATATTTTTGCCATCAGGAGCTATTGCTTGCATCAATCAAGAAGTTCCTAGCCTTTCCCAAAAACTCTTCCTATTTTTCACTTTGAGTGAAAGCTTCCTTCAATGCTTGGGGCTTTTTAAAAGATGACGTATTAAAGATGTTAAAGAGTATATCAAAAAATTTAACAAACTCAACGGTATTCTTCAGGGACACTGTCTTTCCAAGAAGCTGTCTTATGCTCATAGATGACATTATTTTTCAGCAGACAGTTGCTAGTACTTTTGATCAAATGTGGAGCATGATAAAAGAAAAAGATCCGTGCATTATTGACCAAAAAATAGGGCTTTGCTGTAGTTATGCCAAGATCACGAGCTAAGCTTCTAAAATTTGAACCCTGGTCACAAACGAAATGCACAGGAAACGGACTACTTTCTTGAAGAGTTGTAATTGCTTTCACAATAAATTTTTTAAATATGACCGGCTTGCAATTGCAACTGCTGGGAACAAAATAGTAACCAATGGGATGTTTCCATCTCTTAGCAATGCCTTGAGCCATTAGCACGAGTACGCTGCTTGTAGGGTGCGGTGAACGGTGTTCGTCATCACCGTAGTCTTCCACTCCAAAAACTGCATCACTTTTCCTATTATATTCTATGTGCGCTTTAAGGGACATTTCGTCAGCCGAAATTTAATAATATTTATAAATATCGGAAATCTGACTAATTTATAGTTCTAAGCTCTTAACGTTAAACACAATGTTGCCAGGTGAATTCTGTCATGAAGATATAAATGTTTTTAAAGTAGACACAGAAGGGAGACTAAACATTCCCCTTAATTCCCTATACCCTGTCGGTGAGATGAAATCCGCTTTCAAACTGTCAATCCTTATTTTCAAAAGAGCCACTTCAGCTTTCGAATTTAAATTTTCCCTGTTTTAGTTACGAATAGCAATCGTATTTGCTCTTCTAACTCTTCCTAACAAATTATATGCCCTTTTGAGTTTGGTCTTAGCTCTTACCTTTTTAGGAGTATTGTTCCGTAGTGCGGCATCTGTTTGGATTCCAGCATCCACTATTTAAAAAATTACTGAATTCACGAAACGTTACTCAACATAAGTTTCGGAAGTTTCGTGAATATCACTATTTGTGAAACTGTTTCCGTCCCCTGCATTATGTAGAAGAACAGGCACATCCGGAACCGCACACCTCTCCAGATATCGTTTAGAGTTTCCAAGCATCACCAAAGAGAAATGGTGATTTCAAACTCGTTCGCGATCTGTTAAGGCGTTTAATCCCAGATTCCCAGAAAAGTATTATAATTAAATGTTCCTTAAAATTTAAATGGGTACGATGATATTTTACAATAATGTATAAAATGCATATTGGGCTGAATATACGTATAGGGCACAGTGAGACGAACTCAGAAATACCGAATCCAAATCCACTAGCTCTTCTGAGTATCTCAGAATGGGCAAGAATGTGTATCCGATAAATTTTGTAAAATACAATAAAATTTTACTTGTTTTTTTTTGATATAAAAAACCGAAAAATGTATAGCTTTATAGACTTATTTATAGATTTGGTTTAGGTTTTATTTAAGGCAATTTTTTAAATTAAAATACCTTATCAAATCCTTGAGAACCTGGAAGGTTTGATTAAAATTGGTGCAGCCAAGCACACACTTCGGTTCCCACGATGTCAGCTTTCTTGAGGTTTCTGCTGGAATTTGGTCGTCAATATCCATCTGTGTATTGGCTTTTACCTTTTCATAATTATATTTTCACAATTTCCACAAATTTATTAAAAGCGCGCAAAACATTCAATTACATTTTTTTGAATTAATTTTACATTTACATTAATTTTTTTATTGAACTTTTATATATACAATTTGACTTAAGGCTAGTTTACAAGTGCTGATGAATAATTAATATTTTGTGTGTTGGCTCAACAACAGGGGCCCAACGGTTTACAATGATTTTTTTTTTTAAATAATTAGATTTACATAAATAAATTGTAATTGTTTTCTCAGATTCATACTCGTAGTATGCATCGTTGTCAGGGTTGACCTCAGGGTGTTCAAATCCGGGTGTCGATGTCCTTGTGGTGGTAGAGAGGGTTGTTCATCTTGGTATTATCCTCTATGGTGGGATGTCTCGGTCAAATCGTAGAAGGGTATAGTTGCCCTGTCGGTGTCTCTTGGGAATAGGTCCTCGTTTAGTAGAGCCAATACATGGAGGTAGCGATGCTCTGAGATGTGTTGGGTTTCCGCAATCCTTCGGACTAGAGGGTTTGGATGGTTGGATGCATTCCCGAGTATTCTCTGGAAAAGTGTGACCATGTACTTTTCCAGGGGGGTGATGCTGGCTTCTTCGTAGAGTCTTGAACTTCTGACGTTTTTCTTTCGAATTGGATCATAGTGTAGTCCTGTGCAGATCCTTAAGAGTTTTCTCTCAAAAATGGCCAGCTTCTTCATGTACGTCTTGGAAATAGTGTACCAAATGGGAAAACCGTATGTTACTATCGGTCTTATAAGCTGTTTGTAGAGCAGCAGTTTGGTTTTTTACTCAGTCCGTTTTGCTTCTTCATCAGCGGGTAGACTCGATGAAACGCGAATGCAACCTTCCTGAGAACAGTGTTCAGGTGTGGGTTGAATTTGAATCGCTCGTTAAAATTGACTCCAAGATATTTAATGTCGTTTGTGGTTGATAGCGCTGATCCATCAGGTAGTCTCAGCGTTACATTACGACAATTGGTGGCTGATCTACCTCTACTTCTTCCTCTAATTGGTCTTCTGATGCAGATTAGTTCTGATTTGGCAGTGTTGATTCGTATGCCCCATTTTTGGTAGTATTCGAAAAGTTTGCTGACATGGACTTCAACTCTTCGTGCTGCTATGGCTGGGGACATTGAGCTGCTATATGTGGCGGAGTCGTCGGCGAAAAGGCAGCTATTGGTTGTGTTCTCGAGCCGAGGCTGGTCGGATGTGAAGATGTTGAAAAGTAGTGGACCCAATTTTGACCCTTGGGCTACACTGGCTCTGATGCTTTTTGTTTGGGAATGGCTGTCTTCTATTTGTACAAAGAAGGACCTGGAGTGAAGAAAGCTAAACATTATTTTAATAAGTGGTAAAGGAAAACTTAGCTGTTTAAGTTTATGAATAAGTCCTTGAATCCACACCGAATCGAATGCCTTCCCCACATCTAGAAAGCATGCGACTGTGACTTGGTGGTTGTTGAGAGCCTTCGTGACATCATGGTGGAACTTCATTAATGGGTGCAACGTAGAATGTTTTTCCCGAAATCCAAATTGTATGTCCGGTATGATGTTGAGTTGGTTACACACATCTTTCACTCTCCGCAGGATGAGTTCCTCGAGTATTTTGCTCACACTACAAAGTAGCGATATAGGCCTATATCCTCTGACGTTGTTGGGGTCGCCTTTCTTCGGAATGGCTATTATTTTAGCGGTCTTCCATTTCCTAGGAAAGTAGCAGTTGTTGATGCAGTTGTTCATCACTATAGCTAGCAGGATCATTATTGACTGCGGCAGCTTTTTCAGGACGAAGTTGGATATTTTGTCCGGTCCAGTTGACTTCTTAGAGTGACTGTTCTGAATTATTTCAGCGATTTCCTCTGGTGTTGATAAGGTGTCATCATCCACGGGGTTGTCGGCTAGATTTGTGTCAGTGAACGCTGTAGTTGCTGTCGTCGATTCTTCGATGCTTCTGACTGTTGCATGGACTTCTGAGAGGAATACAGGATCGTTAGGAGGCGATGGGTTGAAGTTGCCTTCGAAGAATATAGCTAACGCTTCTGCCTTCTCATCAAGGGTGGTGGCGGTTCCAGGATTAGTGTATCTGGCATTTTTAGACCTTTTCCGATGATTCGGTTAATTTTTTTAAAGGTATCGGGGCCGGGCTTAATGTCTTGCAACCTCTTTTGCATCTGAACATCGTTGTAGTGCTGTACTGCATTCTTGAACATGATGTTAGTGCAGTTTAGTTCACTCAGAACGGTCTGATAGTCACTGTTGACCGTGTTCCATTCCCGGTTGCGTATTCTTTGGAGTCGTTTCCTTAAGCGTTGTCTGTGGTGGTAAAGGTTCTGGATGTAGACTGGAAGGTGGCTGTATCTGTCCTTCGACGTCTTAGGCCTCTTTTGCATATCGAGTGCTCGGTTTACTGCACTCTGAAGGTCTTCAACGGCTGTGTCTATCTCATCATTGGAGAGATTTCTTGTCGCTGGGGGTAGGGTGATATTATTTTCGACTTCTCTATGAAATAGCTCTATATCCAATTCCTTGAAGTTTATGTAGTCTCCTCCTGGTTGCTCGTTCGTAAAGATCGGTTGATGAAGCCTAATAATCAGCTGCACTGCTTCATGGTCAGAGTCGCTGGTAAGAGTTTTGCACTCGTAGTTCTGTATCTCTGGGAGGATGTTTACCAGGTTAGAGGTCACCATGAAGAAGTCCAGGAAAGATGGGGTTCTGGGGAAGGTCGGTCTTGGTTGGGATACAACAACGAGGGAGTGGTTGTCATAATTGTCTTCCATCCAGTTGACAATTGCTACGCCTTCGGTGCTATCAACCGTATCTTCCCACATTTGGTGCCTTGCGTTGAAGTCTCCGCCGATCATCCCGAATGTGTGTTGGGTTAGGAGTCCGCTCAAGATTTGCAGATCGTGTTGGATATTCGGAGTGTTAGCGTTGCACTTGTTGTAAATGCTGATGACCGCCAGAGTTTCGGATGGATTCATTCGGATGACTATTCCAGTAGCTGCGAATGAGGTAAGTCCACGAATGGGGAATTGTGTGATCCTTTCCTTGTTGATGGTCTTTTTTACGAAAATGCCTGTCCCTCGTTTGCCTTCCACTTTATCAGTCTTGAAGAAATGGTAATCTTTAAGATCCATCTTGTTCCGGCTGGTCAGCATCTTTTCACTTATAAGTGCAATATCTGGGTTGTTGGACTTCATGAAGAGGTGGAAAGCCGTTCTTTTGTTGAGGCTATATAACGAATTAACGTTATATGCAATTACACGCAGTTTCCTTATGTACTGCATAGTTGGAAAATAAAAGTGGCCAATGCCACGGATTTATTCTCTTCACTCATGCTGGAGTAGTTGGGAGGGACGGCATTACGAGCCTTCTTCATGATGGCGGATCGGCACCAAATACTCGATGGACTTCTTCCCCGAGGTTCACATTTCCGGTCTTGGGTTGGTTCTTCCGAATAGGATGTTGCTTCTTCATAGTTGGTGGTTGTGGTAGCTTAGATGGTGTTTTTGGTTGGTTCAGCAGTGGTTGAACTTGGGTTAAGCCCATCCTGGCTATTGAGGCGAAACTGACGGCTGGTTTTGTCAATGTGCAAGCAGATTTTGCTGCGAATTCCTTTTGCGCTTTCTTCAGTGTGACCTGCTTCTCTTTTTCAGCCAGCTTAAGTTTGTACTGCGGACATCCCTTGTAGCTCGCTGGATGACCTGTGGATTTGCAGTTTGCGCAATAGACTTCGGTGTCCGATGACTCCTTTCGCTTGCATTCTCCTGGTTGGTGATTGAGCTTGCATTTGACACAAACGTATGCCATGCCGCAATTAGTGGCGACGTGTCCGAATCGCTGACAATTCTTGCACTGCACAATGTCGTTGTTCTTGAGGCGTTCCCAGTGCACCCGTTGATTTAGCAGGAGTGTCTTCCTACAGACTTCGGTGACGTCAAATGCTTTGTTGACTTCTACAACGAAGCAGTTAAACGCCTTGCCTTTTGCTTTCGACGATTTGAAGACCGAAACCTTTATAACAGGTACTCCTTCGGCTTTGAGCTCCTCCTCAATTTCACCAGTGCTGTAAGAGAAGTGGATCCCTTTGAGCATCAATAACGTCCGTCGGTCTTCTCGTGGTGTAAATGAGTGGTGCTGTATTTTCATTGTCTTGAGGAAGTTCTTGATGGCATCAAAACCTTCCCGATTAGCAGCATTTATGACCGTCTTCGTTGTGTTGACATTCTTGAGGGTATAGTCTATTTTTTGTCCTTTGGCATATCTGCTGATTTCGGCGATGTTACCGGAAAAGCAGATGATTGGTGGCATTCCATTTTTCTTCTTCTGCGCCACTGTTGATGTTTGTGCTTGTGGTGTTGATGATATCAAATTACTTGTTGGTGTAATTGTTGTCGTTTGGTGTATTGACGGTGCCGGTACTGGTGTCGGTTGCTGGACTTCTGATACTGGTGCTACAGCGGATATCTCTTTAACCTGCTGATCCCTTTTCGACTTCTTGGTCGATGAGTTGGTTGACTTTCTGGCCCGCTTTTGTCCAGGAAGTAGCGACGAACTACGGCTTGAATTGTCGGAGACATCATCCTCGGTGTTGCTGGCAAGATTTATTTCGCCGTTGTCTGGTGGTGAGTTGATGTCCTCTTCGTCTTCTGATGTTTCAGTGGTAGATCCTTGGCTTTCCTCAGAATCCATGAAAACATCGGCTTCGTCCTCTGGCTCTTCTTCTTCTTCTACAGTTCTCGGAACTTCTTCCGAGAATTGTTCTAGCATTTGTCGCACTCTTGCTCCATAGGTAGGTCCCAAGTCGTCCTTAATTCTCTTTAAAAGTGATTCAAGGGCAGCGAGGGCTGACTCAGGTGTCAGTGGTCTACCTGGCATTTTCCTTTGTTTGCGGTATTTACGATCCCTTTTTTATTGGGTCACTTAATCACACTGACAGGTAATATTTTGAAGAAAACTTTTACTTTGTCAGTATGATCAGGTACGCAAAATGGCTTTTTATTATTTTAAAATTTTCCGCGCACAACCGTTTACTGCTGTGTCTGGCGAGAGAATGATTTTTTTTTGAATTAATGAGAGCTGAAAGTGTTTATGGTGAGTTTTGATCAGCTGATTGAAGTTTCAAAAGTGATTGGATGCGTTCGAAAAATTCAATTTAAATTATTTTTATTGCATCAAATTTATTTTTTTCTTGAATTGTGTGAATCCATGTGAATTTTTAAAAATCACGATATTTTTTTAAGATTTACACGGACTTTCAGTAATACCAATGTGTATGTGTGTATGATACACGGCTGGGGTTTGTGAAATTATTTAACGTCGGTTGTACTTACTAAATGTTTTTGAATTTAATTTCCCCTGTTACAAATGGGAAAAGAGTCGCGATATGTGTTCAAATAATTTGGATTATTGGTGTTTAGAAATAAAATGCGTTTTACTATGCCTATTATATAACATCATACCCTATAGTTTAAATTATAATAATAATCTCTTGCTCTTGCTGTAATTGCCAAAATGAATATGCTAACGTTTACTGTAAAGTCTAATCTCTTATCTTTATTCATGTAATTTTAGTACTCTCTCTCTCTCTTATACTTGTCATTATTGTTTTAGTACTTGCTCATTTGTTCACTTATCTGTAATTAGTTAATCGTTGTCTCGTCCACTTGGATTTGGACCGTCAAAGGAATTGGTAACAAATAAATCACATTGTAATCATTTGGGATCTCGCTGGTTTTTTCATTTGTCCCTTCGCTTCGTTACCTCGTCGCTTATTATCATTCATTTTTTGGTCCATATCGAGCCGGATATTTTTTTTGATATTTTTTGGAAATTTTTTGGAAAATTTTGTGGATATTTTTGGATATTTTTTTTGGGATTATTTCGCATCATTTGGAGGACTCTGCTCAGATTTTGGATAGTGGATTCGGTTGCTTAGATTGTATGCAGGAGCAAGTTCTGTGGTTTAGTTAATGGTGTCTTTTGGTGTTCTTAGACAAATACAGTTTTAATAACGCTGCACTTTCGCTTATCACGTCGATTTATCGTTCAATTAGACCGAAGAAATTTGTGCGCTTTACAATAATGAGTTTGAAAGCTAAATTATCCATTTTACGCGGTACACGTGGTCGTATCAAGGGTTCCCTAACCAAACTCGCCTCCTTTACGGAAAAATTGGTAGAAACTGTTTCGCTAGAGGCTTTACAAGTACGCGTTGAAAAAGTTGATGAACTATGGGATGAGTTTAAGGCAACGCAAAATGCAATGTATGAATTCTCAGAGGAGGAAGATTATATAGATCCTGATCCAGAATGTGAGGAGGTAGAATCAAAGTGTCTCGTGGTAAAATCTGTTTTACTTGCCGCAATTAGGGAACGGAAAACCACTCAACCGAAAGGAGATGCAGTAGCTAGATTACCTGAGCAGCAAGCAACCGCAACGGTACAAGCTCGGGCAAGTAATTCGGCTGCTACATCACAATCGCAGCATGTAGAAACACCCTTACCAACAATTAGAATTGAGCCTTTTTCGGGAAACTATCGCGATTGGCCCACTTTTCGAGATATGTTTGAGGGGTCGGTGCACAATCGAACGAACCTTTCTCCCACTCAAAAATTTCATCTCCTAAAATCTAATCTTCGTGGCGATGCACTAAATTTGTTAAATCATATAACGATTTCGGATGCTACATACGACCAGGCTTGGGAGCGAATAGAAAAGCGGTATAATAAACCCCGACACATTATAAATAACTTCGTGAAAAACTTTTTCGACCTACCCTCCATTGTTACTTCGAATGTTTCCATATTGCGTAGGATTTCGGATGGAGCAGATGAGATAGTCAGGGGACTAACGTCCATAAACTCGTTGGATAGGGACCCATGGCTTATATACATTCTTCTGAATAAGGTGGATCCTGAAACTCGACAGGCATGGTCAGAGTATTGTGTTGAAGAGGATTATCCCACGATGGATTTTTTCCTGACATTTTTGGAGCGACGGTGTGAGGCTTTGGAAACCTGTAGAGGTCATACTCGGGAGTCGAATAGGGGTAAACATACTACTGTCAAAAGTATGCATGCTTCTTCTTCATTAAGTTGCCCTAGATGCAGTGAATCGCATTCGTTGTCTCAGTGCACAGATTTTTTGGCGCTAGACATACAGGCTAAACGGGATTTCGTTAAACTAAACAAACTGTGTTTCAATTGCCTCCGTAGTGGCCATACATCGGCTCGGTGCCAATCTAAGTCCCGATGCAAAACTTGCAACACTCGCCACCACAGCTTAGTCCACTCAGATTCGGTCACGGTTTCGATTTCAACAAACTCTCCATCAGGGAGCACTCACGAGGCTCAACCTTCAACAAGTTTAACTGGACGCAATTTCGGGCCTCCACTTCCTACAAGCTCTCGGTTTGTGTCTCATTCATCATCAGACCGCTTAGTAAACAATCACTCCTTGAGTGAAGCGCATCGTCTGCCGCAAACTCTATTGCCCACCGCTATCGGAAACGTTTTAGATAGCAGGGGTAGATATCAGCAGGTGCGGTTTCTCCTAGACTCTGGATCCCAAGTATCCTTCGTGTCAGAATCCTGTGCTCAACGGCTGGGATTAAAGCGTCGAAATGCACGTATACTTATATGCGGTATAGGTACTACCAGTGCAGGCAAATCTAGGGGAATGGTTTCGATGTGCATTGCCTCCCGCTATGGATCATCTAGCATTTCAGTTGATGCATATGTTCTACCACGTGTTACTGCAAATTTACCTACGGTTTCGTTTAACATCGATGACTGGGATCATATTAGGAAGTTGGATTTGGCAGATAATTTGTTCAATCAATCAAGCCCGATTGACATCCTGTTAGGAGCAGATAAGGTTTGGGATATACTTCAAGGAGAGGTCAAATATAGTGAACAAGGTTATCCAATCGCACAAAGAACAGTTTTTGGTTGGGTCTTGGCAGGTTCGTTAACTCACAATGAGCAGCAAAATATTTACTCGCATCATAGCATTTTCGACGTTGACTCAATCCTTCAAGCTTTTTGGACCATTGAGGAAGTGGATCCGCAATCATATCTCTCCAAGGAAGAAAGGGATATCGAAGAGCATTTTCTTCGCACTCATCAAAGAGATGAAAAAGGAAAATATATCGTTGATCTTCCATTTAAGATACAGCCTAGTTTCGCGCACACTATGAACGGTGCAATTAATCGTCTTATGTCGATGGAGAGAAAATTCCAAAAAAATGAAAGTCTTCGCAATGGTTATACACAGTTTCTTGAAGAGTATTTGTCATTAGGACACATGCGCAAAATCGACTCGGCAAATATCGCTCGAACAAATGTGTTCTACTTACCACATCACGCGGTACTTAAACCCGACAGTTCCTCTACCAAGCTTCGGGTAGTTTTCGATGGGTCCTTTAAGGATGCTACAGGAAGGTCCTTAAACGATTTACTGATGGTAGGCCCACCTATTCAACGCAACCTTTTTTCGGTGTGCTTGAGATTTAGACAGCACAAATTCGTCTTCACCGCGGACATTATTAAAATGTTCCGGCAAATTTGGGTGTCGGAGAAGGACAGAGATTTTCAGCGAATCGTTTGGCGGAGTTCTCCCATGGGTCCCCTGGAACACTACCAATTGTGTACGGTGACATATGGTACATCTTGTGCACCCTTTCTTTCCGTTCGTGTTTTGGAACAGTTAGCTAAAGACTATGAAAAGGAGTTCCCTGTTGCAGCTGAAATAGTTCAGAACGATTTCTATGTGGATGATGTCGTAACCGGTGCAGACACTTTGGAAGAAGCGTTAGATAAAAAGAATTCGTTGATAAAACTTCTATCAAAGGGTGGCCTTACACTCAGCAAATGGCAGAGTAACCGCGTTGAGCTTTTGAAAGACGAATCTGAGAAACAGGGCGAGTTGATTCCAATGGACACTGATGGTGATCCCTGGGTCAAGGTTTTGGGATTGTATTGGAATTCGAAGATGGATTATTTTAGTTTTCGCTTTAACTTAACCCCTGATGAGTGTGTCATCACAAAACGCCAAATTTTAAGAGACGTCGCTAGCATTTTTGACCCACTCGGCTTTCTCGCTCCGTCAGTCATTCTCCTTAAAATTATATTCCAGGAGCTATGGCATCGTAAGTTAGAATGGGATGAGACAGTTCCAGACTGCATTGCAACGCAATGGATCAGATATCGGCAAGAATTTCCTATCCTAACTAAGGTCGCTATACCTAGATCGATTGGTTTAGCAAACCAATCTCTTCAACTGCATGGATTTTCCGATGCTTCGGCAGCTGCCTACGCAGCAGTAATATACGCTAGGTTCCCGCTACCAAATGGTCTTTTCGAAACTCGAATTGTGGCTGCTAAGACTCGCGTTGCTCCGTTAAAGCAACTCAGCATTCCACGCCTCGAACTATGCGCTGCTCTACTACTGTCAAGACTGATTGAAGCAGTCCAAAAAGCATTAAAAGTCACTTTTCAAAATGTGTTTGCTTGGAGTGACTCACAAGTTTTCTTGTCTTGGGTGTCGTCACCACCTCGTCGATGGGATATATTCATCGGAAACCGCACTTCGGAGATATTAAATACGATACCACGAAGCCGATGGTTTCATATAAGGTCAGAGCACAATCCCGCTGATTGTGCGTCACGTGGTCTACCACCATCGAAATTGTTGGAGCATCCTATCTGGTGGCACGGTCCGCATTGGCTTCAGCATAATGTGGGAAATTGGCCAGTCGTGAACGAATTTAAGGAGCATCCAGACTGTTTATTAGAACAACGAAAACACTTGCAGCATTCTTTGGTAGTTACTAAAGATGAACACCCTTTCGAATCACTTTCAACCCGTTTTTCGTCATGGATTCGATTAATACGTAGCGTCGCATATATATTTCGATTTATATCGAAATCTCGCAAAACAACTCGTACTTCTTCTCTTTATTTAAAGGCACAGGAACTTGGTTACGCGAAGCTATCTCTCCTAAAATGGGTACAAAATGTGCATTTCGGAAGCTCGGTTGCATATTTTGAGAAATATGGTACATTTCCTAAAACCTGCAAAATATTAAACCTTAATCCCTTTCTAGATGAGGACAAGTTACTTCGAGTAGGTGGAAGAATCGAAGAAGCCACTGTATCGTACAACGCTAAGCATCCTATCATAATTCCAAAACAACATTGCATCACCAGGCTGATTTTACTCGACGCGCATGAACGATTCCTGCACCCAGGGGTATCGACTCTATTCGTTCTCATCAGGCAGGAGTACTGGATAATCGGCTGCAGGAATTTACTACGGAAAATATCTCACGAGTGCATACGTTGTTTTAGGCAGAAAAAAGCTACCGCAACCCAAATTATGGGTAATCTACCACCCCCACGAGTTCAGCAGTGCAGACCTTTTGCTCATTGTGGATGCGACTACGCCGGCCCAATCGCTATTAAAACAAAACTCGGTAGAAAATGTCATTTCACTAAGGCATACATATCACTCTTCGTTTGCATGGTGACGAAAGCGATACACCTCGAACTGGTAAGTGACCTGACAACGGACGCGTTCTTGGCAGCGTTTCGTCGATTTGTTGCACGCCGAGGAAAGCCATCACATATGTATTCGGACAATGGCACAAACTTTCGCGGATCTGCTCGTACATTGTCAGAGATGCATAATCTAGTACTCTCGGAAAATCATAACTCATTGATTGAAGAATCATTGGCTCGCGATGGTATTACATGGCATTTTATACCTCCCTCAGCACCACACTTCGGCGGATTATGGGAGGCGGGTATAAAATCTGTCAAGTATCATCTCCGCAGGGTAATCGGTGATGATGCACTTAACTTTGAAGATTTATATACCTTTCTCTCACAAGTAGAGGCTATCCTAAATTCTAGGCCTTTATGTCAATTGTCCGACAATGATATCGATCCGTTAACCCCAGCACACTTCTTTCTAGGTGAACCCTATACAGCAGTACCCGAGCCTTCCTTGGATCTACCAGTGAACCGCTTATCATCCTGGCAATCCATACAAGCCAAAGTTCAAGGCTATTGGAAGAGGTGGAGCCTGGAATATTTAACATCATTGCAAAATCGACCGAAGTGGCAACAAACACAAAGGGATCTACAAATCGACGACCTAGTTCTTGTGAAGGATTCGAATCTACCACCTGGCAAATGGCTAATGGGACGTGTACTTAAGACTCATCCCGGCAAGGACGGACGTATACGAGTTGTCACCTTGAAGACCGCCAATGGGAGTTTTATTCGTCCAATTCATAAGCTGGCAGTTCTACCCTCGTGCTGAAACTATGTTCCAGGGGCGGCGGAATGTTTAGAAATAAAATGCGTTTTACTATGCCTATTATATAACATCATACCCTATAGTTTAAATTATAATAATAATCTCTTGCTCTTGCTGTAATTGCCAAAATGAATATGCTAACGTTTACTGTAAAGTCTAATCTCTTATCTTTATTCATGTAATTTTAGTACTCTCTCTCTCTCTTATACTTGTCATTATTGTTTTAGTACTTGCTCATTTGTTCACTTATCTGTAATTAGTTAATCGTTGTCTCGTCCACTTGGATTTGGACCGTCAAAGGAATTGGTAACAAATAAATCACATTGTAATCATTTGGGATCTCGCTGGTTTTTTCATTTGTCCCTTCGCTTCGTTACCTCGTCGCTTATTATCATTCATTTTTTGGTCCATATCGAGCCGGATATTTTTTTTGATATTTTTTGGAAATTTTTTGGAAAATTTTGTGGATATTTTTGGATATTTTTTTTGGGATTATTTCGCATCATTTGGAGGACTCTGCTCAGATTTTGGATAGTGGATTCGGTTGCTTAGATTGTATGCAGGAGCAAGTTCTGTGGTTTAGTTAATGGTGTCTTTTGGTGTTCTTAGACAAATACAGTTTTAATAACGCTGCACTTTCGCTTATCACGTCGATTTATCGTTCAATTAGACCGAAGAAATTTGTGCGCTTTACAATAATGAGTTTGAAAGCTAAATTATCCATTTTACGCGGTACACGTGGTCGTATCAAGGGTTCCCTAACCAAACTCGCCTCCTTTACGGAAAAATTGGTAGAAACTGTTTCGCTAGAGGCTTTACAAGTACGCGTTGAAAAAGTTGATGAACTATGGGATGAGTTTAAGGCAACGCAAAATGCAATGTATGAATTCTCAGAGGAGGAAGATTATATAGATCCTGATCCAGAATGTGAGGAGGTAGAATCAAAGTGTCTCGTGGTAAAATCTGTTTTACTTGCCGCAATTAGGGAACGGAAAACCACTCAACCGAAAGGAGATGCAGTAGCTAGATTACCTGAGCAGCAAGCAACCGCAACGGTACAAGCTCGGGCAAGTAATTCGGCTGCTACATCACAATCGCAGCATGTAGAAACACCCTTACCAACAATTAGAATTGAGCCTTTTTCGGGAAACTATCGCGATTGGCCCACTTTTCGAGATATGTTTGAGGGGTCGGTGCACAATCGAACGAACCTTTCTCCCACTCAAAAATTTCATCTCCTAAAATCTAATCTTCGTGGCGATGCACTAAATTTGTTAAATCATATAACGATTTCGGATGCTACATACGACCAGGCTTGGGAGCGAATAGAAAAGCGGTATAATAAACCCCGACACATTATAAATAACTTCGTGAAAAACTTTTTCGACCTACCCTCCATTGTTACTTCGAATGTTTCCATATTGCGTAGGATTTCGGATGGAGCAGATGAGATAGTCAGGGGACTAACGTCCATAAACTCGTTGGATAGGGACCCATGGCTTATATACATTCTTCTGAATAAGGTGGATCCTGAAACTCGACAGGCATGGTCAGAGTATTGTGTTGAAGAGGATTATCCCACGATGGATTTTTTCCTGACATTTTTGGAGCGACGGTGTGAGGCTTTGGAAACCTGTAGAGGTCATACTCGGGAGTCGAATAGGGGTAAACATACTACTGTCAAAAGTATGCATGCTTCTTCTTCATTAAGTTGCCCTAGATGCAGTGAATCGCATTCGTTGTCTCAGTGCACAGATTTTTTGGCGCTAGACATACAGGCTAAACGGGATTTCGTTAAACTAAACAAACTGTGTTTCAATTGCCTCCGTAGTGGCCATACATCGGCTCGGTGCCAATCTAAGTCCCGATGCAAAACTTGCAACACTCGCCACCACAGCTTAGTCCACTCAGATTCGGTCACGGTTTCGATTTCAACAAACTCTCCATCAGGGAGCACTCACGAGGCTCAACCTTCAACAAGTTTAACTGGACGCAATTTCGGGCCTCCACTTCCTACAAGCTCTCGGTTTGTGTCTCATTCATCATCAGACCGCTTAGTAAACAATCACTCCTTGAGTGAAGCGCATCGTCTGCCGCAAACTCTATTGCCCACCGCTATCGGAAACGTTTTAGATAGCAGGGGTAGATATCAGCAGGTGCGGTTTCTCCTAGACTCTGGATCCCAAGTATCCTTCGTGTCAGAATCCTGTGCTCAACGGCTGGGATTAAAGCGTCGAAATGCACGTATACTTATATGCGGTATAGGTACTACCAGTGCAGGCAAATCTAGGGGAATGGTTTCGATGTGCATTGCCTCCCGCTATGGATCATCTAGCATTTCAGTTGATGCATATGTTCTACCACGTGTTACTGCAAATTTACCTACGGTTTCGTTTAACATCGATGACTGGGATCATATTAGGAAGTTGGATTTGGCAGATAATTTGTTCAATCAATCAAGCCCGATTGACATCCTGTTAGGAGCAGATAAGGTTTGGGATATACTTCAAGGAGAGGTCAAATATAGTGAACAAGGTTATCCAATCGCACAAAGAACAGTTTTTGGTTGGGTCTTGGCAGGTTCGTTAACTCACAATGAGCAGCAAAATATTTACTCGCATCATAGCATTTTCGACGTTGACTCAATCCTTCAAGCTTTTTGGACCATTGAGGAAGTGGATCCGCAATCATATCTCTCCAAGGAAGAAAGGGATATCGAAGAGCATTTTCTTCGCACTCATCAAAGAGATGAAAAAGGAAAATATATCGTTGATCTTCCATTTAAGATACAGCCTAGTTTCGCGCACACTATGAACGGTGCAATTAATCGTCTTATGTCGATGGAGAGAAAATTCCAAAAAAATGAAAGTCTTCGCAATGGTTATACACAGTTTCTTGAAGAGTATTTGTCATTAGGACACATGCGCAAAATCGACTCGGCAAATATCGCTCGAACAAATGTGTTCTACTTACCACATCACGCGGTACTTAAACCCGACAGTTCCTCTACCAAGCTTCGGGTAGTTTTCGATGGGTCCTTTAAGGATGCTACAGGAAGGTCCTTAAACGATTTACTGATGGTAGGCCCACCTATTCAACGCAACCTTTTTTCGGTGTGCTTGAGATTTAGACAGCACAAATTCGTCTTCACCGCGGACATTATTAAAATGTTCCGGCAAATTTGGGTGTCGGAGAAGGACAGAGATTTTCAGCGAATCGTTTGGCGGAGTTCTCCCATGGGTCCCCTGGAACACTACCAATTGTGTACGGTGACATATGGTACATCTTGTGCACCCTTTCTTTCCGTTCGTGTTTTGGAACAGTTAGCTAAAGACTATGAAAAGGAGTTCCCTGTTGCAGCTGAAATAGTTCAGAACGATTTCTATGTGGATGATGTCGTAACCGGTGCAGACACTTTGGAAGAAGCGTTAGATAAAAAGAATTCGTTGATAAAACTTCTATCAAAGGGTGGCCTTACACTCAGCAAATGGCAGAGTAACCGCGTTGAGCTTTTGAAAGACGAATCTGAGAAACAGGGCGAGTTGATTCCAATGGACACTGATGGTGATCCCTGGGTCAAGGTTTTGGGATTGTATTGGAATTCGAAGATGGATTATTTTAGTTTTCGCTTTAACTTAACCCCTGATGAGTGTGTCATCACAAAACGCCAAATTTTAAGAGACGTCGCTAGCATTTTTGACCCACTCGGCTTTCTCGCTCCGTCAGTCATTCTCCTTAAAATTATATTCCAGGAGCTATGGCATCGTAAGTTAGAATGGGATGAGACAGTTCCAGACTGCATTGCAACGCAATGGATCAGATATCGGCAAGAATTTCCTATCCTAACTAAGGTCGCTATACCTAGATCGATTGGTTTAGCAAACCAATCTCTTCAACTGCATGGATTTTCCGATGCTTCGGCAGCTGCCTACGCAGCAGTAATATACGCTAGGTTCCCGCTACCAAATGGTCTTTTCGAAACTCGAATTGTGGCTGCTAAGACTCGCGTTGCTCCGTTAAAGCAACTCAGCATTCCACGCCTCGAACTATGCGCTGCTCTACTACTGTCAAGACTGATTGAAGCAGTCCAAAAAGCATTAAAAGTCACTTTTCAAAATGTGTTTGCTTGGAGTGACTCACAAGTTTTCTTGTCTTGGGTGTCGTCACCACCTCGTCGATGGGATATATTCATCGGAAACCGCACTTCGGAGATATTAAATACGATACCACGAAGCCGATGGTTTCATATAAGGTCAGAGCACAATCCCGCTGATTGTGCGTCACGTGGTCTACCACCATCGAAATTGTTGGAGCATCCTATCTGGTGGCACGGTCCGCATTGGCTTCAGCATAATGTGGGAAATTGGCCAGTCGTGAACGAATTTAAGGAGCATCCAGACTGTTTATTAGAACAACGAAAACACTTGCAGCATTCTTTGGTAGTTACTAAAGATGAACACCCTTTCGAATCACTTTCAACCCGTTTTTCGTCATGGATTCGATTAATACGTAGCGTCGCATATATATTTCGATTTATATCGAAATCTCGCAAAACAACTCGTACTTCTTCTCTTTATTTAAAGGCACAGGAACTTGGTTACGCGAAGCTATCTCTCCTAAAATGGGTACAAAATGTGCATTTCGGAAGCTCGGTTGCATATTTTGAGAAATATGGTACATTTCCTAAAACCTGCAAAATATTAAACCTTAATCCCTTTCTAGATGAGGACAAGTTACTTCGAGTAGGTGGAAGAATCGAAGAAGCCACTGTATCGTACAACGCTAAGCATCCTATCATAATTCCAAAACAACATTGCATCACCAGGCTGATTTTACTCGACGCGCATGAACGATTCCTGCACCCAGGGGTATCGACTCTATTCGTTCTCATCAGGCAGGAGTACTGGATAATCGGCTGCAGGAATTTACTACGGAAAATATCTCACGAGTGCATACGTTGTTTTAGGCAGAAAAAAGCTACCGCAACCCAAATTATGGGTAATCTACCACCCCCACGAGTTCAGCAGTGCAGACCTTTTGCTCATTGTGGATGCGACTACGCCGGCCCAATCGCTATTAAAACAAAACTCGGTAGAAAATGTCATTTCACTAAGGCATACATATCACTCTTCGTTTGCATGGTGACGAAAGCGATACACCTCGAACTGGTAAGTGACCTGACAACGGACGCGTTCTTGGCAGCGTTTCGTCGATTTGTTGCACGCCGAGGAAAGCCATCACATATGTATTCGGACAATGGCACAAACTTTCGCGGATCTGCTCGTACATTGTCAGAGATGCATAATCTAGTACTCTCGGAAAATCATAACTCATTGATTGAAGAATCATTGGCTCGCGATGGTATTACATGGCATTTTATACCTCCCTCAGCACCACACTTCGGCGGATTATGGGAGGCGGGTATAAAATCTGTCAAGTATCATCTCCGCAGGGTAATCGGTGATGATGCACTTAACTTTGAAGATTTATATACCTTTCTCTCACAAGTAGAGGCTATCCTAAATTCTAGGCCTTTATGTCAATTGTCCGACAATGATATCGATCCGTTAACCCCAGCACACTTCTTTCTAGGTGAACCCTATACAGCAGTACCCGAGCCTTCCTTGGATCTACCAGTGAACCGCTTATCATCCTGGCAATCCATACAAGCCAAAGTTCAAGGCTATTGGAAGAGGTGGAGCCTGGAATATTTAACATCATTGCAAAATCGACCGAAGTGGCAACAAACACAAAGGGATCTACAAATCGACGACCTAGTTCTTGTGAAGGATTCGAATCTACCACCTGGCAAATGGCTAATGGGACGTGTACTTAAGACTCATCCCGGCAAGGACGGACGTATACGAGTTGTCACCTTGAAGACCGCCAATGGGAGTTTTATTCGTCCAATTCATAAGCTGGCAGTTCTACCCTCGTGCTGAAACTATGTTCCAGGGGCGGCGGAATGTTTAGAAATAAAATGCGTTTTACTATGCCTATTATATAACATCATACCCTATAGTTTAAATTATAATAATAATCTCTTGCTCTTGCTGTAATTGCCAAAATGAATATGCTAACGTTTACTGTAAAGTCTAATCTCTTATCTTTATTCATGTAATTTTAGTACTCTCTCTCTCTCTTATACTTGTCATTATTGTTTTAGTACTTGCTCATTTGTTCACTTATCTGTAATTAGTTAATCGTTGTCTCGTCCACTTGGATTTGGACCGTCAAAGGAATTGGTAACAAATAAATCACATTGTAATCATTTGGGATCTCGCTGGTTTTTTCATTTGTCCCTTCGCTTCGTTACCTCGTCGCTTATTATCATTCAATTGGTAAAGGAAAAAAATTGCATTTTTGGCAGCTAACTCTATACAAACTAAAGTAGGTATCTTAAATTTGGTGTTTATGTTTTATTGGGCAGCAGATATCTGAAATTTCAGATCGAATGTTTTTTTCGCGTATTCCTTTGTTTTTCATAGTACAATAATTATAAATCAGGTCGGTGTACCGATTTTTTAACCGATAGACGATTCAGAAGTTAAGAAAATATGTAAAAATTCTTTTGTTTTTCACAATGAAACCATTATAATAATCCTTAAATAAAACACAAATATTAATAACATTTGCGTATTTCTGCTATTTAAATTCTCGTTTTGACGTCCAAGTATGCACCTTTAATCCAAATAAATATGATCGAAAATTAGCGAGTTAGATAATTAATACGAAAACATGAAGGATATTTAAAATTTTAATTGTATTTAAAAATATTTAACAATAGATGTGTTTTTTTGGCTATCCTGTAGGTATAGCTTTACAAAAAAAAAACAACGATTGTAAAAGTTTGGCAGCACTCATATCACAGGAATTCGTGAAAAATTTTACCTACTTACTAAAAAATACACATAAGCAAAAGATAAAATTCTGAAAAATCACAAACAAAAACAAATCCACAAACATTGTAATGTAGGTACCTATACTCGAATCAAATATACAAACATGGAAAATGTAAGGAAAAATAATAATTCGGTAATTTTTGGGCTTATTTTTGACAAAATGCTTAATGAATTTTGTGATCTAAGATGTCATTTAATGATGTCAATACATTTTATGACAGAATCGATATTATTTTTCGAAAAAATTTAAAGCAGCAATAGTTTGGTTGAACAGTTTTACTGTTTGGTCTTATTTATTTGTTGTTCAAAATCAAATCATCACATTTTCCTTGTAGATAAAATAAAACAATGGACAAAACAAATTTTCTCTCTCCTTTTTTATTATTATTTATTCCAAAACTCAGTAGGTACACTTTAATAGAATAATCCATCAAAGAAAATAAATAAATTTTCGTTTAAATATAGAAAATGGTCGAAATTTATATCAGCAAAACTAAAAAAGTCATGTTTGATAATTTTTTTCTGATTTAGTTTTGCAGCTTAAACTAATATTTTTTCGTAAAAATGTCAAAGGAATTCACATTATTACAGTAACTACCCATTTATATTTATTATGCTTTTTAATGAAATACCTATAAGTTGGTAATAAATTCACCACACCGAACACACAATTTGCTTACCTAGTCCCGATAACGGCCAATTATTTGAATTATTTCAAAGTTCTCTTCAGTTTAGAAAGAAAAAGACTTTTAGCTCGGCTTTCTGGAATACTATTAGGAACATTACAAGTCAATAAGCACTTTCTCAATGGATAGGCGGAGTCACCATTCACCAATAAGAATATCACTTGGAAATCGACTGCACTGCATTACGCGGCTGTCATGTACAGATTCTGTGAAGCTGCTATTAATGGCATAGAAGCGACATCTGCACCATATTTGCCCTCACCAAAATTAAAAATTAAATTAAAAATTAAAAATTCGAACAAGTGTACCATCAATAGCCCCAGTAATACATGACATTTCGGCTTTGCGAAAAAACTCCTCGTTTACAGTGACTGCATTGTCAGGCCATTTCACTTCTTCGTCTAATAAGAAATAAACAAAATTATAATAAAAAACAAGTTTGGAAAAGTTACAACTTACATAATAAACTTTGTGAAATAAGTGTATTCATTTTAGTGACACAACGATATATTGTTGCCTTTGATACTTCATGCTCATGCATTGTTCCGACACCATGGTACTGACTTCCATTGCCAAGCCATTGAAGCGTTGACAATATTTGTTGTAGGTAATGGTGATAAAGCGTCATTGCAATTTGTCGAATAACAATGCAAATGCCAAAATCATACATTTCATACAAAAAAAAAGCGATTATATGTACAACACTTCCAATGAAATCTATGAAACAGAAAGTTGTAGGTATGTGTTGTATGATGGGAATGTATGGTGTATGATATCTATGTGATGTATGATCTGTGAAAACGGCCCCAGCGGCTTCTTATACAGGTGGCGCTGCAGTCCCTGGATTGCCTCTTTAGTTATTCCATTAGGCAACTGCCTCTAGTTATGCACTCTAAGTTGGTTAAGGTTCTCTTCCTCCAGTGTTCGTCAAATGTGAGTGAGAAATTTTGGAATAATTCGTCTCCAAAGGCGACCGATGCGAGGACAATATCTGCATCCGCTTTAGATAGAGTATAAGATTTAGCGCCATAAAGCGCAGAACCGTCAACTGTTTTAGCCTTCTCAGCCCAAAGGGACAGAGTCATTCTTGTGATGTTGTATACCTACGCTATTGGAATTTATAGCAGAACCGAAGTCGACAAAGTTCTTTGCTACCTTAAAGTTATAGCTATCGATTGTGATGCGTTGTCCGATTCGTAGATGTTGGGTATCAATCCTCACAGCATGCACTTGTCATGCCGTCGAAAAGGTATCGTGTCCAATGAGGATGGGGTACTGTGATGTCTGAATTATCAGTAAGATTCCGCAACTCAATTATCCTCATGACTAATTAACGCACTCAGGGAGGAGACTTCCATTACAACGCCTTGGTTGACCTGACAAACACAGACATCAGAAGCCTCTTACGCTTTATAAAGATCTCAAAATGGTTCAACTAGTAGGGAGATCTTACATGATCCTTTTCTGGTAACCACAATTTACAATGGACCAATGCTGGTCTAAGTGTGTTGGCGTTTTCAGCTGACAGACACTTTCAACCAACCAACCAATCAACCAATTAACGCACTCATTCTCAATGTCTTTCACTTTTTCTTTCGCTGAGCACCCGAGCGGACGAGGCTGCATGAAAGAATATACTTAAAAAAATATTTTTTTTTAATGGACAGTAAGTGTTAAAAAAAATAACGCATATTAAACACTCATTTTAAACTCTGAATTATACATAACTACACGAGTATATTGTATAATTTCAGTCCCCATCCTTGAGGTACATTTTTCCATACGTTGTATTTATCAATATTACGTTGCATGGCAGTATATGGCTCAAATATAATCAATTTCAAAATGCTTACTAACAGAGACAATCTTCATTTCATTAAAACCCTTTATTTGAGCGATAAAGCAAGTTAATGCCCCTTTAACTTAAATGTGAGCGAGTAAAACAGTTCGTTATATCTAAATTGGGTTCTAAAAAGTTAATTCGAAATCTTAACTGCAAAATTTTACATCTTGTGTGTAGGGATACGGTACAAATATATCAAATGAAAATCTGGACGAAAGTTATATCTTGCATTGATAGCGCTTTTATATTACCTATATACGTCTTTAACCAAAAAGTTTTCAAATCAAGAATTAATTCAAGAAATGAATAAAGTTGTGGAGTAAGCATTAAATGTTATTGCAACATTTAAGTGGCCTCAACTCCGAATGCGTTTCGCCCCGATGTGGTGGGTGGGCCTGATGATTGATCAATTATACGTGTTTAATGCTACTTCATTCATCAAACAAAAGTGTTTAAAGACAGAAACAGTATCTTGCATATTATGACAAAGACTACAAATTTAATTTTTACCTTAATTTAGGGATTTTTTTTAGAAATTAACAGACTTTCCTTACCAGAAACTACGTTTAAATATTTAATTAAATTTTAATTTTTAAAGAAGTACGAACCAATTATTCCACTAACCCATAAAGCACACCAAACAGTCAGTTTTTGTGGATGTAATGGTGTCTCAACATACACTTGAGGATTATCATCACTCCAAATACGGCAGTTTTGTTTATTGACGTAACAGCATTCAACCAAAAGTGAGCAAAAGTAAAATGGACGTAGTGCGCGATACGTATTTCGAACAGAACCATGATTTACAAAATAAATTTGCACAATTTTTGCTTGGATGTTACCAGTGGAGAGTCCTCAATCCAAGTGAAATTGAACAAGTCAAAGTTTTCCTAGACCAAAAATACATAATGAATGCCTGACAAATTGTGTACTCCAAAAGAAAGACTAGAATAGAAACAGTAGACTGTTACTAAATTATTGCTATAATCTGATAGGACAAAACAAATAATACAACGGGTGCCAAATAACAATATAAAGTGAGAGTTAACGTTAGACAATACAGTGGCCGGCATAAGTATTTTGACAAAACTAAAGTTAATTCTGCTCATAATTTGAACTTACTTCATGTAAATTTTTGCATCAATGGAAAGGTGATTTAAATTCCGTTTGAATGATACAAAACTTTCCTTAACCGATTAATTACCCATTGAAAATTTGGAACTTTTGTAAAAGTCTACTTTTTTTACTTTTTTCCTCGGTTCCAAAAAAAAAATATTTTGATGCAAAAAGTTTCTTCAAACAATTCTCATAGTGACTGCAAAAAAAATTTTTCAAAAATCTCTTCGCTAATATTTTTTATGATTTTTTGAATGGGATGATCTCAGAAAAATTTTGTATGAAAAGGAGGAAAAAGTGACTAAAATAGTCATTTTTAGCAATTTTCAAAAAATCATAAAAAATATTAGCGAAGAGATTTTTGAAATTTTTTTTTTGCAGTCACTATTAGAATTGTTTGGAGAAACTTTTTGCATCAAAACATTTTTTTTTGATACCGAGGAAAAAAAGTCAAAAAAGTAGACCTTGACAAAAATTCTAAATTCTAAAATTTTTAAATGGGTACTTAATGGGTTAAGGAAAGTTTTGTATCATTTAAACGGAATTTAAATGACCTTTCTATTGATGCCAAAATTTACATGAAGTAACTTTTAAATTATGAGCAGAATTAACTTTAGTTTTGTCAAAATACTTATGCCGGCCACTGTAGACTGTTATGAGCATACCACAAAAAATATAAGGTAACAATATTAAATAACAAAAAAAATTACGAACAATAAACAATTTTATGAAACATTCTTAGACAGTTAGTTAGAGAATGGTTTGAGATCTATTATTAATACGGCTGATAATAATTATTAAATTTCATGATGAACGCACAAAAATTGTTGCTTTTTTTTTAAATAATAAATCGAATGGTAGGAGGTGCGACCATTAAAATTAAGTATTCGCATGGGTATGCTCTAAGGTCTAAGAACATAATATAATCAATAATCAATCAATAATCCTTTGACCTATATCTCTTTGCTCTTGAAAAACTACTAAAAACCATTTAAAACCCACTAATTACCGACCACCGAAAATGTATGTGATAGATGTGTATGTACATCAATTGCAGGTCTAAAAGGAAATCTTTTCATGCACGAGTGCGAGCATCTATACTAAAAAAAAGAGCTTTGAGGGCAAAAGCCTTTTTTGTTAGCAAAGTTTCTAATTTATTGTAAATGATAAGTGAAGAAATTTGTTCATTGCAAATAAACAACAATTTTAAATCAAAACATACTATACATAAGGTAACCACTACATATGCGCCCCAAATAGACTTATTACTTAAGAATTAAAATGTTATATTGTATAAGTCATTCACAAAAGAAATATCAACTGGACTTAACTTAAGTAATAATGATAACGTTGAAGTTTAACATTTTGGAGTAACTTGCTAATTGGATAAATTAAAATTCATATTCATATAGCATTTGGATTAGAGTCTATATACTGCCTTAAGTGCCATCACTCTGAGTCTAAATTCGAAAACAAATTTTCCTGAAAAAATTTATTAAGATTGTCAAAAAAAAATTAATACCTACCTATTAGTTACTACTATTAATCTTTCAATAACTCTTCTCTTCTCCATTATCTTAACATGTAACTTCAAAAATCCCTTCGCAATCTGTTCAATCTGTTACGTCAGGCCCACAAGTAAAGAGACCGATGGCCATTATATATAATTATACTGCCGTACCAAAATTCGAGTCGAAAGTTTTTGAGAAAATACTTTTGATCTCTTGATTGGACATGATGTCATTAGTTTCTTTCATAGAGGCTGCCGGCGGCGTGGGCGCCTGCCTGACGGATGCCACGTCCTGCAATGCGGGTTGAATTCGACATATACCCCTTATTTTAGTTTCTGTCAAACACGACAAAAGTAACACATTTTTACAACTTTTATCAACAATTTAATTGCCAGTACCAAAATTGCATGCCTAAATTGAAACAAATAAGGACTTAAAGACTGACACCTTCTGGCTCAACATTAACCGAGCATGACCAGAAATACAGGAATTGTGTTAATCATTGGTCATTCGATCGGTGAAATATGATAGCTTTTATGCTGTCTACTGAAGACGACGTTGACGAAAATTCAACACCTTTGCGATGACTCTCCTTTGAAGTTTAAAAGCAGCATATTCTAAAATTCGAGTAATTATTTTCATTGCCTTTTCGACAATCGTTAGAAGTTTCACTGCATTGATCTGTCCCGCTCTTTAGAAACGAAGCATTACTGGCTTGCTTTCATCCACTCCGGCGGATTTGGCAACTTTTAGAGCGATTTGTGTCATCAAACTATGTTCCTGCGTTGGTCAAATTAAAGCATTTGTCATTCTTAATGCCCTGTTGGGGTTTTAGAAACTATGTTCGTGTTCGCCCATGTGAATCCACAACTTAAATGTCTTCTTCATTATGTTCTTTCTAATAGCTTCGGCGATTTCAAACTTCTTAAACCCTACTCAATTCTACCGAGCCGCCTTATGGCTGCAGTGGCAATGACTGGGTATTGAAACATTTAATATAGCCACCGTGTAGATTTCCCTCGAGGCTTATGGTTTTATAGCTTCTCCCAAAATATTCGTTTAACCACTCAAGGTTTGCGGGCAAATAATTATCACAAAGCAATATTTCAAGGCACGATATCTGTCATCATCTGTCATCTTTGAGGTCTTTGCCAAAATTGCCTACGGAACTATGTGAATTTGTTTACACGACAAATGCACAACATCTTCTCTCCGTCTCTCCGTTCAAGGCACCGCTAGCCCTACTCCATTTAAAAAAGCTACGTACTCCGAATCTATAAGATACGGTGCATATACCTGCACTTGAGGTACAGTGTTGACATTTGAATGTTAAGGAATAAGACTGCTATTTCATGCTATCCTCTTCAATATTCTGCCTTATACCCTGGGACTTGGGAGATTTTTCCACTGCCTCCTGAACAGAAACTGATGGTGACAGTCCTGATTTTCCATCAATCCGCAATTGGAAAATTTGTTTGATTTATTTTTTATATCTCGTCGATATTTTAACCAGCGTTTCCAAAAATCTTATAGTATTTCCTGAGAGTGAAGATATGTTTCATGTGCATGTGGGATGACGAATGTCATGTGCCGACTACCAGACGCTAGCAAACAGACATCCTTCAAGCCTGGCTAGATTTCGTCAGTATTGGCATGCAGTTCGCTAGCTACCACACACCTCGAGAAGATCAGTAGGTAGCAAGTAAAAACTTTCAGTTATCGAGAAAATTCTGTGCGACCCAGTAGTGCACGTTTTCCGTTTCTTCATCGTACTAGAATTTCACACATAGCTATTGGAAGCTCACAATTACATTAATCCAGCTTAGTTTGCTTCAAGAATAACACTGATAGTACATCTGATGCCACATAAATAACATTATCCCAATATGTAATCATTGCCCTTCCAGTATCTTCGACGTTGAATGTTTGTCAAGGACTCCAATTGCACGATTGCTGTTATTCGCACGCCTGCCTGGCACTTTGGCAGCCTCCGCACTGCCTCAAAATACAACGAATCGATATCTCCTTAAGATCTTCTTCTAATCACAACCATAGAAAAAAAGCTCTGAATGCAGTCCGGTTCTTATTTCTGCTGGCAATTAGAATTGATTGTCAATTGCTTAAGTCAATCTCTTCTCAAATTTTGACAATAATTGCATGTACTCATTCCAACAATATGCATTAATCTGTCAAGCCTTGAGTGCTAAATTTATGTACTAAACACAAACACAAGTTGGTGTTGGCATTAAAGCAAGAGTAATTGATATAAATACATCAACGCAAACACCAATTTGTGTTTAAATTAATTAATTTCACGAACACTTCAGTCAGTTGAAACACTCTGGAATCAACTACATCTGCAAATATATTCGTAGATATGTCTATGTATCTATATAGCTCAACACGGGTCATATCCATGAACGTTGCAATATGTTATTCCTGTTCATGAAAACATCTCGTATAAAAAACGGACAGTAGTCAAAGACCCAGTGACCCAAAGTTTTTTATTCACAAAAATGAATTGTTGGAAAAGCCTTCTTTTTGCTATTAAACATTCCAATGGAACTCAACTTCTCCTTGCAAATATTCCAAATACCTCTCCATCGAATTATTTTTGCGCATGACTGTGGAAATGTCAAACTACGAGCTTTTGGAGGTAGCGAATAAAACCTCCCTAACCATTCTCGGAAGAATTGCAGGTCCGTGAAAATAATTGCTGTTCAAGAAGTTGAAAGTTCACGACGGATACGGTACGGACCGCATGAGAAAGGGTTTCTGACATAACTCCTTCAGAATGTATTTGATGTAGGTAAACTTAACAATTAAAAAGCTGAAATTAACTTCAAATGTGCAATCAATTCGGATGCGAATTCATTCTATTTGCCATATCATGGACTGGACATCTAGTGGAAGCTACAAATGTAATGTTCCAATGTGTAAACAAAAAATTTGAAAGAGAAAACAAGACGCATCCGTAAAATGATTGAAATTAAGTTTGCAGATTTTTGGGAAAATGTTCCATGTTTCATTGAAAATATCTGTTGGCACCAACTGTGCTTTTGGCGACCTTATGACCAGACTTTAGGTATATATAAAAGTTGGCAGAAAAGTCAACCTAGGTACATACCTACATTGAATTCCTTTTGGCTCACTTGTGGTGTGGTCCAAGTTATTGGTTACAAAAATATTGACTTACAGTTATATTTGTAATGAATAGGCAAATTGCAAATATTTTTCGAAATATTTTTCGTGGAACTTTTTGTACTAAAACATTGATAGCACTGACCCGCAGTCGGATTAGTGGAGTTCGATAAGTCTCATACATTCATTAATTTTCAATGTTTTGTCCGAGTCGTCGATGCGATGAGACTCCTTTCTCGTTGACAGAAGACAACTGTCCTTCGTTTTGTCCTCATTTACAGCCAGACCCATCTTCGCCGCCTCAATACTTTCTATCATGCGCCACTGACAGGACAGCTAACTGAGATCTTCCGATAATGTCAATATCGTCAGCATATGCAAGCAGTTGAACAGACTTCTAAAAAATTGTACTTCTGATGTTTGCTTTTCATTCATTTTCAATATCCCGCTTTTCCATTAAGTGGGTCGCGGGTGTAGGTTGCTCAAGTGAACCCTCCATAGCACTCGATCCTCCGCCAACGACCCCAATTCATCAATTGCAATCCCCATACGGGTAGAGGAAAGATTATGAATTTGATCTAACCATCTCATCCTGGGTCTACCTAGGGGATGCCTGCCCGATGGTACGTATTCCATAGCACGTCGTCGTGGGAT
This sequence comes from Cheilosia soror, assembly GCA_949372485.1. Taxonomy (NCBI): domain Eukaryota; kingdom Metazoa; phylum Arthropoda; class Insecta; order Diptera; family Syrphidae; genus Cheilosia; species Cheilosia soror. Next base: position 41,690,077 of record OX443561.1, read on the forward strand.
CCTGGTCAAGGATGATGTTGAAAATGTTATACGATATCGCTCAAACCTTTTTCGACATCAAAGGGGTTCGGTGATGTTTTTGTCGATTTTAACAGAGCAGCGAGGTTTCTCCATTGTCATCCTGCACAGACGAACGAGTTTGGTAGGAATGCCGAAACGTGACATGGCTTTGTATAGGTCGACCCTATTATATACGCTATCATAAGCGACTTTAAAGTCGATGAAAAGGTTGTGTGTATTGGTCTGAAATTCCTGGGTTTTATCTAAGATCTGTTAGAGTGTGAACATTTGGTCGATGGTTTTGGTAGATAAGGGCCGATCAGGTTGTTGGAGAAAGGTTATGGACGTACAGATAATACAGCCGACAAGATCTTATATGCGACATTCAGGAGACTTATTTCCCCTGCAGTTGCAGTAGCGTTCCTCAATTGATTCGACCGCCAGCTTCTCGTGCTCTTTCCTTTTCCTTCTGAGAAATCGGTTTTCCTCCCTTCTTCTTTGCCCATATAAAGCTCGCGAGCAGCTCTCTCCGCCGCTCTGGTCCTCGTCTGCAACATTGCTTGGTATGGTATGGTAAGCCTCGTTCTTTGCTGCATGTGGTGCCTGTCGGCAGTGTTGTTACGACTCTCTCTTCATTTTTCCCACGAAACGTGGTAATTTTTCCCTTTTCACCGAACTCAACTTCCCACCAAAATCCCACGGTACATTAAAATGAAAAAAAAAATTGCTTCATTCATTTTTATTACGTTAAAAGAAAATCGCAATGGCCGCGTTTCATTGATCGCTAGATGACTAGCGGTATGCCACACTCCATTAGGTATACAAAAACTGACATTTCAGCATTTGCACTAGATCTCTAGCACATATTTTGAAATATCCTTTTCTGCGAAATGTCTCAATCTAGCGCAAAATTAACTGAATAAATGAAAAAATAGTTGACGCAATAACCCTAGGTCTAATACATTATTGCACAAAATACATTTCTGATGCTCATGAAGATGAAGTAATAAAAATTCAAACTGGTTCTATTCCAATCCCGATGTCACTTTGTCGCTGGCGCTAGAGGTCTAATTACATGCGCTGCCGCTGCGCCGACAAATTGTATTTGTATTAGAAGTTTTTGTTAAGAGGCTTTTATTTTATTTGTGCTGATAATTGTTGTGAATTGGAATAGTTTTGATGAAATTTCACAAAAATTTGATTTGAACACTTGTTTTGTCAGTTTCCTGAAATCCCCACGATTCCACAAAAATGTCACTTCTGCAGTTGCGGCTTTAAAAAATGATAGTGTTTAGTTTATATAGGTAGAGTTTAAATTTCTTAATTTGGATTTTTTCTGTTTGTCATTTTTCTTTTGTAAATTAATTAGGTACTATTCAATATTTCAATCAAAGAACCATCAAGATCATAAACCAGAGAGAATAGACCACCAGCTTCGGCCAAAAATGAGAGTTTCATAGAGCCAGTTTCAAAAAGTTACTGCGTGGTTAAGTATGCGTGCAATGTTAAAGTAAACGGAGGGTGAATTTGGTCACGCATACACTGGCACATAGTAACATGTACAGTTATTCGGTGGTAACTTTGAAAAAATTCAAATAAATCAAATAAATTGGCCGTTATCGGGACGTGTTAAGCAAATTGTGTGTTCGGTGTGGGGAAATTATTACCAACTCATATTTCATTAAAAAGCATACAAATATAAATGGGTAGGTAGATAGTTACTGTAATAATTAATTCCTTTGACATTATTACGAAAAATAAATTAGTTTAAGCTGCAAAGCTAAAATGGATGATAACAAAATCATCAAACATGATTTTTTAGTTTTGCTGATATAAATTTAGACTCTTTTCTATATTTTTAACGAAAATTTATTTATTTTCTTTGATTGTTTATTTTATTAAAGTGTACCTACTGAATTTTGGAATAAATAATTAAAAAAAAGGAGAGTGGACATTTGTTTTGTCAGTCTTAATATGTTTATTGTTTTATTTACATCTACAAGAAAAATGTGATGAATTTATTTTAAATAAATTGGTCATCGGAATTTAAGAAAAAATACGTTTTGGGCACACATAAGACCAAATCGTAAGTGCGCATTGTCATATCACATATCGGCTTATAACACAAGGAATCTGCATTAGGTGTAAATAAGAATTTATTAACATATAATTATTACGCTTTCGCTAGGGCAAATATGCGAATTTCAGGAAATATTTTTTAATGCAATTAAATGTTTTAAAACTGCCTGTATGTTTTCGTAGATATTAGTTAATTCGCTAATTTTCCACTATATTTGAATGTCAAAACTACATAGAATCAAAATAGTAAAATCCGCGAATGTTATTAAAAATGTATGGATTATTAAATTATGTTATAATTTCATTGTGAAAAACAAAAGAATACCTACACAAAAAGCAAAACTATGATAACATAACAAAACAAATAAGATAATTACATGTTTTAAATTCAAATATTACGTACCTAAACTTTTCAGTACAGTTAACTTTTCGCTTCAGTTTAAGCGTTACTATGGAAACGAGCTTTTTTTTTTGAAAAAATCAAAAATGCCACATTTTCATTTAAATTTGACGTGTATACGCTACGCTGTGCATTCCGTAGCGCCTATGCAGTTGTAAAACACCTTTTCTAGCAGGTTTTGTATAAAAATGACAAGCAGTCCATGTTTTAAGTGACAAATGTGGATTTTTAATTTTTTGAACAGCCAATTCTTTATAATACCTAATTCATCATACATTCATCATAATTATTCTCCTCATAGAAAAATAAAACCATAAACATACCTATTATAGATGAACAAAATAGTTTTCATTTAACTTTTATAATAATTTATTTCAAAATATTAATAACACTTTAATAACAGACACACTCATCGAAAATAAATTAAATTTCTTTAAAATATAAGAAGAAAGAGCTCAAAATGTATGTCAACAAAATTGCAAAGAATCGCGTTTAGCTGATTACATCGTGCTTGCAATTTAGGCTGTCATAGGAATCTTATTACAAATTACATTATTACATATTAGATTTAATGAAAAATGTTGATAATTAATTCACCACACCATACACACAATTTGCTTAACACGTCCCAATAGTGGTCAATTATTTAAATTATTTGAATTATTTCAAAGCCAACTCAGATTCAATTGTCTTATTTCATATTTTTTTGCTTATTCACACGTATTCACAGATAGAAAAAGAGGCGGAGCTACTTATTTCAAAACTGGCTCTATGAAACCCTCATTTTTGGCCGAAGCTGGTGGTTTATTCTCTCTGGTTTGTGATCAAGATTTTGTGCGCATGAACAGGTATGGTATACATATTTAATTAATTTTTTTTAAATTTTATCTTTACCATAAAATGTTTATATTAAATAATTATGTTACTGGTTTTATTTTTTTTGTATTTAGTTGTAAGGAGTATGATTTGGGACTCCGCATCCAGGTGATTGTCCTTCCGCCTTTGACTATGATTATTCTTAAATTTAAGTGAAAAATGTTTGTTCTTTTATTATTAAGTTCATATCTACTGTGCTGTCGTCTGAACGAGTCGCCTCATTAGCACGATTTGTGACCTTTTGAATAGCATATACTTACTCACTTAGTAAAGTACCTACCTCACGTATTCTGGTGGTCCTTCCATACGATCCCTGCGTGTAACCCCGGCAATACAACGAATGAATCTCTCTGTATTTCTGCAGATTGTATCCGTTTTGTTATTTTTTTCATTATTACACAAATACAATGATCACGTCATGACCATACTAGAGTAGGTATGAGTTGAAACAAACATAGAATTAAGTACCTACTATGTATTTAGTTTTGATTGTACGGTCGTCTTTATAACAGAACGACCTGGTATGATAGAAAAAACTCAGTACTGCTCCTTTCATCCCCGAGATACTTAAACTTATCCACCTTTTTCAATGGAACTGTAGGTTTCGTTGTATAGATTCATGTTTATGCTATATAGTATTATGGCGATTGAGTTTTGACTTTCACGAATGCGGATAAAGATTTTGTTGAATGTAAAATTCTTCAACTGCGAGCTTCATTTCCGTTAAATTTGACGATTTTTGGAGAAGGATATTGAACAGCGAACTCTACGGTCTGTATAACGATATAAACTTTGTTAAAAAAAATACGACTTAATTGAATTCGATTGTTAGGATATGCAGGATGAATTGACTTCAATGATTCGGCCCAAATATTCATCGACAATAATTCCTAGTCATCGAATTCCACCGAGATGGACATTAGATGAAAATTGCTTCAGATATTGCGCACAATCTGATATAAGGGGTATATCGTATATATGATTGAAATTCAGTTCCTCCCGGGACAGTGTGTATTAGCTTGATCTAAGTAGAAGTTCATATTCGCCGTTTTTGAAGTAACTTTTAATGGATTTCCAAATATTCTTAATATACAACGAAATTCTGACCTCAAGTCATACCTCTTCTATTTTATTACTGTCATCTTCTCTACAAATATAGACTAAGCCTCACTGATTTCATATTGTATACTCATTATTGCATACCCAATAATTGTACCAAAGAACAACTCAAACCAGAATGCTCGATTTACTGGGATCTTTCTGAACGCAAATGTACGTAAGTCCTGTATGTAACTCTGCATCAATAACATTTCAATCTGAAAAGCAAAGACACAGTTACATTCAATTTGGGTTTACCTTGTCAACTTACATTTCTTTGAACTTTTTTATTACTATCCAACTCATTAAGTTTGCTGAACAGAAGTATATATCTTTTGAACTTGCTCTCAGTACTGATTAACATATCCGATAGTTTTCCAATTATATACATGTCAAACGAAGAAGATATCATCAATGGCATCAATGCTATATAATATCCAGCAAAGTATTTGTGCGTATATTCGAATTCCAGTACAAGGAACTTGTAAAAGTAATGAATATCTTGGAACAGCCCCAATAATGTATGTAAAACAAGTTTTGAAAAAAACGTATCCACCGTTTGCTTCACTTTATGAATGCGAAAAGAAATGTTTACCAAACTTATTATGATTCGAGGATTGCCGTTTTTGCTTTTTAAGTTGATTTCAATAACTTCAATCATTTTCAAATAGAAGCAAATCAACACCATCTGCGTGTAAAGATAGCTCCAGAATGTCAGGTCGAAAAGCAGAAGGCCATAGAACTCAAAGATTTTGTACCAATGAGTTTGGAGTTTAAAACGACGATAGTACTCAAAAAACAAATGATAGCAAAAGAAACAGAAACACTTAAAAAAAACTGTATTTTGTAAGCATGGTAGATAGTAAAGATGCGAGTCCGTTTTAAGACCGACAATTAAGCTAAAAATTTCGATCATCTCATTCATGGTTACTAATAGCAATGTTCCATGTTTGAGGTAACTATGTGAAGAGGTAAAGATTATAAAACAGCGATTAAAATCGTTAGCATTTCGAAAACTATTTTCTTGGGCTTTTTTTGCCGAAAAACTCGGGTTTCTTATCCAACTATTCGTAATTCGAAGAGTATCACACAACATGTATAAGGAGTACAACCTTAACGTGTTGTGAACTATGCGAGCGATTCGATATTGATATTTGGATTTTTCGAATTGGCCTCTCTCTCGATTGTAATGAAAATCAATAAAACCGCAGTATTTTAACATTGTAAATAGAATTTTAAATTCGGTATTCAAGTATTTTTTTTCCATTTTGTTGAAACAAAAAAGAAATTGTTCCGCAGGTGCTTTATTATAGGAAGAAGCAAAAGAAAAGACTGAATGGCGTTAACCTCCGTTTTGACACATATTTTTCGTGTCATTATGCTAAATGGTCATTACCCTAGACGTATTATGCTGATTTAGTATTAGGTACTATAACTCTAATCGTCGACGACATTAGTTGAAGTGGTCGTAAATATGTCATTAATCATTATCATTCATGAAATAGGAAAGCCACCTGCTGTCATTTCATCAAATTATTGTTCTGAGGCACATGTTACTGTTTTTGAAATTCGTAACAAAATTTTATTTTAGCATGTTCTTTACTTCCAAAAACGAAAAAAAATCGATTTTGAAACAAGATTTTAATTTAGAAATACTTACATAGCTATTATGTATTTGCTTTGGCAGGTAAAGGAGTTAAGGAGCACAAAGCTCTTTAAAACCACTAAAAATCGTGTTCAGAATAATACATTTCTTTTTAAAAATAATAGATTGATTTTAAAGATTTTAATTTCAGCAATGAAATTGAATCAAACAATTATTATTTTCCTTGAGCCCAGGTAAAAAATTTCGTCTGTCGTCAAAGCGGGTGTTTTTAACTATTAATGAAGATCTATGTAATCGAATTTGCTATTTCAGAACCTGCAATCCGTTTCTCGATGGCACCATTACGGAGATATAGAGTTTAATTTGTGTCCAACATTCTAAGGACATAAAAGGACTTGCGTAATTATTGGTTTGTCGTTCGTAAAATCCAATTTTATAAATAATAACGCCACCAGTCAGACTGCCTATATGTACTTCTACTTACTTACTTACTTACTTATCGGGCTCCCGACCCGTGAAGAGTCTCTACCCGAGACACTGCAGCCTTCCATCCTCTACGATCCCGGGCACGCTGCTTCCAATTGTCCAGACCAAGCGCTCTGGCATCCGCGATGGCTTGGTCTTTGAAACGGAAGTTCGGTCTTCCTTGTCTTCTCGAACCTGGGGGCTGGAATTGTAGAGAACACATTTCGTCCTTCGAGTTAGGAGTATTGAACCCAATTGTTTTGCCAAACCGAAGTAGCAACGGTTTCCTAGGGTAATTCTTCGCCGGATCTCCACTAAGGTGTCATTCGTGGAGTTTACGTTTACTCCGAGGTAGGTGAACTCCTTAACTACCTCGAAATTGTTGCTACCTATCAATATTGACGTTTTGTCCTAGGCGGTGGACAGATGCTTGTTTGTTTGTTGATAGCATGTACTTAGTCTTGTCCTCATTTACTTCAAGCCCAACGAATTTCGCCTGTTCTTCAATTGCCGTGAACGCTTCTATCACGGCACGCTGGGAGCGACCGATGATGTCAATATCATCCGCATAGCCAAGCAGCTGGACGGACCTGTTGAAGATAGTGCCTTCCGTGTTGACACCTGCCCTGCGCACTATCTGCTCCAGTACGAGATTGAAGAAGTCGCATGATAGAGCGTCTCCTTGCCGAAATCCGGTGCATGTTTGAAAAAGTTCGGAAGAGCTGCTTCCAAACTGCACGTTGCAGCGCGTGCTTTCCAGCGTCGCGCGACACAGCTGAATCTGTTTTGCCGGGTTTCCGAATTCGGCCATCGCCATATAGAGCTCCTGACGATGTATGCTATCATACGCGGCTTTGAAGTCGATGAATAGGTGGTGAGTTTCGACTCGAAATTCGTTGGTCTTTTCCAAGATTTGCCTCAGTGTGAAAATTTGGTCTACAGTCGATCTGCCGGGCCGGAAGCCACACTGGTACGTGCCGATTAGTGTGTTGCAGAACGGTTTTAGACGTTCACACAGTACGTTCGATAGGATCTTGTATGCGACATTTAGCAAGGATATGCCTCGATAGTTCTTGCAAGACAGAGGATCGCCTTTTTTGTAGATGGGGCATATGGAGATGATAGTCCAGTCATCGGGCATGTTTTCTTCCACCCATACTTGCTTGATGATTCGGTGCATGCTTAATGTGACCATTTCACCCGCTTTTGGCGGATTTTACCCTCTTTTTTACCTAAAAACTCTCCACCCGCCACCACAACCATTTTCCCGCTTTTTGATAAAAAAACGGAATTTAATTATCTACATAAGCTGCTGTAGACAACTTTAGTTGGCATAAGTGCGCGAAAATTGCAAATGTCATGTGTCAAAGAAACAACCAATGTTATTCATTGACATTCGCTGTAAATACGACGGTAAAATTTAGCAAGATAACGAGATGCCGAAAAATTCAGAAATTAAAAAAATATGTAAGCTTACGTCAGAATTGGAAGCCGTTTTTCCGTATATTAAAAAAACTGATGACGTTTATTTTTAAAGAATTATATTAGACTTTACGTGATAATACGTGAAATAAAATGTTTTCTACTATTTTGCACGACATTTTTGAGGTCAGAATCTAAAAACCCGCCGCTTTTTGCTAAAAAATAAATGGTCACGTTAGCATGCTCCCTACCAAAACATCACCACCGTATTTAAAGAGCTCCGCTGGTAGTCCATCAGAGCCTGCGGCCTTGTTGTTCTTTAGCTTTTTTATAGCTAAGCCAACTTCTTCTATACTAGGTGGTGGAACTAGTTCTTCATTGACTGGACGTGGGTTCTCTTCTTGCCCTATCACTCTCTCTACATGATGCCCATTAAGCAGCTGCTAGAAATGCTGCTTAAACACATCTACTATTCCCTGCGCTTCGGTGACTAAGTTTCCTTCGCTATCTCGAAGAGCCTGCGTTCCGGTTTTGTAGCCAGCAGCCGGTTGCTTAGCTTTTTTTATAAAACCTCCGGATATTATTACGATCGCGCGACTCTTTGATCTCCTTGAGCTGGGAAGCTACGTAAGCCCTCTTCTTTCTACGCAGGATCTTCTTTTCCTCCCTTCTCCTGGCTCGATATTCTTCTCTTGCTGCCCTTGTTTTGCGCTGCAGTGCTTTCTTGTGTACATCTTCTGTCACCTTTTTCCTGTACACGCATTCATCATCATACCACGGGCTCTTTCTCTGGGGTGGCTGGTACCCTACAGTGGTTTCGGCTACCTCCTTGATGATGTCGCGATACTGGCACCACTGGTTGTTGACGTTTGTGGTAGGTGAGTGCACAGATGAGAGTTTCGTAGTCAGGCGCTCCCTGTAGGCTCTGGCTACTCCAGGTGTGCTAAGGCGTCCAACATCGAATTTCTTCTTCTGGGCGGTTCGCAGCTTCTTCTCGTTGGACAGTCGAGCTCTGAATTTAGCCGCGACAAGAAAATGGTCAGAGTCGACCATTTGGATGAATGAAACCTACAATTTTATGCCGAGTCCGAACGACTGAAATGACAAGCTTTTTCCAGAACAGCTTTACTCTATGCATTGACAGCAAATTTGTAATATTTAATGTTTTGTGCCCACAGTTCAAAATGCTTTTGTCTTCTCCTGAATGGAATCCATGGTGGACCTCAACCCAAATCTTTTTTAATCATTATTATTGGATAACACTAACTAAGATACAAAAAAAATATTATAAAATTAAATAAAGGAAATGCCTTTGTGGTAAGTACCTTCACTCCACTGGTCAACAAAATAGATAAAAAGTCATAAAATTTTATAAACAGAAAAAATATAAATTCAATGTTATGTTATATTTATCTGAAAAGAAAAAAAGGATGCATATAGTTAATAATTCTGGCTATCAGTTATGACGTTATGAGTATTATTGTTATTTGTCCAAAACTGTAAAGAACGAAATATTTTGTGTTGGCAACCCAAAAATGTACCCAAAATTGCCTTGGCAGTCAGTGGCAGATTGCAGTTGGCAAGAAGTGGCACATTATATGGTAACATTCTTTTATTTGTATAAGCAGTTGTGAGGTGATACTAACTCTCCGGCACAGAAAGAGAAAACGGAATCCCAAACTTTGGAAACAACATGCTAGGCTGAAGCTGCATGAATCCAGGAGGTAAGCAATATATACGAATATTGACGGAAGAGTTATGCCACCGAAATAGATTAAAGTACCGTGCAGGAATTATTGCACTTCCCGCATTTTCTTGCTTTAGGCCTGAAACACACATGCGATTTCAATCGCGCGATTATTTAGTCGCAAAAAATGGTACACACGCATTTCAATGTGAATGCGCGCACATAATTTCGGATTTTATGTGTGCGCATTCATATTGAAATGCGTATGTTTCATTTTTTGCGACTAAACAGTCGCGCGATTGAAATCGCATGTGTGTTTCGGGCCTTACTTTTTATATAATGTTTAAGCTAAGCAGAACTGCATTTCAATTCAATTCAAAATATGAAAGGAGTTTATAAATAATAAATAATTACACTTATATTAACTTAAATTGTTGAGGTTTCCCATTAAAGAAATCGAGTTTCCATATAAATATATTTTTTTTCCTTAAAATTGTCTATTCTAAAGCTATGAGCACACGACATGCCAAACACGACATACGCATGCCAGTCTGACGTCAATTTGAACGTTTTTTAATCCATTTTATTAAACATTTTAGTGCTTTTTTTTCGCTTGAATTTTAGGGCTTTCTAGTGACATTTCGAAATAAATGCAGTAAATATCCCAAAATATGGTTCGTCTACTTTCTATCAAGCCATAAAGTAACAAATTCCATCAAAGGATGGCTACGATGTCTATGGATTAAAAAACCTCCAGGAAATCTTAAATTGAGTAGATTTTTTGCCAGTCACCGTCGACATACGAATATGCCAACATTGAGACAAAACGTGCATGCCGTGTATTCGGCATACTTTTCGCACATGCCACCTTTAATAAAACGTGACATATTCTACAATATGTCGAGTAATTATCGTGACGTCAGAGTGGCATGCGTATGTCGTGTTTGGCATGTCGTGTACTCATAGCTTAAGATATACTAGGTAAACAGTTTGGAGAAGAAATTTTATTTTTTTTAATGTAAAATGACTTTCTCACACTTTCTCCAAAACATACAGCGACCACAAGGAGAGGGATTGCTTTTCATACACCTTTTACTGATTATGGAGTTCTTGTAGAACAAAATTTTAAATATTACAATTCTTTCAATTTCATAAAAAAAAATATTTTATTCAAATTTTTTACCATTAGAGGGCTGAACAAATTATAATTAAAATTTTTAGAAGAGGCCAAGCCAAACAATTTTTTTCTTTTCTTCATTGTTATCATTCGACGGTTAGCAAATTAATTTGTTTAAATAAAAAATGCTAAAACTAATTTAGGCTATAACCTGAATAATATTTATTTCACGCATTAAAAAAAAATGTTTAAATCGGTGCAATATTTCCTAAGATTTTCGTCTCTGTTTTGTCCGTGTTCATTAAGCGTACCGAAGCATGTAACGAATAGCACTTTATGTTTTCTGTCCGTCCGACTTATTATTCATGATTCATGACTGTTGCTCATCCACTTCGAAAATTATCTAATCTGCAAAACTATTAAGAACTATTTTTATACCCGGTACCACACTGTGGCGAGGGTATATTCACTTTGAAATTCCATTTGTAACGCACATAAGGAGGCGTTGTAGGTATGACAAACTATATATATTATTGATCAGCATCACTTTCTTAGTCGATCTAGCGATGTCCGTCTGTCTGTCCGTCCGCACGATTACGGCCGTAATTTAAGAGCTATCGACTTGAAATTTGGTACGTAAGCTTTTATCCACCAAACTGAGGCTAAGTTCGAAGATGAGCAAGATCGGATGAAAACTACTACTACCTCCCATACAAAAATATCGGATTTATATAGCTTTTTGATGTTAAAAATTAAATTTAAATAGCTACAATAAAGATAGCAAGTTTAAACTTTGCACATATTGTTCTAATAATATTTAAAATTTACATACACATACATACATACATTTTCAATGGCCCGCTTATCCATTAAGTGGGTCGCGGGTGTAGGTTACCTAAGTGGACCCTCCATAGCTCTCGATCCTCCGCCATCGACTCTAAATCATCAATGGCAATCCCCATACGGGTATAGGAGAGATTATGGACTTGATCTAACCATCTCATCCTTGGTCTACCTAGAGGACGCCTACCCGATGGTACGGATTCCATAGCACGTCGTGGAATCCTGGTCGGGGACATGCGTTTAACATGACCAAACCACCGAAGCATGGATCGCTCCGTCCGGAGAAGTAGCTGCTCGACATTGAGTTCCTCACGTATTCTGGTATTTCTGATGCGATCTCTACGGGTCACACCAGCAATACTACGGAGAAATCTCATTTCGGCATTTTGACAAAAAATGAGCTTGGTCGAATAAAAACTACCCATACCTCCCATACAAATATATATATTTTTAATACTAAAATATTATTTTTACAATAATACAGTACCGGGTATTTGAGCTTCGGCATAGTCGAAGATAATTGTCTTACTGGTTTATTTTGACTTAAAAAAATTTGTTTTGTCTGCCAAAATTAATAATATTGAAAAGCAGAAGCCGGGACTTTGTTAATCAATTCTAAAAATCCTAAGAAAACGTTCATCAACTCATTTTCCCCGCCTTAACTATTGGCTTAAAAATCTATATACATACCTACATTTATATAAAAGAGAGTGGCGTTATTTACTACGCTTATAACCCAAGAACGCCTGGACCGATTTCGATGATTCGCACCAATTCGGACTGGTCTTCGGCCAAACAAGAAGAATACCCAAGAAAATTTTGACAAAGGGGCGTGGCGCCTCCCATTCAAAATCGGATATTTCGAAAAACACCAAATCGATTGAGCTCAAACTTACAGATAGTCTTAGCTATTGGCCCTGGAGTGTTCCTGTGAAGATTGGTCAGGAGTGATGTGAAACTCGATGACGTTATAACTTGATAACCGCTGGGCCGATTTCCATGATTCTTTTTATGTATTGTTCGTATGCTGTATTTCAGATTTAGTCAGAAAGAAAATTCCAGCAAATCATTACATTACAAACATTATTATCTAAGACCTAAACAATACAATTCATGTGCACGGGCATATAGATAATTCTTCTGTGTTTGTTTGTAATCGAACTCCTCCTAATCGGCTGGACCGATTTTATTAAAAATTTTTGTGTGTGATTGAGTGGATTGGTTTAGATTCAAATTTGGTGAAAATTGGACAAAAGGGCGTGCCACCTCCCATACGAAAAAAAACCAACAAAATCGTATATTTAGAAAACTACTCAAAATTTAAGCAAATATTTGGCCCAAAGGTGTTTTTGTTTCTCAAACCATCGCGCGAAGTGTGGGTGGGATTCGAAAACGGACCATGGCACCACCCTTACAACAAAGTTATTTAAATCACTATATCTGCTGAACATTGCCTGATTAAAGCATTTTACAAAACTTGGCGGGATTACAAAAGGACGTGACATCTCTCATAACAAACAAATACATTTCAAACGCTATTCTTCTACAGTTATGGAAAAGAATATATCTAGACAATACAATTTGTGGGCACACGTACAGAATCAGTCCGGACACATCGGTTAAAAAAAACGGCCGCAGAAAAATCGACAGACAATGTAAATGTACGAGCAGCCAAAACAACTTTTGCCGGGTCCGCTAGGATTATACAAATAAGGTGAACCTTTTAAATATTCCTTTTTTTGTTGTAATAGTTATTTTTTTTTATTAAATTACATAAATTAGTAATTTTTTGACTCTTTTTATTTTATTTTAAAGAAGCAAACTAAAATAAAAACTAGGAAAAGAAATCTAAACTAACCATCATCAAATACTGGGGGAGCTGATAATTTTATGATCTGGTAAAAGCCATTTTTTTGCATATTTAAGTGAGAAAACCGTATGCTAGCTATAGTAAATTTATGCCCCGCTGTACAGTCCATTAGCCTTAGCCTGTTTCTAGATGTGGTGTCATGTATGCAATACTTTCCTATGGTGTTACCAAACATGCCTTGCTTGGCTTTTTTTTCATTAATATTACAAAGAATGATTTTACTAGCATGCAAACCTTAGTCAACCATGGACAATCGGGTAGGGTCAGGTCTTCTCAGAAACGCTGGGTATATCAAAATATTCCATAGCAGCGATTTCCAAGCAGAGGTTCTGGCAGGGCAGTGACAATAGCAGCCCGTGAGTCTGTGGTAAGGGCAATACCACCTGGAGGTATTACGTTCTTTATCGACAGCCAGGCAGCAATGAAAGCCATAACTGCACCAGAAATAAAATCGAAGCTTGTCAAGTGCTGTCGCGAACTCAAGGCTCTTGGTGCACAAGGTATCGCTCTGCCTGGGTTTCGGGACCTGAAGGCTTTCTAGGCAATGAGAAAGCAGACGAATTAGCAAGACAAGGTTCGACAACTGTTTCAGAACAAGCTGAACGCTTGATGGGCCACCGAAAATACTTGTAATACCACAAGAATACTATGGCCGTCCTCCAACGAAACCAAAACCGACAACATAATACGAAAGGATATGAACCTAGACGAGCTTTCCAGCACATCAATAGATACAATAACGAACTTCGTCAAATCAACAGAATGGTTTGCATGTAGCAGGGCAGTAAGTAATTTGTATACAGGCTTATAATGGGTGAGGGGCAACCTCTTGACAATGGGTCAGTATTGATTTAAGTGTGGCACGGAGTGCTCCCCGCTAGTCCACAAACCTAACCTAAACTAAGTACAATATTAACGTTATATTTAGGACATTGTTCATACGTTTGGTGGAGGAAAATCATTTGAAACTTTTAGGTGATAGCTCAGGGGTGTTGTCGTAAAAGAAAATAACTCCCCGATGATATGTATCTCCGTATACAATTTTCAATAAACCAACTTAATTAATTTGAAAAGTGCTGTAAAACGATGAGAAAAATCTAATCAATTACTCACATGGAATCGATAGAATTGTTATATGACACTATACCATCATTTGAAGTGGATTCCATTTTATACTTACTTTAATTACAAAGTGTCTGAGAATATTGAAATTGCACTTTCTCAATTGTCGATTATTCATTCCTACGTGCACTCTATTGGAAGGAAAAGAAATTGAAATGCAAATGGATTCGATTCGATTACATTTTAGAGAAGAAACCTGTACTTAGCAATCAATTTAATTAACTTGAGGGATTATGTTACACCATATCAGATGCAAATCGCTTCTCTGCAAAGTGAAGATTAAAATGATGCATTTGACTTGATTGGTTTATTTTTAATCAACATGAATTATTATTATGTAAATGGACGAAGTAATTATTTAATTAATATTAATATCTGCATACCATCTATAAATCTAACTGGGACGAGCTGCGTAATTTCTTCGCTTCGTTGCCATGGGCTGATTTGTGCTTAAGGGATACCGATGTCAATATGTGCGCAAAAGCCGTAACCAAAATGATTTTGCTCGGTATGGAACTTTATATTCCACATTGCATCAAAAAACCCTGGTTTACCATAGACTGCAAGCGAGTTACCGCAGCGAAAAACAAGGCTTTCCGTGAATGGCGGTCAAACCATTCAGAGCAAAAAAGATCTGAATTTATAATTCTTCGAAATAGATGCAACCTTATTATTGAACCGGCAAAGACAAATTGCATCGAAAGAGTCACTAACGAAGTAATTGGATGTCCTAACGGCTCACACGCAACTTAGTCCGTGGCAAAGGCAATCAGTAATAACTTTAGTTGCTCTTCCTTTCCACCTCTAGTAAAAGAAGACAGCACGCTAGCAACAACACCTAAAGAAAGGGCAGATCTTTTCGCTAGCATGTTTTCAGAGAATTCCACCCTAGATTCTGCACAACTAGAGCCACCAAATATCCCGAGGGTGCAAACATCGATGGCAGAAGTGAAATTTCGGCCTCGAATAATTCAACGCATCCTTAAGGAACTAGATTGCAATAAGGCAACGGGACCCGACGTAGTTCCGGCTATAGTATCTACTCAAGAGCTATGCACCAGAACTAGCACCTGTACCTACTATGTAAGTTGTTTAGCATGTCGTACTCCCAAAAGACGTTTCCTTCTTACTGGAAGACCGCTCGCATTTAACCTATTCCAAAGAAAGGGTGGAAATGTTTGCCACAAAATTATCGTCCAATAGCGTTTCTATGTTCTATGTAATGGAAAAGGCAATAAATGTCCAATTAATCAAATATCTAGGAGGCCACAGGCCACCGATTAATAAAGGACATGCAATACGGATTTCGGAGCCGTCGTTCCACTGAAGACCTTTTAAGCTACGTAACGCACTTATGGACGCAATCAATTGAACAAAACGGCGAATCCAGTGGGCCTGTGAATGCGGCTACATCACACAGTCAGAGATGTTACCAAATTAGTTCGCTAATGTATTTAATGCAAACAAGACACAGCTTACAACATTTTCTAGGAAAAATGCATCAACAATTCCTCAGATCCAAATGGATGACCATCCAATCCATCCAAAGGACTCAATGCACCTTCTTGGAGTCACAGTCAATTCAGGAATCACATGGCAGTACCACATATCTTACATCGCAAGATCGGCGTCCGCTAAGGCGCTAAGTTCATCACAATGGGTCCACAAGGACCTAAGTGTGGCACAGCAGGTTATACCTGCTCCGTCAACCCGTTAACCTAAGGCGCTAAGTTGAGCTACCTATTTAGAGCAAAGAGGTACTTTGGCCCCAAGCAACTTCTCCTTCTCGACAAAGCACAGGTTAGACCAGGCCTGGAATATTGTTCCCATCATTGACATACTATACATGGACTGCTAGTGAAATGTCAGATTCATACAAACCTGCGAGGAAAAATGAAGCAAACATAAGCACTAGCTCTTTTTATTCAAATTATTTCAAACGATCTATAAAAGATGGCAGTATGGCACACTCAGCACACAAACCTCGACACAAACCAAATCGCACGAATTGCTCGATGACATTTGAGTGTTTTTGTTTCTTTCCGCCGTGAACCAAAAGAGATTAGTGCTTATTTTTGCTTCAACGAAAAATTGGCTGCTAGCACTCTAGCAGTCCATGTATAGTATGTCAATGGTTCCCATATATGGAGCTCGGCCCCAAAACATTCACTTAACCTACCTGAATGCATACAGAGACGAGCAGTTCGACTTATTGGAGACCCTATACACTCACATCGAATCTACAACCGTTGGTGCACAGAAGACAATTCGCTGACCTTTGCTTGTTTTATAGGTATACTTCCATGGTGATGTTTCGAGGAACTCAAAGACATTATCCCTCGAAATGCAACTTTTGGGCGCCCCAAAAGACAGGCCGGCTAATGCTTTATGACCCGACCATACAATACACTTGAAAACCGCGAGGACATCAATTTTCCATAACTCCTTCTGTTATAGGACAAGCAAACTTTGGAACTCGCTTCCTGGGGATATATGTATTTCCAGAAGACTACAATTTGCAGCAATTTAAGTGCCGAACTAACATACATCTGCAAGCATCTCGGGGCGTATTTAAAAAATAAACAAAAAAAAAACATTCTGTCAAACTGAAATATTCAACTTCGGTATACATTTTCTTAACAAATTAAATTTCTCACAGAAAAATCAAATGTCAAGTAAGTTCTTCACTAAAAACAAATGTGAGAACCATCCTTCCATTGGTACAATGGAGTGTTGGAAAATCAACTTCATCTCGTGTTACTAAAACACCAAAAGTTAACGACTTGTCGAAAGTTTTTCGAAAACATGACTTTAAACTTTATAATCAAACACATAGGTACATAAAAAACAACCAAAACACGCTAAAGTATTCCCCAAAGAGACGGCATACTAATTCCTTGCGATGCTACATCCTATACATTTTAGCGCCAGCCACGCAACACATTCAGAAATTTCAGCCATCGTTCTCCTACTCAACATTGTAAATGGTGACACTTAAATGGCAGAAAGTTTTGTCAGAAACATAATTGATGTATATACCCGCCGGAATGGTTGCGGGTTTCGCAAGCTCACTCCATCTCGCCTCTCGCCAGTGATCTTAAAATTGCAGGGAAAAAGCCACGAAATCCTGTTGTGAGGAAATACACTTTTGTTGGAGTACACTGGCGAAATGGTATGCTTGGGAGGCAAGATGTGTGCGCACGTGTAAAATTTCCGCCAAACATGTTGATGACATGTAACTAATCTTGCGCTAGAAAGTTTTCAAAGAAAATATGAAAAGGAGATATAGAAGTTTTAGTACTTTGTGTTATCAATATGTAAGTTTGGCAAATTTGTGTACGTGAATAATGATGTCATTGGTGTTTCTATAGTCTATTGCCATACACGTGCAACTCTTTAAAAGCAATTCAAAAAGAGTATAATCGATACCATACCTACAAACTACGCAGGGTTTTTTTGTTTTTTTTTTTTGCGCGAGAGCAGCTTTAGTTTTAATGACTAGGCTACCTATGCAAGTGTATTCATGGTTAAGGCAGAGGGCTTAGGTTCCGTTTTAAATTCCACTCTATCAGTTATACATTTATGCTATTTAAGTATGCTATCAAGGTCAGAATTTAAAGTGTTTAAGGCCCGTTTGATAACACGAAACATAAATTTTTAATGGCTAAGATCCACATAACATATGTATTCAAGTGATACATAAATTTACTCATGTCGCACAAAATTTATGTTGAACTTAGGAAAGTTATTTTGTTTCTAATAATTGTTTTTGTTTGTTTATTTAAATAGAATGTCGGGAAAAAAATTAGAAATGAAATCCAAACTTTTAATTACATATACGAAAAATTTTGCATTTATGATGAAAGAGGTGCAATAGAAAACAAAACAAGTAAAAGTGTTATCATCGGTCTGGCCGATGCTTTGATGAAAATCATACAAAATGTTTGGCATGCGAGTTAGTGTTTAGGTACAGTACAAATGTACATGTACAATTGTACACGCATGGGGCATGGGTATAATATTATTTTTTTGTGGGTGGTACCAGAACTACTTGACCGACATACTTACTTACTTGCTTATCGGACTCCCGATCCGTAAAGAGTCTCTGCTTAAGACACTGCAGCCTTCCATCCTCTACGATCCCGGGCACGATGCCTTCAGTTTACCAGACCAAGCGCACTTGCATCCGCGACGGTTTGGTCTTTAAAAGGAGGTTCAGTCTTCCTTGTCTTCTCGAACCTGGGGGCTGGGATTCGAAGATCCTCTTAGCTGGAGCATTATTGTCCATTCGCTCGATGTGGCCGAGCCAAAGTAGTCGGACGTGTTTTAAATACTAAAAAATAAAATAAAATAAATAGGTGGCGCAACAGGCGGGTAGACACTTAAGGCCTAGCTTAAGCAACCATTCGTTTCAGTTTCTATTTTTGGGACCAATGGAAGGGACCTACAATTTTATGCCGAGTCCGAACGGCTGAATTGAGAAGCTTTTTCATGACAGTCATACTCTCGGATGTTTGTCAGATGTTCGGGAGAGGTGGCGCAGTAGAAAAAACTTTAAGATGTAATTTGTGTTTTTCCGGGGATCGAACCTGGGATCCCTCGCACAGTAGTCCAGCACACTAACCACTGCGCTACTGCGCCCACGTTTTAAATACTAACGATGGTAAAAGGACTTCTTAAATTTCGTTCGCTTAGGCTAGGTCGATTCGTTTAGACGCTATCGTGTTTTCAACAGACAGATGGACATGGCTAAATCGATTTAGAATTTGATCCTGATTTAGAATAGGTGGCGCCAAAAAAATAACAAAAACGTTCAACTTTTTTCAGAGGAGCATGGTTAGGGTGTTTACAAAACAAACAAATGAAGATCTTTTCAAAGCTAAAAAATATTTATTCCATTTTTGTTTGTAGTTTTCGTTAAATATATGTAAGTACATACATTGTACATGTACATACATACATACAAATTAAATAATTAAATTATTTGGAGGTTGAAAGTTTTGACAATTATTCGATTGTATAGTTTTATTTAGTGTTTTATAAGAAAGTTTGTTCTTTTTTTTTTTTTTTTTTTTTAAAAAGCTCTGCTGATACGTTTTTATGAGGCAAGCTAAGGAGGGTCAACATAAATTTTGAAATATAATAGGTACCTACAACATAAATAAGAAAAAACATTTTTTATAAAATGTTGGACAGTTCTTTAAGACAAAACATTTTTCATCAGTGCTCAAACCTGAAAGCTCTTCTAAGGATTCAATTCCAAAAAAAATCAAATATTGGCTTACAATTTTGGGTTTCATAGCATTATATAATTTTGTGCTATCGAATTAAGATAATTCTTCTTTCAAAAAAATTTTAAGTATTATTTTGTGAAAGGGATTTATATCTAAAACAAATAAATTTATTTTTGGGCTTCGCTTTGAAATTAGAGGTTTAATTTGTCTATTTGAGTAAATGACAGAAACAGAATCCCATACATTTGCAACAGAAACAGAATTATGAACAGAACATTTTTTTTTTCAGCAACAGAATTTAGCGACAGAAAAATGGCCGTTTGACGACAAAACGTAAACAATTCCATATTGATTGTTTCTGTTGCTGCCGGCGACAGAAATGCAATTTATCGTGGGAGGGAGGTTTTTTTTATTTGCACTGAATAGACGGTAACCATGTTTTTCTGGATCTGTTTCAGTTTTGTGTAGCTACGCGATAAACGTAAACACAACCAAAATTTACTACAGAACGAAAAAGATTTCTGCTCTGTTTCAGTTTCTGTTCTTTGTCACTTGGTGCCTTAACACCGCGTCTCCATGAGCAATATTTCATAGAACGCCATATAGTATGCTATGAAAATTGCTCGTGGAGACCATAAATAGTATTCTATGAAAAATGGTATTCTATCTATCGATAGCATTCTATGGGGTGTACTTTTTTGTTGTGACGCGTGTGTTTTCGTGGGATGGCTATGGAAATAGTAAGCTATGAAATGCCCACCCTACATTTTACTGCATACCATCATTATTTCTTTCTATGAGAAATGACAGATGGCAAGCTATGAAATATTACTCGTGGAGACGCAGTCGCAGTGTAAGAATGTTACCTATCCCAAAATTTATAATACGTTTTTATTTTTCTTTCATTGAGTAGGTCAAAGAAAACAAAATAAGAATTTTCTGACAGAGACAGATTTTTATTTTTTGATTGCAAAGATATGAGTGCATTCATAATGAAATGTAATTGTGTACTCAGGCACCAAAGGACAAAGAACAGAAACAGGAACAGAACAGAATTCTGTTCCAAATGTAGGTATGGGATTTTGTTTCTGTTTCTTGTCAGTTGATGCCTTTACGCTGAGCTTTGAATATTTGAGTAAGGTAAGAAAAATGAAGAAAGCGTGCCATTTTCAATTTTTGCGTGCCATTCTGCCACAAATAAAAAGCACGATCGTGCCACCTCGACAACGCTGGTTGGACAGCCGTTCAAACAAAAAGATTCAAATTTTGTATAATCAAGTTTATTTTTTTTTTATTTTATTTTAGACTGACAGAAACTCGAACAACTACAACGATACGAGCAGCTACATACAAACCCTCCAGGTTTAAGAAAAGTGTGCATGTTTGTCTCGCATTACCCCAGTACATTCAATAATATTCAATAAGAGAGTATCTTTTCTGGACTCGAAAAAGAAAAACCGTCAAAAGGTTTAAAAAAAACATTACTGAGTAAGAGGTGAATTGAATATACCATTTACTTCTAGAAGAAGACTAGCTATTATAAGTCTGCTAAGCAGCAAAAAACTGAGCTGTAGGTATTCCGAACTTGCAATAATTAAAATAGAACGTGCCAATAATTGCAGAATGATACTCTGAAGTAAAAATTATCAGAGAAATATCGTGCTTAAACTGAAGAGGAAGTTCATGGATTTCGGTCATTTTCATTCATTCATTCATTTTCAATGGTCCGCTTGTCCATTAAGTGGGTCGCGGGTGTAGGTTGCTCAAGTGGACGCTCCATAGCTCTCGATCCTCCGCCATCGACTCTAAATCATCAAGGGCAATCCCCATACGGGTAGAGGAGAGATTATGAATTTGATCTAACCATCTCATCCTGGGTCTACCTAGGGGACGTCTGCCCGATGGTACGGATTCCATAGCACGTCGTGGAATCCTGGTCGGGGACATGCGTTTAACATGACCAAACCACCGAAGCATGGATCGCTCCGTCCGGAGAAGTAGCTGCTCGACATTGAGTTCCTCACGTATTCTGGTATTTCTGATGCGATCTCTACGGGTCACACCAGCAATACTACGAAGAAATCTCATTTCGGCAGCTTGTATTCGCGATCTTATTCTTTCGGTCATTACCCAAACCTCATGATCATAGGTAAGAGTTGGAACAAACACCGAATTAAAGACTGACAACTTAGCTTTGACACCAAGTTCAGTCCTCCTGATAACAGAATGACCAAGCTGTCTCAAAATCGATCCAGCCTGACCAATCCTACAGGAAAACTCGGCATTGCTCCTTCCATCACTCGTGAATAAGACCCCGAGATACTTAAACTTCTCCACCTGTTTCAATGGGACTCCACTAACATGCAGAATGCATTGAACAGGCGTTCGGGAGACGACCATCATTTCAGATTTGTTCACATTTACTTTCATCTCAGCTTCAACACAAACGGCTACAAACCGATCGAGTGCGCGCTGAAGTTCAGTCTGAGAGGACCCAAGGATGACCAAGTCATCAGCGAAGAGCAAATGACTTATCCTCAGATCTCCCAATTCGAAACGTTCTTCGCCAAGACTGCGCTGTAACATCCAGTCCATATAAGTAATGAAAAGGAGAGGCGACAAGACGCACCCCTGGCGAAGTCCAACGCCCACGGTGAAAGGTATTGATTTAACGCCGTTTACCCGAACACAGCTTTTACAGTTTGTGTAAAGAGATTGAATGGCTCTCAAGAGAGAACCATCAATTCCATACTGCTGTAATACACTCCAGAGTTTCCCTCGAGGGACTCGGTCATATGCTTTCTCCAAATCTACGAAGCAAGCGTAAACAGGTGTAGCATACTCCCAAGCCTTCTCAAGTACCATTCTGAGAGTGAATAACTGGTCGGTTGTGCTTCTGCCGGGACGAAAGCCGCACTGCTCATCTCCTAATCGTGCCTCGACCACAGCTCTGAAACGCGTTTCCAGCACCTTGGCAAAGACTTTTCCGGGGAGACTTAAAAGTGATATACCCCTGTAATTGGAGCAATCCCTTTTATCCCCTTTCTTGAAAAGGGGCACAATCACCCCAATCTGCCAATCGCTGGGTGTTTCGCCGCATTCCCAGGCCACTTTAATGACACGAGAGAGCCATTTGACTCCCTCTTCACCTAAGGCCTTTAGCATTTCTGGCCGGATTTCATCCACTCCGGCAGATTTGCCAGCTTTTAGCGATTTGATCGCAAAAGTGACTTCCTCTACCGTGGGACTATTTTCCGCCCTGTTTAAGGCGATAAATGTGTCATCCTCAATGCCCTGGATTGGATTGAGCAATTCGGAAAAGTGCTCGCTCCATCTGCGCAAGATGTCCTCCTCATTAGAAAGAAGTGTACCATCTTTGGATTTGACTCCTTCGATAATGTTCCACTTCCTTCCTCTAAGACGGCGGATGGTCTGCCAGAACACCTTGCTTGCAGATCTGTGATCGCGGTCCAATTTTTCGCCGAACTCCTTCCAAGAATGTTCTTTGGCTGCTTTAACAGCCAATTTGCAAGTTCTTCGCGCCTCAATGTACCGGTTTCGAGAAGGAGAGTCCCCCAAGTGAATCCACACCTTGAAAGCCTTCTTCTTCTCTCTGATGGCTTCTTGAACTCCGGGCGTTTTAAACCACGCAGTTCTTTTCTCACCACCAGCCGCCACACCGAGCCGCTTCACTCCGCAAACATGTCCTGCAGAGGCAATAACTGCTGTTGAAAACAACTGCCATTCTTCCTCTACATTCAATGGAACATTTGGAATTTGTTCAAACCTTTCGGATACCTGCCGTGCAAATTCCTCCTGTATCTCATCGTTCTGCAGCCCCTCCCACCGTATGCGCGTAACCATCCTTGGTTTACGCTTTGGCAGGATAGGTATTTGATCATTGAGATACAATTTGCACAGCACCAGGTGGTGATCAGTTGACAGTTCAGCCCCTCTCAACACACGAACATCACAAACCATCCTTTTAATACACGATGGTACCACAAAGAAATCTATCAGCGATTTCTGCTGAAGACTTCGACGGTACCATGTGTATTTATGGATATCTTTGTGTGGAAAGAAAGTGTTCATAATGGACATTCCATTTGAACAACAAAAGTCCAACAACTTCTCTCCGTTCGCGTTCTGATCGGGGTCACCGTGTTTCCCAATCGCGCTGCCCCATGTCGAGAAATCCGCACCCACGTGAGCATTGAAATCACCCATCAGGATATAAGAATCCATATCTGCAACCTTTTCAAGGGCTGCATCAACTTCATCTAAGAAAGCTGCGTACCCTGACTCCAGATTCGGTGCATACACCTGCACTAGAGCCAGAGTTGATCTTTCAAGCTTAAGCTTTAAGATCGCAACTCTCCCTCCTAACGGAATCCACTCCAATACTCCGCCTGACAGCCTGGGACTTGTGAGTATCCCCACTCCCGCCTGAGCAGACATTGAAGGTGCTACTCCCGACATGAAGAGTTTCCACCCATCTGCAAGGTCCACAGTTCTAGAACCCCTTTGCTTTGTTGAGGAAACACCAACTATATCTAGTCGATATTTAACAGCCTCCCCAACAAGCTCCAGGTCTTTTCCCGTGAGCGAAGAGATGTTCCACGTGCCTATCCTAAGTCGATGCCGTTGTCGAGTAACCGTAAGTCCACTTATGCCCCTATTGGTGCATAGCGCATCCACCCTCTGACCCCCATAATGGTTTGCGAGACCATTGACAGGAAGCTCGTAGCCGTTTCGGGTTAAACCCGGCCGACTGCCGAGCGTGACAAGCCGACCACCAGACGCTCGCAAACTGCCACCCTTCAGGCCTGGCTCCAAAGGACGCCCTATTTTGACAGGCTTGGCAATATCCGAGGCTCGCTTTCTTCGCTTTGTCATCATTGGGTGTGTGCTTCGTTAGCCATGTCTAGGTGAACCTAGACATGTTGCCCGCCCCCCACCACGGGGAGGTCAGCTACATGAGGGGGCATGGATTTCGGTATTGAACAAAACTGAAGTTTTGAAAAAAAAAGTCAAAAACTTAAATTTCATTGTCAAAGAGGCCCAAAAAGTTTTCAATTACATGTGCTGTGTATACGCATACTAAGAACTCATATGAGTTTAACATTTAGCAGAATTGCATGAAGTGGAGGGTATAAAAGCATCGGGCAGGTCCATGATAACTGTTTAACTTGTTTTTTATATATTGATTACTGTTAACGTTTCAAAATGAATTGGAAACAATATCTTTTTTAAAACTAATGGCTCTTATTTAGTAATCTTAAATTAACAAAAACGTTTTTTCTTAAGTCATTTTAGCAAGGCTGTAACTTTGTGAGCTTAGTTTGTGGTGACTACTGAACACGGAAATACATTCCTGGCAGCGCTGCGTTGGTTTATATTGGAATGCCCAAGCGAATGTCAATCTAGGAATTGTCGGGAAAAAAATAAGACGAAAATGCGAACATCTATAGAAAGTTTATGTGAATTTGAAAACGGTTTGCAAATTTACGGGAATCCAATGGTGGTAAAGAAGAATATGTGAGATATTCGTCACTAGTTTATACACTGCTGAACTCTTTGTGTTATCTTGGGTCAAGGTGCCTACACCAAAGTAATCCTTTTCTTAAATTCTAAGCAAATTATATTCACGTTGGAGATAGGCGCTGTAGAACTATTTTTCTTATACTATACCCACGAATCATTTCCCAAAGTATTGAGATTGAATTTCGAAACACCCTGTATATTCAAAGTGGGCCTGACCTACACATTTTTTAAATCCTAAACAAGAACATTTGCACAACAAACTCGCCAAGTATTACATTTGACGTGTCCAAGTCACTGTTTTTTTGTTTAGAGTCGACGCCCAGATTTATTGGAACGTAGCGAAGCCTGACATCATTTCGTGCGCCTTTACCATTACGCGATACTAATAAAATCATTTTTAGTGTCCAGGCATTCACAATGGTGAATATTTTTATTTAAAAATATCTATTGATGCCGTCAAAATATTTAAGTTGATGATTAAAACTGATTATTCGTAAGGTCCATTGTCAGTAGACAATAGATATTTACCGGATAATAAATAAAAGGAAATATAAAATAGGGAATGTGTTGTAAAGAAAGGCCTAGGGCCCAAAAAATGTAAATCCGGCGCTGGTCACAGAAAAGGCTTGTCCAAGAGGGCAAAAACAAAGAACGCAACGGAATTCCTTCTCGAATGGAATGCTCAAAATTAACTGCTGTGTATGCACTCTTTAAAACAAATCTATGTGCTGCAGAATATTATCTATACTGAATGGCAGGCAATTCGCTTTTAAAACGTATCATGTGACTGGCAGATTTTTCAAACTAAAATATATGCACCGCAAAATGTGTGCAAACGGACGCGCTGCCGATTTGCTCAAAAATCGCTTGATGATGATTTCAACTTCATCATCAAATACATCCGGAATTTCAAAATTCATTTAAAATTTTCCAATCACTTTAGGTATATTAGTTAATAATAATGAATACCCAATAATTACTATTACGAGCGCTTCAATAAATTATATCTCACTTAAATATTTTATGTGACACTTCTTACACAAAAATATTATATTCGACTTAACGACTTTTATATTGTTTACGTTTGAGTTTCGTGCGTGAAGCAATATGAGTATCACTTAAGAATTTATGTTGAACATAACATAACCTCTTAAGTTTCGTCGTTTTAATTTTCATAAAAAGTTACAAATAAGAAAATAAAATTAATTAAAAATTCAGCAGTTGTATAAACAAACAGTATCTACTGCTGATTCTATACTTTGGATATGATTAAGCTTTTAACCAGTTCCAATTAGTGCATTGTAATAGTACAGCAGTACAGCCAAACTACTGCCCTGTGCAAGATTTACAGAAAGCGCCCTTTTTTCATATTTGCACACACGCATTAAGTCTTTTCCACATCACCCAGGAGGTAGACTTTCAATGCGCTTTTTATTGAGGTTTTGTATGGGAGGTACCAGAACTATATAATTGACCGACATAGCCCATTTTCAATACCAACCTGACGACGGTAAAAATAATCCCTCTAGCAAAATGTAATTCTCCTGCATCGATTCGTTTGGACGCTATCAAAGGGCACCAGCAATTTTCTCCATTTTTACAGGATCAAACTCATGCTGTTTTCGACCTCCCTCTAACTTCGGAACCGAATGAACCAAAAACTTTAAGCATTTATCAAACATTTTCGATTATAACATTATTATAGAAGAATTTGAAAACTTGGCCAGTCAACTTACCAATTTTGTTAAACGTTGAACCTTCTTAAACTAATAACTTGGCATTCATTTAGATCTCATTACTTTTCGTGGCTGACTATAGTTACGCACGCAGGGTTTTTCAATAGAGCGCTACAAAACAAAAACGGTTTTGGATATCAATGAAATTGTTTGTGAAAGTTTCACAGGAATAAACAATTTCATTGATATCCAAAACCGTTTTTGTTTTGTAGCGCTCTATTGAAAAACCCTGCGTGCGTAACCATTATGTATGGAACTTGATTTCTTTTGTATGGCCACGACGGTTTTCAAGCATAAATCGGCCGATACTGCTGCAATTTCACGTTCGATATTCGTACGAAGTTCATCAATCGTCGCTGGCTTGTTGGCATAGACCATAGACTTGACGTAGCCCCACAGGAAATAGTCTAACGGCGTCAATCGCACGACCGAGGCGGCCAAGCGACTGGACCATTTCGTGAGATAACACGTTCTCCAAACTTGGTTTGTAATAAATTGATTCGCTGTGCGGCTTGTGGCGCCGACCTGTTTGGAACCACATGTCTTCCAAGTCCATATCATCCAATTGCGGCCAAAAATATTCGGTTATCATTAAACGGTAGCGATTCCCATTCACAGTAACGTGCCGGTCTTGATCATCACGGAAGAAGTACGGCCAATGATGCAGCCGGCCCATAAACCACACCAAACCGTAATTTTTCCGGGCTGCAATGATGACTCATGGAGTACGTGTGGATTGCTGCCTGACCAATACCGCATATTTTGTTTATTGACGAAGCCATTCAGCCAGAAATGAGCCTCATCATAAATTGGACGTAGCGCTCTTAACGTTGAGGCCACTGACTCCAAATTTCGGTAGTAAATTTTAATAATTTCGACTCGTTGTTGGCTCGTTGGCATCATGAAATGGCAAACCTTACTGAAGAGAAATATCAAAAGAGTGGCAAGTAATTCCGCATCGTTTGCTGTCCCTGTCGCTCTAATTTTGTAGCGTCCCTATTAAAAAACCCGTTATATAAGAGAACTTGGCCCTTTTTTACATTTGCATATGTTTTTGGTGTGATCGTGTTTTCAACAGACAGACAGCCACATGGGGGTATTATTGGCTTTGTATGGGAGGCAACAGAACTACTTGACAACATGGACCATTTTTAAAACCAACCTTGCTTGAAGAGTCTCTGCCTGAGACACTGCAGCCTTCCATCCTCTACGATCCGGGGTACGCTGCTTCCAGTTGTCCAGACCAAGCGCTCTATCATCCGCAATGGCTTAGTCTTTGAAACGGAGTTTCGGTCTTCGTTGTCTGCTCGAACCAAGGGGGCTGGGATTCGAAGATCCTCTTAGCTGGAGCATTATTGTCCACGTGTTTTGGCTTTTTTGACTACATCCACATCTTGGTACAGCTCAGAGCTCGTGGTTGTATTTTCTCCTCCATTCGCCCTCCTCGCACACAGAACCAAAAATCCGCCGAAGTATTTTTCTTTAGAAGGAGCCCATTATCAGCTCCCCCTTCATGCTTATTGTCCATAAAGCGGAACTGGCAGGATAAGACTTTTTTTTAGAGCACACACTTCGTCCTTCGAGTCAGGAGTTTTGAACCCAGTTGCTTTGCCAAACCGAAGTAGCAACGGTTTCCTAAGGTAATTGTTCGCCGGATCTCCACTAGGGTGTTATTCGTGGAGTTAATGTTTACTCCGAGGTAGGTGAACTCTTTAACTACCTCGAAATTGTTGCTATCAACAGTGATGTTTTGTCGTCGGCGAGGCGGTGGACATAATGCCTGTTTGTTTGTGATAGCATGGACTTAGTCTTGTCCTCATTTACTTTAAGGCCAACGGATTTCGCCTGTTCTTCAGGCATGCTGTTTTGTCGTCGGCGAGGCGGTGGACATAATGCCTGTTTGTTTGTGATAGCATGGACTTAGTCTTGTCCTCATTTACTTCAAGGCCAACGGATTTCGCCTGTTCTTCAGGCATGCAACCGATGATGTCGATATCGTCCGCATAGCCCAGAGTTGGCCTTCCGTGTTGACACCTGTCCTGTGCACTATTTGCTCCAGTATCTCGTACTCGGAAAAAGTCGCATAAATG
The DNA here is from genome assembly GCA_949372485.1 of Cheilosia soror. NCBI lineage: Eukaryota > Metazoa > Arthropoda > Insecta > Diptera > Syrphidae > Cheilosia > Cheilosia soror. The sequence continues at coordinate 41,719,266 of OX443561.1, forward strand.
AAATCACATGCGTAGAGTCGGTGTTATATCATTAAACCATTTATAACCAAATGCCCACTTCGCATCGAAACTAAAATCCCTTCAAATCCTAATTTTTTTTAAAACCGTCTTAGGACTAATTTTGCAATTAATATGGTAAATACAAGGATCCTTCGTTTGCTTACTTAAGCCCAGCTAAGCTGCTAATAGATACTGGTTTTTAATAAAGTACTTCAAAGCAGAAGAACCAATTGATAGTGATTTTCGAATAAATGTTAATGGCTCGTCCTTTAACAGAGTTAGTAACCTGAGCACGTCGATACACAGAATATGTATATGAGGATGAACCGATATTAATCCAAAAGGAAGATATCGTGCGTAATTGTTAATGATGTTGTTTTGTCAACAACAACAGTTGTACATGGTTATTGGTTACGTGCTGAGTAAATTAATTGGAATCTGAAAAAATTAAAATCGTCCTGTGGAAATTGGCTTTGCCAGAAGATGCTTCGGTACGATGAAATTGTTATTTGAATTCAATGAAGATGCAGATACCTTCTTATATCAAACTGATATGAAGGTTTGAATAAAACAGTAAGATGGAACAATTTGAGGAAACTTACTTGAGAATTGGTTTAAATATATTTAAGGCCCGTTGTACTATAGACATTTTCATTTTCAAAGCCAAATTGTTACCATGTTCATGTTTACGCTTTTATTATTAGTAAAAAGCATTTTAGATGACACATTCATGTGTAGGTAGTTTGAAATTATAAGGACCGACGTAAAAAAAAAACTACAAGGTCATCCTTTTAATAAAAGCTGCGTTTGTGGCGGCGGAGTAGGTATTGTACTAAGCGCAAGAATTTTAGTGCAATTCTCTCGTCCCTTAGAACCCTATGTCAACACCATAAGTGCACTTTAGCATCCAACCGAAGAAGTTGCTGAGCAAACATAACATGCAATGCATATACTGGTGGTAGGTATGTATATTGTATATGTACATACCTACATGGCAGTCGTGTTGAGGTATTTTGAGGACAATTGGTATTACATTAGTAATACCATTTGTTTGCCCTATACAAATGAAGAATGGGGTTTGGGGACAAATGGAGCATAGCATAGCCTTTGGAAAATCGATTTAATGAAGAGTCCTTGTAGTTAAACAAGTTTGTGTTGTAGTAGGTACTGAGTTGAGATACATTCAATTTTCATTTAGGGTTCATTTAGGTCCACATGTGGATTTATATAAGTATGTACCTATTACGAACTGTTTTATTGTTGCAATCGATTTACACCTTTTAAGAGATACATATATTAAAATGATGTGCACTAAAAATGTATTTCTTTAATTTAAGTGTATCTAGCTAGGATTGCAAATAGGTAGGAACATTAGTTGAAAGTATGTAAAGTTCACACACAAGCTGCAAAGTTAAACTGACGGTTATTAATTTTTATTGCTGTTAAATTATAAACATTCCGAAGAACTTCAGAATCTCAACCGACAACAGTAACTACACCACCCCATCCCTACATTTTGACAATAAGTTTCTCGTCAACATTCCACCAAAGCAATCTGGAATGAGGATATAATTTTCAGAAGATGAATCAATTCACTTTTATACTCGAAAACCAAACAAGGAGTTCGTGGGGGTGTTATCTACAAAAGTATTAAACTTAAGCTCTGATTTCGTCTACTAAACTATTGTAAACAGCTAAGCAGCTATAAAATCGTTGGACCCGATCTCTATAAATTTTTTAGTAGCCCCCGGCTAAAGATCATGTCTTAGGAAGGTGCCCGAGCCCCGGACAGTTCAACATTCACATATTTTGGTTGCCGGGGCATAGATACATTCCTCGGAATTTTAAAGCCGATGAACTTGCCAGAATAAGAACAACTCTACCCATCAAGCTGGATAAAGGCGCTTTGGGCATGCCAATCGATAATTGCAAACAAAAATTAAAGATGGATGCTATCGAGAGTTTTCTTCGGCCTAAGAAGGCAACTGACTAGTAACGCCTTGTCAAGAAACACTAAGAAGACTCTATATAAGACACTCATCATCTCAGTCCCACTCTATTGTGCAGAAGCACGGGCGTTAACAAAGGCGGATGAAGATCTTCTAGGTCGATTCGACCGCAAAATGTTTCGAGTGATTTTCGGTCCCGTTTGCGTTGACGGGCTTTGGAGGAGAAGATTCAACAGCGAGCTGTACAGCGACATCGACCAAGTCATAAAGAAGTATCACTCAACTTATGGCTAGGACATGTAGAGCGAATGGATACCAGCCCACCAGCCCGAAGAGTCTTCGATTCCAACACGGAGGGACAACGCAGTGCAGGAAGACCTCACCTTAGGTGACGCACACAAATGGAAAGTTGCGCACCAACTTGGAGTGCGCAACTGGAGGCGGTTAGCCAAAGATCGGACTAACTGGAGAGGAAGGATTCTGGATTAAGCCTCTGGAGAATGACCGGAAAAAAGTGCTTGTTAAGCTACGAGTACACGACATACGCATGCCACTCCGACGTCACGATAATTACTCGACATTATGTAGAACTAGCAACGCCCGCGGCTCCGCCCGCTGGTTTCTTTTCTATTAAATTAAATTCAAGCTTTTTAAGCTTACAAAATATTTAATCGCTATGTCTTTTCATAAATAATTATACCTACATGTTATTTATTTAATGGGCGCAAGTAGCTATAAACAAATCACGCCTACAGCTCACACGCGAAAATTCAATATATAGCTGTCCAAGTGAAAGACCTGGCTGTCGGAGGTCAACTCTTGCAATGGCCGAGTAGTTCCGAAGATAGCCCTATACCCCCGCTTCCCCTTCCCCCATAAACACCCCAACTAACCTATACTGATCCGGAGGATGTAGCCGGTACAATCTTCAAAGAATTTTTAAAATCGGCCAAATAGTTCCAGAGTTAGTCCCTACCACCCCTTTACCCTTCCCCTGTCTCCAACTTAGTCCTTACGTAACCTGTACGCTATACTGATCCGAAAGTCCTAAGTCAGTGGACATAAGATTTTACATAAATAAAAACTCGTCACAGGTATGATCTAATTATTTATACTACGCGATCATATTGTTACAATTTCCATAGCTGCAGATCTCAAATACATATATGTAGATATGTAACTATCACTTACGCACCACACACCTCTTATATGTACGTAGATGTACATATATACATATTTAGTTTGTTTTATGCATATCCATTGCCTACATCAAATTCAACTACGCAATACATGAGTATGTCGTACAATGTGCATTCTGAATGCCAGTCGTGGGAGTAATCATATTCTATTTTGGGAACGCAATATAAAACTACCCCTAAGCACAACTGCAATCGAGAAAACATTTTTTTCGCACTTGGCCAAATAAGATCTATATTTAATGTATTATATCTCACCCTCTGGATGGACCAGAGAAATGAATTTTAGCTCAAAATACTCGATGAAGTATTGGCTAACAAATAAAAGCATTTCTTGAAATTGTTGTGAGCTAGGTTAGGCCACTGAGGTATCTTTGATGCAGGTGAGGAGGGCGCGGCACGCTCGCGGTCGCTCGGCTCAGCTCGTCGGATGGGGTTGTTCTTGCCCCCTCACCATACACCTCCTGCTCAACACACTTTTGTATCGTGCCATCAAAAAAAAGGAGCAAAAAGAAGAGAAAGTTACTTTAATTTACGTAGACCCCGGACGGACAAAAGGAATTTAAATATAGGAGAAGAGACAGAATTGAAAAGACGAGTTCAAAGACTTTTGCCTATGCCCTCAAGAGAAAGCGGGAAAGGTAACGCGAATCTAAACCTAACTAGCCTAAACTACACCTAATCTAACCTATGATTTAAACTAGACCCTATTCTATGCCTAATATAACTTAAACTAACCTAAAATAAGCAATACCCTAAGCGCGACTCTCATTCCCATGGTCTCTTAAAGGCAAAAGGTTCGTCAAAACCCAGAGACAAGCCTGATGACGGTGGCTAAGGTTGGCCTGCCCACCCTTTTGTGTCTTAGACACAACCGTATGTTACCACTCTGGCCGATGCTGCGAATGGTAACCCCGAAAATACCTCCCGGTCACAATCACTGATGATCTATAGAGAAGCTATAGTCATGCCTACGTCATGTTATGTCGTCGTTCGTTGACGTCACGTCATGTCGTTGTCAATCCACCCGCGGACGGCTGTCCATCTGCACACACACCGGTCGCGAAACTGTCTTAAACGCACATGATCGTGATCAAAACACTCGTTTAAGAAATATATATATAAATTCAATTTTATTATAAATCTAAAATCTAAAACGAAAAATTCTGCTTTTAATATTTACCCTAAAACTAATATTCAAAAATTCAAAATTCAATAACTTAAAAACTAAAACTTACGGTTTGTCCCGATCCCCCGTTGTCCTGGTACCAGCACAAGAAAGGTCGCTGTGAAATTTCAAAAATGACCGCAAAAAAAACACAAAAAAAAAATACTAAACGCAGAAATTTCCCTAATCTTAATACAAAAAGAATTCAACAAAACTAAAAACTACTCTAATTAAACAGATTTCAGAAGGAAATCTTCAAAATGAAACTAAAAACTAAACTTCACTTTTTTACTAAATTCACTTTCTTTGTTGCTGTAGGGATTTAGTTGGGCTGTCCCTAGGAGCACCTCCTTTGGATGGCGTCGCTCTAAAGTTGACGGCGGGGCTGTCTGTCGTAGCTCTGGAGCGCTGCTCCTGGATGGCAAAACGCTCAACCGATGATGTTGATTGAGGTGGCGGAGCACCCCCTTTCAGTAGCCGCTCTTTGTTGGCAATTTCGCCACAATCCAAAAAAATTGGGATTTTTGGGTTCTTTGTCCGGGGATCCTTTGTCTTGGCACTAGGTATTTGATTTGGTGTCAATTAGAGGCGTTGGTAAAATCGACCGTTGCCTATTATACCGCTGCCTTTGATACCGCTAAGTGCCCGTTGATACGGTTGGGCACAACGGTCTCTATATATCGGACCCCGGAACAAAGAAACGACGTTGAATTTGGCGTCAGATCGTGGAATATCTAGCTGGACACAGTTGATTATTTCGATTATCTCGATTATCTGTTTAAATGGGGGACACTGTATTAACGAAACACCAAAATCACTTTTTCTTGCACCTACCTCGAATATATATATTTCAGGATTTCTTGTCTGTGTCGTTCGTATGGACTTCACTCTTGCCTTAATTCACACCTCGTAAGAATTCCCAAAAATCCTAAATTAATATATTTTAGCAACTGTAGCAAAAATCTCCTCACAAAAAAACTCACCCAAAAGCAATTTCAAATGAAATAAAAATTTTTCTCACAGTGTACGTATGCACCAAATGAAACTTAACACTTTGAATGTGTGTAAAGGGCAACGACCGCTTCAAATCGATATCAGATTTATAGTGACGAAACTGGGGTTATTTAGCCTAAGTGTCCCCTATAAAATCCCTTTTTCCTTTTTTCTCTCCTCGCATTTCTTTTGTCTGTGCTCTTCTTTCTTGTACCTTACATTTACATTGCAACTGCATTTTATAATAGCTTCTGTTTCGTCCTCTTTCCTTTTCTAACTCTCCACTTTTCTAAAGGGGAGATTGCCTTCTTCCTTCCAGTCAGGTCCGTTCACAGTCGGTAATTTAAGGGAAACCTACTTATCGACACTACTAGCTGACAAATCCTATTTCAAATAACTTATCACAATTTAATAAATTAACACTTAATAAAACTAATAAATAAATAAATATAGCTAAACAATTAAATAAATATAATAAATAACAATATCTAACAGCTAAATAGCCCTAAACTTAATCTATATTGCACAGCTTTCAGTTCCCATCAACATGAACAGAGTTCATAGCTTTCGCTACTTTGATCACTTTATTTTGCGATCATGAACGCAACCACACAAAACCCCAATGACGAACAGGCACACAACATAAAGAGTGAGGGAGACAGACATACGTACATGATTTGTTGGAGAAATGTCAAATTGCACATTGCGATTGCACATGCATTCAATTCGTCAACAAATCGGTCGTGTCGTGATTAATGTTCTTTTAATTTCGTTTTCTTTTCGTTTATTTGGATAAAATTTATCCTGTTAAAAGCCCTAATTGGTTGTGTTCGGAGTTGGTGTAAGAAAAATGTGCACGTATGTTTTCATTCGGGTGAAATATGAATCCTTTTATTGTGTTGTTCATTTTCTAATTTGCCTAGGTTTGTGAAAAGTGCTGTCGTGACCGAAGTGATGGATATCCACTATCCAGTGAAGAAGCAAATTATAATTATTCCTAAGGATATCCTATGGCGATTTACTGCCGATCTACCTTCGTGGATCGTGGTTCTCTGCGGTGAGGATGGCCTGCCGCAACAAAATGACATACGTAGATTTATGAGTATAATGGCAAGTTGAGCGTAGTAAGGTCGAAATAGAAAAGTAGGGTGCTAACGTTTTTTAACTCTTATGGGATGAATTTTGAGAAACTATGAATGAGGCATATAATTATTTTGACTTTCCAATCAACATACAAACTTTCAAGTTCATACGACTAACGGTTCGTGAGACCCCTCTTATTCCCCGCGACCCCTTTACTCCTGAGCAATTCTCACCCACCCTACGGACTAAGTTGGCCACACATCTATATATCAGAAAAAGAATCATGAAAATCGGACGAATGGTTCTTGAGTTATGGAGAAACGAACAGACGGACGTTGCATTTTATAAGTAGTATGGATGGATGGATATGTCACGTTATTATAATATATTGTGGCATGTCCGAAAAGTATAGACAACCTACGATAGGTGGTCCACATGAAGAAGACTTAAGAAAGACAAAAATTATCTAAGAGGAGTCACTGCAGCAATTTTTGGTACAAATAATACCAGAGCATACATCAGTCGATATTGTATTTATTTGTGAGCCCAAAAGTCCTTGTAGGATTCTGTAAATACTGGACTGGATAGGCGACAATTCATGGAAGACAACAATGTAGTCCGGTGGAAACCAAGCGCTCGGTGGTCTAAGTCTAAGCGATTATTTTTCATAATGACTGAGAAAAATGTCATCCACTTTTAACTTCTTATCTTATCATTCTGAAATACACTCCCAGGAAATATTTTCATTTTCGACGAATTGCATAGAATCTAACATGCCAGGCACCCACTGATTACAGATGGCAATTTCAGCTCGTGACCTAAGGAATTTCACAGCCGGACAACGAATATAGCAGCTCACTCTCCTCGAAACATTCGTAAATCTAGACATCATTTTGTCGAACATAATGTGAAACAATCGAGTTGCGCAAACCAGAGAAGGGTTCCATCATGGTGGATACAACTTTTATAAGTAACTCACTTCTATATCTATACATATAATAAAACTGTAGGAATTTTTTTGGCCGTTAAAAACTCAAAAACTACGGGACAGATTTCGATGAAACTTTTTTTAAAATGTTCCTTAAGACTGTGAGACTGCTATAGGCTATGTCGTTTATAGCCACGTCCTTAGGAACAGTTTTTAACCAAAATGTATTTTTTGAAGTGAAAATATATACATTCACACCTTGCTACAAATGGATGTTTATACTTTTGAGATCGGACGACAGGACAAAAAAAAAAAAAAAACAACAACACTAGCATATACCTTTCGCTCTCATTCGAAAAGGGTTGATTTGTTTTCACAGGTCAGTTGTATGTATATGTAGGTATGTACATTATGATGGTGTGTCCGATGCAGGATGTGGATGGGGTGTATGCTGGAGTATGGCATGGGATATATTAATAAACTTCATGTCATAAGGGTGGTAGTACACGATATGTAGCACGCCCCATATATATGTAGCTCTGACGTCACCAGATGGTGTACACATATGGTACACATTTCGTATGTATTTCGTTTTTCGTATGTAGCGCTGTGGCTACATAAAATTGTGCTAGTACACGGAATGTAGCACAGCGCGCACATATCGGTTGGCTGTTGGTTATTCGTTTATGATGATGCTATCCGCAGTTTTATTGCCTAGTCTTGCACTAGAAGTGTAGTTACTAATTGTTTTATTGGGTGTATTTACGTTATCGCGTTGCGTTCGCTACTTTTATGACGCACAAAAAACTGAATATGGTAACAGTATAGGTTTGGGGTAGGTAGTTGCTTGCTCTTCCAAAGGTAGTGGAAAACAAAGTAAAGGAAATGCGGTATTAAAAATAAGTAGCAAGATCTAGGAGAGGGAGGAATTTTCTTTTATTCCTAAAAGCGCCAAAACTACTGGACCGATTTCAATCAAACACTCAAAGTGTAATTTTAAATGAACCAAATATAATTTTGTGCGAATGGGCATGGCGAGCACGGGTCCAGCTAGTACTCGAATAAAAAGGATAGGTCAGCTAGGAATGTTTTTTTTAGTTCTGAAAGACTGAATTGCCATCAGCGCCCCGAACTAATAGTGCCTCCAGGCCTTCTGGCCTCTCATATTCCCATTCTAGGAAAGCATAAATCGAAGAATAATGAATCGATCCTCATAAAATTTGACTAATTCAACTGGTAAAAGTGACAAAAGGCCTTTTGCAATACCACCGTAAAGCTGGCTAACTTCCAGATAACCTCGGATGCTTCTTAGTGGATTGGATATAACAGCTGTGACATATTGATAGACCGCTATTGAATTTACAAAAAAAAAATTATTTTGGTATATCTGCTCACAGCGCGCGCCGGTTCGGCTGCTCATTTTATTGGCTGTTTTACAATTAGTATAGACAAATACAAAATATTGCTTTCAAAATTATAATATAGAAAAGATAGATAGTAACTGCAAACAGAGTTTATAGGTGAAAGAAGGGTCAGGTCCGGACTGCACCGCTAAAATAAGTAAAGTAATCGAGCTTTAAGAAAGTATACATACCACCGACATCTTTTTAACATATGTAGGTACCTACAATAGGTACTGAGAAACGAAGGTATGTATTTAGAATAGATACTGACATTGATAGCTACCATTAAATTCAAGTTGGAAGACACATTTATTAATGTGACCTGAAAGTAATTTTCGCCATCCGAGTGGTGTGCAGAGAAGTTGAAATTCTATGTACTGCGTGCAATGTACATAGCTCTAACTATAGATACAAAATTGCGATATGGCATGGTGACCAAATCCGCTTTAGGCCATAATTAATTGCTTGTTAAATGTAGCATTAAGTTGGGCATCGCCCGTCGGGGGCTTCGCCCAAGATTTCCAAGTAAAAACACTTGTGTCGACACTTTGTCCCTAATTTATTGCTGGGTTTTTATTTGTTTTATGGATAATTTTTGATTTTATCATTTTAATGAGAAATGTTGGTTAGGTGTAGGTACAAACTTTATTTATTGCTGGCGAGGTGGTGGCAGGCAGTCGTGTATATAAACAAAATGGTATAGCTTCAAAAATACTTCAATACAAACTACGAATTATTTGAAGTAAAAAAATTGTTATATTGAAGATTAAGGTAAACCTATGAATCTTTAACAGAGCCTGAAAATGGGTGTTAATGAGCATTAAATTGCTATATAAACTGTAATCCTCTAGAAACCTGCTTAGAATTATTTACCTATAAAAATATTTCGCTCCCGGAAATTACGCCAAAAGAAATGGCCAGACTTTTGTATAGACAATTTTCAGGCATTTATTGCAAAAATTTGTCCGGGAGCCGAAATATTAAGAATAGCTGTTTTCCAAAAAAAAAGGAAAATAAAATGTCTTTTAAAACATTCTGATCATGGCCAGTCCGAATACAGCTTGAAAGAGTTTTCCTATGGCTGATGTGTATCAGCGCCTTGTCGAAATAAAAAGGAACGACCGACATACAGACGCAGCGGCGGCAGAAAAAGAGGGTTGGATCTTGCGTGCTATTTGCCAGTGACTTTTGCTTAAACAGCCATAAGGCAGGCACTTCCGGATGAACATTCTGTGGACTGACGAAGCGTAATTCACAAACAAATTTACAAAGTTCTACAATTTAAACATTGGCATTGGTCAGACCCCAATCCCCATTTAATGCGCACAACATCCTTTCAAAGGTAAAAATTTTACTATTGTGGACAACTTTTTCAAAATGTGTGCTTATTTCAAAGGAGGTTTAGCGTGAATGTTTGAAAATACTTTAGTAGACCCGCACGTTCTTCCACAAACAGTTAATTTCCATTACCACCTAGAATTTCTTAGAGAACGATTGCCGGAACTCTTTGAAGATGTTCTTCTTGAGAAGTGCAAGAGCAATGTTCTTTCAACAAGGTGGAGCACCTTGTCACACTGTCACAGTAGCAGCGGGGTAACTTTATTCCTTAACCATACTTTTGATGAACGGTGGACTGGTCGAATTGGATCCCGTCCAGATCTTTGACCTTAACACCCACCCATGAATCTTTTATTCTAGGGTGCTAAAGAAAGAAACCCCTTATTTTTGATAAAAATCGAGTCTTTTTTTTACCATTTTTGTCTGACAAAAAACGGCTTTTACTACAAATTCTGTTGATCGTACGTAAAAAAGTAAGCAACTTTCAAATAAATAATTTTTAGGAAATTTCTCAGGAATAAAAATATTATAAAAACAAATTAAAATAAGTAAACTTTTTTTGTGAAAAAAGGATTTTAAGTAAAAAAATATAACAACAAATTTTCAAAACTTTGAGTTTAAGGAGCCATAACTTTTTTGTAGCTGCAGAAATGTACCCGCTACTAATGCGTACTTTTTTTGTCGTGCCACTACTGCACTGGTATAAAATTGTGCCGTTTTGAGCCATCGCGTTCCACTAGCAGAAATAGATGAAATTGTGTTATGTTCTCTCTGAAACTTTTTAGTTTTAATGAGGTAGAAAGTGAGCTTTAAGTATTAAAAATGAATCCGTTCTGCGCTTTGGATGTAAAAAAAAATACTCACAACTATGTATAACAATTTAATTATAATTTTAAAGTAACAAGGTCAATTTGTTTCAAGGTTTGATGATTTAGAGACCATGAAGCTTGTGAATATTGAGGTGAGAAACCCTTGTGCTGCACGGTTGCCTACAATCCAAAAGCCCGTATTACAAAGGGCCGTATTTCAAAAGCCCGTAAATCATATGCCCGTAATAAATAAATGATGTTTTCTTAGAGGATCCACTAAGTCTAAAACTAGAATTGGTAGATTTTGTGAATTTTTTTGCTTATCAATTGTCGTTCGACGGCATTCGCATTTATGTGCAGTGCATCTATCCTTTCAGTAATTAAAGATTCGATACTTCGAAATGGGTTTTTACTTGATTACATTTCCTTCCATTAACCTATAACCTTTTTGTAACACCCAAACGAGCGCACATAAAATAGTAATTTTTAGCAATTTTCAAAAAATCATAAAAAATATTAGCGAAGAGATTTTTGAAAATATTTTTTTTTGCTGTCACTATTAGAATTGTTTGAAGAAACTTTTTGCATCAAAACATTTTTTTTGGACCGAGGAAAAAAAGTCAAAAAAGGAGAGCTTGACAAAAATTCTAAATTCTAAAATTCTTAAATGGGTACTTAATGGGTTAAGGAAAGTTTTGTATCATTCAAACGGAATTTAAATGACCTTTCCATTGATGCCAAAATTTACATGAAGTAAGTTTCAAATTATGAGTAGAATTAACTTTAGTTTTGTCAAAATACTTATGCCGACCAGTGTAGGTACTATTAAATGATGGAAAATTTAAGTTTTGAGTGAATTATGGGACACCCTTTATTAACTTATAAACTTACATATTGATTTGAAAAACCGACATGTATGTACATATTGTACATATATTTAGAAAGGACAATGTAGTGCTAAAAAATGATGAAATTTGCGAAATACTACTTCATTGGGGCGGCAATTAATTCAATGTTGAATGGTTGTGTCTATTAGGCTTTAAATTATATTTTTATAGTTACTAGCTGAACCCCCGCCAGGTTGCCAGGCAAAAAAAAAAAAAAAAAACAAACGTTTTCCAATAATTTTTTTGGTTTATTAAATTTTTATTTTTTATTTTTGCCTATAGATTGATCACCGTAATTACCGACATTTAAAAAATCAAATAAATTGGTGGAAAATTACGGGCGTCAGAGGGAAACATTATACTTGTTGCCACTTTGTTTTATATACAGTCAGCGTCAAAAGTGAGTACACACAGATGCTTCTTTGAGTTTTCTTTAGGGTCTGGAAACAGGTTTAAAAAACCAACAATATGTAAAATTGTTGATTAGGAAATAACAATAATTCAACATATTTCATATCGACAGAAAAAAAAAATACTGTATAAATATTAAAAAAAAATTGTATCCAAACTACTCATTGTATGTATATAGAAACACACAGCCCACATAAAGGTGTCAAACCTTTTCTTAAGGTCCTAATTGTTAGGGCTTAGTTTTGAGTTAAGTACATTACTATCCACTACTTCATAGTGCCAATACATTTAAATCTTAAGCAGAGACAATAAATCGTACGTATCACTTTATACATGCTCATCTGACATCTAGAAAAAATATATAAAAAAAGGTCGTCGATATCGGTCAAGTCAAGTATAATGTTGGGAACAAAGCCCTCAGCCGGACAGTGAATGACAACAATCAACAGTGGCTGGCCTATCGACTCAAGCACCAACCCCATACGAATGCGGAGTAAATCAATTTTACGATCCAAAGTCATTCAGTATGATTTTTATACTCCTCAGATAGTTTGCTCGGGTGTATCTATAAGAACAGTTCCCTTTCTTTCTTAATTTCATTGACTGTATCTCCGTTGAACAGTTTACACTCCATTTCCATTTAATTGCTTCCTTTTGTGAAGCGTTTTTATGACTTTGCTACTTGACGGCTTAAGTGATCTCTTTTGTTTGGGTTGCTTTTAACCTTGGGGTTGATTAGCTTTTTGTTGTATCCCTTCCTTAAAGAGGATATAGGGACAGCATTAATTTCGTTCTCCTCTTATCTTACATCAAGTGGATCATCTTCAAGTAGACTGGACAGGACATATTTTAACATAACCTACTTAAAGTGAATCTCCCGAAGGTACTAAAATAAAACTAGATTAAATTATTAAATGGTTCGATTTAATGTCTTACATTTATTTGACGTTTCATAGGTATGTATGTTATGTTTTAATGTGGAGTGGTAGGAACACTTTCCGAAGCATTGTAGTTTCCTTGAAGTGGAAATCGTTTCGTTTATCGGGTATAGTTATGCAACCCAGTACATTGCCTTTGCCTTCCTTAAAGATGCTATAATTCTTGCAAATGGTGGCAAATGTCAATTCTACTCTGACATTTGTGAAGTTAACATATCCATACTCCATACTATACTTACTATACTACTTTAAAAGGGAACGTCCGTCTGTTCGTCCGTTCATAACTCAAGAACCATTCGTCCGATTTAACTGATTTATAGAATTAGGCCGTAGGGTAAGTAAGAAATGTAGAGGATTAAAGGGGTCGCGGGGAGTAAGGGGGGGTCTCACAAACAGTTAGCCGTATGAACTTGAAAGTTTCTATGTTGATACATAGGTCAAAATTATTACATGCCTCATTCATCGTTTTCTAAAATTCGTCCTATAAGGGTTGAAAAAAGGGGGTGAGAACATATCTATATCGACCTTACTACGCTGAACCTGCCTTCACATTCATAAATCTATGTAGGTCAATTCAAGAAATGCTTTTAATAGTTAGGCAGTACTTCACTGAGTATTTTGAGCTAACATTCATCTTTCTGGTGAGGGTGAGAAATAATAAATTGAAAATATGTATATCTAATTCGGCCAAGTGCGACAAAAATTGTATTCTCGATTGTAATTGTGCTTAGGGCTAATTTTATATTGCGTTTTAAAAATAGAATTACTCGCACGACCAACGGGTATTCATCAAAATGCTCAAGAATGGCGTAGTTTTATTTGATGTAGCGAATGGCTATGCATTAAACAAACTATGTATGTACAATGTACCTTATGCACGTTACGTACGTATAAGTAGTTTGTGATGCGTAAGTAGGTATGCACATGCACAGCCGTACATACATATATTTGTGATCTGCAGCTATGGAAAGTGTAACGATATGATCGCGTAGTATTTAATCAAGTCATACCTGTCATGTCACCCGTTGTCATTTTTGTGAAATATTTACCCCTATTCCCGTTGGCGTTTGTCGTAAACGCCTATATTTCATTTTGGTTTTAAGTCAGTGTTTGTAACTTTTTTAAGCAAAACTTTTTGAAATTACAGTGAACACATATAAAATGAGGCAAAATCGTTAACAAAAGTTCGAAAAAAATCTTAATATCGTTTTTACAACTACACGACACATGAGTCGTATACGACAAACGCCAACGGGAATAAGGGTGATTCTGATTATGTCCAGTCCATTGAACTAGGACTTTGAAATTATGGTCGGATCAGTACAGGTTACGTAAGGACTAAGTTTTTTCTTTCAACATTGTAGGTACTTTCTACATCCTCCGAATCTAGTATAGCTAGTACAAAATACACGTCTCCAAGAATTGGCGCAGCGTAAATCTCGGCGCAGATTTCCCAGTCGTCCATTCCAGACTTATTTTTGGGTGGCTTTTTTTAAGTCAAGACTGCAGAGTTCCCACTTCAAATTTATGAAAGCGTAGTGCCGAGTTGAAGAAAACGTAGTGTTTCGAGCTAAATCGTAGTGAAATATGTAAATTAATTGCAATCTCCATAATGTTTTAGTTTTAACCCCAATACGACTATACGACACGCAATACACTGAACTAGGGTGGGGGGGGGGGGCTGATTCTGGTTCTATGATACGATTCTCTATCTATGATAAAATGGCCCCGTTCAATGTGCTTAGGCACCTAAATATCATAGAATTAGGCAGAATCTTGCCTAACGCACGAAACTTCCCAAGATTTGCAGTCAAATCGACGCGGACGTCACATTGCGCGGACAAAGTATTCTACCTTGAAAATAAATAAACCTCGAAAATTGCAAATTAAGTTAAATTATTTATCACTTCACAGTATCACAGAACGGGAACCACCTTGTTACCACCATTATTGCGCTGAAAAGTGAATGTGTTCAATTAATCGCCCTGTTGTCAATGCGTTCAGACAACTTTTTCAGGGGATAACATTTTAGAAATCAGTATTACTACTTCCTGAAGGAATTTTATACAAGAAATATATGGATACGAAGTCGAACGCAAAATCGTAGTGTTTCCAAATTTTTCGTAGTGACGTAATGATTTTGCCGAACTAAAGCAAAATCGTAGTGAAGTTGGGAACGATGGTCAAGAGTCTATGTTAAAAATCCTTAGAAGCCGAATATACGGCAAGAATACGACAACATAATCGCCGGAAGTTCTGAAAAAAATGACATACATAAATGGGGATGATGGCGAGCACTTACACGGTATCATTTTCTGGACCATATGTGTGTATAACTCGATTGGAAGCCCAATTTCTTAGCATTAGATTTCCTGCAACTATATAATAGAGAGCTATTGTGGGTTTTTACACACTTTTTATTATGCCGTCCTCTTTTTAGTTAAGCCATATATATTTTTAAAACTAAGCCCAGACAATAGCTCGTCAGCAAAGGTGAGATACCCTTCTCACTTGACGACCATTTTAGAGCAGATGCAAAGAATGCAACAAATTTCCTAGTTTTGGTCTGATGTATTTTGTCTGTTGAAAGGAACTCAGTATCGTTTCGCTTATCCACAAAAACAGAGACACCTTCACCTGCGGCACAGTCTCCTTTACATTGAAATATAGCATTCTATCTGCCTAATCTGATTGACCTCTTTAACTGCGATTAAAAGTAAATGAAGACCTTGTTTAGGTACTTCCATGGTAGATGTTCCGATGAACTCAAAGGAATTATCCCTTGAAATGCGTCCCACAAGACAGCCAGCTAATGCACATGACCTTACAGTACACTTGACAACCGCGAGGACAACAATTTTCCAAAACTCCGTGTGTTATAGGACAAGCAAAACTTTGGAACTTGCTTCCTGTAGATTTATTTCCAGAAGACTACAATTTGCAGCAATTTAAGTGCAGAAGTAGAACAAACATACATCTGTGAGCATTTCGGGGCGCTGATGAAGCGTTATAGGTTTCAGTTGGTATTGAACTGGCAGTTATAATTGTATTATAATGGGAAGACCGTTCTACCTGAAACAATCCCTTGAAGAAAGATTTTGCTCTCTCATTTATATCAATCACATAATTAAAATACGTCGAAAAATGGGTAAGTATAATATTCTTATATCCATCAACAACTGGTCAAGGGTTTGTATATAGTACTGTGACTAAGCCTTTAACCTCATTAATAGTGAAATTCAGTATAATCATTAAAAATCAAAATCATAAAGTTCTTAGTCCCGCCATTGTCATGGGATGTGCCTAACCTAAAACAAAAGTTGTCTCATTTATTTTATATTTTATAAGGTTACACCTTACCTTTTCAGATTTTTGTTCGACCCTTTAGAGAATCTTTTTTATGTGTGTATCTCATTATTTTTCTTTTCATGCGCATAGTTTTTTTTTTTAGTGAAATTCCAGTACGTATTTATAATGTATATGTATCAATTTTGAGTCGAAATGAAAAAGGGTTAAATACCTTCGTTATTTTTTATTCTCCTTAGTCTTCGCTTGACCCAACATAATAGCTTGACAAGAGATACAAATAGTTTATAAGATGCATTGAAATGTACTAACGAGATACCGAGTGAGATACTTCGTGAAGTGAGAATAATTCGGTGGAGAGCTACTTCAGAGCTATTTAATACTGACTATTCTATATGGATAAAAAAATGGCGAAATAATATTCCATGCTTATGTTGACTTAAAGATTAAATAAATATCAGACAAAGTCACTGAAATGAATAGAAGGTAAACTTGATTCAGGCTTATGATGTGGTCTCAAATTTGGCCGCAGACTGGATGACTCCTCTTTTCTGTATATACATACTTATTGCGGGCCTTAATAGACATAGCAATTCAATAACAGTCGATATTGTTTGGTCTTAAATGTAAATGTACCTACACCTAGATATTGGCCAATTAGCCACCGCGACTCCTGAAATGCAAAAACAGGTGGTAGAAACATAAAGCGACCAACCGACCGTGACCAGAGAGGGTGTATGAAACTATAAATGTCGATTAGTTAATGCTGGCTGCCGTATTAGGCGTTTTTCTTTTTTAGAGCTCGAGCATTTTGGGCACATAACTGTTATATGGTTATTTATTGATTTGGTTTACCTTCTGTGCCAGAACAGCTCGTCCGTCATTTCAACTACATATGTATTTAGTTTATCTTGTTATTGTTTTTTATGTCAAACTAGCTGACCCGTTGTTCTGCCTAAAATAATTATTTTAAATATTTTAAGATTTATTTTGATATACCTACTTTTTTGTTCAATATTTTTTTTTAATAAGAATGAAGGCGGATAGCTTCAGTGGTTCAGGGCGGCCATTTCGGACTTACATACGCACCAACGTTTTTAT
Source organism: Cheilosia soror (assembly GCA_949372485.1). NCBI lineage: Eukaryota > Metazoa > Arthropoda > Insecta > Diptera > Syrphidae > Cheilosia > Cheilosia soror. The sequence goes on from OX443561.1 coordinate 41,736,776, forward strand.
ATAATATAGCTGAGTACGCCGGCTACTGTTACCATTATTATCTTCTTGGCATCGTAACAAATATCGAACTGATCATCACTTTGTATATATCGCACATAAACTTTTCACTATCAATAATTTACCTTTGAAATAACCAGTGAAGAAAGTTAACGAACGAAAAAGATACAGTTGAAATTTGGAAATCAATTTGAGAAACAAAATAAATCGACTACTTTAACGTTTTTTTTCCTAAACCTTCGGGTAGCAATTACGAAGAAACCCGTAAAAGAAAGTATCCAATTTGGTCGCGCCATGGCCCTTTGTCCAATTTTGGCCAATGACCACTCCTGGGCCAATACCTTAGGTTAGGTTAGGTTGAAGTGGCTGCCGGCAAAAGGCCGACATACTTAGACCAATTGGGTCCCTTGTGATACCACATGAATCTATTAAAAATTTCGTCCTACTCGTTGAACCAGTTTGAGCTTCTGATGAAGCAAAGGAGACTACGAATGTCTCCGTTTGTTAGATCGTTAAGTTCATTATAGTAGGAGGCTCCCAAATGGAGTTTACGTTTTCAGGAGAGTGCCGGACAAGTGCAGAGAAGTGCTGAATAGGGTTAATACCTTTGATTGTCTGCAAATTCGAACTGAATTGATTCGGTGGTTTTCGAGATATAACATTTTGTGTGGGCGGTGCCACGCCCCTTTGTCCAATTTTGACCAATCTAGTTCAGTGCACTCCTGGGCTAATACCTAAGATTATCTGTTAATATGGGCACTGTAGAGTCAGTGGTTTTTAAGTTATACGTATCCGAACACATTTTAGAACTAATTTTTTTATATATATAGATGTGTCGGCTTCTTACTTAGCCTCATCGATCAATTTATTCTGAGCTCATAGGGCGCCCTCGGATCATTTTCTGGACGAAAAAAGAAACACAAAATCTGAGCTCTGATGTGTCTGAGCTAAATAAGAAAAACCAACTTTTTTTTGACAGTTTAGGATCTGCTCTGAACTAAGTGATGAAACCCCCTAATGATGAAACTCCTGAAGGAAAACCACAGCACTGGAGAGCTTTTAATATGCGGACCTTTTTGCATCTCACGATCTCACATCGCATCTCGGCTTTTTGCTTCGCATCGCTCTCTCGTGCCACTGTGCACGCAGCCTTAAGTAAGATGCTAGTACTCGGTATATGATAGATGGTACTGACGTCCATACGATCTACACATCTTTCCCATCATAGCCAATAAATAAGCACTAGGTCTATAGATAGATACTAATATTTGCATTTAGGTACTCAAATCCACATTACCATATAATTTGTACATTTCCACTCACGCACATGTACACCGATTTTAGACTGTGGGAGTGTATGAACAGAAGAACATACTTGACATACATTTTGATGATGCAAATACATACATACCTAAATTGATATCGGTAAGTAGACATCGAATTCCTTTTATGAATATCCAAAGAGTTGAGTAGGCATCTTCTCCCAAATGCGACCATGAAATCAGCATAATTGCAATTTTCTGCAGTGTCCACTGGACCATACGAGTATACATAATGTTACATGATTTTCATTTCAACAGGCAATATTGCAGAAATTTTGTGTAGCACTCGAAATGAAAGGTTAGTTTCTGCACCTTCAGATACATTAATGCGCGCTGAAATCCCACTACATCATTTCGCGTTAACACTCTACTTGAAGAGCGTGCTTAATATTACGAGTACGAGCACGAGTACTTGTATGAAATGTTAATGCGTCTGGTTGCGAGCTTACCTCAGTCGTTTCAAGGACGAAAAGCGAGGTAAATGTTGGGAACATCCAAATGCTTATGAAATATTAATGCGTGTCTGTACTGCAACGACGAAGTTGCTGTGGCAGCGCCATAAACCATCTACCGTCTGCCTTATTAAGGTTACATTAGCGTTTGATGTAAATGAGGCCATTTCATTCTGGATTTGGGTCAATAATATTCGAACGATTTCTCAAATAAGTATTGTTGAAGTTTCGATGTAATAATTCGCCTGTCAGTCATAATTTTTTTTTGGCGAGTCTTGAGGTTGGATTTGTTTCAAATGCAAGTCACGCTTGAACTAAATTGATTAAATTGTTACTAGTCGATACGGAATATTGTAACTGACTCGATCTTTTGAGTTTTTACAAAAGTAACCACAGCGATGTCACTATAGGACAATATCATCTTTTTATATATTTAGTAGCAAGACTCCAACCAAGTATTGATCATTGAGGAAATCCTCCAGAGACGCTGTAGTATTCTAAACTTTAGTTAAGTTTCATACCTTGGGTTAGGTTAGGTTTGTGAGCTCGCGAGGAGTACTCCGTGTCACACGGATACGGCTGTATTAATTACTTACTATGCTGTTACATACAAAGCATTCCTATGATGTGATGAAGTTAATTATCCTGTCTATTGATGTGCTGAAAAGCTCGTCTGTCTAGTATAGGTCGTAGAAGAAGTGACTCCCTAAGAATTTATATCTGGTGTGTTGGAGACCTGGAAGTGGGTTGTGCCCTCAAGAGCTCCCTTATCAGAGCAGCCTATTAGGTCCCTACTCCGTTAAGCCCATTTTCTTCATGTGGTAGCTTATGTACCATATCTCGGTTCTGGTTTCATTGAAGGACGGCCATTGTCTTCTTGTGGTACTACAATACAAGTATTTAAGGCGGCCCATCTAGTGTTCACTTCTCTTGTGGCTTTTCTCCAAACTTTAAACTTGAGTCTGAAAGGCGGGATATTCACAGAGGGATCAGCTTGTACTGAAACAGTTGCCGAATCTTGTTTTACTAATTCATCTGCTTTTTTATTGCCTGGAATGCCTTCATGTCGTGGAGCCGAGCAGAGCGATATCTTGTGCTATAGGTATACCAAAAGCCTTGAGTTTTCTTACGCGACGTGACTGAGATAACCATGCCCGGTTGAATTCCGCTCTTTAACTTTTAATGTTTTCTCTATTGTGCCGACAACGCAATGTAGCGCGGTCTCCATACTTTTTCCCTATATGTAGGCGAGTTGAACTGGATAGCCTGCTACGAATGTATGTGTCTATCAGTCTTTCTAAAGTTTTTAGGATGAAGGAAGTGAGGCTTATTGGCCTCTTACAATGCCTCATTTAAAACAGTGATTATTTTCTCGGCTTTCTGGTCAATGTCGGTCGGGCAATTTAGATTTCCATTTTGTAAAATGTTTTTTTTTTCCTTTTTTCGATCTCTTTGCTAAAAATAAAGTGTCTAATCAGCTTTTTTTCGGATTTCTGTGTGACTGGGGAGGGTTATAGCAGTTTCCTACAATCAGTCTATGGCCTAAAGAGGATTGCCGACTGAAGACGTTACACTTAAAAGTAAGGCCGCAGTAGCGCAGTGGTTAGTGTGCTGGACTACTATGCGAGGGATCCCAGGCTCTATCCCAAAAAAAAAAAAAAACACACACACACAAAATTACATCTACTGCGCCACCTCTCGCGAACATCTCACAAACATCCGAGAGTATGACTGTCCTGAAAAAGCTTCTCAATTCAGACGTTCGGACTCGGCATAAAATTGTAGGTCCCTTCCATTCGTTCCAAAAATAGAAACTCACACAAACGAATGGTTGCAAGAAGCTAGGCCTAGGGTGTCTTCCGCCTGTTGCGCCATCTATTTATTTATTTATTTAAGGGCGCTGGAACTGTTGAAAAGCGTTATATCTATAGCCTTCTGTCTATTCATAACTACAAATGGTAGTTGATCTATGATTAGCACGAAAAGATTATTTTCAATAACAAATTCAAAAACTGACTTTCCTCGTGGGTTGATATCTCTACTACCCCATTGTGAATAATGAGCATTTGCATCACATCCCGTTGCCAGTCCTATCCTTACTGTTCCGCTTTGTGGACTAATGGTGATTAGAGCTGGCGGTTCTTCCAGACAACAGTCTGGTATAGATAGTTGTAGGTAGAGAGAAATAATAAGTTAATATCTTTCCAAGCTACGATACACGTTCTATTCTTACTTTCCGCATTTAGGGGCTTAATGCAGTAGGCTACTAGATCTTTGTGATTTAGCCGTAAAATATCTAGGCGTTTATCTCGACAGTAAACTGACATTTAAAGAACATACCACACAGACATTAAAAAATGTTAACATTGCTATTAAAATGTTATACCCATTTATAAACCGAAAATCACTTCTATCAAACGACAATAAAATATTAATTCACAAAGTTATTTTCCAAGTTCCAAAGTTGTCAAGTTTGATGTCTTTCTGCTGATTGCCATATAAAAAGGCTCCATATAGCCCAAAATAAATTATTAAAAATGATGTTCGATTTGCCTTGGCATTATTCCACATTGGAGTTGCATAAGAGAACCAATGTTGAAATGATTTTCGATAGAATCAAAAACTTACAAATACTTTTATGACCAGATGTAATTTCGCAAATAATAGACTGATAAACGAACTTCGTGTGCTGTATCATGCTGTACCATAACAATTACTTGTTATTTGATGTTCCTTATTGTTAATTAAGTTATTAATATTTATCGTATTTATTTGTTAATTTATTTATTTGATAATCTATTTTTTTGTTAATTTATTTATTTGTTAATTTGTTTATTTAGCAATTTATTTATTTGTTAATTTATATATATATTTGTTAATTTATTTATTTGTTAATTTATGTATATATTTGTTAATTTATTTATTTATTCATTTAATTGTTAAATTATTTATCCTTTAATTTATTTATTTGTTAATTTATTTATTTAACAATGTATTTATCTGTTAATTTATCTATTTGCTTATTTATTTAATTGTTAATTTATTCTTTGTTGGGAAGGTTGCCAATCACAGATCGGTCTTTCTTAGCTTTTATTTTTTATTAAGTTTTTACTTTTATTATTATCTATTATTATTAATTTATTTATTATTGTTATTTATTTTTTTTTTTATTAAATTGTTTCTTGTTGTTTCCCTCAAAAATCTAAATAAATTTGTAACCTTAATATACTTAAGAGCTCTTAAATATTGTTTCAGTAGAAATATATCTTAAGTTACCGTATCTCTGTATTGTAAATTGTGCGATAACAAGCCCATGTAACTTGTAAACGAAATAAAATATCTGTCTATCTTGTGATTTAGTCCTCATATTTGTTTCGTGCCTTAGTCTTCTGCATGGCAAATAATTTGCCACTGTTTTCCCTAAGTAAAATGGTCTTATCATGATGATCACCTCCACTCTATATGCATCGTACCTGCAGAAATAATGTTTCCATATTGTGAGCACCGACTGCGATTCTACTATGTAATTTCCGCATTTTTATTTTGTAGTGATCTTTGTGCGGCTTGGATGGTTGCACATCTATAATATTGAAAGCGCGCGTAACGTCGATCGCAATGTAATCAGTTTGGTATGTGTGTGCTTGCTTTATCTACATCTCGCTATTCTGCAGCCTGATTCCGCTCCAATAGCCACGATGTAAGACTGTGCTTAACAAATATCCTATCAAAGAGGTTTTACTTTCCAATTCTGACAATAAAAGCTTCTGATATGATTTAACATCGAGGCAAGCTTATTGTCGAATTTTAAAGATTTATTTTTGTTATAATTATTTCAAGTTTATTTATAATCATAAAACTTAGGATACAGGTACATACCTATACATAATCTATAATAATTTAATTCGTTTAGGGATCCATTGTGGGTATTTGCAGGCTAAAACCACACATAATCCACATCCTTATGCCACTCAATTATTTAATCATACTTGCCAAATATGACGTGCAAATTGCCAATGCTCATTTTAATTTATTAACAATATTTCTGCCTATGGGGAAATATGTACAACTTCGGGTCAGTGCTATAAACATCGCATGCATAATATGTAGACGGATAAAATGAGTCATTAATATAGAAGTGATGTACTTTACACCAACATCATTTAAAGGCACAAATGGCTAAGGGACATGCTATTAAAGTCACTCTGTGGTATGTATATTTGTTTTAAATTTTTCATTTGCAATAATTTAATGGGACGGTACATCCAGATAGAAATCCAAAAGCACCCGCTTTAAGGTTAGTATAGCGTGACATTAAAATGAATGAATATCGTTCTGCGGAAGGACACTGAGTTATGACAATGGTCATGTCACATAAACTTTTGACATGGCTGTGAATTACTCCCCCATTTACACCTTACGAGGCAATATGTACATAGATGCTGTTAACAATAACGCTATGACTAATTGGGTAATTTAAATTCTACGAGCCATTAAATATGTAGCTGTGAAAATTTTTAAGATCTCAAATTATATCCACCGCATATGGATGGCAGTATACATTTCAAAGAAAATTAGGACATTTTTTTTCTGTCCGCCGAGGAGGGACGCGTGTCAAACTGTAATATGATTTAGAGGTAATCACCCGTTTGATTATATTCAGATTTGCATGTCGATATAGTATTCCATATTACCCTCTATAGATAGACATGTACAGATTTTAAGAGCATATTTATATCATCTATGAGTTTTATTCCACGCTTTTGGGTTTTACCTAGTAGATACAGAGCAGTTTGAGGTCTACCTAAACAGATGTGGTCGCTGTACTCAAGGTTAGTCTTCAGCCCCAAGATTTTAGCCAAAACAGCCGAGCGACAATATTTCCTTCACCGATTTAGGAACTGGTGATTAAAACGGAAGAGAAGACCAACCTCCGTTCTAATTCACCAGACTGCTGATTAGAATGGAGGTTGGTCTTCTCCTCCGTTTTAATCACCAGTTGGTCTCCCTGACAGGGGAAAGCAGAAATGTCTTCCCATTACCTGCCAGTTACATTTTGATCATAATCGATATGAGCAATTTTTAAAACACTATTATTAGGGATTAGGGTGGATATTATAGGACGCAATCTTTTAAGAGAAAAACTGAGTTTACTATCAAGTTAAGAATGAAAATAGTACCTTAAAAATATATATTTTTTTGAAATCGTTTTTACCGTTTTCGAGAAAAAGCCAATTTTCCAAACTTCCGTTGCTGTACTTTTTAGCGAAAAACTGCGTAGCGTAACCATCAAATCGTTCAGTTTGGCCCAAAAGGAATCGGTTAGCATCGTTCTGTAGCGCTGGCTGTTGATGATGAGAGCGTCACCAACGTCATTTTCAAACAAGTAAAAGTGTTATCATCGGCCTGGCCGATGCTTTGATACCCTCCACTGCATAAAAGTCATGCAAAATGTTTGTCATGCGAGTTAGTATGTATCTAATATTAGTTTTGTATGGTAGGTAGCAGAACTACTTTACCGATGTAAACAATTTTCAATACCAACCTGACGACGGTTAAAAAAAGTCCTCTCACAAAATTTCATTCACCTAAGTCGATTAGTTTGGACGCTATCGTGCTTTCAACAGACAGAGATATATGGGTCAAATATTGGCTTTGTATGGGAGGTAACAGAACTACTTAACCGACATGGACCATTTTTAATACCAACTTGAAGGCCATAAATATAAGACCACTCATAAAATTTCAGTTGCCTAAGTCGATTCGTTCGGACGCTATCGTGATTTCAACAGACAGAAAGAGACGTTGGTCTAATAGTTGTTTTGTATGGGAGGTACCAGAACTACTTGACCGACATAGCCCATTTTCAATACCAACCTGGCGACGGTAAACAGAAGCCGTCTCACAAAATTTCATTCGCCTAGGTCAATTCCTTTGGACGCTATCGTGCTTTCAACAGACAGACAGACAGACAGACAGACGGACAGACAGACAGACAGACAGACGGACATGGCTAAATCGATTCAGAATGTGATCCTGATTCAGAATATATATACTTTATAGGGTCTCCGGTGAATCCTTCTTGGCGTTACAAACGTAATGGCAAAGTGAATATACCTTCCTGTGGAGGGTATAAAAAGTACTGACCAATAACGTTGTCGTTACAACAATCTGCTACCGACCTTAGAAACGAATTTTAAAATTTAATAACTTATCCTTGGGTCCTCTCAGACTGAACTTCAGCGCGCACTCGATCGGTTTGTAGCCGTTTGTGTTGAAGCTGAGATGAAAGTAAATAGGTATGAACAAATCTGAAGTGATGGTCGTCTCCAGAGCGCCTGTTCAATGCACTCTGCATGTTAGTGGAGTCCCATTGAAACAGGTGGAGAAGTTTAAGTATCTCGGGGTCTTATTCACGAGTGATGGAAGGAGCAATGCCGAGTTTTCCTGTAGGATTGGTCAGGCTGGGTCAATTTTGAGACAGCTTGGTCATTCTGTTATTAGGAGGACTGAACTTGGTGTCAAAGCTAAGTTGTCAGTCTTTAATTCGGTGTTTGTTCCAACTCTCACCTATGGTCATGAGGTTTGGGTAATGACCGAAAGAATAAGATCGCGGATACAAGCTGCCGAAATGAGATTTCTCCGTAGTATTGCTGGTGTGACCCGTAGAGATCGCATCAGAAATACAAGAATACGTGAGGAACTCAATGTCGAGCAGCTACTTCTCCGGACGGAGCAATCCATGCTTCGGTGGTTTGGTCATGTTTAACGCATGTCCTCGACCAGGATCCCACGACGTGCTATGGAATCCGTACCATCGGGCAGGCGTCCCCTAGGTAGACCCAGGATGAGATGGTTAGATCAAATTCATAATCTCTCCTCTACCCGTATGGGGATTGGCCTTGATGATTTGGAGTCGATGGCGGAGAATCGAGAGCTATGGAGGGTCCACTTGAGCAACCTACATACACCCGCGACCCACTTAATGGACAAGCGGACCATTGATTTAGGTTGCTACTGTAGGATATTCCAAGCGCCAATCACTCACAACATCGCACGGAGTGAAATCGACTGGATTTTGTCGCTGGGCCTAGGCTTGGGCTGGCTTTTCCTTACCAACATGAAACATTTACCACCAGCTGGATCACAACGGATCGTCATACTTTTCTCAGGCAAAACTGTTCTTCTGTTACGGTGATGTAGGTATACATATGTACTTGTACATTGTACAATACTATGCCTGTAGAACCTTATAATCTTTTCATAATTTAAGTACATGTTTAATTCTGAAAGAGTGAAGTCCTTTGATATCCTTTTAAATAATCCTGAGTGTAAACTTTCTTTCAATTCATATTTTTCCATGCAGAAAATGTTATTTGCTCACAAAAAGGACATCTACATCTACATCTACATCCACGGGGCCTGTGTACACTTTTATTCACAATTTCAAGCAGTATAAGTATAAAGGATGTGGTAGACTTGTCATTTTGCTTAATCTTATAATCGACATCTTTTCGTTGCGCATTTCCGCAACGTTTCGTAAATCTCATCTTTCTTGTTTGCCAAGAGTACTTCCGTTCACTGCAGTTTCTCTCGAAGCTGTGTATACTTACAAAAACGGAAATCGAAAACTGGTGCTTATGTTTTTTTTTCCCCATCCTTCAACTTGTATGTTGTTGATTTGTGTTTTTTTACACTAAACCACAAGTAAATGAATTTGGATTCTTCCATCGTAGGACTATTCCGTTATAACTTTACAATTTCCAAACTTGTTGCAAAGCAATTATGCGTTTTTAAGGTGCACCGTCATTTGGGACCAACCAATTAGTTGTTAAAGTTAAGCTTACCGAACTTACTATGAATAAACTATTGTGATATATTTTGGCAGATGTGGTAGGTATATTCTACTTTCTTAATTCAAGGCAGCAAGCTTTTTGATTCCGCTTCCTTGGAGACATCCAAAGGCAATCCCTTTAAACGCTGCTTGGCAGACAAATATACACGTATGAACGAACACAGATTTATTGCTGTATATTGCTTTTTGTGACAATTGTATTTGGCAGGATTCTATGACATACGAGAATGTGGAAATAGTTTTCTAAAGAGCAAACGGTAAACAGTGGATTTTTTTCGAGTCCCTACGGGTGATATCAGTTTCGTGTGTGTGTCATTGTTTATGTGTCTATATTATTGCTTGTTTTTTTTTAGATACGAATCTTTCTGGGATAACCCACGAGCTTTGTTTGTCTAAACTTAAGTAATGATTAATGAGGCAATCATGCCATACTTCAGATGCTCCTATCTGTCTTCATATTTCTCAGCATTATGTTAGAATTTGATCCCTCCAGCTTGGATTGTCAATAGCACTGTTGCAGAAAAATAAAAAAATTATACAGTTTCTTTGCAAAGATAGTCCTTATTGCCTACATGTTTAAATGATAGACTGTGATAAGGTAAGGGGTGTGGAATTGCACTTTGGAAAGATATTGAAGAACGTTATTTTTAGCAATAAATTACAAAGCAATAGTTCGGAGCGGTTTATATAAATAAGCATATATAAACAAATGGAAACCACGTGAGCAAACGCCTTTTAACTCATAAATTCTAAATTCACCAGCTTTAGTCCAGATTTAGCTTTCATAATATGCAGAGAGGCCACGGCGGCGACAACCAGTTTTATAAATGCTTTTTGGAGACTGTTTGATGATTTGATTGCCAAAATAAGGAAAGAAACTGTATTTTTGGGAATATCGGCTAATTGCATAATTGCAACCATAATGAAATCACATCCAGAAATGAAGAAAAGATAATAGACTTAGCGGGTGGGACATCATCTGAGAAATTACCAGCATCTCAATATTTACAAATCAACTGAGGCAAAAGCATGAACCCAGGATCAAATGAAAGAAAGTCTGGTGTTGTCGTTCACTCTATAAGAAAGCCTTAGGTACTTGATGGGGACTACAGCATGAAGAAAACTGACTTTACGCAAAGGTAGCCATCAGATCCTCTACAAAATTGTGGATTCATGTCCAGCTGTAGATATTAGTTACCTCCATCCGTTTTGTTAAGGTGTAACTAAGCTCTTTGTAAATAAAGACAGTACTATCGGCCACACTGTGTAAACTTCTAAAACGTAAATAACCTGATTGGCACCTGATCAGTCAAAAAAATTTGACAAAACGTCACAGCTATTCTTGAAGTAGTAAGGTACTTTGTCTACTATAATATGAACTATGTATATATTATAAACACTGATAAGAACATCTGAAAAAATAAAAAATAAAATAAAATAAAGAATAACTCTTGCGAACCAATGCTTCCTTAAGCTAAGAAGGTAATCTAGTAGTAGATAGAGCATTATATTCCTAAACACTAGAGAGGTTCTGTATAAATCGGATGAAGATCATCCTCATTTGCTTCGAGAGAAAGGTTCTTCCTGCAATGATCGGCCCAATTTGCGTTGATGAGATATGGAGGAAGAGTAAACGTGTTATTATCGTTTATTGGTTTGGTTGTGGTTGGGGTTGTAGTTGTGGCTGTCTTTGAAATGATGGTCGTAGCTGAGGTTATTGTAATTGATGTTGAGGGGGTGGTATTGTTTGCGGTTGTGTATGATTGTGGTTGTGACTTGAGATTTGACTATGGCTGTGGTTGTAGTGTTTTCTGTGGCTGTGGAAGCGGATGTTGGGTTGGGGTTGTGGTCGTGGCTGGTATTCCTTTGTTGTTTGTTCGTAAACATGTTTATACTGCGGTCTTTTTCACTCATCTGAAGTTTATCCATTATATTCCCTCAGCAGTTCTGCTCGATATTCCAGTGCTGATCGTAGAAACTCTATTAAAGCGTTCCATCCTCCATCGCCATTCAGAATGTTCTGCATACTATCAGTGCTGAGAGTTCTCATTCCGAAATAAGACATACGGTATGGTCTAAGTATTGAACATATTCCAAGGAAATGTTCAAATGTTTCGTTCTCCCTTAAATCACACATCGAGCATTCTTTGTTCCTTCTTGCTATTGAATTACTTGCGTTCAAAGGAAATAATCCCCCTCTTGCCTTGAAAATCCATCTTATATTTGAGAGGCTGGACTCTTCCTGTAGATAACTCCTTCCTCGTTCATAGTCCAGTATGTTGTATAGTCCGTGCGATGTTGAGTTAAGCGCTCTTTGTTGTGCCGATTCACGATCGTTTTCAACAATATGGGTACAAGCATTTCTCATAGCACTAAAAAATGTTGAATTTTCTCTGACTACGTCGTCTACCCTACCTTCCAGACTATATTCCATCCACTCTCTGTGCCAGTATATGTTTTTTTCAATTATTTTCTTTGCCAAAATTTGTGGCAACCTGTGCTCCTCGTTAGTGTTTAATATTTTTCGGATGTAGTTCGTATGACATTTCATCGTGTACTGAAAAAGTGGTTGCATTTTACACTCCAGAGTCAGCATGTAATTCGGCGTCACTTGCGGTAGGCCTATAATTTTTTTAAGGAAAAATTGCTGCACCTTTTCTAATTCTGCTGACTGTTTATGACCCCACACTTGTGCTCCATACCCTATAATGGCTCTTGCTACAGCATTAAACAATTCCATTTTTGTAGGAATGTCAATATCCTTTTTGGAAACGAAGCTGTGCCATGTAATGTTCAGGCTCATTTTTTCATGTTGTGCTCTGTCCTTAAAGTGCTCAGTCAGGCATAGCCCTGGCGTTACCCAAACTCCTAAGTATTTGTACTTTTTCACAACTTCAATTGGGGTATCTCCCAGTTTCCAAATTTCCCTCACGCTTCGTCTGCCTCCGTTTTTTCTAAAAATCATAATTTTCGATTTCAACTGTAGGTAGCTAGTTATCTAAGATTAGACATGTTCATTTAAGCCCGGGTGACGGATTGCTATAGATTGTGATATAACAATTCCAATGATTTTTTAATAAATTTGCCAACAGGAAAGAAAATAATGTCCAGGACTTAAAGCCCAAGGCGAAACTTGCAAAGAAAACCGATGCCGAGAAATTGACCCAAGATTCAAATAACTCCACTGGCCCACACAACAGAGTATTTCTCTATAGATGCCAACCGAGAGGATGGATTTTTGTGTCATCGGATGATGGAATACGAACACTCTTAGATTTATATAAAGATGACTAAAAAGAGCTCACAAAGCCTTTTGTATCCTGCCTCCAGTTTCAAATGTCAGTTACTTATGTAAATAATAGCTACCTCAAAATTCATAATATTCTAAACCTGTGAAAACAGACATCTCAGTAAAACATCCTAAATATTCGATGGGCTTGACTTCCATCGCATCATCATCTGAATTATTCCCGTTTTTAGAAATTGCCCATTATGTCCCTCTGCAACCAGAATACCCATTAGTTGAAAATTGAAGTTTTCGTTGCAGAAACAGATTATTTCCATTAATACTGCAAACAATTGCAAAAAGGTATATGCTTTCAGTTTTCTTTTTTCGTTGCAATCTATATTCATTATCTGTATTCAATTTATTTAGCACTGTGTGACAAAATGCACTTTATTCGGAACTGCACTGAGATAGTGCCGACAAAGTGTATGAATCTGTAAACAAAAAACATCACTGTGTGTAAACAGATGTATAGCACTGCATTTTCCCAAATTTGTCTATATAACCTAAAGTGGAGATCCTTCAGACATAATGGCGATACACAATTATTCAATTTCAATTGACAAAGTGTTTGTTTTCACAAAGTAAACTAAAAGCGCAGAATTTAGATATTTTATTTCTATATCTATATCACAAAGTTTTTTCAGAGCAGTAAAATTAATCTTAATAAACTGTCAAAGGCGTGTGCACTGTGCAATTGTTTTGAAAAATCTGTTCATGCCAACAGTGACAAATTCATAAGCAGGATGTAGCAAAGTCTATCTCAATTAAAAGGAACGAAACTCAATGATATACAGGGGCGGATCCAGGAATTCTGTTTGGGTATGATCACGTTGCATTTGCCGAGGCCAGCCAAACAATAAAAAATATTTTTAAAAATAGATATATGTACATAAAACTTGCATATCTATTATATCAATGAAGCTCTAAGTTTTTCATTATCACTGATGCATTCAGACAAAACGTCATTTCTGAAGACTTTGCCATGGAGTTGTTTAAAACATGGACAACGTTTAGCGTGAGTAGCTTTTTGTAGAGTTCATAGACTGCACCCTTTGTGTCAGAAGCCATCACAGGAGGACCTGTCACTGTCAGTACCAATCCCAATGCAACGCACCATGCTAAATCAATGCCGAACTTCTACTCTTTATGATAATGCAAATGCAGCACCAGCAATCGACGTTCTTTCATCATGTCTTTTCACATTGCATCTTCTCATATGCGTCGCAAAATGTTTAGAAATCCTCTTTGATTACGAGTACCTATTCCCTCATGAAAATATTGAAAGGGAAACTCAACTGCTCGGTATGGGAAATGTCGGTAGTTTCATCGAAAATAATGGAAAATATTTTAGATTTGGAACTGTTTGGTTCCGTTTTTGGGTCCGTTTATTAGGTTGTTGCTTGAAGGGTACAAAACTCAAGCTACCTCAAATGTTTTTTGGCTATATTTTGTAAAAACTGAACGCGAGGAATTTCAAAGGATAAATTTTAATATAATTATGTATGTGCAAGTCACAAACCAGTAAGAATAGACCGTCGACTCCTCCCACATAATGGACTTTGCCTACAAGCTGCCGGCGGGCCCAGGATTTTTCAAGTATTAGTGCTGTACAAAATCAAAGGAGCGCCATTAAAGCACGCATACTTGAAAAATCCCAGGCCCATGGTATAGCATAGAAAATCATTGCCGCCATTAATTTTGACATTTACACGTATTCACAGACAGGGAAATTTTTCCGGGGGGAATCGGGAGGGTGTACGGGAAGTCGACGGTCTATTCTTACTGGTTTGTGGTGCAATTGAGGCAATTTTGCTTGACAACCTCCGTGAATGCAAGAAATGTTGTTTGGTTTTCTTTCAAGTATTTAATGATTATAAAGCATAATTTGTTCCTATTACTATGCGATGAATATTTTGGAGTAAAAGTAAAGTTATAACCACAGTCGGCTCCTAGCATTTCCCACTCTTGAACACATTTCACCTTATATGATATCATTTGTGCGATCACCAACCTCGGAATTCTTTTTTGACTCATCGCATTAACTTTAAGAAAATAATCCAGGTGCGTTTTAGGAGTATTCAGGTACAGAGGTGCCACTCCAGTCTACAAGTGCAGCATATAATTTGGACAACGACTCGGGAGTTTAAAAATCCGCCTTAGAAAATAGCGGAGATACTTTTCCACAGCTTCGAAAGCACAGTAACCCCAGACTTGCGTTGCATACAGTAGTATTGAAGAAGCTGTAGCCCGAAATACTTTCTCTTTCGAGGTATGAGAGATGCGGATGTTCTGGATGCAATTTCCCCAAACAGCACAGATCGCCCTTTTAGCTTCTGCGAGTTGAACTTTAAAATACTTGTTCATGTTTAGGTTCGACGTAATTAACACTCCAAGATACTTATACTGATTGACTATATCAATCAGGTTGCCTTAAAACCTACATTTCTCACTTTGAGCATACCTGTCTTCACCATCCCTAAAGACCATCATCTTTGATTTTTCTAGATTAACAGTTAAATTCCACGCTTTACAGTATGTATCCAACCTATTGATCATTAACTGCATGGTATCTATTGTATCGGCGAGGAAAACGATGTCATCAGCAAACATTAGCGCCGGAATATTAGTTCCACAGAGATCTATTCCACCCCTGACTTCATCCGTTTTATCATTGATGTACAGGATAAACAGCAATGTGCTAAGCACGAAACCCTGTTTGACACCCATTGAGATTTCAAAATTCTCCGATAGATGGACACCATCCCCGACACATGATTTATTATCGCAGTATATAGCTCTTGTGACATTAACGACTTGTGACGATAGTCCGTACCTATATAGCTTATAGAAAAGCATTTCTCGCGGGATGGAGTCAAAAGCCGCGCGAAAATCCACGAAGAAAGCGTACAAGTGAGAATAGGTATTTGGTCTATAGTAGAGTAGTTTTTTCGAAAACCAGCTTGAAATTCCTTTAAAACTTTCTTATTCTCCACCCACTTATAACACTTCTATTGAATAACAAACTAGCAAACAACTTAGCAGATGTGTTTAAGTAGGATATTCCTCTGGGTCATCATAGTCACCCTTCTTGTGCACCGGAAAAATGATCGCTCTCTGATGATTCTATTGAATTCTTGTGTAAGAGCCAATAAGAATTCCGATGAGAAATTTTTGCAGTAGGTATTCAAACGGAATTCGGTCGATTTCTGGAGCTTTATTTTTCTTCAAGTTCTCGATGACAACTTCCAGTTCTGATACGAAAAAGGGTGAGTCCAGGAATTCATTCACAATCATAGGCGCTGCATACTGAGGGGAAGGTGATATTTGCGGTGCATTGAGTAGAGTTTTAATATGGTCTCTTAACTGCAAGGAATAATTAATATTGCATATGATAAAATTCCACGTCGAAAGGTTGTGATCACTACTAATTGTTCACAGAACACTGCTGTCAGATTTTCTAGCAACTTCTAAAAGGGGTTATCGCTATTCATCAGGGTGCTGAAAAAGTAATGGTGATGCATGAACGGTAGCTCCTTTCCCACCTTAGTACGTGAGTCTTTTAATGCTATTCAGTACATTTCGGTGGCGTATACGTAACATTTTTGTAATTTATTCGACACTGAAAAGAAGCTAGAATAATTTTGTTCCTTGCCTATGTAATTGCACCTAAATAGATGTATCATTCAAATAATACATTGATATTGGCTATTCTCAGCTTCCCCATATTAGAAAATGCAACTAAATAAACTTCCAACAGTTGTACATCTTTAAGAACATAATACGAAAATAATGTAAGCAATATCAAATTCATTAATTTCTATCCATTTACCAAAACTAAAAGTAATACTAGCATTAAAAGAACATCATTATTCTCATACATAACTGTTATGTGCAAAGATCCACTTTGTAACTATTTCCGTCTGCAAATAACTGGTTTCGATTCCATGGGCGCCATACCATTAACAGGCATAGAAGCAGGATTATGCCAAAACATCGTGCAGGACGAGACAATAAAACCATTTAGGGTACTCCACCCGATGTCGTTTTGCGTGCTGATTACAAATGAGAGACGCTGCTGTCGTATACATCAGCTCAGCCAAGCGTTTGAATTTCTTGCAAAGAAGCTACCTTCCTCTTCCTACTGCACGGGTTATTTAAAAAGGCATTACATTTATCACTTTCTCTTCGAGTTGGAAGCGAAATGTGTTTCTGTGGTATCGCGGTTCGCAGGATAAATTTAGTCATTTAAATTCATCACATCAACGCTACTTTCAACAATTTCGCGTGCACCTGGGCATAATTTGGTTACTTAAAAACCATTGAATGAAACCGAAAAAAAAAAATTTACGGAAGTAAGTAAATTTCGATTTGATTGAACCACGTTTGTCAGGTTGCAGAATGGATTTTGTGTCAGAAAGGTGTTTGCAGTTTTGGGAAAACAAAAAAAGTTATACGACGAGACTACTTGACCATCCACTCACTGGCCGGTGATATTAAAGCTGGAATCTTTGATAGCTCTCGGTAGTGTCCCAGCCAAAGTTCTCTATTACGGGCATACACCTATCTTACAGGCTGTTTTCGAACGCTCTTTAACTTCAATCAAACTTGAAGCATTTATTAAGTTTAAGAAATTTCAGTGCTTTCGCTTATCCTTAGGCGGCTCTCAGATTGAGGCAACAAGCAATAAGCAACTATAGTTACTATAGCAACTGCCAATAAACAATCAGCAACATTTTTCGTTCGAGCGATATTTAGTTGCTTTGATGTGAGACCTCTAATTTAATTCAAAGTAAAATAATTGTGAGCGATAATTTTGCATGTTTCCTATTGCCAGTTGCTTATTGAATGTTGCCTCAATGTGAGAGCCGACTTATACCTACTATCTACTAAATTAATACAAATTTTTAATAATACCTTTCATAATACCTACCAAAAATGGTGGCTACAAAAAACTTAGTATTTGATCATAATAATTTATTTTATTTTTAAAATGGAGAAAAAGGATTAAAATCTTAAAGCGAAAAGAAAATCCAATTTAACAGTAAAATCGATGATAGCTGAGTAGCTTTTCACGTCATGTCAAAGATAAATGTATAGATGGGGGTAGTGGCCAGAAAAACTATGTGCCGGCCATTACAGTGGGAACTTTATTGCTACTTGCGAATTTGAGTGTCTTACTTCGTTAAGTGGTTTTGATGGTGACTGAGGCATTCAAATATTATTTAAGTTTGCGGTTAGTCTTTGGGTAAGGACGGAAAGTGACTGTATCAGTCTGCCTCCTGCCTATTTTTGCCTCTGACAGACCGTCACTATGGAAGGAGACTGATGCGTGACAGAAGGGAATGATTGAACCAGTCTGATTTGCTGCTTGACCAAAAGTCAATGGATGGATTGTCCATTGGATGAGGGAAAAAAGGATGGGGTGTGTGTAACCGTAGCAGTCTGCCTCCCATTTATTTCATTTTGACAATCAATCCACCACAGGCCAAAGACTCGTGCTGAGCAGAATAGCAGAATCTAACTGTATCAAAATATTAGCAAAAACTCGATAAAATTACAGCCCTGTTTGCTTGAAAAAACACAAGTGGCAACCTTAAGCACAGTGTTGTATGAAAATGGCGTCGCTTTCGCTTCCCACTCAGAGAGTAAACGTCATCGCTGTCTCGGGCGAAGGTTTTACGATTTTCTGAAGTGGTCGCGATACGAGGGAGTCTCGCGCTTTTGTGTTTGCTTAATGTTACTTCCAAAACTACGCGTTTGAAAAACGGATAAAATCTGAATTGTGGAACAGGGCATTTTAACGAGGGATTTAATAAGTGTTGTGTAGATTGGATACTTTGACATAGGGGATTTCGTTGCGGAAAATTTTGGAAAAAAAGGCGAGATTATGTCCAATAAGGGATTTTGGAAAAGTATATAACTTAAGGTGGGTTTCCACATGTTGTCGGTTAATTGACAAAGTTTATGTCATTGAACGACACCAACGTCAGTTCATTTCCACTTATGCCAATTATTGGCAAAAAATCGTTTGTCAGTTGATTGACCAACTTATGAACTCGATGCCAATTAAATTTTCTCTGTCAATTACCTATAGACAAAGTGACATTTTGTTTGACAATTCAGCTATTTCCACTTGTCCAGTGATTTCTTTGTCAGTTATTGGCAAACGCTGTTAGTCAAATTCATTGACAAGCAATTTTTTGCTATTTCCACTTGCCAATTGTTTATACGTCAATTGTCAATTTCAAATCGACAAGTGGAAACCAAGCAGTAGGGATCCCATTGAAAATTATTTGACAACTCGCGCTAGACTCGATCTAGCTCTCGTCTCATTCTCACGCTGCATTGTGAAAGGGACATACAAATAACTTATATTAATCGAGAGGCTGTCATCATTTTAAAATCGAAAGAGTAGTTTCGGAGATAGCCCTATTATCACACATGTGTCATTTTTAATAGTGCGGTTAAGCGCGTTTCATTTTTACCCAAAATTCATGCTTGATTAGTCATGGAATGGCAGAACTGACCGAAAGAGGCGAGTGACCAGCGCATGACAAGCGATTATACAGAGTGGCACTGTGACGCAAATTATACGATTCGATGGCACAGGTACTGCTGTGACGTGCAGCACATTTGCACGAAAGTAATTCGGAGGTACCCTCTTAGCCCTATCACTGGCTTGGTTTTTCCCACATCTGACCTTCTGTCAGAATAATGAGAATGGTATATGATTTTAAAACCCTTTAATTACGGTCGTCAAATGGTTTTATCGTGCGCAAATGTGGCACAAACCACATAGAACTAGACCGCCGACTTCGGTGTACCTACCCCATTCTCCCGGAATTAATTCCCTTGTCTGTGAATACGTGTGTAATGTCAAAATCAATGAAGGCAATGATTCTCCATGCTATACCATAGGCCTAGGATTTTTTCAAGTATGCGTTAATGGCGTTTTTTTTTTATTTTGTATACATGAAAAATCCTGGGCCCGCGGCAGCTTGTTGGCAAAGTCCGTTATGTGGGAGGAGTCGACGGTCTTTTATGTGGTTTGTGAAATGGGATGTTTTCATATTGTGAGCTGTTTTCAAAAAAGACGGTCATTTACTCTCAACAGCACTGACCATTGATCACACAATAATTCAAAACAGTCATTTGGTCGTGACATTCAAATCGTCTTAAGTGAGGTCATGACATGACGAATCGAATGTCATACTGACGTCATTATGTCACGAAATGGCACATTTAATGGAAGCCTTAAAGCCTTCTGTTATTTTGACGCACGAATAAATAAAAATTAATGCTAAAAATCATTTTACCGACCAAAGGAGTAATACCTCACATCGATCGTAAATTTGCTTACCTTAGGAAAACTGCTAAAAATAAAAGAACAACATTATTATAGAACACGCCACACAACTTCCTTTCTCTGATAATAACAATGGATACGCATAAAATAATGAAAAGAGTGCACATTTCCCACTTCAAAGACAACATCGATTATGGCATGGCAATGGTTGATAGCTTTGGGTGTCACTTTATAATATATCTTTATCAGTCTGGATTAAAGGAAACAAACACAAAATAATAATAATTCTTCCTTTTTAGAAGCGTCATTATTTTTAAAGGCAATTGCAATTTATTTACTGCCGACTCATACTCGGCACTGGCTATGTAGTCGTTATACTTTGCATACTTTATGACGTATATTAGTTCCAACACTGGCGAAATCCTTCAGGAAATAAGAGAGAAAATGTCATTCCTTTTTATCTGTGACAATAGTAAAGCAAATAGGAGTTCATTATGTCAAACTTCCTGTTGTTTGTGAGTGGGAGTGTGCTTGAAAGAGTGACTGTATATATATACATATATATACATATACATATAATAGAAACAAAGAGTGCTTCTTAACATACAATCACCATCGTATAAGTTTAGGTACATATTCTGCAATTCTGGAGCAAGTAAACTGTAGGCAGGACTTATAGCAAGCCTATCGTTCTTTGCTCGTTTCGATATCAGCAAAGAGTATAATTTGCGCCCTTAGAGTCGTCCTTAGGCAGAGAGAGAGAAGCCTAAAGAATAACGCATTTTCTTCCTATCTGTTAATGAACTAAAAACAAAAAGAAAATAATAAAATAAATAAAAATGTGAAAAAATGGTAAGGGCTGATTAGGCACACCGAAGATTGTTTATTTTTTTTTTTTTGGAAATATTGTCGCCAATTACATCCAACGTAAATGAGTCAGCAAACAAAAGTGATTGGGTAGCGATGCGAAATGGACAATCCAGCAATACAAGATTGGTTTATCTTGATTTTGCTCCCTTATCTATTTGGCTTTCGTACTGAACACTTTTTAATGAAACGGTTATATAATGTAAATCGTAAAGTAAAAACTGGAGAAAGTGTTCAATAATAGGCGTGTTTTTTTTTTGCAATCCTATATAAGCTTAGATAAACACACAAACAAAAACGCTTTACTGTGACTTGGCATCACTATGCTAGTTGACATTTGACTTTTAAGCTGTTTTTTTTTTTCCACAAAAAAAAAATTTCGAGAGTCAATTAGTTTTTAAAATTAAAAATGACGAGAACAAGTTAGCTGTAGGCATATTAAAATAGTTTACAAATGAGGAGAAATACATTTAGTTTCAGATGGTTTATTTATTGTTGGCAAGCTCTGCAGCAACAGCAAGTTCTAGCTGTAAGAGTGAATTGCAAGACGTATTGGATGTGCCTGCACTTTTAACGAATGATTCAGGATGATTCAAGTTCCACTTCCAGCGGCGAATCAGTGGCAGTGCACAACTGCTTACGTGCACTATAGCATTTCAGCAGTCCCAGTCTGGTCCCAGTGTTTCTTCCTAAGTCCAAATTTTGAGTTGCAATTTTTCTTGTCCATATTTTGATTTCTGATGTTTGTTTTCCTTTTTTTTAGGGGAGACTGGGGAACCTTGATCTGGTGGGCTGAGCAGTTTTCAACTAGCCTCGGACACTTTTGAACGGCAGTATTTGAAATTGCTTTTGGCAGCTAATAAGCTACTACAAGCTTTGTAATTTGTTAATAAAAAAAATTAACTTAATTTTTTCAATAAAAAAAAAAAACAAAAACGACTTAACAGAAGCCAACTGAAATTCACAAATTACAAAGTATTTTACAACTGTCTAAAAAAACTCTATAAAAACAAAAATGAGTTAGCTGTTCAGGAATTTGGGTGTTCTCGATGTTACCGGAGTGTTGATGGGTGGTGGTAGCTTAGCCTTTATTTCAATGCCACTTAAAGACCACTTGTTCAAACGTGTACCGGAGCGTTTTGTTCAAACCTGCTCCAATAGGTTAAGCGACAAAAAAAAATGTGGTTTCAAATGAAGTTGGGCCTTAAAGATATATGTATTTTAAATACATAAAAAGAAAAACTCGCCACAAAATGTTTACACTCTTAAGGACCATTCACAAGAGAGCGACAAACTATTTACCTGCGAACGAATATTCGCAAGTTTTGACAGTCGGTTCACATGTTTTATTCGCTAGTTTGGGGAATGCGAATTAAATGATGTGGATTGCGCATAAGCTTGGACAATTAGGGGCAAATGTGTTTTCGTTCGTGACAAAAAGTTTGGATAATTCGAAATTTCGTTATCTAAACTGTTTATAAATTTGTTTTATTAATATTTGTTGGTGGGATAATTAATTATCTTCCTCTTGGAACAATATAATGTGCAATTTTCTGTTTATAAATCCATAAAAAGTTGATTGTTCGCATTTTATAAATTCGTTCGTTCACTTCCATGTGAATGATTCTTTACAAATAGAAAAATTAAAATATGCAATTCCACGCTTCCAAGTATTACCTACCTAAAAAGTTTAAATTTTGTTTAATATGTAATTTTAAATATTTTTTAAATGTTGTCTTATTACGAATGTTCAAATGTGCCTCAGGATTAAAGGTGCCCCAGTCTCCCCTAATAATTTGGTTGTCAAACTAACGTCATTTATGACACAATCGATAGCACTTTCGATAGCTCTTTCGATAACATTTATAGCAATCGTAGATTGGTAGCACAGTTTTTATCTGGGCTAAAGCATAAGCCCCGATGATTATCCGGGCTAACGATTCGTATGGAAAACTTGCTAAGCCTATATAGGATTGCAAAAAAAAACACGCCTAATATCGGAGTTACGAACCGTTTTCAAATCAAATATACTGTTACCAAACGTAACGTCTGAGTAGATTTGACGATCCAACGTGTCCATTATTTTTGGAATTAGCCAGTCGATTTAGAACTCTTTTCTATTTTCAGAGTACATATCTAAATTCCCTTTCTTGGCCCAAAATAATTCGTGAAGGAATGGGCAAACTGACATTTTTCCCAAGAATACAAAAAATAATATTATCTACACCACTACATATTGTAGTATAAAGCAGGAGTTCCCTAACTGTGCGTCGCGACGCCCTGGGGCGTCGTGGGGATATCCTAGGGGCCTCGCAAGACGATACGCACAGGTCGCCTGCACACGACTTGAGCTCGATTTGAAAAAAATGTCGGGTCGTGTTCGTTCGATATCTGGCCATTGTGTTTTGCCGTGCACGAGAAGTATACCAATTTTGCAGACCTCAACTTGGCGAATTTTGCGTCGAGACTTGGGCCTATACCCGTTCAAGATCCAACTGACCCAGGAGCTCAAAGTTAATGATAATGTAATGACCTAATGACTATAGAAAAATCATCTATAGCGATGGGCCGCATTTTTGGATGAATTGCCAAATTGCCATATATGGGATGACCCCAACCAACACGAGGTGGCAATGCATCCATAAAAAGCAGTTTGGTGCGCATTTTAGACTGGCGGTGGCGTTATTGCTCCGTACTTTTTCATGACGTTGGTAAGACCAATACCATGAACGGCGAGTACTACAGAACGATGCTGCTAACATGTGGTTCCAGCAAGAGGTGACTATGTGTCGCTCAGCTGCAGGGTATGGTTATCTGATCTCTATCAGAGTATTCAGAGGTGACGTGAATTGGCCACCAAGATCGTGCGATTTAACCTCGCTAAATTTTTCTTGTGGCGTTGCCTGAAGTCGCAGCTCAATGCGAATAAACAGCAATCGACCGATGTCCTTAAACCCAACATAACCAATGCCATCGCTCAAATTAGCCGGATCTATGTGGTAGATTGGACCACTCGGATCCGTGACAACATGAGAAGCTGCGGTGGACATTTGGGCATGGTGTTATATTCCATACAATAATGGCATACATGGGATTCGTTAATACCTTGCACAAAGCTTGTTTTATTCGATTTCAATGTCGACCAATCTTCATTGAAAGCCCCTTTAGTGAATCTTCAGTAAGCTCAGCTTATATTCACATATCTGTTGTTTGTTCCGTTGTGTGCTTTTAGAAGGGCGTCGCAAAAATATTAATACCTGTATAGGGAGTCGTAGTATGGAAAAGATTGGGAACCCCTGGTATAAGGTATACCTTTGTATAAAAAGAAAACAGATTATGGTGGACTGGACACTACTGGATCCCCATCCGGACATGGACATTGGACGCTTCCCTCATCACAGAAAAATAAACATCAGATATTGGTTTGTTTAGATACTATTTCTTTTCATTAGCTATCACTGTAGTAACTTGCGTTGATTTTTAGGATGAGACTTGCTGATAGCAGGCCATTCAAATTTATTTCGGTTATATTCGGTTCTCGGCCATCAAATTTTGGAAGCATTTTGCTGATGTGTATCATTATCGTTGCTTAATGCTGTGACCGTCGACGATTATGTTTTGTGTTGTAGTTATACACAAATTTGATGTGTATGAGTTTTTTTGGTTTTTTCGTCTTAAGCGGATTTGTAACTACATAGTTAGTTTAGGGGTTTTTGTGTTCTTAAGGGGTGTTAAGAAACGTCATTAAGAATTATGGGGAATTATGTTTAGGTACTGTTAACATTTTAGATAAAATCATATTGCAAGTCAGTCGTCTACTTGGAATGATTTAAATTCAATTTTGAGCGAAAATATAATTTATATCGTTGATAATATTTTGTTCACACATTCGAAAACTTACTTTTTGCAAAGCACAAGAAATTCATCGCAACAACAAATCACCGGCGAATAAAAATCTGTAGTGAATGTACCGTCCGTACCATCGGGTAGGCGTCCTCTAGGTAGACCAAGGATGAGATGGTTAGATCAGGTCCATAATCTCTCCTATACCCGTATGGGGATTGCACTTGATGATTTAGATTCGATGGCGGAGGATCGAGAGCTATGGAGGGTCCACTTGAATAACCTACACCCGCGACTCACTTAATGGACAAGCGGACCATTGAAAATAATGATGATGTGAATGTAAAAAAAAATTGCTGGCGAGAAATAACAAAATAAAAAATGACAAATACCTATAATAAAGTGATTAATTCGAAGTGATTAATAAATCACGAAAGTCGTTTCCACCAAACTTTATAAATTGTTTTATTACATATTTTGACATTTCTGTTAATTCTTGAAGCTGTTCATTGCAAAGTTCAAGGAGCAAGTCTTTTCCAATTTCGGACCAATTTGAACTTTTTTTTTCTTTCTTCTGCGATGGGATGACAAAATAATAAATAGGACACCCTCCGATCGAAATAAGATATTTTATTAAAAGGCGTAGAATAAGCGCTTAAAGAAAAAAAAAAAAATAGCGGATGTATCTAATATACCTTTAAAAAGAAATGTAAATAGGTATATCTGCAAGTGAGAATATAGTTTATGGTGCAAACACAATTTGAGTTCATTACCTGACTATATGAATAGAACGTTCTTTATTTAAATGAATATATAATCAAAGGGCACGGTAGTCAGCCAAGTTCTTTAGTAAAGGCACTTCCCCTTTTTACAAGAACAAACTCAGGCTGTTTTCGACCCCTCTCTAACTTCGGAAACGATTGAGCCAAAAACTTCAAACTTGAAACACTTATCAAACTCAATAAAAAGATCCTACTCACAAAATTTCATCTCTATAGCATTAGGCGGCTCTCAGATTGAGGCAATAAGCAATAAGCAACTAGCAACTACCAATAAGCAATCAGCAACATTTTTCGTTCGAACGATACCTATTTAGTTGCTTTGATGTGATACGTGAGACCTCTAATTTAATTCAAACAAAGTAAAATAATTTGTGAGCTATAATATTGCTTGTTTCCTATTGCCAGTTGCTTATTGAAATTGAATGTTGCCTCAATGTGAGAGCCGACTTAGTGTTTCTCAAAATACAGGACTTTAAAAATAGCAAAAACCGTAACTGACTCACTCACTCACTCACTTAGATGATCATCAAAATTATAAAGCACTTCCGGCCATCCTAGAATCGTGAAATTTGGCAGAATGCTATCTTGTGATGCATACACTGGGAAAAGTCCAAAACTTGATATTTTCCATTCAGGGGGCGTGGTATACGCCCACTTTTGAAAATTGGTTATGATTTATTTGGACCACTTGTCATTGCCGTAGAATGATTAAGATTGGTATAGCAGTAGAACTTGCAGAACTGCAAAAATTAGGTGCGAAAAGTAATGAGATCTAAATGTACGTCAAGTTCTTAGTTTAAGAAGGTTAAATGTTAAAAGAAATTTGTAGGCTTACTTGGCAAGTTTTTCGTTTATAACTTCATTATTATATCAGAATTTGAAAACTTGACCAGTGAAACTACCAATTTTTATTAACATTTAACCTTCGTAAACTAAGAACTTGGCGTACATTTAGATCTCATTACTTTTCGTGGCTGACTAGTTACGCACCTAATTTTTGCTGTTCTATATAAAAGAACTGTCTCATTTTTATGTTTATGTTTTTGGTGTGATAAAAATATCATAAGCTCATCTAAACATTTGAAAAATCAAAATAATTTAAGTTTGTTATTTTTTGTTTTTATTTTTTTGTGCTAAATGAATAGCTGAATGAAGAGCTGCTTTGTATGATAGGTATGTATACATATTATGTAATGTATGTTTTATTTTGCGATGAAAGAGAGGTATGTATAATTAAAAAAAGAACAAATTATATGTTTTTAGTTCGAATTTCATTATTAGAAATCAAATTGCAGGCACATTCCAATTTAATTCTTTCGAATCGGTTGATCGCGATTCAAATGACGACTAACCTATCCAACTGAATTTTTAAATTCATTGGTAGTACCCGGTCTACCATTGCACAATTTATTCCTGAAAGTCAGCTCTGTCATGAATGCTGTGCTGTGCAATCTGAATTAACCGAATGGAATGGCACCAGGTTGACGGTGGAGAAACTCATGGAAAACGTCATCCAAGCCACTATAATCAAAGACAAGTTCAAAGGCTGGGAAATTCTTATTCCAAGAATTTCGATGACCCACAACAATGCTACGCGAATCAATTCAATTCGATTCAAAAAAGCAAATGCATTGTTGCCACGTGAATTACCTTTATGTAAGTTAAAATATTTTTCATTTTCATTTTGGTACATTTATTGAACTTAATTCATATTTATATAAATTTAATTCAGCTAATACATAAGAAAAAAACAAATTTATTGACTCGGATGCGAAACGAAGTTCGTATAAAAATCAATTGGTGTGTGTAAATAAAGTCTTGCAAGAACTCGAGGACGGATTTTAAATATTATTCTTTTGTTTAGTTCGTTTTGAATCAACGATGATTTAGCTAAAATAGAAAATTCCGAATTGCTCAATCCCATCCAGGGCATTGAGGATGACACATCCATCGCCTTAAGCAGGCGGAAAATAGTCCCACGGTAGAGGAAGTCACTTTTGCGATCAAATCGCTAAAAGCTGGCAAATCTGCCGGAGTGGATGAAATCCGGCCAGAAATGCTCAAGGCCTTAGGTGAAGAGGGAGTCAAATGGCTCCCTCGTGTCATTAAAGTGGCAGATTGGGGTGATTGTGGCCCTTTTCAAAAAAGGGGATAAGAGAGATTGCTCCAATTACAGGGGTATATCACTTTTAGGTCTCCCCGGCAAAGTTTTTGCCAAGGTGCTGTTGTCGAGGCACGATTAGGAGATGAGCAGAGCGGCTTTCGTCCCTGCCGAAGCACAACCGACCAGTTATTCACTCTCAGAATGGTACTTGAAAAGGCTTGGGAGTATGCTACACCTGTTTACGCATGCTTCGTAGATTTGGAGAAAGCATATGACCGAGTCCCTCGAGGAAAACTCTGGAGTGCATTACAGGAGTATGGAGTTGACGGTTCTCTCTTGAGAGCCATTCAATCTCTTTACACAAACTGTAAAAGCTGTGTTTGGGTAAACGGCGTTAAATCAATACCTTTCACCGTGGGCGTTGGACTTCGTCAGGGGTGCGTCTTGTCTCCTATCCTTTTCATTACTTATATATGGACTGGATGTTACAGCGCAGCCTTGGCGAGGAACGTTTCGAATTGGGAGATCTGAGGATAAGTCATTTGCTCTTCGCTGATGACTTGGTCATCCTTGGGTCCTCTCAGACTGAACTTCAGCGCGCACTCGATCGGTTTGTAGCCGTTTGTGTTGAAGCTGAGATGAAGGTAAATGTGAACAAATCTGAAGTGATGGTCATCTCCAGAACGCCTGTTCAGTGTTCAATGCACTCTGCATGTTAGTGGAGTCACATTGAAACAGGTGGAGAAGTTTAAGTATCTCGGGGTCTTATTCACGAGTGATGGAAGGAGCAATGCCAAGTTTTCCTGTAGGATTGGTCAGGCTGGATCGATTTTGAGACAGCTTGGTCATTCTGTTATCAGGAGGACTGAACTTGGTGTCAAAGCTAAGTTGTCAGTCTTTAATTCGGTGTTTGTTCCAACTCTTACCTATGGTCATGAGGTTTGGGTAATGACCGAAAGAATAAGATCGCGAATACAAGCTGCCGAAATTAGATTTCTCCGTAGTATTGCTGGTGTGACCCGTAGAGATCGCATCAGAAATACCAGAATACGTGAGGAACTCAATGTCGAGCAGCAACTTCTCCGGACGGAGCGATCCATGCTTCGGTGGTTTGGTTATATTAAACGTATGTCCCCGACCAGGATCCCAAGGCGTGCTATGGAATCCGTACCATGGGCAGGCGTCCCCTAGGTAGACCCAGGATGAGATGGTTGGTTAGATCAAATTCATAATCTCTCCTCTACCCGTATGGGGATTGCCCTTGATGATTTGGAGTCGATGGCGGAGAATCGATTGCTATGGAGGGTCCACTTGAGCAACCTACACCCGCGACCCACTTAATGGATAAGCGGGATATTGAAAATGAATGAATGAATGAATAATATTTCAATATTAATTCAATCTGTTAGGCCAAATATTTTTAAAAAGGATACCAAATAAAGGGAAGCCCTGGTATTGCTTGTGAGTGTGTAATGGTAATACTATGAGTTGATTTATTTTCTCCGATACCCATTGTTTTGCAATGTCAAAATACGAACCATGTTGGAATTTTGCGAGCTAATCTCCAATAGTGACCAGAACATGTGTCCACTTGTGAGGAACTTTCAAAAGGCTCGAATCTCGAGAGTAGAAAGTTAACTCTCCGCGAACTACTCTCAAGACTATGTCCACTTGCGAGTTTGCTCTCGAGAGCTGCTTGAGAGCTGCTCGCAGCATTTTTACTCTCAAATGGACAGGCACCTTAAGTCTCCAATGTGAATGGAATTTTTTCATGCAATCCATTTAGATATCCCAGCATGTCATCAATACTTCGGTGGTCTTATATGACCTGCTCCAGCATTTAATATAATTGAGTCGACCTTGGAAGAGCTTAATTACCGTTTGACAGGATTGGCGCAGGTTTTTATTTCGACGAAATTCTCGAACAATCCTGTTCAATTCCTGACAGCTGCAAAAAAGATTGGAATGATGGCAAGACCTCATGCAGATGTTACATTTTTGTATCGACTATCAAGCGGCAATAAAAGCGATCTCTATATTGTATCTACAGTTAAAATAAAGCTTGCAAGTCGCTGTCGCGAAGGACTAATAGTTCCTAGGACGCAGCACAGTTGCGGTGGAGTAGGGACAGTGTGTGAAATAAAAAACCTGGCAAGAAAGGAATCTTTCCTTGAACTAAACCAGGCCGACACCACAGTAAAAATTCCTTTATGTAATTTCAGACAGGGAACAAAATACTAATGGCAACAAATGAAAGATGGAGAAGGCTTTATTCCTGCGAAATCGTGCCCAATTAAATTATTGTCATCTCTTTGAGATTATCATCAGAGACAATATGCCGAAAAACCATACCAAGAAAATGAGAATCAACACGGATGACCTGTGCATCAGACAATAAGCAGCATGAGGATGGTCTACACTTTGAAGTCCACAATAGTACAACTTTATAGTTAAATTAAAAAATTTAAAAAAAAATGACTTAATAAAATTTGTAAATGACTCAAAATCGTTTGCCAACCTTATCCAAGGTTTATCCTAGGTTTCCATAGCGTGGGAGTCATAAACTTCAAGGGCAACGCAATGGATCCAACTTGATCTGAGTGTGGCAGGTAGTAGGTACAGGTTTCTCCTGTCTTGCCAACCCATTAACCTAACCTAACCTGTATTAGGTACATCACGCTGTTTTTGCTTTTGTGTTTGTTATCTTTTTTACGAATTCACTTGACAACAAATTACGTGCCTGACTCATCCGTCCTTCACCGTCACGCCTGCCATCATGCTCCGTTTTAGACTTCAGAAAGGTAAGTATCTCTGCGTGCTATCCGTGCATAGAGATTGTTTCCTGTTGGGAAATTTGCTGCAAAACTTTTCTGTCATATCTCAGGGGTCGGTTAAATTATGTTTGGCAATTACAATACTAAGACATCCTTTTAATGAAAGAGTGGTAAAACAATAGACCGCACATCGGACCTGACGTCTGAGTAGATTTGTATTCCGCATTTGCCTTATACACAAAAGCATGCAAATTAAATTCCGCGAATTAAAAGCCCAACCGGCCAGACGACCATCTACTTAAAGTGTAGTACGATAGATAATAAAATATTTATTCTCTCTAGAGTGTAGGGTAGTCTGCTATCGTCGGCAGAATTAATTTAAACTTTTTGTTTCTTTATTTATGCAAATATAATGAAATTGAATAATTTTTCATCTAAACCTTGCCTACCTGGTTGCTCTTTTTGTATATATGTATCGGAACGAGGATAGCCAAAAATTAAATAGCTAGGTACAGATAACTTGGAGACATGAAATGTATTTGGTAACGTTCTTCTGAAACAATCATGCTTTTCACAATGTTTGTATATCTACCTACGCCTTTCAACATTGTTTACTTGTAAAGCTGAATCTTTTGTTTCATCCTCAACCTAAATACAGCTACCTCTAGGGGTACAATTTGCATTACAATAAATATTGAAATTCGATTGTGATCCACTTTCTGTTGACATTTTCTATTTGCAGTAACGTAAGCAAGAATAATTATGATAAGCCTATTTGCAAATTACCGTGTTTCGCACGATTCAAATTCAATATTCAATAATTTGTAAATAATTTTTTAAGCGTTTGGTTTTTAAAATTAAAAAACAACAACAATTTGAAAAATTGTGTAAAATTCTTATTAGGGTTGAAAAGTCAGTTCTTGCCATTTCCTTTTTGAATATTATTTCGTGCAAATGTTGCCCGCGACTATGCTTCAATTGGTCCATACGGAATGTATAATTTTGACATACTTTTTCCAACATATCGACTGGTATCTCACCAAAAACACGACTTATGTTGTCTTCCAAGGCGGCAATAGTTGCTAGGCTTACCCGCATAGACGAGAGACTTCACATATCCCTACAACAAATAGTCCAGCGGCGTCAAATTGCACGATATAGGCGGCCAATTCACAGGTCCAATACGTGAGATGAATTGCTCACCAAATTCACCTCGCATTAATGTCCTTGGATTCACCTGCTATGTGGCATGTTGCGCCGTACATTCGAAAATACAATGTGGACCAACACCAGCTCTTCTAATTTGGGAAAAAAAATCCTAAATCATCGAACGATAGCCAACACCATTGACCGTAACGCGTTGTTGCCATCATCATGCATTGGCAGTTCTTGCAATGCTTCTGGTTCCTCAGCAGACCACATACGTCAATTTGCATTATTAACTTAGCTCAATAGAACGACTACGATGACCATAAAATGGACGAAGTGCTCTAAACACATTTTTTACTGAGCACGATTTTTGGTAATAAAATTCAATAATTCGCAAACGTTGGTTACAGATGCAACTTCGCCTTTAGGTTCGCCGGACTAAAAAATGGGAAGATGGTATCATCTTATTCCGGATATCCAAAAATGGGTGGCCTGCAGCATGGAGAAATAGATTTCTTTTTATCTCAGCCCCCTCCCAACCGGATACGACTGCTTCCGAGCGCATCCGAACAAATTTGGGCTTGAAGAATCTACTATAATATCTAAATAGCGAAGACGTCAGGAAGGCAAATATTCTTTCAGTGTCCACGTTTTCTTATGGAACGCAGAGAACTAGAGGAGATGTTAAAAGAAATAACAACCCTCGAAAACATTGTACATCAAGTGATAACATCAACAGCAATATGCGACGGTGTGAAGTATAAGTTGCATCGACAATCACGAAGGAATTTAGGTACCAGAAAAGAGTCAGGGAAAGAAACTGGACATCTCGCAGCAATCAGAGAACGACAAATGATATTCGCTTGCATGCAAACATGATTGTGCCAAACACTTAAGGCTATAACCTCCCCGCTCTCGATGTAATTCTTGACGGCAGTATGAGAAAGCTAATTGGAATTATATTCCTTTTCTCGGGAACGTGGATGCTACAGCTAAAATGATAACAAGTCCATCATCCTCCTAGGTATGAGATCCTTAATTCAAAGGAGAGTTTTTGTCGACGAGTCCGTGATGACTGAACCTTAAAGATACGATCTGCTAAGTTTTCAAAAGTTGCGACAAAAGACGGTCCATTGTCCCAGCGGTAGTAATTTTTTTTTTTTGCAAGAAAAATATACGAAATATTTTCCAAACATTATAAATGTCTCAATGAAACTGCAGCGTTTCGCTCTTTAGACAAATTTGTCCAAGCCCGTCTTTAAATAACGATACTTTCTAGTTCCTACTACCAACTCATAGCATTTACGTCCCTTCCCTCAAAAGGAAACGCTGCTCAATCTTCAGCTTATATGAAATATTTTATATCACGAACACTTCGTAATGACCGGCAATACAGTTTTTGTGGTACTTAGGTCCAATAGTGATTTTATCTCTCCACCACTTTGGAAAAACGAATATTTTTGCGCTCGATATTTTAAAATTTTATAGCATTTGACTGATTTTGCTCTGGAGGTATTTTCTCTAAAATGCGTACCAATTCGACCTTTTTTCTTTGGCACTCCAGGGTATGGATAAAAAATAAATAAATAAATGGTTGACCCACCCTACCTGGGACCCCTTCCACCTTAGTCCAGCATACTAACCACTGAGCCACTGTTCCGAAGGTATGTGTAAAAGATGTTAAATCCTTTCGGTCTGCCATTTGAAGTCTTCTTAGCTCTTCGTGTTCATATTACGTGCGATTGTGGCCAAATCTGTGAAGGTATTTACCGTAGCCGCCGTTCTGTGAAAGTATTAACGGTAGCCGATGTGCCCCGGCAGAAACTGCGTAAGGTGGTAGTTGCCGTGCCCGCGTGACACTTTCCTGCTGGCATTGGACGACGTAGATTTTAAAGCGTTACCTTCTTTAGCATTGACTCTTTTGATTCGCAATTCGGAAATTTGTAACCCACCAATTTGCAGACTTTCGGCTGAAAATATCATTGGTTCTTAATATAGCATTGGTCTCGTATCCAGCTAGTTCTAAACTAGCAGAACTCCAGCCATATTTTTTTTATCCTGGCGACTGCTTCATCCATGGGGCACTTAGTGTCCCGACCTTCTACTGCATGATCCAGTTCGCCGAGTTAAAGGCATTTTTAACGTCAAGCGTCACAACCGCGCAGTATTTCTTTGTCCCCTTCTGGACTCAGTACTGCTCAAGCTACAGTTACGTATCAGGCTCCACCCAAACCTACAACCCGGCTTTCCCCACACCTCACGTTGCCTAACAGCACCATAAAATTCCGTAACGACTTCCCACGCCATTTTGCTTGCACTCCAAAACCAGTCCTAAAGAGATATGCCCCCTTTTCATTATCATTAAATAAATAAATTGCACGCGCAGCCATTTTTACGCACTCAGCATTTTTTCCATATTCATGTTTTATTGCCAAAATGAAATATGAATTATTCGATAACAGAATTCCTTTCCCAATCCCAATGCCCACACAAAATTTAGAGATTGAGTTTAGTTTAAGAATATAACTCGAGATGTAAAGTCGTAGTTCGTTACGTGTAAAATTGAAATGTTTAATTGGAAATAAATAAGAAAAAAAAAGAAAAGAAAAAAAAAGATTTTTTTACCTACTAAAACCGCGACGTGTAAGTCGTTATTCTACTGTATCTAATACCTTTAGCTTTAAGTCTTTAAGGCATCGAAGGACGAGAACTTCCGTACTTGAATACTTAAGGTTGGAACCAATACAGAGGAATTTGATGCTTCCAAAAGTCGCCAAAAAAGGCAGCGAAATACCTAGGTATCTTAGATCGATGCAAGAAGTACTTTATACCCTCTGATTTGGCTTAAATTTACAAGAGGTCTTTACTTGGCCTAAGCTCGAGTATAACGCTCATATCTGATCAAAAGCGGGTGATAAATCTTATATAGGTGATAGAAATATAGCGGAATCAATTGACCGTTATTTTACCACCACTCATAAAATATGTTATCATTATCACCCTTTCAACAATTCTATCACAACGCTCTTCCCTCATCGACTGCGCATCAGTTCACCCTCAGGTCTGCCTTTGGACGGACTTTTAAAATATAATGATCCTTCTATAAGTCGAACAGCACGCATGTGAAATGCATTGTCTCATATGGTTTTCTTTTCAATCCACAATTATTGCTTAAATGCAATGTGCCCCGGTTCCTTTTCTCTATCCCTTCCACTCGTGCGGTACCTACTTGAGCAATTTATAAGGTAGCAAAAACACATTGAGCATTAGTAATTAGTAGGTAATACACAATCGATGGAAAAAGTTTAAATTTTAGATTCAAATAAAATTGTGTATTATTTTCAAATACTTTCCAACATCATTACCATTCGAAATATCATTAGCCTAATATAAAATGTACAACTTTCCAGACGGCCGTTAGCTAATCCTAACACTAAACCGCTCTATTGCACTTGGAAAACAAATTTGGCAAGCATTATGAGAATTTTATGAACTCTTTTCAACCACCTCACGCACTTTTCATCAAAAGCCATAGACCGCCAGCTTCTGAAAAGGTCGTGGCAACCTTTTAATATTCCATTTAGATAATTTTACCGAATGTAACCCTCATTTAGGCCGAAAAAATTACCTCTTTGGTATGACTTAAAAATCATCTTTCAAAACAAATATCCCTTCTTTCTGGATGCAGATAGAAATGAAAATCAACGAGAAAAGGTAAACACAAGTTAAAACTTTAGAAAAAGGTAAAAACAATATTATCCTTTATGTTGGTCATTCTGTTTGTCTTTATTTTCTTTTATAATATGGTCTCTGAGAAGCGAATTTTTCCTTACTTAGGGTTTTCACTGAAAAGTATTACACAAAAGTTAAATTAAACTATATGGCAAAGGAAACCCCATCGCAGTATCTATCGAATATAGTAGAACAAGATAAACTTTCAATACAACTGGCTCCTTCCGTTTCCTCTTTCTGCTTCCGATTTTTCAATAATGTACTCAAACGAAGTATATTTCTCACTCTACGCTGTAGGATAAGTTGGGTGGGATGTAATGTGTAGCTTCGTAAGGTTTCCTTAACCCAATTCAGACCTTACGATTTTTATTTTAGTACCTAAAGTAAAATGGCTGGCCAAAACCTTCGTAGGGATTATTTAAGATTTTTTTATGTTCCCTACATATTTACTGAATATAAGAAAGGTTGATGTATTGGTCCTCATGGAAGTATTACTAAGTCTTTAAAGCTCTAATTAATATCCCAATCCCATGACTCATATATTGATGATCTTCTTTCGTATCTCTGAACATTAAATTCATCAATGGAATAAGCTTTGTCGTTTCTTCTCATATAAACTGGCATAAGAGACAATTTTAAAAGGATTTCTGGGTATGGCTTGGTAGGTACTCAAATTTAGTTTTATTATCTAATCACATGAAAAATGTATTTAAATTCGATTCAATTCAATTTTAATTCAATTTACGGTTACCTTAAAATACTGTATAATTAAACGACCAAGAATGGTGCATACAGCAATTCATCTCCGAAATTTGGTCGCAAGAAAGTGTGCCTGATGAATGGAACCTCAGCACCGATTGTCGGGTTCACAAGAAAGGAACCTATAAGACGCACAAAATATAGAGGCATCAATCCCCTTAATATCACATAGAAGATCCTGTAGGCCATACTGTGTAAACAGATGAAGACATTTTTCAATGAACTTATTGGTGCCTACCAGTGGGGTCTTATAACCATACGATAAAATATTCTTTACACTACGACGAGGGTCAAACCAAGTTTATACTGTCAACAAGAAGGAACATCCAAGATCGACAAATCGGACAGAACGTCACAATCGACAGTTATATCCTTAAGGTATTAAGGGACTTTGTCTATATTTCGAATATGCTATAAATTTTGACAATAACATCTCACGCGAAGAATAGCTCTTGCTAAACACTGTCTCTTTGGGCTGAGAAGGCAATTGAGTAGGAGAGCCCTATCCCTACCGACAAATGAGATTTAGTATAAGACCTTGATCATTCCAGTGGATGAAGATATCCTCTGTAGGTTCGAGAGAAAGATTCTTAAAAAAACTGTCGATCGTTTTCGCGTTGAAGGGAGAAGGAGATTCAACCATGAACCCTACGAGCTATACAGCGACGTCGACCTAGACAAAAAATTGCGCGTCAGTCTTGTAAGGTGGCTGCGATATAGAGCGAATTTGCGATCACTCTAGCGCTCTGATCCAAATGTGCTGTACTGAACCGGGAAACTTTTTTCTATAGATAGAAAGAAAATCAGCTCCATTGTGGGAGAATTAATGGAACACTGTCTGATAGTCAGGCATGCTTGCAGAAGGAGTACCATACAACGATTTCTGTATAAAGACTGTATAATGGACTTGGAGGAAGAGGAGATCACTATTCACTTTCTTGCAACTGTCCAGCTCTTGCCACTCTCCGTAGGGCTACCTAAGGGGTTTACATCTTTGAATACCTGAGCGACCTATCTCGAACTGATAATAGCAGTAACAGCAAATTCCAACTTTGGCTTGACTGAAACACCAATGATTCGATAGCAAAGTTTATTTTTCACGATTTTATTTGTTAATATATTTTTACATAAAAGTGGACTGTATTTTATTATGCACTTGGATCGCTTGCTGCTCTTACTTCTGATGATGCTCGGTTGGGAAGATGATGATGAGTGAAAACACCAGACGATCGGATGCTGGTGCCTTTGCTGGATGTCGGTCGCAACCACCGCTATCCACACGGTGACATTCCCTTCGCTGCTGCTGTTTGCTGTGCTGGTTGTCGGTCGCAACCACCGCTACACAGCCGATGTGGTTGTCCATCGTCGCCGCTGCCGTCGTTGGATGGTGCTTGTTCGTATGTGCCTGGTTCGTATGTGCGGTCGCGACAATCGCTAGCCAGACGATGGCATTTTCCATCGTTGTTGGTGTTAACGTTGGATGGCTCTTGCTCGTATATTTTGTTGGTTCTCGGTCGCAACAACCGCTATCTGCAGATGGAATTTTCCATCGTTGTTGCTGCTGTTACCGGAGGATGATCGCTAATGTTTTGATGATTTTGGCGAATGCCTATGTTGTCGTAGGCAACCAACAATTGGCATCCTGTTGAGCGGTTATCAATCACGCCCCAATAATCCTCGGTATTAAAGAGTGGGGTATATTGTTTCAATTAGGTGTATCCATTTCGGTCTTTGTCCAGTCTCCCTCCTTAGGGATGGCTGTCAAAGGCTACAACCAGGGGGTTGGCCTGTTTCGGGCACTTTTCGCCTTCCCAAAGAATAATCGCAATCTGGAGATGCTGACTACATTAGTCAACTTCACTTCGGCACATCGAACGTCCAGTCTCCGTCGGATTCCCCGAAGACAACCTGACATAAGGAGGTGTTGATTGCATTAATTTAACAAAGTATTTCGGGCCTCTTCAGTCACTTTTAAGGAGTATTCACGGATCTATCTCAAAAGAAGTTTGCATTTAGCAACAGGTTTCCCATGTCCGGCCCATATTTTCTGGCCACTTGCCGTTCTCTGATTCCTGCGAGATGCGCATTGGCCTTGGTTGCTCTTCCTGGCACCGTCCAGCCGACGAAGTTCCTTTTTGTTTATCGCTGTAACCTGTTTTACCGCGTCTCATATTTCGCTCGTTATTAACGTATGGTGTACAATGTTCTTGCGGGTTGGTACTTCTTATATTTCTCTACGTTCTACACAAAAACATGGCATCTCCACAGTTAAGACAGGTGGGAAATTCATCGAGCACAAATCTATTCAGATACGCTCGGAAGCAGCCATGTCCGGTTAGAAACTGGCTAAAGTAAAAGTCTACTGAACTTCCGAAATAAGACGGTCCTTTTGCAGACTGGTTTCATCTCTCCTGCTAAGTCCTAATTCTTCGACTTCTTTCTTCCAGATTGTTATCTTTGACTGAATTTCGAGGATCCTGAATCGCGAAGACACATCTAACACCGTCCGATAAGCACAGTATACTCGCAGTAATATACTCCTATAATGTTCCACAGGATAGGGCCTAATACCGATCCTTGTAGAGCTCCTAGTTTACAAAGTAGAATGTATTTTTCATTATACCTATCTACCTATACAGCACCAAATTCCTTTGCTCCTCTCCTCTTCATCCCCTGCCCTAAAGGGCTTCTTCTAGGATGGAAGAATTATCCTATGAACACTGTTTTTGGTTGTGACGAGGGCTTGGACAAAAATCCTCAAATTGTTGTTCCTTTCGGCGGGCGCCCGTCTAAAAATGGCTAACCAAGGATTTATGCTTACGCCTTAATAGTCTATCGTGATCCATTAGTTTGAGGTGGGAGTAAACCCTAAAATCGTACCTGATGCCAGTGGTGGCTTCTAACGAGCTCCCTCAGACGCATTGGCGAGGGTATGTTGTATTAAGCTTTGCTACGGTACGGCGGCGCTGCCTGGGTCGACCTTTTGTTTCCGGCCCTACTCGGTGGAACTACATGAATAAACTTAAAATCATAAATAAAAAAAAATTAAAAAAGGAGCATTTGAAATCGCAAATAAAAACAGGGAAGGCGACTCTAGCCAGGCGGCGATGGAACTAGAGATGACGACTCCAACGAATAGAGATGATGACTCTAACGAATCGGAACCTCAGTCATCCACTTCTCAGCCTCTCACTTCTACCCAAATAGGGAGTACTGGCAAAAGAATGAGGTTTCGATTGATAATAAAATTTCAATTTATACGGATGGTTCCAAAACTAAGGAGGGTACAGGGTCAGGTATATACTCTACTATATAGACCTACACGTGTCACTAAGACTTCCGGATACATGTGCAGTGTATTCCAGGCAGAGGTTCTGACCGTACTCAAAGCTGCGGATCTACTCGATATGGGATCAATATCCAACAAGAATATCGCTATCTACATTGATAGTCAGGCTGCGCTAAAGGCGCTAAAGTCCTTCATCATCAAATCTTAACTAGTCAGGAGCTGCCGCACTATGCTCAGAGCATTATGCGCGCAAAACCAAGGCAGATTGTGTGAGGTACTCGAACACTGTAATATTGAGGGTAACGAAAGGGCTGACGTTCTGGCCAAAAACGGAGAAGAGCTTCCACAAATTGAAATTTTTGAGGGCATAAGACCACCAATAGACGTGGCCAAGGGAATTATTCTCGAGAAAATTAAAAATAGGGCAGACCAAAGATGATCAAATATATAGTCTCAAAGGCTCTGTGGCCTAAGAGATCGGAAAATATCTGTAGAATTATTAAAGCTCAGCTGATCAAAGCTACGAATGGCAATAGGGATACTCCCCGGGCACTGGTTTCTAAGGAAGCACGCTATGAGATTAGGTTTAATAGGTACGGACACATGCAGGTATTGCGAAGACTTACATGTCGCAGAGGATATAACTCATCTCCTCTATAAATGTCAAGCTATTGCTAGGTAAAGGAGGAAATACCTTGGAAGGTACTACTTCGACAAGGCTCCCGGAAATTACGTCAGAATTTTTTTTGGAAAATATGCCAGAAAATTTTTCATACAAAAATCTGGCTTTCTTTGCTAGGAAAAAAGGTCAGACTTTTCAGGCAATCTTTCCACAATTTCAGGTATTTTTTCCAAAATGTTTTCTGGCCTTTTTTCCATTTCTGAAAATGTCGTAGGATGTCGACCCGTGCCGGCTGTTTGCGTCGCAGCGCGCGTAGGGAAATTAGTTGTTTGGACGAAGTGGTTTAGGTTTTTGACAGTTAAAGTTCCCCAGAGATAGCGATGAGCCCAAACTGGTGGCCAGCCCTATGTGATGAACTCACACCCTATTCAACCTAACCTAACCTAACCTAACCCATAGTTGTGACGAAATATTTGTTTCGGATTACTGGTTTGCTAATTTGAAAAGTTTCATTATGATCATGACATGAATAATGATTATTAAGATAGCACACCATCATAACTAAAAGAGCATGGTAAGTTCACATTTAAGATCAATATTCCAAGTGATGTATATAACAGAGTAATCAAATGCATTTATTCTTATTGAAGTGTCTCGCAGAATGCTTAAGTGGACCCTATACAATTCTTTGATCTTTTTGAGAGATGCGTTCAACGTAGGTAACCAAACCACCAAAACCGACCGTTCAGAAATTATCTTATGGACACTGGCCAGTGTTAGTTATAACGTTCTGATGAAATGCACTTAAAAATCCTGCAAAATAAACAGCACATCGAAAGTACTAAAATTACATTAGCTTAAGAATTATGACCGCACAAGCTTTGTCTAAAATTCCTAATGTCTCTCCTGTTTCACTTTAATTCACAATGCCATATAATTTACTTTGGCATACACCAAGAGATACAAACTACACAAATTGATTTCAAATCTCCACCTTCACATGAACAAAATTTGATAATGGCAAACCAAGAGCTAGAACACAACCTCATTACCTACACTCTCACTTGAACAAATTGCCTACCCACTTGGCCAGGTATAATTAACAAAGGCAATATAAAGGCAAAAGATTCCTTTGCAGGAAGTTTGTGAACCGAATCGAAATTGCTTTTAATACGCCTCCGTCCATAAATAGCCATTACAGAAATTACACCAATGTCCTTCCTGAAGCAGTATAAAACCATAAATACCATTCATCGCGACTGCCAGGGCAAGTGCCTCAATTTTAGTTATAAAACTAAACTAACAAATTTCCTGGTGGTAACCAAAAAGAAAAAAAAAACTTCTTTGATATTGCATACTTCAACTTAATATCGTGAACACAAATAAAAAGTACTTTATCACGCACACATCTAGCTATACATAACATTCTATATGTGTTGAAACAATTTTAGTCACGTACAACGAATAACTTTCGTCAAAAAGGTAAATATCGATACCATGGTATAGTATATAGTATAGGGGCATTGTCCAGTGCCTTTGGAATGGGCAAAACTTTCGAACTTGCAAATTAAGCTGGATGTGAGTGAGGAGTTTGTTTACCCACCTTGGTTGCTGGCTCTCGTGTCAATTACACGCAATCGAAGTTTCCACTTCCACAATTGATATTGTTCGTTTGACATCCTTAACACCTTGGAGCGATCAACTAAATATGATTAACGACTCAGGCTTTCGAACGATTTGTATAATGTGATTGTAACAGTGATTTGGCAACTGTGACCAATGGATGCGTGTGACATATTTAGTTGTGCGAAAGGAAAATTATGTGTGGTCCATAAATCTAGCAATATTCATACCGATTTGAAGTTAGCAAAGGAAGTCATTGGTTTCGACTTCAGTCATGCAAATAAGTCATTTGGAAAACGTTGGCACCTAGCCATTCCTGGGGGTTGGATTAATTTTGGTCATGCTCATAGTCACGGGAAATGAGGTTGCTATAAGAGTACACATGCAGTATATTAAATATACCTACCTACCGCTGTCTACATCTGATAGACAGGCTGTGCTCAAGGCGCTAGAGTCTTACATCATCAAGTCTGGAGCTGCCGCACAATGTTCAGAGCATTATCCGCCCAGAACCATTTGAGATTGTGTTCTGTTTTCGGACACTGCAATTTTGAGGATAACGAAAGGGCAGATGCTCTGGCCAAAAACGGGGAAGAGCTTCCACAAAATGAAACAATTGAGGGCATAAGACCGCCAATAGCCGGGGAAAGGATAATTATTCTCCAGAAAACTGAAAATAACCTCCCCAGCATTCAAGCCCTGCAAAATGTTAAGGAATTATTATAATGATTTTGTGCGTGCAGGGAGGTACCGGAACAAAGAAGTCCTTTCACAAAATTTCATTCGCCTAGGTCGATTCGTTTGGTTGGACTCTGTTGTGTTTTTAAAAAACAGATAGACCGACGGGCGGATAGACGTACATGGCTAAATCGTTTCAGAATTGCATCCTGATTCAGAATATTTATGGCTTATAGGGTATAGGGTGACTTCTTCTTGGTGTTAGAAATGTAAGTACTTATACCTTCCAGTGGAGGGTGTTATAAATGCGCATTTAATTGAATCTAATTTAAATTTTAGGTGCTCTCCAATTTTTCTCTCCAAACATTAAATAAAATCCTAGCTAAATTTTGACATAGAGTGCGCTGTGAATATAAGAGTCACAGAAAACAGCTGTTCGTTGCAAATAACTTCCTTCAAAAATTCATCGAGGTATTCATTGAAAAACCTTATCCTTATTTACTTTTCCGCAACACAAAAGAACAGAAGAAAAAAAAACATTATTTGTAAAAATTTAGCTAGAAAAAATGTGTCGAACCATTAATGGGCGCGTTAAATTGTGACATATACATGCACTACAGTCTGAAATGAAATTTTAATTGTTTAGCTGAATCAACACACCGCTCGGCTGAATGGATTCGCTTAAATTTAGCTCAGCTAAATTTTGGAGACAATTTTGTATGTGAGCTAAAATTTTGCACGAGCAGCGTACCAAGCTCAAGGCAGGAACTTTAGTCCATGTACATACATATAAACAGATTAAGACTAGTCTTTGTATAGTCGTGTTCAAAATCACTTGTCCAACGGTCGATTGAGTAAACTGTAGACTTTGTACAGAAAATCTACCATAATTGCCCAAGTGATTTGAACACGACTGTACCACATTCAGATAATAATCTGCTATACAAGTTCTTCATTTTCAAGTTTATTTTGTGAAGATCTGTTTTATTCATAGAGCTGTGGCAGCCTTAATTTTTAATAAGATGTTTAGGTTCTAATAGTGCGGACATTACGCCTGCATTCGATTCTTTAGCTTTTTTTTTGATAATAGCTATTTTATTAATAAGAATAAGAAGAAATACAAAAAGCACCCTGGACAATGCGGTGTAGGATCTGAAAATATGAACTCGTTGCATTCATTTTGCACAAGGCCTATTTCAGCCCAAAACTCAGAAATATAAGTATGTACCTATTTCTATCGTAGTCAGATATTCATGATTGATAATTTCAATACTTTTTTGTTCACCAGGAAAAAACTTTAAGACAAAGCGGACGATTGAATTTACTTGATCGTCCAAATGACACATTGTGAAAAATTTTGTAATGAGTTCAAAAAAATGTCTCTGAAATCAAATCGTTTTTCCACATCTTCGAGAAATGCAGCAAATTTCAAAAAATTCTTTTTAACGAAGTATGAAGTAATGAATGCATTCAGAATTTTAAAACAAAGGAGTGCGTTCATCTTATTTTTGTTTAATCCTTATATAATGTCTGATTTGAAAGATATAAAAATAAACTTTCAAAAATTAAAAATAGTACTGAAAATTGAGAAGTGGTACTTGCGTACTCGGGAAAGTCAAATTGTACTGAATTCAGTACAATAGTAAGCCTTTTTGCAACTACATTCTGTTAGGTATTCCAATTTTCCAAGACCTTGTTGGTGGTTTAGGGCTTGGATGATATTGGCCTTAAGTGCTTGAATCGTTTTCGGATTGTTGGCATAA
Organism: Cheilosia soror; assembly: GCA_949372485.1. Classification (NCBI taxonomy): domain Eukaryota; kingdom Metazoa; phylum Arthropoda; class Insecta; order Diptera; family Syrphidae; genus Cheilosia; species Cheilosia soror. The sequence continues at coordinate 41,780,979 of OX443561.1, forward strand.
ATCAGTCCATAACGGTTCCCCACAAAAATAATGTGCACGACTGGGTCGCATGTAACTTTCTCGTTTATTGCCAATTTCGCATAATCTCAGAGTCATTTCAGCAAATTTAAAATCATACCCAATTAAGATGTCCTCAGGTTTAGTAACTGAATCGTTGTTAATTAAATAAAAGGTATCTAAGTAATACATACTACATAAACATACGTATTCAGTATTCACTACAAGACTTTAATACTTACTTTCAAACAACTGACACTTAATATGTAAGTAGGCGATGAATTTCGAATTTACATTTTTGATTATTTAAAACAAGTGGTTTCAATGGTCGGGATTTAGGTAGTAATTTTTGAGAAATATTCATTAAACGGCATTATTCAAGTTTTCTGAGAAAAACTTAGTAAGTGATCGTGTTTAGAATGCTTATGTTGTCTCAAATATGTATTTTGATCAAAATCGCTAGAGCGGAATTTTGTAAAATTATGCAGACAACAGTTACAACTTTGGATTCGCACTGTTATTAAACTGTTTAGCTGAAAACTGAGTACGACGTATTCTTCAGGGTATAAGCATTACCTAGCAGTTACATTTTCATCCAAATCGAAATTGGCGTTTTCGAGATATGAGCAGTTTTGAAAGTACCATTTTTAGCAATTGGGGTGGAAATCGAAGGACGCATTCATGATTAAAAAAACACTGTTTTGCAAGTGCTTACCTACTACCTCAAAACTGAGCAAATGGTATTATGTTCTATGGATTTAAGAATTACCTGCCAGTTACATTTTTATCATAATCGAAAATGGCGGTTTTGTAATATGAGCAGTTTTTTTTAAAGTAGGTACTATCATTAGAGATTTGGGTGGTTATCTAAGGACGCAGTCTTATTAGAGAAAAACTGAGTTTGCTATCAAGTTAAGAATGACGATGGTATATTAAAAATCACCCCCATTTTCTAAAAAAAATGACACGACTGTTTGGTATTGGCGACTAAAAATAAAAGACTTTTGTCGCGGCGACGATCGACAAATGGCGTCTGAAATGTCAAAAAATGTCTATTTTTCGACGACGATCGTCGGTATTGCGTAAGGCGTTTTGTGACGACGTTTTGCGGACGACTGTGTAATAATGTGTTAAAAAAAAAGTATGCGTACTTAATATTTAATTAACTAAAATACAATTACAGTTATTTTGCAGAATGGAGATAACAAATAAAAGACAATTTCTACATTTAGTGAACGAAATGCAGAAAAATATTCCTCTGGAAAAATCATTCACAAAGGCCTAGCAAAAGTGACGACATAACCTTATCTCTGAATTGTCTTGGACCACCTTCGCCTTCGATAGTCTAAAACACATTTTAAATCTGAAAATAATTATTGTTATTAAAACAGTTTGCAATTTAAATTATTTCTACCACTCACTTAACGTCGGGTTAGAATTTCCTTCCTTAACTTTACCAGCTCTTTTTTCAGTTTCTTCTTCGTCACTGCTTTCAAAAAACAGCTCAAGACTATTCATTTTTGATTTTTTTTATTAAATAATTAACCAACTTACAAACAACACACCAGACCAAATATAAATTCGTCGACTCAAATGTCAAACCGCATTGTGTTCTAGTTTGTGGAATGTGTATGTGGAATGTGAGAGTTCAGAGAGTCGAGTCGTTTCAGTTACGCAATACCAAATTCCAAACGACTCGACACGACAAATGTCGCCAGTCGTTTGCGACAGACGACGACGACAATTAGGGGTGAATACGTTTTTGTTAAAATCGTTTTTACCGTTTTCGAGAAAAAGCCAATTTTCAAAACTGCTGTGGCTGGACTTTTTACGAAAAACGGGGTATGCAGTCATGTTCAGCATGTCTACATTAACTCAACTATCAATTTGGTTCAAATCGTTAGAGCTAATTGTCTAATTTGTTTAATATTTCGTAAAATTTTTGTATGGGAATTACCGTTAATATTAGGGCTAACATAAAAAAACGCCTCCTAGCGGGAATCCCACAAACTCTAAATACGAAGTTTGAAACAAATCCGTCCAAGCGTTTAAATTCCCCAGGGGGGGGACAGACAGACATACGGACGGACGGATATCAGAATTGATCAAAATCTCGAGTTCGAAATTTTGTACGAAAACAATATCTTCGTCTTACTACGTATACGAGAAAGTTAAAAACTTCAAAGTGGTCAAATTGTAGCTCCGAGGCGGCCAATTGACATCGCCAAGACGGCTGAAACACGATTTGGGAATTAGATCGATTGTGGCATTGGTTGTGTGGCATGGCGCGCCATTCTGCATGAACCAGAGGTCGTCATTACTGAGTCAATTGGACCTTGTAAGTAATCCCAGATCTTTGTGCAGAATTCTCCTCAGGCTAGCGCGTGAAATGTTGAGCTGTTGAGATCGATGGCGAGTTGATTTGTGTGAATTGAGTCTCACACTCTCGGCTACAACAGCCACATACGACGACGGGGATCATGAGTGTTGTCCACTGGCATATCAGTCTTACGAACTTATTGCACAAACTTGCGTACAGCAGCTTCATTTCGGCCACAACTTCTTTTCAAAAAACGCACAGTTTGGGCTACACAAAGATTGTTCAAGCGTAAAGCGACTCATTTCGTTCCGCGAAGGAATGCTACTGACTTTCTGTCAGGATTTCGAGCGGGAAACAGCTCTCAGTGTTAAAATAGCCTATGATATAAAAAGAAACTACTAGATAGCCCACCCTTTACATACGGAAATGAATTTCACTTATTGTTTTTCATTATGTACATGCGCAATTTCGAAGAAACGAAATGCAAACCATAAACTTCATCACTTTAAGGAAACTTCTGTGCAGTCGTATACTAACTAACCCTATCGTGTACCAAAGAAGATCAACAAAACAGTAAACTTTCAAAAAGTGTTTCATAGAAATTGCCAAAACCATCAAAGTTTTCACAACTGCTACAATGTTCGTAAACAATGTTTAAAACACAAAGACTCAGATTGCTTTACATAGATAATTGTCCTGAACCATACCAATACTACCATACCCTCCTGCGAAAATGGGTACAATTTCATTCATGCAATATTTTGCCTTTTACTTCACCGTATTGATAAACTTTGTGATTTTCTAAGAAAATATTTATTGAAATTTGAATTTTAGCCAAAGAACTTTTGTACAAACGGCGATCGTCGACAAAAGAAGCTGTAGATACATAGTTTACAAATTCGCATGGTAACCCCGGCAACAAATACATACTTACCTAGAAAGGAGTTTCCAATTACCATCCAATTTGTCTTGAAATTATCTTGGATTAGAAGTACCTACACTACAGTTGCCGTGTCGTCGTCGACTCTGATTTATACATACAGTCAACTGCATAGTCAAGGGTAAGCTTTAAGTTCAACAACTTGTTGTTGTAAGTAAGATGAGAGCGCCTCGTGATGCTGCATTAATATAATATCAACGGCATCAGTAGTTTATAATGCTGAGTAGAAAAAAGTGATTCCGCGTTATAAATTCAAATATGAAAGCAAAGGCGACAGAGGAACAATTTTCATTATTATGTTTTAGGTGGAAAATGTTAACCTGTCCCTTTTGTTAGACATCCAAAGGGGGTAGGGAAAAAAATTCTCCTCGCATCCAGCTGCGTAGTGCTATAATTTATTGATTAAATTACAAAAAAAGAAATAAAGAGCAGTAGAGACAACAAGAGGAAGTAATATACCCTGCGGGGTTTAGAATGCTCCTTGTCGTAAGAGGCGACTTAGGCTAAAAACGGTCTCTATTGTGATAATAAATTAGACGACAATCTAATTGATAGTAAAGTACTCCAGTGGTACTTCGATCAGACATTGCTATTGTGGATCAGGTGCAAAGGTGATGAATCGGAATTTAGTTTTTGTTTCGTTGAACACATCCAAATCGCTGTCAGATTTTTGATAGTGTAATGGCGCTTTTGACAAGACGTGGAAGTTATCAACGGAATCACAGTCACAGCTGTATGTATCTCTCAACAAATTATTTAACATTGCGTTGCCGTAATGTACGTTACGTGTATACATATCGAGCTACTTCGAGCCACTTCTAGCTAAATACCAATTAGCACAAAACCAAACTAGATAGCTATTTCCAACTACAGAAACTTACAATCCATACAACTTTAAAAAATGCAACGTCCATCTGTTCGTCCCTCCATAACTCGAGAACCATTAGTCCGATTTTCCTGATTTTTAGATGTGTGACCAAATAAGGGCATAGGGTGGGTGAGAATTGTTGAGGAGTAAAGGGGTCACGAGAAGTAAGAGGGGTCTCACAAACCGTTTGCAGTATGAACTTGTAAGTTTGTATATTGATAGAAAAGTGAAAGGTATTAAATGCCTCATTTACCGTTTTTCAAAACTCGTCCCATAAGGGTTGGAAAACAGGGTGTGCAAAGTTTTCTATTTTTATGTTTAACTTGCCACTATACACATAAATCTATGTAGGTCAGTTCAAGATATGCTTTTAATTGTTAGGCAATACTTTACCGAGTATTTTGAGCTAACATGCATCTTTCTGGTCCATCCAGAAGTTGAGATAATTGAAAATAAATCTTATTTTACTAAGTCAAAAAAAAAATATGTTTTCTCGATTCCCACAGCCAAATGAACTAAGTCCCACCAAATATGCAGTGGGATTTAATTTATATGTTTGGGAGATAGTTCGTAGTTTGTTTTGAACAAAAAATTTCCAATTAACTAAGTCCCAATTTGAGAGAAGTGGGAGTTAGTTCATTTAACTTGTTTTGACGAAAAAAATAAATCTTACAACACACAACCTCGCACTAAATCCGAATCCAACAGTGACCCCAAGCAGGAGGGTTGCAGGGGGGCAGCGTTTTTAGTTCGGTCTTAGTTCCTAAAAATCATGGGAGTTAGTTCGAATGAACTAAATTCCAAATTTTCTTGGACTTAGTTCGTTTTGGCTAGTGGGAGTTAGTTCCAGTTGGGACTTAGTTCGTAGGGTCCTGAGAACTGTAACTACCCCTCTACAACAAACAGCAAATAACAGAGGAAATAACATAATATTAAGAAAATTAAGCCCAATTAAAATGGTTACCTAGTTAAAAACACCTGTTAATAAATAATTCACTCCCTTTAAATCAGGCCTAAATATTAAATGAATGAATGACCTTATGAGCATTTTCACAACATTTGTAGGAAATAAAAGAAAATGCACACCTTCACAATCTTCCCAAAGATCGAAAAGCTTATTGACACGTCTTTCATATACAACTTTTCAGTCTACTTTATTTTGACAATCACAATGGACACTTTGACAAGACTCATGATTGATTGAGTGCAGAACAAATTGAAAAAGCATCCAATTGAGATTCACGCATAATTAATCACATTTCAATCTTCGTACCGTGATTCCTGATCTCTTTTTCCATTTGTCGTCTCTGCCAGTAATTGTTTGACAACTTTTGACGAGGGTTGACAGAAAATATTTTTAATATTGATTTGGCTTTCCTTCAATTCGTTTTTCCCGTTTCAATTTTCCACAGAGCTTCAGTATAGTATATAGCTGCAACATACTGTTCTTTTATTGTTCTCGATTTGCTTCAGTAGATCTGATTAGTTGTTAAGAACGCCATCTTCTTGCTTCAATCGATTCCAATGTTTTATATTTCATTTTACGAGTATAGTGGGCAAGAGGGGAAAAAGTGTGCCGTTTGGCGTTAATCTTAATTTGACATAAAGCCAATGTAGCCTGAACTCCTGTAGAAGTTAGTAATTTGAGTCCCCACTGTCTAAGGTGATTTCGAATACTGCTTTATTTTCGATAATGGCATTCTCATTACCGTCCGATATCCAGACAATTGGTACGTCATTTTGTTTGCCTACAACCTGGAATTTAATGATACTGCGACGAGGGTCAATTATAAAATTAATTTTAGTTCAAGGTGCGAAAGATTGAAAGGCTGATTGGACTCACTTACATAGTGAAAAGAGGCAACATGTCCAATACCATTGTCGTGCTCGTATTTGTAACTTCGTGGATTAATTCAACTCGTCAATACATTCCAACGGTTTTTTTGTTTTATGTACTCAGAAAGCTGTTCTTTGACCATCCTTCTTCCGTTCATTTTTTCATTGATATCCATAAACGTTAACTGTTTTGAATGGTCTCCCGGAAATATCCATTCAAAACCAGTCATACCAAATTACATTGTTATAAATATATGGCGGGGTTTTTATTTCATTCATTCATTCTTTTCGCGTCGGGGTAGGTTATGTTAGGTTTGTGGGCTGGCCTTCGAACCTTCGTTAACGCTTTTAGGCAAGTGGCTTTAATTGTTGTCGGCCACCACACGAGACTGCCGTAGGTCAGTATGGGTCTTACTACAGCCGTGTACATCCAGAGCTTAATTTTGGGAGATGGTCCCCAGGTTTTCCCAAAGATTCTGCTGCAGGAATAAAAGGCTTTTGTGGCTTTTTTGATTCTTTCATTGGTGTTCAATTTCCAGTTTAGTTTTTTGTCTAGTATAAGTCCCAGGTACTTTGCTGCGATATTTTCCTTTTATTTGTGAAAAGTACCAGATCTGAGGATTGACTGTTAGACCGGAGTTCCTGGTCCAGGTGTCGAGGGTTCTTAGGGCGCTTTCAATTTGTTCCGACAATGTTGGAAGGAATTTTCCCGTTGCCAACAGTACGACGTCATCCGCACAAGCCGTTATTCTGATGCCATTGTTCTTAAGTTTTGTGAGTGCTTCATTAAGAACAATGACCCACAACAGTGGGGAGATTACCCCGCCCTGAGGGGTTCCTCTGGAGGCATAAGCTTCTAGCTTAGAGCCCCCAAGTTCGGCTATAATGTGTCATTTGTTCGCGTCGGGGTAACTTCCATACCAATGAAAAAATTATTATAGAGACCAACGGCCAGCATTATCATATGGGTGATCCAATGGCTCAGAGGCTTGTGTGCTGAACTACTCTCCCGGAAAAACATAAATTACATCTTAAGGTTTTTCCACTGCGCCACCTCTCGCGAACGTCTGACAATTATCCGAGAGTATAAATGTCATGCGAAAAGTTGTTATTTCAGCCGTTCGGAGTCGGCACAAAATTATATGTCCCTTTCATTTGACAAAAATAAATAAATACTCACACAAACGAATGGTTGTGGGCAGCTAGCGCCATTTATTTGTATTATACAAATGAAATAGGTACCGTTTTTAACTTTATATAGAACTCTTAAAAGTTATTTATTTCATGGCACCTGTGTTGTCTACCCTCGAAAGAGAACAAAGCAAAGGAAGGCTGTACCTACCCAGGAACCGAGTTGGCTTTAGGCGCCTTTGATTTTCACAGAATCGACGAGATCAAAATTCGAGTTTCGTATAAAGAAGAATTGAAAAATTGCCGAAATGAGATTCCTGCGCTGGTGTGACCCGTAGAGATCGCATTAGAAATACCAGAATACATGAGGAACTCAATGTCGAGCAGCTACTTCTCCGGTCGGAGCGATCTATGCTTCGGTGGTTTGGTCATGTTAAACGCATGTCCCCAACCAGGATCCCACGACGTGCTATGGAATCCGTACCAATAGGGAGGCGTCCTCTAGGTAGACCAAGGATGAGATGGTTAGATCAAGTCCATAATCTCTCCTATATGGGTATTGCCCTTGATGATTTAGAGTCGATGGCGGAGAATCGAGAGCTATGGAGGGTCCACTTGAGCAACATACATTCGCGATCCACTTAATGGACAAGCAGACCATTGAAAATGAATGAATGAAGAAAGTTCCTTGAATTAACGTTGAATAGAATAGCTAATTACACTCAAAAGCCTTGACAATCTCAAATATTTGAAATACACACAGTAAAAATGGAAGTAAAATATATAAACTTGATTTACAGCGCGTTTTTTGGGTGCTGTAGTAGGGTTTTCCAAACAGAGGTAAAATTCATAAATAAAAAGAAAGTCGCAAAGAGGAAGTCTCTTAAAATCAACTGCGATTTTTATATACTCGCAAAGCAAGCAATTCATTTTATAAGATTTATTTTCCATCGGAGTCGGAGAGCTGAGAAGAAAGTTAATTTTGAAAAACTGTTTTTTTAGTGTTGTAAAGGAAAAGTAACTCACCAACTGTGATTAAGAAATTATTTATTACGGCTGTAGTCATAAATAAGATGTGATTGCAGAAATTCAGCTTCTATTATTTTTTGTTTGCTTTTGTATCGCTTATACCTCCGAGGAATACTTTGGGAGACGGATTCCCCTAATCACCAACTACTTGAAATTCCAATGTACATAATATTATAAAACCAAATATTAGGTAGACATGTGTATCTGGCGACAAGAAATATTTCACCGAGGGTGGATTTAGAGCTCCCTAAGATGTCTTAATGAACAGACCGCATATTACTATCAATCGGATGCAAATGTTTTCGCAATTAACCTATTACTGGTTTAAAGTCGAATGAAGTAATAACTAATCTTCATTATATTAAAGGCAAACTAGAAAGTTATCTATGCAAATGCTTGTGTGTGACTTTTGGAATATATAGGGAAACCCCTTTATTGCATAATTCACCTTTAGCTCAAGGTCAAGAACAACTGCCCACACACCAGTGGTAATCAAATTTTAGTAACACAAAAGTCATTACCACAGTCCGTACGTGATTCATGAGGTTTATATGACTCTAGTTCTTCTTCCACTTCGAGTTCACAGTTGAATATTTCTCCTTATGACAACCCATACTATGAAGTATACATGACCAAAAATCTCTGCTCATTTATTGAGAGATTATTTTCTTTGTTATAGCTTTGCCAATTGGTCCACAATCCACATGACGCCCATTATTCATCATTAGGCAACGGAAAGATATATTGTATATGAAATCAGACATTTCCCTGTAAGGATAATAATTGACCTTTCATATACTTCATTGTGAATGTTATGTGTATGTTATCACGATTTGTGTAGCTTAGTAAATGAAACAAGAAGTTCAATGAAAGGCTTCACCATGGAGAGTTATATAATTATTCCTAATTAAGAATACAATGATAATATATTTGGGCTTCCACAAGTTAATTAATATTATTGGTCGGCCATTTGTAATAAAATGTTTTGAGAGTAAGGGATTGCAGAAAAAAAAAAACAAAAATTGTTTAGATACGTTTCTTAAAAATGTCAACAATTTTGCAGCTTTTTTCTCTGGCTTGATATCTAAAAATTAGCATTAGTAACATAGTCACATACCTATAGAAACAAAGTCGATTAAATATGTACCCACATAAATTGCTGTAATTATCGTGATATCAGCCAGTGATTGTAGCCCATCATCAGGGTAGTATACAGGATATATGGTACTGAAGTTTCAATCCTATGATCCGGTGATTCGACTTTGATAGGATTTTCGTTTCACTATTAATAGCTGCCTTCATTTTTGGTCCGGTTGAATCTGAATGTTTGGTCATCTTCTTGGTAAAGGTTTGTAAAGAAGCGTTTCTGCCACATCTATGGACCCCACAAGGCTACTGATTTCCACTGCTGTGCTGGGTTATCCCTATTGTGGCCAAAATTCTGCTAGCGGACTGGTCCTGATTGTCGATTGGGTTGGTACTGTGAGCACTTACGTATTTTTAAAAAGTACAGATAAAAGAAACTACAATCCGATTTCTTTACTCCTGTTATAACTAAAATTTTTGAGAAAACTTTTAAAATTAGGCTTTTGAAATTTATTTCCAAAAATTAACTCTTTTAGTAAAAATCTGTTTTATGAAAAACATTCAGCCGAAGATGCTTTCCTGGAATTTTGTCAGTACATCTTTAAAGGACTAAATAAAAAAAAACTGCTGCTCTGAGCTTTTGTAGACAGAATAGAGGCTTTTGATAATATGTACATATATGATAGATCACAAAATTGGTTTGCGTAAATTGTAGTGCAGGATATGGATTTCGATGATTTATATTAGATTACTTTACAACATATCTTATACACAGAATGCGAAAAGTAAAAATTGGGAACATTCTCGGTGGTTTCAAGATCATCAATCTGGGTGTTCCAAAAGGCTCAGTCGTTGATCCCTTATTATTCGTTTTCCACCACCATAGAAAAAAATTATCCGAAGATAATATTATTTATATCAGCTAACAAACGGATCAAATAATTTATAGTTTATAATGAGTATAAAAGCATGTGATCAAAATTTCACGGTACTGCGATGTCATAGTTCAGTACTGTCAGACCGCGCAAATGTTTCCGGATTTTTTCTCGTACAGTCCTTATATGTTAATTCAATAATTCATGTTCCATTTGTCGATTATAAATTACAATCACCCCTATCATGGAATCCGCCGGGGGGAATGATTCACGGAAAAGAATATTTTGGTATAGTCGTGAATATGGTATAAGCTGCAGGGGAGGTGCTTATCATAATAAAATGCAACAACTTAACTGTACATATTACAAAAGTGCAAATTCTAAGAGACTTGTATTATTTTAAATTACTCAAAACATTTTTTGTAAGAGGTGGTTATTTGCAAAGTCCCATTAATGACAACCGTGATTTTTAAAGCAAATCATTCCATCATTTCGTACTTCAAGCTCAAGAAACTTTTACACAATTGTGTCATGTAAACTATTTAATACAATTTCATAAGACATTCGAATCATCAGAACTTTGTTGAATTTTTAAAGTAAAATGTTGGCTTTTAAAGTCATACCGCCTTACCAATAATCAACTTTAGTCTGGCAGCTAACACAAAGACTACACACTTTCCAAAATGCTCATACCAATAAACAAATTTAGTTGCCAGAATATCGTTAACTGTAGGGTTAAATGTTAATGTTGAGAAAGTCATGTTTATCTCGGCCATTAGCTAAATAGGTCTACCCTTATGTCATTTTCAAGAGAAGTGTTGCCTATGCAATCAAAATTAGAGTATCAAAAATTGTGATAGGAGTGTATTTAAATACCCTGCATCTGATCTGCCTGTACAAATCATTTGTATATATTAATTAACTTTGGTAATTGTGCAACATGATTCCTTAATTTATTGGTTGTGATAAAACAATTCAAATGTTTGCTGATTGAAATTGAGCAAAATCATTGAAATACACACCAAATAATAGAATATTCCATTCCTAAACACAATAAAAAAACAAAAAGGATCTTTTCTGTCGATGTCTTTAATTAAGAACATTTGGTTAACATTTTAAATTAGCTGTCAAAAGTTTTTTTTTCAACTACAAGCAGTAGTTTATAGAATGTAATGGCTTATACACTTACAGCCTTATTCATAACACTTAGTTAAATCTAATTTAAAGTTTATGTTGGTTTAATTGCAGAAAACGTTATTCATAATCTTTTTTCAAATTTTCATTTAATCAAGTGTCAAAAATTTAAATGCCGAAATAGGCATTCAGTAGCAAATTAACTCTGAATTAAATTGTTCGTTGATTCAAATCATGGCATATAATAATTATTATGTTATTAGTTCACTACCGAATATCTTATAAATAGTTATTGATTTGTGCATTTGCACAACAAAAAACAGTGTTATCCAAATTTAAATAACAAAATTCTGTAAAAAAAAAATCTCATGACAACTGCGTAATACAATTTGCTTAAATCATAATGGCGTTTTATGAATGAACATTTTTTAATTCTTAATTAAAATGACAGTTTCGAGTTAGCTGAGACACTGATAATTAACAGATTAAATTATAATCTAATGAAGAATGCTGTTATATTTTATTTGGTGTCGCTTTCATTCTGAAAGTTAAAAAACGAAGTCAACAGTCTGGATCATATAAATGATATTTTATATATCAGTGTGATTTTTTTTTGTAAATGTAGGTACAAAATAAACAACGTTCCATGAAATCCGCAAAAAGTACCTACCTACATGTGTTCACATATTCATGTGATGTTTTAGTAGTTTTTCTATTTGTAACATTGTAATTGTGATTTGTATAGGTACTACAAGACAAATTTCGTTTTGCATCAATAGCCTACGAATAATTAAAAAATTGCGTTCTTATTATTATTCAATAATCTGAAATGACTTTTTTTTAGAACAGCTCTCAATTTTCGAAATTAATACAAAAGTTCCGAAATGCATAGGAAAACGTATTGTAAATAGTACTAAAAATATACCCTATTTGTATGATACGGCATTACTAATTTTCGTATGAATTTGACAAAACAGCTGACAATTTGTAGATTTCCTAATTCGTGTTTCGGTTTTTGCTTTTAATAAGCGTTTTAAAGCCTTTGGGCGAAATCTGATGGGCGAATTTAATTGTAATTTGGGTATAAATTCGTTTAGAATAATTTATTCGGCATAAACATGGTCAGTGGTCTTGTTTCGGCGAAACCAAATTATGGAATTTGAGTCCTGCAATGACAGAAAATGTAATAGATCCCAATAAAGTTGTCGCACTAGTAAATGTGGAGGTCAAAATATTTATTGGTACCATTTCAATAAAGCTATACATTTTATTTAAACCTGGCAGCCAACTAATAGTCGGAATTAGGGTTTGATTATTAGTAAGGCCGATAGTGAAATTGAAATTTTGTTGCATTTAGTCTCCTAATTTGTCTTTGAACTTCAGTTTTGTCATTTTTTATTTTGTTTGTAGTTAAACAGTATGTATCCAAATAATCAACTTAAAACTCAGCAATAGTAAGTAATTTAATTTTTATTATAGTATATAATGTACTATGTATTTTTATTGTAATTTATTTGTATTTTGGCGGTTATTTTTTATTCTTTTTAAGACTGACTGTGATTATTGGGCCGTTTTTGTGTGTGTGTGTTTTTTTTTTGTATAATATTTGCGAAGTAAAATTTTAGGACGATATTAGGTATGCTAATGTATTTTTTGTGGGTCTTTTTAAACCATTGTTTTCCTTATGCGTTTTTGCGAGAAATATTGGTTCGTGCCTTATGGGATGATATTTTTAAGGATTTTATGGTGTTTTCAAATTTCTTTGACCACTTTTTGAAACATTTTTAAGGTTCCGTACCCAAAGGGAAAAACGTAACCTTATTAGTTTCGTTACGATGTCTGTCCGAACCCACTAAACAAATTTTGTTCTATCTCAAACTGGTAGAAGGATGAAATTTGCTCAGAACATCCGGTATAACCTCTACTTAAACTAAAAATACCAATGGTAGCGACACATCGACTGGTTTAGGAGTTATTATTAATTTGGTGAAAAAAAATATTTTCATTCGCCCTTTTTATTTCTTGATTTACAAAAAAAAAACCGTTGATATGACCCGTAGAAATTGCATTAGAAATACCAGAATAAGTAAAGAACTCAATGTCGAGCAGTTACTTCTCCCGACCCGTCGGAGCGGTCCATGCTTCGGTGGTTTGGTCATGTTCATGTTAAACGCATGTCCTCAACCAGAATCCCACGACGTGCTATGGAATCCGTACCATTAGGCAGGCGTCTTCTAGGTAGTCCCAGGATGAGATGGTTATATAAAGTTCATAATCTCTCCTCTAACCCTATGGGGATTGCCCTTGATGATTTAGAGCCGATGGTGGATAATCGAGAGCTATGGAGGTTCCACTTGAGCAACCTACACCCGCAATAAGTGGTTATTGGATAAACGGTCCATCGAAAATGAATAAATGAAATTAATGAATGAATGATTTTTTGTAGATCATATTCGTAGGTATTAGTTATTAGCTCATAGCAAATGAAGCACCTGCACTTCCAAGACCCTTAAAGTGGATAGACGGGACAATTGAAAATGAAATGAAAATGGAACAAGAAACAAAAAAAAAAGTGTTATAATCGGCCTGACCGACAAATAAACGAGAACTTTTTCTTGCTGCAATAAAGTTAACAGCATAAAATGTGCCTCCACGAGGGTTTTTGGTCCATTAAGAAACAAAATTTTGTTCATAGTCATAGAAATTATAAGCAACAAAAAAGTTGCTTCAATACTTTAACAGTTTCTTTAGAAAGTATCTCTTGAGTTATGAAGCTTGTGTACCTGCGCTATGTTTTCTAGGCCTCTCAGAAAGCAAAGTTGAGTTCGTATCGTTTAAATATTTGCACATTTAAATATATCTTGGCAGCTCTTGGCAGTTGGCAGTACTAGTCTTAGTAGGAAAATTGCCTATACAAAACATTATTTCTCGTTTATTCATTTTTAGAATGAATTTCGTACTTTAATCTTCGATTCATTGCCATAGCCTGCGACTGCGAGATATAACACAATCGTGCCTATTGAACCGAGCGGTGCTAATTTTTGTTTTCCTAATTTATGATCGACATCTTTTGCATCGCAAGGTCCGAACCAATTTTTCGTCAGCCTTTATATTGCCATCAATGTCATACTATATTCGGGAACCCCCTTCCAACCCTCTTTTCTTTCAAACTTCATGCAACCACTGTAGTGAAATTGAAAAGATTTCATTCATGGCTTCAAACATCATTAACTTAGCTCAATTTCCTTTAAAAGTAAATCAATTTTATGCAACTTCTGCATCGCCAATCAATCAAATACCATTCCCAATTACTATTCAATACACTTGCGCAATTTATATTTACAAACAAACAAATTTATGTCTATAGATACACTCAATGGGAAAGCAATCTATTCAATAATTATGTGAGTAGTAATGCAATGTAATCACTGCGGTATTCATTTACCACCAACTTTTGACTCGTAGTGGTGTATCCTTCGCATGAAATGTACTTCAAGCAAACTTATGTAACCACAACGTGTTACTCGCGCTTGGGAAACATCATGCATTGCATCATATCTGTGCATGTATGTGTTTTATATGGAACTAATTGAAAATTGTAAGCAAATTGAATGATACCTACAAGATACAACTACAAAATCAATGCCATAGTCGTACGTGGCTCTTTTGGTAATACATACACAAAAATTCAAATAAAAACACCAGGGATAGGTGCACTATAGTAAAACAGAGGTCAATATTAGTAAAGAATTTTTGTTCAGGTCATGGTAGGTACCGATGAAATTCGTATACTATTCGCTTTCCATAGCCACCTTTTAAAGCAATCCCTAGGATCTGGGCTACATGGTCATAAGCTAGAAGCCGTGTCCAGCGAGGCAGATAGATTTTAAATGAGAAGAAAAGAGCAGGGATTTTCGTTGTAATCTGCTCTTCCTTTCTAAACCAAAAATCCACCTGTTTCGCTTGAAATGACTTACATGTATAACGTAGGTTTCCTGCCGGGTATAGACTAAGCGGGAATGTCCGGGTCCTACAAGCACTGTACCACCAAAGAATTGGAAACAGGGAAACGCTAAATTTAACTTTACAATTTAAGTTCAAAAATCTTTATCGACTGTGATTTGTCTAATCCTAATTTATTTAACTCTAGCTTATTTTACTACGTTGCCTGTCGGAGCTCTGGCAACTAACCCCCGACTCCGAGATTAGAAAAAAATAAAGATCTGAAACGGCTCTGCCTTTTGTACTCGTAGTCGTAGCCGTAGGTGGTCGTCTCTGCTTTTGTGTTTGAAAGTGGGTAAGAAATGAGACGAAAGTAGTTTCGTTACACATGGAAAGGCCCGTGCTGTGCGTCCTGTTCATGCGCTATAGAGTGCATGCTGCCCACTTTTATAAAGCTTGCCTCTTTCAATATTTTGAAACGCATTCGCTTTAGCTCGCGTTTTTAAATAAAATGCATCTCTATGGTAAGTCACTAATTGCTGCCTGAATTTAGAATCGTCTTTTCGCATTTCGGGGCCAAATATATGTATCTTTCGCAATTATCAACTTGATATGCCCTTACTACATGGCGTGACAGGATGGCTTGATTTGAGAAACCTTTTGGTAACATAAGGTCAAATCTTGTAATCTATCTAATTAATCGTAATCTAACTGCCGTACCTGCCGAGGACTAGCTTCTTCAGGCGCTGTTTATAAGCAAACTTTAAACGTTTGTGGATGTCAATGTTAGGATGTAAAAATTTCGTCCTTCCACGGTGTGTCGAAAATACTTATGCTTATCATAAGCTGCTGTAACGCTGGTGAGTTGATGTTAAACGTTTCCTAAAAAATCCAAGTGGCTGGTGCAGACTATCAATGGTTTAAATAAGATAAGGTCTGTCTGTCTGTCCGTCCGCACGATTACAGCCGTAATTTAGCTATCGACATATCCACCAAACTGAGGCTAAGTTCGAAGATGAGCAAGATCAGATGAAAACTACTACTACCTCCTATACAAAATATATAGCTATTTTATGTTAAAAATTAAATTTTAATAGCTACAGTAAAGATAGCAAGTTTAAACTTTGCACATATAGTTTTAATAATATTTAAAACTTTTTGACAAAAACTGAGCTTGGTCGTATAAAAACTACCCATACCTCCCATACAAATATATAATTTTTTAATACTAAAATATTATTTTATGTTTACAATAATATAGTACCGGGTATTTAACCTTCGACATAGTCGAAGATAATTGTCTTACTGGTTTTTTTTTTTAATTTTTTCATTATCTTCTTTTTACAATTTACAAAAATCAAACTTCATAATAAAATTAATTGCAGCTAAAATGGCGAGAATAGTTAGTAACATTCTGTATTAATTAAAATCAGTAAGACAATTATCTTCGACTATGCCGAAGCTCAAATACCCGGTAATATTATTGTAAAAATAAAAAAAAAATTTAAGTAGGTATTAAAAAATTATATATTTGTATGGGAGGTATGGGTAGTTTTAATTCGACCAAGCTCATTTTTTGTCAAAAAATTTAAAATATTATTAAAACAATATGATCAAAGTTTAAACTTGCTATCTTTATTGTAGCTATTTAAATTTAATTTTTAACATCAAAAAGCTATATAAATCCGATATTTTTGTATGGGAGGTAGTAGTAGTTTTCATCCGATCTTGCTCATCTTCGAACTTAGCCTCAGTTTGGTGGATAAAAGCTTGCGTACCAAATTTCAAGTCGATAGCTCTTATAGTTTGTCATACCTACAACGCTTCCTTATGTGCGTTACAAATGGAATGTCAAAGTGAATATACCCTCGCCACAGTGTGGTACCGGGTATAAAAATGAAATGTATTACAGTTTATTATCATGATATGAGCAAAATTTCGATCTCATCGTGATCAAAGCCAAAAAGCCATAGTTTTACTTTTTTCATAAAGGCAAGTAAATTGTCAATGAAACGTAGGTACATCTACAGGGAGGCTATTAAATAATTTGCAGGATAAAATGGAATACGAATTTCTATAGCAAGTGGTACGAAGCGTGGGGTAACAAGAGGTTGCTGATGGCTATTGGCGCCAGAGATCGGAGGCTGCAAGTAACCACTTCACACAAAAAATACCTTTAGGACCTTATAATATAAAAGGTGTTTAACTGACAAGATATCCATTATTCTGAATAATTCCATTGAGTGTGAAAAACGAGGAGATATTGCAAATCTACCTTATGACGCATTTTTGTAGAACAATCAGAGGCTGAATTTTATTTAGATAAACACTTCCCACAGTTTATACCGTACTGCAATTTCGAAGGAAAAGTCCCATAGTACATTTTCGTTAGAGTACTAATCGCCATCGGACACAACTTCTGTAGACGGTAGAAAGAACGAATAGTGGGAAGCAAATATTGCTTCAAATTTAAAATTTGATTTGCATTTGTCATGGCAGGAAACAACAGCTTGAAACATTGAACAGAAAATGAACAATGACACCAAGGGGTATACCTTACACATTTAGAAGAATGGAATGATTTCAGTATCTGGATGCTCTTGGTTAATGAGATTGAAAAACATTAGTTTTGTTTTGTCGCTCACTACAAGTTTATGTTCAGCAAACCAATTTCTTAGTAGTTCAACATCATT
Organism: Cheilosia soror; assembly: GCA_949372485.1. Lineage (NCBI taxonomy): Eukaryota > Metazoa > Arthropoda > Insecta > Diptera > Syrphidae > Cheilosia > Cheilosia soror. Next base: position 41,798,830 of record OX443561.1, read on the forward strand.
ATTTATTACAGCCACTAGATTTAGGTCTATTTAGGTCGATCTCTATATCAGCAAAGGCTCTAACTTTTCCCACAAGAGTTAATATATATGAGAAACTGGATAGGGCAAAGAACAGAACCCTGAGGAACACCAAGATTCGTTGCGATCTTCAATTTTTGATTTCTGTCTTTCAGATAGGACATAAACCAACAATGCATTGAAACCCGAAAACCCACGTTATACAGCTTATTTAAAAGAATATTGTGATCAACATACTCCCACCTGACAGCATTTGACAGTTCATTCACTATTTCGCCTCCTGCCATAGCGTTTCTTGCTTTTCCATTATTTTCAGACGTATTCCCAGATAGAAAAACCAAGATTTTTATTTCAAATTTTGCGGGAAGATCGGATAGGTGGTGATGGTGGTAACAACGAATTACAAACAAGTCACAATCTACTTTCGGTAGTCCCTAATTAGGTATGGAAGGCTTAGCAAGTCTGATTGAATAAATTAACAACAGAGATGTTCAATAAGCAAGGTGTCACAAAGTACTTTTTAAAAATATTTAAAACGTCAATAATGTTGGTTCTTTGCTACATAATGCAAACAGAAAAAAATATGCACAGGACCAGAAATCGTGTGGATAATCATTTTGCGCATGTCAAAGGTGGCCCGAACATGTGTCAAGTAAGAGAACAAAAGAACCTTATAAGGACACGGGGTTCAAGTTATGATGTCCGCGAGGGCAATTATAGGACCAGAAGGGACAGTAAAATGGAACTTGATTGTTGGACTTTTGTAATTTAGAAAAGTATACAAATTTCAAAAGCTATACGCATCTTGGCATCAGTCAGGCCAAGTTATACCCCTCTGTACATTCTCTTCTCAGATATAATCAAATGAAATTAAATCAAAAGTTACTGGGCATGCACCAAAATCCTCTCAAATTAAATTCTGTAACAAATTTAAGAGCACCATACGCTCAATAGCGGGAAAATATACATTATATAACATACCCCTGCTACCGCAGCTGCAGCAACTAACTTATCGCAAATCTTCTTATACGATGTACATCTTCGCGCTGGTTTTGGCAACATTTCCAAGCCAAATTGGGGGAAAAGTAAACAGGAAGTGGGTGTCAATGGCTGGTAGTAAACGCTGATGCATCTTACTTCCTGACTTTGTATAACTTTGTCTATATTGCTTATGCTTTTGTGTAGAAATTTCCTTACGCGAAAGTTTGCACAAATATGCCGACCAGAAATACATACATACAATCATACATGAATACGACGTGCTGTTTAGTCTTGTTGTTGATATTATTGACAATGCTTTCGTCCCGGATGTCATGAGGTTCTCCAACTGAAATGTTGTAGGACATATCATCAGGGACATACCCTACATACTCTTTGTAGATATGTGCACATCCGTCTATAGTTGACTCAGTTAAATACATCAGTCTGTTTGGAAGACAGTGCATGTAACTTGACACCATTATCCTTCCATTGTCTATTCCATTTGCAGTATAATTTTGCCAAGCGATGCTTTAAAATTATACAACATCAGGCGCACATTTTTGCACTTATTCTAACTACCGCTGTGAAGTGCAGAGTGTACATAACAGTAGGTAGATACATAGTTCGGTATAGTATGTCCTGCAAGAACGGGTAATGCTTTTTTTCCTTTCTAAGATTCAATTTACCTAGAAAAAATTAATGATTCAAATTTACAGGCAATTCAATTTTATAGTCCTCCGTCAACTAGTCAGAACACATTATGAAAAAAATCTGTTTTTTAATGACCATTATGACTTATGTGTTAAGTTAAGTGCATACAGTCATGAATTTTATAGCAAAACTCTTTTTATGATGTATTTGCGAAATCTAGCCTGGATGCGGATTGTAAGTGTAATTAGGCGTTGCTGTTCATCCACTTGTCCTAGGTTCATTTATGTTACTTCTGCACAGTGGCGTAACTATACCATCTGAGGCCCGTGGCAAATTCTTTGGAAGGGGCCCTCCCAGTAAAAATCGTCACGTTGTAATTTAATTTTAAAAAGCCACTTGAGTATAGTTACCCAACATTATTACGTGAACAAATCTGAAGTGATGGTCGTCTCCAGAACGCCTGTTCAATGCACTCTGCATGCTAGTGGAGTCCCATTGAAACAGGTAGAGAAGTTTAAGTATCTCGAACCAATGCTGAGTTTTTCTGTAAGATTTTGGTCAGGCTGGGTCAATTTTAAAACAGCTTGGTCAATCTGTTATCAGGAGGACTGAACTTTGTGTCAAGACTGACAACTTAGTTTTTAGTTGGAAGCGGGTCATAATTCTGTATTTTAAAGTGCTGTATATCCAAAATGCTGTAAATGCAAAATTCTGTTTTCGGAAATGCTGTTTATGCTCCAAATTTATATTTTGAAAAAGCAAGCTTTGTTATAATTTTTAAAAATTATTTAGAACAAAATATGTAAAATAAATTGAAATTCACTTAGGTGTCTACATAATCAAAAACATAAGACAGAACAGAAGACAGTAGCAGTGGCGTGGCGGTGCGGTGGCGCGGTGACCAAGTGGCCGGTGGCATAGGAGTGGTGTGGCGATTGCAACGAATTGGAAGTGGTTTAGTTTAAACCAAGTAAACTAGTCATATCATATTCTATGGGCTGGTGACGATGTGGATTTTTGCATTACAACTGCGTATTTTTGTTTACACCGAAACTAAAAACATGCGAAACGACCAAGAACTAACAAGTACGACATTTTAAGAGCTGATGAATTCGTGGCACTATACCTTGTTTGCCACTTAAATCAGTTTCATACCACTTCGCCCCCCACTCCATCGCCACACCACACCTATGCCAACGCTACGCCACTGCCTCTCCACTTTGGTGCGCGCCTTGTCTAAGAGTAAACTTAATACATACCTTCTTTAAAGAAATAATTTGAACTGAAAAGATAATAGCAAATTCTAAATTGTTGCAAATAAAAAAAATATTGACTTCGAGCGCAGTAGTACAATTCAGTATAAGTATTACGCTAAAGGTAAAGCTTTGATTGCAGTAGCCAAATTCTAATGGTCATCTCAATTTGTTTTCATAAATCTATGCTGACATTCACGGAGACAGATTATCATAAAAAAATATATTATACAAGAATCCTGTATCTAAAAAAAATGGTTTTGAGAGCGCACCATTTTTTTTTAATACAGAATTTTGAGGAGGATCGAGAGCTATGGAGGGTCCACATGAGCAACACCTGCGACCCATTTAATGGATAAGCGGGCCATTGAAAATGAATGAATGAATGAGTTCTCTACACGAAGACTTTTCTATTTTGTCTTTGAGTCTGAAAGTGGACCGAAAACTGAGAATTTCGCTGGCAAATAATTCAGATATGTTTATTATATATATCCACAAATTCTAGAGTTTTTTTTAATAGATCCGTGTTAATTAACATTTGCAAAATGGAATTTTGCAAAATACTGAAAATGGAAACAATTTCATTCATTGGAAGGAAACGCGATTTCAGTTGATTAATAATGATGTCCAATCCATACTACTTATAAAATGCAACGTCCGTCTGTTCGTTTCTCCATAACTCGAGAACCATTCGTCCGATTTTCATGATTCTTTTTCCGATTTATAGATGTGTGGCCAACTTAGTCCGTAGGGTGGGTGAGAATTGCTCAGGAGTAAAGGGGTCGCAGGGAATAAGGGGGGTCTCACGAACCGTTAGCCGTATGAACTTGAAAGTTTGTGTGTTGATAGATAAATCCAAATAATTACATGCCTCATTCATAGTTTTTCAAAATACGTCCTATAAGGGTTGAAAAACGTTTGCACATTCAGAATGCACATTGTACGTACATACTCATGTATGGCGTAGTTGAATTTGATGTAGGCAATGGATATGCATAAAACAAACTAAATATGTATATTTGTATATCTACGTACATATAAGAGGTTTGTAGTGCGTAAGCGATAGATACATATCTACATAGGTATATGTATTTGAGATATGCAGCTATGGAAAGTGTAACGATATGATCGCGTAGTATAAACAATTAGATCACACCTGTGACGAGTTTCTATTTATGTGAAATCTTATGTCCATTGACTTTCGGATCAGTACAGGCTACGTAAGGACTAAGTTGGGACGGAGGAAGGGTAAAGGGGTGGTGATTTTAAAAATTCTTTCAAGATTGTACCGGCTACATCCTCCGGATCAGTATAGGTTAGTTAGGGTGTCAATGGTGGAAGGGGAAACGGAGGTATAGGGGCTATCTTCGGAACTATTCGGCCATTGCCAGAGTTGACCTCCGACAGCCACGTCTTTCACATGGACAGCTATATATGTATTGAATATTCACGTGTGAGCTGTAGGCGTAATTTGTGTATAGCTACTTGCGCCCATTAAATAAATAACATGTAGGTATAGTTTATAAAAAGACATAGCGATCAAATATTTTGTGAGCTTAAAAAGAAGACAAAATATAAACAAGTAAAAGTGTTACCATCGGCCTGGCCGATGCTTTGATACCCTCCACTGTATGTAGTACTGGTACATGTACACGCATGTGTCTAATATTGGTTTTGTATGGGAGGTACCAGAACTACTTGACCGACATAGACAATTTTTTAATACCAATTTGACAACGGTAAAACAAGATATCTCATAAAATCTCATCTCACCTAAGTCGATTCGTTTGGACGCTATCCTACTTTCAACAGACAGACAGACAGACAGACGGACATGGCTAAATCGATTCAGAATATGATCCTGATTCAGAAATATATGTATATATTTTATAGGGTCTCCGGTGAATCCTTCTTGGCGTTACAAACGTAATGACAAAGTGAATATACCTTCCTGTGGAGGGTATAACAAACGTGCATTTATATGATAGCTGAAATAAATTTGAATTTCTTTTAATAAAAAAGAAACCAGCGGGCGGAGCCGCGGGCGTTGCTAGTACTCGATAAATTACCCTCACTTTGAAAAAACTTTCCGGATCTTGGGGACGCTCATCTTCGTAAAGTTCTTCAAAACGGCGGTTTACCTTCCTCTGACGAGTTTTAGAAAATTTAGGGTTCATGGACTATTTTTCTGCTACACTATTTACTTCCATTTTCAAATTTACAAATTCATGTCTATACCTTTTCAATTCCAATTGGCTTTAGACTGAAGTGCTTTAGAGCTTAAAATTTTTTTTTAAATTCTTACGTACAAAATTGTTTGTAAAAATGTTAGGTTATTTCTGAGCTCGTGGCCTCTAGGTCCGGCATCTCTCGGGTCGGGGGCCCGTGGCATTTTGCCAGCCTATAGTTACGCCACTGCTTCTGCATTCGGTATGAATGTATGATGTATGAATCTAAGTAACAGATGTCAAAATTGTAAACTAGTAGTAGTTCTTTTATGGCGTTGTCACTTTTGTATGCCCTCAATGTCTCCCATTAGATATGTTTATCGTCAATGTCTCTCATTTAGTACATATCTGCCAATGTATATCCATACGCCGTAATTTTCTTTTTCAACATAGTGTACGAGTACTAATTACATATCGCGTCCGTACTTCCCTGCATTATTACTTCCACTCCTACACAGACTAGAAAAAATATAATCATATAGCATTTGCGACCTGGGGGATAGAAACGGTGAAAGAAAACAGTGAAACTGGAGCAATTCGCGTATCCACTAAAAAGTGCGAAACGCAGCTACATACATATCTTCCGGCTGTGTGTTTGTAGGTCAATGCGAAGATATGAGGGAAACAAAATAATATGTAGGTAAGGTATAGGCATTAGGCAAGTAGGAAAGTATCCTAGAAAATAGAGTATGTGCTCACAATTTGCTATTTTTTGGAAAACTATCAAACATGGGCCTGAAGCGGAAAAAAGGAAATAATAAGTCAACAGTTGAAAGTGCAAACGAATGAAAAACAACAATTAAAAAATAGGAAACATCGGAAGTAGACTTATTAGACGATAGATTAGATTAGATGATTGGTCGGGAGAGCCTTTACCGGCCCTGGCACTGCGGCCTCTCTAAAGGAGCCTATTGTGCCAACCCTGGTAGAGTCCTAGAGCCATCTTTTTACTCGGGAGACAGTCAGGAAGACAAGTATCTTCTCTGGGGGTAATTCGGCAAGATTTGCTGAGGTAACGATTTCTTCGCCAAAGACTTTCTTTCTAAGACGGAAGAGAGCCGAACATTCCATGAGCATGTGAAGAGAGGATTCATCACTCTCAAGGCACAGTCTACATGTGGGGTCTGGTGAGACTCCGATTCGGTGAAGGTGTTTTTTCATAAGACCATGGCCAGTAATAATTTCTGTCAGGATTCTTAGGTTGTTTTTATCCAGATTAGTTAGAAAAAAGGATTTTCTGTGGGAGAATTTTGGGAAAAACTGTTTGATGCAGTTCTGCCCAGGTGTTTTAAGCCAGAGTTCATTAGATTCTATTTGAGCTAAGCTCCTAATGTTTTCCCTGAAGCATCCCTTACTGACACCGCAGAAGGGTTCAGGTCCGACGAGTGGCGTTGTCGCGCCAGCTTTGGCCAGTTAGTCAGCCATTTCGTTTCCAGTAAATCCCCTGTGGGCTGCAATCCAGTGTAGGATGACTAGGTTTTTCTTTGGTAGTTCGTAGATGGCCATGTAAGTTTCTAAGATCAGCTTCGTTTTTATAACAGATTAGTTCAGAGCTTTAAGAGCAGCTTGACTGCCTGAGAAGATAAATATGGTTTTACCACTTGTATTAGAACATAAATTTAATCTAGCGCTGTGGTTGATGGCAAGGACTTCAGCCTGGAATATGGACGAGAACATGCCTAGGCTGATTCTCCAAAAATGCCAGATCCAGTGCCTGAATCCATCTTGGAACCGTCTGTGTACCAGACTAGGTCAAGTCGCGATGGATTGGGTTTGTATTTTTCCCATTTTTCCCTTGGAGGGATGATGATGGAGAAGTTTTTATTAAAGCTATATTCGGGTAACATATGTCGTCTAGAAACACGCTGAATGCTCTTTCAGGCTCCATAGCGTCAATCAAAGACAGGTGACTTCCATGATAGGAATAGGGGTCGATATTATTCGAATGGAATAGACTATGAATGCTTGGTATTGCTTTCCTTTGAATGTGTACTTAAATAGGTGATAAGAAAAGACTAGGATGACATTCAGTGCAGTGGTCGGGGTGGACGATATGTGAAAATAAACTTCTTGTTTATAAACCGACTTGCCATATAATTTGATAAAAAACTGAATGTTCATTGCAAGTTTGATTGGAACAATTATCTGAATTGGCAATACGTTTGTTTATTGAATTTCTATCTTAGTAAAGCAAGGCAAAGCAAAGTACCTCCTGTGACCCAATCATCTGTATCCATATGACGTCCAGAGTCGGAGTAGGTGGAAAACAGCATTCGTCTAGCCGGTCCCTAAAAAGGCGAATCGTTTTCTCCCACCTATTACCGACCCATAGCACTTACGTGCATTCTTTTTAAGGTCATGGAACGCTGATAAATCGTCAGCTTATGAAATATCTCTAATCACGGAAACTCCTCAATGACCGTCAGTACGGTTTTCGTGGCAACAGATCCACTGGTGATTGAATGATCTTACCGAGAAATGGAACCAACCTCTCCATCACTTCATGAATGGCACTTGCATAAGCGAAGCCGAAAGACTTTCCATTCTACATAGGTTAGGTACGTATGTGCGTTCATGACAACCTTCGTTGGAATGACCATATACACGAAGTCGCCAAGAATGCTGCGAAATGTATAGGTTTTTACAAACGGTGCCAGAAATATTTTACTCCTTCTTATATGGCTACAATATACATATGTCGGAATCTCCTCACCAGGAGTATTATTGTCGTTCATTTAAGTGCACACGGTCTTTCAGTGATCCCAGAACCCGACTTTTCTTTTTGGTCTCCTTTTCAATCTGCCCTTTACCTCTACCTACGCCTAATCGTCTAAGTCTATTGTTCGACTCCTTGATTCGAGATCGACCAAAACCTTCGAGTCTCTAATCTGCGTTCAGGCGATCTAGTTGTTCTCTGATTTCGCTTAGACATAACTACATTTGGGTGTGTCTACATTTCCGTGCACAACAGTGACTAAAGCCTCAAGCACACTACGACACATATAAGGTGTTCATTCGCCCCAAACTTGAGTACAATTCTCATATCTGGTCTGGTGCACCGAAATAGATATCGCATTTACTGGATAAGATCCAAACATCGGAAATGTCTTGCACAGTTTATCATTCAGCCTATATCTTCGTGAGTACTGTGAAATATGGAGACTCTTTCAGAAGCTCAAAATAAAACAAGGGCTCCAAGACATTTTTCAAAATATTTTTTTCTTGTTTAGGTAATAGACTTTCATTATTCTTTAAAAATAAATAAATAGGCTATAAACACTAACTATTAAAATTAACAAGCATTTTGTGCACACTTTTCGTAAAAATTGGAATTCAGCGGAGTAGCCTAGCCTTCGAAAGTGTACGTCAATAAATAAATAAATTTCGAAAAAATAATTTAAAGCGAAAAATGCATTTGATTGAAGTTTGAGGATAATAATACGTGCCGGTGTAATGGAACCCAATTGGAACGTTATCGGTCGAATAATGGATTAAATCTGAAGAAAGCCAAGGACAAGTTCGAAGTTCAACAGATTGTCATTCAAAAGTCACCAAAGTTTCCCACACGGGAACGTCACATGGCGATTCGAAGGAAGAAGTCAACAAATATACTGCGGTGCATGTGTTGGCCAAAGTCATGCTGTGATCGCGAGTGTTCGAGTGCGAATGGAAAAACATGTCAAACATGCAAGTGCTCGCGAAGCGCATTTCATTTACTAGGAACAGGTCACATCGGTTCGCGAACGCCTCGGCTTTAAGAGTATTTCGCCAACACACTGGGAATCAGATCCACGACAATTGGGTTACACCTGGGTGCCACGAGGTATAATGATATCGTCAAAGGTCCAGGGCTACTTTGATAAGATCCCTCAGGAGAAAGTTCCTAAACTCAGTTAAAGCGGTAATATGTAAGAACATTCAATATTTACGTCTCTGTATTTATTCAATTAGCTTATTTACGGGTTTAGTTTTTCAATTTGCATTGGCGCTATTCTACGATGCCTGGAGGCCCAGAGCTTAGCTTCAATGAGGGCCGAGGCCTCTGCTAATGTCTCTATTACATACATACAATACATACAAACTTTTCGTAAAAACTGGAATCCAATATTACTTCGTCGATTCGACGAATGATTACCTTTAATGTACCTACTTAAAAATATGATTATGATTACCTTTCTAGGGCTATATAATATGTTCCAGCCTTTTAAACAGAGTTCAAAATATGTGTGCCTCTTCCTCACGTAGAAGAAAGTTATCTATACATTAAATAAATTAAAAAAAAAAAATTTCATCAAAATGCGTTACGCACCTAATCAATAGACCCATTCATATATACATTAGTTAGCCAACATACGAATAGATACTGTATGCGAACTCATTATAATACAATCCGACACCCGACACTATTCTAATGGCCACATGAGAGTAATCCCTAAATTGTGTACCACAAATGAGACTAGGATTATGAAAACCAATAAATCACAAAGCACAGCGTCGTCTGGAAAACGTGCTTCAAATTGTCCAGATTTTTATAATTTCCACTTCAGTTCTTTACTACATGACAGCTTATGTGAAATTCCAAAGCAAGTAGTAATAAATTCTCACAGATTAAACTTAAAGGATGTGAAAACCTAACTCCTATAAGGCAGACAGATCTTTCACTCCTCTGCTTTGGGGAGCAAAGTTGAAAGAAGAAAACTGCAAATGCTGCCAAAGACCGAGGGGTACTTCTGTTTTTCGAGAAACGTTCTCACTAGACCAAAACAAAAAAAAACATACGCGTTCATATATATTTTTGTTTGTTCGATGTCCCTGATGGCAGTCGGTGGAAAGTGCAGCGCAAGGAAATGCTCTTTTCAAAGAAAAGAAATAAGAAAATGCGCAACCAAGTATATTGTCGATTATACAAAAGCTAAAAGGACATCTTGACTCATAGAATCAAATGTCATACTGGCTATGTGTACCATAGTTCGTAGCTTATGTTGTGCTCTTTTGTAGAGTCACATGTGGATAAGTTTTATGTAACAAATTTAAATAAAAGAATTTGGATTTGAATATAAGACGTCAGATGCATTTTTTGTTTGGTGTATTATTCAAATATACGAAATCGTATAGTTCTACACTGTATTTCTGTGTACCAGGGGCAAGGAAACAAATCAAACAACCAAATCAGTTTTGGACTAAACTTATCAGCGAGAGCGTTGCACGTGAAGAATATAGCAGCACTAAAATGCAACTGGTTGATCGAGTCTCAAAACGGAATAAAATGATAAACAGATTGCCGTCAACCGTCAATATAGCTGATATCTTGCTTAAGCTACTTCGACAAATATGGAACCGAGTTCAGTGAGAATTTTTCAGGACTAGTCAGGGTGTAGAAATAGAGATAGTGAAGGAAAAACCCTTATGGGCCAACGGCAAATCTCAAATCCTTATTGGCAGCGGCCTTGCCATTTATTAGGTTAGGTTAAAAAGGGGTATGAGATCCCTAGGGGGAACCAATTGCAGTGACCTACAATAGAAAAACACCTAAACACTTGCCCTTGAGAAAGCCCCAATTTCCCTGCAAAAACCAAGTAGCCCTTTGAAGTTGGTATTGTCTATCTCCCCTAAATGTTGGAAGAAGTACCTGCCCAAAAATGTCCTTCTACTGCGACATATTGCCTCATATTCGCACAGTATATGTGTTATGTCCTCTTCGGCTTGCAGGTCATTGCAGAATTTGCAAGTGTCCGAGTCTGCTAGCCCTAGTCTTTTGGCATGTTTTCTAAGAAGACAGTACCCTGATAATATACCTATCAGTGTCCTGAGCTGTTCCCTGCCTAGTTTGATGATTTCCCTAGATATTTTACGGTCGTATTGCGGCCAAAGTGCCTGCGTGACCGGTGAGTCCCTCCCACCTCCGGTCGGCTTCCTTATTTATTTTATTCCTAATATCGCTTTTTATGATGCAAGAAGGTAGTTTAATATCCACATCTCCTCTGTCTTGCAATTCGCCACCTATCATCGCAAGCTCATCCGCTTGCTCATTTCCAGCTATACCGCAGTGTCCTGGTACCCAGCGCAATCTCACTCGGTTCTGACTGCATAATGCCTTAAGCATTGTGCGACAAGTCCTGACTAATTTAGAATTGATGTTAGTAGATTCCAGTGCCTTGAGTGCAGCCTGGCTATCGATGTAGATGGCTATATCCTTTGCAGATATAGATCTCATCCGCATTAGCTCTGCCGCTTTCAGAACAGCCAGAACTTCAGATTGGAAGACACTGCTTGTATCCGGTAGTCGTATAGACACTTTTAGATCTGGATCTACGGAGTAGATTCCAGCTCCCGTACCTTCCACTGTTTTTGAGCCGTCCGTGTAGACCGCTATTTCGCAATGCTTAATTACTTTATCCCTTTGCCTTTCATATCTTTCCGGGTATGACACTTCGTACGGAGTGTCGAAGTCGACGAAAGGGGGTATTTCTCATCAGTTTGCACCTGTACACCCGGGAGTAACTCCGCTAGTATAGTACAGTGTCCAAAACTGCCCTCTCTAAAGTAGCCCAAGGTTGTGAGCCGTAGCGCACTACTCCCCGTAAGTTGCCTTATGTGCAAGTCAAGTGGCGTAAGGTGTAGAAAGGTGTCCAGCGCTGCCGTAGGGGTGCTGTGAAGTGCACCCATTATTGCTACGTTGGACGCTCTCTGCACCGACGCTAGTTTGCCGACTGTTGTTTTCTACTTCGTCGACGTCCACCATACTAGTGCGCCATATGCCATTTATTACCTTTTTATAATTTTTGTTTTAAAAAAAATCCCATGCTATAATGTAGATACTATGAGGTGGGGCATGGTGGCCGTGGGTTTGTTTCAGAGTTTATGTATTTGATGTTTGTTTCCCTTCACCTCCAAAACTTTTTAAATTAAAATCTAGACGTATAGATACCACATGAAAGATGGTATTGAAGTTGGGTTTCTATATATGCACCCCGGAAAGGTACGCTGACGAAATAAAGCCAAAAATGAAAAATTTGCCTTTATTTCGCTTTTATTTCGTTTTGCAGTTTCAAAAACTGTCCTCATTTCACGTCACCGAACCAACCTTGTGTAACTCATGATGTAACTTCTCCAGATCAGTGGCAGTTACCCCAAGCATGGGGGTTGCAGGGAGGCAGCCGATGGGGATATCCAGCACGAAACAACACTCAAGGGAGCCTATTCAAAGAGCATTAGTGATAGTGGTTCTCAGGACTTCAAAAATCACAAAAACCGTAACTGACTGACTTACCCACTCACTCACTCCAGCTATCCTACATAGAATCGTGAAGTTAGGCAAAATGCTGGGAAAAGTCGAAAAGTTTAGATTTTCGATTTAGGGGGCGTGGTCCACGTCCACTTTTAAAAAAATAGTTATCATTTATTTAGAGCATTTCCGATGTTGAAATATGGTAGAGCGCGCTTGCAGTTGCAGTATACAGAGAGGAAAAAATTTAAAATTATATATTTTCCATTTAGGAGGCGTGGTATACGCCCACTTTTGGAAATCGGTTGTTATTTATTTGGGCCACTTCCGGTTTTCGTAGCATTTCAAAATTTAGTAGAGAAGTGGACCTGTATTCTACGAGAAATAATATCAAATTTTCTAATTAAGGCGCGTGGAATCTACCCCCTTAAAATATGAATAGAAATTAATCTACAAGTGGAATGAAATTTTAATGAACAGTTTATAAGAAAGTAAGCGAAAGTGGCGGTAGTCAGTGTCTGTTTGTAAAACCAAAAAAAAAAAAAAAAAAAACTTTGCAAAAAGTAGTGAAATCACACAAAAAACATAAATGTTACAAATTCTCCTATATAGAAAATACAGTGTGTAACTATTCAGCCACGAAAAGTAATGAGATCTGAATGTGCGCCAAGTCTTTGTTTAAGAGGGTTCATTGTTAAAAAAATGTGCACGACTGGGTCGCACGAAACTTTCTCGTTTATTGCGAATCTCGCAGAATCTCAGAGTCATTTCAACTAATTATTATTTACACTTAAAATTATTTCCACTTACGTACATCTTACGTAGGTTTAGTAACTGAACTTTGTTAACTAAACACGTAATATGTACATACTACACAGACATTATGTACGTATTAACTACAACACTTTATTACTTACTTTCAAATTTTACCCCAAACTGACACTTGAAGGAGGCAAGGAGGCGATGAATTTCGAATTCCCATTTTTGATTATTATTTAAAAAATGGTCTCAATGGTCGGGATTTGGGTAGTCATTTTTGAGAAATATTCATAAAACGCCTGTATTCGAGTTTTCTGAGAAAAGCTCAGTACGTGATCATGTTTAGAATGCTTATGTTGTCTTAAATATGTATTTTGATCAAAATCGTTAGAGCGTTTTTTTTTTAAATTATACTGACAAATGTTACAATTTGCATTCGAAAAGCACTGTTATTAAACTGTTTAGCTGAAAACTGAGTACGACGTATTCTTCAGGATATAAACATTACCTAGCAGATATATTTTCATCCAAATCGAAAATGGCGTTTTCGAGATAGGAGCAGTTTTTAAAGTACCGGTTTTAGCGATTGGGAAGGACGCATTAATGGTTCAAAAAACACTGTTTTTCAACTGCTGAGCTCAAAACTGAGCAAACGGTATTACTATGGATTTAAGCATTAGGTACCTGAAAGTAACATTTTTATCATAATCGAAAATGGCGTTTTTGAGATATGAGTAGTTTTTTAAAGTAATATTATTTGGGATTTGGGTGGATATCAAAGGACGTAGTCTTTTTAGGAAAAAACTGAGTTTGCTATCAAGTTAAGAATGACAATAGTACCTTAAAAACAAGTCGTTTTTAAATCGTTTTCACCGTTTTCGAGAAAAAGCCAATTTTCAAAACTGCCGTTGCTGGACTTTTTAGCGAAAAACTGTGTATGCAGTCATGTTTTGCATGCCTACATTAACTCAACTATCAATTTTTGTTCAAATCGTTAGAGCCGTTTTCGAAAAAATCTAAATTTAGTCATATTTCGTCATATTTCGTAAAATTTTTATATGGACCGTTAATATTAGGGCTAGCATAAAAAAATAAAAACGTCTCTAGCGGGAAACCCACAAACTCTAAATACGAAGTTTGATGCAAATCCGTCCAAGTGTTTAGATTCCACAGGGGTGGGACAGACAGACATACGGACGGACAGAATTGCGAGACCTACTTTTTTGAGTTCCCCTATCATCGTAATATCAGAATTGATCAAAATTTCGAGTTCGAAATTTTGTACGAAAACAATACATACTATCTTTCTCTTACTACGTATACGAGAAAGTTAAACATGTGTAGATCACCTATCACTTATACTGTGTGAACGCCTAAAACCTTTCGTTAGTAACCTGTTCGGCCCATATCAGTGCGATATAAGTCCTGGGAAGTCAACCATTTACCAAATCCTCAAACTCCGAAAATTGCAGATCGGTACACACTACCTCTTTATCGAATTCAAAGTCACCAACAATTCCTAGACTATCGGAATTGTTGAAGGGACGACTTAGAAAAACCATATCAAATATCAGCTTCCCTGTAAAACTCGTTCGCCTGTTCAGATTGATGATATAGAAATCTTGCTGCTCCGTTTGCCAAAGTCGTTTGCCAAAGTCCCTTTTCTATCATTGAAAATCAAGTATCAAGTGTCGTATTTGGACATAAAATATGGCTTCTGCTTCAAAAATGCGTTTCTTCCCACCCATCCCATGGCCCATCATTTATGGTCCCATCAGTATAGATGACCAACACATCTGACTAGACAAACTGCTGCTGGATATTTACCGAGGCTCAGCAATGAATTAAAAACTGACTGTAAATTATAACCTTCAAAAGGAGTTGGTTTTATCCGTAGCCTGGCATATTTAATCAAAAAATACTTTCGCAATGACAAATCTTAGGACACTTCTCGTAGGTGCTCTCCAGCATAGGTTAGTGTATCTTGCTGACACCATAAACTATTGTTTGGTTTGACCATCGAGCTTCTTGTTATTGACATCTGAGTTGCATTAAAGCCGATGAGATGAACAAGATTTGTGGGGGTCCTCCGCACGGCAAGTATTCGTCCATAGCTGTATCCAGAGACCAACTTAGGGTTAGGCGTGCGTTTTGAAGTTCAAACAATTGAACTTGCCCTGATGTAGGTATATATGGTTAGACTCAGTTCAAGATTTTGTCGAACTTATCTCAGAAGAAGCTTTCATATTTCAGAAGTCCATAAATGCAACTTACATGCTTCAGATGTAGGTACATTATATCTTAATGTACCTAGCTACATACATCGAATGTGACCGCACAAATGTGAATTTTGTTTTATCCCCACTCCGCCGTTCTGTTTTCTATAAATAATCATAATCTCAGATGAGCCTTTTTTACTGAAACATTCTCCATAACCATATTATATGCATTTCTGGTGCATACAGCATTTTCTATTACTTGTCCTTTTTATTGAAACTTTGTAAAATGTAATTACATTTTGGAGCATTGCACTACTTGAATGTAGTACCCATTCGAGTACGTCGTACAAGTTCCGTAGCGAAATTATTTTTTCGCTTCTCAACTAAAATAAAATTCCAGTCCGACCATGAAATTGACAAAAATTCTAACACATAGGTAACGGTAGGTACCTACACGTTGTCTGACATTTGCTGCCATGCTCGTACTTATGTACTTGAATCTTAAAACAAATTAACTACTACCACGCCACAGTCTGTATCAAGGACTCTTGGTACCATCTGCGACATAATACGTTTACAGAACGAAGCACATGTGAAAATATTCGACTCGGAATTAATGAATTTAATTGCTTCCTCTGGTGAAAGAAACAGTATGCTGATGTTTTTTGGGGCGGTTGTTCCAAATGCTTTACCAACTGATCCTTGTAGCAAGGAAATAATATTATTGTATTATGTGACTCATGGATGGGTAAGTGTTTAACACGGTTTATATAAATTTTTATGTTTGCAATGTTTCAGAGAATATTATTGAAGAATAAACAATTCTAAAGATAGATACAAATGAGACCTGAACCTTGTATGAATGAGTATTAGCTATGGGGGAGCGCAGGTCCAGCCCGCCCAGTAACATGATAGGTAGAGTAGGTATACAGACCATCAGCGGGGGCGGTGACATAATAAGGGTCAATATTAGCCGTATTTTATTATGCCCGTGATCTGAACCAGATCACAAATTAACACTAATTCGCAACAACAACACGTGATCCAACTTTCTATCTGGATCATTTTTCATGATCCAGATAAATAATATGATAGTATATATTTAGGCGAATAATTTTATTCGTGTATGTTGGTAGTTCTATGAACAAAATACAAATAAAGTGGCTTACAAAATTTGGACAACCTAATAACCAATCAAACCACTCCATTTCTCGCATAAAATTTGCAAGCCACTGTCAAATGTCAAACAAATTATAGAAGTAAGCAAACCGAAGAGAACGCGCACTTGGGAAAGGGATAACTTCGCGAAATACGCCACAGAAAAAGGAAAATTTAATTTTCAAATAAAAATATATTTAAACAACAATTATTACAATTACCAACCGAAGTATTTTTTTACTTTACAGCTTGAGGTTTTTTTAACACATTTCGGTTTTGTTTACATTAGAAACGTCAAATTTTGAAGGAATTAATGTCAAGTTCTTTCAGTAATGCCACACGTCAAGAGAAAAATCACAATTGATCCTGGTTTGTTTTATTATGCTGATCTGATCCGGTTCAGATCATGGGCATAATAAAACACGGCTATTGAGCGACGAATTTTTCCCGTCAAACGCTATTTCATTTGCGCGTAGAATTCAATTGAGACAACACGGTCTTTCCGTCAAGTCATAAGAAGTTTATTACTCCAGTCCATCAATACAGCCTAAAGACGTTAGAGAGTAAGTCAAATTTGTACCAAAGAAATTTGGAGAAGAAGCTTCATCTGTATACCTACTATTTAAATTATACCACTATTTTGTGGAGGCATGTTCCCCCCGTAAGAGTTCCTCTCGCATTGAGATTCTTGTCGGAATTATTTTTGCTGTCCTTGTACTGCTACTATGTACTCCTTCGCCTTCCTATTATATCACTCTCTCTAATTTCGCCAAGTAAAGGAGAAAATAATGCATGCGAAATATGTAGCCAAAACAAAATTGAAAACCACTGTCATCGATAGCAAAGTTGAGTCTCAAAATATGTACATCAACGATTGCTTAACATATAACACTCGTCAGCTACTAAAATCTGCATCATCTTTGAAAGCATCTAAGGGATATAAGTATTTATGGACTAGAGGAGCAACCATTTACATGAGAAAGAAGGAAGGAGAAAATGTGGTAAAAATTACTTGCGCAGCTGACTAAGTTAAGTTGTAGTTTAGTTTGCAATTAAATAATGAATTCTAATAATTGTATAAATATTACCAATAATTACCTTTCTTCTAATACTATTTGTGATAATGATTTTAATTCTTCTAATATAGGAATTTAAAGATGAGAGCGAGCAACATTTACAATAAAGAACTTTAGGATTTTTGGAAGCCAGGAATCTGTTCTTTGATATTATTTTTAAATCAAGTTATTTCTAATAATAGTTTTTGAAAAAAATGATTTCAAACTTGAAATTTAAGGAAAAAAATTAAAAAATAAAAGTTGTATGCTGATTTGCTCAATATTGAGAAAATAGATACTTAATTTCTTTGTAGTTTTTACTGCCGAAATCAATTCTTAATCGAACACTGTAAACCAGATTCATTTATGTCCTCTAATTTTTGAGAAAATTGAAAATCACTTTATATGTCGCTCCGCTTAGAGTACAAATTGTTACCCTTGCGCCTTGAAATGTGTATGGGGGGCATGCTGCCCCCCTGCAACCCCCCTGTTTGGGGTCACTGTTGGATTTTGGGATGGGTGCAAGGCTGAGTATATGCAAACTTTCTTTAAATTATATTAGTTTACCCGCAATGTCAACAACTTTCTCCAGCTACAGTCTCTGGCCTGAAATTTCACATTGGTAAACAACATTTTGCGGATTTGCATTTTAGACAATTTAGAACAGATTCCTGGCTTTGAAAAATGCTATAGTTCTTTGTTGTAAGTGTTGCCATTGTTTTTTAATATTTTATTTTAATTTTATGTATAATTTTTTTTAATTACCCCTCCCGCCTAACCGGAGCGAGATAGGCCCCCCTCCCATAGTAAAAAATGCTTATATTTAACTCCTCTACATAAGTCTGTCATTAGTTTTCATCGCCAAAATTATTGTACTCACCCCAATTTTTGTCCTTAAATTGCAACTTTGAAATTGTTTTTTTTCAAAAACTGTTAACAGAAATAACTTGGTTTAAAAAGCTTTTAAAAGTGATATAGTATTTTATTTTAAGTGTTGCCATTGTTTTTTAATGTATTTTTTTTCCAATTAAAGTATCAGTTTCTTTAAATGACCCCTCCCGCCTAAACGGAGTAAGATAGACCCCCCCCCCCCTCCCATAGTAAAAAGTGTTTGTATTTAACCCCTCTACAAAATACCGTTATCAATTTTTGGCGCCGTAGTTATCGTACTTATCGCAACCAAGAGCCTCGGATACGGATGGATTCACTGTTGACGACCCTGCAAAACGAAAAAAGGACAATGACGTTCGGGTCTGCACGTGGAATGTTCGAACCCTGAACAGACCGCGTGCAGCCGAACAATTAGCGGAGGCCCTAGACTGCTACAAGGCAGATATCACCGCCATCCAGGAAGTGCGGTGGGATGGGCCCGGCAAAAGAAGGATGAAAAACTGTGACATCTACTACGGTGATTGCTACAGAGAACAGAAGCAGCGTCTATTCGGATGCGGATTCGTTGTAAGCGGCAGACTTAGGCAAGAAGTCTTGAGCTTTCGACACGTTAGTGAGCGCCTTACAACTATCCGCATCAAGGCTAAATTCGCCAACATCAGCCTGATATGCGCTCACGCCCCCACAGAAGATAAGGACGATGCTACCAAAGAATGTTTCTATGAGCTCCTCGACAAAACATATGAGCAATGTCCTAAGTACGACGTTAAAATCGTCTTAGGTGATTTTAACGCCAAAATAGGAAAGGAGGACATCTTTGGTAGCACTATCGGAAAGCACAGCCTACACGACACCACGTCTGGAAACGGACTTAGGCTAATTGACTTTGCTGCGGGACGTAATGCTACTATAGCAAGCACACGGTTTCCACACCTCAACATTCACAAAGGAACATGGCGGTCACCAGACCATCAAACGGTCAATCAAATTGACCATGTTGCGATCGACGCAAGGCACTCCTCCAGTATTCTAGATGTCCGAACTTTCCGAGCGGCCAACATAGACTCGGATCACTACCTTGTTGTAGCCAAGGTACGTATGCGGATATCCCAGACACCACGACAACGAGGAAATACTGTGAGAAGATTCAACGTTGAACGGCTACAAACGCAACAAACCGCCAGAACTTTTGCCGATCGCGTCTCCCTCAACCTCTCGAGAAGTCCTGTGCAGCCAGCATCAAGTGCTGAAGACCAGTGGCATCGATGCCAAGAAGCCATCAGAAAAGCCGCGACTAATGTGCTAGGTTTCACCCGACCACCACCGCGAAACCCCTGGTTTGATGAAGAGTGCCGGCAAGCACATGCAGCAAAGCAACTGGCCTACAAAGCGGCGCTGCAGAGAAGACCGAGAGCAGCTCGTGAGCTCTACGAGCAAAAAAGGAGGGAAGAACACCGTCTTCTCCGGAGGAAAAAGAAAGAGCATGAGAAGCGCGCGATCGAGGAAATAGAGAGGTGTTACTCCAGGAACAATGTTCGGAAGTTTTACCAAAAGGTAAAAAGAACGTGTCACGGGAACAAGGCCCGAACAGAGACCTGTAGAGACGAACAAGGAAACCTTGTAGTAGAGTCACAGTCGGTGCTGAGGACATGGAAAAACCATTTCTGCAGACTGCTAAACGGCGAAGACGACACAAATTCCTCTGTCAGGCAGAATGAACCATTCAACCTGGGCGATGAAAGCCAAGACTTCCGTCCACCTGACCAAAATGAGGTAAGGATAGCAATATCCAAGCTGAAGTCCAACAAAGCTGCAGGACCGGACGGTTTATCGGCCGAGCTTTTTAAGGCAGCGGGGGATGACTTGGTAGAGAGCATACACCAACTCGTTTCTAAAATTTGGTCAGAGGAAAGTATGCCTGAAGAATGGAGCCTCAGCATTGTTTGCCCGATCCATAAGAAAGGAGACCCTCTAAACTGCGCCAACTATAGAGGCATCAGTCTCCTTAACATCGCTTACAAAATCCTGTCTTCCGTACTGTGTGAACGCCTGAAACCATTTGTCAACGAACTGATTGGACCCTATCAGTGCGGTTTTAGGCCCGGTAAGTCCACAACCGACCAAATATTCACACTACGGCAGATCCTGGAGAAAACCCAAGAAGTCCAAATCGATACTCATCACCTATTTATCGATTTTAAAGCCGCATATGACAGCATTTATAGAGACGAGCTATACAGAGCCATGTCTAGTTTTGGCATCCCTGCCAAACTTGTCAGATTGTGCAGATGGAGAACGCTCGCTGCTCCGTAAAGGTCGGAAACAGTCTCACCGAGACCTTTGATGTCAAAAAAGGATTTAGATAAGGTGATGCGCTGTCATGTGACTTTTTCAACATCATTCTTGAGAAAATTGTGCGAAACTCGCAAGCCAACACCAGGGGCACAATTTTCCAAAAGTCTGTGCAACTACTTGCATACGCTGACGACATCGACATCGTTGGCAGGACACAGCGAGCTGTCACTGGTGCGTTTGCAAGTATCAGTACAGAGGCGGCAAAAATGGGTTTGGTGGTGAATGAGGGCAAAACAAAATATATGCTGTCAACTAGAAGGGACACACAACATCGACGAATCGGACAGAACGTCACGATAGACAGCTATAACTTTGAGGTAGTTCGGGACTTTGTCTATCTCGGCTCCGCTATTAATTCTGAAAATGACATCACATCAGAAATCAAGCGAAGAATTACACTTGCCAACCGCTGTTACCTTGGCCTAAGAAGGCAATTGATTAGTAAGGCCCTGTCGAGAAACACTAAGGAGACTCTATATAAGACCCTCATCATCCCAGTCCTGCTTTATGGCGCAGAATCATGGACGTTGTCAAAAGCGGATGAAGATCTCCTTGGTCGCTTCGAACGCAAAATTCTTCGAGTGATTTTCGGTCCCGTTTGCGTTGACGGGCTTTGGAGAAGGAGATTTAACGGCGAACTCTACGAGCTGTACAGCGACATCGACCTTGTCAGAAAAGTACGTATCAGTCGACTAAGATGGCTAGGACATGTAGAGCGAATGAACACCAACGCTCCGGCCCGAAGAGTCTTCGATTCCAACCCGGAGGGACAACGCAGTAGAGGAAGACCTCGCCTTAGGTGGCGCGCACAAGTGGAAGGGGACCTCAACCAACTTGGAGTGCGCAACTGGAGGCAGTTAGCCAAAGATCGTGCTAACTGGAGAGGCGTGTTGGTTGAGGCCCAGGTCCACCGCGGACTGTAGCGCCATCTAAGTAAGTAAGTAAGTAAGTTATCGTACTCTCCCCTGACATTGACAGTGATAAAATATATTTTTAGGTTTTTTTCATTTCGTTTTAAGTGGAACAACGACATGTTGTTGTGGGCTTTTTGGTCGTTGTTTTTAAATGCGAATAATAAAAGAACTAGGTATTCCATTGTTTTCCTTACGTTTCGTCGGTATTTCCCAACTTCTTCAAGGGTAGTTTATTGGATTGTCTTTTTATTTTATACATTGAAAATGTAGAGTCAGTATAGTCAGTATTTATATAGTATAGAAAACAGCAATAAAATAAATTAACAATTTAATAAATCAATAAATAAAAACACTGCATACTATACACAAACTTGAGACTTAACAAACAGAAATATCTCAGTTGGCTCTTTTATTGTATACTCAACATTTGGTCTGCAAGAATGTCGACGGGAACCATCCCAGGTTCGCCAATGTTAGGCAGTATGCGCGAGAGAGCTCCCTGCACTTGCAATGCTTTCTTGGCTAAATAACTCCACGTGTGTTTTAAACTGCAATCTATTGTCCAGCATTACTCCAAGGTATTTAACAGCTTCTTTGGTCCTGATTATTTGGTTACCAACCTGGAAGTAGGAACTCTACAGTTTTTCGACTGGTTATGAGGACAGCTTCTGTTTTATGATCAGCTCCAGGCTGGCGGTTGCTAGCTACTCCTTTACCCGGGCAATTGCTTCGTTTACAACGGATTCAACTGTACGAATCTGTTTACCTACTATCGCAACGGCAATGTCATCGGCGAATCCAATTAATGCGTCGTGAGAAGAAATGTTTTTGTGCAAAATTGCAAAAATATGATAAAACAAAAAAGCTCAAAACAAATTATAATACGAACGAACGAACAAATGCAGAAATAGATACTCACAATTACAAACGTTTTTAATTTATGCACTGGTGCAACCACTTGAATAGAATTATCTGTTAAAGCAATTTCAGCTGTACTTTATAGGCACGTAATTCAGCAGGACGCGCACAATTAGGTATAATATACGGAATTTGGACGCAGGTCCATCGCTCGTTGAGTTTTTCCAGCATCTGGACTTCCGTCGCCAGTAATGATATTTGAGCATTTTACTACCCTTTCAATGTCTTCTCATTATTGTGCGCAAATATTTTTATTGATGGCATTTCCTCTATAAATTTTAACTTAGTCATAAATAAAGTAAGGAGGTGTATTTAAAAATTTCCACCGACCATAGAAAATCGAAGAAATAAAAATACATTTTTTTAATACACTCTATTTTCACAACAAGGATCTGGTATGTGCTACTTTAAAATCGAAAGAACAATAATTCCCGCGAAGAAGAAGAACAACAACAACAGGGAAAAAACGCAGCATATACGACATTGCAGAAAATCGTGCACTATCAAGTGTGGGAGGTTATCAATCTCTGTCAACCTGTCACAAAACGTCAGTCATTCAGTCCCAATAGCATTGACAAGGCGATCACACAGTAACCCTAATCAGTCATTCGGATCTTGTATTCAACTCGTTCTCTGAAACTGCAGATTGGTGGCTTGATCGACTGAAGTGCCTGGACTATGTCCATTGCAGGACCTTTTCTTGCCAGTTCGTCAGCCCTCTCATTGGCGGTTATGTCCCTGTGTCCAGGAACCCAGCAGAGATTCGTACTATGCTGCGAGCCAAGAACCTTGAGCTCTTCGCGACAGCGCCGAACTAGTTTGGATTTTATCTCATTATTAGAGATTGCCTTGATAGCCGTCTGGCTGTCAATAAATATGGTAATATCATTCCGTGGTACTGCCATTATTGACACCATGTTTGCCACTTCCGCGACCGCCAGTACCTCAGCTTGGAAAACACTACAGTAGTCCGGAAGCCTGATTGAACTATGTATGTTGAGTTCCTCTGAGAATAGTCCGGCGCCAGTTCCACATTCCATCTTTGATCCATCAGTGTAGATGGCTATCGATATCGTTTCCGTGGGTTTGTTCCTGTCCCATATTCTTCCCTGGCAAGAGAATGGTTTATCGAAATCTAAGTAGGGTGACATGTAATCAGAGTCGACGTCACTCCTTACGTGTTCCTTGAGGATTCGCGCATGTCCACATAGACTGGGGATCCAGCATTTTGTCTGGCTTATCCTCAACGCACTTTTGGCAGCCGATTCTTGCACGTATAGATCCATAGGTAGCAGGTTAAGAAGCGTTTCCAACCCAGCAGTCGGTGTTGTTCTCAACGCACTAGTTGTTCCTATACATGCCAGTCTTTGTATTTTTGTCATTGCCTTTAGATTGGTTACCTTGTTTGTGGCTTGCCACCAAACTATATTGCCATATGAAAGTATAGGGCGGACGATTGCCGTATACATCCACAGAATTATACATACGTTTAATATGACCAAACCACCGAAGCATGGACCGGAGAAGTAGCTGCTCGACATTGAGTTCCTCACGTATTCTAGTATTTGTATTTCTAATCCGATCTCTACGGGTCATACCAGCAATACAACGGAGAAATGGTTTCAATAGATAAATTCGGTGTACAAGCTCTACTTGTGCACTCTCTGCTGACGTCAGAGCTACATACGTATGTGGCTCGCTACATGCCGTGTACCAGCACCTTTAGATTGAGAATAAACATATTATAGATTCATCTTATCAACTTATCCTATACAAAAACATTTGTTTTTTTCTTTCTGCATTTTATTTCTATAAATTATCAGCTTTGAGTTTAACAAAAATTAGCAAACAATAATATATCATTCCCAAGACATTACGAGCACCACTCAGTGCTATCATTAAAATTAGTTTAAGAAAAAAAACATTTATATTTATTTATGTGCCCAAATAGCAATTCTTTTCCACCTCTCAGTCTCAAGTCGTATACAAAATTCATATACCCTGCTCTTAACGTATATTATGTATCTGTACCTACTAATCGATGGTTAGGGCCCCCAAATCCGCTTTCAGTCATAATTAATGGCTTGTTAAATGGAGCGTTAATTGAGGCAATGCCTTTTGTGGTGCTTTATCCGTGATTCTCAAGTAGACGCCTCTACGCACTTGTGTCGACACCTTATATCTAATTTATTGCCGGCTCTTTATTTGTTTTCTGGATAATTTTCGATTTTATCATTTTAATGAGATTTTCTGCCTACTTAAAGCCTCGAAAAACATTGCAAGATGGTGGAGGTGGTCATGGAAGAGTAAGTTTAATTTGCGATTAGGTATTTTGAAATTATTGTGTAAAACATGGCTCATCGAAAACAGTAGTCGTAGGTACGTAAATTTATCTTATTATTATTTGTTATTATAATTTTATCGGTACTTAAGTGCTCGCTGTAAAATCGGACATTAAACTAATACATAACTACATAAGTCAAGTCCAGTCCCTTAGAGTCAAAGGAAGATAAAGTTCCACCACAAAGTATAGAAGTGGTTGGCTTAGCTATATAAAAAAAAAGCTTAAAAACAACAAGGCAGCAGGCTCCGATAGTTTACTATTACCAGCGGAGCTGTTTAAATACGGTGGTGATGTTTTGGTAAAGAGCATGCACCGACTCATCAACCACGTATGGGTGGAAGAAAACATGCTTGGTGACTGGACTATCAGCTCCATATGCCCCATCTACGAAAAAGTCGATCCTATGTCTTGCAAGAAATATCGAGGCATATCCCTGCTTAATGTCGCATATAAGATCCTATGCAACGTACTGCGTGAACGTCTTACACCGTTCTGCAACACATTAATCGGAACGTACCAGTATGGCTTCCAGCCCGGCAGATCGACTATAGACCAAATTTTCACACTGAGGCAAATCCTGAAAAAGACCAACGAATTTCAAGTCGAAACACACCACCTGTACATCGACTTTAAAGCCGCGGATGATAGTATACATCGTCTGGAGCTGTATATGGCTCTGGAAAACATGCGCTGCAACGTGCAGTTTGGAAGTAGGTCCTCCGAACTATTTCAAACATGCACCGGATTTCGGCAAGGAGACGCGCTATCATGCGACTTCTTTAATATCGTACTGGAGCAGATAGTGCGCAGGGCAGGTGTCAACACGGAAGGCACTATCTTCAACAGGTCCGTCCAGCTGCTTGGCTATGCGGACGATGTTAGCATCATCGGTCGCTCCCAGGGTGCCGTGATAGAAGCGTTTACGTCGATTGAAGAACAGGCGAAATCTCTTGCCCATGAGGACAGAACTAAGTATACATGCTATCAACAAACAAAAAAGCATCTGTTCACCACCTAGGACAAAACGTCACTATTGATAGCAACATAATTTCGAGGTAGTTGAGTTCGCCTACCTCAGAATAAACATGAACTCCACGAATGACACCCTAGTGGAGATCCGGGGAAGAATTACCTTAAGAGACCGTTGCTACTTCGGTTTGGCAAAACAATCGGCTTCAAAACTTTTAACTCGAAGGACGAAATGTCTGCTCTGGCAAAACCCTTATCCTGCCAGTTCTGCTTTATGGCGACGAGAGGTGGACGATAAGCAAGAAGGGAGGGTCTAAAACTGGGCTCTTTCGACTTCGGCGGATTTTTGGTCCTGTGTGCGAGGAGGGCGAATGGAGGAAAAGATACAACCGCGAAAACTATGAGCTGTACCAAGATGTGGATGTAGTTCAAAAAGCCAAAACACGTCGACTACATTGGCTCGGCCACAACGAGCGAATGTATAATAAAGCTCCAGCTAAGAGGATCTTCGAATCCCAGCCCCCTGGTTCGAAAAGACAAGGAAAACCCAACCTCCGTTTAAAATACCAAGCCATCGCGGATGCCAGAGTGCCTAGTTTGGACAACTAGAAGCAGCGTGCCCATGATGGTAGAGGATGGAAGAGACTCTACACGGGTTGGGAGCCCGATAAGTAAGTATGTGTATTTAAATGAATTGCTATAGGAAACCGTCGGTGTGTGATCATAAGGAGATCGATGCATAATTTCGTAGACTTAGGGGTCTTCTGTGAGTTGTTCGCCCAACGCAGTAGGTATTCCAGAAATCATATAAATGCCGCCAAAGCAGGTGCGATTGAGGAGTAAATGAAAGTCGGAAAAGACCGGAGTCCACTCACCAAGTTAATTGAGTTTCTTTTAGAAATTTCAACAGGTCAACTTTGAAACAGATTTCCCAGACATCGAACGTCACAAAAATGGTCCCCGAAACAATGTAAATGTACAGTTAAAATCAGACTCCTTCACATCTAATTAAGAAAATTGCTTAAAAATGTTAAGTCAAAACAAAGCTAAATGGACCATAAAATCAATTAAAATTTGGAAGTATGTAATAATTACTTTGTATTAAAGATGATCCTAGAAGTGGATATAGGTCCAGAAAGGAACTGATGGTGCCATGAAATAAAGTCTATTGCAACTTTTAATAAGCTGAGTGCAATAATGTCCAATGACTTTATGCGAATGTCAATCAAGCCTAAGTCTCTTAAGAGGATAGTACAACTGGACTTAAAGGAAATGTTTCCAAGCGTATTATAGGGCCCATACACGACACAGACACGTCGCTGCAGACCAATGACCAGTAAGCAACTAGCAACTGTCAATAAGCAATACGCAATTTTGTTTTAACCTATTCTCACATCGAAGCAAAAAGTTGCCTGAAATTTCTACCTATCAGGAATATTTTTCTACAATTTCAACGAATTTTGTGTTGAAAACAGGATCATCCGACATATTTTCCAGAACTTTGTAGAGCGTATTAAGCGCAAAAGTGTGAATAATCACAAATATTGCTACTAGGAAGCTTGTTGCTTTTCAATATGCGCTATGTATCGCTAGCGATAATTATTGCCGCAATCAGCAACAGACCTCTGATTCAATTCAAAGTAAATTAACTGTGAGCGATAATATTAATTGCTGGTTTCCTATTAACAGTTGTTTCTTATTGATTGTTCTGTTATTGTTATTTCGTTATCAAACTTTTAACAAATTTTTAATTTTTAGAACTTTTTCCGGACCCTATAAAGAAAACTCAAAAGAGCATTAGTTTTGACTCACTTTTCACACTCACTGTGTAGAACACAAAACTCAAATTTGAAGA
This sequence comes from Cheilosia soror, assembly GCA_949372485.1. Lineage (NCBI taxonomy): Eukaryota > Metazoa > Arthropoda > Insecta > Diptera > Syrphidae > Cheilosia > Cheilosia soror. The sequence continues at coordinate 41,826,623 of OX443561.1, forward strand.
AATTTTCAAACCTGGGTATAGCTACCTAATTATTATTTTACCGATACAGTTGGTCTCTTTTTTCTATAACAAATAATCCGCTCCACATAAAACCAATCAAATTGAATTTCAAAGGAATATTTACAAATACAACTTTAATTCTGATCTGCACGTAGTCAATATCCATGTACACCAGTTGTTGTTGACAAAACAAAATCATTAACAATTACGCACGATATCCCCTTTATGGATTAATTTGGGTTCATTCATTTACAGAGTCTATCTATACCGACGTGCTTGGGTTATTTAATTGGAGATCACAAACTTCTGTCGAAGCAAATCCCATTACCATTTATACAAAAATCGATATTATCCTTCTCTTCTGACGCACATCATTAAGAACAATATCTCATAAAATGGCCAATATTATGGTAGGTCAGAGAAATAGATTCTCCTTGTATGTTCTTCATAAATACATAGATTGAAAAATTGATTCAAGTCTGCCACTTTCAACCCTTTAATGATTAAGTTAAGACTTAAGAAGGATTGCTAAGTGGCCAATTTGAAGAGGATTTATATAGATATTAAAGGCATTCGACGTCTTCAGTAAAATGTTTGTTTTTAAATTGAATTTACCTAATTCTTTATAACATAGCTTATGGGCGTAGTGGATTAGGGTAACCACTGTTGAAAGGGGTCTTCGATTCAACCACTGAGAAAACAAAACCCCAATGGATTTGCTTGTGGTAAGTCTTGTCCTCTTGCTCGCTGTGGCGCAGTGGTTAATGTGCTGGACTACTGTGCGAGGGGTTCCAGCCCAGGTTCGATCCCCGGAAAACACAAATTACATCTTGAGGTTTTTTCTACTGCGTCGCCTCTCGTGAACGTCTGACAAACATCCGAGAGTAGGTATACCTAGCTGTCCTGAAAAAGCTTCTCAATTCAACCGTTCGGACTCGGCATAAAATTGTAGGCCCCTTCCATTTGTCCCAAAAATAAAACTCACACAAAGATTATGGTTGTGAGAAGCTGGATCGTTAGCCAAATCAAACACATTGCGATCGACGCAAGTCATGCATCCAGCATTCTGAATATTCGAACTTTTCGAGCAGCCAACATTTATACTCAGATCACTATATTCAACGGTAAGATCGTAAAATCGCTAGAAACAGCCAAAATCATCGCCGATCGCGCATCCTCATGCCCCGCGATTATTCTTAGCATAGCAACAGCCAGTGCAGAAGACCCAGTGCGCAAAGTGCCAGTAGAGATGTTATAAATACCACGACGTGGAATGGTGTAATAAAGGGTGTCCCATACAATTTAAATTTTGCGCCATTTAATAGTAGGTACAGGGACGCCAACGAAAAAAAAGATAACAATGTGACAGCTGACAGTTCGGCTTTAGTAAAAATGAAGCGCTTTACGAAAGAACAACGCATTTTCATTGTTGAGCAATATTTTAAAAGTGATAAAAGTTTGTTTCAAATAAAATAATCTTCGGTGGTGAAGCTCATTTTCATCTTGATGGCTTCGTTAATCGTCAAAATTGTCGCATTTTGGGTTTTTAGTGCCTAAAGAGTAGGCTTGAGATCAGGGCAATAAAGTGGTCACTCCAGTATAGGCACGTTTTTGGTACGGATACACTGTTTTACCACGCGTGCGGTATGAATGGGTGTGTTATCCTGCTGGAAAGTCCATTGCACGGGTCCAACTACATTACCGCAGTTAGGAAGAGTCTTCTGCAGTTGTACGTCTTTGTAGTTATTCGCGTTCATTCTTGATAACGGAAACTGTAATTAACATTGGCCATAATAAGAGATCGCACAACATACCATTATAGCCCTTTTACGGCTATGGTGACGAGACAGATAGTGTTTTTCTTTGCGTAATTTAACTATCAGGGCCATCTAAATAAAATCGGGTTTCGTCGGAAAAAAAACTATTTGATGCCACTAGCTTTTCCATGTTATGCAATTCCGAGCAAAAACCATGCGAGTCTCCTTACGAGTAGTGGTAAGAGGCGGTTTTTTTTTTTAATTTGTATCTTTTTAGATATCCAGCTCTCCGAATTACTCGTCTTAGGTTGTCAACTCTAGCAAAAATTCCCAAATTTGATCCGATCTGCGAGGCGGAACAGTGAGAATTTGATGATTCTCCAAAAATCCGTCTATTTTCAGTAGATGTAGTAGCTGTTTTGGTCCTCCCTTCGTGTTGTTTCCAGAGTTGCACTTGTTTTTTACGAAAATTCGAAACCACTGAATTGCTTATTTCAAATTTGTTTGGCAAGACTACACTCCTTCTAGCCAAGTATTTTGCCTTTCTCCTCTGCAGATAGGTACGACTTTTTCTCGCCCCATTTGATTGAAAAACGATTAAAATATACGGGAAATAAAAATACCTTAAGCAAAGCAATTGCCTCTGTCTCTATTCAAATGATGCAAGTGATTTAGGAATTTATAAAGAGAAACACAACATGAAATTATTGAAAAATGTTTTCACCATTCAGTTACATGGAACTGTATCTTTTTTATATTTTCCACGGCAAAGTTTTTTTTTTGTATTTTCTGTGAATTTGACGAAAATGAACTAAATTGAACTAAAATGAGCGAACTAGTTCAGTAGAGTGATTTGAACTAAATTGATCGATCACTCAAATGAACTAAATTGCCCAACTCTACTAAAGAGTACGTACTTGACAGCAAAGCCGTGGCCGCCATTTTATCCAATGTGCTTTTCCATTCATAACCCCAATCTGTATATGCTCTATAAAACAATAAAAAATTTAAGATTTCTAATTATAAATCTGTATTTTCTATCAAAATTACATTTTGTGTAAATTATGGGACAAACTTTATTAGATACATCAATTCCATTTTGAAGCCTGTAAAAGTAAATGCAGAATAAATGAGTGTGTGTGCACTTATAGAAAGCAACTGAAATCAACTTCATCATCAGATCACACAAGGTTCGCAACTAATTATGAAAGTAATTGCTCTTTTCTAATGAGAAAAGCCGATACCTTGGAGGGAGGTAATTTAAATTATTTCGTTGAGGTGGAATAACATTCGGTACTGGGTGGAAAATTCAGAAAATAAACATTGTTACCTTATCATGTGATGGCCTCCTTTTTCTATGGAATAAAATTATGTTAGTTCCTGGAGGGTAAAAATCTGAATCAAAATGTAGAGGGATTGTTCCGATATAGTACATTATTACCCCGGCATTTCATTTACTGATTAATTAGTTTTACATATTAATTTTAAAACTCTGGCGTTCATTATCCTTGAAATATAAAAGTATGTATGCGAAATTGAAAGCACTTACCTACGCTTGTAATTTAATTACGGACTCGTAGTTATATGAACTTATACGGATTCACATATTAGGGAGGCATGGCTTTAGAGTGGTATCCATCATCATTATCATTTTCAAAGTTATGTAAATCAACTTATTACAACTTATTACAAACTTAACAACCCGACTCGACAAAGGAAAGTGCTGGTAAAACTTCAAATCTTTCAAGCAGAAGCAAAATCCTTTTCACAAATGCTGTGTGAATTCTATTCGACCAGAGCGGGAACGGGTAGAAGAGCTGTTGTTGTATACCATACTTGCCCGTCCACGCACTGACGAAACTCACATTAGCACTTGCTTGTTTTTGAGGATGGTTAAAATGTGTTTTTCAGATAAAGTCATTGGCAGGTGGGGAAAAAATAATGAAACAGGGAAAGTTTCATGCTTCAATAAATATATTTATTTCAGTAAAATTGTCCCAAATTAGCGTCTAAAAGCGCACCCTAAAACATACAAAATATGCACTAAAAAGCGTCCCCAAAAAGGATCCAAAACTTCCGAAAAACGCGTCAAAAAATGTGCCCAAGAAGAGAAACCAAGAACTCTCTGATTCCAAAACGTTTGACATTGATAACTGGAAACATCTAAAGTACATATTCAATATATGTTTTCAAAAATCCAACATATTCTTTCATAAAACTTTGAGAAAAGTCGACTAAATACGGAAACTAAATACTGTTTATATAAATCCAATTGGATTGAGTGTGTGGTTTCAACATGATACTATAAAGAGTTAATGTCACATACAATTACCTTCTTTACCTTCTAAATATTGTTTTTAGCGTCGTCCATGTGACATTCTAAAGGTCAGTATATTTTACTTAAGGGCTGACATCGTTGCGAGTATCACTATTTACATTAATAGTCAGGCTGCTCTCAAAGCACTAGAATAAAGCTATTACCTACATTAAATCATAATTGTCGTGCAATGCTTAAGGCATTACAGAACCCAGTCAGCTTATGCTGGGTCCCATGTCACTGCAACATAAAAAAAACGAATTCGCTGACGAATTGCGAAAAAAGGCGGAGAAATGACGAGACATCAATAAGTTAACGTCAATCCTCCTTTGAGTACCTTCAAGGAAATTATCAAAAGAAACATACAAGAGCAAACAAGCAGCCCGAAAATGGGCCAACGCATAGCCGGCCATCGCGTGTCCAAGGTTATGTAACCAGAAACGGACCACAAGTGAACTAAGAAAATTTTAGAACTAGGCAGGGGAAACCTGAGAAAAGCAATAGGAATTCTGTCTGGCCACTGACTTCTTAGAATACATGCCTAAGACTTTCAGACACAGATCTATGTAGAAACTATTGGGAAACTACTTCTTTAAGAAATTATCAGATCGTGATGGACCCTTTAAGATTCCTTTTGTCTTGTGACGGTTCTCCTCACAATTCTGCGTTTAACTCAGCCTAACCTCCTTAAGGAGGCAGAGTGTGGAACAGTTAAGTTTTGCGGATGGGAAGAAGAGTGACTATAGGTAGACACGTTGTACAGTTTTTCCAAGATTTGTTCTATCAAAGGAGTTTAGCGTTAATCTAAGTTTACATTATATCCATTGGTATACCTAAGTTAGCTTTGTCAAGTAGCAAAAGAACAGTTCTTCGACGTCAGGCGAGTTCATCGACTCTACAATTCCCTAGAATATCTTTATGTCCCGGCGCCCAGAACATTTGAAAATTGAACTGCTCTGCTATGATACGAACGGCAGTCTTGGGCTACTTTCGAGTTACTGGAGAAGGATTCCAAGGATTTGATAGTTGCTATTGACTATCAGAAAAGATACGGATATCTGTAGTGGAGAACACGTTCTTCTTGTGCCATGGCTTCGTTTTTTTATAGTTGGCGCAACAGGCGTGTAGATAGCATAGGCCTAGCTTCATAAAACCACTCGTTTGTGCCAGTTTTTATTTTTGGGACAAATGAAACTGACCTACCTACAGTTGTATGCCGAGTCCGAACGGCTGAATTGAGAAACTTTTTCAGGACAGCTATTCTCTCGGATGTTTGTCAGACGGTCGCGGGAGGTGGCGCAGTGGAAAAACCTTAAGATGTGCTTTGAACCTAGGGCTTCTTTAATCGCCATTATTTCCGCCTGGAACACGCTATAATAATTAGGAAAACGGAAGGAGAGTCTGAGATTGAGGCTGTCAAAGAAAACATCACCAATCACCCCTTCGTCAATTTTTACTCCATCGGTAAAGAAGTGAACTGACTTGTCCTCAAGAAAAGTCCCTCCCTCCCAAAAAAACTTGAAGTTTTTGTCAAAGTTTAACTAGGGTGTAGTACTGTAGTTGTAGTGTCCAGCACGCACCCCATCACCATTCAGCATGGGGCATACAATCATAATATACATACCTACATATACAACTGACCATAGCACTTACTGCGAAAACAAATCAACCCTTTTCGAATGAGAGGTATACCGTATACGTAAGCTAGTGTTGTTTTGTTTTTGTTTGTCCTGTCGCACGATCGATTTTAAAAAAAGTTTCATGAAAATCTGTTCAGTAGTTTTCGAGTTTTTAGCTGACAACGAAAATTGCTACAGTTTTATTATATGTATAGATTGGAGGAAGATCTCCATTGCTGCAGAGGGTGTTGTGCAAAGTGCTCACTGCTGCACAATCAGGCCGATATTTGGACCTTGTTTAGATAGTTAAGTTTTCTGATCTTATCTAGTGCGGTCGACCAAATAACAGTCCGTACGTGAGTATATTTCTTATTACTGAAATACAGAGTTATACGAGGTTGCTAGCCAAATTTATAACCAATGGTATTTTTGCAAGGGAAAGGCGCAGCAGTAGCTTTTTTTTACTTTTTCTTGAATGTTGGATTTCCAATATAGCTTCATATCCAAAATAAGACCCAAATATGTTTCGGCCTGAAGGTAGAATTCGTTTATTTACATACATACTCTCAACTGGATGTCATTTACTACGGAAGACCACCGTAACCGTTACCAACATTTCGCTTAATTCAACAGTTATCATTGGAAGTAATTAAGAAATCAATTAATAACGTTTCCCTCTACACAAAAATTTTAATGCCTCAACAGAATGTACTTTAAACTTCCTTAAACAAGTATAGCATTCTTTTTTGAACCGAAATCATTGGAATGCATAGGTCTTTTGAGATGAAATACAAAAATAAAACTGCTGATTTTGAAATCATGCCAATGCAGATGCAGAATACTATTTACCAATTTCGGAAATAAACTTTTTTTTTTGTTGGCATGCTAATGTATGCTGCTGCACTCATATGAGCCAGACCACTTTGAAAGGATCCACACAATGTCGAAATCGCATTTAAATTCAAATTTGTGGACTATTGTTGGCTACATTATTCATTGTGCGAAGACACTTTTTCCGTGGGAATTGCTGCATACAGTCGCCTTAAGGATATTCCTGTGAAAGTAGAAATGCTATGCTATCGGAAAGACGCAGCATAACATGCAAGCATTTTAAATTAACAAAAGAATTGCTGCAATATTTTTATCACTTTTTTTTTTTACTGAGCCATCATGTGCATAGGTACATTCTGCTCAACAATGAAGCTATCTGTTTGCAATTATTTAGATTGCAGATTATGGCAAGCCATATTCAAACAGAAACATGACCAAAACATTGCTTCAATTAATAACTCATGTTGAAGGGAACACGAATACACGTTTAACTTATTCATGCTCGGAATCCGACAATTTGCCCATGATTTGTGTTCTCTCCTTCTAGGAAGAGATGATAGCGAATCGTTTTTTTTTTGCTTTTTTGTTCGTTCAGGAACTTTCCACCTGATATGACACGTACCACTATGGGAAATATGAAGGCGAAAATAAAACTTCGTCAACGATATGAATGGAAATAAGTTGGCGTGTTGAAGGACGCAAAAGAGGAATTGCTCAACTTGATTTTGTTCGCAGTCGGCACGAGAAGTGATAAAAGAAGACGTGAATAATAAAAGTAATTGGAAAAGTTTTGAACTCTCGAAATAGAGATGGAATATGGAATTTTATTTCTCGGGCAATGTAACTAAGTGATGTTGTGGAGAA